>CM046003.1:52093295-53422578 GCA_025175895.1 Wurfbainia villosa
ACACGGCATCGGTGTGCTCGTGTGTGCGAGTAAGTAAGGTCGATCCTCTTTACGGGATGATCTTAAGCGTAGATCCGACCAAAGACATCTTATAGATGGTCTAGGTCGAGATCGGATGGTCGACGACCATCGAAATTATGTTTTTATTGAGCTAACTTTGACTTGCAGCAAGCATCAGTCGACTGCCGTGTATCAGTCGACTGTCGAAGGTCATCAATCGACTGATGCTGCCATCAGTCGACTGATGATGGCCATCAGTCGACTGATGGTCAATGATCAGATTCAAGGAGTCAAGGCTTATCACTCCACCTCAAAGCGGTTTGGTGTCCATTTGTGATTGGTTGAAGACCCACTCGAAAAGGGGCTCAAAGGCTATAAAAGGAGGGCCAAACCTAGGGTTTTAACAACAATTCTAAGCTTCCAAAAAGTCTCCGCAAAGCTACCGACAACAACGTGCTTCTTCTTCTCCGACGTCTAGGTTTCATTTCCTTTATTTTTGTACGTCGGTTTTAATTTTAGTGTCGTTGCTCATTTACATTCTTCGAAGCTATTTTTCTATCGTAACGAGGAGAGGGGGAGTGTCCCTCTACCTCAAGTTTTTTTGTATCGATTAACTCCTACCTCCAACGAGGAGGAGTTTGTTTAGTGATTTGCCCTCCGTGCGTGGTCAAGGACCACTAGGGCCTTGGAGTAGTAGCCTTCGCCACGAACCAAGTAAATATCTTGTTACTATTGTCTTCTTTACTTTTGTTTTTGCTTATCTTTCCGCTGCGTATATTTGTCTTGAAACGAATTCGAAAAAGTTTTTTCTTTCGCTATTCACCCCCCCCCCTCCAGCGAACCGCATTGATCCAACACAAACATATGATTAAATAAGAGTATATCTAAGATCAAAGTAATAGCTGTTGGATCGAGAAGCGTCGCAAGAGGGGGTGAATAGCGAGAGTAATCTTTTCGTTCATTCGTTCGATACACGAGTAAGCACAATGGAAAATAAAGAGACACGTTTATTTTACTTGGTTCACAACCCAGCGATTGCTACTCCAAGGCCCTAACGGTCCTAGACCGCGTACAGAGGGCAAAACACTATAACGTTTCCTCCTCATTGGAGGTAGGAGATAACGATCACAAAATCGAAAGTACGAGGACGAGGCAATAAGCCTACCTCACCTCGTTACGAATAAAAACAAAGAATACAATAGAATATGTTACTTTTTGCTGCTGCCGACGAAGAGGATGAGAACTTGTCATCGCGTCGGCATTATGACGGTGTTGGAGCTTTAGCATTGTAGGAGCACTTGAGAATAAACTTGATGATGTTTGGAGTTGGAATCCTCCCATCCTTTTATATATTTTGGCCTCTGAATATGTCTCCTCATCTTTCGGAACAAATCACGAAGTTGTATAAATTTTATCGTAAAGTGGCCGCGTCAAACGTTATCCGTTTTGACCTAGCGCAAAGGCTAATTCGTCGCCATCAGTCGACTGATGCCTCCCATCGATCGATCGATGAGCAATAAATGATCGCCGCCTAATGTACAAAGAATCGATCGCTCACCGGCCACTTCCTGCAAAGAAGAGGTTAGCTCAGAAAATGATAAATGCGACGGTTTCTAACCGTCCGATCTCGACCTAGACCTTCCACAAGAAGTCTTAGTCGGATCGCCGCCTACAGTCATCCCCGTACAGAGGACATGACCTTACCATCTCTCACTCACACAAGCTTACCTCGATACTTACTTTGTAGCTCTCGCTTCCGACCTTCCACTCGATTCCTTAGGTTCCCTCCAAGTCACTCGAGTGTTGCCTCGACCACCATGGCTTCCTTCGCTAGCCTTCAAGTCCAGCTTTAGTACTTTTCTGCACACTCGATTTAGCTTGTGAGATAACAATGTAAACTTAACTTTATGTCTTTGCCATAATCAAAACACAAGTTCGATTATCTAGTGACCCTGCACCAACAATAGCATAAGGCCAAATTCATGTGCCATATTCAGATCAAACTACCTGACCAGGGTAGATATTACCCACCTGATATGTGAAACACCAGCTGTCTTCACGTCCGAGAATCTATCTTGAATCAAGATCCTGAAATCAACATCCTTGATTAACATCACCGGTACAACTTCTTGCCCCAATTCTGAGTATCTAATCTGTATCAAACCACCACATTAAAGCAAGACCAATTCCAATTATAAACTATTTTGCTATCACAACATAGTTCACTACCAAAACATAACCAAATAATAGCTTACCTAATTTGAGTCTTGCTTCCACCGCTTCTTGATCCATGATCTTAAATCATAGATCAATCTGCATTGTCGAATTAGAATTAACACAACACAATCCCATGCAACTTCCACAATCGGCACAAAAAGAGTATTACCATTAACATTCTCGATCAAGCTTGACTGAGCACATCTCACAACAAAAGATTAACTCACTGTTCTACCTTGACTGAACACAACAACCCTCCTCTGATCCTCACTCACGCATGCACAGCCAGCACAACTCCTTTGATCCATCCTTCATTTGGCATGTTCCACAAATTATCACTCATCGAACAAACAACAAACAAAATCAACTGTAACATAGATCAAGAATCACCACCAATAATTCTCAGTGAAAACCAGAAATCTAACCAAATCCATAGATTAATATAGGACTTACCCCAATAGGCAAAACATGATCTGCACATAGTCATTCTCAATGGCAACTGATCGGAAATAGAAAAAGCCAAGGCATCAATGGAAACAGTCGATCAAGCTCACACGAAGAAAATCCTACAACCGATCTGAGATGCGGCGGAAGAGTGACACGGCAGCAACGCGGATCTTGCCAACTCTAAGCTCACCGATCGGTCTTGCGCAAGAAGAAGGGGCATCGACGATCCAAGGCGACTGCGACGGTTGAGGAGCTCGCGGTGGTCACTGACAAAGAAGACAAGCGACAGCGATGGAGAAATCGACAGAAGAGGCAATGGTCCGGAGAAGGAGAGAAACAAATCGCGATCCCTCACCCGATTCAAGCCCGGCGAAGCTTGGTCGACCTCTTTCCCTCAACCGGATCACCCACCGAAGGCATCAGCAGTAATTGGCTCACAGAGGAAGCGAAGTGAAGATCGCCGATCGCGCGAGTGAGGAGAAAGGGAAAATCGCGATAAGGGAAGAAGAAATCTACATCCAAACGGGTCGGGTTCCTTTATAAACCCACCCTTGTGGTTAAACTAGCTTAGGTCAAGTCTGAGCTAGCCTACGTTGACCCAACCACCTATTTAAGCTTAAATCTTTTTCATATGGACTCCTTTTAAATCCGAAAAAATTTCTATGAATTTCCAAAAAATTATATAAGATAATTTCTCAACTAACAAGGTTTTTTTTCCGTATCTTGCAGTCTAGGTCGAGATTGAACGATTAGTAGCAGTCGAATTTATCATTACTTCTACGCGGCTAACTCTTTATTGCTTTGAATAACCTAGTTGGCCGACATCGCTAGCATCAGTCGATTGATGAAGGCCATCAGTTGACTACTATTCAAACTGTCCAACTCGATGAAGGTCAAGATAAGATCCCCTTATCTTGGGGTGAGGTGTCCTTTTGATCCAAATCGGGATCTCAACGAGATGGGGCTTGGAGGGCTATGAAAGAAGGGGGGTTCACCCCTTTAGATCATCTCAATTTCTCTCAAAGTGCTCCCACAACGCCGAAGGTTTACGACAATGCTATGCTGCCACTACGCCGACTTCACATCGAGCTTCAACCTTCTATGTTAGTAGTCTTTTCTTTTAGTTGTCTTACCTTTGTATTTGAGCTTCTTTTTATAGAGTTTTTTGTTGTAAATAGGATAGGTGGGCTTGTGCCTCTTCCTCAATCTTTTGTTCTTGAAATCGCCGCCTCCTACCTCCAACGAGGAGGAGACTTTTAGTGGATTGCCCCATCGTGACACGTGGTCTAGGATCGTGGGGCCTTGGAGTAGCAACTGTTAAGTTGTGAACCAAGTAAAAACAAAAGTGTTTCTTTACTCTTATTGTTTACATTCCACTTCAATACTTTGGTTTTATCAAAAATGAAAAGAAATACTTTCGATCTCTCTTCAGCCCTCCTCTAGCAAGTCACTCGATCCAACAGATATAAGTTTGGATAAAAGTTGGTCGAGTGAGATGTCAAGTAAAAGTTGACCTGATATTTGACAAGTAGAAAAGTCCAAATATGCCATGGAGCATTGGACACTTTGTATAAGACAGATGTATGAGATGGATGAAGTCTAAGTATATCATAGAGGATCGAACACTTAGTATGTTGATGAAAGTTCTAATAGTTCATGGAGGATCAAATGTTAGGAAAATATAGAAAGTCCTTATAGATTATGGAGGATCAAATGTTAGGTGACTATAGAAAGTGTAAACAGGTTGGGGAGGACCAATGTTAGGTATCAATGAAATTCTGGCAAGTCAAGGGTGATCGGATATTACACGAGTAAAATCTCAATAGGTCAAGAGTGATCAAATGATAGGCAAAAGAAGTCTTAATAGGTTAAAGTCAATCGGATACTAGATGAGCGAGAGTTAGCATTAGTTATAATTGAAATTGAGTTATCAGTCGACTGATAGTATACAATAATCGATTAATAAATCATAAACTCTAAGTTCAAGGATTTTAGGAGATTTGCAAGGGTTTTGTGTGCATCACCAACTAATAGGGTTAGTGGTCAATTGATGTTACTGTTCGAGTAAACAGAGAGTTTGGAACTCGACTGTTCCACTCAACTAATCATAATCAATTGACTGATGATACTGTAGAAGCAAATAAAAAATTCAATTATAGGATTTGACTAATAGACATTACTCGATTAATGGTGAGTGGCAATCGACTGATGTTGAGATAGATGTAGCTGTTGATCTACCAAGTCAGAAAAATGTTTAAATCTATAGTGGAGTAGTTAACTAATGAGAGAAAGCAATCGATTGATTGGTATAAATTAGCTCGATAGCAACCCTATAAAAGAGGATTTCATTAAAAATTTAAGGAACCATCTATTGAAGGTTTTGGAGGAGAAGTGTGATTCCATTTCAGACTTTTAGAAGATACATTTCGAAACAATTTAACAACAGCAAAACAAAAATCATTGTGTAAATTTTAATTTACATTGTATTTCAATTTTCTTTATATCTTTGTATTACTCATGTTTGTTGTAAAGAAATAGCTTGTAAACGATTTTTTTCACCTCTAAAAGGTGTTTGAGAAGGAGGAAAAATAATAGCGCTCATGCTAGGAAGCTAGGTTGTGGAATAGAAATTAGGGATTTGGAACTATGTAAAAATCTATTTATTGTGTTATGTTTATTTTTGTATTTCTGTTGTATACTAATTGATTGTAGACTATTCGTTAAGTTTAGAGCGATTCTGGATGGGATTAGAAGAGTTCCTATACATCGACTATGTGGGTTAGTGGTATCTTTACCATCAGGTGAGTTGTTGACCCCAACCAAGAAGTCAAGGGATACCTTTAGACTTCGACAAGCATACCCTTACTGTAGACATATCCTTACGAATAGCTAAGTTGTTGAAATGATGGATATATCATGCCTCTCGGATGTGAGCATAGTTCGAGAGTACTCGGATGTAGTTTCGGATGAACTCCCAGGCTTGCCACTGCATAGGTAAGTGGAATTTGCAATCGAAATAATTCTAGAAACAACTCTGGTATCGAAGACCCCATACTGGATGACAATATGGGAATTGGAAGAACGTAAGTTATAATTACATTAGGTATTAGATGGGGAATTTAAAAGATGCTTCTACTAGTGGATTGCCATGAAGAAGAACATTGTAGATTTTGTAGCTCAATGGTTGATGTGTCAACATATAAAGATAGAATATCATAGACCAGCAGGGTTACTTAGAGGGATTCAGATACCGAGATGGGAGATTATCTAGAATTTGGAAAGGACTTGATGTGATTTGAGTAATCGATGACTGATTAACAAAGTTCACTCATTTTCTATCGATCTGTAAGATGGATTTGTTGGATCTCTTGATAGAATTATACTATAAAGAGGCTTCCAATTTTCATGGAGTATCTTTGAGTATCATTTCCGATAGTGATTCATGATTCACCTTGCGATTCTAGTCAAGTCTCTAACAAGCCATGAGTATAGAACTCCACTTTGGTATAGTTTTCAGCCTCAAATATATGGTTAAACAGAGCGTACCATTCAGACTTTGGAAAGTCTATTGAGAACATACATGATAGATTTTAGAGGCTATGTGAGAGCTGGGAAATAATATTCGAGCTCAATATTTCCACTTGTTTCTTTAGGTGCTCAACTTGTCTCGAAGTACTTGAGTTAATCAGTGTGACATTACTTACTCATACTTAGTAGTAAATTTAGAGACTAAATTTTTATTAGTGGGGGAGAATATAAGATACGACACCAAAATAATAATAAAATACCACTTGTTAATGAAGGAATTATATTATAGAATTTTTCAAGAATTTTTTTAAAAAAATCTAGATTTAAATGGAAATCTTATGGACATTTCATAGGGAAAAAGAGAATAGGTTTTTGTAAAGTCTATTGAGACTATTTATTATTAAGGGATTAATAAGTCCAATTAACCTAGGGTTTAAATAGGAAACCTATGGTTTCTTTTCCCTCATTTCCCTATCTGATTCCTTTCTTCTCCTCCGATCCCTCTTCTCCCGATCTCATTTTGAGCGCCACCCATTTCTTCTTTCGGTCCGGCGGTAGTAAGTGTTGCCGCCCATTGCAGTTGTAGCTCCACCGCCTTGCGTCCGACGTCGCTGCTCCATGGTCAGTGTTGATTGCAATCGGTGTCGACTGTCGGCCTTCGCACGACGCCACTACCCCAACCACTATTGGATGTGTTGGTCTGAATGCCCATGCGGAGATCTCCACTTGCACTACTGCTTGGCCTTCCTGATCAAGTGCCTTGGTTAAGCATTATGAGTTCGGGTTGTCTATGACCATAGTTGGGATTAGTTGCAGCTCCTCCATTTTCCTTGGTACCGCAAGCGGCATCACCTGCCGCATGCAACGTCAACCATAGCGAGCAATATTTCCATCCCACCGTAAGCAATGTCTTCTCGCCACTTCCCATTGCTTTTGATGTGCAATGATAGTCCATTTTCAAGATTGATTTTGTTAGAGGAGGGGAGGTAAGGTTTCCAAATGTTGATTAATTTAATAAATTTCTATAGGATGACCAAATTTGTTCGTTAGATTAGGAATTGTAATATGTTGCAATGGTCACGTGTCACGGGAGCTTGGAGTAGAGGTAGCTTCTAATTTTGGTTAGAAGTTTGATGTCTACACTTGTGATTTCAGGCAAATATAGATGGGTTGTTGCCTCCATTCATTTGAATTGTACAAATTGGTACTTCCTAGGGTGGAACAAGAAGCTGTGAAGTGAGGCTAAGCTTGGTAAGTCCAGTTTTTGATTGTTATGGATGTGATGCTACATCTGTAGCTATTTATTATTGGTTTGTTGATTGATAACTTATGGAAGAAGTTATATTGGTAAGATTCAGGATATGGATTGATGTGTAATAATAGGTTAAGGAATTGATTTGGTTCTACAACTAGAATGACGATAGAACTTAGTTATGTTCCATGCTCTTTCTTGCATGACTTTGATACGAGATAGGTTCATGGATGTGAGGACAATCAACACGAGCTATATATCAGGTGGGTAATTCCTCCTTTGTTTCAATAGATCAATGATTCTTAGTGCATGAGCTTTATTATGATGATAGTATCATTACCTTGAATCCACTCTTATTTATTCTTGTTCTTGATACTTAGTCGTTGAACTTTGAGATGCTCCATTCGATATCTTTACAGTCTCATTTTATCACTGTTGATGATTATATTTGTTTGATATATAGATGTTGCATAAGTGCATGTTGTTGAGTACAGTTGTAGTCCTGGATTGGGTCATCATGTTATATCACTGGGGTAGGTGATGGTTCTAGATGTAGACTTGATTGTCTAAACATATTACCATGCATTGTGCATGCTCCTGTCGGCTATGACTCCCTTGTGATGTAGAGTGCATCAATAGGAAGTTTAGATACATGATGATTCATCAACACATAGTACACTGGTTGCCAAGAGGGTCGACAATGTAGTTGTTGGTGCAATCGACCCAGGTCACGATTGACCAGACTCAAGTTTGACTCGAGCGATGTTTTGATGTTTGACATGAAGGTTTGAAATTGATGTCTGATAATGTTTTGGGGAGATTGTTGGTGCAATCGACCCGGGTCATGATTGATCGAACTCGAGTTTGACTCGAGGGAGATTTTGATGGTTGACTGGAATTGACCATGTCAAGGGAAAGTCCAAGTCTTGAGTACTTGGCATGTAAAGTCCAAGCATGGGTCTTGGCAAGGAAAAGTCCAAGCATGGGTCTTGGCATTGAGAGTCCAACATGGGTTGGTATTTAGAAAGTCCAAGGGTGTAGTCTTGGCGGTGAAAGTACAAGTCATGAGTACTTGCCATTTAGAAAGTCCAAGGGGCTTGATATTGGCGGCGTAAAGTCCAAGCGGGAGTCTTGGTAGCATAAGTCCAATGGTTGACAGTGTAAAGTCCAAGCGGAGTCTTGGCAGTGTAAGTCCAATGTGCCTTGGCGGTGTAGATACCGTTAGCATGACATAGCCGATGGAAGAACCTGAAGGCTAGCATATGGATGAACAAGTCATGGATGACTTGGAGGGATCCGATAGGTGCGAGGCTGACGGAGGTGGCTAGAAGGCTTAGGTCTAGGCTATGGGTGGTCTAGCTAGTATAGGGGCACCATACTTGGGTTAAAACCTCATGTTTGAGGTTGGCAGTCGACTGGCAATATGGCCGGTTCAACTGCCGTGAGTCGACTAGAGTTCGACTGCCGGTTAAGGGATGAAAATGCCTTGGCAGTCGACTGATCATTGGATCAGTCGACTAATGGCAGTCGACTGCTAGACTGGGTTTTTCGACCACGACCATAGAACGCTTCGTAGTCGACTGGATAGTCAGCTACGAACGCTAGCAGTCGACTGGTGATGTCATCAGTCGACTGCCAAGAGATCCGTTGGAATTTTTTCAGCGTGGATCGAGCCGTTGTCTCACGACAACAGTATTGGCAGTCGACTAGGGCCTTATGTCAGTCGACTAGGGCCTTATATCAGTCGACTGCCAAGCAGAAATCCAGCCCGATGCAGATTAAAAAGAGGAGCTCGAGGAGGATTTTGACATTGGTTCTTTGGGAACTTTGGTGAGGCGATTTGAAGGCGAATTGCAGGTGCATTTCAGGGTCCTTCAAGCTCATCCAAGCAACCAATTAACAAGCGCTCAAAACCCTAGATTGTAAAGTGTTCTTTACATTTTCATTTATATTTGCTTGCTTACTTTGTATTACTTATTGTAATTCATTGTACGAGGTTTCTCCACCTCCGACTTGTTGTCGAGAAGGAGTTTATTGGATTAGTAGTGCGTTTTTGCATTGTTAGGGCTCTTACGAGCCCAATCCGTGGAGTATGAATCATTCGGTTCCGAACCACATTATATGATTGTGTAATTGTGTGATTGTGCTGTTTGTTATCGTTATTATCATTATTCCGCTATGTGCTAACACAATTTGTAGAAACGATCAAATTCCTCCATTGACAAGCCAATGCACTATTCACCCCCCCCCCTCTAGCGGTCATTGAATCCTCTACAATTAGTATTAGAGCTCGGGGATCTTCTACGGATTAACAACCCGGAGCCAAGACGCTAGAGAGTGAAGAGGAATAAGATGGAAATTCAAGAGAATTTGGGTTGGGACATCAACACCCCAATCCCATATACTTTCTATGGACAAGAAGGCTTCAACCAATGGAAGACAAGGATTGAAGACTTCTTGATGATGAGGGACTTTGAAGAATGGTCCATGTTGATGGAGGGATTTAGCTATCCAAGAGGACCAAAGGGAGGGTTCCTCAAGAAGAAGAGATGGACCGAAGAGCAAGTCCAAGCCTTCGAGAAAAATGATAAGGTAATGAAATTTTTGATTGATTTAATACCTAACAATATCTTGTGTATATTAGGTAATTATATAGATGCCAAGGAGCTATGGAGCCAAGTGGCAAAGCTCCATAAAGATTCATTACTTCCATGAAGACCCATCACTGGCTCAAGAAGAGGAGGCCGAAGATGAATCCTCATCCTCACAAGTAAGTGAGGATTCGAAAGTTGAGGATGAGTCAACTTTCGGATCGGTGGGAGAGGAATTGGAAGAGGTGGAAGAAGCCTCCACCTCTAGGATTAAGGGAGAGGAGAGAATTCCCACACCGGAGCAACCTCAAGAGGAGACATCTACATCCGGTTGAGAGGAAGAGAAAGCTCAAGAGGCTTCCACCATGGATCTAGATAACTCGAGCATGTTGATTAAAAATAAAAATCATATAATATGCTTTGAGTGTAGGGAATCCGGGCACTATAAGAGTAAGTGCCCGAAAAGAGTAAGAAGCTCCACCGGCGCCTAAGTCAAGAAAAGTCAAAGGATATCGGTGTCCCCACCAAGAAGAGCAAGGAGCACGTGGTGTGATTCAAATGCCAACAACTTGGACACTATAAGAGCCAATGCCCTAGGAAGAAAGGAGAAGCTACACATGTAGGGGGAGCCTCTAAGGTAAACCCTAAGGTAAAATTCAATAATGCTTATACTTTAAGTTATAGGCAAAAGCATTCTAGGAATTTTAATTCTCTTGCAATTTATCATAAAGAGCATGCTAGAAATAGGAAATATTGTTTAGGAGCTAAGAAAGTCAACCTTAGGAATAAGGAGAAATTTGGGACAAATGTCCCTAAAAATATTCTACCTAAGGTGTCAAGTCTCAAAAAAAAAAAATAATAATAATAAAAATAATAATTATAATAATAATAACCATGATAAAATGGTAAAAATACACGGGCGAATGTCATCGGAAAGGTGGATAAATGTCGGGGTCTAGTACACCCTAAATAATCACCGTTTGGGGGCATGAAAAGGGAAAAACCCTAAACCACCCTATTTAACCGGCCAAACCCTATTTATTTCTTTTTCTTATTTTCTTCTTTCCCTTCGCCTCCGCTCAGACTTTTCTTCCACGAGCCGCAATGATTTAAAGGCGATCGCCGAAGCCCTGCCGCCGGAGTCGACGCCCACCTGCCGGAGCTACACCGACCTTCCTCCTCCCTCTTCATGGTGAGTAGTCTTTGGCTAGGGTTGGCGAGGGCGGTGAGTGCAGCCGATTTTCGTTGGGACGGTCGCGGCGAGTTGGAGTCGGGGTCTTAGGGATTGAAGTGTGCCGGTGGGATGAGATTGAAGAGGTCAAGCTAGAATCAGAAGCATTTAAGGAAGGTTTAGAGGGCTTCGTCGAGGCCTGATGCTTGACCCAAATGTGAGTGGAACCAGGCACCTTGGCAGAAGTCTTCCCGTTGAGTTGAGGATTTTCCGTCGGGAGTGTGCTTTTGCTTGCTTGTGGTGGTTTCCAGCGATCTCCTACTGGCATCAGCCTGTTGGAACTGTGAACTGAAAGGGAAGGAGAAGATCGGGAAGTTTCGGAAGAGAGGCCGGAAGAAACTTTAGGGCGTAATCGTTAGGTCGATACGATGGGAGAGGACTGGAGGCGGTGGAAATCCTAGATAACAAAGAGAGAGAAGGATTGGAATCGGTGGATTTGGGGTTGGTATCCGATTGTTACGTGTGAGACTAGAAGGTGAGCTAAATTGCAACTGTGATTTAGATGTGGTTTAGATTTCGTTTATTATTGTTTTGATTTCAGAATGGTAATCGATTGATGAACCGAATTTAAATCAAGGGGTGGAATATTTTGGTTGTGTAAAGATTGATGTTCTGTATATATTGCTGTTGGATGTCGTGCAGCGATGAGTGGTGGAGACGAGGTAAGGAAGCTGTTGATACGGTTTTAAATTAGCGTGTTATTTAATTAGTTCATTGTTGATCTAGTTTAATTCCTTAGTTATTGGTTGGACAGTTTATAAGGGTTGGGTTGTGGAAGGTGAAATCGTTCACTGTTAGAGTTTGTGGGTCGTGTTGATTGGACGTATAGGGGGGATGTAAAAATTTGGATATACAGGAGCTTTATGTCTGTAGATGAGTCCTGCCATATATGTTCTCAGTCAGCATGTTTAGTTAATCCTTTATGAGATTTTTCTTAATGCTGTAAATGATATATAATATGTGATAAATATTGTCTACCTGTGTATGAGGTTAGACGCTATATGTATATGCGTGTACTTACCATCTACCTGTGTGTGAGGTTAGGTGCTATATATAGATAAATATATATAATTGTCCACCCATGATGATTACTGTTATTATTTTTAGTTAATTGTTATCCGAATCTTTCTTGTGCACTGATGTTATGTAAATAAGTTATACTATCATCTACCTGTGTGTGAGGTTAGATGCTATATGTATATGTGTGTAATTATCATCTACCTGTGTATGAGGTTAGATGCTATATGTATATGGGCGTAATTACCATCTACCTGGATATTAGGTTAGATGCTATATATTTAGTTGCAAATGTTCACCCATGATGTTCTAAGTTATCTTTCTGTGACTGAGTATGATAGAAAATGACAGAAAACTCTTATATAGCTAACTGTATGTACATGAACATTAGTGGTGCCTGGACGGGTTGGGCTCCCCGGGTTGAGCTTCGGGGAGGGCCCACCCAAATTGACAGATTGACTGATGACTAATGACTGATTCCCTTAAATTCTTTCTAGAGGTACCTCAGGATTGCACAAGAAAATAAGGTTTTTGACTGGCTCAGCATGTTAAATGCATAATGTGAGGTACCACGAGGGTTTATGTTTAGGTACAGTTAGCATAACCGAAAGGAATGATTGGGTTCGCTGTACCTGTTATAATGACATGATGTTAAAAGTATTGGTTATGTTTCATATTGACTTACAGAAAGTGTAACCGAAAATGTATGTTGAGCTACAGTAGTTTACATTTACAGTTGTAGAGATATATGTTTCCTTTTAAATTTGTCCTCCCTATGCTATATCCCTGTCATTGATCTACTTACTGGGCTGTGAACTCATGATGTCACATAACAATTTCAGGTAGGGAACAGGATACCCAGATCGAGATGCACGAAGCGGAGGTGGTGTAACTGAGGAGATGATGATGAGCATGGCACACATTGTCCGGGGCATCTATGAACCAGGGTTTTCCAGATTGAGGGGAGATGTTTGTGATGTTCTATTTTTTTTTCTTCAGGTTGTGAGGGTTAAGTGTGTAGTTGAGACTGCTAAACTGGATGGAATAAAATAAATTTTGTGCCGTGCATTTCGCTCTTATGTATAAAGGGTAATATTGATGTGTGACTAGGGATTAAGTATACACATACTGGGTTAGGTCTTTTCAGTTGGTATCAGAGCAAACGATCCTAAAGGACAGTGTGTGCATGCAATCTCATCAAGGACTCAGATACATCCATCTCCGCGTTTGTAAGCTTTAAATTTACTTTTCAAGTAGTAGTCTTAATGTAATCATAACCAAAGGGATGTGTCGATCTTATTTAGAACTGCTCTCAAAGTCCGTGGTCTAACCATAACCTTAATGTTATTCAAAAACTTGATCTGTAGTAATATTCAACATATGTTAAACAATTGGTCCGGAATAAAGTCTTGATCGCCTAAGTTCTTAATGATCACACCATGGTTAATTGTATCTACGATTTGATCCAAAAGCTTTTGGTCCAATTCCATTGAGTTCATTATTCCAAATCAACAATTCGCTATTAATATCCAACAGTCACTTTTCACCGATCAACTCAGATAAATTTAAGGTATTTAAAATTTAAATCCATCAAAAGATGATTCCTGCAACGCTTCAGAGCAATAAATCTCATGTAAGGAGAATGCTATTTCACATCATTTTGAAATTGATTGTAAGTATATATCACTAAAATCGATCTTGGCAATCAATCCGATTTCAAGGCACTCTCAATAATCCTAAATAACAACCAATCAACACTCTAAAGAATTTCAACATTAATTGTATTATTTGAATTGCATTGTGTATCATATGAAATCGATTGTATATTTAGAGCTAGATAGTTATGATTTAATATGAAGACTATCAATTCAAATCAATTTTAAAAATCCTAACTGGATTATAGATTCCTAATTCACTCTCACTTATTCTAATTGTCTGTATGTCAAAGCAAGATTCTCATAGAAATAATTCAAATAAATGAATAATAACAACAACATTAAATAACCAAACAATTAAGTCAGATTAATTATTTTGTTAAACCCTTAATACACACAAATAATTATATTAATTATATTAAATTGTTAACCCAATTAATTCAATTAGTCATTTAATTGAATCCAATCATATTAATTTAATTATATTTATTTAAATCAATTAATCCCATTAACAAATTAATCACAACTTAATTACACTTATACCAAACTAATCAAATAATTAATTGATAATTTTATACCTAAATGAGCTTTAATTATACTAATGGGATAAAATCATATTAGTCAATTAATAGGTTAATTAATTTAATATCAATTAATCAATTAAACTCAAATTTAATTAATCTAACACACTAATTAATTAATTAAACAGATTAATTAATCAAAACTAATTAATCAATTAAACTCAAATTTAATTAATCTAACACAAATACATTAATTATTCTAAATTAATTAACTTCAGATTTAATTAATCTAATGCTAGTTAATTAATTAAACAGATTAATTAATCTAACCCAATTAATTAATTAACTCAAAATTTAATTAATTAACTTAAAGCTAATTAATACATTAAAACAGATTAAACAATATAAAGGCAATTAATCAATTAAAATGGATTAATTAATCTAAACGTATCAATTAAACCTCAACGTTAATTAATCTAAATTTAATTAATTAATTAAATTCAACTCAAATTAATTAATCAAAATTCAAAATTGATTAAATAGGAAATTAGAAATATTAATTAATCTAACCTCTGAGCCCGATATTGAATATCGGGTCGGATTCCGTCTGCGATCGGGACTCGGCGAGCTGCGACAACAAAGTGATGTCCACTAGCGATGCGTCCGAGATGTTCCTGAGAGGCTACAAGCGTGACACGACGGCACAGAGAAACAATTACTTCAGTGATCACGATAGGACTGTGCTCATGAAGCGAAGATTGGTGGTGGCCGACGATGCGACGGGCAACGTCAATGACGCAGTAGATATGTAGCGGTGGTCGATGGAATGATTGGGCTCACGACACGTGAGTAGTAGACGAAAAAAAATTAAAAGTGTGCAACAATGAAAAAAATATATATAAAAAAAAAGAAAATTTAGGTCAACGAGGTGTGAATTTTTAAGCAAATAAAATAGCTACCTATTGAGGACATCAGAACCTTTAAAGCCATCATTGATTTTAAGCAAATAAAATAAGGAAATAAATAATTAAGGCTGTGACTTTTAAAGCAATTATTGTTGATTTTAAATAAATAAAATAGAAGAATAAATAATTAAAATCGTAGAAAATATTCCTCACGTAAATCCGTCTCTGTCTTTAAAGCCATGATTTTAAGCAAATAATTAAGGCTATGACTTTTAAAGTAATTATTGCTTATTTTAAGTAAATAAAATAGAAGAATAAATAAATAAAATCGTAGAAAATATTCACGTGGACGGGGGGGATCGTGACCCCCCAGTCCTCATGTAAATCCGCCTCTGATGTCAACAAGTATAATAATAATATAACATTTTCATCTTTTTCATACAATTTGTATAATACGCAAGTCCAACACAATATTATTGATTAGTTTTTTGGAACATTATTCTACGATAAGATTGAACCTATAAGACAAACTATAATTGCATTCTTGTCAACTTCTTATGAAGTCAAACTCAAACCATGACAAAAGAAACAGTAATCATTTGAGAATTTGACCACCTGCAACATAAACCGAAACATAACGTGTCACGCCCCGATGGAGACCTCGCCAGACAAAAATCCGGCAGCATCTCCCCTGTACAGGTGACAATGCCAATTTTCATACAAGGCCTACACGACCACTATACATCAGTCAACACGACCGAAATCCAAACACACATGCAGATAATAAAATAGGCCTCTGGCCATCAACCAAAATAGATAGGTAACATCTATCACAACTAGACTTACCCCTTCTGCCATCTGGGCAGGAATACTCAACCAAAACCAATCGAAATAAATCCGATCAAAGGTCCCTAAGGATATACCAAAACATCCACAGGTACAAATATCCAACTCCAGTCCTAAACATATATTCTAATCAGAATATCCAAAACCGTAAACACAAATAACAAATAGAACTTTCACGACAAGTGGGGTTTGACAGCTGGACTCTCCTGACAGCTTTATCCTGAAATAGATATAAATCAACGGGGTAAGTTCAAAGAACTCAACGGGTATAGTCGATATGCAAAGTAAGATATAGCTAACAATAAAAATCATGCGATCTGATCGCACATATAGGGTAAGCAAGAAATAAATACAAAAGGATTTGTACCCACGAATCTCCTACGATATAGGAGCATGTGCCTCTACTATAAGAGATAAAGTCATCACCATATATAATATGAATCCTATATGCATGACAATCATATGCAACATCCAAGGCATCAATAAAATAATACAGCAAACACAATACAAATGCGATCCGTGCAAAGTGCATGCCGTGCAAATGACACGGTCACCCCTGACGCCAGTCAGCCGCCTCACACACGATGGTGAAGCCGAGTGGGTAGGGCTATGACAACTGTGCACTCTGCCATCATCGCTTTGCTCTGAGTGGACCGAGTGGACAGGGATGCGAGTACACCTATCCTCCCGCCCCTAAACAGAGTGGGGAGCTAAGCTCTCATCTCCTGTCATAGACGGAGGAGGGATCCCGCCGCTACCACGCGCTCATCGCCGCTACCCATGAGCGGACAATGAGTAGACAGTGAGCAACTGCACACACCCTTCTGATGTACCACTAACCCATGAGTGACAGTGTGTATAGGCCATGTAACTGGCTGTGGGCTCAACAATAAAGGAACCCCGTCCAGCCAGCATGCAATCATGCAAGATGGTGCATGATACTAAAGCATGTAAATCCAACTAAATACACCTATCCGAATAATATGCACAATCAATATGTACATATCCATAATCCAAGTAACTATGATCCAAATAAAACAGGGAAGGTATAATCATAACCTATCACATGCATGTATCAAGTAGGCACCAAAAACATACTAGGCATATAAACATGAAAATTATTGCAAGCTATCCTAACTAGCATATCAACTTGACTATATCTAAAAGATAAGTCAAAATACCCGCCTGATAATATATCCGCAAAAGAACCAGATCGTCACGACCGGGGACCTGCCTCGTGACCGAAACCTGCATAATGCATAACTATTGTTAAGCACAAAATACCATTCACCGACAAATCGAATACTTAATCGATTCCTTCCATAACCAAATAATCCAAAGTAAATCCATCAAATCCAAGTACACAGCGTGCTCGAATCGAATCCTACATCGACCTCACATCGGATCCACTAAATTGATTTAGTTATCCTATTTAACCTAATCAATCCTCCATACATAATTACAGAACAGATCAACATCACACTGAACTCAACAACCCAGCCAATCATAGATCACTAAGAATTAACTCACACCCAGATCATAAAACCAAAGTACAGAAAACCACTGTCAATAACCTATAATTAAGTTAAAATCATCCTGTATGTAATCCCACCAATCAATCACAGCCCTCCCCATTGCAGCAATGGACTTTAACAATATCCTAAATACAGCCTTCATTTTCCTCAAGCCTAATTCACAACTCCACAACAATATCTGTAAACATCTCACCGATCAAGTATAAATCCAACCTAACCCTAGGTGACATACACACAACTCAAATAAACCTTCCTTCTTCTCACTCACATCACATGAAACCTCCAATTCACAAATGACATTAACACACGACCCTAATCACCAATTTCTTCACAAATATCGACACACAGCAGCAAAGAAATTTATCAGTACTCAAACTAAAGCTGTAAATACCGCTTACCTTCCTTAGAAGTCCCTCGGCAGCCCTCTTTCCTCCTATCCCATGTTCACCGAAACAACTCCCTCTACTTGCTGCCTGTCATGAGAAACCACTGTCGATGCCTGGCTCCCTAGGTCATCTGCCCAATCACAGATCCAATCCAACCAAAAGAAAAATCAACGCTTACCTATTCCCAACGACCATCGGCAGAGCACTCCCTTGTCCCCTATTCGCCGACAAAATCTCAACAACAAATCCCCTGCTCCGATAGAGAAATTGTGGCTTCGGCAGCACAAGATGCAGACGTCGCCGGTGCAAGCTTCCAGCCGCCGATCGCTCACCGTCGGTGCAACTTCCAGCCGCGCACACTCGCCGTCGACTCATCTATGGGCAGCGTCAAAGCCGGTCGCCGCCACTGGCCACAAGGAAGAAGGAACGAGAGGGAGAAAAGGACGGCTGACTGAGAGGCAGAGGTGCGACGGAGAAGGAAATCGCCAAGAACTGCTCTTCCGTGGCACCTACAAGGGAATCTTCGCTCGCCGCCGCTTGCAGAGGAAGAGGGCAACGAAGGGGAGCACGGCGCGAACTCAGCGTCGGCAGCGAAGGGGAAAAGGCTCGGTGGTCCGTTGGCTGCGGGCGCGAGGAAGAGAATGAGGAAGAAGGGCCTCGGGAAGAAGGATCTGCGGCGAGCGGGGAAGAAGAGGGGCGTCGCGCGGCCTCGAAGGAAGTTTTTTTTTTCGAGAAAGAAACCGCCGCGGGAGGGAAAAAAAGAAATCGCGGAGAGAAAGTTGCGAGGAAGAAAACCCGGCGTGACGGAAAAGCGGGATCAATCCTAATCATCCGAACTACCCTTTATAAATTAATTATCAGTAATTATCTCGTGACGACTCGTTTAAATCGAAAAAATTCCAAAAATTCCTAAAATTTCTTAAAAATCCCGAAAAATTTCCAGGATTATTTTTCTTAAATTTCTGGCCATTTAATTTATATTTTAAATTTTCCGTATTTAACATTCTCCCCCACTAATAAAAATTTGGTTTCCTACTCGTATATTAGTACGAGATGTCTCAACAACCATCTCAAGTATCTGAAGACAAGTCACACCTCAAGTGACTAAGTGGGGTTACTGATATCCCTTAAAATCAAATCACACCTGCTTCTAGCAGTCTTTCTAAAGTATGAATAGTATATTTATATCGACCACCTATCATGTAGTACCTAACTGTACCCGAGTGGAGCTCTATATCCGTGACCTGTTAAAGACTTTACCATAATCCTAAGGTAAATCCTGAATCGCTATCGCATACGATACTCACAGATACTCCATGAACTGGAAATCACCACAGTATAATCTATCCAGCGATCCATCAAAACTCATCTTATGGATCAATAGAAAATGAGCAGATTCAGCTAATCGATCACCGATTACCCGAAATCGCATCAAACCCTTTCCAAATTCTAAATAATCTCCCAACACTGTCCATCACACTAGGCTTTCACGTCCATCTCGGTACAGAACCTTGCTGATTATTTGCATTCCACCTTTACTAGTTGACACACTGAACACCAGACCTCTAAATCAACTATGTTCCACATGACGTCCCACCACGGAGAACGTTTCAATACTTACTATTTTCCGGATACAATCTGAATACATCTGCAACATATAGAACCTATTGCAATCTTTAACAATACTTATCAAAATATCATGACCAAGCCTCGTGGCTCTCGGAGTAATGCAAAAGGCACTACTTACGGGCAACGACATGCTACCACGACCGGGACTCGTAGCAAGTCAAGATGTCAGGTAGCTATCTAGCCACCTACGACATACAAATTCAACTATCACTTACTCCAAACCGATAGAGCAAGAGTACAACTCTATGGTAAATGCTCTCTATCATCCAAATAGGAATCTATCTGTTGTTCCTGAATCAATAGTAACTCTTCCTAAATTCGAATGCAACTATGTAACCCACTATTCTCCTTGGAAACGGAGAAATATTTTCCTCACAAGAGCAATCTACTGTCTAAATCCATTCTATCGCACAGAACGGAAGGTGACTGAAAAACTTTACTGACCAATCTCTCCAGTTGCAACTATCCGTGTTCTAACAACTCTGTGCAGCTACCCAGTAGCTAGCCAAAACCCCATGAGCATTCCGGCTCCTCCCTATACAAAACAACATAACACTGCTACATCCACGTCATATATATGACAACCCATCTCGTAGTTCCTCATTTGACGTAAACATAGGATACGTCTTGATCAACTACATCAGAAATGCTCGATTCTCTGAAACATTGTATCCGCATACAATATTCTTCCTTCCACCCAAGAATGATCAAACAACACTGTGTAAAAGTCAACTATCGTCTGAGCCCTGAAACTAGTTTCACAAGCTTCAGACCAAGTAAATTCCATCACCAATCAGTGGTGTAGAACCACTAGAGCATCCCATCCATATATATGGTAATAATAAAATCAATACCAGAAAAATCACCATCTACGGTAGCCGAGTGCTCAACTCCAACTACTACCATCACAAATGATCCAATCGTGTCCAGAATACATGATTTTCCAAATCCCTGGACGACTAAGTCGTCATAAGTCTAACAAGATAATCAAACCTCATGCAATTCATACCAAGTATGAGATTGTCATCACTACACACCTGCATCCTCTTTACTCTAAGCTGATAATATATCAATCATCCCTACGACTTTGATAATTGTATGACACCCTGTCACTACAATATCAACACACCAATCATAAATCAATCCTAGAGTATACACAGATGTCCTATAGCTGATCTAAATAGATCCTCAATCCACCATGAAGGATAATCATTTCCTTCTACCACTACCGCATTCCATCATCAAAATCGGTGTATAACCTCAAAGGTTCATCTCTTTTTGAACAACGAGTTCCAAAGCTCCTCTAGAAATAAAATACTGGGACAACAAATATCCTATCCAACACCTCCTTTAATTGGAACTTAGATTCTTCCAATTCCCATAGTGTTAAGCAACACTGCTACCAACTAATTTATCCCCTGGAATCGTCATTCTAACAAATACCTCTCGGCACCATCAACCTTGCCAACTTTGAAAGACTGATCGATGATGGTATCTTAGCAACTCGATTTGGCGCTCAGCCAATTGGATGACATTGCCTTGAGTATATCACGTTCTTCAACAACCTTGTGCGCTTTACACTAGTCCTCAGCCAACACACCATAAGTACAAACATTTGACTCGTAAAATATCATTACCTCGATGCAAATAAATTATCACCCGAGAGGATCTTGATCGAAAACTATTTCCGACATCACTCCTGTCACCTACTCTACTTGCCTATACCGTGGCAAGCCTAGAAGTTCATCCGACACTACATTTGATTATTCTCGAATTATACACGCATCCGAGAGACATTTTTATACTATCATGTCACAATCATATCCTCCAAGATAATCTCCAGATATCCACATCATATCAACCAAGTTAACTATAACTCAACTAAGTCAACTCTCCCACCATAATATAACATTTCCATCAATCAACCTCTAAACATCAAAAATCATTTTCATACCCCTCTGATAATCATCACAGTAATCATCTCAACATCCCACCTGTCGGTGGGAACACTATTAATCCACATGATCCAAATATAGAAATCCTTTTAATCCTATTTGTACATGTTTTAACCACAGATATCCGTAAACACCTGTATCTCTCAATATATTATCAAGTAAGGTAAACTATAGTAATACCTTAATGATCAATCCTTTAACCATCTACAATTCCTTTCGAGTAAAGATGCAAACTCATCCACGTTCTGCTCTTAACGGATTCCCTATTTCACAGTGACCTAGAATAAGAATTCGGTAACTATATGCATCTAGGTGGTAACTGTATGCATCTAGGTGTACACCTCTTCCTATCATGTTCTCCAAGAACCATACAACCAGCCTCATATCTCCACAAGTGCACAAACCACTTCTGATAGCCACATAAATCTGAGGAGAAAGCTTTAATCCATATTCTGTTTCATTTGGCAAATGAGGTGTTTCATCAATCTCTCATTCCCGGGACAGAGCCTTGATCACCACCAAAATAAACTAAAATTCCAACTAAACCCTCAATCACTCAAGAGGTTGTAAACCTCCATCATCAACATCAAGTTACCATCTAGCAACAAACATGATCAATATCGAGCAACAATATGGGAGAAAAATAATGCCACGTGAATCTAGCTAGAAGAGCACATTCATGACTTCTACGGTTGCCTTATCAGAAGTGTAAGTTATTATCACTAGATTGACTACACTATTATCTAGAGACACTTGCTGCAGTGTCATTTTCATAAATATGACTCACCCTAATGCCTCCCGATAGGAACTGATGGAAGATCCAACTATCCTAATCCAAATGTAAGCCAATAAATCGTAGGTGATCGAAGACAACTCAATCACTAACTTGAGCCGTTAAGTGGGGGTAAACTCTATAGTGAACTCCATTAACAATTGATCACTCAACTTAAGACTCAAGAATTCCTCAACAATGAGTCATATAAAATAACATAGGGAAATACTATCTCTCGAAAACATCCTGAACCCGTGATCCCGTAATGAATTATTTCCCCAAAATTTCTTCTACATATTCCACCAAGTAACAACTTGATCATTGCAATAGTAAGAAACTAACTCCACTCCCCCTATATAAATACCAGTTAGGTACTTAACAGTACCTTCAATGTTATCAATCTAAGGCTCAAGCCGCTCAAGGATCAAAATCCCTATGGAACTTCGTAACTTAAACCTCCATTGTCTAGATCAAAAATAGTATACATTCTTTATCCATTACCCACCAGGGTAATAATCTGCCTAGCATAATTAGTGAAAATCCCTAACATTGTAGTCCTTGATTTCCACAACCAATGTGACGACTTGACCCCTGCTTTCTGACTCGGTATCAGTCAGCTCTCAAAGAAAATTCATCTTTTCGACACAGGTTCAAGACTCACAAATTGAACAGATTGTTCACGTGGTCAACTCCATCCACGATTACGAATAGTGGCCAATACACTAAATGTTATTTCCTGTTATCCACTAACACATAACTAATCTCACTAAACACATAGCTAATCTAACCTGGAGTATAAACACTACGGCAACTCCGGCTGGTCACCTTGGTGGGCGACCCCTACTACGAGTCTGCACATGAGTCAAAACTCTATAGACCCTTCTAGCAACTCCTTAGCTAGAGATCTCACTGTCCTCTTGCGTGGTTACCCTGCACCACGTCTCGAAGCAAGAGCACGCTCACCTCGTCTCATATCTGTTAAATTATTAGAGATGTTACTAGAAGTAAAAATATATAAAAAATTTCAGCATACCTATTTCGCCGCAGGAGAGGTCCCATCGCCACCAAATCCCCATATTGACCTCGTCATAAATCCTCGAATTTCCGAAACATAGAAATCGTCGGAAATCCATACCAATCCAAAATTTTCCAAATTGCCTCGTAAAACCTGCCAAACGTGGCGAACTCCGAAAAATTCAAAAACCCCTAGGAACTCGAAAACCTAGGCGCTCTGATACCAAATAAATTGTCACGCCCCGATGGAGACCCCTCCAGATGAAAATCCGGCAGCATCTCCCCTGTACGGGTGACAATGCCAATTTTCATACAAGGCCTACACGACCACTATACATTGGTCAACACGACCGGAATCCAAACACACATGCAGATAATAAAATAGGCCTCTGGCCATCAACCAAAATAGATAGGTAACATCTATCACAACTAGACTTACCCCTTCTACCATCTGGGCAGGAATACTCAACCAAAGAAAATTCATCTTTTCGACACAGGTTCAAGACTCACAAATTGAACAGATTGTTCACGTGGTCAACTCCATCCACGATTACGAATAGTGGCCAATACACTAAATGTTATTTCCTGTTATCCACTAACACATAGCTAATCTCACTAAACACATAGCTAATCTAACCTGGAGTATAAACACTACGGCAACTCCGGCTGGTCACCTTGGTGGGAGACCCCTACTACGAGTCTGCACATGAGTCAAAACTCTATAGACCCTTCTAGCAACTCCTTAGCTAGAGATCTCACTGTCCTCTTGCGTGGTTACCCTGCACCACGTCTCGAAGCAAGAGCACGCTCACCTCGTCTCATATCTGTTAAATTATTAGAGATGTTACTAGAAGTAAAAATATATAAAAAATTTCAGCATACCTATTTCGCCGCAGGAGAGGTCCCATCGCCACCAAATCCCCATATTGACCTCGTTATAAATCCTCGAATTTCCGAAACATAGAAATCGTCGGAAATCCATACCAATCCAAAATTTTCCAAATCGCCTCGTAAAACTTGCCAAACGTGGCGAACTCCGAAAAATTCAAAAACCCCTAGGAACTCGAAAACCTAGGCGCTCTGATACCAAATAAATTGTCACGCCCCGATGGAGACCCCTCCAGATGAAAATCCGGCAGCATCTCCCCTGTACGGGTGACAATGCCAATTTTCATACAAGGCCTACACGACCACTATACATCGGTCAACACGACCGGAATCCAAACACACATGCAGATAATAAAATAGGCCTCTGGCCATCAACCAAAATAGATAGGTAACATCTATCACAACTAGACTTACCCCTTCTACCATCTGGGCAGGAATACTCAACCAAAACCAATCGAAATAAATCTGATCAAAGGTCCCTAAGGATATACCAAAACATCCACAGGTACAAATATCCAACTCCAGTCCTAAACATATATTCTAATCAGAATATCCAAAACCATAAACATAAATAACAAATAGAACTTTCACGATGAGTGGGGTTTGGCAGCTGGACTCTCCTGACAGCTTCATCCTGAAATAGATATAAATCAACGGGGTAAGTTCAAAGAACTCAATGGGTATAGTCGATATGCAAAGTAAGATATAACTAACAATAAAAATCATGCCAGTACAGTCTCACATATAGGGTAAGCAAGAAATAAATGCAAAATGACTGTACCCACCTGAATCTCCTACCCTGATATAGGAGCATGTGCCATACTATAAGAGATAAAGTCATCACCATATACGAATATGAATCATGTATGCATGACAATCATATGCAACATCCAAGGCATCAATAAAATAATGCAGCAAACACAATACAAATGCGATCCGTTCAAAGTGCATGCCGTGCAAATGACATGGTCACCCCTGACGCCAGTCAGCCGCCTCACACACGATGGTGAAGCCGAGTGGGTAGGGCTATGACAACTGTGCACTCTGCAATCACTGCTCCTGAGTGACCGAGTGGACAGGATGCTGTCGGAGTACACCTATCCTCCTGCCCCAAACAGAGTGGGGGAGCTAAGCTCTCATCTCCCGGTGTCATAGACCAGAGGAGGGATCCCTGCCCGCTACCACGTTTGCCTCGCCGCTACCCATGAGCGGACCGGCGAACTGTGAGCAACTGCACACACCCTCCTGATGTACCACTAACCCATGAGTGACAGTGTGTGCAGGCCATGTAACTGGCTGTGGGCTCAACAATAAAGGAACTCCGTCCAACCAGCATGCAATCATGCAAGATGGTGCATGATACTAAAGCATGTAAATCCAACTAAATACACCTATCTGAATAATATGCACAATCAATATATAGATATCCATAATCCAAGTAACTATGATCCAAATAAAACAGGGAAGGTATAATCATAACCTATCACATGCATGTATCAAGTAGGCACCAAAAACATACTAGACATATAAACATGAAAATTATTGCAAGCTATTCTAACTAGCATATCAACTTGATTATATCTAAAAGATAAGTCAAAATACCCGCCTGATAATATATCCGCAAAAGAACTAGATCGTCACGACCGGGGACCTGCCTCGTGACCAAAACCTGCATAATGCATAACTATTGTTAAGCACAAAATACCATTCACCGACAAATCGAATACTTAATCGATTCCTTCCATAACCAAATAATCCAAAGTAAATCCATCAAATCCAAGCACACGACAACGTGCTCGAATCGAATCCTACATCGACCTCATATCCGATCCACTAAATTGATTTAGTTATCCTATTTAACCTAATCAATCCTCCATACATAATTACAGAACAGATCAATATCACACTGAACTCAACGTCCTAGCCAATCATAGATCACTAAGAATTAACTCACACCCAGATCATAAAACCAAAGTACAGACAACCACTGTCAATAACCTATAATTAAGTTAAAATCATCCTGTATGTAATCCAACCAATCAATCACAGCCCTCCCCATTACAGCAATGGAATTTAACAATATCTTAAATACATCCTTCATTTTCCTCAAGCCTAATTCACAACTCCACAACAATATACAGAACATCTCACCGATCAGAAGTATAAATCCAACCTAACCCTAGGTGACATACACACAACTCAAATAAACCTTCTTCTCTCACTCACAGCTACGCAAACCTCCAATTCACAGTCGACATTAACACACCTGACCCCTAATCACCAATTTCTTCACAAATATCCACACACATCAGCAAAGAAATTTATCAGTACTCAAACTAAAGCTGTAAATACCGCTTACCTTCCTTAGAAGTCCTCGTGACCCTCTTTCCTCCTATCCCATGTTCACGGAACAACTCCTCTACTCACTGTCATGAGAACCCATCGATGCGGCTCCTAGGTCATCCGCCCAATCACAGATCCAATCCAACCAAAAGAAAAATCAACGCTACCTATTCCCGACGACCATCGATGAGCACTCCCTTGTCCCCTATTCGCGGCAAGAAATCTCAACAACAAATCCTGCTCGAGAGAAATTGTGGCCGGCAACACAAGATGCAAACGCCACGGTAAGCTTCCAGCGATCGCTCACCGTGCAGAATCCGCGCGCACACTCGCCGTTGACTCATCTATGGGCAGCGTCAAAGTCGGTCACCGCCACTGGCCGCGAGGAAGAAGGAACGAGAGGGAGAAAAGGACGGCTGACTGAGAGGCAGAGGTGCGGCGGAGAAGGAAATCGCCAAGAACTGCTCTTCCGTGGCACCGACAAGGGAATCTTTGCTCGTCGCCGCTTGCAGAGGAAGAGGGCAACGAAGGGGAGCACGACGTGAACTCAGCGTCAGCAACGAAGGGGAAAAGGCTTGGTGGTTCGTTGGCTGTGGGTGCGGGGAAGAGAATGAGGAAGAAGGATCTGCGGCGAGCGGGGAAGAAGAGGGGCGTCGCGCGGCCGCAAAGGAAGTTTTTTTTTCGAGAAAGAAACCGCCGCGGGATGAAAAAAAAGAAATCGCGGAGAGAAAGTCGCGACGAAGAAAACCCGACACGACGGGGAAAACTGGGATCAATCCCTAATCATCCGAACTACCCCTTTATAAATTAATTATCCCCGTAATTATCTTGTATGGGCTCCGTTTAAATCCAGAAAAATTACGAAAAAATTCCTAAAATTTCTTAAAAATCCTGAAAAATTTCCAGGATTATTTTTCTTAAATTTTTGGCCATTTAATTTATTTTTTAAATTTTCCGTATTTAACATAACGCCTCAAAAGTGATCGATCCAACCATTTCCACAGAGTGAGGGACTAAACACCTAAATCAGTCCAGCATTTTCCAAGCTATATAAATGTTGTTGCCGACAAAGAATAAACATGAACGAAATTGCCAATATTCAACATCAAACACTGCATAATTAAAGTTGGAAACATGACATTATGTGTTATATCACTTTCAAGCTTTCATAGATCCTCTAAGCTAACCAGCTCCCAAAATAGTTTATTTGCATGTTATTGACTATGCACATAACTAATAATAAACATGGTCCGCTGAATAACCAAGTGTTAAATGGACAAGTGGCTAAATAGTCAGAGGTGCTCGAGTGCATAAGAGGTGCTTGGTTATGCCAGAGTTTTCAAGCAATCGAGAGGTACTCAAGTATATGAGAATGCTTAGACGCACAAGAGATGCTCGAGTTCTTGAGAAGTGCTTGGGTACACAAGAACGCATGGGCACTTGGGAGGTCAGATTGGTCAGATTTTCTCAGTCGAATTGGTCAGATTTTCTCAGTCGAATTGGTTAGATTTTCTCAGCCGGGGCTGAGATGTCATTCATATTATACTTTTCTCATCTTTGCTATTCTTCCAAGACAATAGATTAAGATAGTCTTCTATATTATACTTCCATGATCTTCCAAGTTGAGAAATCAAATTTGATCTTACATTCTCTCTGGGTTGATGGTCTTCTCTATTACTCTCTCCCTTCAATGGATCGAGGTGGTATTTTATTATTCTCTTCCCAATTCAATGGGTATTTGAGAGTCATGGATTGGACATGACTCAATCCCTCGCTAAAGAGTCGACTCAATTATTCTCTCCTGATGCCTTTGGCCTAGCTTGAACCGATTTTATCTCAATAACATTCTTTTAATGGTAGTAGACTACCTTGCGATCTAACTAGGTTTTCTTATATATTCATTTATTATGGGAACATCTTTGTAGCTACTCACAAGGGACTCCAACCATGCATATATTTTGGAAACATTTCCAATTAAGAACTTCCCCATAACAAGTCAAAAAAAGCTTCAAAGATGGACTCACTTTAGAAATATCTTGATCGAGAATATCCCCACAACAAGTCTCACAAGGCATCGAAGATACACTCACTTTGGGAATATCTCTAACTTGTAACATCCTCGTTTTGGTTATTCACTATGGGAACATCTCTCAACCCCTCTGTTCAGTAGACTACCTTGCGATCTAACTAGATTTTCTTATATATTCATTTATTATGGGAACATCTTCGTATCTATTCACAAGGGACTCCAGCCATGCATGTATTTTGGAAACATTTCCAATCAAGAACTTCCCCATAACAAGTCAAAAAAAGCTTCAAAGATGCACTCACTTTAGAAATATCTTGATCGAGAATATCCTCATAGCAGGTCTCACAAAGCATCAAGGATATATACACTCACTTTGGGAATATCTCTAACTTGGAACATTCTCGTTTTTATTATTCACTATGAGAACATCTCTCAATCCCTCTGTTCTTATTATTATTCGCAATCTCAGCGGGATCAAGCTTTTCTTCTTGATTGGTACGAGATCAGACTTCTTATTCTTCCCATGATCTCAGCGGGATTAAGCTCCTCTCTCCAATAGGTATAGGGATCAGACTTCTTATTCTTCCCATGACCTTAGCAAGATCGAACTCCTCTCCCTAGTCAGTGTGAAGTTAGACTTTTATTCTTCCCACGACTTCAATAAGATCGATTTTCTCTCTCTGAGCGTTATGGGATTGATTTTTTTATTATCCCTACAACCATAGCAGGATCGAGCTTCTATCTCTAGTCGGTTCGGGATCAAATTTCTTATTAACCCTATGACCTCAATGGGATCAAGTTCCTCTCCCCAATTGGTATGAAATCAGATTTCTTATTATCCCTATGACCTCAATGAGATTGAGTTTCTCTCCTCGATTGGTACAGGATCAGATTTCTTATTATTCACATGACCTTAGTGGGATTGAGCTTCTCTTCCTGATTGATGTAGGATTAAATTTTTATTATCCCCGCAACCTCCACGAGATCAAACTTCTCTCTTGATTGATATAGGATTGGATATTTTATTATCACTATGACTTTAATGGGATCGAGTTGTAGAATATGAAAAAATATATATATATATTAATTAACTCGTTAATTAATTAGGATTAATTAGGGGATTAATTAGGCTTAAATAGTGGGTGAAATTAATGGAGAATGGTTGTAATGGCTGGGCTTGGGCTGAGATGGGCTTGGGACGAACATGGGCTGGGCTGAATCCAATCCAATTGAGCTTAGAGATGGCTGGGTTAACCAGGTTCGTTCGAACGACGCTTATAAGGGCTGCCGAACGAACAGAACCCCATTTCCTCGCGATTTTCCTTCTCCGCGCCGAACCTTTCTTCACTGTGCGTTTTCTTCACCGATCTCGTCGGCGATCCGGTGTGAGCAGCTCGACGGCGCCACCACTTGGTAGATCTCCGGCCGGGGGATCAAGGGAGGGTTCTCGCCTGGAAAGAAGGCGCGGCGACACTCCCAGTGGACAGCGACGACGTCGTCGCGGCAGCGAGCTGCCATCAGAGGTAAGGATTCGTGTGTCATCTTTCTTTTGGAATGGGAGTTTAGATCTAGCTGGGAATGTTGGTTTTAGCTCAGATCGGTTTTTGGCAGTAATCGGGAGTGGATTGTTTCGGCGAGCAGCTGGAATTTGGGAGATATCGCCGCCGGTGAAGGTTGGACTCGGTAAGTTGGACCTAACCCAGTATATCTAACTGTGGTATCCATTGATTGAATTTTTGGTATGCTGTGATTGTTGGATTTGCGTTGTATTGGAAATTTGATTTGCCGATGACTATTTGGGTGTGATTCGGGTAATTTCCAGTGATGAGTTTCGTTCTGTGGATGGTTTGATATGTTTGGATCGTTATTAGCTAAGGCTTGATACGTTCTGAGTTGGTAAGGATTTGATCAGTAACGTTGATATTTCAATTGTTCAGCTATAGTGTAGTGTTTGAATCAAAGATCGGTTGTGTGTGGTGGGTTGAGAATCGTAGCTGTGATTTGGAGAATAACCTGTGATAAGTTTCAATCGGGAATTTGAGTGCTTGTGATAGACTTCGATTTGGGAATTAGGTTGTGATTGGAGTGGTAAGGTCTCATCCGGTGTTGATTTAAGTTTTGTGATTGCAAGTTGATGGTGCCGGCTGTGGTTGTGCGGAAGAGAAGATGCAGTAGGTAATCCGATGCTGGAGCTGCCGACGATGGATGGGTAGTGTTCTGTATGGTGTCGGTAGTGTGTGGAAGGAAAGGTTATGATGGAACCGTGTCCGATGAGGTTGTGGATGTAGATGGATTGTGTTAATTGATTTGGGATTAGTAGGGTTCTTATTCGTAGACGGGAAAGGAATACGAATATAAAATAGTATTTATTCGTATTATTATTGGAGTGTTATGCTAAATCCTAATTTCTGATTATGTGCAGGTTTGGGATACGAAGCAGGCCCGCGACCGTGAGGATTATACGAGCTTTGTATCAGGTGGGTAATATCTACCTGGTCCGGTAGTTTGATCAATTTCGGTGCATGACATTGTATATATGTTATACCTGTTTACCTTAGATCCACTCTTATTTACTCATATGCTTGTACTGTCTTTGACCTTGAGATATATACTCTGTTACGTCATTAATTATCTAGCATGGATAGGAACTGTAAAACTCTATTATGTGCTAGCTAATAGAGGTTCAGTAAATACCTGTGGTTAGGGTTATCTTTATGACCTCAGATCTGGGTTACTGGGTTGCATCACTAGGTTAGGTGATGAGTCCAAATTACGAGGTTGGTTGTTGTACCGTACACCTAGTAGTGGGTTATCTTGACGGATCTATTTATCTGTACATAGGTAAATAGGTAGTGATTACGGATTAGTTGTCCTTGCATGGTTGACTTTTAGTTGACTAGGTCTCCCCGTGAGTTAGGGAGTGTTGCGAGGATTTGTGCGTTAACTATGCATCATTACATTGCATGCTTTCTGACGATTGGGTCTCCCTTATAGATGAGACAAGTCGTCAGTCATCCTGCCTCCCCGGCCACTCGGGGTAGTGGTAGCAGGGTTGAGGGCAGAGCATTGGATGTGCCGCGCTCGGCCACTAAGGATGGTGGTAGCTGGAGATGCGCACCTGGCCACTGAGCAGAGTGGTGTTAGCACTCGCCCACTATAGACGGTGGTTGTGTGACGTGCAGTTGTCCTGTGTGCAGAGCTCGTTTACTCATGGGTAGTGACGGAGCGACCAGCAGCAGGGACCCCCGGGGAGTAGTTAGCTCTTTACGCTTTTATGCTACTCATTCATACTACCCAACTCGGTCACTCGAGAGTAGTCGCGGCTGGAGTCGGGCTAGTCGTCATGCCGTACCATCCGGGCCATACTGGGGTCGTGGTTGGACGGGTCCGCAGACATGGCCATGCATATGCATTGCTGATATATATATGTATGCGTGTATGTGATATATGTTTTACACATGCCTGTGAGATGCTGCATTTGGTTGCTGCATATGATTGTACATCATGCTACATGCCTTTTTGCATATTTTATATACCGCTGTGCATGTGTTGAGCATGAGTGTGTACTATTTGGATTATGTCATGATATATCTGTTCAGGATGTTATAGATCATATGGAGGACAGACCGTCAGGTATGTACATTACTTTATGTCAGTTGATCAGTTCAGTTTATGCTATGAGTAGGACATGTATGTGATTACTGATTACTATGCTTAGTACTGTATGTCTGTCGGACTCATGTTGCATACCTGTAGATCTTCACATGTATACCTGTAGATCTCTTTACCCTGTATGTTGTTTATGCACTTCTATATATTACCCCTGAGTTTTATACTCACCACCCTGGACCCTGGGTTTCCTGTCACCCAGGTAGTAGATAGAAGACTTCGGCATGGACTCGGAGCATTGCCACCTGATCCCATCTCGCTGTTTTTCCGAGGGTTTTGCTTCCCATCATATGTAGCTTTATATGGACTCTTATTGTTTTGGAGATCATGTCGTATGTTCTCTTTTGATATTCAGTATGGATTTTATTCTAGTATGGACGGATATACCGATGTACTTATGTTGACGAGTTTGTATTTCCATGTGTTTGGCTTCCGCTATTGATGTTGTACGTTTTGTTGTGTTGTTATACATATTCGATATGTGTTATACTGGCTGCGACTTTTGTACCGTATTGGAATTGTCATAAGGGGGTGCCGTCCGTTGGCCGGACAGAGTCTACCTCGGGGCGTGACAATTTTATTGGTATCAGAGCTCTAGGTTGCGATGCCATGCAATAATGTTTTTGTCGGATTTTGGGACCTCGGAAATCGTTTTGATTTGATTTGATTTCGATTTTGGTAAGATGGGATTGACAGAGGCATGAGCTCCGAGTTGTCCGAAGTAAGAAATCTTAACACTTAATATTTTCTGGATTAAATATTTAAGTAAGTCGTTCAACAGGTGTGAACTGACGATATTATGGCACCTGTTCAGACTCGTAAGAGAGGTCGACCATCTAAACAACCTACCTCCGGAGGACCGATTGATCAGGAGGAGCCACGGCCTCTCCTACGAGGTTGTAACCTCAAGAGCACGATGTACCCTACTACGGATTCCAGTTGGGTCAGAGTCAAGGCACGTATACCGGTGTTAGCACGGTTAGCCAAGGACCGATTCACGCTATTCCGAGGTGAGTCTGATCCCTGGATTGCACGGACTTGGTTAGACAATTTGGAGGATACATTTGAGTTCATGAGTTGCACCGATGAGGAGAAGGTGGGTCTAGCAGCTTATCATCTTTGGGAGCAGGCGGTTACATGGTGGAAAATGCGAGAAGACCTTGATGGGAGAGCGAGAACATCACCGGCGGTTTTAGAGATATATTACGAGGCGATTTTCCTGCGTTCTCTACATGCCGTCGGGAGTTCTTAAGCCTTAAGCGAGGGATCGATCGGTTATGGAATACAATGCGAGTTTACTCGATTAGCGGAATTACATCGCGTCGTAGCACAGGATGAGGACCGGATGTTACAATTCACACAAGAGTTTGGCGGCCTATATTCGAGTAAGAATGTCGGATCCTCCATTAACTCATCTAGTGAGGCCTTTGGATAGGGCTCTGTCTATTGAGATGACTTCTCAGCAAATTGCAAAGGAGAAGGAGGTAGAAAAGCAGATGTCCCAGGGAAAGCAGCGGAGGCAGGATCGACCAGAGACTCGAAGCGAGAATCGAGAGGGGCTTCTCGAGGTACTACAGGAGGGATCATCTAGGGCGAAAGGGAAGCGACCACGGATACCGTGGTTATCAGAAGAACCGTAAGAGCAGATACATGACTGGATGCCGAAGGTGTGGGTCTGAGAGCCATAATGTTTCCGAGTGTCCTCTAGATCGCGATGTTTGCTTCTACTGCAAGCATCCAGGACATACGAGTCGAGAGTGTACTCTGAAGGCACAGTTAGAGTTTTCAGGAAATTCCAGCAAGGGAAAGAGATCGTCGACATCATCGCGAGGTCTGGGGCTAGGACGCAGATGCATGGTCAGAGACAGCCACCCCCTCCTACAGCTCAGATATATCATATACACGGGAGTGATTCTTCCGGGATGCCGGCGACGATTCATTATACACCAGCTCCAGAGAGTTATTATTCCGGACCACCTACTCAGCGATATCTACCGGCCGGCTCTCAGGGATATATTATACCTGCGCAGCAGAGTCAGCCTCCAGCAGTATCATCACAGACCCATATCCATCCGGAGTGGAGGCCTTCTACTATTATATCCGAGCGCACCGTCGCATGTGGAGGCCGGGACGAGTTTATGCCATTACCCGAGAGGACGCTTCGGGGAGAGGATCGATCGTCGGTATGATTTTGGTTTATTCTATACTGCGATACATTGATTGATCGGTAGCTCGCATTCCTTTATTTCTAGTATATTTCTGAGAAAAATTGGGAGAATCCCTATGATTCGTTCTTGTGGATTAGCGGTATCATTACCATCGGGCGAGGTTTTGACCAGTCATCAAGTAATCGAGGGTTGTCCGTTGGATTTTGAGGGACATATACTTACGGTGGACCTTCAGGTGCTAGAGATGGTGGAATTCGACATTATACTCGGAATGGATTGGTTGGCTACATATTATGCTACAGTGGATTGTAGAGCGAGAGTAGTGACCTTCCGACCACCCGATCAGCCTGCATGGGAATTCGTGGGTACCCGTGATGATGGAGTGTCCGTTATATCTGCACTTCAGGCTCGGAGATTGTTGTCGCATGGTTGTTAGGGTTACTTATTCTCATTGGTCAACGTGGAGAGTGAGGAGATACCACCTCTTTCCAGCGTACGGGTAGTTCGTGAGTATCCGGATATATTTCCAGATGAACTTCCGGGCTTGCCACCTCCGAGGCAAGTGGAATTCGCGATAGAGGTGATTCGGGGAACCGCACTTGGGTGTCAAAAGCTCCATACCAGATGGCACCGAAAGAGTTAAGTGAGCTAAAGATACAGCTGCAAGAGTTATTGGATAGGGGTTTTGTGCATCCTAGTGTTTCACCTTGGGGAGCTCCGGTGCTGTTCGTTAAAAAGAAAGATGGATCTCTGCGGTTATGTATTGATTACCGACAACTTAATGCAGTGACCGTTAAGAACAAATATCCACTGCCGAGGATAGAGGATTTGTTTGATCAGCTCAAGGATACTAGCGTGTATTCCAAGATTGATCTGCGATCAGGTTATCATCAGCTGAGGGTAAGAGACGAGGATGTTCAGAAGACAGCGTTCCGCACGCGTTATGGACATTACGAGTTTCTAGTGATGCCATTTGGTCTTACTAATGCTCCAGCTGCATTTATGGATTTGATGAACCGGGTATTCTTGAGGTACTTAGATCAGTTTGTTATCGTATTCATAGATGATATCTTGATATATTCTCGTTCTGAGGAGGAACATGAGCACCATCTTCGGATTGTATTGGAGACATTGCGACGAGAGCATTTATATGCCAAATTTAGTAAGTGCGCTTTCTGGTTATCTTCTGTGGGATTTCTTGGACATGTGGTATCTAGCAGAGGTATTTCAGTTGATCCCCAGAAAATCGAAGCGATTACCAGTTGGGAGCAGCCAAAGTCAGTTCAGGAAGTCCGTAGTTTTCTTGGATTGGCCGGGTATTACCGTAGATTTGTGGAGGGATTTTCCCGTATAGCCACACCACTTACTCGCTTGACCCAGAAAGGGGTCAAGTTTGCTAATCGAGGCGTGTGAGTCGGTTTTAGAGCTTAAGCGACATCTAGTTTACGCACGGTATTGGTGATTCCTTCTTCTTCTGCGATGGGATGATGCGTATCGATGCTTCTTTCCAAGGATTGGGAGCGATTTTGATGCGATTCGGCCCGTGTAGTATCTTATGCCTCCCGTCGACTTAAGGATCATGAGAGGAATTATCCGGTACGATCACGGAGTTAGCGACCATCATTTTTGCGCTAAAGATATGGAGACATTATCCGTATGGGATTACTTTTGAGATCTATACGGACCATAAGAGTTTGAAATATCTTTTCACTCGAAAGAATTGAATCTTAGGCGAGGCGATGGATGGAATACCTAAAGGATTATGATTGCACCATTGATCATCCGGTAAAGCTAATGTGGTAGCGAGATGACCGGCAGGAAGTCCCGTGGGATTACGGCTAGTCATTTGACCGCTGATGGTGATCTTGTTCGGCAGTTCTCGAGTTGGGGTTATGCGAGCGAACAGGTCAAACATCCCGGGGATATGGGTATCTATGGTTGCCGATCGATATTATTGAGAGGATCAAGGAGGCACAAGCTAGTGATAAGCATCTGCAGCTTTATGCAAGACTGGACTCGTGATTTAGCATGATTTCTCGTGGACGAGACCGAGTCCTCCGATTCGAGGGAGATTATGTGTTCGATACACATCCGATTAAGGAGGAGTTATTACGAGGCACATCCCTCGAGATTTGCTATACATCCTGGCGGTACCCGGATGTATCAGGATTTGAGGCGTTCCTATTGGTGGGACGGTATGAAGAGGGATATTGCGGATTTCGTCGCTCGATGTTTGGTCTGCCAGCAGGTAAAGGCTGAACATCAGAAACCCGCCGGATTGCTACAGAGAATCCCAATTCCGGAATGGAAGTGGGAACATATTACGATGGATTTTGTTACGGGGTTGCCCAGAACCCGTAAAGGACATGATGCGATTTGGGTGATTGTTGATAGATTAACCAAATCCGCTCATTTCCTTCCGATTCGTGAGACACATCCATTGGATCGACTAGCTGAGCTATACTGTAGAGAGATTGTCAGACTGCACGGAGTACCCTTGAGTATCATATCTGACAGAGATCCGCATTTTACTTCACGATTCTGGCAGAGTCTTCAGCATGCTATGGGCACCGAGCTTCGTCTCAGTACTGCATTTCACCCGCAGACGGATGGACAGTCGGAGCGTACTATTCAGACTTTGGAGGACTTATTGAGATCTTGCGTCATGGATTTCGGAGGCAGCTGGGAGGATCACGTTCACTTGGTGGAGTTCGCGTATAATAATAGCTATCACTCTTCCATTCAGATGGATCCCTTTGAGGCTTTGTACGGTCGACCCTGCAGATCTCCAGTATTGTGGGAGGATGTTGGGGAGCGACAGTTATTGGGCCCTCAGAGTATTCAGCACGATGCAGAGTTAGTTCGTGTTATCAGACGACGATTGTCAGAGGCTCAGGACAGACAGAAAAGTTATGCGGATCGGAGGCGAAGACCATTGGAGTTTTCTATAGGGGATCATGTGTTCCTACGTGTATCGCCTACGAAAGGAGTCAAGAGATTCAGAATTAAAGGAAAATTAGCACCCCGATACATTGGACCATTCGAGATATTGGAGCGGATTGGAGGTGTAGCATACCGATTGGCTTTACCTCCGACGCTTGCGAGCATCCATAACGTATTCCATGTGTCTATGATGAGGAAATACGTACCGCATCCGGATCATATTCTGACAGAAGTACCGGTTCCACTCCAGCCTAACGCGACATATGAGGAGGTTCCTGTGCGAATTCTTGATCGCAAAGAGCGTCAGTTACGGAACAAAACCATCCGCCTGGTAAAGGTTGGATGGCAGCATCACACTGATGAGGAGGCGACATGGGAGCTGGAGGATATCATCCAAGCTCGATACCCTCACCTGTTCACGTGAGGTATGTAGTAATTCAAGAAATTTCTTATGTTGATTAATGCATATATAATGGAAATTTGGGGACCAAATTTTATTAAGTGGGGAGAATGTAGAATACAAAATATATATATATATATATATATATATATATATATATATATATATATATATATATATATATATATATATATATATATATATATATATATATATATATATATATATATATATATATATATATTAATTAACTTAATTAATTAGGATTAATTAGGGATTAATTAGGCTTAAATAGTGGAAATGGGTCAGAATGGAATGGGCCGAATGTGGGCTTAAATTTGAGATGGGCTTGGGCCGAACATGGGCTGGGCTGAATCCAATCCAATTGAGCTTAGAGTTGGCTGGGTTAACCAGGTTCGTTCGAACGATGCTTATAAGGGCTGCCGAACGAACAGAACCCCATTTCCTCGCGAGTTTCCTTCTCCGCGCCGAACCTTTCTTCGCCGTGCGTTTTCTTCGCCGATCTCGTCGGCGATCCGGTGTGAGCAGCTCGACGGCGCCGCCACTTGGTAGATCTCCGGCCGGGGGATCAAGGGAGGGTTCTCGCCTGGAAAGAAGGCGCGGCGACACTCCCAGTGGACAGCGACGTCGTCGTCGCGGCAGCGAGCTGCCATCGGAGGTAAGGATTCGTGTGTCGTCTTTCTTTTGGAATGGGAGTTTAGATCTAGCTGGGAATGTTGGTTTTAGCTCAGATCGGTTTTTGGCAGTAATCGGGAGTGGATTGTTTCGGCGAGCAGTTGGAATTTGGGAGATATCGCCGCCGGTGAAGGTTGGACTCGGTAAGTTGGACCTAACCCAAAGATATCTAACTGTGGTATCCATTGATTGAATTTTTGGTATGCTGTGATTGTTGGATTTGCGTTGTATTGGAAATTTGATTTGCCGATGACTATTTGGGTGTGATTCGGGTAATTTCCAGTGATGAGTTTCGTTCTGTGGATGGTTTGATATGTTTGGATCGTTATTAGCTAAGGCTTGATACGTTCTGAGTTGGTAAGGATTTGATCAGTAACGTTGATATTTCAATTGTTCAGCTATAGTGTAGTGTTTGAATCAAAGATCGTGTGTGGTGGGTTGAGAATCGTAGCTGTGATTTGGAGAATAACCTGTGATAAGTTTCAATCGGGAATTTGAGTGCTTGTGATAGACTTCGATTTGGGAATTAGGTTGTGATTGGAGTGGTAAGGTCTCATCCGGTGTTGATTTAAGTTTTGTGATTGCAAGTTTGTGGTTGTGCGGAAGAGAAGATCGATGAGGTAATCCGATCTTTGGGGCCGGCGATGGATGGGTAGTGTTCTGTATGGTGTCGGTAGTGTGTGGAAGGAAAGGTTATGATGGAACCATGTCCGATGAGGTTGTGGATGTAGATGGATTGTGTTAATTGATTTGGGATTAGTAGGGTTCTTATTCGTAGACGGAAAAGGAATACGAATATAAAATAGTATTTATTCGTATTATTATTGGAGTGTTATGCTAAATCCTAATTTGTGATTATGTGCAGGTTTGGGATACGAAGCAGGCCCGCGGCCGTGAGGATTATACGAGCTTCGTATCAGGTGGGTAATATCTACCTGGTCCGGTAGTTTGATCAATTTCGGTGCATGACATTGTATATATGTTATACCTGTTTACCTTAGATCCACTCTTATTTACTCATATGCTTGTACTGTCTTTGACCTTGAGATATATACTCTGTTACGTCATTAATTATCTAGCATGAATAGGAATTGTAAAACTCTATTATGTGCTAGCTAATAGAGGTTGATAAATACACAATAGTTAGGGTTATCTTTATGACCTCAGATCTGGGTTACTGGGTTGCATCACTAGGTTAGGTGATGAGTCCAAATTACGAGGTTGGTTGTTGTACCGTACACCTAGTAGTGGGTTATCTTGACGGATCTATTTATCTGTACATAGGTAAATAGGTAGTGATTACGGATTAGTTGTCCTTGCATGGTTGACTTTTAGTTGACTAGGTCTCCCCGTGAGTTAGGGAGTGTTGCGAGGATTTGTGCGTTAACTATGCATCATTACATTGCATGCATGCTGACGACTGGGTCTCCCTTATGGATGAGATAAGTCGTCAGTCATCCTGCCTCCCCGGCCACTCGGGGTAGTGGTAGCAAGGTTGAGGGCAGAGCATTGGATGTGCGCTTCGGCCACTAAGGATGGTGGTAGGAGATGCACCGCCACCGGCAGTGGTGTTAGCACTCGCCCACTATAGACGGTGGTTGTGTGACGTGCAGTTGTCCTGTGTGCAGAGCTCGTTTACTCATGGGTAGTGACGGAGCGACCAGCAGCAGGGACCCCGGGGAGTAGTTAGCTCTTTACGCTTTTATGCTACTCATTCATACTACCCAACTCGGTCACTCGAGAGTAGTGGCGGCTGGAGTCGGGCTAGTCGTCATGCCGTGCCACCCGGGCCATACTGGGGTCGTGGTTGGACGGGTCCGCAGACATGGCCATGCATATGCATTGCTGATATATATATGTATGCGTGTATGTAATATATGTTTTACACATGCCTGTGAGATGCTGCATTTGGTTGCTGCATATGATTGTACATCATGCTACATGCCTTTTTGCATATTTTATATACCGCTGTGCATGTGTTGAGCATGAGTGTGTACTATTTGGATTATGTCATGATATATCTGTTCAGGATGTTATAGATCATATGGAGGACAGACCGTCAGGTATGTACATTACTTTATGTCAGTTGATCAGTTCAGTTTATGCTATGAGTAGGACATGTATGTGATTACTGATTACTATGCTTAGTACTGTATGTCTGTCGGACTCATGTTGCATACCTGTAGATCTTCACATGTATACCTGTAGATCTCTTTACCCTGTATGTTGTTTATGCACTTCTATATATTACCCCTGAGTTTTATACTCACCACCCTGGACCCTGGGTTTCCTGTCACCCAGGTAGTAGATAGAAGACTTCGGCATGGACTCGGAGCATTGCCACCTGATCTCATCTCGCCGTTTTTTCGAGGGTTTTGCTTCCCATCATATGTAGCTTTATATGGACTCTTATTGTTTTGGAGATCATGCTGTATGTTCTCTTTTGATATTCAGTATGGATTTTATTCTAGTATGGACGGATATACCGATGTACTTATGTTGACGAGTTTGTATTTCCATGTGTTTGGCTTCCGCTATTGATGTTGTACGTTTTGCCGTGTTGTTATACATATTCGATATGTGTTTTACTGGCTGCGACTTTTGTACCGTATTGGAATTGTCATAAGGGGGTGCCGTCCGTTGGCCGGACAGAGTCTACCTCGGGGCGTGACACGAGTTCCCTCTTGGTCGATGCGGGATCAGATTTTGTATTATCCCCATGATCTAATAGCATTGAGCTTCTCTCCTCGATCGACGAGGGATTGAATTTCTTGTTTGTTATCCCCACAATCTTAATGGGATTGAGTCTCTCTCCAAAGTCGATGTATGATTGAATTTCTTATTCTCTCCACAACTCTGTGTGATCGAGTTTCTCTCTCCCATCGATGCAAGTTTAATTTGGCTTCTCAAGTCTCCCCTAAATGTTCACAAGCTCTAGTCTCCATCCAACTCAACGACTCAATCCATTAAATAGATCTCCTGGTTCACATCTATAGCTTGGCAATGTAAGTGTCTCACGTTTTCTAAATCAAATTTCTTTCAACTCTACTCTTTAGTCTAACTCAAAGGAGGGACTAATGATACCAGGGGCGGATCTGCTACGACCCCCCTTAATTTTAAGTGATTATTATTCTTCACTATAATACTATGATACATGTTGTCAAAATCTTGGATTCGTACTAGGAGAGAATTGCCTTCCAACCCACTAGATTTGTCTTACATGGAGCAGATCTAGCTAGTTACTTGTTGGTTGTATTAGGACATAATCTACATAGTACCACCAACTTGTAGGCCCAAGATTTGGGAGTATGTTTCTATAAATAAGATAGTTAAGGATAATATCAAACTTTAACTTCATTCTCTTCTGCCATTTCATCTGCTCTTATTTTATCTTCTCCATGATATATGTCTAACTTAAACATCAAAAGAGCCTCTTAGGGATAACTCCCGATGAGCCTTCTAACGTGTGTTATCTATACAAGTCTGGTTGGCTTAAAATAGAAAATAGTCTCACGGTCCTGTTGCAATGTGGTATTCCATAAAAGCTAAATCATACCTCTATTATTATTGTTGTTGATGATGTTATTAAAAAGATACCTCATTTTTAAAAATCATTAAAAAAATACTTTTTTTTTGTATATTCATGTTTATCTTGACCCAATTTTTATCTTTTTAAAAATCTTTATTTGTATTCTAATAAAAAAATAATTTTTAATCATTAAAAATAATATAAATATGATAAATTCTAAAAAGATAATTTTTGTCCTATTTTATAAATGAAAATGTTATCCTACATAACTATTGTTCATTGTTTAATCTCCTAAGGTTCAAGAATTGGACTATAGTACACAAGCGATTGGATGATGAATAATAGAGGTACTCATGGTGTAAAATACCACGAATATATATATATATATATATATATATATATATATATATATATATATATATGTTGGGTAATTAGGAGAATACCCTATGTATTTTTTTCAGGAATTTTTAAAAATTTTTCGGACTAAAACGGAGATTTCTAAGGCAAACTTAACGATCTTATAGGGTTATTGGATCCAACCCGTTAACTCTTAAACCCAAATTCGATCCACTTTTCTTTAACCCACCGTCGATTTCGTTCCTCGTCGCCGAAGGACCCCTTACTGCACGAGCGTTTCTCTACACGAAACGTTCCTCACCTATCGCCGACTCCGCCGTCTAGCATTCCCTCCCTCACCGAACGAGTTGCAGTTTCCATTCCCCATTTGCGTAACCCTTCTCCTTCTCACGCTTGGCTCTTCTCTTCCTCCTCGAGCAATCTTAGCGCTGCCCTCTCCGATTTACGCGATCGGATCTCGTTGGCTCCTCACGCGAGAAGCACGACGACGTCGTCGCTACGATTGGGGAAGATTCGGTTGGAGGTCAGTTCGACCCCTTTTCGCTAGACTCGCGTCTCGTCGACCCTCTGGAGCAAGCGGTTCAACGACGATGCTGCCATAGCTGGTAGGCTAGTCATTGGTGTGTTCGTTTTCTTTCCTCCTTGGTACTCAGGGACCTCTATGCACAAGTCAATCGGTGGCGGTAATGCAGTGATAGAGCCCTGCTGCCACAAGACTCGTGGTTGTTGTTTTTCCCCCTAATTTGGGTTTCAATGGTTGTTTTCCCCATCAGATCAAGCGATGGGAGAGTCGTGACTTCGATCTCGTTTTCCTCGAGTCGCAACGAGTGTTTGGGAACTACTTGGTGATTTCTGCCGAAGCTAGGGCAGCGGAGGTCTTGGCCGGCGAACAGGGCAGGTTGGGGGAAAATATTGCCGCGGGATCCCTAGTGCAGGTATAGCTGTTGATCATCCCTTTTCAACTGTTGTTGCTTGAATTACTGCCTGCCATGAGTTTTGATCAGTGGGAAGGTAGTTGTATTGTTGTAAGGGTTGTAAATGAATTTTGGGAGGCTATGAAAGAGGATGATCGGGGGGTTGTGCGTGTGTTGTGGAGTGGGCTGGCGTCGAAGATGTGGTCGTGTGAGCTGGGAAGGAGTTGTGTGGCTATGAGCAGGGAATGGCCAACTGTGATGATGAATTTGTATATGGGGTTTTGTGGAGAGGAATCGATGAGGGTTGTTTCGGTGAATAGAACAGGCTGGGATGGCTGTGCATGAGTTGTGATGTTCTGGGTGTGATATGTAAAATGGCTGTGATAGAGTTGTGGACGACGGATCAAGGGGTTAAGTTGTCTATTTGGGTTTTCTTATATTGTAGGTTGTAAAATTGGGTGTTGCGAAGAGCGGGATGTTTACGTTTGTGTGAATAAGTTGGGAGTCCAAGAGAAGGAACTAAGTTGGTGTGAATTGACCATGAGTGATTTGGGGGTTTTTCCTAATTCGTATTCGATAAGGGATACAGATATGTGGATAACGTAGTAGCTAATTCGTATTGTTGTTGTATGCTTTCACTGAATGATAATTGATGATATTTGCAGGACGTGGATACGAGACTGGTCCGCGGACGTGAGGACTCGATTACTACGAGCATTGATAGCAGGTAGGTAATTTCCTACCGGTCGGGTAGATGTAATGACTTTCAGATTTAGACATAGATATGAGCATGCTAGGTGTTCATATTATCTTGATCCTGCTCTGTTTATCGTATGCTTGAACTTATCGTTGATATATATGTGTGCTCGATTATTGATATCACATATTCCCTATCATGATCTAGGAGTTACAGATGTGATGTAAGTAGGTCTAACTGTTTAGTAGGGTGTAGATATTAGAGTACGGAGGATGACCTAAATTGTAAATTTGGCAAAAAGGTCCTTTGTGGATAAGTATGACCCTAAATGTAGGACTCATTCCATACCTGTATGTTGCACATTTATTTACCAACCACGGGTTATGTAAATGGTCAGGTGAGTCGTGGACAGTGTGTCGCTATGGACCGATGGTCCTAGTTTGTCATGATCAGATAAGTATGACTCTCTACAGGATAGAGAGTGTACTGATCAATTGGGTGTGACTCTCTGTTGAACAGAGAGTCTATGGTAGATGTCTGTATGTGAGACAGTACTCTCGTGTCATTGTATGCATACTGACGACATCGTCTCCCCTTGGGGTTGAGAGAGAGTCGTCAGTCATCCTGCCTCCTAGGTTACTCCTAGAGGAGTAACTGGTGTGAGGGCATAGCATTTGTTGTGCCGCACTCTACCATTATAGACGATGGTAGTTGGAGTTGCGTGCAGATGTCCTGGGTACGTGGCACTCGACTACTCATTTGTAGTGTCAGTCGGAGTAGCCAGCAGCAGGGACCCCCGTTGCGTAGTGAGCTCTTTACGCTCATATGCTACTTGATCATACTGCCCATTCGGCCACTCTATAGTAGTGGTTGGTGTGAGTTGGGACAATTGTCATGTCGTGCCACCTAAGCCACTGCCGTGGTAGCAGTATGGGTGGCAGCATGACCATGCATCTTTGCATTCTGTATCATACGGTGTTTTGCATATGGTTATATATATATACATACTTGCTTGTAAATATATATATACATGGATGATGGTGATTAGTATACATACAGATACAGTCTATATGTATACTCACTTTGATGATGCATTTGTATGTACTATGCTTGTTGCATTTGTTTGTACATATTCATACATGCTACTGCATTTCCTGTATGGTAGTAGGCTGGTACTTGTATACCTGTTGGTTATTCACGGTGATACCCTTGGATCATATTCAGGATATTGTGTGAGTTAGTACTATTCTTTTATACCCTATGATGTGGTTATATGCCCAGGTTGGATCAGGATAGAGTAGCTGACGGTCAGGTATGTCAGCATCGTTGTTGTTCAGTTTATTTAGTGTATGCATGCATATATACCTTTTATGCTGATGTATACCCGTTGTTCGAGTAGATTTAAACTGTTGAATGACATGTAATATTGATACATATATTTACATGTTTTCTCTGATTACCTGCTGAGTTTTACTCACCACCACCGACCCTGGGTTTTTCTGTCGCCCAGGTAACAGGTAGACGCCTTTGTGACGACTTGGAGCTGCGCCGACCGATCCATCCCATCTCCGTTTTCCGAGTCTCCCGAGGAGTTCGTTTTTCTTATGGCTTGGACTTTGTTTATGTGTTATGGATTTTGGTCCTATGTCATGGACCCTAGTTTTGTTATGGACTTTGTCGTGATGTCGTTGTTTTATTTACGGTTTTATTACTGTGGACTTGTCAGGTGGTGTACACCTGTATGTTTTGTTATTTATGTTGTGGGTATGTGGTTTTTCATTTCCGCTGCTATTAGTATGTTATATTATGTTGTTGTTGTGGGCCTACGGGCCTTGTATTAACCCGAAATGTTGCCACGTACAGGGGAGATGTCGTCCGTTTGATTTTCGGCACGGCATACTCTCGGGGCGTGACAACTTTATTGGTATCAGAGCCGAAGGTTCTGCGATGCCATATTATGATTTTGTTTTTGAGTTTTGGATTCTCGGGAGTCGGTATATTTTTCGGTTTTGATTTTTGTGAGATGGGATTGATCGCGGCATAGGCTCCAGGCAGCACGAAGTAAGTATTCCTGATAATTTATACTTTAGTTAGATACTTATCTAGACTTGTTCAACAGGTGTATACTGTCAGAGTTATGCCACAATGCGGACTAAATGGTCGAGGCCGTCCATCCAGGCGAGCAGCCAGAGGGATGGGACGAGATACTGTTGCGACTGAGCCAGCTACTCAAGCACCACCTCAGCAACCCCCTATTGGTGATTCGGAGCCTCAGAATCCGGATGTACCACTGACTATGCCAGAGCCTGCAGAGTCCAGTTGGCTCAATGATAAGTCACGGATACTCGTGTTAGCACGACGGCCAAGGAAAAGTTCACCTTGTTCCGAGTCCGACCCATGGATTGCCCGATCTTGGCTGGAAAATATGGAAGACACCTTCGAGTATATGAACTGTACAGATGTGGAGAAGGTGGGCCTTGTTGCATATCATCTCAGAGATCAGGCTGTCACTTAGTGGAAATTACAGAAGACTCTATTCGGGGAGCGTGGGATTACTTGGGCCACCGAGACGCTCGAAGGCGTGATTTCCTTCGACGTTTTCAAAGACGTCATCGGGAATTTCTAAGCTCAAGCAAGGTGATTGTTCCTATGGAGTACAACACGAGTTTACGGACTATCGAGTTCTCGCTCTCACCTAGTAGCACAGATGCGATCGGATGTACCACCACGAGGTCTTGCTACCTATATACGGAGCGGATGTCGGGATCTATCATTACCTCATACAGGAGGCATTGACCGTGCCCTCTTCATCGAGATGACTTCAAATTTCCAGGAGAAAGATATCGAGAAGCGAGATGACTAAGGGCAAGCGGATAACTGTGGTTCAGGGGACTCAAAAGAAAGGGGAGCAAAAAGGAACTATGCGAGGTGTTGCAGAAGGGTCAGCTAGATCACAGAAGGGGAAGCGTCCAACATCAGAGTTTTCTGGAGGATCTCAGAGTAGCCGTAAGGGCCGAAGCAGGAATGGATACTATAAATGTGAATCTGAAAGCCACAGAGTATCAGAGTGTCCTTTGGAGCAGCCAGTTTGCTATTATTGCAAACAACTGGGTCATACTAGCCGTGATTGTACCCTGAAAGCACAGTTGGAGTTTCCTGATAGCTCCAACAAGGGGGAGAAGTCTACCCAGCAGCGGCAGCAGGGGACAGCACCGCAGACTCAGACATATGGATAGAGGCCGCTAGTACCTCCACCAGCTCAGTTGTACCAGATGCAGGGGGGTGCCCATACAGTGATGCCGACAGCGATCCAGTATCCTACATCTCCGGTGATCTACTATCCAGGAGTATCCGCACCGCAGCAGTTCTTACCAGCCAACTCTCAGGGATATTTTATGCATGCACCAGCTACTCAGCCTCCAGTACCACAGAGCTAGATCCAGCCGGAGTGGAGGCACATTACTACTTCGTCAGGGATGCAGCCGACGAATATTGAGACTGGACGAGTTTTTGCCATCACTAGAGATGAGGCACAGCGGGCTGAGGGATCAGTCATACGCAGTATGATTTCAGTTTATTCTATATATGTTGATACGTTGATTGATACTAGTAGTTCCCATTCATTCGTATCTAGAGTATTTCTGAGTAGAGTTGGAAGAATCCCAAGGGTTTGTTCTTGTGGGTTAGCAGTATCCTTGCCATCAGGAGAGGTGCTGACTAGCCACCAAGAAATTAAGGGTTGCCCATTAGACTTTGACGGGCATATCCTTACAGTGGACCTTCAGGTGTTGGAAATGATAGAGTTCAATATTATTCTCGGTATGGACTGGTTGGCCGCTTATCACGCTACAGTGGATTGTAGAGCAAGAGTGGTGACTTTCCGACCACTAGATCAACCAGCTTGGGAATTTGTTGGTACTAGAGACGATGGATTATCTATAATATCGGCTTTACAGGCTCAGAAGCTATTGGCCCAGGGTTGTCAGGGTTATTTATTATCTCTAGTCAAAGTTGAGAACGAAGGACTACCACCTCTCTCTGATGTGCGAGTAATCCGGGAGTATCCAGATGTATTTCGGATGAACTTCGGGCTTGCCTCCTAGGCAAGTGGAATTTGCGATAGAGGTGATTCGAACTGCACCTATATCGAAACCTCCTTATCGGATGGCGCCAAAGGAGCTCGATGAACTTAAAGTTCAAGCTGCGCAGGAGTTCTTTGGATAGTGGATTCATCCACCCTAGTGTTTCACCATGGGAGCACCGGTACTCTTTGTCAAGAAGAAGGATGGATCGTTGCGGTTATGTATTAACTATCTAAGAATCGAATGCATCATAGTTAAGAACAAATATCCGTCGAGGATAGAAGATTTGTTCGATCGACAAGGATACATGTGTGTATTCTAAAATTGATCTGCGCTCGAGGATATCATCACCGGATAAGAGATGAGGATGTTGGAAAATAGCTCGCACGTTATGGGCATTATGAGTTTACGGTGATGTCGTTCGGTCTCACGAATGCCCGGCTGCATTTATGGACTTAATGAACCGGGTATTCCTGAGGTATATAGATTAGTTCGTGTAGTGTTCATCGATGATATATTGATTTATTCTCAATCCGAGGAAGAGCATGAACAACATATGCGGATAGTATTAGAGACGTTGCGACAGGAGCAGTTATATGCCAAATTTAGCAAGTGTACGTTCTGGTTATCCTCAGTAGGTTTTCTTGTACATGTGGTGTCCAACAGAGGTATTTCTGTAGATCCCGTAAGATTGAGCGCGATTACGGGTTGGGAGCCAAAATCAGTTCAGGAGGTTCGTAATTTCCTTGGTCTGGCCGGGTATTATCGGAGATTCGTGGAGGGATTCTCGAGTATCGCCATGCCACTCACTCGTCTGACTCGGAAAGGGGTCAAATTCACCTGGTCAGAGGCTTGTAAACTAGCTTCCAAGAGCTTAAGCGACAGCTAGTTTCTGCACCAATCTTAGGAATTCCTTCTGGTGTTGATGGGATGGTTCTCTATACGGATTCTTCTATCCAAGGGTTGGAGTGCGGTTACGATGCGATCCCGTGTGGTATCTTATGCCTCCGTCAACTAAAAGATCACGAGAGAAATTACCCAATGCACGATCTGGAGTTAGCCGCCATTATTTTCGCATTGAAGATATGGAGGCACTACTTGTATGGGATTACCTTTGAGATCTACACATACCATAAAAGTCTGAAGTATCTGTTCACACAAAAAGAGCTGAATCTGAGACAGAGACGGTGGATGGAATATCTGAAAGATTACGACTGCACCATCCAGTATCATCCGGGGAAGGCTAATGTGGTAGCAGATGCTCTGAGCAGGAAGTCTCGTGGAGTTCTGGCTAGTCATCTGACAGCGGTTATTGACCTAGTTCGACAGTACTCAGAGTTGGGATTGTCTGAACACGGTCAAACATCCCAGGGGATATTAGTTTCTATGGTTGCCCAGTCCGCCATTGCCGAGCGGATCAAGGAAGCACAAGTTAGTGACCAGCATCTGCAGTTCTTGAGCAGCACGATAGACTCAGAGCGTCAGACGAATTTCTCGAGTGATGAGAGTGGTGTACTTCATTTCTGAGGACGACTATGTGTTCCGGACACACACCCAGTTAAGGAAGAATTGCTACAGGAAGCACATCAGTCGAGATTTGCTATACATCCTAGTGGTACTCGGATGTACCGGGATTTAAAGCGCTTATACTGGTGGAACGGTATGAAACGAGATATCGTGAACTTTGTTGCACGATGTCTAGTATGCCAGCAAGTGAAGGCCGAACATCAGAAACCTGCTGGCTTACTTCAGGAAATTTCGATCCCGGAATGGAAATGGGAAAACATTATAATGAATTTTGTTACGGGATTACCTAGAACCCGTAAAGGACATACTGCGATTTGGGTGATCGTGGATCGATTAACCAAATCCGCTCACTTCCTTCCGATACGTGAGACAGACTCATTGGATCGTCTAGCGGAATTGTACTGTCGAGAGATCATCATATTACATGGTGTACCGTTGAGTATCATATCTGATAGAGACCGCGATCTGCGATTCGCAATAGGCCATGGGCACAGAGCTTCGACTCAGTACAACCTTTCATCCACAGACAGACGGACAGTCCGAACGTACCATTCAGACTCTGGAGGATCTATTGAGATCATGCGTCTTGGATTTCGGTGGCAGTTGGGAGGATCACATTCCTTTAGTGAAGTTTGCCTACAACAACAACTATCACTCTTCTATCCAGATGGCTCCTTTCGAGGCATTATATGGTAGACCCTGTAGATCTCCTGTGTTATGGGAGGAAGTTGGGGAACGACAGATATTGGAGCCTCAGAGTATCCAACATGATGCAGAGTTGATACGAGTGATCAGATGACGGTTATCTGAGGCACAGGATAGACAGAAGAGTTATGCGGACCGGAGGCAAAGACCTTTAGAATTTTCAGTTGGGGACCATGTATTCTTACGAGTGTCACCCACCAAAGGAGTCAAGAGATTTGGGCTAAAAGGGAAATTAGCTTCACGTTACATTGGTCCATTTGAGATATTGGAGCGGATTGGAGGTGTTGCTTATCGGTTGGCTTTACCTCCAACACTTGCGGGTGTTCACAACATATTCCATGTATCTATGCTGAGGAAATACGTGTCACGATTTGACCATGTTCTGAAAGAAGTTCCGATTCCACTCCAGGCGAATGCGACTTATGAGGAGACTCCGGTGCGGATTCTTGGTCGCAAGGAGCGGCAGTTGCAGAACAAAATCATCCGACTCGTAAAGGTGGGATGACAGCATCATACGGATGAGGAGGCTACATGGGAGCTGGAGGATACTATCCGAGCTCGATACCCTCATATGTTTATCTGAGGTATGTGGTTATTTCGGAATATGCTTGAATTAATTTTTGCATTTAAGTACGAAATTTGGGGACCAAATTTTAATAAGTGGGGAAGAATGTAAAATACCATGAATATATATATATATATGTTGGGTAATTAGAAGAATACCCTATGTAATTTTTCCAGGAATTTTTAGAAATTTTTCAGACTAAAACAGAGATTTCTAAGGCAAACTTAACAATCTTATAGGGTTATTGGATCCAACCCGTTAAACAAACCAACCCGACCCGTTAACTCTTAAACCCAAATTCGATCCACTTTTCTTTAACCCACCGTAGATTTCGTTCCTCGTCGCCGAAGGACCCCTTACTGCGCGAGCATTTCTCTACACGAAACGTTCCTCACCTGTCGCCAACTCCGCCGTCCAGCATTCCCTCCCTCACCGAACGAGCTGCAGTTTCCATTCCCCATTTGCGCAACCCTTCTCCTTCTCACGCTTGGCTCTTCTCTTCCTCCTCGAGCAATCTTAGCACTGCCCTCTCTGATTTCTTCCAGTCTCGGATCTCGTTGGCTCCTCACGCGAGAAGCACGACGACGTCGTCGCTACGATTGGGGAAGATTCGGTTGGAGGTCAGTTCGACCCCTTTTTGCTGGACTCGCGTCTCGTCGGCCCTCTGGAGCAAGCGGTTCGACGACGCTGCTGCCATAGCTGGTAGGCTTGTCATTGGTGAGTTCGTTTTCTTTCCTCCTTGGTACTCAGGGACCTCTATGCACTAGTCGATCGGTGGCGGTAATGCAGTGATAGAGCCCTGCTGCCACAAGACTCGTGGTTGTTGATTTTCCCCCTAATTTGGGTTTCAATGGTTGTTTTCCCCATCAGATCAAGCAGTGGGAGAGTCGTGACTTCGATCTCGTTTTCCTCGGGTCGCAACGAGTGTTTGGGAACTACTTGGTGATTTCTGCCGAAGCTAGGGCAGCGGAGGTCTTGGCCGGCGAACAGGGCAGGTTGGGGGAAAATATTGTCGCGGGATCCCTAGTGCAGGTATAGCTGTTGATCATCCCTTTTCAACTGTTGTTGCTTGAATTACTGCCTGCCATGAGTTTTGATCAGTGGGAAGGTAGTTGTATTGTTGTAAGGGTTGTAAATGAATTTTGGGAGGCTCTGAAAGAGGATGATCGGGGGGTTGCGTGTGTGTTGTGGAGTGGGCTGGCGTCGAAGATGTGGTCGTGTGAGCTGGGAAGGAGTTGTGTGGCTATGAGCAGGGAATGGCCAACTGTGATGATGAATTTGTATATCGGGTTTTATGGAGAGGAATCGATGAGGGCTGTTTCGGTGAATAGAACAGGCTGGGATGGCTGTGCATGAGCTGTGATGTTCTAGGTGTGATCTGTAAAATGGTTGTGATAGAGTTGTGGACAACGGATCAAGAGGTTAAGTTGTCTATTTGGGTTTTCTTATATTGTAGGTTGTAAAATTGGGTGTTGCGAAGAGCGGGATGTTTACATTCGTGTGAATAAGTTGGGAGTCCAAGAGAAGGAACTAAGTTGGTGTGAATTGACCATGAGTGATTTGGGGTTTTTTCCTAATTCGTATTCGATAAGGGATACGAATATGTGGATAACATAGTAGCTAATTCGTATTGTTGTTGTATGCTTTCACTGAATGATAATTGATGATATTTGCAGGACGTGGATACGAGACTGGTCCGCGGACATGAGGACTCGATTACTACGAGCATTGACAGCAGATAGGTAATTTCCTACCGGTCGGGTAGATGTAATGACTTTCAGATTTAGACATAGATATGAGCATGCTAGGTGTTCATATTATCTTGATCCTGCTCTGTTTATCGTATGCTTGAACTTATCGTTGATATATATGTGTGCTCGATTATTGATATCACATATTCCCTATCATGATCTAGGAGTTACAGATGTGATGTAAGTAGGTCTAACTGTTTAGTAGAGTGTAGATATTAGAGTACGGAGGATGACCTAAATTGTAAATTTGGCAAAAAGGTCCTCTGTGGATAAGTATGACCCTAAATGTAGGACTCATTCTATACTTGTATGTTGCACATTTATTTACCAACCACGGGTTGTGTAAATGGTCAGGTGAGTCGTGGACAGTGTGTCGCTACGGACCGATGGTCCTAGCTTGTCATGATCAGATAAGTATGACTCTCTATAGGATAGAGTGTCGATCAATTGGGTGTGACTCTGTTGAATAGAGAGTCTATGGTAGATGTCTGTATGTGAGACAGTACCCTCATGTCATTGCATGCATACTGACGACATCGTCTCCCTTTGGGGTTGAGAGAGAGTCGTCAGTCATCCTGCCTCCTAGGTTACTCCTAGAGGAGTAACTGGTGTGAGGGCATAGCATTTATTGTGCCGCATTCTACCATTATAGACGATGGTAGTTGGAGTTGAGATGTCTGGAGTGCGTGACACTCGACCACTCATTTGTAGTGTCGAGTAGAGCTGCGAGGACCCCGTTGCGTAGCGAGCTCTTTACGCTCATATGCTACTTGATCATCACGCCCATTCGGCCACTCTATAGCGATGGTTGGTGTGAGTTGGGACGATTGTCATGTCGTGCCACCCAGGCCTGCAGGGTCGTGGTAGCAGTAGGGGTGGCGATGAGCATGACCATGCATGCTGCATTGCCGTATCATACGGTGTTTTGCATATGGTTATATATATATACATACTTGCTTGTATATATATATACATGGATGATGGTGATTAGTATACATACAGATACAATATATATGTATACTCACTTTGTTGATGCATTTGTATGTACTATGCTTGTTGCATTTGTTTGTACATATTCATACATGCTACTGCATTTCCTATATAGTAGTAGGCTGGTACTTGTATACCTGTTGGTTATTCACGGTGATACCCTTGGATCATATTCAGGATATTGTGTGAGTTAGTACTATTCTTTTATATCCTATGATGTGGTTATATGCCCAGGTTGGATCAGGATAGAGTAGCTGACGGTCAGGTATGTCAGCATCGTTGTTGTTCAGTTTATTTAGTGTATGCATGCATATATACCTTTTATGCTGATGTATATCCGTTGTTCAAGTAGATTTAAACTGTTGAATGACATGTAATATTGATACATATATTTACATGTTTTCTCTGATTACCTGCTGAGTTTTACTCACCACCACTGACCCTGGGTTTTTCTGTCGCCCAGGTAACAGGTAGACGCCTTTGTGATGACTTGGAGCTGTGCCGACCGATCCATCCCATCTCCGTTTTTCGAGTCTCCCGAGGAGTTCGTTTTTCTTATGGCTTGGACTTTGTTTATGTGTTATGGATTTTGGTCCTATGTCATGGACCCTAGTTTGTTATGGACTTTGTCGTGATGTCGTTGTTTTATTTACGGTTTTATTACTGTGGACTTGTCAGATGGTGTACACCTGTATGTTTTGTTGTTTATGTTGTGAGTATGTGATTTTTCATTTCCGCTGCTATTAGTATGTTATATTATGTTGTTGTTGTGGGCCTATGGGCCTTGTATTAATCCGAAATGTTGCCACGTACAGGGGAGATGTCGTCCGTTTGATTTTCGACACGGCATACTATCGGGGCGTGACACATAGATGCTCATAAATGAGTTGTGTGAGATAACATTCCTCTTTTATAAAAGTTTATTTTGATTCTCTGAAATAATTTATAAATATGTTTAAAAGAATATTTGAATTAATTCATTTAATATTTATTATCTTCATGATTTAATAAAGATTATTTTGATTCTTTTAAATCAATTCTCTATAACATATTTTATTAATCTAGATTTTTAATTTTACAAAGTCCTAATTTACAAAATAAAATTTTAAATTTACAAAGTCTCATTTTTAAAATAAATTTTTATGAAGATTTGATGCGTCTGATTTTTATAATAGAATTCTACAAATATACATAAAATCAAACTATATCTAAATGCTATAATAATTTGGATATAAAATTTTGTAAAGTACATGATTTACTTCAATAAAACAGATTATAAAAAAAAATAGATTTTTTTTTTAGGATCTTTTAGGTAGTAAACTTTATGCTTTTATTTGGAGCAACATGTTTTGTCTTCTCTTTAAAATACCTTGAATTATCAGAATAGTTAAACCATCCTTAAAACTTAGAGGAAAAGTGATTACAATTTAAAAAAACTGTAAAAGTGAGATTTCACAAAAAGTAATTAAGAAAAAAGGGGGAAGAAAAAAAAACACTTAACAGGGCCTTTTAAGTTTTAACTGCACGCATCAGGTCATTCAGATATTGGCAATCAGTATAGGGACGGAAGCAGTTAGCATAGAAAGTGGAGGGGAAGGAGGGAGGGAGGAAAGGAAGAATAGGGTTGGTCCATGATGATGATGAGCTCAGTAGATCATATCAAATCACAAAAGTTCAGGGCTCCCTTTCCTTTTCCTTTGCCAAAGTGCATGCATGGCAGATGAAGTTGGTGAATGCTTTCAGGGTCTATTTACGTGGACTTTCCTTCACACTTCCCTTCCCCTTGTCCTTCTCTCCCAAGTCCCTTTCCAACCATCGACTTTCAGTTTTTTTTTTTTTTTTTCTCCTTTCATTTTATTATTAGCTTTGTTCTAAAACAATATCCCAACACAGCAAAAATGGAGCATGAAGGTTGAAAAAAAAAACACACACACAAAAAGAGAGAGACTGTTGGAACTTAAAGTAAGAAAGATAGAGGAAACATGATGGACTCCTTTTGGGAGAAGCAAAGGGAGCTAAGCCTCATTATTACAAAAAGTTATGTTGGAGTTGGGAGTGCACTTAAAAGCTACTCCTCTCTCTTTCTTTCTCATGCTTTTTTTTTTCTCTTTTATCTATCTAAAGTTGTGCATTCTTCCTTGAACTCTGTTGTTTGCTTGCTTTCTTTAGTCATTTGATTCCTTAAAACTTGACACTAAAGAAAGCAAGCCCACTTTCTGAGCAAAGTAAGGTTGCCTATCTCTATCACATTTTGGTTTTGTGTTTGTGTTTTTTTTTAAATTAGCATATCAGGTATTTAAGTTTTTTGACTATTCCCAACTAATTTTGGAATGACAACGAAAGAGGAGGGAGAGATAGATTTATATGTGGTTTGGAGTTTATGGCCACATTTGGTCATCACGCATCTGGTGATCCATTCTCAAATTGAGGACATACTTATGGATGCTAACCCTGTTATAATCTCTATATGCACGAATCGAAAACTTGTTCAAATTTTGAGATTGTCTTTAAATACATTAGTTCTCCTTCGTCACTGACCATCTTCTTCCCCATTAACACATCGACGTATTTATTGCCTTCTCCGTCGAGTATCAAGTCTCGAGACAAACTAGATCATCGCTTCTCTCCCTACTTAATTAATAGGGTTGTAAATTAAATGAACCAATTCAAGCTAAATTTTATAATGTTTAGACTTATTTGATAAGATAATCAAATTAAATCAAATCGAGCCAAGACAAATGACTCAAATCTAAAATTAACTAAGCTATTGATATAGTCGTTCAAGCTTGACTTGATTTTTTTTAGATTGAGTTTGGTTCGAGCTTGAATTGAGTTTGACTTATTTAATTGATATTAAATTTCTAAATCAAGTTTGAATCAAATTTGATCCAAACTTATTTAAACTTGACCTTTTTGTTTGATTTAAATTTTAATATTTATTTGATTGGTTAATACAAATAATTCAAGCGAGTATAAACAAACTCATAAATGAGTGTGATCATGAATATAGTTTATGAGTTTTATTCATGAATATAATTTATAAATTATATTTACGAAAACTAACAAGTCGAACACATATGTATTCAAACTTATTCATTTAATTTACTAAAATGTTCAAGCTTGTTTATTTAACTGACTTTGATATCTATTGAACAAATATAAATGAGTTTTTATCATGTTGAATACCAAGTTTATTTACGAATCTTTGATTCATTTACCACCCTATTAATTAATTAGAGAATGCTTTTACCTCTTGTCTCTCGGTCCATGACTCAGTATGGGGCTACTACAACCATTGTCACCTTGATCAAACAACTTTCAATGTCTTTGTTTTCAACTCAACATGGTGTCGACCATAAGTTTCTATCATTTGGAGCAAACGATCTTTAGGCTTTCCATCCATAACTCAATATAGTAAGTGCAACCATAAGTCATTGACATTCATATCACATCACCTTTAGCATTTTGGCCTCAGCACAATGCAACCATGAATTGATATAATCTACCTTAGCCCTAGGGCTAACTCAGTTGACAAGTGCAAAGAGGATTTATCTGTAGTGGACAAGGATAAATTCTTAGAAAAGTCATAATCTTGGACTATTGATGATCCATCTTCTTTGCTGATACTGCTATTACTTTTTTTTTATGGACCGGGTGAGAGGGCTCGTGTGTAAGACACTATCCGAACCAAACAATCGGTTTGGCAAAGAAAGCAAGGTAGAATGGTTCGGACGCGATCGTCTGGGACAATTGGAACGGGAGGACAAGTCGAGGTAATCGACACGACGAGGCGATTACGGAGATCACTTCGTTATGACATGGACGAGAATCGGTTCGTCCTAGCAGGCCCAGAAACAGATGGGGCGGATGAGAATCGGCTTGGCATAGCAAGCCCAAAAATAGTTCGGTGCGAGAAAAAGAGGATTTAGTTCGGGCTGCTGGGAAGAGCCTAAGGGCTACACCACACGTGAGCCATAGGTTTAGGTTAGTTTCGTCAAAGGCAAATGGTTGAAAGGCACAGGCTAGCATATTTTCCGAAATATAGATAAGAAGTTGTTACACAACAGAAGGGGGCCCCCACATAATATTCCGAGGAGCCCTCGCTCCTCGCGTCTATAACAGAATAATTCTCCAGATGAGCAAGGTGGCCACGTGTACGATGAGGAAGGTTTGCGATGCAACAACTGGCCAAAGGAAGAGAATAAAAGGAAGAAGTAGGGCAGAAGAAAGGGGGATCCGTATTATTCCAATCAGCAAGAGACGAAGGCACATTCTGAGAGAGGAGAGCAACCACTTCGCCGAAGGAGGGAAGGAGAGTGGTACGGTGATCTCTATCTTTCTTGTATTGTTTCATGTATCTTGACTGAATTGTAAAAGGTTTTCTCCTCCACCTTTGGAAGTTCTTTCCGTGAAGGAGGACGTTTATAGTGAAAGTGCTTTGACACAGTAGTTGATGGGAGAGCTCACCTCCGTGGAGTAGGAATCCTTATTCCGAACCACGTTACATCCTGTGTCTTTGTTTGTTGCTTGTGTTGACTTGCGTGTCTTTGCTTCATGTTTCATTTTACTGTTGCGATCGGAGAGAACCCCCTAAGTTTCCTTCGCGTCCCATCGCGTTGAAAGGAAGTCAATATATCTTCTTCCCCGTCACCGCATCATTTGCGTTTGTCAACTGAGATTCTAATTTATCTCCCTTTATAGTAGGGACAACGATGAAAAACTACTAATATGACGATTCCATATTTTTTGATATAATATACCTTGAGCATCCATGAATTGCAACCATACGTTGCCACCACATGCATCAAGAATACTCTTTTATATCAAAATACTCTTCAGTAACTTAATTAAATTACCCAAACTTTATCATAATAACTGATATAATTTTTAATGTAATTTTGACCAAATTAAATTGTATATAATCGAGTTTGAACAAATTTCAATCAAATTGATAAAGAATATTTTAATATAAAAGGATTTTATGCGTAGTAACTTTAACTAAATTGAATTTAAAAAATTATTAAGTCAATTTATTTTAATATATTGTAGTAATTACAACGTAGCTATTTTGTATTGTAATGACTATTGTAATTGTTATAGCAACGTTGAGATATGGGTATATTATTAGACTGAAAAATAAATTAGGATATTATTTTAACATTATATATATATATATATAAAAGAGTATCCTTTTAATTTTGGTGAAAAAAACAATTCATTAGTCCTAGTGCCCCCCCAACTAACTAGTCTCCCAGTTAATATATATAAAAGAGTAAATTATAGAGAGTATATTGTCTAATTCAAGATTAATATAATAAGAAGGTAAACATTTTGAAAAACTTATAATTCTTGAAAATTGACCTTTTTCATTCGTCCTAACTTTCTTGATTTTTAGCATCCTTACTTTCTTGATTATTTTGGTAATATTTCTGCCAAGTGGAGGTTGATTCCCTCAATTTTGCTCCGACAAGCTTTACTTACCTTTCTTCTCGTACTTCTTTCCAAACTATCAATGCTCTCTCGATCCAGTCTAAGAAAGTCATTTGTTGTCCTCAGGATTACGATGCAATTATAAAATATTCAATTTGACTTTTAGATATTTATAATTGGATCTCCAATTATGATGAATTTATAAAATTTTTCTTTAAATAAAATAACAAATCAAGAATCGATATTAGGACATTGAAACCGGCTATGCAAGCACTTTTCGATCTATCTTGGTGGTCGATAAAAAATTTCTATAGGGCTGAATCAATTATTTCTAAGATTAATCGAACCAAAGACATGAATACACGATGCTAATAAAAAAAAAAAGAGTCATTTGCTTCCGTAACCATTTCACTATCAAATTCTGAAATTTGAACTAGTACAACATCCTCTTTGGTATTTTGCAAGGCATGCACTATATGATCCTTCCAACATTGTGGTCTCCTATCAGGACGAACAAACTATCTTAGCGTAATCAGTCCCATCTTCACTATAGCTGGACCATCTTCATAAATTTACAATTTCTCCCTCAATTAGTTATAAGAATGAAATTGATGACAGATATCACCGCGATACTAGACAGTATAGATATCATTACAAGAAAAATCGATCTTTTAAATGATAACTGATACGATAAAAATACAAACTATCAATTTTTTTTTTACATCTGAATCCTTAAAAGGCCTCATAGGTTCATATGGACTATGGTAGCAATATTTCAGTTATCATTTCTTCGATTACTGACATGTTCGACAATGCCAATAAGGTGCTCTACCCCTGTTTTTGTAGTGTGTAAAACATCTCTTTTGTTACAAAATTCTCATTCCTCCATTAATTTCTTCGCCACATCCTTAGCCATTGATAACCAAGATATTTGCTTTAACAATCCCAAACAAAGAACTTGCTCGATACCGATACCAATTCGATGTAAATCAAAGTTCAAAACAGAGAAGTGCAACACAATTTGATCTTTTTTTTTTCTTCATCACCAGCACAGCCAAACATGCTTCTACAACCCAGGTTTCCTCATCAGTAACTAGATCTCACAGTGTAAATATCATTTGGATAGAATTTCTAAATTACAGATATCTGTTGTTGTCATTCACCTGTCAACCCTGCCATTGCCCATGTTACAATTGAATCCCTCTTTGATCCTGTCCTAATTAACAAAACATAGCCATTGCCAAAATGAAGAAGCCAAATTAGCTCGTTGGAAACTATATTTTCCACTGTCATATTTTCCTTCAGTCACTTCGACCCATAGCTGATCTGGTTGTGATAATAGCTCACTGCGAAGTCTCCCTGACAAGGAGAGGGAGTGTGAAGGTGGAAACTATATGAATGCCCAAACCTCTAGTTTTTTTCTTTTTTCTTCAGAAACTTTGGCAAAGTCTTATACTGCTTGTTGAAACATGACCGCATGGCTGATTTACTTTGGCAACGCCTCGTCTCCACTGTTGAAGAGACGATCGAGCCTTGTTGTAGTCCTCTAGATGCTTTAAATTTGCTTCTTGTTTCTCCTTTGCAGACTGCTTGAAATGCAATAGTTGTAGTGACACACTGACACAGTCCATAACTATCCCCACGAATGTTGATGGAAAAACTGCCATTTGGAGAGTCTCCAAAGTAAAATGTCAATTAAGTCTATCAGATGCAAAGCCATGAATCTTCGCTTGCCTTATAATTTCTTCAAAGAATAGGATAATTCATGTGAATTTACTATATTATGATAAATTTCTCTGACTCTCTCTCTCTCTTTATGTTTAGGGACAACTAAAATTTTATTAGAATGAATTTTACAATAAGTCAATTAATTTTTTATTGAACAAACTAATATATTATTTAGTCTTTTATTTTATTATTATTACTTTTTATGGTTTAAATTAATTTGGTTTAGATTGAATCATATTATCAATCGTCTAAAAAAGAAGCATTATTGAGAGTTTTTTTTAAATTAAATTGTAATAAGAGTTTTGAGTGATTGTGAGTATGAGATAATAATTTTGTATCAATCTACTATTTTTCATTAATATTTTTTTTTCTTTCGATCTCTTCCTTTGAATATATGAGTGGTATCATAACCAATGGTCAAGAATTGACTATCAATGATTTCAAGAGCAATGGTCAAGGATTGTGTTTACGTAGAGACATAGTTAATATGCAATCTAGAAGCTTAAATTTATTGATCTTGAATCAGACTTGGTCAATTGAAGTTTAAAGGGCAATTCGATGCACCAAGCTTTCACCATATGAGACCTCAGGGAGATATCTATTGTACGTAGTCTTATCCTATTTTATAAGAGATTGTTTTTAAGATTTAAATTTATAATCTCTAGATCACAAAATAATAATTTTACTGTTATACTAATGCTCCCCTTATCAGAGTTAAAGCTTTATGTCAAGAAATTTCAAAATTACCAAAATAAGAATGATTATTTTCATAGTCTAAGTCCCAAATTTAATGCACTTGTCACAACAATTTATGGACGGTCTATAAAGAATTGACGTTGGAAGAGATAAAAAAAAGGTATATGTTAGCTAATCAAGAGGCATAGGACAAACAAATGTCTAAAGTTTGAATAAGTGAAGAGGAGAAAGCTGTCTACGAATAATAAAAGGGTAAGACTTCTAACATTGTGAGATCAAGAAATGGAAGAGAATCAAAGAAAGATGAATGTCATATCTATCAGCAAAAGAGTTTGCAATTTGACCTTGGAACTAAGTTGCAACAGTAGAATATTCAATTTGACTCTTTGATATTTACAGTTTGATCCTCAACTATTATGAATTTATAAAATTTTTCTTAAAATAAGATGACAACCCAAGGATATTAGGCCTGCTGAGGTTGCCCGAGCGAACGTTGTAGGATCGATGATATCGCACTAGAGAGGGTAAATAACGATTTCTTCAATTTCACTCGTTTGATCATGATTATGTGTTCTTCTATAAAACTTATTAATGTGCAGCGGAATATACAATAATAGATATGCACAACAAGATAGAGACAAATACACACACAATAAGAGATTTAACGTGGTTCGAAACTAGGATTCCCACTCCACGATGCAAGCTTTAATAGAGCTCTAGTGATGCACACTACCACTATCAAACTTTTCTATCTCGGTATGACATTGGAGGTGGAGAATCCTCATACAATAAGTGTTTACAATAATAAACAAGAATATACAATCAAATACAAGGATGAAGCAAAAAAACAAAAGTAAAAAATACTTTACAAAAACTTGATTGTTTGCTTGCTTTGGATTGCTCTTGAAGGTCTGAAATACAACAACACTTCCCTTTCAAAATCATCTCAAAAATCTTAGCTCTAAATCCTCCATGAAGCCTCCTTATAAAGTTGAGCTCGGGCTGATTTTTTGCCTTCTAGTCGACTGCTCTTACCCAGCAGTGGACTGACCTCAATATCGTTGTCTCATAACAACTCCATCTACGCTGGAATCTGCCCAACTGATACGTCAACAGTCGATTGCCCTTATCAACAGTCAACTGTTGGCCTGTAGTCGACTGACCAGTCGACTATGCAACAATCTGTGTATTGCTACAGTGCCATGGAAGTCGACTGCCAAAGCCTCAGCCGAGCAGTCAAGCCCCAGTCAACTCTTCAACCAGTCGACTGCTCTAAGTCAACTAGGCTCCTGAGTGTCAAACACTCGACCAGTCGATTGGTCTATAATCCTAGTTGACCGGTAAACTTCAAATATGAGATTTAAACCAAATATGATCCCCTCATACTTGATACTCACCCGTAGCCTAGACCTAAGCCTTCTAGCCACCTCCATTAGCCTCACGCCTCTCGGATTCCTCAAGTCTGCGGCTCTTCATCCTTCGCATTAGCCTACAGGTACTTTCATCGGATATGTCATGCTAATCGGGTCCTTTGTCAAGGTTCATTTGGACTTATGCCATCAAGACCATATGCTTGGACTTTACGCTGTCAAAACCTCACCCTTGGACTTTCTTGCCAAGATATATTTGGACTTACATAGCTAAGACCCATGCTTGGACTTTACACCGCCAAACCTACCCTTGGACTTCCCAATTGCCAAAGTTTACTTGGACTTTATGCTGCCAAGACTACATGGTTGGACTTATGCCGCCAAAACTATACCTTTGGACTTTACTTTTGCCAAGTACCCATGACTTAGACTTTCCTTGCCAAGACCATTCTTGGACTTTCCAATTGCCAAGACTATGCTTAGACTTTTCCATACAAGACTATTCTTGGACTTTCCATGCCAAGACCATGTTTGGACTTTCCATGCCAAGTATCCAAACTTGGACTTCCGAGATTGATTACTCCAGCAATCTCTCCCAAATAATCTCTCTCATATGACTTTGGATATCTCAATCATCCATTAGTCATATGGTCAACATATGGTCAAACCATATTGTCAAACAATAGTCAAACTCATTATCAAACATCAAAACACTACTTAATCCCACTCGAATTTGGTCAACATTGACCTGGAGCAACTTGTTTCACCAACAAACACTTCCTGATGTACTCTGATGATCGATAGGAAACTTTCATAGGGTTGAACTGCTCATTTCAGGATTAGTCGGGCCAAAGATTTTGATACTTGATGCTAGTAAAAAATATTGACAACGAGAGGGAGCACAAAAAATAATTAAAGTGGAAAAAAGAAAAGTTTTCAAAAGAATAACCAATGCTAGAAATTATGGAAAAGATGTCACTATGCTAGAGATTGCTGATATAGCAAAGCAAAAGAAAATGTTACAACAACCTCCGAGCCCCATGTAAGACATGTAGTGATTATCACAAGAAGGTATAGTAATCACATGATTACAGTGCACACACTCAAAGGAGTGTGTGCACGCTGTTGTTAGAAGGCAACACCCCTTTATCCGGGGATGTGCGTCCAAAGAAGAAGGGTTGCTGGATCAGAGAAAAGCGCTGTCGGAGTGAGGTGAAACGGTGAGACACCGTGAGGCTGCCGGAGTGAACAGTGAGATTAGAGAATGCCGAGGCGTGGCAGAAACTTGGCTCGTGGAAGAGGAGGATCTTTCCAATCGTGATCGATTCTCAGACGGCAAGCTAGAAACATCATCCTAACAACACCAGGACATGAGAAGACTCTCCTAGGGGAGATGCCACTACTTTACTTTTTTTTTACTTTCCTTATCTTACTCTGATACCAACTGTACCACCCCTCCCATAAGGGAGAGATCGTTACAGATTTTATACTTTCTACTCTTACTCTGACGCTATACTTTAATCATCACACCATGTTACTATCATTCCTCAATTCATGCAATATACTAACGCAATATGCTAACAACTAAAATGATTATAAAGACCTTGACATCACTTAAACAATAACCATTTCAAGATCTTCATATAACATGTAAGTACTAAGACTAACCCAACATGACTCTAGCATTCTTTGGTCTCAACCATAAGCAATCCAATTGAACTTCAACAATATCTAAAAGAGCAATTAGAAACTTTAAATTTGGTTTAGACATCTATACTTAAGATCTTTTACTTCCACTATTTCATCACCACACACTCCAAGCACTTCATCCGCTATGCCACCTTACTGAAGCTTTTCCTTATCTTTATCTGTAGTATAAGGAAATGCAAACTATAAGCGATAACGCTTAGTAAGTACTTTCTATGCTCACAAAAACATGCAACATATGAAATCATGCAACTAGTTCTCTTACCCTTGATACATTGATACACATGCAAGCATAACTGGAAATCATAACTCTGAATACATGTCTCTTGTATAAACCATGCTCTTGAGTATTTTAAAAATTGTAAACAGTGTATCTGAATTGGACTGATTAACTTTGAAAACTTATACTTATACTAATACTTATTCTTATACTTATACTTCAAATTAATAATCATCCTGAATATGGGCCCGACATAGTACCAATGCGCGCCTTCCTAATAGGACGGGGTGGCCAACCACCGAACCTACTAGGGTAACTAAAACTGAGGGCCTTGGCCCGTGGGCGAAACTGATGCCCGATACATGCCATTTCAAAAGTAAAATACTTCCTTTATACTTATATTCTTATACATACTGAAAGAATACTCTTAATCTCCTAAACCACGAATGAGGAGCATCATAAAGATCATTATGCTCTTAACCTCTAAAACTGAAATGAGGAGCATACTGAAGATCATTGTGCTCTTAATCCCCAATTCGAACGGGAAGCATCTTTAAATTTTCTTTATAAAGGAAATATTTTTACATCTTACTCTACATCATGCATATAATTATAAGCTACAACTCATCTACAACATGCATGATTATAAATCACATTCTTATCATTGATCTAAACATGATACTGAATCAAACATGACATAACGGGTAAAATCATGTAACTAAAAATACCATGCATAACTGGCTCATATACATGCGTATAAACTGCTCAACCATGTAACTGGAAATAACATTCACATAAAAATATATCAATGACATACGATAACTACTTATACTGCAGGTGAGCAATACTTACATCCTACGCTTTTTCACCAATTTATATCGTTAGATTTCGTAAAGAGAAGACCTCATATGTGTTCCTTTGCTTTAGTGTGATCCTCTACCAAGTCCTTGAGGAGATCCCTCTTGAAAATCCCCTCTTGAATTATCCCACGGTGGAGAAATTATAGAGGCTCTATTTTTTTTTTCTTTTTTTTGCTTGGTGGAGAAAAGTAATTAGAGATGGAGGTGGCTTGCACCGTGGAGGAAAAATCAAGGGGAGAATCAATCACGTTCTGGAAAAAAATATTTCTTGAAGAAAACTCAACGAAAGGCTGCTCCTTTTTTTGATTCGGCGGAGGAAGAACGAGAGAGAGATGAGAGCAATTCTGTGGGTGAGAGAAAAAAAATCACGAAAGAGAGGAAGATGAGGTGAGTAGGTTGTTCGGCGGGGAAGAAAAATCCAAAGAGAAGACAATCTTCTTCCTTGCTTCGACAGCTGGGACATGAGAGATCGAGAGAGAGGGGTGAGAGGATGAAGGGTCAACGACTGGAAAGGTTTCAGCGTGAGAAAACAAGAGAGATCTAGAGTCAGCGGCTGGAGAAAACGGAAGGGGAAGAGGAAGAGTTGGTTGGCATTTAGTGCTCACGGTGTAGAAGAAACCATCGAGAGATATAGAAGAGGAAGAGGTGTCGAACGACTTCAGCGGTTAGGGAGAAGAGGAGGAGAAGAGGCGTGGGTGGGTTTCGGCACAGGAAGTTTAGGGAAAGGAAAAAAAATATAAACTAGGATTTTTTTTATCTTAATTACCCCTTTAAATGATTAGCCAAATTAACCAACTTCTCCGTTATTCCTGCCTATAGATATATTCTGTTATATCCTACTCATTGGTAATCTTATGACTTAGTGGTAGGAAGCCTATACCCCAAACCAAAGGTTCATAATTCAAACCCTGACTAATGAAACATTTATTCGAACTTTTATTTTATTCATATTGTTATTTCTATTTTTCTCTAAATAAAAGTATAAGAACTAAAATTTGGGTTGTTACAATCCTTATACCTTATAAAAGTTTCGTCCTCGAAACTTAGAACAACTCTGGATACTTTTGCTTCATGTCATCCTCACGTTCCTAGGTTGCTTCTTCAAACCTTTGACTTTTCCATAAGACTTTTACTAATGGTGCTTCTTTATTTCTTAGTTTCTTGACTGCTCAATCTATTATCTGAATAGGTTGACTTTCATAACTTAGATCTGTCTGAATCTGTACCATCTGTGGCTCAATCACTTGGTTTGTATTTGTGGCGTGCTTTTTAAGCATTGAAACATGAAATACATTGTGGATAGTTGACATCTTTTGTGGTAGCTCTAGCTCATAAGCTACTTTACCAACTCTCTTGGTAATCAGGTAAGGGCCTACATATCTGGGACTTAACTTGCCTTTCTTCCCAAACCTCATTACCCCTTTCATAGGAGCTACCTTAATGAACATCAAATCCCCGACTTTGAACTCTAGGGGTCTGCGTCGGACATCAGCGTAACTCTTCTGCTGACTCTGGGCAGTCTCTATCCTTTGGCGTATGTTCTTTATAGCTTTGGTGGCATCATACCAACAGATAGGCGATCTGCATCTCCTTTTATACAAGGCTTCGTAAGGTGCCATTCTAATTGTGGTTTGATAACTATTTTTATAGGTAAACTCTGCCAAACACAAATATTTACACTAGCTTCCTTTAAAATCTAATGCATAAGCTTTTAGCATATCCTCCAGAATCTAATTCACTCTTTCTGTTTGCCCATCTGTCTAAGGATGAAATGCAATGTTGAATCGTAGCTTAGTGCCGAGGGCTTTCTGAACACACTCCCAGAAGTGTGAAGTGAAGCGGCTGTCTCTATCAGAGATAATGGTCTTAGGTACTCCATGCAGTCTAATCACTTTCTTGACATATAACTAGGCTAATTGTTTCATGGAGTATGATATTCTGATAGGCATGAAGTGAGTAGACTTTGTCAATCTATCAACAACTACTCAAATAGAATCGTAGCCATTAGTTGTTTTGGGTAGTCCTATTATGAAATCCATGGCTATATCCTCCCACTTCCATTCTGGAATCTGGATAGGCTGCAGAACTCCTCCTGGTCTCTGGTATTCTGCTTTCACTCTCTGACATGTCAGACAAGTGCTAACATACTTAGCCATGTCCCTCTTCATACCAATCCACCAGAATTTCCCTTTCATATCTTGATACATCTTGGTGGATCCAGGATGCATCGAATATGGGGTCCCATGAGCTTCTTCTAGGATCTTCTTTCTTAAGTCTGGGTCCTTGGGGATACATAAGCGTCCACCCAGATATAATACCCCACTGTCAAAGACACGGAATCCTTCATCCTTTCCTTCTTGGATCTCTTGCTTGATCCTTTGGATGCTAGGATCTTTGTCCTGTCTCGCTAATATATCCCCAACCAGTGTAGGTACTATGGTCAAGGCGGAGAACTGTCTAGAAATGATCTCAATCCCAAAATTCATTATCTCTTTCTCTAGTGGTTGGGATAGTGTTGCTAGGGACATCAAAGTGGCGCATGATTTTCTACTCAGCGCGTCTGCTACTTTGTTTGCCTTTTTAGGATGGTAGTGGATTTCACAGTCATAGTCCTTTACTAGCTCAAGCCATCTGCGCTGTCTCATATTCAGATCCTTCTGAGTGAAGAAATACTTTAGACTCTAGTGATCTGTGTAAATCTTGTATTGGACTCCATATAGGTAATGTCTCCAAACTTTCAGAGCAAAGACTACTGCTGCCAACTCAAGGTCATGAGTGGGATAATTCTTTTCGTAGTTATTGAGTTGTCTAGATGCATAAGCAATGACTTTACCCTTCTGCATAAGTACTGCTCTGAGTCTCATCTTGGATGCATCACTATACATGTCAAATTCCTCATTACTTTATGGAAGGGTAAGCACTGAAGCACTTGTGAGTCTCCTCTTTAATTCAAGGAAGCTCTTTTCACAATCTCCGGTCCATTCGAACTTCTTGTTCTTTTTGGTAAGAACCGTCAATGGTGAAGCTATCCTTGAGAAGTTTTCCACAAACTTCCGGTAGTACCCCGTTAATCCGAGGAAACTTATGACTTCACTAGCATTCTTTGGGTTGACCCCAATTACTGACCGCTTTTATCTTTGTCGGGTCTACTATAACTCCATCTTTTGAAATAACATGACCCAGAAACGATATTCGATCAAGCCAAAACTCACACTTGGAGAACTTTGCATATAACTGTCTTTACTAAAGGGTCTGCAAGACTGTCTTCAAGTGTTCGACATGTTCTTCCTGGGTTCTCGAGTAGATAAGGATGTCGTCAATGAAGACGACCATAAATTTGTCAAGGAACTCCTTAAATACCTGATTCATCAAGTCCATAAACATAGCGGATGCATTTGTCACTTCGAAGGGCTTGACCACGAACTCATAGTGTCCATACCTCATTTGGAAGCCTATTTTTGGTATATCATCCTCTTTAACTCTTACTTGATGATAATCAGACTGCAAGTCAATCTTGGAGAAGATTGTGGCTCCCCTCAATTGATCAAATAAATCCCCTATCCTTGACAGAGGATATCTGTTCTTGATCGTCACTTGATTCAAGGCTCGATAGTCTATACACATCCTCATAGACCCATCTTTCTTTTTCACGAACAACACTGGAGCTCCCCACAGGGAATAACTAGGGCGGATGAATCCCTTGTCTGGTAACTCCCGTAATTGTTCCTGAAGCTCTTTCAATTCAGCTGGAGCCATATGATAGGGTGCCTTTGAGATTGTGTTGGTACCAGAAATAAGCTCAATCTCAAACTCAATTTCCCTTCTAGGTGCTAGTCCTGGTAGCTCATCAGGAAATACTTCCGGGTAGTCACATACAATTGGGACTTCTTCCAGCTTTTGGCTTCTTTCTTGCTTAGTATCAACTATATGTGCTAAATACCCAGTGCATCCACTAGCTAACATCTTCTGAGCTTCCATGGTAGACAAGAACTTCTTAGTCTTCTTCCTTGGTTCTCCAATAAACTCAAATTTGGCCTCGGTCTCGGGTTGGAATACTACTCTTCGCTTACAACACTCAATGGAAGCACCGTACTTGCTAAGAAAGTCCATTCCAAAGATGACATCATAGTCATGCATGTCCAGCAAGATCAAGTCACTATAAGGCTCTCTGTCTAAAATTCTGACCGACACGGCACACAACCAGTGTGTAGATGTCATTATTTTATCCGAAGGTGGGGTCGTTAAAAACTGAATATCTAAGATATCCGGAGTTATATCTATCTTCTTAGAAAATGCCATAGATATGAAAGAATGGGTTGCCCCAGTATCAAACAGTACAGTAGCATGCTGACTAAGGATAGGTATCTGACCTGTGACTGCCGTAGAAGCATTTTCTATCTCTTCCTTGGTGAGGGAGAAGATCCGGGCATTAGGTGTAACTGATGGGGCCTCCAATCTTCCTTGGATGATGTGAGGACCCTCCAGTGCTCCTTGCATCTGATGTAGTTGAGCTGGTCTACTTCCATACTGAGTAGACTGTGGTGGAGGTAGATTAGTCTTGGTGGGGCACTGTTTGGTGAAGTGTCCCTTGACACCACATATATAACACCCGCTCATGCCCTGGCGGCAAACTCCTGGATGCTTCCTCCCACACTTAGAACATGTAGGATACGTAGGCTGCTTACTGGCTGAACCTCCCTTTGCATTATTTCATTGTTTCCTCTTGCCATTGTTGTTTCGCTTCCAGTTCGAATTACCGCTCTGAGGTTTCTAACCTCCTAAACTTCCCTGGCTTTTGCTTTCTATCGAGGCTAGCTTCTGGTGCTTGATACTATTCATGTAATGCTCCATGATTAGAGTGCTACTAATTAGCTCTTCAGTGGTCTATTAATTCCACCAGCCACATTCAGAGATATCTCCGGTCTCAACATCTTTAACATCAGCCTAACTCTTTCCTTCTCAGTACTGACCAGTTCCAGACATAGGCAAGCCAACCTATTGAACTTCTTTACACTTCATCTACTAATAAGTCCCCTTGTCGGAACTCCGTGAACTCATCATAATGCTTATTGGTGACTCGCATATGGAAGAACTCCTCGAAGAATTCCATCTCAAAGTCCGTCCATGACATTTGGTTCACCACCCTCTTGGCCTTTATTCGCTCCCACCACATTCTGGCATCTCCGGTCAGATAGAACGAGGCACACTTAACTTTCTCATTCTCAGGCCAGTCCAGTAGTTCCACTATGCTCTCTACTGTCTTGAACTATGCCTGAGCATCCCATGGTTCACTGGCACCGACAAAACTCTCTGGCTTCAGCTTTTGCCATTGAATCAGATAGGCCTCTTGCCTCACCCCTCCCACTGGAGCTGTTGGTGGGACTGGTGGGGCAGAAGATGCAGTTGGAATGACATTCTGAGTCATTGGCTGAGTAATAGGATTTTCTTGTTGATTCATCATCAAGGTATTGATGACCTGCTGCTGCTCTGCCACTTGTTGTTGGAGCTGAGTGACTATCTGCATCTAGGCAGGTGGTGGTACTTCTTCATTCATTCCTTGTCCTCTACGGGGTTTGTTAGGGCAATCAACCCATGTGATGTGGTTTTGATGTGTGTGGCAAAGGGTTTAAGCTAGGATTGTTATGGATTTGATATGTGTGTTGAAGTCATGCAGGACTTAGTAATTCGCACATGGATGGATAGCATTGGCAAGATTCACCTCTTATGACTCGTCCTTGAGTCGGTGAAAAATGCATTGCAGAACCTGTGCGCTTGGTGCATCCGAGAGACTGTCAGACAAGGAGCATTGGAGTGAAGCGGAAGGAAGTGGACTTCAGGGCGAGACGCGAAGGATGGCGCTGCGAAGCCATGTGATTAGCGTATCCGAGGGATGTGGCCGGACGAAGAGAACTTTGAAGGCGAGGGACTCCAAGGGAATGAGAGTGAGCGAATGTAACCCGGGAGGGGGTAGTTCATTAGGTGAACTTGGCCAATTGGCTAAGTGTCGGATGGGTTTTCCTGACACCAGTCGACTGCTATAGGTAGCAGTCGACTGGAGACTTGACTGGTGTTCGAGTCCAAGTTCTTGCCGAACAGTCGACTGCCAGCTAGCTCTATCAGTCGACTACTAAGGGGAGCAGTCGACTGATGTCGAGGGTTTCGGGCATAGAAGCTTCAGTAGTCGAGTGATCGTGTCGACCACTCGACTGATGGCTCAATCAGTCGACTGATGGGAAAATCAGTCGACTGATGTGGGAGTCGTTGGTTAAAAACCAACGTGGATGAAGCCATTAGAGGGTAACAGCTACAACAGCAGTCGACTGATCGGGGCATCAGTCGACTGATAGCTTGTTAGGGCAATCTCTTGCCGTAATATGGTTTTGATGGTGTGGCAAAGGGTTTAAGTTAGTTTGATATGTTGATGTGATATGTGCGTTGAAGTCGTGCAGGACTTAGTAATTCGCAAATGGAGCCATGGCGAGTTTCACATCTCATGACTCGTGCCTTGAGTCGGTGAAGGATAGCTTTGCGGAAGCCGTGCGCTTGGAGCATCCGAGGGACCGCCGGACGAGAAGGTTGGAGTGAAGCCGGAGGAAGTAGACTTCGAGGCAAGAGACGCGAAGGAGCATTGCAGAGCCGTGCGCCTGATGCTGCCGAGGGACGTGGCCGAGAACGAAGAGAACTTCGAAGGCGAGGGACTCCGAGAGATGAGAGTGAGCGATTGTAACCCGGGGAAGGGTAGCTCTTAGGTGAAACTTGGCCATTTGGCCAAGTGGCGGATGGGTTTCGACACGCGATCGCGCCATGTCATGGCGATCGGCTTCCGCTCGAGTGAGTTCGACCGTATACGATCGGCGGATTGTAGCCAGTGATCGCCATACGTGGGCGATCGCGCCAAGACCATCGATCGGCCAATGAAAAGCGGCGATCGGTGATCGTCAATAGGGTTTCGACCAAGAACCGTTCGTAGCCGATCGGGTCGACTACGGAGGCGTGATCGGCCCGATGAGGTCCATCAGTCGACTGCCAAGAGTTCCGTTGGACTACAACGGTCGGGATCCGATGTGTTCGGAGGCCGTTGTAGTGACGGCAGTCGACTGCCAAGGGCGACAGTCGACTGATGGCGGCCAACGGGAAGAAAACATCCCTCTCTATAAAAAGAGAGGGTGTAAGCCTTTGAGAGGCTAATGCTTATGCTCCAAGTGATCTTCCTAGTGCCCCACAAGCTCTAAACTCTTCTTACTCGCTTTTACTCCATTCTATTTGTAAGAAGAGTGATCTTGATTGTAAAGGTTACCTCCACCTAGCTTGGTGCAAAGGAGAGACCATTTAGTGGATTGGTTTAGCAGAGTGATTCACCGAGGACGAATCGGGGACCGTGGATTAGCGGCGTAGCCGTGAACCACGTTACATTCTTTATTAGCGTTTGTTTTCTCGTATTTCTATTTGCTTGTCTTTATTAATCTTCCGCTTGCGCTAATTAGTTTTGTAGACGAGCAAATACCGACATCCAAAAGAAAAGGGCTATTCACCCCCCTCTAGCCGGCCGTACCGATCCCCTACAAGTGGTATCAGAGCCAAGGAAAGCTTGTCGAGGATTAACCGCCACAACAAGCAACATTCAAAATGGCCGGCTCAAACATCCACCCATCGAAGTTCGACGGCGAATTCTCTTGGTGGAAAAAGAGAATGGAGGTATTCTTCGAGACCGATTTTGATATTATGCTAATAATGGAAAATGGGTTCGAGTTGCCTAGGGATGAAAAGGGTGAACAAATCGAAAAATCACGGTGGACCAAAAGGCAAAGGGAAGAGCACCTTGCAAATTCAAAAGCCAAGCATCATCTCTTCAATGTGCTCCCCCAACAAGAAATCAACCGAATAGGAGAATGCCTAAGCGCCAAGGAGATGTGGGAGAAGCTAATTGAGCTTCATGAAGGCACATCCGAGGCAAAGCTAGCAAGGAGAGATCTCCTCCGCTCCCAATTATCAAATATCAAGCTAGAAAAGGGAGAAAAGGTAACCTCACTACACTCTAGGTTTAAAGAAATTTTAATTGGGCTAACAAGTGTAGGTGAGAAGCTATCAAACCGGGACATGCTCATGAAGGCTATAGATGCCTTTCCCCGGTCCTCAAAGTGGAGCTCCATGGTGGATTCGTTCTACATCTCCAAGAACTTGGAAGTAAGCACCTTGGAGGAGTTCTTCTCAACAATGGAACTCCATGAAACTAGGCTTGAAGGAATACTAGAGGAGTCTAGAATTCAACCCTCAAGAGGAGTGGCTTTGATGGCAAACAAGGGGAAGAAGAAGATGGAAATCACCTCCTCCTCCGATGACGAAGCATCTTCCTCCTCCTCCATGGATAGCACCGAAGAAGCCTATATGGTAAGGAGGGTAAGACGTGCATTTAAGAATTTTAGATTTGATAAATCTAATGATAGGAATAGAAGACCAAGGGGAAAGGTCATATGCTACAATTGCCAAGGAGAGGGGCACATAAGGGACAATTGTCCTCTCTTAAACAAGAGCAAGGAAGAGAGGAAAAAGAAAGAAGAAAAGAAGAAGAAAAAGGGGAGCAAGAAAAAGAAGGAAGAGGAGAAGAAGACAAAGGAGAAGGGAAAGGCTAAGGCTCTCAAGGCAAGGACTTGGGATGATCCATCCTCATCCTCCTCCTCATCATCGGATGAGGAGAATGCCTTTGTCACCAATTTGGCCTTGATGGCCTTTGATGACTTGGATTGCTCCTCCTCCTCCTCAAATGAAGAATCAAGCTCAAGTGGGGAAAGCTCAAGTGAAGGGGGAGCCTCCACATCCTCCTCATCCGAAGAAGAAGAGGACATGGAAACTATGGTAACAAATATAACTCCTAAGAAAATAGTTTCCATGGTTTCTAGCTTAACTAGAGATTTATTTAGAGCTAAGAAGAAAAACAAAAGCATGCTAGATCAAATTAAGGACCTAGAAAATAAACTAGAAAATGCATGCTTAAATGATAATATTTCTTCTAGCTTAAATGAAGCATGCTCACATGACCTTTATGTGCCATTAGATGTTAGTGATGCATGTATAAATGAAAATAGGGCATTAAGGGAAAAGGTAGATTATTTAACCAAAGCCCTAGAGAAATTCACAATTGGCTCCAACACCTTAAATATGATCTTAGGGAGCCAAAGAGCTAGTTTCAACAAGAAAGGCCTAGGATACAAAGAAAAGAAAAATGAAAAGGCCTATAAATGCCTAATAGCTAGGGGACAAGATAAAAAGAAAGTAATTGCTAGGAAATGGATCCCCAAGGAGTATTTAGTGAACCCAATAGGAAAGAATTTATTTTGGGTTCCAAAATCCATCCTTAAGGGTTAGAATAACCCTAGGGTAGTCAACCATATGAACTTGACCTATATCATATTTTGGTTGACTTAGGATGACGGGACAATATTTTTTAGATAGTGTTGGGTGATGATAACGTGCCCATAAATAGGTAATAATGCTTAAATCATGATGATTAATGTAATTGCTATGTATGTTTTAAATCATGATTTATGATTTTGATATTTGGCATGTTATCATGAGAAATAGGGTTGAATCATGTTTTAGGTGATACTTTGTTTATTACCATGATATAATACCTAATGCATGGTTATAATTTGATGAAAACATGTATTTCATGATCATAATGTAGAATTAATTGATATATGTCATTATGATTATGTAGGATGTTAGGTTGATACTTAACCTTGATAGAATTGCATGAATATATTGGTTAAGTATATACAAATACCCCCTAGGATACATCTCACACTCACTATAGGCTAACTTGATTGCAAACTTAGCATGGGTGAGATGTTAGGATGATACAAATGTCCACTAATGCCTATGACATTAGATGGTCATTTAGAGTATCAAAATAGCAATAATAGACCAATCATGGGGAAGGCTTATGTTTAATGAATAGACATATTGCCCAAAGATCATGGTTGGATATTTCATATGTTTTCAAAACAATTTCTTACCTTAAAATACATGTATTCATGTTTTGAAACAATTGGATGCAAAACTAGGTAGCTAAAATGGATACTGACATGCTCAAAAACTAGTGGTTTTTCAAGTGTTTGGATTTTTGGCAAATCTCGGAAAATATAATGATTTTTCATGAAAAACTATTTTTCCTTGATAGATATACTTAATAGAAATTTGTTCCCCAAATTTCATGATTTTTCGAATTTTCTGGAATTTATAATGCATTTCTGAAATTCGTCCAGAAAATCAAAAATTCGGATTCCTTTGCGGTCATTTGCCATCGATAGATCATTGGTGGCCTGTAAATCAGAACATTGAAGGCCGAATTCAGTTTGCAAACCAACAAGTGGTACCCAATTTTAAATCAACTTGTCATATTTTCCCTCTTTATACTTGATGCCATGAGCTTATAACTTAGTGTTAATCTTTTTGATGGTGTCAAAGGGGGAGAAATAAGTATGTTTAAGTTAATTACTTTAGGGGGAGAAATATATTTTAGGGGGAGAAATATATGATAGGGGGAGAAAATTTGCATAGAGAGTTTCATGGATTAAGGGGGAGTTGCATGTTGCTATATCATGTTTATCTTTACATGCTTTCTTACCTTAGAATTTATATCAAATGTTTTTACCTAACTTAAACGGATTGCCACACATCAAAAAGGGGGAGATTGTTAGGGCAATCTCTTGCCGTAATATGGTTTTGATGGTGTGGCAAAGGGTTTAAGTTAGTTTGATATGTTGATGTGATATGTGCGTTGAAGTTGTGCAGGAGTTAGTAATTCGCACATGGAGCCATGGCGAGTTTCACATCTCATGACTCGTGCCTTGAGTCGATGAAGGATAGCTTTGCGGAAGCCGTGCGCTTGGAGCATCCGAGGGACCGCCGGACGAGAAGCTTGGAGTGAAGAGGAGAAGTAGACTTGAGGCAAGAGACGCGCGAAGGAGCATTGCAGTCGTGCGCTGATCTTTGGGGGCGTGGCGAGAACGAAGAGAACCAGCGAGGACTCAGAGATGAGTGAGCGATTGTAACCCGGGGAAGGGTAGCTCTTAGGTGAAACTTGGCCATTTGGCCAAGTGTCGGATGGGTTTTCGACACTAGTCATTTGCCATGTCATGCGGTCTTGCTCAATCGCAGTGAGTTCGGTGGTATCATTGGCCGGATTGTGGCGTGATCAGCTGCCATCATCGTAGGCGATCATTGCGACCATCGATCATTCGTGGCGTGATGATCGGTAGTCAATAGGGTTTGCCACGAACCGTTCGTAGCCGGTGGCGATCGACTACGAGGCGGTGATCGCCAAGAGTTCCGTTGGACTACAACGGTCGGGATCCGACGTGTTCGGAGGCCGTTGTAGTGACGGCAGTCGACTGCCCAGGGCGGCAGTCGACTGATGGCGGCCAACGGGAAGAAAACAGCCCTCTCTATAAAAAGAGAGGGTGTAAGCCTTTGAGAGGCTAATGCTTATGCTCCAAGTGATCTTCCTAGTTCCCCACAAGCTCTAAACTCTTCTTACTCACTTTTACTCCATTCTATTTGTAAGAAGAGTGATCTTGATTGTAAAGGTTACCTCCACCTAGCTTGGTGCAAAGGAGAGACCATTTAGTGGATTGGTTTAGCGGAGTGATTCACCGAGGATGAATCGGGGACCGTGGATTAGCGGCGTAGCCGTGAACCACGTTACATTCTTTGTTAGCGTTTGTTTTCTCGTATTTCTATTTGCTTGTCTTTATTAGTCTTCCGCTTGCGCTAATTAGTTTTGTAGACGAGCAAATACCGGCATCCAAAAGAAAAGGGCTATTCACCCCCCTCTAGCCGGCCGTACCGATCCCCTACATAGCTATCCAACGGGAAGAAAGGCTTCTTCTCTATAAAAAGGAGCCTTGGGTTATCTTTTAGGAAAATGATTCATTTCTAAACATCTCCCAAGTGTTGGATCGATGCGGTTCGCTAGAGGGGGGGGGGGTGAATAGCGAAAAACCTTTTCTTTTTCTTTCGTTAAAACTCGAGAGATAATTAATTAATTGCAGCGGAAATGTAAAAATAAAAAAGACAATCAACACAAGGGTTTTACTTGGTTCGTAGCCGAAGGCTACTACTCCAAGGCCCTAGTGGTCCTTGACCACGTATGGAGGGCAAATTACTAAACAAACTCCTCCTCGTTGGAGGTAGGAGTTAATCGATACAAAAAGAACTTGAGGTAGAGGGACACTCCCCCTCTCCTTGTTACGATAAAAAAGCTTCGAAGAATGTAAATGAGCAACGACACTAAAATTAAAGCCGACGTACAAAAATAAGGGAAATGAAACCTAGACGTCGGAGAAGAAGAAGCACGTTGTTGTCGGTAGCTTTGCGGAGACTTTTTGGAAGCTTAGAATTGTTGTCAAAACCCTAGGTTTGGCCCTCCTTTTATAGCTTTTGAGCCCCTTTTCGAGTGGGTCTTCAACCAATCACAAATGGACACCAAACCGCTTTGAGGTGGAGTGATAAGCCTTGACTCCTTGAATCTGATCATTGACCATCAGTCGACTGATGGCCATCATCAGTCGACTGATGGCAGCATCAGTCGATTGATGACCTTCAGCGAATGACTCGATACAGCAATCGAGTCCTCCAAGTCGGGCATGATGCTTGCTGCAAGTCAAAGTTAGCTCAACAAAAACATACTTCCGACGGTCTTCGACCGTCCGATCTCGACCTAGACCACCTATGAGATGTCTTGGGTCGGATCTACGCTTAAGATCATCCCCGTAAAGAGGATACGACCTTACTTACTCTCGCACACACGAGCTTACCTCGATACTTACGTGTCGCTTTTGCTTCCGGCCTTCCACTCGATTCCTTCGGCTCCCTCCGAAGTAACTCGAGTATCGCCCGACCACCGCGGCTTCCTCCGGGTGTCGCTAGCCTTCAGCTCCAGCTATATCAATCTTCTGCACACTCGATTCAGCTCGTGAGAAAACAAAATAGACTTAACTTTTGTGTCTTTGCTATAATCAAAACACAGGTTCGATTTCGGTGCCTCACTGCACCAACAATCTCCCCCTTTTTGATATATGGTAAAAACACACAAAGTTAAGGAAATTAAGTGCATGAAACAGTAAAGACAAGAAGCAAACGTAGGAGTAGTAAAAATATTTCTCAAGTTCTCCCCTTAGAGGAACCCTCCCCCTTGACCGAGGGTGAGTACTTGAAAAAGACTTTTAGTTCTCCAAACACAAAAGTTAAGTTAGGCTTCTTAGAGTCAAAAATAAGTGCAAGTTAAGTAATCAAAAGTTAAGTCAAAAGGTTAATTATTCAAAAGGTTTAACTTTTGATTTCTTAACTTGGGCCTTTAAAGTTTTCAATTCCGAAGAGTTGAAACCTAAACCTTACTCCCCCTTAAATTAGGCCAGAATCAAAGTTTTAAGTTAAGTTATCAATTTCAAAAATTTGAAATTGAACTTTGGCCTTTTCTCCCCCTTTTGACATAAATCAAGGAAAAAGTGGGGGGGTTTTAAGAAAACCCTAAGTCCAAGCAAGATGATTTTAAAAATAGTATGTGAAAATAATTCATCTAAATGTTCAACTCTAGTTTGACTTGATTGAAATGATATTATCAACAAGTCCTGATTAGAGTTGGTTAATATTAGTTGCATATTTATACTCCGAGGTTCATATTGACGCACTTGATCTACATCTTGGAACCTGGAGTAGGGTCCTAACATCTCACGCCCATCTATGTGGCTAAGTACACAAACACATTAGTCCTATGTGTTGTGAGATGTATTGACTCCTTAAATCTATAGGTGCATGATATCTAAGGAATGTCCTATGCTAGTTCCATCAAAATGAAAAATAAGAAATAGTAGTAAGAAAATATAGTTTGTAAGTTCTTATTCTATTACGCACATGCCCAATTTTCGTCTTAATAGACTAAATTCGGCTTCGGGTAGGGGTTTAGTAAATAGGTCTGCTAGGTTAGATTTTGATTCGACGTACTCGAGTTGTATGGCTCCGTTGGCCACATGTTCTCGAATGAAATGGTGTTTGACTTCTATATGTTTGGTCCTAGAGTGACATATTGGATTCTTGGTAAGATTAATTGAACTAATGTTATCTACGTGAAGTTTAGTATTCGTAAAGTCTAACTTAAAGTCGCGGAGGGTGTGCTTCATCCAAAGAAGCTGAGTGACACACTCACCCATCGCGATGTATTCGGCTTCGGTGGTAGACAAGGCAACACAATGTTGCTTCCTACTGCACCAACTCACTAGACTCGAGCCGAGTAGTTGACAACAACCACTCGTGCTCTTTACGAGTTTACTACCGGCATAATCCGAATCGGAGTAGCCGATTAGTTCGAACTCGGTAGATCTAGGATACCAAATACCGACATTAAGTGTACCCTTTAGATATCTAAGGATACGCTTAACTAGGGTTAGGTGAGAATCCTTGGCACAGGTTTGAAATCTGGCGCACATACTTACTGCAAATAAGATATCAGGTCGGCTTGCAGTTAAGTACAGGAGACTTCCTATTGCGCTCCTATAGTACTTTAAGTCAATGGACTTACTTTCTAGGTCTTCTCCTATGTTAACATTTATCGCCATTGGGGTGTTTATTACCTTAGCGTCTTGCATTCCAAATCTTTTAATTAACTCCTTAGTGTATTTTTGTTGATATAGGTATATACCATCCTTAGTTTGTTTAATTTGTAGACCTAAAAAGAAACTTAACTCGCCTACCAAGTTCATTTCGAACTCACTTTCCATGAGCGAAACGAACTCGTTTAGTAAGGCTGAGTTAGAGGTTCCAAAAATTATATCATCTACGTAAATTTGAGCTATGAATATTTCTTTACCTAAGGTTTTTACAAAGAGAGTTGGGTCAACTAAGCCTTGGTTAAACCCTTTTGACTTAAGATGGATTGAAAGTCTCTCGTACCAAGCTCGAGGAGCTTGTTTAAGTCCATAGAGAGCTTTCTTAAGTTTTAAAACATGGTCGGGTTTATCTAGATTTTCGAATCCGGGGGGTTGGCTAACATAAACTTCTTCTTTAATGTATCCATTTAGGAATGCCAACTTAACATCCATTTGAAACAGCTTAAATCCTCGATGTGCGGCATAAGATAGCAACATTCGAATGGATTCGAGTCTAGCTACTGGGGCATAGGTTTCGTCGTAATCTAAGCCTTCGACTTGGCTAAAACCTTTGGCGACTAACCTAGCCTTGTTTCTAACTACTTCACCTTTATCATCAAGCTTATTTCGAAACACCCACCTTGTTCCAATTATCGTTTTGTCTTTAGGTGGTGGTATTAATTCCCACACCTCGTTCCTAGTAAATTGAGCTAGCTCTTCTTGCATTGCAATAATCCAATCGGGATCAAGAAGAGCTTGTTCAATTGATTTGGGTTCTATCTTTGAAATTAAGGAAATTTGACTAAGGTTCCTATAGGATGCTCTAGTTCGAACTCCTAGATTAGGATCTCCTATCACTTGATCGATAGGGTGGTTAGTCTGAATCCTAGATTGGGTTGGGTTTGTGTCACCTAATGCTTGATCAATGTGGTGACTTGGTTGAACACTAGTTTGGTTGGAGTCATCTATCACTTGATCAATAGAGTGACTAGGTTGACCTAGGTTAGGATTAACACTAGACCTGATCTCCGGATCAGAGTTAGGTCTAGTATGAATCGGCTCGCTAATTGGGGTTGCTGGGGGTTTTGTAGGTTCATGTTCTTCATCAAATACTACATTGATAGTCTCCTCGACTCTAAGGGTGTCGTGGTTATATACTCTATAAGCTCTACTTGTAGTCGAGTATCCTAGAAAGATTCCGGTCGTGGTTTTGGAAGTAAATTTCCCTAGGTAATCCTTAGTGTTTAGGATATGTACCTTACACCCAAATACCCTAAAGTACTTGATGTTAGGTATTTTATCGTGATAAATCTCGACGAGGTCTTAAGGTGCCTCTTTACCATAAGGATCCTATTTGGACATAGCGTGCTAACGGGCTTCGCCAAAACCTATCGGGTAGGTCGATTCGTTCAACATGGTCCTAGCGGCTTCTTGTAGAGTTCGGTTTTTCCGCTCCACTAGGCCATTTTGTTGAGGGGTCCTAGGGCAGGAGAATTCATGGTGGTATCCGTTTAGGTTACAGAAGTCGGTGAACCTTTGATTTTCGAATTCACCACCATGATCGCTTCTAAGTCTTTTAACCTTAAGGTCTTTTTGATTCTCGATTAATTTGAATAGATTAATTAATTGATCTAGGGTATCATTTTTATGTTTGATGAACCTAACCCAGGTAAACCTGGAGTAGTCGTCAATTATGACTAAGCAATATTGACTTCTATTGAGAGACTTGGCTCCATGTGAATCGAATAGATCCATATGCAGGAGCTCAAGTACACTTGAGGTTCGTTCTTGGTTAGTTAACTTGTGTTGTGTCCTAGGTTGTTTTCCTTGTTGACAAGCAATACAGATTTTATTAACCAAGTTGTTGAGGTTGGGTAAGCCTCTGACTAAGCCACTCTGACTCATCTTGTGGACGAGTCTTGGGTGCGAGTGGCCGAGTCGTCGGTGCCACGACCATGATTCCTCTTGCCGTGTCATAAGACACTTAGTTGAGGAGTTGGTTAAGTTGATCGTATAAATGTTGTTATTTCTAGTTCCTTTAAGAATTGTTTTAGCGGTTTCGTTGGTATTAATTACGCATTCATTTTCTAGAAATATAACCTTATAGTTATTATCACACAATTGGCTTACACTAAGTAAGTTATATTCAAAATTCTCTACAAGTAATACATTTTTAATAACAAAATTCGTGTTAAGCTCGATATCACCTGATCCGATGATTTTGAGCTTGCCGTTATTCCCAAAGGCTACCGATCCTTGTCGTTTGAATCGAAGCTTTGCGAATTTGAGTTGATCCCCGGTCATGTGTCAGGAGCAACCGCTGTCCAACATCCATTGATCCTACACACAAGGTGGTTGGATTGGATGTTAGATTTTTTGTTAAGAAAATTGGTTGTAAGTTGTTAACCCTAGGTCATCTCGTCGGAGTCTATATGATCAAGCATGTTATACTTATGTGTTTTTTGAGATGACTTTCAATTAAGTTGATTGAGTGGATTTAGGTTCAAGTAATTTTATGTTAGATTTGGATTTAACCCTAGGCTTGTCAAGTTTACCTTTTCAAGATCATGGCTTCCAGGTCGTGGCGAGGCACAGGGGCCTTCTTTTATCGGATCATCGACCACTTCCTTAGACAAAGCCATTTTCAAGAAAATGATGACTTGACTCACCTAAAATTATTTCCTCGTCTAACTAGTTATTTTTGAAAAGAGGCTCCCCGAGGCTCAATCTTTTCAAGAATTTTAGTTGGTTATGTTTTTTGAAAAGAGGCTCCCGAGGCTCAATCTTTCGAAAAATTTTAGTTGGTTATGTTTTTGTTCTAAGTGAGTTCACAAGTTTTAAAGTACAAACTTTCTAAGTTAAAGCATGCAATTTCTAAGTTAAAGCATAAACATTCTAAGTTAAAACATGCAATTTCTAAGTTAAAGCACAAACATGTTTTGTACTGGCTCCCCCTAGACCGTTGAATCGGTTCGGTCTATCCACATAGTGGATTTGGTCCTTGGGAACCCAGTACGGGTTGGATCCTAGAGTTGAAATCAAAAAGTTCTTAGGGACCCATGCTTGGACATGTTTCTTATGTCGACTTACAATCGACATATACGACCTATTAGTCGTGTTTGAGTTAAACCCGAGTCCAGCCTTGTTGTACACGGCCCTTTGAGATCCAAGTAGGAGGTCAAGTCCTTTGGATCCCGAAGTGAACCTTTCCAACGTGTTCCTAAGATCTTCGACTTGACTTTTCAAGAGAGAGTTCTCAACTTCGAGCTTTTCAACTCGAGTTGAGTCCTTCTCTTGAACTCGACTAGTCGAAGAGGTTAGGGAGACCTCGTGTTTGAGGAGTTTAACCTCCTCAACAAGGGTCTCGACCTTGGACTCGGACTTAGCTAACTTCCTAGACAAAACCTAACCGTATTATGTAAAGTATTAAATAAAGCTCGACTCACCTTAAGGGTATCTTTTGAACCGGATGATCGCGTGGCTTGACTTGAAGGTAGCCGTAGTCCGAGTCATCCTCGTGTTCGACTCAAGTTCGGTCTCCGTGTTTGACTCAATTGATTTCGCCATGAAGACGTGATCTTCGTCTTCTATGGACGCTTCTTCCCATGTCGCGTTGAGGGCCTTCTTATGCTTAGGTGCTTGGTGGTTAAGCTTGGGGCACTCGGACTTGATATGTCCAAACCTGTTGCACTCATAACACCTAATGTTAGAACTTTTAGGCTTACCTTGGTTGGGTCGAGTTGTGGTTCGCTTTCGTCCCTTGGCGATCCTTGAGCTAGGTTCATTAGTTGGCAATTTGGTCAACTTCTTCTTCGGACTCATCTTCCTCCTCGGGTGGTGGTGGCTTGCTTGCGATTTTCTTCTTCTTTGAACCTGCAAACAAGGCTATACCCCTCTCAGGTTCCAAGTTGGATTGTTCATGTAATTCGAAATCCGAAAAGAGTTCGTCTAACCTAATTTTAGAAAGGTCCTTGGAGACCTTATAGGCATCAACCATGGATGCCCATAAGGTAGTCCTCGGAAAAGAGTTTAGGACATACCTAATAAGGTCGTGGTTTTCGACCTTTTGCCCGATTGCGTGTAGGTTGTTGACTATGTCTTGGACACGGGCGTGGAGTTGCGTCGCGGACTCGTGTTCCTGCATTTTTAGTGTGTACAATTTATTGAATAACAAATCACGTTTGCAAACCTTAGCTTGATCCGATCCTTCGTGTAACTCGATTAGCTTTGTCCAAAGATCCTTTGCGCTTATGAAGGGGCCGACGCGATTTAGCTCCTCCTTGGACAAGCCGCACTGGAGGATTTGTGTTGCCTTGGCATCGGCTTCGACTTGTCGTTTTGTTGCAACGGTCCATTGATCATAATCCAAGGAGTCACCCACTTCATTAGTCGGAAGTGTGAAACCCGTTTGGATTATGATCCACATCTCGATTTGGGTTTTGAGAAAGCATTCCATCCGACCTTTCCAGTAACGGAAATCATCTCCGTTGTAAAACGGAGGTCGGACGGTGCTAAAACCCTCGAGATGGGCCATTAGAACAAAAAGACAAGGAGACTAAAATGAAAACCTAGCAATAACAAAAACACACAAAAGTACCAAGACTTGCGTCTTGGATTAGTAGTGCGGGAAATAAAAAGAAATAAACGAAAAATAGAAAGTTAAGCAAAGAAATAAGAAACTAAATAAAAAGTAAGTACTCACAACCTTCGATGTCCCCGAAATGCTACTAAACGTCGATTTTTGAGGATGAAAACAGCTTGTTACGGGGGGTAAACCCCAATATGAAGTGTAGATCTCTGCGAGAGCTTCGATTTGGTAGGTAGACCGTGTCGTGGGTCAACTTGTACGAAAAGTTATGCCCGTTTGACCGTCGGCTACTCCAAAAGCGAATACTTGCAAAACAAAATCAAACGAAGAGTACCAAGACTTCGTCTTGGATTAGTAGTGCGGGAGAAAAATTTAAACGAAAAACAAATCTGGAAAAAAATGTTAGATTGGTGGTTTCACCAAATCTAAGCGCCCCCGGCTCTGATACTAATTGTTGGATCGATGCGGTTCGCTAGAGGGGGGGGGTGAATAGCGAAAAACCTTTTCTTTTTCTTTCGTTAAAACTCGAGAGATAATTAATTAATTGCAGTGGAAATGTAAAAATAAAAAAGACAATCAACACAAGGGTTTTACTTGGTTCGTAGCCGAAGGCTACTACTCCAAGGCCCTAGTGGTCCTTGACCACGTACGGAGGGCAAATTACTAAACAAACTCCTCCTCGTTGGAGGTAGGAGTTAATCGATACAAAAAGAACTTGAGGTAGAGGGACACTCCCCCTCTCCTCGTTACGATAAAAAAGCTTCGAAGAATGTAAATGAGCAACGACACTAAAATTAAAGCCGACGTACAAAAATAAGGGAAATGAAACCTAGACGTCGGAGAAGAAGAAGCACGTTGTTGTCGGTAGCTTTGCGGAGACTTTTTGGAAGCTTAGAATTGTTGTCAAAACCCTAGGTTTGGCCCTCCTTTTATAGCTTTTGAGCCCCTTTTCGAGTGGGTCTTCAACCAATCACAAATGGACACCAAACCGCTTTGAGGTGGAGTGATAAGCCTTGACTCCTCGAATCTGATCATTGACCATCAGTCGACTGATGGCCATCATCGATCGGATGGCGCATCGGTCGATTGATAACCTTCGGCAATGATCGATACACGGCGGTCGAGTCCTCCAAGTCGGCAATGATCGGTGATGCTTGCTGCAAGTCAAAGTTAGCTCAACAAAAACATACTTCCGACGGTCTTCGACCGTCCGATCTCGACCTAGACCACCTATGAGATGTCTTGGGTCGGATCTATGCTTAAGATCATCCCCGTAAAGAGGATACGACCTTACTTACTCTCGCACACATGAGCTTACCTCGATACTTACGTGTCGCTTTTGCTTCCGGCCTTCCACTCGATTCCTTCGGCTCCCTCCGAAGTAACTCGAGTATCGCCCGACCACCGCGGCTTCCTCCGGGTGTCGCTAGCCTTCAGCTCCAGCTATATCAATCTTCTGCACACTCGATTCAGCTCGTGAGAAAACAAAATAGACTTAACTTTTGTGTCTTTGCTATAATCAAAACACAGGTTCGATTTCGGTGCCTCACTGCACCAACACCAAGTGCCCAAAACGATTTTCCTCCTCTTCCTTGTGTTTAATTTCATCTTATTGTAAGAGGAGAGAATTCTTGTAAGAAAGGTTACCTCCACCTAGCTTTGTGCAAAGGAGAGATTAGTGGAAGTGTTATAAGCGTGATTCACCTTGGACGAATCAGGTCGTGGACTAGCGGCAAGGGTCGTGAACCACGTTATGACTTCGTGTTAGCATTTGTATTACTTTTCTCTTTACATTTATCTTAATTGTCTTTACTAACAATTTTCCTCTTTGCTAATCATAATTGTAGACGATTAACCAAACAACATCCACCATACGCGTTAAAAGACTATTCACCCCCCTCTAGTCGGCCACTGACGTTCCAACAAATGGTATCAGAGCCAAGTTGCTTGTCACTAGACTCACCGCCGCAACAATCACAACAACTATAATGGTCGGCTCCAACATCCATCCACCCAAATTTGAAGACGAATTCTCTTGGTGGAAAAAGAGAATGGAGGTATTCTTTGAAACCAATTTCGATATTATGCTTATAATGGAAAATGGTTTTGAGATGACTAGGGACGAAGAGGGTGAACCAATAGAAAAATCAAAGTGGACCAAGAAACAAAGGGAGGAGCACTTGGAGAATTCAAAGGCCAAGCATCATTTATTCAATGTGCTCCCTCAATAAGAGATCAACCGGATTGGAGAGTGTGCAAGCGCCAAGGAAATGTGGGAAAGATTGGTAGAACTTTATGAAGGCACTTCCGAGGCGAAGCTTGCAAGAAGGGACCTTCTCCGCTCCCAACTCAACAACATCAAACTCGATAAAGGGGAGAAGGTATTATCACTACACTCTAGGTTCAAAGAAATAATTAATGGATTGTCAAGTGTAGGTGAAAAGCTCTCCAACCAGGACATGATCATGAAGGCTATAGATGCCTTTCCCTGATCATCAAAGTGGAGCTCCATGGTGGACTCCTTCTATATTTCGAAGAATCTAGAGGTGAGCACCCTAGAAGAGTTCTTCTCCACCATGGAACTTCATGAAACAAGGCTTGAAGGACTAGTAGAAGAGCAAATGAAGCCAACAAAGAGAGTGGCACTAGTAGCAAGCAAGGGGAAGAAGAAGAAGGAGACTCCACCTTCTTCATCTGATGAAGATTCTTCCTCCTCCTCCATGAATAGCAATGAAGAGGCATATATGGTAAGGAAGGTAAGACATGCCTTAAAGAATTTTAAGTTTAACAAATCTAATGATATGAGAAGAAGGCCAAGAAGAAAGATAATATGCTACAATTGCCAAGGAGAGGGACACATAAGGGATGATTGTCCCCTCTTGAACAAAAGCAAGGAGGAGAGAAGAAAGAAAGAAGAGAAGAAGAAAGGGAGCAAGAAAAAGGAAGAAGAGAAGAAAGCCAAGGAAAAAAGGGAAGGCCGAGGTACACAAGGCAACATGGGATGATCCATCATCATCATCCGAAGAAGAAGAAGCCTTCACAAACCTTGCTCTAATGGGAATAGATGATTTGGACTCCACCTCCTCCGAGGAAGAAGAAAGAAGCACTAGTGAGGAGGAGAGCTCGAGTGAAGGGGGAGCATCCTCATCTTCATCCTCATCATCGGAAGGGGATTGGATAAGTAAGGTAATGAAACTACCCTCCCATGAAGTAATTTCTATGATTTCTAACCTAACTAAGGAACTATTTAGGGCAAAGAAAAAGAATAAATGCATGCTTGATCAAATTAAGGCTCTAGAAGAAAAGCTAGAAAAAATATGTTTAAATGTTAATGATAATGTTTTTTCTTCTAGTTTTGATAATACATGCTCACATGATGATTACATGCCTTTTAATGTTAATGATGCATGTATTGAGGAAAATAAGGCTTTAAGAGAAAAGGTAGATCATTTAACTAAGACCCTAGAAAAATTTACTATTGGCTCCAACACATTGAACATGATCATTGGGAGCTAAAGGGCAAGTTTTAATAAAAAAGGCCTAGGATATAAGGGAAACAAAAATGAAAAGGCCTATCATTGTTTAATTGCTAGGGGTCAAGCTAAAAATAAAATGGTAGCTAGAAATTGGATCCCTAAAGAATATTTAGTGAACCCTATAGGAAAGAATTTGTATTGGGTTCCTAAATTCATCCTTAAGGGTTAGGAAAATCCTAGGATAGTCAACCATAGTGGACTTAACTTATATCATGAAAAATGGTTGACTTGTAAGGATGAGGGTTGTAAGTTTTTTTTGAATTGAGTGTTGGGTGATAATAATGTGATCATAATATAAAATCATAATAATACATGTTTTTATGATCATGATATGTAATTAGTGATTTATAATCATGATATGCAATAATTGATGATTTATGATCATGATTGATAATTCTTGATGCATGTTCATGATTGGGCTTTTAGGATGATACTTAACCATGGGTAGAATTGCATGAAATTTTGGTTAAGTATAAATACCTTTAGATACATCTCACATCCCACTATAAGGCTTACTTGATTGAGAACATAACAATGGGTGAGGTGATAGGATGATACAAATGGTCCACTAATGCTTATGGCATTTAGATGGGTCATTAAGTGTATCATTAGAGCAATCATAGACCAACTATGGGGAAAATAAATATTTAATCAATGGACATATTTCTCATAGATCATAGTTGGATATTATAAATGTTTTAAAACCATTTTATGTTTTATAAATAGTGAGTTCATGTTTTGAAAAATTTCAAGGCAAAACTAGGCCTCAAAGATGATACAAACCTTAGACTTTTTACAACTTTTGAGTTTTTGCCTAATTTTTTAAAATAAAATGAATTTTCATGAAAAATCATTTTTCACTGATAAAGGAACTCACTAGAAATATGTACTTCAAATTTCATGATTTTTCTAATTTTCTATAATTTTTGGTGCATTTTTGAAATTCATTCAACAAATCAGAAAAACTTGAAAATTGAGTGGCAGTCGACTGATTGACTGATTCAGTCGACTGATGTACTGTGCACGAACACAGTAACTTGTTTTATAAGATTTAGGTTGGTTTTTGGTATTTTCATTCATTATACTTGATGCCATGCGTGTATACCATTTGTATAATATTTTTGATGGTGTCAAAGGGGGAGAAATGATAGGTTTAAGTTAATCATGCTAAGGGGAAAAATTTAGCATGTCTTAAGGGGGAGTTGCATGTTTAAGGGGGAGTTTTTATACTCATGTTATTTACATGCTTTATTGCCTTATGCTTTTATTGTAATTGTTTTATGTAACTTAAACGGATTGCCACACATCAAAAAGGGAGAGATTGTTAGGGCAATCAACCCATGTGATGTGGTTTTGATGTGTGTGACAAAGGGTTTAAGTTAAGATTGTTATGGATTTGATATGTGCGTTGAAGTCATGCAGGACTTAGTAATTCGCATATGGATGTATAGCATTGGCAAGATTCATCTCTCATGACTTGGTCCTTGAGTCGGTGAAAGATGCATTGCGGAAGCCGTGCGCTTGGTGCATCCGAGAGACCGCCGGACGAGGAGCATTGGAGTGAAGCCAAAGGAAGTGGACTTTAGGGTGAGACGCGAAGGATGGTGCTGCGAAGTCGTGCGCTTGGTGCATCCGAGGGACATGGCCGGATGAAGAGAACTTCGAAGGCGAGGGACTCCAAGGGAATGAGAGTGAGTGAATGTAACCCAGGATAGGGTAGCTCGTTAGGTGAACTTGGCCAATTGGCTAAGTGTCGGATGAGTTTTCCCGACACCAGTCAACTGCTATAGGTAGCAGTCGACTGATCCAAGTCAACTGGAGACTCAACTGATGTTCGAGTCCAAGTTTTGGCCGAACAATCGATCGCTAACTTGTGGCGCCGATCGCAGTTTAACTCCGATCGCCAAGGGGAGCCGATCGGCGATGTTGAGGGTTTCAGGCACAGAAGCTTTAGCAGTCGAGTGATCACGTCGACCACTCGACTGATGTGGGAGCCATTGGTTAAAAACCAACGTGGATAAAGCCGTTAGAGGGCAACGACTACAGCAGCAGTCGACTGATCGGGGCATCAATTGACTGATAGCTTCCCAATGAGAAGAAAGGCTTCTTCTCTATAAAAAGGAGCCTTGGGTTATCTTGGGAGGAAAATGATTCATTGCTAAACATCTCCCAAGTGCCTAAAATGATTTTTCTCCTCTTTTTTGTGTTTAATTTCATCTTGTTGTAAGAGGAGAGAATTCTTGTAAGAAAGGTTACCTCCACCTAGCTTTGTGCAAAGGAGAGATTAGTGGAAGTGTTATAGGCGTGATTCACCTTGGATGAATCAGGTCGTGGACTAGCGGCAAGGGTCGTGAACCACATTATAACTTCATGTTAGCGTTTGAATTACTTTTCTCTTTGTATTTATCTTAATTGTTTTTACTATTAGTTTTCCGCTGCGCTAATCATAATTGTAGATGATTAACCGAACAACGTCCACCATACGCATTAAAAGGCTATTCACCCCCCTCTAGCCGACCACCGACGTTCCAACAGGGTCTTCCTCAAGGCATTTCTTGCTCTTCATAAGATGATAAAGTGAAATCACTATAAGATTATTATCACTACTTTTTATCATCTTCACATACATATCTAGGTATGCTCTATTACTTACTGTTTATCATCTTCATATATATATATGCAAGCATGTTTAACTCAAAGAGAACATTCTATGTGAGCATGTTTAATTTAAAAGAACCATTCCTTACTACTCATAAAGTAAATAAAGTAGATAAATACTTGCTTACTTAGAGGCGGCAGGACTGATGCTCGATGTGTGTGTGACGGAAGGGCGGAACCTGGCTCTGATACCATCTTATAACAACCCCCCTAGTCTTTCTCTCAACTAGGGGAGATGTCACTACTTTACTTTTTTTTACTTTCCTTATCTTACTCTGATACCAACTGTACCACCCCTCCTACAAGGGAGAGATCGTTACATATTTTGTACTTTCTATTCTTACTCTGACGCTATACTTTAATCATCACACCATGTTACTATCATTCCTCAATTCATGCAATATACTAACACAATATGCTAATGACTAAAATGATCATAAGGACCTTGACATCACTTAAACAATAACCATTTCAAGATCTTCACATAACATGCAAGTATTAAGACTAACCCAACATGACTCTAGCATTCTTTGGTCTCAACCATAAGTAATCCAGTTGAACTTCAACAATATCTAAAAGAGCAATTAGAAACTTAAAATTTGGTTTAGACATATGCACTTAGTATCTTTTACTTCCACTGTTCCGTCGCCACACACTCCAAGCACTTCATCCTCTATGCCACCTTACTGAAGCTTTTCCTTACCTTTATCTGCAGTATAAGGAAATGCAAACTGTAAGCGATAACGCTTAGTAAGTACCTTTTATGCTCACAAAAACATACAACGCATGAAATCATGTAACTAGTTCTCTTACCCTTGATACATTGATACACATGCAAGCATAACTAGAAATCATAACTCTGAATACATGTCTCTTGTATAAACCATGCTCTTGAGTATTTTAAAACTTGTAAACAGTGTATCTGAACTGGAATGATTAACTTTGAAAACTTATACTTATACTTATACTGATACTTATACTTCAAATTAATAATCATCCTGAATATGAGTCTGGCATAGTACCAATGCGCGCCTTCCTAATAGGATGGGGTGGCCAACCACCGAACCTACTAGGGTAACTGAAATTGAGGGCCTTGGCCCGTGGGCAAAACTGATGCCCGGTACATGCCCTTTCAAAAGTAAAATACTTCCTTTATACTTATATTCTTATACATACTGAAAGAATGCTCTTAATCCCCTAAACCATGAATGGGGAGCATCATAAAGATCATTATGCTCTTGACCCCCAAAACTGAAATGGGGAGCATACTGAAGATCGTTGTGCTCTTAATCCCCAATTCAAACGGGGAACATCTTTAAATTTTCTTTATAAAGGAAATATTTTTACATCTTATTCTATATCATGCATATAATTGTAAGCTACAACTCATCTACAATATGCATGATCATAAATCACATTCTTATCATGGATATAAACATAATACTGAATCAAACATGACATAATGGATAAAATCATGTAACTAAAAACACCATTCATAACTGACTCATATACATGCGTATAAACTGCTCAACCATGTAACTGGAAATAACAAGCACATAAAAACATATCAATGACATACGATAACTACTTATACTACAGGTGAGCAATACTTACATCCTATGCTTTTTCACCAATTTATACCGTTAGATTTCGTAAAGAGAAGACCTCCTATGTATTCCTTTGCTTTAGCGTGATCCTTTACCAAGTCCTTGAAGAGATCCCTCTTAAAAATCCCCTCTTGAATTATCCCACGGTGGAGAAATTATAGATGTTTTTCTTCCTTTTTTTTGCTTGGTGGAGAAAAGTAATTGGAGATGGAGGTGGCTTGCACCGTGGAGGAAAAATCAAGGGGAGAATTAATCACGTTCTAGAAAAAAATATTTCTTGAAGAAAACTCAACGAAAGACTGCTCCTTTCTTTGATTCGGCGGAGGAAGAACGAGAGAGAGATGAGAGCAATTCTGCGGGTGAGAGAAAAAAAACACGAAAGAGAGGAAGATGAGGTGAGTAGGCTGTTCAGCGGGGAAGAAAAATCCAAAGAGAAGACAATCTTCTTCCTTGCTTTGGCAGCTGGGACACGAGAGATCGAGAGAGAGAGGGATGAGAGGACAAAGGGTCAGCGACTGGGAAGGTTTCGGCGTGAGAAAACGAGAGAGATCTAGAGTTGGCGGCTGGAGAAAATGGAAGGGGAAGAGGAAGATTTGGTCGGCATTGGTGCTCACGGTGCAGAAGAAACCACCGAGAGATATAGAAGAGGAAGAGGCGTCGAACGACTTCAGCGGTTAGAGAGAAGAGGAGGAGAAGAGGCGTGGGTGGGTTTCGGAACAGGAAGTTTAGGGAAAGGAAAAAAAATATAAACTAGGATTTTCCTTAACTTAATTACCCCTTTAAATGATTAGCTAAATTAACCAACTTCTCCCTTTTTCCTGCCTATAGATATATTCTGTTATATCCTACTCATTGGTAATCTTATGACTTAGTGGTAGGAAGCCTATTCCCCCAAACCAAAGGTTCATGGTTCGAACCCCGACTAACAAACCATTTATTTGAACTTTTATTTTATTCCTATTCTTATTTCTATTTTTCTCTAAATAAAAGTATAGGAACTAAAATTTGGGCTGTTATAGACGAATCTCTGTGAGTTTTATTTCCAGTCACTATTCCTTTTTCTTTTCTGTTCTTTCTACTTAGATTAGTTCGAAAAGATGCCTTAATCACCAACAATGGTATCAGAGCTTGTTGGTGAAGCATCTGTTCAATTTTTCCTTTTTATTTCCTACAAAATTACTGTTCATCGTGAAAATGAATTCGCGAGAAAGAATAACAGTAAACTGCCCTGGAAAAACTGCTCTGTAACGAACAGTTTTAGCAGTTTCCTAAAAGAACCCTGGCGAAATGCTCTGTAAAGGAACAGTTTCAGACCAGTATGAGAATCAGACCGGTTTCGCTAGGGGAATAGTCCCTTGGGAAAAACTATCGAGCAGTTTCAGACTGGTCAGACCGATCTCGAAGGGGAACAGTTCCCTATTCCTTGTGAAACTACCCTGGTATGAGCAGTTACAGACCAGTCTGAGAGACAGATCGGCTGTAATGGAGGGACAGTTCCCTGGGGGAACAATCCCTATAATACTACTCTGCTTCCCGAGTAGTTTTCATTAGACCGGTCTAGCAAACAGACTGGTTGAGAAGGGAACAGTTCTCTGGGGGAATAGTTCCCTGGGAAAACTGCTCGGGTGAGATGTCCTTTGATGGGAACAGTGTTAGTAATATATGAGAGATATCCTAAGGCAATCGCCTTATGTTTGAACCATTTATATGATAAATGAAGATTCACTATTTGACTATACATATTTTCATGTATTTGATTAGATCTTAAACTCATTTACTGAATGTCCACAATACGATTCACAGCATGAGAGAATTTGTGATTGGATCACAACTAGTGAGTATCTCTACATGTGTAATTGTGATGTATCGAAATTATCCCTAGTCGATGAATTGATGGATTTAGACACCATCGATTCTGTCGAGACTAGCACGAGGTATACTCCTTGGTGTATCCAAACAGTTGATTCTCACTGGCTGGAGACATTGTGATGTCCGGAGTTAATCGTGGATGCTAGTTATGGTAACTAGTTCATTGGAGTGACCAGCCGTAAGACTTCATATAGTTCTCTGTATATATAGATATGTCAATGAAGTTCTTACTCCAGCTTAAGTGCGATGTTCCTTTGACTTGCAGTATTCACGTTATCTTGATCATGAAGACTTATGCTTTGACATCTTAAGCAAGCATCTCTGAGGAGATGTGGACCCGGGATGATTAGGTATAAGTCGAAGTGATCGAAGGTGTTTGAATAGCCTATAAAGGATTCACTACTCCTTGCGAGGAGATGTATACCCATGGCCTCTCGTCGGATTGTTACTAAAGTCTTTGGCCAAAGTATTACATGTTTAGAGTAAGGTACTCTTGGAAACATGTGCAGTAACTAGAATCCGTAGGACGAGGAAATGATATTTGGGCTAGGTGTGACGTAGTTAACCTAGTGGGGACTGACACTATAGACCATGTCCTGAACCAAGTGGGTATAAGATGAGTGAAGGGAATGGGGCACGATTCATTGTAGCTGCTGAAGGGTTTCAGAAATAGTTCTGGATCAACCGTTGATCTTTTTGGTTAATTGGGGATCATGATGTACTACTAGGTGCCACTAATGATCATTCTATAATTAATGGTTAATTATAGACGACCAACATAAACCGAGAACCTATTTGGTCACACGCACAGCAAGCGTAATCCGAAGGATTTAAAACGAGCTTGAGAATGAGATTCTCAGACCGAGAGAAACTAGGTTTGGTTGGACCAAACAAGGAGCGAGCATGAAATCGTTTCAGTCGCAATGGAAGCGTGGATGGGCTGTGTCTTATGAAGACATGATGGATGAACCAAATTGGTTTGGTTCTAATCCAATGGTGGAGAATAAACCAAAGGGGTTTGGTTTGTTTTAAACGAATGAACCAAAGTTGGTTCGGTTCGTTTTAACTTAAAATAGACCAAATCGGTTTGGTTTATTTTAACTTAAATTAATGGAGAGGGTTAACGGGTTTTGGTTATGAACCAATAACTATTAGGAGAATTTGTTCTCTATAAAATAGGGCTCAAGGGTTTAATGAGAGCCCTAATCCAAGCAACCCATAGTTGCCACCCACCCTCTCCCTCTCCTCTTGTGGTCGGCGCCCAACCCTAGCCGCCGCCCACCCTTGTGCCGCCATCCAAGCTTGTTACCGACATCCAAGCTCCAGCCGGCTATCCTACGGCGAGCCTCCGGTGATCCTCCTTGGCTCCGGTGACCAAGGACTTGCTGGCCCTCTTCTCTTTGGCCGGTGCAAACTCCTCCACCAAGCTGTCCAGTTTTCTAGACAACTTGCTTTCTTTGAGTCGGAGCGTCATTTGGACGACGTTTGGAGCTCCGACAGTGGCTACTTTGCCAAAGATTTGATCTCCGATAATCCTCATAGGTGGAGGACAAAGGATTCGTCAAATGGTTGACGAATACCTCTCCGGAGAAGCGAGTTTTTGAGGACTCGTTTTGGATTCGAATTTTGATTCGGATCGTGATCTTCTCTCGATCACATCGTCTTCAACACGAGGCTAGTAACTAGTACGAAGATGAGACTCGTGACTTTGTGAAGTCATCCCAAAGATACTCGGCGTGGATACGGATAGAGGCGATTCTAGCGAGGATCGCTCCGGTTGATGCCTTTCCCGCTACACATGATACGTTAGGTATACGTAGTATAAATTTCCTTTTATTTCAAAATTTGAAATTGCGGTTATGTCTACACATGTTGTACTATGCATGCGTGTGGTGTGTGTGTTGTAATAAATTAGATTTATTATTTTTTATTTCTTCCGCTGTGCACATGTTTACGAAACATGTTCGAACACACTCGCCGTGATGCCGGAAACCCAACAGTGGTATCAGAGCCCAGGTTGTGTTTCGACATAATCGTAAAATTATTTTGCGATAGTCATAATGGTATTTATGGAAATTTTCTACTTTTGGAAAGTTAGAAGTATTTATGGAAATTTTAATTTTGCAAAGTCTAGAAGTATTTATGGAAATCTTCTACTTTTGGAAAGTTGGAAGTATTTATGGAAATTGATATTTTCCATAAATAAAATATTTGATTAGATTTGGAAATTTGTTTCCTAATTTAATCATGATTTGATTTGCGAAATCAAATCTTAAAAATATTTTATTACCATAAGTAGTTTTGATGATTTAGGAAATTTGTTTCTTAAATTGACTTTCCTTAATCAATACTTTCCACAAATAAAATATGTGATTAGATTTGAAAATTTGTTTCCTAATTTAATCATGATTTGATTTTGAGAATCAAATCTCAAACATATTTTATTTCCATAAATAGTTATGACATATAAGGAAATTTTGTATATGTCATAATTGTATGCCATGTAATTGCATTAGATGCATATCATTATGCCATGCATGTCGTGACATGTAGATGTTGCCATGTATGCCATGTCATGTAGATAATAATTATTTACATGCAAAGAGGATGAGACATAAAAACCCTTATTCAATATTAAAGCATACACCTTCCATTAATATGGTTAGAACCAGAGTTCCGTTTCTTGTTTGAGTTGTTGGACTCTCTCCAAGCCCGACTCGAACTCGAACATGTTCAAACCATGGAATAGTTTAATACTAATATGGTAAGAGTCAGAGGTCAATCATTAGCTTTGGTTGTTGGACTCTCTCCAAGCCAGGCTAATTGGTTGAATGTGCTCTAACCATATTAAAACTATGTCTTGATTAATGGGTTGACTTTAACCTGGAGCATCGGCTTGTTGGACTCTCTCCAAGGTCGATGTGAAGGGAGGTGAAGTTGGGTGCTATGCATATGATGCATACTTGTTAATGTGTTAACAACCCGATGTATGTGTGAATATTCAATTAGTTGATAGCACATTGTGATAGTTGCATATACGTGATATGCAATCGGTATATTTGAAACCTACCATCGTAGTTATGAATGACTTGTTGGACTCTCTCCAAGGTTGCTCATATCTATGTTGGATATTAGCCCATTCGAAGATGGACCTACGATCTCCCGAAGTGGTTTTGGGGTTTTTGAAATTCAGAAAAATGAATGGGATTTATGGATGTATATTGATGCATTTTAAATCATCTTTCTCATATATGCTCATTTTGTATTTCTAAGTTAATCTATTGATCATGATGCCTTTGAATTTGCGTTCCATTATGGATTCGAATAAATTGACTGGGCCGAACTTCTTGGACTGGCTTAGAAACTTGAGAATTGTTCTCAAGGTTGAAAAGCTTGCAAATGTCCTCGAAGTGCCTCTTCCCGCCCGTCCTAGTGACAATGCAACTCTGGACCAATTGTTGGCCTATCAGAAACATGTGACTGATTCTGAAATGGCGAGTTGCATCATGCTAGCCACGATGGTACCTGAGCTGCGGAAGCAGCATGAGTATATGGATGCTCATACCATAGTATTTCATCTTTATGAGTTGGTTGATGAGCAAGTGAGATTCGAAAGGTTCGAAGTCTCCAAGCTCCTCTTCACCTCTGAGATGTAAGAAGGTTCATCTGTGGTACTGCTCAACATGCTGAAGACTGTGGAGTCTTCTGTGAAGCATGAGCAGGGGACGGTGCTGTAATTTGATTCCTCAAATAAAGGTTCTAAGAGGAAGTCAAAGGAATAGCAGAAGGGGAAGAAAAAGGCTAAAAAGGCAGAACCAGCTCAAAAGGGCACTTGCCATCATTATGGCAAGGAGGGCCATTAGCGAAGAAATTGCAAGATTTATCTTGAGTTCGTGAAGAAGAATAAGGCATCGGATGCCCCATCTTCTTTAGATATGTTCGTTATTGATTGTCATTCTATTTCCTCAAACACTTGGGTATTGGATACTGGGTGTGGCTCACATATATGTAATGACATACATGGGCTAAGGAATAGAAGAAGACTCGTCAAGGGAGAGTCAAATTTACGTGTTGGGAATGGAGCAAAGGTTGCTGCACTCGCCATCGGAACGTATTTGTTAAAACTCCCTGCAGGACTTGTCTTAGAACTGGACAATTACTTTTATGTTCCTTCGTTGATAAAGAACATCATTTCTATTTCTTGTTTAAATAGAAATGGGTACCATTTTACTTTTAGTAACAAATTTTGTTACATAATTTTGAATGAAGTTCTTTATGGGACTGGAACTTTAAGCAATGGTATTTATACATTGGACGTATCCAGTGATGTTTTCAATATCGAAGCGAGCAACAAGCGTGCTCGAAAGGATAATTAATTAGACTCCTACATATGGCATTGACGTCTTGGCCATGCAAGCAAGAAACGCATGTCCGAATTACACCGATGTGGAATTCTGGAATTGTTTGAATTGGATTCATACGATACATGCGAATCATGCTTAAAAGGCAAGATGACTAAGTTACCTTTTATAGGAAAAGGTGAACGAGTGGGATAGTTGCTAGGTCTAATACATACTGATGTATGTGGACCTATGTCAACTCAAGCTTTAGGAGGCTATAGCTACTTCATTACCTTCACCGATGATCACTCACGGTTTGGGTATGTGTTCTTGATGAAACACAAGTCTGAAGCCTTTGAAAGGTTCAAAGAATTTAGAAATGAAGTAGAGAAACAACACGACAAGAGTATTAAAATACTTCGATCGGATCGAGGTGGTGAATACTTAAGTCAAGAGTTTCTAGATTATCTAAGAGACAATGGTATATTATCTCAATGGACTCCGCCATATACACCACAACATAATGGTGTATCTGAGAGGCGTAACCGGACCTTGTTGGACATGGTCAGGTCAATGATGAATCATGCGAATCTTACCAAGTCCTTTTGGAGCTATGCACTTTAGACAACTGTTTACTTGTTAAACAGAATTCCAACCAAGGTAGTCTCTACTACTCCATATGAGATATGAAATAGTAAGAAACCTCATGTATCTTACTTGAAGATATGGGGTTGTCCTGCTTATGTGAAGAGGATTGTATTAGACAAATTGTATGCTAAGTCTGATAAATGTCTATTTATTGGATACCCTAAGGAAACAAGGGGTTATCAATTCTATCATTCTGTGGAACAAAAGGTGTTTGTTTCAAGGAATGCTGTGTTTCTAAAGAAAGAGTTTCTCTTGCAAGAAAATAGTGGGAGTGTTGTCGAGCTTGAGGAGGCTCGAGAGACTCAAATAGACATTGATGAGATACCTGGTGAAGCACAACAGCCGATAACTCATAGTGATGAGCCATCGACTAGACCTATTGAGACACCACATCTTCGTAGATCTGGTAGAACACGCAATATTCTTGAGAGATATGGATTTCTCGTAAGTGAATCGAACGACGTGTTACTCATTGATGATGAGGAGCCTACCAGTTATGAAGAAGTTTTGAGAAGTTCAGAAAGGGATAAGTGGCTTGAAGCCATGAAGTTGGAAATGGATTCCATGTATGAAAACCAAGTTTGGAACTTGGTTGACCCACCTGAAGGCATAAAACCTATAGGGTGCAAGTGGATTTTCAAGAAGAAAATCGACATGGATGGTAATGTGATTACCTATAAGGCTAGACTGGTGGCGAAAGGATATCGTCAAAAGCAAGGTGTTGATTATGACAAAACCTATTCGCCTGTTGCTATGTTTAAATCCATTCGGATGCTCCTGGCCATAGCGGCTCATTATGATTATGAGATATGATAAATGGATGTGAAAACAACTTTCCTTAATGGAAACCTGCTCGAGGACGTGTATATGATACAGCCTGAGGGTTTCACATCGGTTGATAAAACCAAGGTATGCAAATTGTGACAGTCCATATATGGATTGAAGCAAGCATCCAGGAGCTGGAATATCCATTTTGATGAGACAATCAAAAAGTTTGATTTCTCACAAAATCCAGACGAACCTTGTGTGTACAAGAAGGTTAGTGGGAGTGCAGTCGTGTTCCTAGTATTGTATGTCAATGACATATTACTTATAGGAAACGATGTTTCCGTCTTACAGTCAGTTAAGATTTGATTGTCCAAGACATTCTCCATGAAAGACCTGGGAGAAGCAACCTACATCCTTGGGATTAAGATCTATAGAGATAGATCGAAACGGTTGCTTGGTCTTTCGCAGTCTACATATATAGACCGAGTGCTAAAGAGGTAGCATGTCGGAATCCAAGAAAGGTTTCCTACCCATCAGGCATGGGATACACCTTTCGAAGTCTATGTGTCCGCGCACAGAAGACGAGAGGATTTGCATGAGTAAGATTCCCTATGCATCCGTAATAGGATCTATCATGTATGTTATATTATGTACAAGGTCCGATGTATCGTATGCTCTGAGTGTCACGAGCGGATACCAGTTTGATCTAGGAATGGATCATTGGGTGACTGTTAAGACGATCCTTAAGTACTTAAGAAGAACTAAGGATGTGTTCCTAATATATGGAGAAGGGGACATGGTGATACGCGGGTATACGAATGCCAACTTTCAGACAGACAAGGATGATTCCAGGTCTCAGTCTGGGTTCGTGTTCACCTTGAATGGAGGCACAATAAGTTGGAAAGGTTCCAAGCTTGACACTAAAGTGGATTCTGCCACTAAGGCATAATACATTGTAGCTTCGGAAGCAGCAAAGGAAGCGATTTGGATCAAAAAGTTCATCTCTGAACTTGATGTGGTCTCATCAACGATCCAAACATGTGCTTCACTGCTATCATCTGATTAGAGAGATCATTAGTAGGAAGGAAATATAAATCGAGAAAATCCCCACTGAAAGGAACTTAGCGGATCCTTTGACTAAGGCATTACCTCAAAGTAAGTTTGAGGGTCATGTTAGAGCTTATGGTATTGGATACCGTAGCGATTGACATTAGGCCAAGTGGGAGTTTGTTAGTAATATATGAGAGATGTCCTAAGGCAATCGCCTTATGTTTGAACCATTTATATGATAAATGAAGATTCACTATTTGAGTATATATGTTTTCATGTATTTGATTAGATCTTAAACTCATTTACTGAATGTCCATGATACGATTCACAACATGAGAGAATTTGTGATTGGATCACAACTAGTGAGTATCTCTACATGTGTAATTGTGATGTATCAAAATTATCCCTAGTCGATGAATTGATGGATTTGGACACCATCGATTCTGTCGAGACTAGCACGAGGTATACTCCTTGGTGTATCCAAGCAGCTGATTCTCACTGGCTGGAGACATTGTGATGTCCGGAGATAATCGTGGATGCTAGTTATGATAACTAGTTCATTGGAGTGACCATCCGTAAGACTTCATATAGTTCTATGCATATATAGATATGTCAATGAAGTTCTTACTGCAGCTTAAGTGCGATGTTCCTTTGACTTGCGGTATTCACGTCATCTTGATCATGAAGACTTATGCTTTGACATCTTAAGCAAGCATCTCTGAGGAGATGTGGACCCGGGATGATTGGGTATAAGTCGAAGTGATCGAAGGTGTTTGAATAGCCTATAAAGGATTCATCACTCCTTGCGAGGAGATGTATACCCATGGTCTCTCGTCGGATTGTTACTAAAGTCTTTAGCCAAAGCATTACATGTTTAGAGTAAGGTACTCTTGGAAACATGTGCAGTAACTAGAATCCGTAGGACGAGGAAATGATATTTGGGCTAGGTGTGACATAGTCAACCTAGTGGGGATTGACACTATAGACCATGTCCTGAACCAAGTGGGTATAAGATGAGTGAAGGGAATGGGGCACGATTCATTGTAGCTGCTGAAGGGTTTCAGAAATAGTTCTGGATCAACCGTTGATCTTTTCGGTTAATTGGGGATCATGATGTACTACTAGGTGCCACTCATGATCATTCTATAATTAAAGGTTAATTATAGACGGCCAACATAAACCGAGAACCTATTTGGTCACACGCACAACAAGTGTAATCCGAAGGATTTAAAACGAGCTTGAGAATGAGATTCTCAGACCGAGAGAAACTAGGTTTGGTTGGACCAAACAAGGAGCGAGCATGAAATTGTTTCAGTCGCAATGGAAGCGTGGATGGGCCGTGTCTTATGAAGACATGATGGATGAACCAAATTGGTTTGGTTCTAATCCAATGGTGGAGAATAAACTAAAGGGGCTTGGTTTGTTTAAACGAATGAACCAAAGTTGGTTCGGTTCGTTTTAACTTAAAATAGACCAAATCGGTTTGGTTTATTTTAACTTAAATTAATGGAGCGGGTTAAGGGGTTTTGGTTATGAACCAATAACCATTAGGAGAATTTGTTCTCTATAAAATAGGGCTCAAGGGTTTAATGAGAGCCCTAATCCAAGCAACCCATAGTTGCCGCCCACCCTCTCCCTCTCCTCTTGTGGTCAGCGCCCAACCCTAGCCGCCGCCCACCCTTGTGCCACCGTCCAAGCTTGTTGCCGGCGTCCAAGCTTCAGTCGGCTATCCTCCGGTGATCCTCCTTGGCTCCAGTGACCAAGGACTTGCTGACCCTCTTCTCTTTGGCCGGCGCAAACTCCTCCACTAAGCTGTCCAGTTTTCTGGACAGCTTGCTTTCTTTGAGTCAGAGAGTCATTTGGATGACGTTTAGAGCTCCTACAGCGGCTACTTTGCCAGAGATTCGATCTCCGGTAATCCTCATAGGTGGAGGACGAAGGATTTGTCAAACGGTTGACGAATACCTCTCCGGAGAAGCGAGTTTTTGAGGACTCGTTTTGGATCCGAATTTTGATTCGGATCGTGATCTTCTCTCGATCACATCGTCTTCAACACGAGGCTAGTAACTCGTACGAAGATGAGGCTCGTGACTTTGTGAAGTCATCCCAAAGATACTCGGCGTGGATACGGATAGAGGCGATTCTAGCGAGGATCGCTCCGGTTGATGCCTTTCCCGCTACACGTGATATGTCAGGTATACGTTGTATAAATTTCCTTTCATTACAAAATTTGAAATTGTGGTTATGTCTACACATGTTGTACTATGCATGCGTGTGGTGTAATAAATTAGATTTATTATTTTTTATTTCTTTCGCTGTGCACATGTTTACGAAACATGTTCGAACACACACTCGCCGCGGTGCCGGAAACCCAACAAACAGTCCCCTGAGTGGAAAAGTTCCAAGTCGACCCGAAAGAAGCTTCCATGGTGGGGAACAGGCTGAACACTCTTCCGATATAGCCTCAAGGGAAATCCTCGACTTGAGGAAACTATTTTCCAGAGCAGCTTCCCGAAAGTGTGAGAATTTAGAATCCCGTTTGAGATTTCCTGAAGGCCGAGATAAGTGACGGCCGAAACATGCTCAAATTGTCTAAATGTGACCGACTGATTTTCGTAACCTCGAAATTGCCAGACAGCGATTTCGACCGTCCGAAATTGACAGACCGACCGATTTCCGCAACCGGCTTGAAAATTATCTAGAATGATTTCTAGAACCGGCCCGAAATTCGATGCATCTCTCGATTTCAAAATCACCGAAAGATCATCCCCGATAAACGCGATCATGATTCGATCGTACTCCATTAATGTTTTCAACATTCAATTTAGCAATACGTAACCGGAACGAAGTTCTCGAAATCGATCCGGTTTTTAGAATCACCGAAAACTCAGCCAGAAACGATCCCGACAGATCGTTCGATGAGAAACCAGTCTGGAAACTGGTTTGATTGATGTCAAATCGATTTGGAATTTTAGAAATGGGTCTGAAATTCTTCAAATCGATCTGGATTGGCATCAAACCGGTCTGGAATTTCATAAACCAATATGAAATTCATCTGACCGATCTGAATTGAGGACAAGTGGTCTGGCCAGAGGGCTAAACCTACTGTCAATCAATGTTAGTTGACTATGTTGACTTTGGTCAACTTAACTCATAACTTGATCGTCGAGTATTTATTTGGAACAAATAGAACTCAACTTAAACAAATAATAGATAGGTTAGTAATAACTAGAGTTGATGGCTAAGGATGATGTGAAAATAAACTTCCGTTCATGTTACTAGAGTGCCTGGGGTATTCGGAGAAAAATGGACGGTGTTTAAGTTTTCATGTCAAGTCAAAGCAGTTTAAAACGATTGGACTTAGTTGATAGTTGATTGGTAAATGTATCAGTCGACTATTCTCCACAAAATCAAGGAAATTTATCCTTATTCAATGTGTTCGTTCTATGCCAATATATAAATTGAATTAAGCCGGTATATGTACTGGTTTGTTGGTTTTGTACTGGCTTAATTAATTTCAATTTTTTCAGATGGCATGGATGATTACCACGATGACTAGACGCGATGTGTTGCATAACCGGCTGAGGGAGGCTATCCAGGGGATAGAGTATGACTCATCACATGGAGTCGGGTGACATATAGGGAGAGTGGACAGACTGTTTTGGAGACTCGAGATGCAAGAGTTTCCTATTCTAGAGAACTACAGGATCTGGGCTCTAGTCCGTTCACTACCGCAATACCTTAGTGATATAGCGCATCAGATCTGGGGGCGCTATGAGGGGCACGTTTCCTATACCCGGTTGTGCGCTGAGTTACTTCACTACGAGGATTGTGAGGTGGACTGTGAAGATCTAGAGGAAGATCCGGAAGAGAACCCTGAAGAGGTTTTTCTTTTTGGATCGCTTCAAAGGTGTCCTTCAGAGGATTCTGCGTCCCGACATCATCTGAAGAGGATCTCGGCAGAAGATGTTCCAGTTCAGCCCAAGAAGAGTGGGCTTGTTTGGATTATTGCTGCGCTAGTACTTATTCTAGTGGGAGTAATAATCACCTATCTAGTTTGTTAGGGTTGTTTTTAAGTTATCAGTTATGAGTTAGAAGAATGTTATGTGTAACATTCTAAGTAGAGTTTTCTTTGTTATATGTTAACAATGTATAACAAGTTTAATTTAATGATATGTTCATTTTATGCTGTTAACTCTACATGATGCATGATATTTCATTACTCTTTGATTTGTTCATAATGAGTATAATTTAAATGATATGTTCATTTAATAATATCATGTTTGGATAATGATTAAGTTCATTAGATGAGGTGTATGTAATATAATTGATCAAAGTTGATTAGATTGGAACATACAAATAATGAGTAGGAATTTGATTGTCACTTGATTTTGTAAACCAAATCAAATTTACATTGAGTCAATTTAGAGATTACATACATAAAAACATACACTGAATAACTAAATAATGTATTTATTTATGTTAGGTTATGACAACCAAAAACATCATAGCTGAACTCAACAAGGGTGAGAAACTAAATGGGGATAACTATAAGATCTGGCACCTTAAGATACAGTATGTTCTTGAGGAATAAGAAGTTCTAGAGGCTGTAAATCAGGTCATGGAAGAACCTGTAGATGGTCCCACTGTACAAAACAGGTGAGATCTTGATGCCTACAAGGCATGGAAGAAGAAAGACTCTACTGCTAAGGACATTTTGATTAGTTCAATGATAGATGACCTAGTTTTTGAGTATGAGTCGCATCCTTCGGCTCATGCTGTCTAGGTTGCCCTTAAGGATAAGTTTAGTGGAGTTAGTCTGAGCAAGCTTCGGCAGCTGACGATCAAATTCGACAGCTATAAAAAGCACCCGAATGTCACGATGGCTCAACATCTCAGGGAGATGTCAAACATGATTCGGGAGCTTAAAACTGTAGGTCATGAGTTGACTGACGAACAACAGGTTCAAGCAGTTATTTGATCCCTTCCAGATTCTTGGGAGACCATGAAACAGACCCTTACTCACAGTGAGAGTATTAAGACTTTCACTGATATCTCGCACCATGTTGAACTAGAGGCGGAGAGAGTAGAATCAGCGAGGATTTCTGGCCAAGCCTATTTGGCTGCCGATTCTGCTGGATCATCTGGATCCAAGAAAAAGAGATGGTTCAAGAAAGGAAAGGAAAAGAAGAAAGAATCTACTGTTGTAGGTGGGACAGGACCAATCAAGAAGAAGAAGAACAAGAAGACAAGGAAGAAACCTAAAAGCAAGGTGACTTGCTTTAATTGTGACAAAAAGGGTCACTATGCTTGGGAGTGTACTGAGCCAAGAAAGGTAAATTCTAATCTATCTTCTGAGTATTTTGTTGCTAGTTCTGTGTTGTTGACTGATTCTTATCCTTTGTGGATTATAGATTCGGGAGCAACCAACCATGTAGCTCGGGAGTGAGTTACATACGTGGAGTACTACAGGGTACCAACTGGCAACAAATGGATATATGTAGGAAACAATGCAAGAGTCGAAGTCAAAGGAGTCAACACTTGCAAACTTAACCTTCGGGGTGGAAGTACTTTGTTTCTACATGATGTCTTGTATGATCCTGAGATTCGTAGGAATCTTGTTTCTGTTACTTGTCTTCTTGATTTAGGGTATTGTATTAATTTTTATAGTCGGTGTGTTGAACTCAAGATTGACTCAGTGTCAATCAGATATGATTTTTTAATGAATGGTTTTATGGTTCTTGATGTGGAACCAAATGTCAATTGTGCGATTGATAATTATTTTTCAAATATTGCTCTTACTAGTGATGCAGATATAACTGATGAAGTTTGGCATGCTAGATTATAACATACAGGACAAGATCACATGAATCGGTTAGCTAAAGAGGGTTTATTGGGCTCTCGTGCTAAGATTAGCTTGTCTGTATGTGAGCATTGTCTTGCTGGAAAAGCAACTAGGAAACCATTCGGTAAGACTATTAGAGCAGAGTCACTGTTGCAATTGATTCATTCGAATATTTATGGTCCAATGAATGTGAGGGCTAGACATGGAGCTTTCTATTTCATTATATTTATTGATGACTTCTCTCATTTTGGTCATGTGTATTTGATTTCTCACAAATCTAAAGCATTGGATTGCTTCATTCGTTATATGAACGAGGTTGAGAATCAAACGGAACGTAAGGTTAAGACTTTACGCACTGATCATGGAAGAGAATATTTGTTTGATATATTCAAGACAATATGTAATGATAAGGGGATTATTAGACAACTGACAATCCCTGAAACTCCACAGCAACATAGGGTTGTTGAGAGAAGAAATATGACTCTTCTCGAAATGGTTAGGTCTATGATGGCGCAGGCAAATTTGTCGATCTCCTATTGGGGAGATGCATTACTAGCTGCATCATATATACTTAACAAAGTGCCTTCAATGTCAGTTCCATCTACCCCATATGAACGTTGGACAGACAGAAAACCAGATTTGGGAAATCTGAGACCCTGGGGGTCGACTGCCTATGTTCATGATAGTTCTCACAAGTATGGAAAATTGGGACCTAGAGGTAAAAAGTGTATCTTTATAAGATATTCTGATACCTCCAAAGGTTATGTTTTCATAGGTGAGCAACAAGATGGAACAATCTCCGAATTGGATTCGAGAGATGCTACTTTTCTCGAAACTGAGTTCCCAGTGAAAGGTGAAGTTGATAAGATAGTTCCTCTATTTGAGGAGGATGAGTCGTTGTCAACTAGACAGGTGTCTAGTGGGATACCTGGAACTAGTCAACCCAGTGAGAGTACTTTACCTAGTCATGGGATGACTTCTCAACAGCCCAACTTACGAAAAAGTGTTCGTTAGATCAAACCTAAGGAAGCTCTGGGCTTAAGAGTCAGAGAAAAGTGGGGAGATGCAATGGTTGAAGAAATAGAGTCAATGATTGAGAATCATGTTTGGGAGTTAGTCGATCTTCCTCCTGGCCAAAGGGCTATTGGGAATAAATGGATTCTCAAAATAAAGAGGAAAGTAGATGGATCGATTAACCTATACAAAGCTCATTTGGTTGCAAAAGGATTTTCCCAATTGAAGGGTATTGACTTTGAGAAGACATTTTCTTCCGTAGTAAAGTTTGCGTTAATCTGAATTATTTTGGCCTTAGTGGCGCATTATGACTTGGAGTTACATTAGATGGATGTAAAAACCACTTTCCTTAACGGTGATCTTGATGAGGAAATCTATATGCTCCAACCAGAAGGTTTCATTGCTAAAGGCCAAGCAGATAAAGTATGTAGATTGAAGAAATCTATATATGGGCTAAAGCAAGCATCAAGACTGTGGAATATAAGATTTAACGAAGTGGTTTTATCTTATGGTTTCGAAATGATGAATGAGGATCATTACATTTTTCTGAAGAAGGACAAAGGAATGTATGTCATTTTATCATTATATGTTGATGATATGTTGATTGTAAGAAATGACATAGGTTTTGTGATAGAAGTCAAAAAGTGACTTTCATCACAGTTTGACACAATAAATATGGGAGAAGCTGAATATATCTTAGGAGTAAAGATCATCAGGGATCGATCTAAGAGACCTTTGGGTTTGTCTCAAGAGTCTTACATAAATAAGATGTTGCAACACTTCAGCATGTCTAATTGCAACAATGAACATACACCTATTGTGAAAGGTACTGTTTTAAGCAAGAGTATGAGTCCCAAAACTCCTAATGAAATAGCCGAGATGAATAAAAAACCATATGCCAGTGCTGTTGGTAGTTTGATGTACACTATGTTGTGTACTCGTCCCGATATCAGCTATGTTGTTGGCTTAGTCAGCCGGTTCCAGTCAAACCCAGGACCGAGACACTGGAAGGCAATGAAAAGGATATTCAGATATCTGAAAGCGACGATAGGTTATAGTCTATGTTATCAAGGATCAGATATGAGCCTGAAGGGCTATTCAGATGTAGATTGGGCTGGGGACCTGGATGATAGAAAATCCACATCAGGCTATGCGTTATTGTTGAATGGTGGCACCATCTCCTGGAACAGCAAGAAACAGGCCTGTGTGGCCTTATCAACCATGAAAGTTGAATATGTGGCATGTTCAGCAGTTGTACAAGAAGCAGTCTGGTTAAGGATGTTCCTGAAGCATCTAAAGATTGTTGAAAATAATGAGAGTCCAATGACTGTTTACTGTGATAGTCAAGCTTCTATAGCTTTTTCCAAGGACCCCAAATATCACAGCAAGAGCAAGCATATATCAATAAAGTATAACTTTATAAGGAATATTGTTGTTAATAAGAAAGTGATTCTTGAGTATATCCCTACACGAGCTATGCTTGCAGATCCTTTTACTAAGCCGATGACTAGAGAGTCATTAAATGAGCATATGAAGTCTATGGGACTTCGTAGAATGTAACAACTTTGTAATGACAATCAGATATTGTGATTTGATTGTTTGAAAAAATGCTAGCCATAATTTGTTCAGTGTATGTTATGTTATATTCTGGTGATAAGTTCTCGGTGAGCATGTTGGCAGGTAGTGATTGGTCCTCTCACATGAATAATCATCTCTATTTGTTAAGTACGAATAGTGGTAAGACCATTACTTATAGGATAACTTTGGAAGCTATATGTATAGTGATACATACTTATAAGCTGGGGTCGTCTTGATATGTGTATCAAGATAAGATCATTTAAGAAAAGTGATCGAAATAAATGCTCCTACTATTTACTATACCTGTTTGGAGCTAGATTAGAATTCATGTGTTGAATTCAGGATTAGACATTGGGAATGTCTAGATCAAAATCTATACGATGTGAATTTGAGGAAAACATGCACTCTTTATTTGTGAAGAGGATAACATCGTAGCATGTGATTCATACCACATGTGCTAAGACGATAATAAGGGTAGTAGAAGAATAGATCCCTGCTTCTCTACTATGTGATCCCTTTTGAGATTATATGTTAATCTCAACATTTGTCCTATGTGACTATTTAGGTGTCTGCTTGAAGTTTTAATCAGGGTCTGCTACTTTAGCATGTAAACCTTTTGACTATGGATGATTCGGTCTATGGAACATGACTAGGAAAGCGACTGATTAAAATGAATGGATTCACACTAAAAAGGAAGATTAAATAAGTTTACATCCTTTGAGAATTATTCACTGGTCGATCCATTTCTGTTATGTATGAAAATATTTGTGAATATTGAGAATATAGAACATGCTCTTGACTTGATGGTCATTATGAGGGATTAGAGATGTTCATATTGATGTAAGTGAAGATTATTTAATCTGGGCAAATAACAAGACATTATATCTAGGAAAACGGTTAAGTACCACCAAGAGAATGGTTCAGTACCACTTGGAAAACGGCTATGAGCCACCTGGAGGATGGCAATGGGTTATCAGGTGAATGACTGTGTCATTCAGAGAATGGTAATGTACCATTTAAAGAGCGGCTAAGTTAGGCGTAACAACTTTTCTTAGCATTGATCGCTCTATAAGCAGCTATATAAAGTGTAATAACTTTCTTAGCATTGGATTGCTTAGTGTGCTTACTATCACACGAGCCATTTTCCTAAGTATAAATTGGTTGTTCTAATGGTCTTTGTAACTATTAATCTCTGTTCTATTAGTCTTTTGAGACTATGGTCTCCGACTCTATTCTGGTCTATGTGACTGGATACTTCTATTAGTCATTTGGGACTATTGACTCCGACTCTATTTAGTTTGTGTGACTAAATATCTCTTATTGGTCTATGTGACCATTTGTCTATGTAGCAAGCTTTGGACGAGTGGGAGATGTAAGACGTGGAGCGGTTACTGCGCAGTGCACAGTAACCGCGCCACTCATAGGTGCACACACTCAAAGGAGTGCGTGCACACTGTGTCGTTGTAGCATTAACACCCCCTTTATAAGGGGGGTGTGCGTCCAAAGTAGAAGGGTTGCTGGATCAGAGAAAAGCACCGAGGCACCGGAGGCTGCCGGAGTGAACAGTGAGATTAGAGAATGTCGAGGCGCGGCAGGAAACTTGGCTCGTGGAAGAGGAGGATCTTTCCGATCATGAACCATTCTCAGACGGCAAGCCAGAAACATTATCCTAACAACACTAGGACGCGAGAAGACTCTGACGAATCTTTGTGAGTTTTATTTCCAGTCGCTATTTCTTTTTCTTTTCTGTTCTTTCTACTTAGATTAGTTCGAAAAGATCCCTTAATCACCAACACCCCAAATTGAGAGTGAAGATGAATGGGATTTTCAGACTTTTTGTGCTATTTAAGAGTCAATTACAAACAATTCTAATGAGTCTATTCCCTGTTTCATAGCTAAGTTAGAGGAAGAACACGAAATGGTAAGTGATGATGCTATCGACTATAATGATGATTGGATAATAGATTTTGGATGCTCTAACCATATGTCTAAAGATAAAGAAAATTTATAGAGTGCATAAGATCAAAATGGAGCGAGTAGTTGTCATGGTAAACAACTCAAATTTATGCATAACTCCGCAAAAGGTTGGAACCGTCAACTTAGCGGCCACCACCAGCTTGTCTTATGATCATTTGTGAGGGAGGTAAATCACAGAGGGTCATATGGGCCTTGATGTGGTGGCCAAAATACGTGAGGATCATTTGAATCTAGAAAAAGACTTTAGACTTCCTCCGGAATTGAGTCATGTCTTATCCGCAAGCACCGCTGTATCTTAACCATCACGTCATCTCCGTGGGGACCACTACATGATGTTGGTAAGACGATAATGACACCCTGATTCAATTAAAATTGAGAATAAGGTTAATGTACTTGGGATGAAGAGGAATTTGATATCGGTGTCACAACTAGCGTTTGTAGGAAATTTTGTATGTTTGAGCCAAAGGATGTGAAAGTTTATCGAAGTTCGGAGTCGATAAGCACACCGCTCAAGGACGACCGAAAGATAGTTTTTATCGATGTGATATCAGCTCAATCAAACAACTTATATGGACAAAACTAATTAAAAGAAATGAGACGGTTGATTTATGGTATGCACACTCGGGGCATGTAAGCTATCATAAGCTAAAAGAAATGATGAAGAAATTAATGCTCAAGAGTCTTCCTTAACTTGATGTTCAAGAGGATGTCGTATGTAATGGATGCTAGTATTATAAGTATAGAGCAAAGAAAACTCTAGAGTTGATTCACTTAAACATGTTTGGACCTTTGAAGCAACCATTCGTCAGTGGTTTTCGATATATGATAATTTTTATCAATGATGATGTGGATATGACATGACTTATGAGACTCAAATGATCATTAGAGGGAAGAAATAAGACCCTGGAGTGCAATGGCGTATCAAATTAGAGAGTGATGCAACTCAAGGAGGGTTTAAGATCGGCACAGGACGGGTCGGGAGCAAAGATGACTCGAGAAGGGTCTAAAGCCAAAGCAGATCGAATCGGGAGTGAAGACGACTCGAGAAGGATCTAAGATCGAAGCAGATCAGGTCGGGAGCGAATACGACTCAAGAAGGGTCTAAGACCATAACAGATCAGATCGGGAGCGAAGATGACTCGAGAAAGGTCTAAGACCGGAGTAGATTGGGTTAGGAGAGAAGACGACTCGAGAAGACGGGGACCATTCAGAATATTCTCTTCTTGTACAGCCAATGGCTTATTCGCATGATGATTTTTACTTGCTTGTGGTCCGCCATATGGAGATTCCTAATAGAGGTTGTCCTCTAACCACTCAGCGCGGTGGCTAGAGGATAACTTTAATATGCGAAGAACCCCTCACATGTGCTATATAAGAGAAGATTAAGAAAAATATTCACTCTCTGAACTTTTCAGTCTGTCTTTTTCTCTACACCTTCTTCTTCCCTATCTAACATAAGCATCGGAGGACCGAAGCCGAGAATCCGACGGCAGTCTCTTGATGTGTGCAGGGATACTATTGCTGTCGTCCGAACCCTATCTCTCTCGAAAGCCTGATGAAATGTACCCTAAAATGCAACCGCATCAAATGACTTTTCAAGTATGGATATATCTTATAAAAGAAAAAGGAGATAGCTATAAAAAAAAAATTAAAACTTATATATATTTACGTATTCAAAATAGCAGCGAATATACTTCATATGAGTCGACAAAATATCTACAAGACTATATATATATAAGACAACAATCAATGTGTCCTAATATTTTAGGATAAAATGGAATAGCAAAAAAAAAGTACAAACATCTGGTGAAAATACGATGGAGCATGTTACATACTAAGAATGTTGCACTTTGATTTTGGGCAAAATATATATATATATATATATATATATATATATATATATATATATGACTAATGGATTGTAACAAGTATTATTAAAAATTATTTCGCCTTTTGAGAAATTGTGGAAGATTAAATCCACTGTAAGTCAGTTTCGAATATTTGGTTGCGTACGTTATGTTTTTCGTACCCCGATCATTTATGCAACAATTTTGATAACAAAGCAATAAGATGTATTTTTGTGGGCTATGATAATCAAAGAAAATGTTAAAAGTGCTAGATGTTTTGTCTCTCAAAATGTGATATTTCATGGTGCATGGTCTCCTGAAATCACAATCTCATCGGACTCAAAAGAAATAGAGAATAAATTAAATTAAGGAGAGAGTACTCAGACAAGATAAAACAATTGAATAAATAGTGACAAAATCACTTGAGAAGGCTAATTGAAACAAGAATATATCAACAAATTAAAGAGGAAGCAAGGCCAATCCAATTAACTAAGAAATCAAGCAGATGAAGATGAAGAGAAACTACAATCACATCTAAGGAGATTATGAAGACAAATCCTATCCCTACGAGAGTTTGTGACTAGCGCAGTAGCATAGTTATACTAATGAGTAAGTATCAATCTCCGAGGGCTATAAGTTTTTCGGAGTGTCTGTCCTCCTACTACACTAGTTCTGGGTTGGACAAAAATGCTAACTCTTCGTGATTTATCTTCTTTGTGTTAGCTATGAGATCGACTGATGGAGGTGTTGAGGACGAACGAATCACCTTTGCACCAGTCAAAAAGACAAATCCTAAGTATGCAACGGTTGCATTGCTCTTTAAAGAAGATAAAGTAGCTAGACCTGGTACATATGAAAAAGACATGATCAAGATAAGAATGGAGTAGGTCAAGATTGAAGACCAATTAAGTTATAGGCATATTAATTGACCACTAAAGGAGTTGATGGTATAGAGTTTAAAGACTTTGTCCCCACGGAGATGGCGGGGTGGTTAAAGTATGGCGGTGCTTATGGATAAGACATAGGTCGATTCCGAAGGAGGTCTAAAACTCTTTTCTAGTGATGCGGTGAAGAAGATCTGTTGACTTCCTTTCGATGCGATGAAGCACGAAGGAAGCTTAGAGGGTTCTCTCTCCGGCCGCAACAGTAAAGATGAAAGCGTAAAGCAAAGAAGCGCAAACCAACACAGACAACAAAACCAAGACACAGGATGTAACGTGGTTCGGAATAAGGATTTCTACTCCACGGAGGTGAACTCTCTCACCGGATGTAGTGCCAAAGCACTTTCACTATGAACGTCCTCCTTCCCGGAAAGGAAACTTCCGGAGGTGGAGGAGGAAACCTCTTACAGTCAAATCAAGATACAAGAAAAAATACACAAAAGGCGAAGATCACTACTCTCCTTCTCCGGCGAAGTGGTAGCTCTCCTTCCCCCAATGCGTCTTCGTTTCTTGCTGGTTGGAAAAAATGTGGATCCCCCTTCCTTCTGTCCTCTCCCTCCCTTTTATTCTCCTCCTCTGATCAGTTGTTGCCTCGCAAGCTTTCCCCATCGTACACGTGACCACCACATCCACCTGGAGAATAATTCTGTTACAGATACGAGGAGCGAAGGCTCCTCGGAATATTGTGTGGGGACCCCCCTTCTGTTGTATAACACCTTCTCATCTACATTTTGGGTAGTAGGCTAGCCTGTCCCTTTCAACCATTTGCCTTCGGTGAAACTAATCTAGACCTATAACTCACGTGTGGCATAGCCTTTGGGCTCTTCAGCGGCCCGAACCGACTCCCCTTCTTTCCACACAAAACTACTTTCGGATGAACTAGGTCGAGTCGATTTTCATCCGTCCCATCTGCTTCTAGGCCTACTAAGCTGAACCGATTTTCGTTCATCTTCTAGCGAAGCGATCTCCACTCTTGCTTCGCCGTGTCAATTACCTCAACTGGTCCTTCCGTTCCAATTATCTCAAACAATTGCGCCCGAACCATTCTTCCTTATCTTCTTCACCGAACCAATTATTTGGTTCGGGTAGGGTATTACGCGCAAGCCCTCTTACCCGGTTCATAGAGAAAAAGGTAACCACAGTATCATTAGTCAACCCCCAAAATAGTCAAGCGAAGTCATAAGCTTGACTGTATAAAACCTCTACTCCATCCTTTGCCCGCCAATTCAAATTCACTCTCCTCTTACAGCCCCACCTTATATATTTGAGGCGGCCTAATGGGCTCATGGGCCTCGCTTCTCTCTTTCTCTTGTATAGTCGAACCGTCGCACAAAACCCTATATAAATTTCCACGTCTTCCTTTTATGTATGACTTAGCATGCCTAACAATCCTGTCCTTTCCTCTTCTTCCCTCCAGCGGTTTCCTCCGGCGGTGTTTTAGCGATCCAGACTTTCCTTTTCCACACGTTTCTCCTTCAACCCTCAAGTAAGTGCTCTACCCTATTTTATACCTATAACCCCTAAGACCACTACCTCGCCTCCTTGGTATGAGCACACCGTCACACAACTAAGTTGCGACCATTATTTCTTTAACCTTAAAGATCGGTTCATAGATCCTTCCATAAAATGTTGTTTCACTACTAAGACTCACCGACCACACCGTCCTCCCCCGGTCTAACCTGCTTTTTTTCCGAAAAGTTCCTTAATGGCTTGTTTCTACCTGTGCCCTCCCCCTATCTAGAAATCTTAGATTTTTATGGGCTGCCTCTAAACCAATTTACCCCTAATTATTTTCGCATTTTATCGGGGGCTATTATAGTATTTCAACACCTAAATCTCCCTTTATCCCCTCAAATATTCCACTGTTTCTTTCAATTAAAATCCTTCAAGGCAGACCTTTTTTACCTTTCTAGCCGCACGGACTGCCAGTTCTTAATGAATATGCCTACTTCCCATAAAGGATGGGAAGAATTGTATTTCTTTGTTCAGCTTCCAACACCTCTACCCCACTCGGACACCTGGAAGCTAGAACTCCCTGAACTACCTCCCTTCCATAAAATGAGGACCCAATGTCCTTTCTCAGAGGTTTATAAAGTACTGGGAGAATCCCACTATTGCTCAAACCATCTAATGAAAACCCCTCTCCTAAGTCACTTCAGGCTGTCCCCTTTCCCCTCAACGGCCCCGACCGCCATAGGTAGGATGACATTCACACTTTAATATAGCTTCTTATTTATATCGGCCATCTTTCTTATCAACGAATTCTGCAGATAATCTAATGCAGGACGCTCTAGTAAAGGGAGAAGAGATTGAGGCCGCCAAGAAGAAGAAAACCTCTACCAAGCGAGGTAAGTCCGTGGTAGTCCCTTCTTCCCCTCAGAAGAGATTGCAGCTGATTAAGGAAGGAGCTCCCAGCTCGTCATTTCCTCCTTCGTCCTCTTCCGATCAACATGAATCCCTGCCTCTAACCATCTACGAACCGAGGACGAGGGATACCACCTTATCCTCCCTATCCTCTTCTCCCCAAGGGGGAGATTCTTCTTCCCATTCTCCTGTTTCATCCTCCCTTCATCGTGATTCTTCCACACCTTCCCGAACCGAATCTATTTCAGTCCCTATTCCCTCAGAAACACATACCCCTGCCGCCCCTCTTCAGCAAGCAGGTCTCGCTCCCCCTTCGGAGGGAGAAAATATTCTTTCCCCGAGCCCTTCAATGACTACATTAGGGTCCCTGCTGAAGATCCGTCACCTTTCAGAGGTGAAGTTTTTCAACCAATCAGGCATACAAGGCCCTTGCGACCAAGTGAGCAAACTGCTGGTTGAGGTAATTACTTTCCCTTTTTACCTTCAGCATATATATACATGTATATACAACTATATGTCAACACTTGACAATTGCATTCTCTTTCCTTCAGGCCTCGACCAAGCATAACAAAATGATATCTCAAATAGCCCAATTTCAGTCCAATGTGGAGACGCACCACTTTGCTTCCTTGGCGCACCAAAAGAAACTCACTCAGCAACTGAGCGAGAAGGAGCAAAATGAATCAGATCTGAGGGGCCAATGTGAAGACTCCATGACACAATTGGCCTTGGTTCAGAGTGAAAAGGAGGAGCTTCAACGAAAAAATGAAGACCTCGAACAACAAATCTTCTTGCAGTCCAGCGAGCTTCAGCAGGTGGATCTTCTCACCCATGAATTAACAGGGTATAAAAGACAGCTTGGGGACGCCATTATTCAAGCTGCTGATTCTTCAACTACAATTCAGCAGCTTCGGCAAGAACGGTAGCAGCTTCGGCAAGAACGCCAAGTGTGGGAGGCCACCCAAAAGTCTTGTTTAGAGAAGTGTCAAGAACTCTCTTTAATGGTGGCTACCCTTCCTCAAGCCCTATCGGCAGTGGCTCGGCAGCAAAAAGAACTTCATCGAGAATACTCTGAGGCTCTCTCGGCTCTGGGTCAGCGAGCCATAAAAGCAACAACCGAGAAAGATACCCTGGCAGCCCAACTAGCCGAAAGTCAAGCCTAGCTAGCCACGTGTCAAGCTTAACTAGCTAGTTGCCAGTCTCAACTGAAGGAGTAGGAGGCTGACCTGAAGGGACGTTACGTCAAGAAGGGAGTGGATCTATTTATACTTGGCTTCGACGGGTCCTCGGCCTTAAATGCTGAACGAGGATATCCTCCCCCCGACACGGACACTAGCTATTTAAACCTCGTCGATGCTTTATCCAAGTGCCCCCCCTGAACTTTTCGAACTGTAATTTATCACATCGTGATCCTTGTAATGACTTTTTAATGTTGAAGAATGTTTGTGTTGACCCGGCTTTTTGTTGTTCGTCTTGGTATGGGTCGGGGATTTTAGGTTGGTTCTGTGCTTCCTTCTTTTTTGCAATTGCGCCCCATCTTCCGTCTCGCATGGAGCGATTACATTCTTCGCTCAGGAACCCACTCGGAAGGTCCCGGATGATCTTCTTCATGCCCGACCCAATTTTGGCTCGACTAAATATCAAGTTACTTTGGTCTCTTGATCTTCTTCGTCTACCTTGCTGCTTCGGAAACGATATCTTGACAAGTACCTATGCTGATGCCATTATGATATTAGTCTCTTCATCTTCTTCTCCTTCCCGAGAACGAATGCAGTTCTTCTTCACTTGACTATAAATTATCATCCCCCATGTCTTCGTCCTTCCATCTCACTCTCATGGCTTCGGCGGAGCACCCAATTGAGATTTCTTTAGATTCTAACTCTTTTGAACTGCACGACTGGACCACTGAAGACTCAGAGGAATTTGAGATACGTTCGACGACAACTTCGGCCTTTCGCCCCCTTCCTTTTCCACCTTTAACCACTGTTCCATCGCCTCCGACAAGGAGGTCTTTCTGAGCACCCTTCCCTTCCTTCCGCAATCGGGTATGGAACCCTCCTCTGACGTGGGAATACACAATAGGAGATCCCCAGGCCAGTGCTGAACTTCCTCCACTTCCGTCGGCCCTGACATTCGTTCCAGTTTCTCTGGCGAGGATTCGTCCGCCCTCTTTTGATGAAGCTCCACCAGCAATACCTTCAGTTCAAGGCGATCTTTACAGAGTCGTCTTGGCGCCTTCTCCTCCTGAGGACCCTTCCAACGATCCTCCTATTAAGGATAACCCTAAAAAAACTTGTATAAGGGTTAGCCTAAAGGATGTAAATATGATCGAAAATATTAATAAAAAGGAAAAAGAGGGTACTAAGACTTCTCTTTGTCATTTTCCTATAAATGTAAGACAACTGTCACCAAAAAAGACTGTCATCCCTTCTGAACATACTTCCCCTTACTGTTTTCATGGAATTTAAGTTGTCCTTCCCAAAGTTACTGCACTACTAATTTCCACCCACTATCTTTACGTTTCTCCTTCTTTACTAGCATTTATTATTTTACCTTCTCCACGAGTTAATGCACCTTCTTCCTTCGCCGTTATAAGGACCTCGCACCTTCGCCGCTTAACCTTCATCTTCTCTTTTTCTTCTCCCCGTCATGGAAGAAACTTCTGAACAGGGCAGCAAATCTTGTCCCCCCGAGGGAAAAACTGAAGAACAATGCTATATCGCCAACTTAGAGGAGCAAGTGGCATATCTGCAGCGGTGCTTGAGGGAAGCTTCCACCAATAACTACTCTTTGCGTCAACAACTAGCAGTGTCCCAGAAGGATCTATCTAAGCACATCTTCATACAACAATCTTACCTTTGGCAGCTACGACATCAACCCCAGCCACGCAAAGAAGCCCCGTTAGTACCTCCCAACAAAGAACTGTGATACCCTATAAATAAGGGTTCCTTTTGCTATTTTCTTCTTGTGGGGGAATTGTAATATGTAATTTTTCCAAGGTAATGAACTTTCTGCAATATAAGCCTTTGTCTATATCCCTCCCTGCTCATCTTCTTCTTTCGGTATTCTTCTGGTAGTGTCAAAAATAATATGCAGTTGAGAGATAAACTCAACTCTTCCGTTCCGCCACCGCACGGGGATAAAAATAATATGCAGTTGAGAGATAAACTCAACTCTTTTGTTCCTCCATCGCACGGGGATAAAATAATATATAGTTGAGGAATGAACTCAACTCTTCCATTTCATGAAGATAAAATAATATGCAATTGAGAAATAAACTCAACTCTTTCGTTCCGCCACCGCACGGGGATAAAAATATTATGCAATTGAGAGATACGCTCAACTCTTCCATTCCGTCACCACACGGGGATAAAAATAATATATAGTTGAGAGATAAACTCAACTCTTCCGTTTCACGGGGATAAAATAATATGCAGTTGAGGAGTAACCTCAACTCTTCTGTTCCGCCATCGCACGGGGATAAAAATAATATGCAATTGAGAGATACACTCAACTCTTCCGTTCCACCACCACACGGGGATAAAATAATATGCAGTTGAGAGATAAACTCAACTCTTCCGTTCCACCACCGCACGGGGATAAAAATATTATGCAGTTGAGAGATACGCTTAACTCTTCTGTTCGGCCACCACACGGGGATAAAATAATATGCAGTTGAGAGATAAACTCAACTCTTCCGTTCCGCCGCTGCACGGGGATAAAAATAATATATAGTTGAGGAATGAACTCAACTCTTTCGTTTCACGGGGATAAAATAATATGCAGTTGAGGAGTAACCTCAACTCTTCCGTTCTGTCACCACACGGGGATAAAATAATATGTAGTTGAGAGATAAACTCAATTCTTCCGTTCCGCCACCGCACGGGGATAAAAATAATAGCGACCCATACCTTCTGTGCAAAGAGTGCGTTGACTTGACCTCCAGTTCCGCTTTTATACCCTCGTCCATCCTCTCATACGAAAGCAAGGGTTTTAACAAATAACAGGCCCTCAAAGGAATAAATCATCATTTATCTTCTTCTTGGGGCTCTCTTTTTATAGATTAATAGCCCAATTGCCAATGCAGGCCCATCCCCCCTTCCTTTTATAGGGGACGCTTCATCTTTCCTTTTCTTCTGTTACCGTCATTCCTTCTACCTTTTCGCCTCCTTCTTCGTCCGTTCTTCTTTTCGCCACCATCTTCCGGTGCTCCAGTCATTAATTCCAGCTCTCTTCCTCTTTCTTCTGCAGACATGATGCATTCCTTTTTCTATCGAGAAATAACAAATCGTTACTCACAAATCAAACAGGGTGAGGGTCAGCCGCCAACATCCACTTCGCCCTCCCCTTCATCTCTTACCCTCACACCTGCTTCATCTCTCCCTTCTCCTCTACCTTTGCCTGAAACCCTTGTCCCCTCCGCTCCAGATGAGACTAGGGCAGCCAGTCCATCCTCATCTCCAATGTTACTTACAAACCCTAATTCCCCCATCTTTTCCCCTTCCACCTTGGGTGTCCGGAAGTCGCCTTCTTCCTCATCACAACCCGAGGATGTGCATAGAGAGGTGGTGCGTCAATGCCTGTCAGCGACAGACGTTTCTATATCGCCTCCTCCTCTTTCCCCAGAACATTCCACCGTCCCTGCACCCATGGTAATCGAAATTCATCCATTGCCAGTTTCCCCCACTGCCCCTAACTTGGGGAGTTTTTTCCCTTCTTTGGGCACTAGCCCGGGTCCCTCTGCTTTTCACCTTCCCTATGAGGAGTTCTCCATCCCGGTGCTCTCTATATCTTCCTCCCCAGACTCCTCGCTAGACCAATCCCCTTCCACATATTCTCTCGTACCCATCTCACAGTTAGCCACATTGAGTCTTCCACCCTACACTTCTGCTCCTCCTTTCTCATCCCCTATCTCTTTGAGCCTCCTTGCGAGGGCTCCTTCTTCTTTTTCTCCTGAACCGTCCATACAGCCGCTGACTTTCGTCTTTCCCTCCCCTATTATGAGTGAGCCTTCGCCTTGGGTGTCATCCGTCCCTTCTTCTTCCTCTGCCCGGAGTCTTCGAATACTAAATTTGGAAGAACTGTTTTCCTGGATGGAAGGCCTGCGCCATGCTCTGGAACTAGTATGTTTCTCAGATTGAGTTACCTGACCTTCTTCATTTGATGCCTCCTTTTTGATACATGGCTTACAGGCCCTCACCAATTATCAAGAACTGGATCACTCCATCCAGCAATATCAGGCTCAATCCCTGAAATGGGAGCAACAACGCGCCTGTAACCGAGAGCAATTTCGTCTCAAGAAATAAATAAAGGCTGTAAACAACTAGAAGAGGCTCGTTCCCAACACCACAAGGATGCCGAAATTATAGCGGCATTACAAGAACAGCAACAGGCTCATACAGAATTATTATCTATCCGACGGGACGTTCAACCAGCACAGCCTGACAAAGAGACTCCCCCTTCTCAAGAATTAATAGACCTTCGAAAGCAGGTAGCGGAACTTCTACAGGAGAAACAAAGGGACTCTGAGGTCATCGCAAACCTGCAAATCCGACACCAGAGGGCGGAGGACAAGATAGGGGATCTCCGCACCCGCCTGTGCAAGGAGGTATAAGAAAACTCCTCCTTAATAACTTCTAGGGTGCATGCTCACGCCCGTATACGCAGGCAAGAAACATCCCTCTAGAGGCTGGGCAATGAACTGGTCCGCACCAGATCCTATACAGAGGTGGTAGAGGGAATTTCAGCTTCAATACGTCAGAACATGATGGATATGACTAATCTCCTTCAGCATGACCAAACTTCTTGAGCAGATGACATCTCGGTCCTGGCGGACGCCATTATGGAAGTATCCCAGCGTTATAGTGAAATGCGCCGAGCCCTCCGGGAGCAACAAGAGAAGTGTCACAGGCTCCACCGGAACCGAAGTCCTGACCGTCCGAATCGACAAGAACGGTTGATCATCCTGATGCGGGCCACCTATCAAGACGGGTTTAATGAGGCGGTTCGACAGTATGCCGACCAAGGACTTCCCCCTGTGAACCATCCCGCTCTCTCCTTGCACTGGGAAGTCGGCTTTCGATGCTATCCTCCCGATCGGTTTAAGTTATAACTTGATGTATTGCTTCGGGACATGGCTCCCTTTTATTTTCTTTCCTTTTCGTAACTCATCACAAAGAATATAGCAGTTGATGCAAGTGATATACCAATCAGACTTGCGTTCGCCATACATCTAATTAATAAAACAAATTGTTAAATACATTTCCCCAGGGACTCCCCAACTCCTTTCTTCCATCCATCATCCCTTATATAGTATGAAAACGTTTCAAGTGGATAGCGTTCTAGGGTCGAGGAAATTCCTTGCCTTGGTCATCCTTTAGATAATACGCTGACCCGGCTACGCGACGCGTCACTTCATATGACCTTTCCCAGTTCGGAGCTAACTTTCTAGGATTTCCAGTGCGATTAACTTTGCACAGAACCAGATCCCTCTCTTGAAACCTTCGAGGCATCACCTTTTTGTTAAAGGTTTGCTGCACTCTCCGCTTGTAAAACTCCGCTCGCCTCTGTGTCGCTTCCCTCTTTTCTTCCACCAAGTCCATCTCAGTGCTTCGAATAATTTGATTATGCTCCGGCTCGTAAACTTCCACTCGGGCGCTACTTAAAAGGACTTCCACCGAAATAACGACCTCTGTCCTGTATACCAGGCTGAAAGGAGTTTCTCCCGTTGCAGTTTTTAGTGTGGTTCGGTAGGCCCACAAGATTCCAGGCAGTTCTTCCACCCAGTTCCCCCTCTGAGCCCCCAATTTAGTCTTCAACCCTTGAATAAGAATTCTATTAGTGACTTCAACCTGCCCGTTAGCTTGGGGGTGGGCTACCGAAGTAAAAGCTTGCTGGGTATTGAGACTTTGGTGTTGGTGCAACAATGCCCCAAGCATTTATATGTTTTGATGTTTGGATAATCATCTAAGTTAGGCAACAAATTGTGATCTAATTGTGAACGTGTTTAAGTGACAGGGAAATCCAAGTATGAAGACTTGGTAAAAGCAAAGTCCAAGTATGATCTTGGCAAGAGAAGTCCAAGGTAAAGGTTTGGCTGCATAAGACCGAGCATGTTGTCTTGGCGGCATTAAGTCCAAACAAACTTTGGCAAAGGAAGTCCAAAGGCAAGTCTTGGCAGCGTAAGTCCAAGCATATAGACTTGGCGGCGTAAAGTCCAAGCACGCTTTGGCAAAGGAAAACCCTATACATGACAAAACCGAAGGAAGCTCTTGGAAGCAAAGCGCAAAGGATGAACAAGTCGCGGACTCGGAGGGATCCTAGAGGCGCAAGGCTTAAGGAAGAGCTAGGAGGTTAAGTCTAGGTCTAGGGGGTGAAATCAAGTGTGAATTACTCACACTTAATGAGTATCAGTCGACTGATACAATGTATCACGACCGTCGTGTGCTCGACCGAGTCGATGAAACCCACGACCATCACCGACCGATTCGACAGATGGCAATGATCGATAAGACCACCGATCGCCAATAGTGGCGATCGATAAATGTAAATACGAGCACAGAATGGAGTCACACTCGACTACGAACGACGATCACTCGACTGATCACTCTATCAGTCGACTGATGGAGGGATCAGTCGACTAATGAAAGTGCCGTTGGATGAAACGACTCTGAATCCTGCGAATCCGGCTATTCAGAAGCCGTTAACCACGCCAGCAGTCGACTGATGTTGTACATCAGTCGACTGATCATGCTCCAATGGGAAAATCAGTCTCTTCTCTATAAAAAGAGGGCTGGTGGAGGTTTTTGGGGTTAATGCTTATTCTCTAATCCTTCTTAAAAGCCTCCACGAATTCTCTAGCTTTCCAAGTGATTTAAATCTCCTCCTCTTCTCTCTAAGCTTAGATCTTCATTCTTTGTAAAGAAGAGGTGTTGTGTTGTAAAGAAAGCTTCTTAGTGGATTTGCTTGGATTGATCTACCTTAAGGATCGCCGTGGAGTAGGAGTGCTATCTCCGAACCACGTAAAAGGCTTTGTTTGCATTGTTATTGTTTTTACATATATTATTTGTGTTTGCTTCCGCTAATCATTTTTGTAGAAATCGAAAAATGCTATTCACCCCCCCTCTAGCTTCCAAATGATCCCTAACAAGTGGTATCAGAGCCCGGATCACATCGGAAGATCTAGCAATCAACCGGAGCAAAGATGACATTTCAAGAGGGGTATAGCACGGCGAGGCCTCCGTTCTTCGACGGCAACGATTTCGGATATTGGAAAGGTAGGATGGAGTATTATTTAATGAACGATATTGAGAATTGGTTTAGTGTTGTAGATGGTTTTGAGAAGCCGGTCGACGAATTCAGAGCACCACTACCGACAAAAGATTGGACAAGAGAGATGACCAAGAAAGCACAAGCAAATGCAAAAGCAACGACCACACTTCAATGTGGTCTATCCAAGGAGCAACTCTCTAAGGTCGGGCCCTTCAATTCCGCAAAAGAGCTTTGGGAGAAGCTCATCGAACTCAATGAAGGATCCAAAGAGACAAGGAGGGCCAAGAGGGATCTCTTGATTGGCCAACTCCAAAGCTTCACTATGAAGACAAACGAGACTGTGAGCCAAATGCATGGGCGTTTCAAGGAAGTAGTCAATGGACTACACGTTATAGGTGAAAAGGTCGATAACCGAGACCTTGTAAGGTATGTATTACAAGCTTTCCCTAGGACCACCTTATGGGCCTCAATGGTAGATGCCTATAAGGTCTCTAGGGATCTTTCATTAGTCAAGTTAGATGAACTTTTTTGTGAATTTCAATTACATGAACAAGCTAACACTTCATCCAAAGAGAAGGGTATAACTCTTTTTGTAGGAAAGAAGGAGAAGAAGAAGAAGGAGAAGAAGGAAGTGTCCTCCTCATCCGAATCCGAGGAAGACTCATCAAGTAGTGAAGATGAGTTGTCGGCAAGTGAGGTGACACATTACATCAAGAAGTTCGGTGGGAAGTCAAGGAGACTCACCAAGAAAGACGTGAAGAGGATGTTCCAATCCTCAAGAGGTAAATCTTCAAGTAATTCAAATTCTATCTCTAACGTGACGTGTTTTGGTTGCAACAAGAAAGGGCATATAAAGCCAAATTGCCCAGAACTAAAAAAGAAGGAGGAGAAGGAAAAGAAAAAGAAGGAAAAGAAGGAGAAGAAGAAGAAGGAGGCAATGGTGGCACAAACGTGGGACACTCTAAGTATGGAGGAGTCTTCCGACGATGAGGAAGTATGCCATGCCACCCGGAACCTAGCCCTTATGGCACTAGAGGAAGAAGCCGGGAGCTCAAGCGGGGAGTCCTCTTCCTCTTCAAGTGATGAATCATCATCAAATGATGATGATGAGGTAAATAACTCACCTAAAGTAGATTTACTTTATAAGACTATTGCATGTTTACAAAATGCTTTAAATAGATCAAAAATTAGGGTTAAGGATCTAAAATTAGAAATCAAATCACTTAAGAGTGTAGATTCATCATGTTGCAAACCATCTAGTGATATTGATGAATGTACTCTTAGGGATGAAAATGATGAGTTAAGAAAAGAAATAGGTAAATTAAGAGCATGCCTAGAAAAGTTCACTAATGGTTCTAAATATCTAGATATGATTATTAAGGATCAAAGAGAAATTTACAATAAGGCCGGATTAGGATATAGACCTAAGGAGAAAGAGGTAGCATTTGCATCCCTTGTTAGTAGAAAATCAATGATTAAAAGCAAGGGGAGAAAGGCATGGGTACCTAAGAAATTTATAATTGATGCTAGTGGTCCTAAGATTTGGGTACTTAAGGATTGTATTTTTTATGTGATATAGGTAGAAGAACCAAGCTTGTGGATAGTTGATAGTGGATGCTCAAAGCATATGACTGGGGATGAGAGAAAATTCTCCACTATCAACCATACTAGCAAAGGAAAAGTGTCATTTGGTAATAGCGGTAAACTTAAAATTCTAGGAAAGGGCACCATTGAGGTATCTCCCAATCTTGCCATTCATAAAGTTCTATTAGTTAAAAATATGAAATTTAATTTACTTAGTGTAAGCCAATTATGTGATGCAAACTTTGATGTTAAATTTGATTCATCCAAATGTTTTATAAGACACAAAACTATAAATGATTGCATGTTAGTAGGTTTTAGGAAATCAAATATATATTATGTTGATTTATCCTATGCTACTAATCCTTCCACTAAGTGTCTTATTGCAAAAGAGGAAGAAAGTTGGCTTTGGCATAGGAGGCTAGGACACATAAACATGAAGAATATAGCCAAAATAGCAAAATTGAAGCTAGTTAAAGGATTGGCTAGAGTCAAATTTCTCAAGGACAAGATGTGTGAAGCTTGCCAAGAAGGGAAACAATCAAAAATATCACACAAAGGTAAATATTTACTTAGTACCGCTTTACCGTTGGAATTATTACATATGGATTTATTTGATTATCATAGTACCCCATCTATAATTGGTAGTAAATATTGCTTGGTAATAGTAGATGATTTCTCTAGGTTTACTTGGGTGTTTTTCTTAAAAAATAAAGATGAAACCTTAGGAATAATCATAGGATTTAGCAAAAGAGTAGAAAATGAAAGAAAACTCAAAATAAACCGGATCCGTAGTGATCATGGTGGAGAGTTTGAGAATTCTAACTTTTCAACTTTTTGCTTAGAACAAGGGTACAAGCATGAATATTCTTGTCCTAGAACATCTCAACAGAATGGGGTTGTGGAAAGGAAAAATCATGCCCTACAAGAAGCGGCTAGGACAATGCTTAATGCATACTCCTTACCTAGCTACTTGTGGGCGGAAGCGGTTAATACCGCTTGCTATATCCAAAATAGGGTATTGATTCATATGTTTTTAGGAAAAACTCCATTTGAATTGTGGAATGGTACAATTCCAACAATTCATTATTTTAAGGTCTTTGGATGTAAAGTTTATATCTTAAATACCAAAGACAACCTAGGTAAGTTTGAGTCTAAAGCGGATGAGGGAATCCTAGTTGGATACTCATCCACTAGTGTAAGATATAGAGTGTACAATAAAAGGACTCAAAAGATTGAAGAATCTTCAAATGTCCAATTTGATGAAGCTTCCAATACTTATCCTAGAAAATCCCCTATTGATGATGATATTAATAATGAAAATCAAGAAATTACCCAACAATTGCAAGATTTAACCTTAGGGGGTAATGATCAAGGGGGAGGATTGGATCAAGGGGGAGTAAGGAATGATTCCGATGATGAGCGTAGGAGTGAGGTTGATCATGATCAAAATCAAATTTATACACCTCCTAGAACCATAAGAGTTCATCAAAGTCACCCCTTAGATCAAATTGTGGGTGAATTATCTCAAGGAGTTAGGACTAGGTCATTCCATAGGGATCCTACTAGTCATATAGCTCTAATTTCTCAAATTGAGCCTAAAACAATTAAAGATGCATTACTTGATCCGGATTGGATCTTAGCAATGCAAGATGAATTGACTCAATTTGAAAGGAGTCAAGTATGGGAGTTAGTTCCTAGACCAAGTGAAAACACTATTATTACTACAAGATGGGTCTTTAGGAACAAACTAGATGACCAAGGGAATATCACTAGAAATAAAGCACGACTAGTTGCAAGGGGTTTTAATCAAGTTGAAGGATTTGATTATGATGAAACATATGCCCCGGTTGCTAGGTTAGAGTCCATTAGAATACTTTTAGCATATGCCTCCTATATGGGTTTCAAATTCCATCAAATGGATGTCAAATCGGCATTCCTAAATGAGTTTATTAAGGAAGAGGTGTATGTAGAACAACCTTCCGGGTTTGAAAATACGGACTACCCAAACCATGTATACAAGCTTAGGAAAACCTTATATGGTTTGAAACAAGCTCCCCGGGCTTGGTATGAAAGATTGTCATCTTTTCTAATCTCTAAGGATTTCAAAAGGGGTAGTATAGATCAAACTCTCTTTATAAAGTCAACATCTAATGACATCTTTGTAGCTCAAGTGTATGTTAATGGCATTATCTTTGGGTCAATAAATGATGAACTTCTTCAAGACTTTATTCAAAATATGGAAAAAGAGTTTGAGATGAGTCTAGTTGGAGAGTTAAATTTCTTCCTAGGATTGCAAGTTAAACAAACAAGTGAAGGAATTTACATTTATCAAACCAAATATGCTAAGGAAATGATTAAGAAATTTGGTTTGGAAAATGCTAAAGTAGTGTCAACTCCAATGGCAACCAATACTAAAATAGATAGTGATAGTGAAGGAAAACAAATAGATCTTACCCTTTATAGGAGCATGATTGGTAGCCTCTTGTATTTAACCGCTAGTAGACCCGACATATTATTTGCGGTTGGTATGTGTGCTAGGTATCAATCATGTGCTAAGGAATCTCATTTAGTTGCCGTTAAGAGAATTTTAAGATATGTTAAAGGCACACTAAATGTAGGTCTATGGTACCCTAGGACTAGGTCCTTTGATTTGATTGGGTACACCGATTCCGATTATGCCGGTTGCAAATTGGATCGGAAGAGTACTAATGGTGGATGCCAATTCCTTGGGTCCTCCCTAGTGAGTTGGAGTAGTAGGAAGCAACCTTGTGTTGCTTTATCCACCACCGAGGCCGAATATGTGGCTATGGGTGGTTGTGTAGCTCAACTCTTATGGATGAAACATACCTTAGAAGATTATGAGCTATCTTACTCCAACATGAAAGTATTTTGTGATAATGTGAGCACCATTAACTTGACCAAAAATCCGGTGCATCACTCTAGGACCAAGCACATTGAAGTGAAGCATCACTTCATTAGAGACAATGTGGCTAAGGGGGACATTGAGCTCAATTACATTGAATCCAAGTCCAACCTAGCCGACATATTTACCAAGGCTCTCCCCGAGGTAGAATTCTCATCACTTAGGAGAGAACTTGGAATGTGCTTGGTTGAGTAAAGGTGTAGGTTTGCATGATCCTATAGAAATACTAGGATTTATACCTTTAACCATCTCACAAAATACTTAGGAAACCATGATTTTTGTATTGAGCCACCTAGACAACATGTGAGATGTTAGGAAGATGCACTTGGTTCATCATGCTTGTTATGATGCATTACTATGGACCAAGGTGTCATCTAGAGACATTGATCCTTCATTGGACCAATCATTGGGAAGGCTTATACACAATTGATGTGCATATGGCTCCAAGAACATGATTGGAAATGTCAAATAAAATATATTTTAAACTATGTTTATCATATTTTGAAAAACAGTTTTCAAGTGAAACACAAAAGTGATACAAAGTTTGCAAAAAGATTAGAACTTCTGTGAGTTTTCGAGTTTGTACCAATCTCGAAATATGGAAAACATATATTTTTCAAAATATTTTTCCTTGATAAAGTATGATTTCAGAAATGTGTATGCAAATTTTCGTGATTTTTTGAGATTTGTGGAATTTCTAATGCATTTCTCAATTTGGACTGAAAAGGCTGAATTTCGTATTACAGACGTATCAGTCGACTGGTTCAGAAACCAGTCGACTGATACACTGTGTTTTCGAAAAAATTGTTCCATTTTCTGATATTTAGTGTATCTTTGATGTCCTAAAACTCTAGCTTGACAATATTGGGTATAAACAACTTGTGTAACTGGTTAATGTGGCGTTTTAGGGGGAGTTTCACAATTTTATCTTTTTCATCCTAAATGAACATTGTTGGTGCAAAGTTAGGATTTAAATCTTCAAATTGTTTGATAGATTTTTGCTCCACATGTTTTTGTTACTCATCATGAACTATATCTTGGATTAAGGGGGAGCTAATTTTCAATTCTATACCTTAGTTCAAGATTTCAATATTTTCAATTCTTCTATGGAATATATGATTTCTTCTCTTTTTGATGTATGTCAAAGGGGGAGAAGAAATGTTTAAGTTAGAATTGGATATATGATCATATGATTATGTGTGTATCTTTAAAAGACCTAACTTAAATGATTGCCAAACATCAAAAAGGGGGAGATTGTTGGTGCAACAATGCCCCAAGCATTTATATGTTTTGATGTTTGGATAATTATCTAAGTTAGGCAACAAATTGTGATCTAATTGTGAACGTGTTCAAGTGACAGGGAAATCCAAGTATGAAGACTTGGTAAAAGCAAAGTCCAAGTATAATCTTGGCAAGAGAAGTCCAAGGTAAAGGTTTGGCGGCATAAGACCGAGCATGTTGTCTTGGCGGCATTAAGTCCAAACAAACTTTGGCAAAGGAAGTCCAAAGGCAAGTCTTGGAAGCGTAAGTCCAAGCATATAGACTTGGCGGCGTAAAGTCCAAGCACGCTTTGGCAAAGGACAACCCTAGACATGACAAAACCGAAGGAAGCTCTTGGAAGCAAAGCGCAAAGGATGAACAAGTCGCGGACTCGGAGGGATCCTAGAGGCGCAAGGCTTAAGGAAGAGCTAGGAGGTTAAGTCTAGGTCTAGGGGGTGAAATCAAGTGTGAATTACTCACACTTGATGAGTATCAGTCGACTGATACAATGTATCTCGGGTCGTCTTTCGGAGTCGGGATGAAACCACGACCATCGACCGCGATTTGAACGAGGTCGACTAATGTTGCAATCCGATCGCCAAGCGATGTGATCGATAAATGTAAATACGAGCATAGAATGGAGTCACACTCGACTGCGGCCGGCGATCACTCGACTGATCACTCCATCAATCGACTGATGGAGGGATCAGTTGACTAATGAAAGTGCCGTTGGATGAAACGACTCTGAATCCTGCGAATCCGACTATTCAGAAGCCGTTAACCACGCCAGTAGTCGACTGATGCTGTACATCAGTCGACTGATCGTGCTCCAACGGGAAAATCAGCCTCTTCTCTATAAAAAGAGGGCTGGTAGAGGTTTTTGGGGTTAATGCTTATTCTCTAATGCGTCTCAAAAGCCTCCACGAATTCTCTAGCTTTCCAAGTGATTTAAATCTCCTCCTCTTCTCTCTAAGCTTAGATCTTCATTCTTTGTAAAGAAGAGGAGTTGTGTTGTAAAGAAAGCTTCTTAGTGGATTTGCTTGGATTGATCCACCTTAAGGATCACCGTGGAGTAGAAGCGCTATCTCCGAACCACGTAAAAGGCTTTGTTTGCATTGTTATTGTTTTTACATATATTATTTGTGTTTGCTTCCGCTAATCATTTTTGTAGAAACCAAAAAATGCTATTCATCCCCCCTCTAGCTTCCAAACGATCCCTAACATTTGGCACCATTCTTTGATCTTCTTGCTTTGGAATTGTCGTCCGTTATCGCTAACTAACCTCCGGGGAATACCGTACCGACGGACAATATTCTTCCACAGGAATTGTATTACAACATTCTCAATAATTTTGGCAAGAGGCTCTGCTTCCACCCACTTGGAGAAATAATCCACAACCACCAATAGGAATTTTTTCTGCAATGGTGCCACAGGCATTGGACCCACTATATCCATTCCCCACTGATCAAAAGGGCATGAAGCAACCACATCTTCCATTAATTCAGTCGGTCATTTGTACCTGTTACTATGCTTTTGATAGGCCGGGCAGGTTTGCACTATATGAGCTGCATCTTGTTGGAGGGTAGGTCAGAAATATCCTGCTAACAAGGCCTTCCTCGCCAAAGCTCTCCCTCCTAAATGATTACTACAACAACCTTCGTGGATCTCCCGAAGTACCCATTCAGCATCCTCCTTTCCCAAACACTTCAGCAGGGGCCGTCCAAAAGATGTTTTGTATAAGTCTTCGTTCAAGAGGGTGAATCGTTTGGCTTTGCTCATTAAAGCAGATGCCACCCCTTTTTCTTCCGGGACCTTTCCATGTTGTAGATAAGCTATGATATCAGTCCTCCAATCAAGGATCGGATCAGGTTCGGGCACAACCTCCTCCACATTGCATATCGTCAAAAAAGTAGGGATTTTCATGCAGACCATTTCAAATGGCTTTACTCCTTCCATCGCGCTAGCCAACCGAGCCAATTCATCCGCCTTCCCATTGTTCTCCCTTGGAATTTGCTTCAACATGACCTGACGAAAATGAGCCTTTTCTTTCTCAAAAGTCTTCAAGTATTTGTGCAGTCTTTCTTCTCAAACCGTGAAAGAGCCTTGAAGTTGTGATACCACCAACTGAGAATCCGAGTGGATTATAATTGAGGTGGCCCCTACAGCTTTGGCAGCCTGTAGCCCCACTAGAATGGCTTCATACTCCTCTTCGTTATTAGATGCCCAATATCCCAGGTGCACGACTATGCGCGTCTCCTCTCTATCAGGGGAAATTAACAAGACTCCAACTCTGCTACCCGTGGATCCCGAAGAACCGTCCACAAATACATTCCATGTATCTGACCCTTCTTCTTTTATTGACGAGCTATTTTCCGAACCAACAGGTACTTCAGCCAGAAAGTCAGCAAGCGCCTGAGCCTTGATAACGGTTCGGGGTTGGTAATGAATATCATATTCGCTTAGTTCTACCACCCATTTAGCCAATCTCCTAGAAAAATTAGGCTTGGTGACCACCTTACCCAATTCACTATGGGTCAAAACAGTGATAGGATGAGCCAAAAAGTATGGCCTCAATTTATGGGCTGTCAAGACTAGAATATATGCCAACTTCTCCAGCTCTGTGTAATGGGATTCAACCCCCTTCAGAATATGGCTGGTATAATAAATGGGTTGTTGATGAGAACCTTCTTGCTTTAACAAAACTAAACTAATAGCTTCCTCTGAGACGACCAAGTACATCCACAATGGCTCTTCTGCCATTGGCTTGGCTAGTAATGGAAGTCCGGCTAGATACTTCTTCAGCTCTTGGAAAGCCTGCTCGCACTGATCATCCCATTGAAACTTGGTAGCTTTGAGCAGGATCTTGAAGAAAGGTAGCCCTTTGTCCGCCGATTTGGCTATAAATCGAGATAAGGAAACAATCCTCCCCACTAGTTTTTGAGTCTCTCGCAAATTAGTGGGTGACTTCATATTGCACAGCGCTTGCACCTTCTCTGGGTTAGTCTGCAGTCCCTTTTCAGTTACTATATATCCCAAGAATTTCTTGCTCTTCACCCCGAATAGGCATTTTTTAGGGTTCAGCTTCATATTATACTGTCTCAATGTAGCGAAAGTTTCATTTAAATTCTTAACCAAATCCCGAGTGGTCTTTGATTTGACTAGGATATCGTCCACATAAACTTCCATATTTTTCCTTTTTTGCTCTGCGAAGATCCTATCCATGAGTCGTTGATATGTAGCCCCTACATTTTTTAGGCCAAAGGGCATTGCCACATAAGCATATAGCCCTCCTGCCGTTACAAAACTAACCCTCTTCTGATCTTCTTTAGCTAAGGGTATTTGATGATATCCCTGGTATGCATCCATTAAGGACACCACCTCATATCCTACTGTAGAATCCACCAATTGATCAATACGAGGCAAGAGGTAGCAGTTTTTAGGGCACGTTTTATTCAAATCGCGAAAGTCAATACACATCCTCCACTGCCCAGAAGGCTTGGGGACCAAGACTACATTGGAGACCCACTCGGGGAATTGGATTTCTTTCACATGACCTGCTTTTAACAATTTATCTACTTCCCCAGCTATAACCTTGTCCTTCTCAGGTCTAAAGTGTCGCCGCTTCTGTTGGACGGGTCGGACTCCTCTGGTTATGTTGAGATGGTGTTCAACAACGCGAGGGTCAATTCTCGTGAGGTCATGCATGTCTCCTGCGAAGATATCTTCGTTCTTCTTCAGACAGGCCACCAACTCCTCCTTGGCCTCCAGCTGCTGTGCCACCCGTGTGGCCTTTCCGGGAGCTATCTCCACTAGCTCTCCTTCCTCTATCTTGTCTTCCTGGGGAGGAGATTCTTCCAGAACACAGACATCATAAAGGACGATAGCCTTTCCTTTGGGGTCATCAGTTTGGGCCTTCTTTGGATCATCCCTGACCATTTGCACATAACAACTCCTAGCGGCTTTCTGTTCGCCTCAGACTTCTCCCACCAACTGTCCAACTGGGAATTTCACCTTCTGGTGGTACAGGGAAGCCACCGCCTGAAAAATGGCAAGGAAAGGATGACCAAGAATGACATTATAAGTGGACGGAGCATCCACAATGAGGAAGGGAACTATACTAGTTTTTTGGCTGGGCTTTGTGCTCAGAGTCAGGGGCAATGAAATCTGCCCTATGGGATGAACCACATGTCCCGCGAACCCAAAGAGGGGTGTGGCCACATCTTCTAGCTGGGCATTTCCCAGCTGCATCTGTCCAAAGGCCTCCTGAAAGAGGATGTTGACGGAGCTTCCTGAATCAACTAATACCCTGGCTACTTTGTAATTGGCCAGGGAAATGCGGATCACTAAGGCATCCGTATGGGGCAGTAGGATGCCTCGGAGGTCTTCCGGCCCGAACGAGACCGGTGGTGCAGTTTGGACAGTCTGGTTGGTGACGATGGCCAGACTTTCTACGACGCGGGCGTATGACTTCCACGTCCAATTGGAGTCTTCGTTAGTGTGTCCTCCTGCAATGACATGAATAACCCCCGTGTGGGGGCGTTATTTTGGATCAGATGATGGGCTCTCACCTGATGGGCCTCCTTGAGAAATAACCTCCTGGGACAGAGTTTGGGGGTCCGGAGGGAAAGTAACTTGCGGTGGTTGGTTATATGGCCCTGGACGAGCCACATTGGGTCATTGCCCTCGCCGTGCCGGCCCTCCCGTATGAGGCCGCAATTGTGGGTAGGCGGCTCGGAGGCGCTCCAACTTCTTCTGCAGCTTGAAACATCGGTCGCTAGCGTGGTCATACTCCATGTGATATTGGCAGAAGAATGGGGTGGGAGGATTGCGAGGTACTCCCCGATACCCTGAGGGTCGATGTAGTAGACCCTGTTGATCATAGAATTCCATCTCCCGCTCCTTCCAAGTCCTCGCGGGAGGAACTGCATTGGCATCCAGAATCTGTAATGGCTGCACAGGGCGAGCGCCCTGTAGCAATAACCGAGGTCTGGGAACCTCCAGTAAAAGAGGTCGCACATATCCCCGTCGAGGAGGCGCTTGAGGGGCGGCGGGGCAATTTCTTTCAGCAGGGACTGTTGCAACATCTCTTTCGGCCCTCCGCACTTTCAGTCCTTCTTCCTCGTTGATGAATTTTTTCGCACGACTTAACAGCTCCTCGTAGCTGTTAGCGGGCTTTCTCAAAAGGGAACTGAGGAAGGGGCCCTCCCTCATCCCATGCGGGATGGCTACTTTGAAAGCCTCCGACCTCGCGGAGGGGATGCTTCTAGTGACGGAGTTGAACCGATGAAGATACCCTCTGAGTGATTCTGAGGGCCCCTGCGTAATGTGCAGTAGGATAGAGGCGTCGTGCTTATACGCCTTGCAGCTGGCGAACTCTTGGCGAAACATCCCCTGAAAATTAGAAAAACAAGTGATAGACCCCGGGGGCAGGGTGTTGAACCATTTTTGTGCCGAACCGGTTAAGGTGGTTTGGAAGACTTGGCACTTGAGGGCATCAGTATAGCAGTGGAGCGAGGCCGCTCCAGCAAATTGCGATAGGTGTTCTTCCGGATCTGTTGAACCCGTCGTACTTCTCTTCTTGGGGATTCCGAAAGTATAATGGGGGGACTTCTGAAAGGATATCCATGGTAAAAGGGTTGGGCTCATAAACCTCTGGAGCCCTAGTTGATCGACTTTCGCCTTGTTCTTCTCGTCGATTCTGGGTTAATGGTATAGTGTTCTGATGTGCTCGTCCTCCCAACCCTTCTCCAGGCAATGCTTCAATGTTAGTGGTTGTACGGGGTGGAGGAGGCACCTCTGGTGGTGGTCCGCAGGAAGAAGGTTCACCAGAATGAGGATGAAGATATCCTGTCTGTCTCCTTTCTCTGGCGAGGGCCTCAGTCACGATGTTGTCCACCAGGGCTCTCAGTTGTGATGGTAGTATTGTAATGGGGTTTTCCTTCACAGTGGAGGCAACTGGGTGTTGTATTTCTTCTGGCTGCATCTCTACGTCTTGCTCAAATAGTTTCCCACAGACGACGCCAACTGATGCGGTGAAGAAGATCTGTTGACTTCCTTTCGATGCGATGAAGCACGAAGGAAGCTTAGGGGGTTCTCTCTGACCGCAACAGTGAAGATGAAAGCGTAAAGCAGAGAAGTACAAACCAACACAGACAACAAAATCAAGACACAGGATGTAACGTGGTTCGGAATAAGGATTCCTACTCCACGGAGGTGAGCTCTCTCACCGAATGTAGTGCCAAAGCACTTTCACTATGAACGTCCTCCCAACTGATGCGGTGAAGAAGATCTGTTGACTTCCTTTCGATGCGATGAATCATGAAGGAAGCTTAGGGGGTTCTCTCTGGCTGCAACAGTAAAGATGAAAGCGTAAAGCAGAGAAGCGCAAACCAACACAGACAACAAAACCAAGACACAGGATGTAATGTGGTTCGGAATAAGAATTCCTACTCCACGGAGGTGAGCTCTCTCACCGGATGTAGTGCCAAAGCATTTTCACTATGAACGTCCTCCTTCCCGGAAAGGAAACTTCTGGAGGTGGAGGAGGAAACCTCTTACAGTTAAATCAAGATACAAGAAAAAGTAAATTGAGGAAGGATGCAATTTACAAGCTACAGTTGAGACTGGCACAAAAATTGGCACGCATGACAGTATTAGACCACAAGCAGAAGGAAGGATTCCCATAAAGCAGGAACGACAGCCAATAGATGAGGAGGAGAAAGCAAGCCAACAGAGAATTCTGGGTACAACTGCACCAAACAAAGATGGGGAAACAATGCAGGAGCTAATAAAGGAGAAACCACAGGAACATGCGACATCGGCTAGGATGAGCGCAGACAATATAGGCAATATTAGGATGGAACCTGGGGTACAAGATCAGATGGTCTACATATTAGAGGATGGGGATAATCAACCAAGGAACAAGCCAGTAGCAAATATGAAGAAATTGGATCAACAAGTAGTACACAGCAGGAATAATGCGATCATTCAGGCAGATGAAACTATGGAAAGTGGCACGCAAAATGGCACGCTAAATGACAACACTGGTGATACTGAAATAACAGGCCTGAAGGAGGGGAATAATATACATGTTAGTCTAAGACGGAGTACTAGAAAGAGGGGGGAAAACAAAGATGAACAGAGAGATATGGGCCAAAGGAGACATGTAAGCATAAACACATTTGGCAAAAAAGACACTGCGCAGTAGGCACTTGCACAACATAAGAATAGAACATCGGTGATACTATCGGAAACACTACCAGAGACGAGGCCATATGTAGGAAGCATGGATAACGGGGGAAAAGGACAATCAGAACCAAGTAGTAAAGAGACAAAGGAATTGGATGTAATCAACACAGGAACTCTAGAAGACCCAAGTAAAGGAACGGAAGATCACTAGGCAACACCCAACAGTGAAATACAAGAGCATAATCAAGGTATTAGCAAAAGAACAAATAGTGGGCAAGCAGCATTGCAAGAGAGGCCTGTAAGTAACTTCCCACTGATCATCCTAGGCCTACCAGCTGCTCGATGGAGCAAGGAAGGGATATCAACAAAAACAGATGGCAATAAGGAAGTAGAAATGAGATACCAAGAAGACCCCCAAGGACAAGTAGAGAAAGGAACAAGACTGAACATGGAGCAGCAACAAGGAAAGCAAGGGAAGATCACCACTGCTAGACGGCGGAAGCTGACTACAAAACCATGAAGATTAGAGCATGGAATGTTAGAGGCCTAAATAAAGGCCTCAAACAGAAGGCGGTGGCAGACCTCCTTCTGCAACAAAAGATGGGTATCCTATGCATACTAGAGGCAAAGCTAACCTAGCAGTATTATCAGACACTGAAGAACAAGAGATTTCAGAAATGGGAGATGGAACAGAGACTGGGTAATTCTTCAAGAAGTAGAATGCTACTTTTATGGGAGCCGCAACTCATTGAGCTTAACGTGGAAAGGTGGGAAGAGCAGTTGATACACACCAGGATAAAATGCAGAATTACAGGGTGCTCCTACGCAGTCACATTTGTCTATGGTCAACTCTCAATCATAAGTAGGAAAACCATGTGGGCAGCACTTTCACAGCTTGCCGATACAATGGAGATGCCATGGCTAATACTAGGAGATTTCAACTCACCTATCTCCCCAGCAGATAAGCAAGGAGGCATGCCTGTTACCTCATACGCCACGGCTGATTTCCAGGACTTTACAATGGAGGCTGGTATTGAAGACTTACGCTCCATAGGGTGTCAATTCACATGGACAAATGGCCATATAGTGAGCAAACTAGATCGTGCAATGGGCAATAGGATATGGATGGAACAGAATCAGAGCAGCTATGCTGATTTTTGAACGCCAGGGACAATCTCGGATCATGCTGCATGTATCGTTTCTGTCCTAGGTAGCTCAAGGCAAAAAGCCAAATTGTTCAGATTTTATAATATGTGGACAACACATCCCAAATATAGGCAACTAGTGCAAGAAAAGTGGCAAACAGTTATCCCCAGCACTATGAATGGCACAATGCAGTATAAGCTGAAACGAAAACTCACGCTCCTCAAATCCCATTTCAGACAACTCAACCGTCTTCACTACCAACACATCCAAGAGAGGGCCAAGCAAGCACGACAACATTTGGAAACAATGCAACACCAAGGGCTTACGTGAGGACATATGGATGAGAACTATAATGCTACAAGGAGGAAAATGGAATTGCTTGAGAGGGCAGAATACCTATTCTATTTACAGAGAGAAAAGCATGAATACTTCCGTGAAACAGACAGGAACACTTCTTTCTTCCATGCCCTGGTAAAAAGAAACAACAAGAGGAGAGAAATAGTAGCCGTAGAAAAGACTAATGGGGAACATACAAGCTCATCAGAGGAAATAACAAAGGAATTCCTGACATATTTTCAGAATCAATTAGGAGTAGAAGAGACAAGGACTGATTTCAAAGGAGAGTGCATGCAGTTTGGAACGAAACTAACAGAAGCACAGCAGAATCAGATAATCCGACTACCAACCGAAGAAGAAATCTGGAAAGCCCTATTTGACATTGGAGATCTCAAAGCACCAGGACCAGATGGATATAATTCAAAAATTTTCAAATACTCATGGGATCTAGTTAAGCATGAGGTTGTAGCAGCAGTCCTGGAATTTTTCACCAAAGGCCAGCTCCTGAAATCCTGGAATCATACACTAATCACCTTAATCCTGAAATCTCCCCATGCAAACAAGGTCCAAGATTATAGACCAATCTCCTGCTACACAGTGTTTTACAAGATTATTGCTAAAATCCTAGCAGGCAGATTGTTAGAAGTTATGGATCACTTGTTGCACAAAGAACAAACTGCATTTGTACAGGGCCGAAACATTGCAGATAATATACATTTAGCCCAAGAGCTCATGCGCAACTACACAAGGAAAAGAATTTCTTCATGGTGCATACTCAAAGTTGACCTACAAAAAGCTTTCGACTCAGTGCACTGGGGTTTCCTTCAAGACGTCCTCTCATCGTTGCAGTTTCCAGACAAATTCACAGCATGGATTCGAGAGAGCATCACCAGCCCGACATTCTCAGTCGCAATCAATGGACACATGCATGGTTTCTTTAAAGGACGTAGGGGGCTCAGACAGGGGGATCCCCTCTTCCCATATCTGTTTGGGTTATGCATGGAATACCTTTCCCGTATGCTAGCTAAGCGCACCAGCAAATCTGATTTCCAGTTTCACCCGAAGTGTAAAGAACTCAGGATATCTCACTTAATGTATGCCGACGATCTCCTGCTCCTTAGTCGTGGGGATATATCATCGGTGGCAGTTTTAAAATACTGCCTAACACAATTTGCTAGCATGGCATGCCTGAGTGCAAATATGTCTAAATCAAACATCTATATGGCAGGAGTGGATCCGAGTACCCGTGGAAGATTGATTGATATCACTGGGTTCAAAGTAGGGGAGATGCCATTTAGGTATTTAGGGATCCCAATTGCATCCCAAAAGCTGAGAGTTCCTGATTATTGCACACTACTGGACAACCTCACAAAGAAAGTCAGCTCATGGCCAAAAACCACACTGTCATATGTAGGGAAAAGCCAACTTGTAACCTCAGTTTTGCAAGGAATTGAATGCTATTGGATGTCAATCCTGCCACTCCCGATAGGCGTAATAGAAAAGATTTATGGTATCTGCCGTTCGCTTATGTGGAATACAAAGAAACCTTCGGTAGCATGGAAGGTAATGTGCACACCCAAGGATGAAGGAGTGTTAGGGCTAAGGGACCTGAGGGCATGGAATATGACACTATTAGCCAAGGTCCTATGGCGGGTACAAGAGAAGCAAGACACTCTATGGATTCGGTGGGTTCACCATACATACATACAGCAAGGGGACATTTGGGGATGGCAAAGCAAGCATACGTACTCACCGCTCCTAAAGAAATTGATACTGATCAAAAACTACATCCTAGGCACTGCAACTACCACAGCGGTAGCAAGCCAACTTCTAACAACATGGTTTGGCCAGGGCAAAGGTGGAGTTAAGAAGGCATATGACCACTTCAGGCAGAGAGGAACCAAAAAATCTTGGACATCGACAGTTTGGCAGAAGGATATACAACCAAGTCATAGATTTACATTGTGGATGCTGGCTCACAGCAAACTACCGGTACGAGCAGGGCAGGAATACATGGAGGACAAGGAATGCACTTTCTGCAGATAGGAGGAGGAAACTATGGATCACATTTTTTTCAAATGCGAGCGAATATGACAACTTTGGAGCAGGATTAAAGATGGTTAAGGATGCGAGAGGCAATGGTAACTCATCGATGCATGTTCAGAAACTTCAGATCACGGTACAAGAAAGACACGCCTTTGAACCGAGCCCGGAACCTAGCAATGTCATCCTTGATTCATATTGTTTAGAGGCAGAGAAATTCAAGCAAGTTCGAAGGTACAAAGTTTGATGGGGACCTAATCTTTCACAAGGTGCAGATCCATGTTTACAGAACGATGGAGGACAACAACATACCACTCCTAGTAGCGATCGCATGAATCTAGGGTAATCCCTCACCTCTCTCCTCCCCCCCTCAGCCTCCCTTTGTCCCTTCCTAACACCCAACCCTTAACCCTCACCAGGGCATTTCCCTCACCTCACCTCACCTCATTTCCTATAATCTACCTTCACTTCCAGGGCACTTCCCTATCATTTCCTCTCTTATACCTTCATACCAGGACACTTCTCCCAGACAGGGAACTTACATCTCCTGTCCAGGGCACTCCCTCCACATCGCCTCTTCTTTCAAAGCACCTACCCTCGGCAGGGCACTCCTTCCCCTGTCCAGGGCTCTTCTCCAGCACCAGAACACCCCCCTTCCCCATGTAACATCGTTCCAGGGCAATTGGCCTCAATCAGACACATACTGCTTCACTCCCAAAACACTTCCTCTGTTCTACTTCCATTCCAGGACAATTGGGCCTCGGCAGGGCACTTTTAAAAAAAAAAAATCTAGGGCGGTTTTGCAAGCCAGGGCAGTTTTCTAGGGCGGTTTCACTCCAATTCCAGAGCGGTTTTGCACAGGGAGCGCGACTCTCTCAAGCCAGGGCAGTTTTCCAGGATGGTTTTCATTCCAACTCCAGAGCGGTTTTGCACAAGGAGCGCGGCTCTCTTAAGCCAGGGTGGTTTTCCAGGGAGATTTCAGTCCAACACCAGAGCAGTTTTGCACAAGGAACGCGACTCCCTCAAGCCAGAGCGATTTTCCAGAGCAGTTTTACATAGTGAGCAGAGCGGTTTTCTAGGGAGGTTTGATTCCAAGTCCAGGGCGGTTTGCACAAAGAGCGCGTCTCTCTCAATGCCAGGATGGTTTGCTTCTAAGCCCAGGACGGTTTTTACACAGCGAGCAGAGCGGTTTTCTTCCAAGGCCAGGGCAGTTTCAGTTTGCACTATGGGCTGTTTTCCAGGGTGGTTTGATTCCAAATCCAGGGCAGTTTTTGACCAATGAGCGCGACTCTCACTGTTAAATATGGAAAATCTAAAATACTAAATTAAATGGCCAAAATTTAGGAAAAATAATCCTGGAAAATTACTTCGGGATTTTTGGAGAATTATAGGAGTTTTTCCAGAATTTTTCTGGATTTAAACGGAGCCTGTAAGAGATTTTTACGGGGATAAGAAAAACAGACTTTTAAAGGGAATGTTTAGATGAGTTAATAGGAACCTAGGTTTTAACTTCCTAATTTTCTAATTTTTCCTCTCCGCGCACCACAGACAGTTCTTTTCTCTACGCCCGTCTCTGCACGCCGCACCGGCCGCCTCTCCTTCTCCGTCGCACCTCCTCTTCTCGCGACGTCATTCACGCGCCAGCGTTCCTCAACTCCGCCTGCTTCTTCCCTGCGTCGGCGCAGTCCATAGCCACACCAACGCCGCTGCTCGAGCTTGCCCCGTCACTGTCACCATGGGCTACAGCCTCACCGTCGTGACCTACCCATTCCTCTCACGATCTCTCCAACGTCTGCCCGCCCCCATTCTCTGCAAGAGACTGCCGACCACAGCTCGTTTCCTTCCTCGCGGCAGGCGGCAGCGATCGGCCTTGACGGAGGCCACAGACGGGTTGACGGCGAGCACGCGCGGCAGGGAGGTGGCATCGGTGGCAGTTGCACCTTGTTCTGACCTAGGGTGTGATTTCGGTTGGGTGCTCGTTTGGAACAAGAAATTTCCGTGGAAGCTAGGTAAGCTAGCGATCCTCTCCTTGATCTTAGAAGAGAATTGTACCAAGCTATGGATTTCTTGTTTTGAGCTTGATTGGTAGTTTTGGGACAGTGATCGTGAGTATTGGTTGCTCTGGTGAATAGCAGTTACAAGGAAGGTTGATACCGGGGAGGTTCCAACCACTGGTAAGCTCGATCTGCTTCTTTTTCCATGCTGTGGTTAATTTTTTTTATCTGGGGTTGGATGTTTGATCTGTAGAGTGAGTTGCGAATTGGATTTTTTGTGAATTTAGGTTGGCCGATTGAGCCGGCTGTGAAGTGGAGTGTGGGTTGGCTGTGAAAGGGTTGCTGATGGATTGGTATTGGCTGGAGATTGGTAAGCTTGATCTATCTTCTCTTTTTATTAGCTGTAAATTGATAGATTATGGGATGTTGGCTGTGTGGTTTTGATTAGAGTGTTGAACGACTATGCATGGATGTGTGTATGATGGGTTGTTGATTTCGGTGTGAGGTTGTTCGGTTATGTAATTATTTATGGAGGATTGATTAAGTTAAATGGGATAACTAGATCAATCTAGTTGACCAGGATTTTATTAAGCATTTGGGTTAATTGATTTAAGTCCGAAATCGGCTTAGGATTCGATTTGGCAGTGGATCGTATTTTAGTGCTTAACAATAGTTATGTTGTATGCAGGTTTTGGTCACGAGGCAGGTCCCTGGTCGTGACGATTTCATTCTTGCGGATATTTTTATTCAGGCGGGTATTTTGACTTATCTTTTAGATATAGTCAAGTTGATATGCTAGTTAGGATAGCTTGCAATAATTTTCATGTTTATATGCCTAGTATGTTTTTGGTGCCTACTTGATACATGCATGTGATAGGTTATGATTATACTTTCCCTGTTTTATTTGGTTCATAGTTACTTGGATTATGGATATGTACATATTGATTGTGCATATTATTCGGATAGGTGTATTTAATTGGATTTATATGCTTTAGTATCATGCACCATCTTGCATGATTGCATGCTGGCTGGACGGGGTTCCTTTATTGTTGAGCCTGCAGCCAGTTACATGGCCTGCACACACTGCCACTCATGGGTTAGTGATACATCAGGAGGGTATGTGCAGTTGATCTATCAGGCTCCGCTGGTCCGCTCATGGGTAGCGATGAGGCAGCGTGGTAGCGGGCAGGGATCCCTCCTCTAGTCTATGACACCGGGAGATGAGAGCTTAGCTCCCCCACTCTGTTTGGGGCAGGAGGATAGGTGTACTTCGACAGCATCCTGTCCACTCGGTCACTCAGGAGCAGTGATGGCAGAGTGCACAGTTGTCATAGCCCTACCCACTCAGCTTCACCATCGCGTGTGAAGCGGTTGATTGGCGTCATGGGTGACCATGTCATTTGCACGACATGCATTTTGCATGGATAGCATTTGTATTGTGTTTGTTGCATTTTTATTGATGTCTTGGATGTTGCATATGATTGCCATGCATACAGGATTCATATTTATTTATGGTGATGACTTTATTACTTCTAGTCAGGCACATGCTCCTATATCAGGGTAGGAGATTCAGGTAAGTACAGTCCTTTTGAATTTCTTGCTTGCATACCCTATTTATGTGAGACTGTACTGGCATGATTCTTATTGTTAGTTATATCTTACTTTGCATATCGACCATATTCGCTAAGTTATTTGAACTTACCCCGTTGATTTTTATCTATTTCAGGATGAAGCTGTCAGGAGAGTCCAGCTTCCAAACCCCCTCGTCGTGAAAGTATAATATTTATTTGTGTCACGCCCCGATGGAGTCCCCGCCAGACGAAAATACGACAGCATCTCCCCTGTACGGGTGACAATACCAATTTTATACAAGGCCTACTCGGCCACTATACATCGGTCAACACGATTGGAATCCAAACACACATGCAGATAATAAAATAGGCCTCTGGCCATCAACCAAAATAGATAGGTAACATCTATCACAACTAGACTTACCCCTTCTGCCATCTGGGCAGGAATACTCAACCGAAACCAATCCAAACAAAATTCGAATAAGGTCCATAAGGATGTCAAAAATCCACGAATACAAATATCCAACTCCAATCCTAAACATGTCCTCTAATCAAAATATCCAAACCATAGAAACAAATAACATGACGGGTGGGGTTTGGCAGCTGGACTCTCTTGACAGCTTCATCCTGAAATAGATATAAATCAACGGGGTAAGTTCAAAGAACTTAGCGGATATAGTGAATATGCAAAGTAAGATATAGCTAACAATAAGAATCATGCCAGTACAGTCTCACATATAGGGTATGCAAGAAATAAATACAACAGGACTGTACTAACCTGAATCTCCTACCCTGATATAGGAGCATGTGCCTGACTAGAAGTAATAAAGTCCTCACCATATATATAAATATGTATCCTGTATGCATGACAATCATATGCACATCCAAGGCAGCAATAAAAATGCAGCAAACACAATACAAATGCTATCCATGCAAAAATGCATGTCGTTCCAATGACATGGTCACCCCTGACGCCAGTCAGCCGCCTCACACGCGATGGTGAAGCCGAGTGGGTAGGGCTATGACAACTGTGCACTCTGTCATCACTACTCCTGAGTGACCGAGTGAACAGGATGCTGTCAGAGTACACCTATCCTCCTGCCCCAAACAGAGTGGGGGAGCTAAGCTCTCATCTCCCGGTGTCATAGACCAGAGGAGGGATCCCTGCCCGCTACCACACTGCCTCATCGCTACCCATGAGCGGACCAGCGGAGCCTGACAGAGCAATTGCACACACCCTCCTGATGTACCACTAACCCATGAGTGGCAGTGTGTGCAGGCCATGTAACTGGCTGCGAGCTCAACAATAATGGAACCCCGTCCAGCCAGCATGCAATCATGCAAGATGGTGCATGATAGTAAAGCATGTCAATCCTACTCAAAATACCTATCCGAATAATATGTACAATCAATATGTACATATCCATAATCCAAGTAATTATGATCCAAATAAAAATAGGGAAGATATAATCATAACCTATCACATGCATGTATCAAGTAAGCACCAAAAACATGCTAGGCATATAAACATGAAAATTATTGCAAGCTATCCTAACTAGCATATCAACTTGACTATATCTAAAAGATAAGTCAAAATACCCGCATGATAATATATCCGTAAAAGAACCAGATCATCACGACCGGGGACCTGCCTCGTGACCAAAACCTGCATAATGCATAACTATTGTTAAGCACAAAATACCATTCACCAACAAATTGAATACTTAATCGATTCCTTCCATAACCAATTAATACAAAGTAAATCCACCAAATCCAAGCATGCGACAACGTGCTAAAATTACTACTATGTATCCCCAAGTTGACCCTCAACCCCTAGGTCACAAATTGTGATTAACTCCTCAATCCAAGAACATATCCTTGCAATTAATCAAATCGAATCCTACATCGACCTCATATCCGATCCACTAGATTGATTTAATTATCCTATTTAACCTAATCAATCCTTCATATATAATTACAGAACCGATCAACATCACACCGTAATCAACAACCCATCCAACTATAGATCACTAAGAATTAACTCACACCCAAATCATATAGCCAAAATACAGACAACCACGGTCAATAACCTGTAATTAAATTAAAATCATCCTGTATGTAATCCAACTGATCAATCACAGCCCCACAACAACTCACCAACAGGACATTACAAATAGACCTCCAATTTCAGTCAACATCAACACATCTGCCCATTCCCAAACAAAACCACACAATCAAAAACCAACCTCCAAACTCCTGGTTGTGCATAGTCGGCACAGCCGGCTCAAACTCCATAATCAGCCCAAATTGACCATAAATCTGGTCCACAATCTTTTACAACCTATGGACAACCCAAAACACCTTCTATAACCACCCCCTCCTTCACAACCGGCCAATAACCCCCTATCGGAATATCGAAATCAACTTTAACACCCAAACCCCCAAATTTACAGCCCCCTAATCGACCCTCACAGCCCGCTCACATCGAAACACAATCGGCCAAACCAAAATCCCTAACTCATAGTCGTTCGAAATAGAAAAAGGGACAGCCCTAACCTGCTCCGGCGATCACCGGCAGAGATCGCAGCCCTCCAACAGTGACTGTGACGCTGAACCGGCACTGTCAAGGTTGGTCGGCGCTGGCAGCGACTACCGAAGAGATAGCACGCGGTGGCGGTCCGGTGGCAGAGGAGGCCGGCGCTCGTCGCCTAGGGCAGAGGAGTCCGACGACGATCCTGTGGCTGAGAAGCCAGCACGTGCGTGAGTCGGGCGACGCAAGGAAGAAAATCGAGAGGAGCGGCGCTGGCTAGCAAACAGAGGGTCGTCGGGGCGGCGGTCAGATGCGAGAAGGGCGGCGCCGGCGAAGGGAAACGAGGGCTCGCGGCGATCCTATGGCCGCGGCGGCCGGTGCACACGGCTGTGGTCGACGAGGAAGAGGAGAACGGCAGCCTGGTCGTCGGCGGCTGCAAGGGCGACGACAACGACCGTCGGCTTCGAGCGTGCGCAACGACGAGTTGGACGGCGAAGAGGAGGCGGCGAGAAAATCGTGCGAAAGAAACTGCCGAAGGGGAAAGAGGGGTCGCGGCGCGGCGGGGAAAAGAAAAAGAAAATAACAAAAACCTAAACTTATAATTTATCCTATTTAGTCATCTAAACAGGCCCTTTAAAAGTCTGTTTTCTCTATCCCTGTAATTATCTCGTACGAACTCCGTTTAATTCCGAAAAAATTCCTAAAAATCCCGAAAAATTTCCAAAGGTATTTTTCTTAATTTCTGGCCATTTAATTTAATATTTTAAATCTTTAGTATTTAATATTCTCCCCCACTAATAAAAATTTGGTCCCCAAATTTTCTGCTCAGGTACGAGTACGAGATGTCCCAACAACCATCTCAAGCATCTGGAGACAAGTCACATCTCAAGTGACTAAGTGGGGTTACTGATATCCCTTAACATCAAATCACACTTGCTTCTAGTAGCCCTTCCAAAGTACGAATAGTATCTTCATATTGTCCACCTATCAAAAAGTACATAACTGTACTCGAGTGAAGCTCTATATCCGTGACCTGTGAAAGACTATACCATAATCCTACGGTAAATCCTGAATCGTTATCGCATACGATACTCAAAGATACTCCATGAACTGAAAATCTCCACAGTATAACCTATCCAGCGATCCAACAAACTCATCGTATGGATCAGACGAAAATGAGCGGACTTAGCTAATCATACTAAGTCCTTTCCGAATTCTAAATAACCTCCCAACATTGCCCATCATACTATGCTTTCACGTCCATCTCGGTACAGAACCTTGTTGATTATTTATATACCACCTTTACTAGTTGACACACTGAACACCAGACTACCAAATCAACTATGTTCTACATGTCGTTCCACCATGGAGAATGTTTCAATACCTACTATTTTCCGGATACAATCCTATACATCTGCAACATATAGAACCTATTGCAATCTTCAGCAATACTTATCAAAATATCATAATAAAGCCTCGTGGCTCTCAAGGTAATACAAAAGGCACGACTTACGGGCAACGACATGCTACCATGACCGGGACTCGTAGCCAGTCAAGATGTCAGGTAGCTATCTAGCCACCTACGACATACAAATTCCACTATCACTTACTCCGAACCGGTAGAGCAAGGGTACAACTCTATGGTAGATGCTCTCTATCATCCCAATAGGGATCTATCTGCTGTCCTGAATCAAAAATAACTCTTCCTAAATCTGAATGTAACTATGTAACCCACCATTCCTCTCGGAGACAGAGAAATATTTCCTCACAAGAGTCATCTACTATCAAAAATCCATTCTATCACACAGAACGGAAGGTGACTGAAAAACTTTACTGACCAGTCTCTCCAGTTGCAACTATCCGTGTTCTAACAACTCTGTGCAGCTACCCAGTAGCTAGCTAAAACCTCATAAGCATTCCTGCTCCTCACTTCTACAAAACAACATAACATCTGCTAAGTTCACGTTATATATATGTCAACCCATCTCGTAGTTCCTCATTTGATGTAAACATGGGATACATCTTATTCAATAGCATCGGAATCGCTCCGATCCCCGAAATGATGCATCCATGTACACTACCCTTCCATCCACACCAGAATGATTAATCAACACTGGCGTAAAAGTCAACCATCGTCTGAACCCTGAAACTAGTTTCACAAGCTTCAGACCAAATATATTCCATCACCTTCCTAATCCATCCAGTCAACGATGTAGTACCGCTAGAGCATCCTATCCATATCTATGATAATAATCAAATCAATACTAGAAAACCATCATATACGGTGGTCGAGTGCTCAACTCCAACTACCACCATCACAAATGATCCAATCGTGTCCAGAATACACGATTTCCCAAATCCCTGGACGACTAAGTCGTCATAAGTCTAACAAGATAATCAAACCTCATACAATTCATACCAAGTATGATATTGTCACCACTATACACCTGCATCCTCTTTACTCTAGGCTGATGATATATCAATCATCCCTACGACTTTGATAATTGTATGACATCCTGTCACTGCAATATCAACACACCTATCATAAATCAATCCTAGAGTATACACAGGTGTCCTATAGTTGATCTAAATAGATCCTCAATCCACCATGAAGGATATTCATTTCCTTCTACCACTACTGCATTCTATCATCGATAATCGATGTATAACCTCAAAGGTCCATCTCTCTTTGAACAACGAGTTCCAGAGCTCCTCAAGAAATAAAATACTGGGTTAACAAATATCCCATCCAACACCTCCTCTAATTGGAACTTAGATTCTTCCAATTCCCATAGTGTTAAGCAACACTGATACCAACTGAATTATCCCCTGGAAAAATCATCATTCCATCAACCTTGTCAACTTTGAACGACCGATCGATGACGGTATCTAAGCAACTCGATTTGGCGCTCAGCCAATTGGATGACATTGCTTGGAGTATATCACGAGCTTTAACAACCTTATGCGCTTTACACTAGCCCTCAACCAACGCACCATAAGTAAAAATATTAGGCTTGTAAAAATATCATTACCTCAGTACCAAATAAATTATCACCTAGTAGGGGATCTTCGATATCAAAACTATTTCCGAAATCACTCCGATTGCCTACTCTACTTGCCTATACAGCAGCAAGCCTAGAAGTTCATCCGACACTACATCTGATTACTCTCGAATTATACATACATTCGAGAGACATTGTTATACCACCATGTCACAATAATAACCTCCAAGTTAATATCCAGATATCCATATCATATCAACCAAGTTAACTATAAAACAACTAAGTCAACTCTCTCACCAAAATATAACATTTCCATTAATCAACCTCTAAACATCCAAAATCAATATCATACCCCTCTGATAATCATCACAGTAATCATCTCAACATCTCACCTGTCAGTGGAAACACTATTAATCCACATGATCCAAATATAGAAATCCTTTTAATCCTATCTGTACATGTTTTAACCACAGATATCTGTAAACACCTGTATCTCTCAATATATCATCAAGTAAGGTAAACTATAGTAATACCTCAGTGATCAATCCTTCAACCATCTATAATTCCTTTCGAGTAAAGATGCAAACTCATCCAAGTTCTGCTCTTAATGGATTCCCTATTTCACAATGACCTAGAATAAGAATTCGGTAACTGTATGAATCTAGGTGTACACCTCTACCTCTCATTTTCTTCAAGAACCATACAACCAGCCTCATATCTTCACAAGTGCACAAACCACTTCTGATAGCCACATAAATCTGATGAGAAAGCTTTAATCCATATTCCTGTTTTTCGCTGGGAAATGAAGTGTTTCATCAATCTTTCATTTCCAGGATAGAGCCTTGATCACCTCCAAAAATAAACTAAAATTCCAACTAAACCCTCAATCACTCAAGAGGTTGTAAACTTTCATCATCAACATCAAATTACCACCTCTAGCAACAGACCAGATCAATATCAAGCATCAACATGGGAACGAAATAATGTCACGTGAATTTAGCTAGAAAAGCACGTTCACGACTTCTACCGTTACCTTATCCGAAGTGTAGGTTATTATCACTAGATTGACTACACTATTCTCTTGAGACACTTGTTGCCATCATTTTTATAAATATGACTCACCCTAATGCCTCCGATAAGGCGATGGAAAATCCAACTATCCTAATCCAAATGTAAGCCAATAAATCGTGGGTGATCGAAAACAACTCAATCACTATTTTGAGCCCTTAAATGGGGGTAAACTTCATAGTGAACTCCATTATCAATTAATCACTCAACTTAAGGCTCAAGCATTTCCCAACAATGAGTCATACAAAATAACATGGAGAAATACTGTCTTCCGAAAACATCCTGAACCCGTGATCCCGTAATGGGTTATTTCCCCAAATAAATTCCTTCTACATATTCCACCAAGTAACAACTTGATCATTGCCATAGTAAGAAACTAACTCCACTCTCCCTATATAAATACCAGTTAGGTACTAAACAGTACCTTCAATGTTATCACTCTAAGGCTCAAGCCGCTCAAGGATCAAAATCCCTATGGAACTTCATCGAAACCTCCAATGCACGTGATCAACAATAGTATACAGTCCTTGTCCAATACCCCACAGGGTAATAATCTGACTAGCATAATCAGTGAAAATCCCTAACACTGTAGTCCTTGATTTCCACAACCAATGTGACGACTTGACCCCTGCTTTCTAACTCGTTATCAGTCAGCTCTCAAAGGAAATTCATTTTTTCGACACAGGTTCAAGACTCACAAACAGAACAGATTGTTCACATGGTCAACTCCATCCACGATTACCAATAGTGACCAATACACTAAATGTTATTTTCCTGTTATCCACTAAACACATAGCCAATCTAATTAGGAGTATAAACACTACAGTAACTCCGGCTGGTCACCTTGGTGGGCGACCCCTACTACGAGTTTGCACATGAGTCAAAACTCTATAGACCCTTCTGGCAACTCCTTAGCCAGAGATCTCACTGTCCTCTTGCGTGGTTACCCTGCACCACATCTTGGTGCAGGAGCACGCTCACCTCGTCTCATATATGTTAAATGAATACAGATATTACCACAAATAAAAACATATCAAATTAATCATCATACCTATTTCACCGTCAGGAGAGGTCCCGTAGCCGCCAAAACCCCATATTGATCTCGTCAAAAATCCTCGAATTTTCGAAACATAAAAATCATCGAAAATCCATAACAAATCCAAATTTTCCAGATTGCCTCGCAAAACCTGCCAAATGTGGCGAACTCCAAAAAATCCATAAACCCCTAGGAACTCGAAAACCTAGGCGCTCTGATACCAAATAAATTGTCACGCCCCGATGGAGTCCCCGCCAGACGAAAATCCGACAGCATCTCCCCTGTACGGGTGACAATACCAATTTTATACAAGGCCTACTCAGCCACTATATATCGGTCAACACGACCGGAATCCAAACACACATGCAGATAATAAAATAGGCCTCTGGCCATCAACCAAAATAGATAGGTAACATCTATCACAACTAGACTTACCCCTTCTGCCATCTGGGCAGGAATACTCAACCGAAACCAATCCAAACAAAATTCGAATAAGGTCCATAAGGATGCCAAAAATCCACGAATACAAATATCCAACTCCAATTCTAAACATGTCCTCTAATCAAAATATCCAAACCATAGAAACAAATAACATGACGGGTGGGGTTTGGCAACTGGACTCTCCTGACAGCTTCATCCTGAAATAGATATAAATCAACAGGGTAAGTTCAAAGAACTTAGCGGATATAGTTGATATGCAAAGTAAGATATAGCTAACAATAAGAATCATGTCAGTACAGGCTCACATATAGGGTATGCAAGAAATAAATACAACAGGACTGTACTAACCTGAATCTCCTACCCTGATATAGGAGCATGTGCCTGACTAGAAGTAATAAAGTCCTCACCATATATATAAATATGTATCCTGTATGCATGACAATCATATGCAACATTCAAGGCAGCAATAAAAATGCAGCAAACACAATACAAATGCTATCCATGCAAAAATGCATGTCGTGCCAATGACATGATCACCCCTGACGCCAGTCAGTCGCCTCACACGCGATGGTGAAGCCGAGTGGGTAGGGCTATGACAACTGTGCACTCTGCCATCACTGCTCCTGAGTGACTGAGTGGACAGGATGCTGTCGGAGTACACCTATCCTCCTGCCCCAAATAGAGTGGGGCAGCTAAGCTCTCATCTCTCGGTGTCATAGACCAGAGGAGGGATCCCTGCCCGCTACCACGCTGCCTCATTGCTACCCATGAGCGGACAATGAGCGAGAGCAATCGCACACACCCTCGATGTACCACTAAATCATGGTAGCGGTGTATGCGAGCGAGCCATCGGATGCGGGCTCAAAAATAATGGAACCCCATCCAGCCAGCATGCAATCATGCAAGATGGTGCATGATACTAAAGCATGTCAATCCTACTCAAATTACCTATTCGAATAATATGTACAATCAATATGTACATATCCATAATCCAAGTAACTATGATCCAAATAAAAACAGGGAAGATATAATCATAACCTATCACATGCATGTATCAAGTAAGCACCAAAAACATGCTAGGAATATAAACATGAAAATTATTGCAAGCTATCCTAACTAGCATATCAACTTGACTATATCTAAAAGATAAGTCAAAATACCCGCCTGATAATATATCTACAAAAGAACCAGATCGTCACGACCGGGGACCTGCCTCGTGACCAAAACCTGCATAATGCATAACTATTGTTAAGCACAAAATACCATTCACCGATAAATCGAATACTTAATCGATTCCTTCCATAACTAATTAATCCAAAGTAAATCCACCAAATCCAAGCACGCGACAACGTGCTAAAATTACTACTATGTATCCCCAAGTAGACCCTCAACCCCTAGGTCACAAATTGTGATTAACTCCTCAATCCAAGAACATATCCTTGCAATTAATTAAATCGAATCCTACATCGACCTCATATCCGATCCACTAGATTGATTTAATTATCCTATTTAACCTAATCAATCCTCCATATATAATTACAGAACCGATCAACATCACACCGTAATCAACAACCCATCCAACTATAGATCACTAAGAACTAACTCACTGTAACGCCCGCCCTTATCTGCTCTCAGGGCGGCGCTACATTTTTTTTTATATCATAACGTATAGGGATCATTTCACAATCTACATACTTAGACATGTTATCATGACCTAAACCTTCTTTTATGCATGCATCACACATCATATTCATAATTAGCATGTTAACATATCATAGCTTCTTTTATAACATGCATCACATTTCATATTCATAATTTGGCATGTTCCATATCTTATCTCATTTTACCACATGCATAACATGAAGATCTATTCATGAGTTCTATCATATCAAACTTTTATAAGTAATTGAACAGTAACATAACTAAGCAACATTCAATATGGTACTAATAAATCTCGAGTCTTATAAGCGGAAGCAAATGTCTTAAGGTGTTCACGGAGCATATAAATATAAGCAGATAGTAATAGGGTCATTTTCCACCATGCCACTATCACACACACTTGGCCCCTCCTGCTACTTCCTCTTAGTTCATGTTTCCTTTATCTGCAGTATATGGACAACATAAACTATAAGCATATAGCTTAGTAAGATTCTTGCCTACTCACAAAAGCCACAAACTTCATCAAACAATTAGAAAGCAGGAGCATACTAGCATAAATAGCATAAGTATTTCATAACAACACTATGCATCAACTTACCAATGTAATGAAAACATAAGCATGGCATACAATTTACATAGAAGGCTAAACATAATTAAATCTAAGCAGGGCATAAATTAAACCATAAGCATTCATGGCATCATCAACCCTAAACATGCATAAAGGACATAATCATAAGCATTCTTAAACTTGACATAAGCATTCATAATTTCCTCAATTCTAACATGCATAAAGGTCATAATCATAAGCATTCTTAAACTTAACATAAGCATTCATAATTTCATAAATCATAGACAAGCATCAGGGACATAATCATAAGCATTCTTAAACTTAACATAAGCATTCATAATTTCATAAATCATAGACAAGCATCAGGGACATAATCATAAGCATTCTTAAACTTGACATAAGCATTCATAATTTCATAAATCATAGACAAGCATCAGGGACATAATCATAAGCATTCTTAAACTTAACATAAGCATTCATAAAAGTCCTTTCTTTTCAAAACATATACATATAGGTACTTTAACATAATCATAACTTGAATGGGGGGCCCCAGGTTAAGTACCACATAATGCGCGTTCCCTAATAGGCTGGGATAGCAAGCCACCAGATCTACTAGAGTAAGACCTCTTACGTCTTACCAGGGCAAGACCTCTTACGTCTTCTTATGTCCCTATGGATTTGATTAACGACCACCTGACGGGTCGAGTACTTAACCTCTTACAAAGTAAAATACTTAATTCCTTTCTTTCTTGTCATATCATAAAGAATGCTCTTAATCCCCAACATAAACAGGGAAGCATCTCAATCTTGTCTTATCATAAGGAGAGCTCTTAATCCCTACTTGAAAGGGAAGCATCTCCATCTTATCTTATCATAAGGAGAGCTCTTAATCCCTACTTGAAAGGGAAGCATCTCCATCTTAGACATTTCATAGCATACATGCATTCATAACATAAGAGTACCCTAAAGGGGTCCTAAAGCATAAACATGTTTATCACATAAGCATATTTCATAGGCACATTCATGGCATATTAAATCATAAAACATGTTCATCACATAGGCATATTTCATGGCATATTACATCGTAAACATGTTCATCACATAGGCATATTTCATGGCATATTACATCATAAACATGTTCATCACATAGGAATATTTCATAAACATATTTCTTGGCATTTTAAATCATAAAACATGTTCATCACCTAAGCATAATTCATGGCATATTAAAATCATCCACATAACATAACTTCATAAAGGGAGTGTTTTCATGAAACCCTAGCCCTAACCCCAAGGTTGGCCGAAACATGTAGGGGGTACTAAAATTTGATTATTGTCACCTAAATTCATTCATGTAGGCATACAACATAACATAACTTCATAAGGGGGGGTGTTTTCATGAAACCCTAGCCCTAACCCCAAGGTTGGCCGAAGCATGTATGGCTATAAACTTGGATTTTTGGCACCTAAAAATTCCTACTTGAAGCATACAATCTATGAACATAACCTTAGAATCAAGTTCATGCAACCCTAACCCCAAAAGCCTTGGTTGGCCGAAACATGTAGGGCTATAATCTTGGACTTTTGACACCTAAAAATTCCTACTTGAGGCATACAATCTATGATCATATCCTTAGAATCATTTCCATGCAACCCTAACCCCAAAAGCCTTGGTTGGCCGAAACATGTAGGGCTATAATCTTGGACTTTTGACACCTAAAAATTCCTACTTGAAGCATACAATCTATGATCATATCCTTAGAATCATTTCCATGCAACCCTAACCCCAAAAGCCTTGGTTGGCCGAAACATGTAGGGCTATAATCTTGGATTTTTGTCACCTAAAAATTCCTACATGAAGCTTACAACCTACAAAAAATTCCTTAGTAGCATTTTCATGAATCCTAGCCCAAAAACTTGGTTGGCCGAAACATATAGGGCTACAAACTTCATATTTCTTTCATGTAACATGTCCTACAAAACTAATATACTGCAGGTGAGGGAATCTTACATCCTTCGCTTGCTTTTAGTTGGTAGATGACCTTATGGAAGCCAAGAACTAGCCTTCTCCTTGCTTGGATGGGGTTCGGCCAAAGGGTGAAAATGGAGAGGGGGAGGGATGGTTTTCGGTGAGGAAGAAGAAGAGAAGAAGAAGTGGTCAAGTAGAACCTTCCCTCTTCTTTATAAAGGGAGGAAGAGAAGTTTCTCTTCTCTTTTCCATGCCTCTTCATTTACCCTCATCACACTTATCTACCATTTCCCCTCTTCCTCTAATGATATAATCCTATTGGGCTTCTAGTTAGTGGGTGCATCTATAGGGCTTGGCTATCTCTAGAGGTTTGGGGTTCAATCCCTAGGCCTTGCATCTCTTTTTGGCTATTTTCTTTTATTTTCGAAAAAGGCCCACCTAAAGCCCATTATCGTAAAGCCAAAAATTCTCGTAAAATTGCTAGAAATTTTACGGGCGTTACACTCACACCCAAATCATATAGCCAAAATATAGACAACCACTGTCAATAACCTGTAATTAAATTAAAATCATCCTGTATGTAATCCAACTGATCAATCACAGCCCCACAACAACTCACCAACAGAACATCACAAATAGACCTCCAATTTCAGTCGACATCAACACATCCGCCCATTCCCAAACAAAACCCCACAATCAAAAACCAACCTCCAAACTCCTGGTTGTGCATAGTCGGCACAGCCAGGCACAGCCGGCTCAAACTCCATAATCAGCCCAAATCGACCATAAATCTGGTCCACAGTCTTTTACAACCTATGGACAACCCAAAACACCTTCTATAACCACCCCCTCCTTCACAACTGGCCAATAACCCCCTATCGAAATATTGAAATCAACTTTAACACCCAAACCCCCAATTTACAGCCCCCTAATCGACCCTCACAGCCCGCTCACATCGAAACACAATCGGCCGAACCAAAATTTCTAACTCACAGTCGTCCGAAATAGGAAAAAGGGACAGCCCTAACCTGCTCTGGCGATCACCGACAGAGATCACAGCCCTCCAACAGTGACTATAATGCTGAACCAGCACTGTCAAGGTTGGCCGGCGCTGGCAATGACTACCGGAGATAGCACGCGGTGGCGGTCCGGTGGCAGAGGAGGTCGGTGCTTGTCGCCTAGGGCAGAGGAGTCCGGCGACGATCCTGTGGCCGAGAAGCCGGCGCGTGCGTGAGTCGGGCGACGCAAGGAAGAAAATCGAGAGGAGCGGCGCCGGCTAGCACATAGAGGGTCATCGGGGTGGCGGTCAGATGCGAGAAGGGCGGCGCCGGCGAAGGGAAACGAGGGCTCGCGGTGATCCTGTGGCCGCGGCGACCGGCGCGCACGATTGTGATCAGCGAGGAAGAGGAGAATGGCGGCCTGGTCTTCGACGGCTACAAGGGTGATGACAGTGGCTGCCGGCTTCGAGCGTGTGCAGCGACGAGTTGGACGGCGAAGAGGAGGCAGCGAGAAAATCGTGCGGAAGAAACTGCTGAAGGGGAAAGAGGGGTCGCGACGTGGTGGGGAAAAGAAAAAGAAAATAACAAAAACCTAAACTTATAATTTATCCTATTTACTCATCTAAACAGGCCCTTTAAAAGCATGTTTTCCCTATCCCCGTAATTATCTCGTACGACCTCCGTTTAAATCCGAAAAAAATCCTAAAAATTCCTAAAAATCCCGAAAAATTTCCAGAGGTATTTTTCTTAATTTTTGGACATTTAATTTAATATTTTAAATCTTCAGTATTTAACAATTTGTTTTATGGTTTTGGATATTTGGATTAGAAGATATGTTTAGGATTGGAGTTGGATTTATGTACTCGTGGGTATTTGGTGTCCTTATGGACCTTTATTCGGATTTTATCTCGATTGGTTTTGGTTGGATATTCCTGCCCAGATGGCAGAAGGGGTAAGTCTAGTTAGTGTAGACTTTTTTTTACCTTGATTTGTTGGCCTGAGGCCTATTTTATTACCTGCGTGTGATGTTTGGATTCCGGTCGTATAGGTCTTTTATGAAAATTGGTATTGTCACCCGTACAGGGGAGGTGCTACCGGATTTTTGTCTGGCGGGGACTCCCTCGGGGCGTGACAATTTATTTGGTATCAGAGCATAAGTTTTCGAGTTCCTTAGGGTCTTTGAGTTTTTGGAGTTTACCATGTTTGGCAGGTTACCTGGGGTATTTTTGGATTGGTACGGATTTCCGACGATTTTTATGTTTCGAAAATTCGAGGTATTATTGACGAGGTCAATATAGGGGATTTGGCGACAACAGGACATCTCCAGACGGCTAACAGGTGAATAAATTCTATAAAATTTTCTAGATTTAGTACATATTTGTATTGGCTATATTGATTATGCGGTTTACTTAGGTAGTATCAGGTTTTGTCTAGTATTATTTTAACCTGATATCTGTTACACTATTAGATTTTTAGGTTGTTGGTTTATCTTTAACATATGGTTATTAATTGCTATTATTGCTATACATAGCTAGTTATCATTGTGATATAAATGATTAGATATTATTGGTAGATGTTTATCTATTACTATTTGGACTAGTATTAGGATTGGACTAGTATTGGGATTAGACTAGTTGAATGATATGACTAAGATGGATAAATTCGTAGAAGGTATATATAGAGGTTCTTTGACTCTCTAGATCCTAATGCATGATGACATGATTACATTGCTTACGTAGTTTAGGGTATATATAGGCACCTGATGCTTTATTTAGTATTGCCTTGACTTTGTTCTGGCATGACCCTTTAGTTATACCCTAATTAATTTCAGCTATTGATTGCCATTAGTATGACTATGCTGTCATTTATTAGACAATGTATTATGTGATTATATGGTTATGTGTTTTTGCAGTGGATACCATGATTAGGACTAGTAGAGGTAGAATAACTTAGATGAGGTTATTATGTAGGAGCGGATCTCAGGAATGAAACAACATTAGTAGAACCCTAGGCATAATAACCCAGATGTGCATATTGGTATATGTTCATCCATTTACTATATCAGTTGATATGATGATCGGACTAGTAGGGGTCGTATGATTATGATGCGATTAATTCTTAGAGGGTATATAACGTTGTTTCATGTCTCGGCTGCCAACTATATCTCCCATTCTTGGTTGAGAGAGAGAGTCTGCAGTAGAGTCTCTCTATAGGTAGGTGCTTTGTATATTTGTGGTCAATCATGCCTCCCAATCATGGTTGAGATGACCTACTGTAAGGTTATATTCTTGCGTTATTCGTTCGGAGTTAGTGATAATCGGATTCGTATGACGCCTGTAGCTAGATAGCTACTTTACAGGTTAAGTACCCACGAGATCTGTTCGTGGTAGCATGTTGTAGCATGCATGATTGAACTGGTAGAATGGTATAATTTAGACTTAACTCTCTTGCCGGGCTTGTTAGTAGATTTGTTGTCCTTATTGACCTTGATAGGCGTTTCCTGGTAGATGGGGACGAAACCCTATGATCAATTGTCTTGACGTGTTTGTTAGTGGACTTGTGATTTTTATCGACTTTGATAACTGATCATGTTAGAAGGGTTGGAACTCTAGACTTAACCATCTCGACTTATTTATTTATAAGTTGATGATCTTTACTGACTTTGGTAAACATTTCATTTTAGAGGTGTTGAAACCCTCGCTTGACCGCCTCAATGGGTGTAATTGTAGATCGATGATCTTTGTCGACGTTGAAAGTTGATTTATGCTGGATGTATTGGATAACCCTAAGCTTAACAACCTAGGATAATCGACTGCCCACGCCACCTATTAGTGGTAGTATGCTAATGCCTATAGTCGATAACTAGATATCTATATACTGTCTGTCTATCCACGAGTCCCATTCGTGATAGCATGTAGTTGTACGTAGACAGTGCTATTGATTGTCGACCCACGAGTTACGTTCGTGGTAGCTCATAGATAGTTCCCTTTGTATTACCTCGAGAGCCACGAGGCTTTGTCGTGGTATCTAGATGTGCAATGCTTGTTGCAGTGGTTGTGTATGTTGCAGGTATATTTATTATACTGCTGATCAGGTTAGTTGCAGACTGATATTGGTACTCTGAGGGTTGGGTTACTCTAGCTTGTTTCCTGTGAATTCCATTATGTGCATTTATGATTATCCACTATTGTCTATACATCCACAGAGTGGTTGTACTTACCCCCTCCTCACTTATCCTCTAGGTTAACTAATGGAGGACGTGTCCTGTTGACCTACCTTTGTGTCGCTCAGAGAGTCCCTTGCTGTGCTTGTCCTACTGCATCGTCGAGATGCCACTTTATTTACTTTATCGGTATTGCATTTTATTTATGCACTTTGGATTTTTGGTCGCAATTTGATTTGGTATCACAAAACTATTTTACTTTAATTGATACATGTTTAGTTGTGCATGCATGCAGTTAATTAAAATATTTGTATATCTATTAATATTTCGAGGTTTTTACCAGATTTGGTTCATGGATTTCTGAATATTGTCACTAAGGGGCTCCTCTGTCATTTGGATGACGGATATGCCCCTAGGACGTGACAATTTTATTGGTTTGCGGTTTTGGTTTGTGGGTTTTGTGTTTCGAGGATTTTCTTTTCCTTGGATTTTTGGGAGTTCTCGGGTTTTGGTTTGGGAGTTCTCGGGTTCTGGGACCAGGCGAGCTATAGGAAAAGTATTGTCTTTAGTAGTTACGGTACTTTAGTGGTTAGGAAGAGAATAGACATAGTGAAATTTCCCCTACTCATGGTCGGGGATGAGGTCGATGACTTATTGACCTTGCGGAACCTAACGATGATTTTAGAAGTACGGACTCTTTAGAGGTGACAACTGATGTCGAATTAGGAAGCTAGGGATTTGGCCTGCTAGCCACCAATTTGAAGGACAAGGAGTAAACCCTCAGAAAATATCAGTCCCTACTAAAAGTGATTTGGTTATGGATAAGGCGTGTATGTCTACACTGGTTAAGACGATGAAAGATCATTTTATCTTATTATAGGAGGTGTTGGATGGGATATTTATTTGTCCCAGTATTTCTTCCAGAGAAGATCCGGAACTCTTTGTTAAAGGAGAGATGAACCTTTGAGGTTATGCATCGATTATCGATGATAGAATACGGTAGTTGTAGAGGGAAATGAATATCCTTCATTGTGGATAGAGGATCTGTTTAGATCAGCTTAGGACACCTGTGTGTACTTTAGGATTGATTTATGACTGACTTGTTGATATTGTAGGTGTCATACAATTATCATTGTCATTGGGATGATTGTTAAATCATCAGCCTTGAGTAAAGAGAATGCAGTTGTATAGCGACGACAATTTCATACTTGGTATGAATTGTATGAGCTTGTGATTATCTTATTAGACTTATTGATGACTTAGTCGTCCAGGGATTTGGGAAGTCGTGTATTCTGGACACGATTGGCTCAGTTGTGGTTGTTGGATTACGTAACTTGGCTATTGTTGAGGTGGTAGTTGGAGTTGCGCACTCGGTCACTGTTGATGGTAGTTTTCTTGGTATTAATTTGATTATTATCATAGATATGGATAGGATGCTCTAGCAGTACTATATCGCTGACTGGTTGGATCAGGAAGGTGATGGAATTTACTTGGTTTGAAGCTTGTGAAACTAGTTTCAGGGCTCAGACGATGGTTGATTTTTACGCCAGTGTTGATTAATCATGCTGGTGTGGAAGGAAGGGTAGTGTACATGGATGCATCATTTCGAGGATCGGAGCGATTCCAATGCTATAGAATAAGACGTATCCTAAACTTACGGCAGTTAAAAACTGCGAGATAAGTCATATATATGATGTGGACTTCGTAGTGATTATGTTGTATTATCGAGGTGAGGAGCAATAATGCTCATGGGGTTTTAGCTAGCTACTGGATAGCTACTATAGAGTAGCTGGAACACGAACGGTTGTAACAAGGAAGTTTGGTCGCGATAGCCTTCCATGCACTTACAGAGTGTGTGGTGGAGTGGATTTTGGACTGTAGATGGACTTCTCGTGTGCAAAGATAATTCCCTATCTCTGACTCCGAGGAAGATAATGGCTTCCGAAGTTGCATTAGTTTAAGGAACAGATGTTTCAGGAAATTTCGATTCTGGAATGGAAGTGGAAGCGTATTATTATGAATTTTGTGGTGGGTTTGCCTAGAACACATCAAGGTCATGATGCGATTTGGGTAGTCGTTGACCGACTAACCAAATCCGTGCACTTCTTAGCGATTCAGAAGACCGACTCTTTGGATTGTTTGACAGAGTTATATTGTCGGGATATCATCAGATTGCATGGTGTTCCTTTGAGCATTATATCAGATAGAGATCCTCGGTTCACGTCTCGGTTCTGGCAGAGTTTGCAGCAGGCCTTAGGCACACAACTTCGTTTTAGTATTTCATTCCATCCGCAGACAGGTGGACAGTCTGAGTGGACCATTTAGACTCTAGAGGATTTGTTGAAGTCCTGCATTATGGATTTCGGGGACAACTGGGAGGACCACTTGCCATTAGTGGAATTCGCCTACAACATCAGCTATCATTCGGCTATCCAAATGGCCCCATTTGAAGCATGGTATGGTAGTTAGTATCGGATACCCACCTTCTGGGAGGAGGTTGGGGAGGCCCAGTTGCTAGGACCCCAGAGAGCTCAACATGAGACAGAGTTGGTCCGTACGATCAGACGAAGGGTGGCAGAGGCGCAGGATCGGTAGAAGAGTTATGTAGATCGGAGACGGAGACCTTTAGAGTTCTCTATTGGTGGTCATGTATTTCTGTGAATCTCACCCACGAAAGGGGTGAAGAGATTTGACCTCCGTGATAAGCTAGCTCCTAGGTACATGGGTTCGTTTGAGATTTTGGAGAGGATCGAAGCAGTCACTTACTGCCTAGCGCTACCACCGTCCTTGGCTGGTATTCATGATGTGTGTCATGTGTCCAGGCTCAGGAAGAATGTGTCAGACCCTACACATATTCTGTCAGATATGTCAGGTTCCATTCAACCTGATGCTAGTTACGAAGAGGTTCTAGTACGAATTTTGGATCACAAGGAACGACAATTGCGAAACAAGATTTTGTAACTTGTCAAGGTCAGGTGGAGTCACCACATCGATGAGGAGGCTACTTGGGAGCTTGAGGAAAAGATCAGAGTTTAATACCCCACCTGTTTACTTAAGGTACGTGAGATATATTTTCAGTACTTGTGGTATCTCTTACTCATTATGCATTTGAGTAGGAAATTTGGGGACCAAATTTTTATTAGTGGGGGAGAATGTTAAATATGGAAAATCTAAAATACTAAATTAAATGGCCAAAATTTAGGAAAAATAATCCTGGGAAATTACTTCGGGATTTTTGGAGAATTTTAGGAGTTTTTCCAGAATTTTTCTGGATTTAAACGGAGCCTGTAAGAGATTTTTACGGGGATAAGAAAAATAGGCTTTTAAAGGGCTTGTTTAGATGAGTTAATAGGAACCTAGGTTTTAACTTCCTAATTTCCTGATTTTTCTTCTCCGCGCGTCGTAGACAGTTCTTTTCTCTACGCCCGTCTCTGCACGCCGCACCGACCGCCTCTCCTTCCCCGCCGCACCTCCTCTTCTCGCGACGCCATTCACGCGCCGCCGTTCCTCAACTCCGCCGCCTTCTTCCCTGCATCGGCGCAGTCCACAGCCACACCAACGCCGCTGCTTGAGCTCGCCCTGTCACTGTCGCCATGGGCTACAGCCTCACCGTCGTGACCTACCCATTCCTCTCGCGATCTCTCCGACGTCTGCCCGCCCCCATTCTCTGCAAGAGACTGCCGACCATAGCTCGTTTCCTTCCTCGTAGCAGGCGGCGGCGACCGGCCTTGACGGAGGCCACAGACGGGTCGACGACGAGCACACGTGACAAGGAGGTGGCATCGGCGGCAGCTGCACCTTGTTCTGACCTAGGGCGTGATTTCGGTTGGGTGCTCGTTTGGAACAAGAAATTTCCACGGAAGCTAGGTAAGCTAGCGATCCTCTCCTTGATCTTGGAAGAGAACTGTACCAAACTGTGGATTTCTTGTTTTGAGCTTAATCGGTGGTTTTGGGACAGTGATCATGAGCATCGGTTGCTCTGGTGAACAACGATTACAAGGAAGGTTGATACCGGGGAGGTTCCAACCACTGGTAAGCTCGATCTGCTTCTTTTTCCATGTTGTGGTTAATTTTTGTTATCTGGGGTTGGATGTTTGATCTGTGGAGTGGGCTACAAATTGGAATTTTTGTGAATTTAGGTTGGCCGATTGAGCCGGCTGTGAAGTGGAGTGTGGGTTGGCTGTGAAAGGGTTGCTGATGGATTGGTATTGGTCGGAGCTTGGTAAGCTTGATCTATCTTCTCTTTTTATTAGCTGTAAATTGATAGATTATGGGATGTTGGCTGTGTGGTTTTGATTAGAGTGTTGAACGACTATGCACGGATGTGTGTATGATGGGTTGTTGATTTCGGTGTGAGGTTGTTCGGTTCTGTAATTATTTATGGAGGATTGATTAAGTTAAATGGGATAACTAGATCAATCTAGTTGACCGAGATTTTATTAAGCATTTGGGTTAATTGATTTAAGTCCGAAATCGGCTTAGGATTCGATTTGACAGTGGATCGTATTTTAGTGCTTAACAATAGTTATGCTGTATGCAGGTTTCGGTCACGAGGCAGGTCCCTGGTCGTGACGATTTCATTCTTGCAGATATTTTTATTCAGGTGGGTATTTTGACTTATCTTTTAAATATAGTCAAGTTGATATGCTAGTTAGGATAGCTTGCAATAATTTTCATGTTTATATGCCTAGTACGTTTTTGGTGCCTACTTGATACATGCATGTGATAGGTTATGATTATACCTTCCCTGTTTTATTTGGATCATAGTTATTTGGATTATGGATATGTACATATTGATTGTGCATATTATTCGGATAGGTGTATTTAGTTGGATTTACATGCTTTAGTATCATGCACCATCTTGCATGATTGCATGCTGGCTGGACGGGGTTCTTTTATTATTGAGTCCGTAGCCAGTTACATGGCCTGCACACACTGCCACTCATGGGTTAGTGGTACATCAGGAGGGTGTGTGCAGTTGCATTGTCAGGCTCCGCTGGTCCGCTCATGGGTAGCGATGAGGCAGCGTGGTAGTGGGCAGGGATCCCTCCTCTGGTCTATGACACCGGGAGATGAGAGCTTATCTCCCTCACTCTGTTTGGGGCAAGAGGATAGGTGTACTCCGACAACATCCTGTCCACTCGGTCACTCAGTAGCAGTTATGGCATAGTGCACAGTTGTCATAGCCCTACCCACTCGGCTTCACCATCACATGTGAGGCGGCTGACTGGCATCAGGGGTGACCATGTCATTTGCACGACATGTTATTTTGCATGGATAACATTTGTATTGTGTTTGTTGCATTTTTATTGATGCCTTGGATGTTGCATATGATTGTCATGTATATAGGATTCATATTTATATATGGTGATGACTTTATTACTTCTAGTCAGGCACATGCTCCTATATCAGGGTAGGAGATTCAGGTAAGTACAGTCCTTTTGTATTTCTTGCTTGCATACCCTATTTATGTGAGACTGTACTGGCATGATTCTTATTGTTAGCTATATCTTACTTTGCATATCGACCATATCCGCTAAGTTCTTTGAACTTACCCCGTTGATTTTTATCTATTTCAGGATGAAGCTGTCAGGAGAGTCCAGCTGCCAAACCCCCTCGTCGCAAAAGTTTAATATTTATTTGTTTTATGGTTTTGGATATTTGGATTAGAAGATATGTTTAGGATTGGAGTTGGATTTATGTACTCGTGGGTATTTGGTGTCCTTATGGACCTTTATTCGGATTTTATCTCGATTGGTTTTGGTTGGGTATTCCTGCCCAGATGGCAGAAGGGGTAAGTCTAGTTAGTGTAGACTTTTGTTTACCTTGATTTGTTGGCCTGAGGCCTATTTTATTACTTGCATGTGATGTTTGGATTCCGGTCGTGTTGACCGATGTATAGTGGTCATGTAGGCCTTGTATGAAAATTGGTATTGTCACCCGTACAGGGGAGGTGCTACCGGATTTTTGTCTACCGGGGACTCCCTCGGGGCATGACACTCACAAAGCCAGGGCGGTCGACGAAGGTTTCCTCTCAAGTCTAGGGCAGTTTTGCGAGATGAGCGGGTTGTCAGGGCGGTTGGTGCTGTGGGATCAGGGTGGTTTTGTTCCCAAGCCACCAGAGCAACTGTCAAGGCAGACCGGTTTCCAACCCCAGGGCAGTTGCAGCATATCAGGGCAGTTATAGTTCAAGAGGTTGGAATCAGGGCGGTTTTTGTCTCCAAGCACTGTAGCAGCATGCCAAGGCGGTTTTTTTGGAAAAAAAAATGTTGGGTGAATAGGCCCACCCCTAATGGCCTATCTAGTCCGTAGCAAACGGCTACGGTAAAGACACTCTAAATCCATTTATGACTGAGGCTTGGCCAATAAGCCTAGTAAAGGTGAATAGGCCAACCTGAATAGCCTATCTAGTCCGTAGTGAACAGCTACGGTAAAGACAAGACAAATCTGTTGACGGCTGGTCACTTGCCAAAAGTTATAAACATTGGATAATCACCACACAGGTTTGACGGAGAGGATGGGCACGGATGGACAGTATGAGAAGGCACACATGGAGCGATGGACCTAGAAGGATAGCAGGCATGGGCAAAGGAAACAAGGAAGCTACAGGACGTGTAGGCATGTATGATGAGTTTATGTACCCATGAGAGAGTTAGTATGCATGAGAGTTGAGGTACCCATGAGAGCACATGTACACCCCCCTTGGATGCATCTCAGATCTGACACATCGTCAGACATGACATGAGTGTGCATCCCAGGATTTTGTATGATCGTGCTTTTCTTGATGATATATATTTACCTTTCATTAAAAAAAAGAAAGATACAAGAAAAAATACACGAAAGGCGAAGATCACTACTCTCCTTCTCCGGCGAAGTGGTAGCTCTCCTTCTCCCAATGCGTCTTCGTTTCTTACTGGTTGGAAAAAATACGGATTCCCCTTCCTTCTGTCCTCTCCCTCCCTTTTATTCTCCTCCTTTGATCAGTTGTTGCCTCGCAAGCTTTCCCCATCGTACACATGGCCACCATGTCCACCTGGAGAATAATTCTGTTACAGATACGAGGAGCGAAGGCTCCTCGGAATATTGTGTGGGGACCCCCTTCTGTTGTATAACACCTTCTCATCTACATTTTGGGTACTAGGCTAGCCTGTCCCTTTCAACCATTTGCCTTTGGTGAAACTAATCTAGACCTATAATTCACGTGTGGCATAGCCTTTGGGCTCTTCAGCGGACCGAACCGACTCCCCTTTTTTCCGCACCAAACTACTTCCGGACGAACTAGGTCGAGTCGATTTTCATCCGTCCCATCTGCTTCTAGGCCTACTAAGTCGAACCAATTTTCGTTCATCTTCTAGCGAAGCGATCTCCACCCTTGCTTTGCCGTGTCAATTACCTCAACTGGTCCTTCCGTTCCAATTATCTCAAACAATCGCGCCCGAACCATTCTTCCTTATCTTCTTCGCCGAACCGATTATTTGTTTTGGGTAGGGTATTGCGCATGAGCCCTCTTACCCGGTTCATAGAGAAAAAGGTAACCACAGTATCATTTAGATTTAGATGACCTCAATGCGTCTTGACCACCACGTCAAGGCTCATAGGACCCTCCGTAATTTACCTCTCTCATAATGATCGTGGGACAAATCGGTGAAGACCGTTAGATTGACGGTTCTAAACCTTTTGCGGAGAGTTTGAAGACTTTAAAATTAAGGGTAACCTAGTACACTAAAAGAGAGTAGCTGGGGAGCGAGAGTAGTATTGAAGAATGACCATCTTTGTCTCCTTATCTTTAGTGATAACTAAAGTTTTATCAGAATAAATTTTAGAATAGGTCAATTCAAGTTTTTCTTTATTGAATAAATCAAAATGTTGCTTAGTATTTCTTTTTGTTATCATTATTTTTTATGGTTTAGATTAAGTTATATTAGAATTTAGATTGAATCGTGTTGTTGATCAATCTATATATAAAATGAAGCATTGAGATTTTTTTTTTTGTTTTGAGTTCTAGTAAGAGTTTTGAATGATTGTGAGTATAAAAGAATATTTTTGTATTAATATACTATTTCTCGTTAATAAAAGTGTTTTCCTTTAATCTTTTTTTTTTTTTTGAATCGACATCGCCAACATGCTCCCAAAGTTCCTCAAATCTATGAATAACTTTAGGAGTGCCGTGAATTTTGGATAGCCGCCAACTTCTGTTATCATCGTTTAAGCAAATCAAATTATCCATGCGGGCATGGCGTGGTAGTTAAGGCACGACGGAGCTTACGGATAAAACAATGATCGATTCTGGAGGAAATTTAAAATCTTTTTCTGGATTCAGATGACTTCCACATGTCTTGGCCACCACGTCAAAGATCATAGGACCCTCCGTGATTTACTTCCCTCACAACGGTCGTGGAACAAGTCGATGGAGATCGCTAGGTTGCCAAATTCCAACCTTTTGCGGTTTAAGCAAATCAAATTCAAGTCAAATTAACTTAAACAACCATTTCAATGGCTTAGTTCATTTGACACTTGGCTTGGTTTGACTTGGTCTAGTTCAGTTATCTTACCAAATAAACTTGACACTACAAAAAAAAAATCATTTTGCTATGAATTTCGAATATAAATTCGTTGTAAAAAAAATTACAATGAAAATATTTTTGTGGCAAATAAGTTGCCACAAAATTTTGTAATGACAAATAGAAATTCATTGTAAAATTTGCAACAAAAAATATTTTGTCACAAAAATCATTACCAATAAATGACTAATTTTTCAAAGAAAATATTTTCCATCGCTAATTTTTGTGACAAAAATTATATTCGTTGCATATATTTGCGATGAAAAATAATTTCATCACAAAATATTTGTGACGAAAAATAATTTTGTCGCAAAAATATTTGTGATGAAAAATAATTTTATCACAAAATATTTGCGACGAAAAATATTTTTGTGGTAAATATTTGTGACAAAAAAAAATTTCATCACAAAATCTACTGCGAAAAAAATTTCATCATAAAATCTGCTACGAAAATAATTTTCATCACAAAATCTCAATTTCTTGCACCACCACAGCGAGTACCATGGCATGGTCGTGGTCCCAACCACGATCATGGTGGCCACTGTGGTGGCATTGAAAAATTTGGATTTTGTGATAAAAAAATTTTTTGTTACAAATTTTGCCAAGAATTTAAATTTTCATTACAAAATATGCGACGAAAAAATTTTCATCACAAAATCCAGATTTCTCCGCACCACCACATTAGCACCACGGCAAGCAATGGTGCCCATTGTGGTGGCACCAAGAAATCATAATTTTGCGACGAAAATTTTTTTTGTCGCAAAATAAAAAATATCGACGCCACCACATAGGGTCCTATGCCCTGGTCATGGTAGGCTCCATAGGCCCCACTGTGGTTGTGCCGATATTTTTGGATTTTGCAATAAAAAAAATTTTCATCACAGATTTTGCGATAAAAATTGAATTTCATTGCAAAGCCAAAATTCTCAGAGTCGGCCAATGGCCACTACAACAGGTCGTGGTGCCCATTGTGCTGAGGCCCAAAATATAAGCGTTTGTAACGAGCAACACCCTGTAATATCACACATCTAACTCCATAAACATCTAACCATCCAGACTGATTTCAATAATAAATCATCATAGTAGTAATAAACAATAACAAACCCTTATCAAAGTCTAATGTTTATATATTCACCATATAGAATTAAGAAATTTAAATAAAGAGTATCAAGTTTATCAGTCAAGTATCATTTATACAAAACAATTTCAAACATAATTGTAAGATATCGAAAAATGAAACAATAATAAAATAATACTTGTTAATTAGGAAAATACTCACTGGAATTTAAAAAAAAAATAGAAATTCATTTGGATTTAAATGGAATTTCCATATGTTTATGGGGAGATTTAATAGGCCTTGATAAAGTCTATTTGGATTAATTATGATTAAGGAGTTGATAAACGTTATTAAGCTAAGGGTTTAATTAGAAAACCTAAGTTATACTCCTTATTCCTTTCATGCCGTAACTTCCTCCCTCCCGACTTCTCACGTGCAGCCGCGATTTCCTCCTCTTCACTGTTGCAGGTGCCGATCCAGCCCGATCTCCGCTCGATCTCCGCCTCGAGCTCGTTGCTACCGCCCATGGTCGCCTCCTTGAGCCGCTCGCCGCAACCCCTGTGATTGCTGTCACGCGGCCAGACTCCGGCGCTTGGCCACTTGTCACGCCCCGAGGTAGACCCTGTCCGGCCAACGGACGACACCCCCTTATGACAATTCCAATTCGGTACAAATAGTCGCAGCCAGTATAACACATATCGAAAACGTATAACATCAATAGCGGAAGCTAAACACAATGGAAATACAAACTCAACAACATAAGTACATCGGTATATCCGTCCATACTAGAATAAAATTCATACTGAATATCACAAGAGAAACATACAGCACGACCTCCAATAATAATAAGAGTCCATATGAAGATACATGCGATGGGAAAACAAAACCCTCGGAAATCGGCGGGATGGGATCAAGTGGCAATGCTCCAAGTCCATGCCGAAGTCTTCTATCTACTACCTGGGCGACAGGAAACCCAGGGTCCAGGGTGGTGAGTATAAAACTTAGGGGTAATATATAGAAGTGCATGAACAACATACAGGGTAAAGAGATCTACAGGTATACATGTGAAGATCTACAGGTATACAGCATGAGTCCATCATACATACAGTACTCAACATAGTAACCAGTAACTACAGATACGGTCATACTCATAGCATACACTAAACTAATCAACTGACATAAAATAATGTACATACCTGACGGTCTGCCGTCCACATAACCTATAACATCTTGAACAGGTATATCATAGCATAATCCAAATAACATGCGACAGTCTAAACCAAAACATACTCATGCTCAACACACAGCAGTATATAAAATGCAAATGACATGTAGCATGATATACAATCATATGCAACAACCAAATGCAACATCTCACAAGCATATGTAAAACATATATCAAATACATGCATACATATATATATCAGCAATGCATATGCATGGTCATGCCTGTGCACCCAACTCGCTACCACGACCCCAGTGTGGCCTAGGTGGCACGACATGACAACTATCCCGACTCCAGCCGCCACCACTCTCGAGTGACCGAGTTGGGTAGTATGAAACAGTAGCTAGCCGCCATAGAGCTATATGCTACTCACACGGGGGTCCCTGCTGCTAGCCGCTCCGTCCCTACCCATGAGTAGACGAGCACCGCACCCAGGACTACTGCACATCACACGACCACCGTCTATAGTGGGTGAGTGCGCTAACTACCACTCCGCACAGTGGCCAAGTGCGCATCTCCAGCTACCACCATCCTTAGTGGCCGAGAACGGCACGCACAACAATGCTCTGCCCTCAACCCTGCAACCACTACCCCGAGTGGTCGGGGAGGCAGGATGACTGACGACCCGTCTCAACCACAAGGCAGACCCAGTCGTCAGCATGCATGAAATGTAATGATGCATAGCTCACACACAAATCCTCGCAACACTCCCTAACTCACGGGGAGACCTAGTCAACCAAAAGTCAACCATGCAAGGATGACTAATCCGTAATCACAACCTATTTACCTATGTACAGATAAATAGATCCGTCAAACTAACACACTGATATGTATACGATACAATGATCGACCTCATAATTTGGACTCATCACCTAACCTAGTGATGCAACCCAGTAACCCAATCTGAGGTCATAAAAATAACCCTAACCACATGTACTTACTAAACATCTATCAGCTAACACATAATAGGGTTTTATAGTTCCTATCCGTGCTAGATAATCAATGAAGTAACAGAGTATATATCTCAAAGGTCAAAGGCAGTACAAGCATACGATTAAATAAGAGTGAATTTAAGGTAAACAGGTATAAACATATATACAATGTCATGCACTGGAATTGATCAAACTACCGGACCAGGTAGATATTACCCACCTGATACGAAGCTCGAATAATCGTCACAGTCGCGGACCTGCTTCGTATCCCAAACCTGCACAATAGTAACAAATTACGGTTAAGTACAAAAATCGTCGATACTATACGAACAAAATACTAGTTCATTTTATATTCGTATTCTTTTCCCGGAGGCATTTCAACCACTCCGACTATCCCACTCCGATACACTACATAGATCAATTTAAAATTTATATAGATCTAAACAATACTCCCAACAATATAGACTACCCTCATCACATCTCCTTAACAAAGTATACCCAATACAATCCAATACACTAAGATCTCTAAATCTAAACAGGTCAAACATCAACTAATATTACCCGAGCACCAATACCCGAAACAACAAGCCTAACCACTCATCGACAACTCAAATTCACCATACAAACCAAATCCACAATCACAGTATCATAACTATATCATCACAACTCTCCTTCCACACACCCACAGCCGGCATAATCCTTAGTTAGGGACAATCCATCCTTACCTCAAACAGATTACAACTCAATACCATAACTCACCTACCTTCAACACAGATCAATAAGGGAAACAGAGATTATCCGCATCACACTCTAGTGCTGCCTCAACACAAACATATAATGAATACCCAGCAACATCTAATCCCCAAATCAATCACCGTAATCACAGATTTAATCCCAAATCACAGCTGCAATTCCTAACGATCATCATACCACAGTTCCGATTCAAACAACCCCCAACATCACAATAACAGAACAAAAATCATCATACCAATACCGAAATCACCACAACTTCACAGAAATTTCACACACCACAAGGGATTAAGGAACGAATCTACTTACCAACACGGTAGATCCTCTGACAGTCCACTTCTGCTCGACCTTTACTCACCGAAGGATCTCCAGCCCTAACATAATTCAAGCTACCAACAGTGAGACGCACAACTAAACGGATCAAATCCCAAATCACACGAATACTACAGATGGCAATATTGGTTTAGATCTAAACTTACCGGCTCTAAACTCCACCGGTGGCGAAATTTCCCCCAATCCCAGCTGCTCGCCGAATCAATCCAACCTTCCGATCACTGCCAACCCATAGATCTCAGCTAAAACAACCCGAAATCCAGATCTCTACTCGAAAGAAAAGGAAAGTGATCGATCCTTACCTTCCAGGCAGCTCACTGTCGCGGCGACAGCACCACCGTCTTGCCGAGTGAATGAAACATCGGCACTCCCCTAAGGCACAACACTTGCTGATCTCCGACCAAGGATCAATTACTAGGCGGCGCTGTCGAGCGACTCTCACCGGACGGCGACGGTCTAGAATCCGGCGACGCAATTTCGCGGAGCGACGAAACGAGGCGGAGAAGAAGGAAACAGGGAATGGTGGAATCGCGATTTGGAGAAATCAGTTCGTTCGGCAGCTTATAAAAGCCGTTCGAACTGATTTGGTTAGCTCAGCCCAATCCAAACCTGAGTCTAATCCAAATAGATTTAGCCCGTTTCCAGCCCAAGCCCAAATTCAAATCAAGCCCAATTTCAATCAAGCCCAATTTCAAATCAAGCCCAATTTCAGCCCAACTAGCTAATCATCTTAATTAACCCACTAATTACACCCAATTAATCCCCTAATTAATCCTAATTAATTAAAGGGTTAATAATTTTTTTTTTCGTATACTACATTCTCCCCCACTTAATAAAATTTGGTCCCCAAATTTCCGTACTCATATGCAGTAATCAACGTAAGAAATTTCTTGAATTACTACATATCTCACGTGAACAGGTGAGGGTATCGAGCTCGGATGATATCCTCCAGCTCCCATGTAGCCTCCTCATCAGTGTGATGCTGCCATCCAACCTTTACAAGGCGGATGGTTTTGTTCCGTAACTGACGCTCTTTGCGACCAAGAATCCGCACAGGAACCTCCTCATATGTCGCGTTAGGCTGGAGTGGAACCGACACCTTCGTCAGAACATGATCCGGATGCGGTACGTATTTCCTCATCATAGACACATGGAATATGTTATGGACGCTCGCAAACGTCGAAGGTAGAGCCAACCGGTATGTTACACCTCCAATCCACTCCAATATCTCGAATGGTCCAATGTAGCGTGGTGCTAACTTTCCTTTAATTCCGAATCTCTTAACTCCTTTTGTAGGTGATACTCGCAAAAATACATGATCTCCTATAACAAACTCCAGAGGTCTTCACCTCCGATTCGTATAACTTTTCTGTCTGTCCTGAGCCTCTGACAATCATCGTCTGATAACACGAACTAACTCTGCATCGTGTTGAATACTCTGAGGGCCCAATAACTATCGCTCCCCAACATCCTCCCACAATACTGGAGATCTGCAGGGTCGACCGTACAAAGCCTCAAAGGGAGCCATCTTAATGGAAGAGTGATAGCTATTATTATACGCGAACTCCACCAAGTGGACGTGATCCTCCCAGCTGCCTCCGAAATCCATGACGCAAGATCTCAATAAGTCCTCCAGAGTCTGAATAGTATGCTCCGACTGTCCATCCATCTGCGGATGAAATGCAGTACTGAGACGAACCTCGGTGCCCATAGCATGCTGAAGTCTCTGACAAAATCGTGAAGTAAAACGCGGATCTCTGTTAGATATGATACTCAAGGGTACTCCGTGCAGTCTGACAATCTCTCTACATTATAGCTCAGCTAGTCGATCCAATGGATGTGTCTCACGAATCGGAAGGAAATGAGCGGATTTGGTTAACCTATCCACAATCACCCAAATCGCATCATGTCCTTTACGGGTTCTGGGCAACCCCGTAACAAAATCCATCGTAATATGTTCCCACTTCCATTCCGGAATTGGGATTCTCTGCAGCAATCCGGCGGGTTTCTGATGTTCAGCCTTTACCTGCTGGCAGACCAAACATCGAGCGACGAAATCCGCAATATCCCTCTTCATACCGTCCCACCAATAGGAATGCCTCAAATCATGATACATCCGAGTACCGCCCGGATGTATAGCAATTCTCGAGTGATGTGCCTCTCGTAATAACTCCTCCTTAATTGGATGTGTGTCCGAAACACATAATCTCCCTCAGAATCGGAGGACTCCAGTCTCGTCACACGAGAAATATGTCTGTCGTCCTGAGTCCAGAGTGCTGCATAAGAACTACAGATGCTGATCACTAGCTTGTGCCTCTTTGATCCTCTCAATAATAGTAGACTGGGCAACCATGGATACCAATATCCCTCGGGATGTTTGACCCTGTTCCGACAACCCCAACTCAGAGAACTGTCGAACAAGATCAGTCACTGCGGTCAAATGGCTAGCCAGAATCCCACGGGACTTCCTGCTCAGTGCATCCGCTACAAGGTTAGCTTTACCCGGATGATACTGAATGGTGCAATCATAATCCTTTAGGTATTCCATCCATCGTCTCTGTTTAAGGTTCAATTCCTTCTGAGTGAAAAGATATTTCAAACTCTTATGGTCCGTATAGATCTCAAAAGTAATCCCATACAGATAATGTCTCCATATCTTTAGCGCAAAAATAATGGCTGCTAGCTCCAGATCGTGCACTGGATAATTCCTCTCATGGTCCTTAAGCTGACAGAAGGCATAAGATACAACATGGTCGAACTGCATCAGAACTGCTCCCAATCCTTGGAAAGAAGCATCAATATACAGGACCATCCCATCGCAAGAAGAAGGAATCACTAATACAGGTGCAGAAACTAGTCGCTGCTTAAGCTCCTGAAAACTGGACTCACAGGCCTCTGACCAAGCAAACTTGACCCCTTTCCGGGTCAAGCGAGTGAGTGGTGTGGCTATACGGGAAAATCCCTCCACAAATCTACGGTAATACCCGGCCAATCCAAGAAAACTACGGACTTCCTGAACTGACTTTGGTTGCTCCCAACTGGTAATTTCTTCGATTTTCTGGGGATCAACTGAAATACCTCTGCTAGATACCACATGTCCAAGAAATCCCACAGAAGATAGCCAGAAAGTGCACTTACTGAATTTGGCATATAAATGCTCTCGTCGCAACGTCTCTAATACAATCCGAAGATGGTGCTCATGCTCCTCCTCAGAACGAGAATATATCAAGATATCATCTATGAATACGATGACAAACTGATTCAAGTACCTCAAGAATACCCGGTTTATCAAATTCATAAATGCAGCTGGAGCATTAGTAAGACCAAATGGCATCACTAGAAACTCGTAATGTTCATAATGCGTGCGGAACGCTGTCTTCTGAACATCCTCGTCTCTTACTCTCAGCTGATGATAGCCTGATCGCAGATCAATCTTGGAATACACGCAAGTATCCTTGAGCTGATCAAACAAATCCTCTATCCTTGGCAGTGGATATTTGTTTTTGACGGTCACTGCATTTAGTTGTCGGTAATCAATACATAACCGCAAAGATCCATCTTTCTTTTTAACGAATAGCACGGGAGCTCCCCAGGGTGAAACACTAGGACGAACAAAACCCCTATCCAATAATTCTTGCAGTTGTATCTTTAGCTCACTTAACTCTTTCGGTGCCATCCGGTATGGAGCCTTTGACACCGGTGCGGTTCCTGGAATCACCTCTATCGCGAATTCCACTTGCCTCGGAGGTGGCAAGCCCGGAAGTTCATCTGGAAATACATCCGGATACTCACGAACTACCCGCACGCTGGAAAGAGGTGGTATCTCCTCACTCTCCACTTTGACCAAAGAGAATAAGTAACCCTGACAACCATGCGACATTAATCTCCGAGCCTGTAGTGCAGATATAACGGACACTCCATCATCCCGGGTACCCACAAATTCCCATGCAGGCTGATCTGGTGGTCGGAAGGTCACTACTCTCGCTCTACAATCCACTGTAGCACAATATGTAGCCAACCAATCCATTCCGAGTATAATATCGAATTCCACCATCTCTAGCACCTGAAGGTCCACCGTAAGTATATGTCCCTCGAAATCCAACGGACAACCTTTGATTACTTGATGACTGGTCAAAACCTCGCCCGATGGTAATGATACCGCTAATCCACAAGAACGAATCATAGGGATTCTCCCAATTTTACTCAGAAATATACTAGAAATAAAGGAATGCGAGCTACCAGTATCAATCAATGTATCAGCAGGTATAGAATAAATCAAAATCATACCCCGAATGACCGATCCCTCGGCCCGCTGAGCGTCCTCTCGGGTAATGGCATAAACTCGTCCAGTCTCCACATGCGGCGGCTGCGCTCCAGATATAATAGTAGAATGCCTCCACTCCGGATGGATGCAGTGCAATGATGATCTTCTTTGGAGGTGACTCTGTTGTCTTGAGCATAATATATCCCTGAGAGCTGGCCGGTAGATATCGCTGAGTAGGTGGCCCGAAAAAATAACTCTCTGGAGCTGGAGTATAATGAATCACCGCCGGCATCCCGGAAGAATCACTCCCATGTATATGATATATCTGGGCTGTAGGAGGTAGTATCTGTCTCTGACCATGCATCTGCGTCCTAGGTGCTAACCTCTGCTGATGATGCTGATCAGATCTCTTTCCCTAGTTGGAATTGCCTGAACCCTCTAGCCGTGCCTTCAGAGTACACTCTCGACTAGTGTGCCCTGGATGCTTGCAGTAATAACAAACACTCCGGTCCAAGGGACACTCTGAAATGTGGTGGGTTCCTGACCCGCATCTATAGTATCTAGCCATGTGTCCGCTCTTACGGTTCTTCTGAGAACCTCAGGCCTGTAGTCGGTGCTTCCCTTTACGTGCCCTAGATGATCCCTCACGAAGTACCACGAAGCCCCACTCGATCTTGCTTTCTCTCGAGTCTCTCGGTGGTCGCATCTATTTTCCAACTCTCTCTCCTTTGCGATTTGCTGAGAAGTCATCTCAATAGATAGTGCCCTATCCAGTGCCTCTCGGTACGAATTAATGGAAGATCCGATGGTTTGACCGAATATCGCCCGAACCACATAAATTGGAACATTCTGTCCCCATCCTGTGCTACCAAATGTGGACAAAATTCCGCGAGTCGGGTGAACTCCGCATTATACTCCATGACTGACCAGTTGCCCTGCTTAAGTGTTAAGAACTCCTGACGGCGTCTTTGTAGAGAATCTGAGAAGAAAATCGCCTCCAGAATATATCTCGAAAAACTGCCCAGGTGATGTTCTGCTCTCCCATCAAGGTCTTCTGCATTTTCCACCACGTAACCGCCTGCTCCCGAAGGTGATAAGCTGCTAGACCCACCTTCTCCTCATCGGTGCAACTCATGAACTCAAACGTATCCTCCAAATTGTCTAACCAGGTCCGTGCAATCCAGGGATTAGACTCGCCTCGAAATAGTGTAAATCAGTCCTTGGCTGATCGTGCTAACACAGGTATACGTGCCTTGACTCTGACCCAACTGGAATCCGTAGCAGTCGGCATAGTCGGTGGTACATCAGGCTCTTGAGGTTTCGAACCTCTGGTAGGAGACTGTCGTGGCTCTTCCTGATCAACCGATCCTCCGGTAGTAGGCTGTTTAGATGGTCGACCTCTCTTACGAGTCTGAACAGGTGCCATAATATCGTCTGTTCACACCTGTTGAACGACTTACATAAATATTTAACCAGAAAATATAGTGTGTCAAGATTTCTTACTTCGGGCAACTTGGAGCTCATGCCTCTGTCAATCCCATCTTACCAAAATCGAAATCAAATCAAATCAAAACGATTTCTGAGGTCCCAAAATCCGACAAAAACATTATTGCATAGCATCGCAACCTAGAGCTCTGATACCAATAAAATTGTCACGCCCCGAGGTAGACCTTGTCCGGCCAACGGACGGCACCCCCTTATGACAATTCCAATTCGGTACAAATAGTCACAGCCAGTATAACACATATCGAAAACGTATAACATCAATAGCGGAAGCTAAACACAATGGAAATACAAACTCTACAACATAAGTACATCGGTATATCCGTCCATACTAGAACAAAATCCATACTGAATATCACAAGAGAAACATACAGCACGACCTCCAATAATATTAAGAGTCGATATGAAGATACATGGGATGGGAAAACAAAACCCTCGGAAATCGGCGGGATGGGATCAAGTGGCAATGCTCCAAGTCCATGCCGAAGTCTTCTATCTACTACCTGGGCGACAGGAAACCCAGGGTCCAGGGTGGTGAGTATAAAACTCAGGGGTAATATATAGAAGTGCATGAACAACATACAGGGTAAAGAGATCTACAGGTATACATGTGAAGATCTACAGGTATACAGCATGAGTCCATCATACATACAGTACTCAACATAGTAACCAGTAACTACAGATACGGTCTTACTCATAGCATACACTAAACTAATCAACTGACATAAAATAATGTACATACCTGACGGTCTGCCGTCCACATGACCTATAACATCCTGAACAGGTATATCATAGCATAATCCAAATAACATGCGACAGTCTAAACCAAAACATACTCATGCTCAACACACAACAGTATATAAAATGCAAATGACATGTAGCATGATATACAATCATATGCAGCAACCAAATGCAACATCTCACAAGCATATGTAAAACATATATCAAATACATGCATACATATATATATCAGCAATGCATATGCATGGTCATGCCTGTACACCCAACTCGCTACCACGACCCCAGTGTGGCCTAGGTGGCACGACATGACAACTATCCCGACTCCATCCGCCACCACTCTCGAGTGACCGAGTTGGGTAGTATGAAATAGTAGCTAGCCGCCATAGAGCTATATGCTACTCACACGGGGGTCCCCGCTGCTAGCCGCTCCATCCCTACCCATGAGTAGACGAGCACCGCACCCAGGACTACTGCACATCACACGACCACCGTCTATAGTGGGTGAGTGCGCCCCTACCACTCCATGCGTGGCCAAGTCGCATCTCCACTACCACCATCCTTAGTGGCCGAGAAGCGGCCACCAACAATGCTCGCCTCAACCCTGCAACCACTACCCCGAGTGGTCGGGGAGGCAGGATGACTGACGACCCGTCTCAACCACAAGGCAGACCCAGTCGTTAGCATGCATGAAATGTAATGATGCATAGCTCACACACAAATCCTCGCAACACTCCCTAACTCACAGGGAGACCTAGTCAACCAAAAGTCAACCATGCAAGGACGACTAATCCGTAATCACAACCTATTTATCTATGTACAAATAAATAGATCCGTCAAACTAACACACTGATATGTATACGATACAATGACCGACCTCATAATTTGGACTCATCACCTAACCTAGTGATGTAACCCAGTAACCCAATCTGAGGTCATAAAAATAACCCTAACCACATGTACTTACTAAACATCTATCAGCTAACACATAATAGGGTTTTATAGTTCCTATCCATGCTAGATAATCAATGAAGTAACAGAGTATATATCTCAAAGGTCAAAGGCAGTACAAGCATACGATTAAATAAGAGTGGATTTAAGGTAAACAGGTATAAACATATATACAATGTCATGCACTGGAATTGATCAAACTACCAGACCAGGTAGATATTACCCACCTGATACGAAGCTCGAATAATCATCACAGTCGCGAACCTGCTTCGTATCCCAAACCTGCACAATAGTAATAAATTATGGTTAAGTGCAAATCGCCGATACTATACGAACAAAATACTAGTTCATTTTATATTCGTATTCTTTTCCCGGAGGCATTTCAACCACTTCGACTATCCCACTCCGATACACTACATAGATCAATTTAAAATTTATATAGATCTAAACAATACTCCCAACAATATAGACTACCCTCATCACATCTCCTTAACAAAGTATACCCAATACACTAAGATCTCTAAATCTAAACAGGTCAAACATCAACTAATATTACCCGAACACCAATACCCGAAATCACCACAACTTCACAGAAATTTCACACACCATAAGGGATTAAGGAACGGATCTACTTACCAACACGGTAGATCCTCCGACAGTCCACTTCTGCTCGACCTTTACTCACCGAAGGATCTCCATCCCTAACACAATTTAAGCTACCAACAGTGAGACGCACAACCAAATGGATCAAATCCCAAATCACACGAATACTACAGATGGCAATATTGGTTTAGATCCAAACTTACCGGCTCTAAACTCCACCGGTGGAAAAATTTCCCCTAATCCCAGCTACTCGCCGAATCAATCCAACCTCATGATCACTGCCAACCCATAGATCTCAGCTAAAACAACCCAAAAACCAGATCTCTACTCGAAAGAGAAGGAAAGTGATCGATCCTTACCTTCCAGTAAACATCACGCTGGCGACAAGACTTGCCTTCTTGCCGAGCGAATGAAACGCTCTAAGACTTCTAAGGCACAACATTTGCTGATCTCCGACCAAGGATCAATTACTAGGCGGCGCTGTCGAGCGGCCCTCACCGGATGCCGACGGTCTAGAATCCGGCGACGTGATTTCGCGGAGCGACGAAACGAGGCGGAGAAGAAGGAAACAGGGAATGGTGGAATCGCGATTTGGAGAAATCAGTTCATTCGACAGCTTATAAAAGCCGTTCGAACTGATTTGGTTAGCTCAGCCCAATCCAAACCTGAGTCTAATCCAAATAGATTTAGCCCGTTTCCATCCCAAGCCCAAATTCAAATCAAGCCCAATTTCAATCAAGCCCAATTTCAAATCAAGCCCAATTTTAGCCCAACTAGCTAATCATCTTAATTAACCCACTAATTAAACCCAATTAATCCCCTAATTAATCCTAATTAATTAAAGGGTTAATAAATTTTTTTTTTCATATACTACACCACTCGTCGTCGCCGGATCTGGTCGCTGCTCCATCACCGCCGGCTGAGCTAGATCACGCGAGGTCACCGACCCCTTCAATTGTTGGCCCTTCTCTTGATTCCGATCATGGCACCGTGGGCACCTTGCAAGCGACATCGACGCCGCAAGAACCAACTGCAGTCGATTGATTTGCTCTCATTTCTTCCAAGCTCTGTTTGCCGTCACCATTTGTTTGTCGAGCGAGCAGTGTCATCGACTCCTCTTCATCAGCCACATTAACAAGCTCGAGTTGGTGTCACCTTTTGCTTGTGATGCCACTGTCCTTCTTCCTCTAAGTTAGTTGTAGGAGGTTTTCTTTTGTGTCGCCCCGTCGACCATTGCTTGATCTACTAGTATACCATCGACAATTTTGGGTAATTTGTGATATCTTTCTGCTATTTGATTAAGGGTTCTAGGAATTTGATTAGAGAAGAATTTATTTCTGTGAGTATAGGTGATTAAGAATGGGTACATCTTTAGCTGAGATCAACATTGGATGTATGTGTTCCGATAAATTATGAGGTGGGAGCGATGTCAGGTAAGCTTAAATATGGATTTGTTATGGGTGTATACTATTTTACAGTTGAACTAGTGTTGAATTGATGGTTAATAGTCATGGAAGAGTTTGTTCTATTTGGGGATATAGTATAGGGATTAATGTGCTGGCCTGATTCGTGTTGATAGATCATAATCCATTAGAAATGGATTGATGAGCTAATCAAGGGGTTAATGAATCGGTTTGATTCTATTATAGGATGATGGTAGAACTTAGTTATGTTCCTTGTTCTTTCTTGTAGGACTTTGATATGAGGCAGCTTCGCGGGCGCGTATACAACCATCACAATCTACTTAGCAGGTGGGTAATACCTACCTTGGTCAGGTAGTTTATTGATTTTGGTGCATGAATTTTTACGATGTTGATGACACTTTTACCTTGACTCTGTTAGGAAACCGGTCCGAATCTGATGTTCACAACATCGTGGGCAAATACTTCGCACAACCGCAGCGGAAACAATAATTTAAATCGGATCCCACCAGAGATCCATGCAAAACTATATAAATTGTTTTCTATATTCTAGTCTAGATCTTATCTAGAGGAGGAATATACCTTCGGTGTGTGCCCTTCGTAATCCCGCTTTTCCAAACGCTGTCGGATCTCAATACAGTAAGGGTAGCCGTATATCTATGGTATCCACACTGACACCCACACTAGCTTTGGAGTCACGTTGTGCTAGCAACCCCTAGCAAAACGCCAAGACCTCTTTGGAAGAAGAAGGAGATGAAGGAGGAGATGAGAGAACACTTTCTCTTGGCCTTTTTTCTTGCACACCCAAACAAAAGCACCCTCAAGTGTAGTCCACGTGAAACACCAAAAAGTCATTTTAATCCCATAGTCATCAATGCCATTATCTCCTCATTAAGACATCTCTTAATACCAAGACTCTTGGTATTCTCCTTCATGAATTCTCATCATGAATACCAAGGCTCTTGGTATTCCCATGCATGATTAATTAAATTAATCATGCATGATGATGAATCATCTTCCATGGTTTAACTTGAGCCTAACTCAAGTTTAACTAGTTTGAGTCTAACTCAAATCTTGGCCATATGCTCAATTGTCCTTTTAGTCCAACTAAAAGAAACCATCTCCAAAATAGAATGTCATTTGTGTGTGACCCTATAGGCTCTTGTAATGTTGGCAATGTATCTAAAACCCCTTTTAGATACATAAGCAATGAGCGACATCTAACAATACATCATTGCTACCCAAGTTACAAGATCGTCGAGATCCGACAACCTTTCCATGACTATTATCATGTATGACGGTGTCCTTCTATCTCTGAATCTTAGATCGATCAATGAGGCATAGACCGTGTCATCCCCTTATCGATCTTTATGTTTCTTGATCCCCAAGTAGACTCACTCAAACAAATGAGCTCAATATCTCATATTGACTCATTTGAGCATGACCATGCATTTAGTGGTCCTACTCTATCAAGAGGCCAAAGATATCACTCCTGTCATATAGGAGGGATAGATCTCATCTACATCACTGACATCCCTCCACATAATTCGTTACATATCCAGTGATCGCCATTATAGTCACCCTGTTACGGTGTGATGTTAGACGATACCAAAGTACATAACTCCTTATGTAGGGAACCGTAGTGACTTTAGGTCTAAGGACTATTCATACCAATAGTCACATGAGAAAGTATATGACACTCATATAACGATCCATGATACTTTCTCATGGCGGGTCAATTCAGTATATATATTCTCCAATATATATACCCATGTGTCAATGTGATATCACATATCCATTGACCTACATGTTAGTCTCAATGTATTAATATTGCCCTTGTATATTAATACTTGACTAGGAATATTAAGAATAGTGTTCTCTATAACTTCTCATAATCAATTCTACCAATTGATATATTGTAGATTAGAACCTACTATTCAAGGGCATTATTATATTTATTTTAGCTGGCACACACATAAAGTAAATATAATAAACAATCCTTGCCTTTTTATTAATGAAATATGATACACATGATCCCTAATCAATCATCTCATGATTGACACTAAGGGCTGACACTAACAGACTCCACTCTTATTTAATCATGTGCTTGTTACTTAGCCTTTGTACTTTGAGATGCGTTGTTATTATCTTACAGTTCGTTCATCACTGTTATAGATTATAGACTCTATTGTAAGTTGACCTGTAGAGGTTCATTTAAGTGCATGTTACTAGGGCACAGTTGTGGATTCAGCTTTATTCATTGTGTTACATCTAGGGTTAGGTGATGATTTTGATGGTGGGGTCGATTGTTGTATCACACACATTTACGTGGTGCATCAATGGTGGATTTGGCCATCGATGCATAGATAAGTGGGTTGTTGTCAATATGTGGAGTGGATTGTCGTGTTATATCCCTTTACGTTGTGTGTCTAATATGGATCATGGATCTGTGTTTAGTAGATTGTCGATAGTGGGTTGCTATGGACTGGTGGTCATAGCATGGTTGACTATCAGTCGTGTATGGATCTCTGTTGGATAGAGAGTGTGTTGTGGATGTATGTGTGTGTAGTTGTGCATTCATTCCATTTACATATATGCTGGCGACTTGGTCTCCCTTGTGGTTGAGAGGGTCGTCAGTTATTTTACCTCCACGGTTACTCATGGTAGTAGTAACTAGTGTCAGGGTAGTTCATTTGTTGTGCCACACTCGACACTCTTGATAGTGATAGTTGGAGTTACGTGCAGTTGTCTTGAGTATGTGACACTCAACCACTCATTGGTAGTGTCAATTGGAGTGGCCAGTAGTAGAGACCCCCATTGTGTAGCTTATAGCTCTTTCGCTTATCGCTACTTATTTATACTGCTCACTCTGCCACTCGAGAGCAGTGGTTATTGTTGAGTTGGGACTGTTGTCATGTTGTGCCACCTAGGTCACACTGGGGTCGTGGTAGCGAGTGGGGTGCGTAGGCATGACCATACATTTGCATTGCCATGTGTGAGGGCATTTATATATATATATATATATATATATATATATATATATATATATATATATATATATATATATATAGGTGTGTGTGTGTGTGTGTGTGAGAGAGAGAGAGAGCAGTGTGTGTGTGTATACAATCTATATATATACTTGTTGTGCTGTTGCATTTGTTTGTGCTATGTTTGTTGCATTTGGTTGTAAATCATCTTGCATGTTATTTACATATTCTATGTTGGTTGTGTGTAGGATACCAATGTACGCGTTGGTTGGATTGTTGTACACCTTTGACCAGTATCATGATGTGGTACGGGATAGACCAGGTACGTTGTTGTATTTGTTATAGAACATCCGTAGGGCAGTTTGTTGATCACAGAGGTAGTGTTGCTCTTCTATATTATATGTGTTATATTGTGGTATATGTGCTCAGGTGGTATGAGTTGTAGCATTGCAACTCTTCAGGTATGTCAATACCTTATGTTGTTCAGTTGATCTTTTGGTATACACATGAGTTATTTTATACTGGTGATTATCTGTTGTACCTTTAGACTGTATATCTATTGATCTCCTTACATTTATTTAGTTCATGCACTATCTATTCTTTACCGCTAAGTTTTATACTCACCACCACAGACCCAAGATTTTCCTGTCACTCAAGTAACAGGTAGAAGATTCCTAGGATGCTTGGAGCTCCGCCAGCTGATCCCATCTCACACCGAGCATTTGGAGTTTAATTTATATTTGTTCCGCTGCTATTTTTGTATTATAGTCATGTATGTGAAGTGTTGTATTTGGCTTTTATGCAGTGTTGTATTTGGCTTTTATGATGTTGTTGGTTTGGACCATATGTTGTTTAGTGTGTTAGAGTCACACCGGTGCGCATTTTTGTGTCTTTGTGGTTGTAATATTTGGTAGTGTGATTTCATTATGCTGTGTGGTTGAGGCCGAAAGACTTTGTATCAACAGAGAATTATATCACGTACAGGGGAGACACTACAAGAAAAATGAAAAATAGCGACGAATTACTATTTCGTCGCTAAAACTGCATATTTGCGACGAAATAATCTATCGTCGCAAAATAATCTTATATTTGCGACGAAATATAACATTTCGTTGTCAATATACTATATATTGATGACGATATAAACATATTCATCGTAAAATAATACTTAGCGACGAATAAATATAGAATCACCGTAAATTACTTAGCGACGAACTATTAACATTCATAGCAAATTATTCAGTCGAGCCACCATTCGAGTAAACTGGATTCTATGGCCGGTCGAATGTCAAACAGTCGAGTCGTCAATCCCGCTAGTCGACTATTATGTTCCATTTTTGTTGTAGTGAGATGTTGTCCGATTTTCAGGCTCGACATACTCTCGGGGCGTGACAACAATCATCACTACCATCATTAAAAAAATCATCATAATTATCACCGTCACAAGCAAAACGGGAGGAGATAAAGAAGGGGGAATTTGAGTTGGAGTGGAAGCTAACTGAAGATGTTGCATGATTAATATCTGTTGTCTGCAGAATTCGTTCATTTGTTCATTGAATTTTTTATCCCTTTGCCTCTATAATGTGCAGACCTCTTGAGGTTCATTGTCTTTTTGTATTAGTAACTTTTTCAAATGGCTAATCTCTTCAAAAAATTTGCTCTAATAACCTATAAAAAAAGACATTGCATTAATAGATCAAATATATAAATTTAAAAATAAGACAATAAATAGACAACTATTTGAGTTATGAGATTTATAAATTTATAAATTACAACTAAACCTACTCACATAATCAATATTACCATATATGAAGATCAATATCAAATTTTTATTATATTAAGAGAATAAAACTTACCTATAATCAAAAATCAAAGTCTCATTGTCATTTTCATCCTTATTATCTAGCTTTTCAATGTCATTATCATCATCCTCCTCATCCTCATCATCAATCTCAAAATTAAATTTTACATCGTCATCCTCATTAATTTCACTTGCATCAACATTTATCACTACTCCACTGGAATCTCGTAATGTTGGAATATTATATTCTTTGGTCTAAAATATGTTCGCAGCTTCCTCTTGCCGATATGCTATGTATTGCCAACATTCCTCAATTTTTTCCCCATGTTTTTGTTTTATAAACAACTCACCAATCAATTTTGTCACGTTTGAAACTATGATATAAAGCATAAAATACTTAAATTGTTTGTTGTGCCAACACAAATGGTTCAAATCTCTTATACAATTTCTTATGATTTATTTCAATCAAATTAAACTGTGGATGCATCTTCATACCTTTGACAGGGTCAAACTAACGACACATAAATAAAACAACTCACAATTTTAGTCCAGGGTACTCTACCTCTAAAATTTTATCCAACAAATTATAAAAAAATATTTCTTGCACCTCTATCATTAAATGACTTAATACAAACCCTACTATTCATTGTAATTTTTTCTATTCCATATTCTTGAGTATGAAAATTATATCCATTTATAAAATATATCCATCAAGTTTGTACCATTGATTTTAGACCCCATGAGAGATGGATTAGCAATTTTGTTCAATGTGAGCTTGATTATCATGAACCTAAAGTCAAATAAATTTGCATTAAAGTTAATATTTAAACAATTGATTATAGACTGCTCACATAACTTTTAAACTATGATGCAAATTATTTATCTCAAACTCATGCACTGAAAGCTCAGAATATAAGTTTTAAAAAGTCCTACAAAAAAAATTATAACACAAAAAATTTACTACATGAGAAATACATAATATAGCAAATATATACTAACTCAAAATATGACATTACTTTTGGATAGTTCAATAAAATATATGTGTGGATTGTCCGCTATTTTGACTATTTAAGTATCTTTGTGTACATAGTCCATACGGTCGACCAAGATAGTTAAAAATTGATAATGACTTTAAATTTAGATTAACATAACCCTCATCATTTCTTCTCGCTCTCCGCCTTTTGTATTGAACATGAGACTCAAAATAATATGATACAAAAGTTGTTACTTCCTCTACAATATATGCATTAACAATAGAAGCTTTGACACATGTCTTATTTTTCACTTTTTCTTCAAATGATATAGAAATCTAATTGTAATAAAACAAAATGTATTAGAAAATAATATATAATAAAATTAGTCATTTTATAATGCATTGATAACGAAGTATAGAAGATGAAAAGTTCACCTTTCAAATGGATACATTCATCGAAATTAGATAGGACCTCCAACTTTGGCCTCATATGACAAGTGAACCAAAAGGTGTTTCATGGAATAAAAATTCACGGTGGAAATATTCTTTCTAAATTACACAAAATGATTGTTGGTGCAATCGGCCCAGACTCGAGTTTGACTCGAACTGTATTTTGATGTTAGACAAAACATATGACATGGGATTGTCATGGGAAGTCCAACATGGGTTGACCACGTAAATCCAAGTGTGCAGCCTTGGTGGTGAAAAGTCCAAGCATGGGGCTTGGTGTTGGAAAGTCCAACATGGGTTGGCCACGTAAGTCCAAGTGTGTAGCCTTGGCGGTGAAAGTCCAAGCATGGGGCTTGGCATGGAAAATCCAAGCATGAGGCTTGGTGTGGGAAGTCTTGAGGACTTGGAAAGTTCACTAGGCTCGGGGTCCTTGAGTCGGTGAAAGATGACATTGCGAAGCCATGCGCTTGGTGCATCTGAGGGACCGTCGGACGGGGTGTCACACCCCGAGAGTATGTCGTGCCGAAAAGTAAACGGATAGCATCTCCTCTGTACGTGGCAACATCTCGTGTTAATACAAGGCCCTTGGGCCCATAATAAACATAACATATAACAATGTAAGCATAATAACACATCAAAATACAGCGGAAACAACACAACAACAATACAATCCCACACCCATGCATACCGGTATGACTAACACCAAAACCAAGAACCACCATAACAAAATTAGAAAAGAAAGATACAACAACAATAGTCACAGACTACAATCATCACACAAAAACCAAATACATATCGAAACACTAATGATAACCCAAAAACCCAGACTCTCGGAGTTGAGATGAGACAATGCCAGCCAGCGGTGCTCCAAGTCCATCACGAAGTCGGCTACCTATTACCTGGGCGACAGAAAAACCCAGGGTCCGTGGTGGTGAGTAAAACTCAGCAGGTAATAGGAAAACATGTATATATATCCATATCACATGTAATTCGATAAAAAAAATCTACAGGTATATCAGGTAACACTAACACGATAACATATCCATGTATATACCTTCTAACCAAAAGCCAATATAAAATGCAGACATACCTGAACGTCTGCTACGCTACACCTATCCAACCTGAGCACATATCCAAAATATATACATATACAGGAAGTCTGCTCTAAACCATATAATGACATAAATACAGGTCAAAGAATGCAATAGACAATCCAACAACTATACAGGTATCCTACACAACCGTATAAGCGATGCGGGTAGCATGTATGAAGATGATGTACAACCAAATGCAACAAGCATAGTACAATCAAATGCAGCATCACAATAAGCATATATATATAGACTGCATCTATATATGTATACTAATCACAATCATCCATATATATATATATATATATATATATATATATATATGACAATATGAAAAAATGTCATAAGTCGGCAATGCAGCATGGATGGTCATGTCGGCTCACCCTAAAGCTACCACGACCCCAGTGTGGCATCGGTAGCTCGAGCATGACAACTGTCCCAACTCAACACCAACCACTACTCTCGAGTGACCGAGTGGGCAGTATGATCGAGTAGCATATAAGCGTGAAGAGCAAGCTACACGATGGGGGTCCCTACTGTTTGCCACTCTGACAGTCACTACCCATTAGTGGTCAAGTACCACACACGCAGGACTATGGCACGCAAATCCCACTACCTCCGTCTATAGTGGTAGAGTGCAGCACCACAATACTCTGCCCTCACACCGGTTACTCCTCCTATGAGTAACCGTGGAGGTAGGATGACTGGCGACCCTCTCAACCACAAAGGAGACCACGTCGCCAGCATGCATACAAATAACATGAATGTAATGTCTCACATATATACATCCACCATAGACTCTCTATTCTACAGAGATTTATACTAATCAGATCAACGCACTCTCTATCCTGTAGAGAATCATACTCAACTGATCATAACACTCTCTATCCTGTAGAGAGTCATACCAATCTAATCGACGCACTCTCTATCCTGTAGAGAGTCGTACTCAACTGATGGACGCACTCTCTATCCTATAGAGAGTCGTACTTACTGATCGACGCACTCTCTATCCTGTAGAGAGTTGTACTCAAACTGATTATATCAAGCTAGGACCATCGGTCCGTAGCGACACACTAAATATCATTCACCTGACTATTTACACAATACATGGTCGGTGGTAAACATGCAACCTAAGGGTACTAGAATTAACCCTAGATTCAAGACATTATCTACCTATGGATGACCTTTTTGCTAAATTTACAGTCAGGTTGTCATCCGAACTTTACTATTTGCACTTAACTAAACAAATTCTAGGTTACTTACATCACCTATATATATAACTCCTAATCATGATAAAATCAAACATGATAGTAGCAATGGAGTTAACAGCCAAAGGTAAAGTATCAAGCACAAGAGTAAATAAGAACAGAGTCAAGGTAACATGATCATATAAGATGATCATGCATCTAAATCTGTATGCATTAAAACTACCTGACCAGGGTAGGAATTACCCACCTGATATGTAGAATATCCCAATAAATCTTCATGTCTAAGAGTTTCTCACAATTAATCCTGCAAGAAAGAGCAAGGAACATATCTAAGTTCTTTATAAGTCCAACAGTGCTATGAAATCCCTATCGATTCCCTTACACTATTTAATCAACCCAGAAGTGCATATACGACAACGTGCATAACTTATCCAGATATGAACTTACCAAGCTTAACTTTCTTTGCACATCTTCTTGATCTCATATTCCTTGTAATTCCACCATAATTATCCAAGTCTAGCTTCCTCGATCTAACACCTTGATCCACCTAGGTGAGTCCAATCTGTACCAACAGATAAACCGAATCTTGCATCACTAAATCTGTTCATCCTACAATTTTATCAACATATGGAACTAACGAATCAATCCACAGTCAATCCATAGCACATACCTCTTACCCCCTTCAACGACACAATTGTATCATAGTAATTGATATTGCTCGCAAAGACTGAAATAATTGGTTGCAAGGTGCCAAGCAGCTGCAATGGAACTCAGCAAAATATAATATAACCATCGGAGCTGCAGTGGCAACACCTCTCCTCCACCATGACAAGGGTACAGCTGGAACCCCTATAATCCAAAATTAACCATGATGAAGAGATCTGGCCTTCAGATCAAAGAAGATCAACAACCACAAATGAAGGAAATCCAACACCTCCGATGGTAGATCTCAGCTGTGGCAGCGTCGAAAGATCGTTGATGGGAACGATGCTGTAAAGGTTGATGGTCGTGGCGATCGAGCTACACAGTGGAAGAAGAAACACTCGACTTCATCAGAGATTTGGATAAGGAAGAAGAGAACACCCCCGGCGGATGGTGGCTGACATGGGATCACAGGTCGACGGCGAAGCAAGCGACAGTGGAGTTGCTCGTGGCCAGAGAGGCCAACCATGTGGTATTGCCATCTGGATTTGGAGAAGACAAAGCTGTGGAGGATGAAGGAGAAGAGGGATTGACCGATTAAGGAGCGGCGACGACGAGCGACAGATATCCCTGGCAAGGCTGGCGACCAACACTGTGCATCGACGAGAGGGGCAGCAACACCAACGAACTCAAGCTCCCGCGATCGGAAAGGCAGGAAGCATCGGCATTAGTCACGGGCGATGGAGATCGGCTGGATCGGACAGAGATCAACTGGATCGGGCAGAGTTCGACACCGACGGCAGTAGCTATGGCTCGGTGGCGTGCGGTGGTAGCAGATAAGCTCGAGGAGTCGGTGCTAGGGCGGCGGCAGCGAGCACAGGAAGGAGATCGGCGAGTAGAGAAGAGAAAAATGGGGAAGAAGTCGCACATGTGAATGCCGATCGGGGAAATGAAGGGGAGAAGAAAAGTCGCGGCGTGAAAAAGAGAGAAACGGTTAGAAACGCCCGCGCGGAGAAGTCACGTGCGGTGAGGAAAGAAATTGGGATCGCGAGTGGGAAATGGGGAAAATGCGATTGGGTTCGGGTTTAATCCTATAACCAATTAATCCTTAGTTCCATTAAACCAAGATTAATCCCTCATAAGCATATAACCCAAACAGGAAATCTTTCCCCGCAACTGCCATAAAATTTTCATTTAAGTCTAGAAAAATTTCTAAAAATTCCTAAAAAATTCCATAGAGTATTTTCCTAATTAACAAGAATTATTTTATTTTATTTTATTATTTATTTATTTATTTTTTCTGGTATTTTACACGGGGAGATAATGGAGTGAGGCCCAAGGGAAGCAGACTTCGAGGGAAAGAGACGTGAAGGATGACATTGCGAAGCCGTGCACTTGGTGCATCCAAGGGACGTAGGCCGAGGGAAGAGAGATTCGATGGGGAACTCCATGAGAGGATGAGGTGGACTTGGCCAACTGGCTAAGACTGAGTGTCGGATACTCAAACGTGGTGTTTGTGGGTTTACCCGACGGACGAATGCTCAAACAACTTGGTGTTTGAGGTTTTACCCAACATCAGTCGACTGATATACGTACCAGTCGACTACTCTAGGTCGATTGGATTCGATCGGTGTTCGACTGACCAAGTTACGGAACATTTGATCGCCGAGGGAGGCGGCGATCATCGACACCACCGATGGATGAAGGCATCGACGTCGTCGCGGTGAATTCGGCCACAGAAAGTCTTCTAGTCGAGTGATCGCGGAGAACAGTCGACTGATGGGATCATCAGTCGACTGATGGGCATGATCAGTTGACTGATGATGGATCCGTTGGAACATTGCCAGCATAGATCAAGTCATTGTGAGACAACGGCTATAGGACCAGTCGACTGATGGTCACGAGCAATCGACTGATGGGCGTGGAATCAGCTCGATGTAGATTATAAATGAAGCTCTAGATGGAGGATTTCGCCAAGAGTTTTTGGGGAGATTTTGGAGGGGAATTGTTGCTGCATTCCAGACCTTAAAGAGGAAAACCAAAGCAAGCTACAAATAAAGAGTTCAAAGCATTGTTGTAAAGTGTTCTTTACTTGTTTTGTGTATTGTCTTGTAATAGCTTGTATTTTATTATATTACTTGTGTAATCCTTGTACGAGGTTTCTTCACCTCTGACTTATTGTTGAGAAGGAGTTGTTGTTAGTGTAGTGCGCATAACACGAGCTCATTGAGCTCACCCATGGAGTAGGAACCCTAAGGTTCTGAACCACGTATATCGTGTGTTGTTTTTTGTATTCTTGTTGTGTATTCGTTTTATTATCATTCCTCTGTGCATTAACGAGAATTGTAGATGAGCACGTGATTAATGGTGATTTCCACCGTACATGCGATTTGGGCTATTCACCCCCCTCTAGCCGGCCACCGATCCTCCAAATGAATGTCTCAACACTGTCGAACAAATATCATAAAGGAAAATGCTTAACAACACCACATATAAAGTTGTGTAAGATTTTCTTAAAAGCAATATGAATTATCCTTTCCATAAATATATGACAGTCATGACTTTTCAAACAATCAATTTGCATGCCTTCGTATCGATGCATCTTCCAAGATCAGAGACATAACCATCAGAAAATCTCAATGATTTCAACCATTAACAAATTTATAACATAAAAAATTTATGACATAAGAAATACATAATATAACATATATATACTAACTCAAAATACGATGTTACTTCTGGATAATTCGGTAAAATATATATGTGGATTGTCTGCCATTCTTTACTATTTAAGTATCTATGTGTACATGGTCTACTCGGTTGACCAAGGTAGTTAAAAATTGAGAATGACTTAAAATTCAGATTAACTGGACCCTCATCATTTTTTGTCGCTCTCTCCTTTTGTATTGAACGTGAGGCTCAAAATAATATGATGCAAAAGTTGTTACTTCCTCCACAATATATGCATTAACAATAGAAGTTTCAACACATGTCTTATTTTTCACTTTTTTCTTCAAATGATATAGGAATCTAATTGTAATAAAACAAAATATATTAGAAAATAATATATATAATAAAATTAGTCATTTTATATATAATGCATTGATAACGAAGTATATAAGATGAAAAGTTCGCCTTTCAAATGGATACATTCATCGAAATTGGATAGGACCTCTAAATTTAGCCTCATATGACAAGTGAACCAAAAGATATTTCATGGAATCCAAAAATGATAGTGAAAATATTATTTCTAAGTTATACGAAATGATTGGAATGTCTCTCTAATGTTTTCATGTGTGAATATGTCAACACTGTCGAGCAAATATCATGAAGAAAAATATTTAACTCGTAATAGCACCCCATACAAAATTGTGCAAGATTTCCTTAAAAGAAATAGAAATTATCATTTCCATGAATATATGACAGTCATGACTTTTCAAACCAAACAATTTGCATTTCTTCATATCGACGTATCTTCCAAGATTAGAGACATAATCATCACGAAATCTCAATGATTTCAACTATTTACAAACAATCAATCTCTGATCTTTATTCAATGTATAAACTATACTAGGCTTTGGTCTCCTACTATTTTCATCGACATCAAGTGTGGGTCGTTTACAAAGGAGGCATATATCTTTTCTTGCATTCAGATTATCTTTTATTTTTCTAGTGATATCCATCACTGTATTTATTATTAACACAAATTCTTTTTAGTATGCATTACATCAAGATTATGATGAATCAAATGACTCTTCCAATATGGTAAATCTCAAAATATACTCTGTTTACTCTATTTATGTGTATTTCCATAGCCACATATTGTAACATTTGACTCTTCAATAACAGATGGAAAGTGAAGCACTCTATATCATATTCGTTCACCAATTAATCTCAATGGTGGAGATGTTCTTTCATTTCTATTCTTAGTTAATTCTTCTTTATTTATTTTGAATATATGATTTGGTGATAAAAATTATCTATGACAATCAAAATAACTCACCTTCTTCTCATGTTTCAATCTGAATGATTTTGATCTCTTCATATATATTGGGTTGTAGGGAATCCATGCGCGCTTCGAAACATTTTACAAGCACATAAGCAGCAGAAAAGTAGGATCCCTCCAGAGATCCATGCAGAAACCATACTCGTTTGATCGATTCTATCCTATGAGATTCGTAGTTACCCTCGATGCGAGCCCTTCGCAATCCTGTCAGCAACACTTGTGTGCAAGGTGTCTAGATCTCAGCGCGGTCAGGATGTCCGCGCCTCCACGGTATCCACACGAACCGTGAGATGAAGGGGAACTAAACTATGGTGCTAGCCACAAGATGTTGGTTCGGCCAAGGAGGTAGAACAAGAAGGAGAAGAAGATCACACTCAAGAGTCTACAAAAACAACCACTGAAAACACTAAGTCTCATCTAATCCCTTTTATATTCAACCATTGAATATGAAGGGTTTGTGACTCTTGGTTTCCATGGAATTAATAACTCATTAATCTCATCTTAATGATCATGCAACCCTTCTTAATGGTGAGTCTCACTCAATCCGAATTTGACTTGAGTCTAACTCGGGTCAAATTCATTGAGTATACCTTGAGTCTTACTCAATCTGAATTTGACTTGAGTCTAACTCGGGTCAAATTCATTGGGTATACCTCGAGTCCCACTCAATGAGTCTAATCTATATTAGACTCAATCCGATGGCCCAATGGCTCATCGCATGAGTCATCTCCAACTCACATGTCCTAAGTGTGTGACCCAATAGGTTCTCATAACGTTGGCAATGTTTCTAAAATCCTTTTAGAGACATAAGCGATGAGTGACATCTAGCAATACATCATTGCTTCCCAAGTGACGAGAATGTCGAGATTTGACATAAATTTTCCGTGACTACTATCTTGTATGACTCAGTCCTTCTATCCTTGATATCTAGATTGATCAATGAGGCATAGACTGTGTCATCCTCTTATCAATCATGAGTTTCTTGATCTCTAAGTAGACTACTCAACCAAATAAGCTTAATATCTCATATTGACTTATTTGAGCATGACCATGCATTTTAGCAGTCCTAGTCTATCAAGGGGCCCATAGATATCACTTCCATTTTATGGAAGGAATAGATCTCATCTTCATCACTCACATCCTTCCGCATAACTTATTGCATACCCAGTGATCGCCTTTATAGTCACCCTGTTACGGATGACGTTTGACGAAGCCAAAGTATACAACTCATTATGTAGGGAACCGTAGTGACTTCAAGACTAGGGATTATTCATACCAATAGTCACATGAGAATGTTTATGACACTCATATAACGATCCATGAAACATTCTCATGACGGGTCAATTCAGTACATAGTCTCTAATATGTACTCATGTGTCAACTTGATATCACATATCCATGACTTGTGAGATTAAGTCATCAATTGACCTACATGCTAGTTTCTATGCATTAATATTGTCCTTGCATATTAATACTCGACTAGGAATAGTTAAGAGAAGTGTTATTGTCACGCCCCAAGGGAGTCCCTGCCAGATGAAAATCCAGCAGCATCTCCTCTGTACGGGAGACAATACGAATCCTGTATACAAGGCACACACGACCCACTATACATCAGCCAATATGACCGGGATATAAAACACACATACATATAATATATAGGCCTCAGGCCACCAACCAAAGTAAATAAAAAGTCTACAACATCTGGACTTACCTCTTCTGTCATCTGAGCAGGAATACACAACCAAAACAAATCGAATAAAATTCCATAAGGACATATCAAGTACCACCAAAAAATCCACGAGTATATAACAAAAACACAAGTCCTACACATGTCTTCTAGTCAATATAACCAAAACCATAAGACCAAAAACAAAACCCTTACGACGAGGGGGATTGGCAGCTGGACTCTCTTGACAGTGTCAACCTGAAATAGATATAAAGCAACGGGGTAAGTTCAACGAACTCAGTGGGTATCAAGTCGACATGCATAGTAAGATATATCTAACAATAATAATCATGCCAGTATAGTATCCTGATCAATAATAGGAAATGCAAGGAAGAAATGCAGAAAGACTGTCATACCTGAATCTCCTATCCTGACATAGGAGTGTGATCCATACTAGCAGAAGTAAGGTCGTCAGACTAAATACATGATGTATCCTGTATGCATATCAATCATATGCAACAACCAAGGCAGCAACCAAAATGCAGCAAACACAAACAAATGTCATCCATGCAATATGCATGCGATGCAAATGACATGGTCACCCCTGACGCCAGTCAGCCGCCTCACACGTGATGGTGAGGCCGAGTGGGTAGAGCTATGACAACTGTGCACTATGCCATCATTGCTCCTGAGTGACCGAGTGGATAGGATGCTGTTGGAGTACACCTATCCTCCTACCCCAAACAAAGTGGGGGAGCAAAGCTCTCATCTCCCTGTGTCATAGACCAGAGGAGGGATCCTTGCCTGCTACCACGCTACATCACTGCTACCCATGAGCAGACCAGCGGAGCCTGACAGAGCTAATGCACACACCCTCCTGATGTTCCACTAACCCATGAGTGACAGTATGTGCAGATCATGTAACTGACGGCGGGCTCAACTACAAAGGAGTCGCTGCCCGCCAGCATGCAATCATGCAAGATGGTGCATGACACTAAAGCATGTAACACCAACCAATATAATATCCAAATAATATGTACAAAAAAAAAGAGTACATATCGATAACCCAGGTATACAGGGAAAGTATATCTAAAAGCTAGTCAAGTGTATGTCACAACTACTAAAATAAGTACACATGGCAAGTATCACGATAATATAGACTAAGATGCATATCAGGTAACATAGAAAGACAGAAAGGCCTGCAACAGGTATGGAACAGTGACATACAAGGGCAGATAAGACATAAAAATTACTGCGAGCTATAGCCAACTACGCATATCGACATGACAATATATAACAGATAAGTCTAAGTACCGACCTGCTATGAAGAATACCGACTGTCTTTATGCCCGTGACCTATCTCGGGACCGAAATCTGCATATAACAAACATTATAATTAAGTGCAAGCATACAACGAATGATCGAATCGAATCCTACATGAACACACTCATCCATAGCCACCTCTCACTCAGCCATAGCCGAGCAACATCCCAATTACATCGAAAGAACCCTCCCTTCATTCCACACAGAACCAAAATGGACTGTAAGAAAAACAAAGGGAATCAAGATATATACCAGTAATAGAACCTCCCCAATTACTCAGTCCATCAGAAAAAGACCACTGCCCAACGTCGTTGCCCTATTCCTCTGTTCCCCACTCCGGATCTCTGCCCATATTGATCAATCACGCTCAGAACGAGAAATCCACAGCTAGGTATAGATCCCATCCAGAATCAAGGAGAAAGTCAGCCCCTTACCTAGCTACTGCGATCACCGATGAAACTTCGTGTTCCAGCTGGGAATAAGGGAAATCCGTCGGCACTCCTCCCAGAACTCCAGAGGTCCTTCAAGGCTACTGTGGTCGACGTTTATCCATGGCAGTAACCTCGCCGTTCACTAGCATAGAGAAGTCGACGCGATCTGAGACGATAGAAGTCGGGGAGGTCGACGATGTAGAGGGAGCTCGCGGCGGTGGTCCTGTGGTTGCGGATGCGAGGAAGAAGAGGCGGCGGTGGTCCTGTGGTTGCGGACGTGAGAAAGAAGAGGATCGTGAGGGGTTTGGGGTCGTGAGAAGAAGTTGGGTGCGACGGGGTTAGCTTCGACGGAGGAAACTTAGATCGGTCCAAAATAAATCGGATTACCCCCCCCCTTTTATAAGACCTTAACCTAAGTTAGGTTTTAATTAATCCCTAACTATTCCCATTAATTTAATTATCCCAATACGAGTTCTCTAAGTTAGGAAAAATAAAGATATTTCAAACATGCCCTCCAAAAGCATGTTTTTCTTATCCCTGTAAATATCTCGTACAAGCCCCATTTAATTCCAGAAAAATTCTGGAAAAATTCCTAAAATTCTCCAAAAATTCAGAAATAATTCCTAGGATTATTTTTCCTAAATTTTGGCCATTTAATTTAGTATTTTTAATTTCCGTATTTAACATTCTCCCCCACTAATAAAAATTTGGTCCCCAAATTTCCCACTCAAATGTATCATGAGTAAGAGAGCACACAAGTAGCACAAGTACTGAAAGTATATTTCACGTTCTTTAAGTAAACAGGTAGGGGTATTGAGCTCTGATCTTTTTCTCAAGCTCCCAAGTAACCTCCTCATCGGTGTGGTGACTCCACCCGACTTTAACAAGTCACACAGTCTTGTTCCGCAACTGTCATTTCTTATGATCCAAAATCTGTACCGGAACCTCTTCGTAAGTAGCATCAGGTTGAATGGAACCTGACACATCTGACAGAATATGTGTAGGGTCTGGCACATACTTCCTCAGCATGGACACATGAAACATATCATGGATACCAGCCAAGGATGGTGGTAGCACTAGGCAGTAAGCGACTGCTTCGATCCTCTCCAAAATCTCAAAAGGCCCAATGTATCTTGGAGCTAACTTACCATAGAGGTCAAATCTCTTCACCCCTTTCGTGGGTGAGACTCGCAAGAATACATGGTCACCAATAGAGAACTCCAGAGGTCTCCGTCTCTGATCGGCATAACTCTTCTAACGATCCTGCGCCTCTGCCATCCTTCGTCTGATAGTACGGACCAACTTTGTCTCATGCTGAGCTCTCTGGGGTCCTAGCAACTGGACCTCCCTAACCTCCTCCCAAAGGGTGGGTGTCCAACACTGTCTACCATACACTGCTTCAAATGGGGCCATTTGGATAGTTGAATGATAGCTGTTATTGTAGGCAAATTCCACTAATGCCAAGTGGTCCTCTCAGTTGCTCTTGAAATCCATAATGCAGGAACTCAACAAGTACTCTAGAGTCTGAATGGTCCGCTCAGACTGTCCATCTGTTTGAGGATGGAATGCTATACTAAAACAGAGCTGTGTGCCTAAGGCCTGCTGTAGACTCTGCCAGAATCGGGACGTGAACCAGGGATCTCTATCTGATATAATGCTTAAAGGAACACCATGCAATCTGATGATCTCCCGATAATATAATTTTGTCAAACGATCCAAAGAGTCGGTCTTCTGAATCGCTAAGAAGTGCACGGATTTGGTTAGTCAATCAATGACTACCCAAATCGCATCATGGCCTTGACGTGTCCTAGGCAAACCCACCACAAAATTCATGGTAATGTGATCCCACTTCCACTTGGGAATAGGAATCCTCTGAAGTAGTCCAGCTAGTCTCTGGTGCTCAACCTTCACCTGTTGACAAACTAGACATCTAGCTACAAAATCTGCGATGTCTTTCTTCATGTCGTTCCACCAATACAAATGCCTTAAATCTCGATACATGCGGGTTCCGCCTGGGTGGATCGCAAATCGAGAGCGATAAGCCTCCTGAGGTAACTCCTCCATGACCGGGTGAGATTGAGGTACGCATAATTTGCCCCGAAAATAAATAATACCTTCATCTCGGGTGAACTCAGTCTGCTGTCCAGAGGTTATCTAGCTGCCAATGAACTGTAAGTGATGATCACCGGCCTGAGCCTCTCGGACTCTCATCCTGATAGATGACTGAGCAACCATGATAACAAGAATGCCCCTGCTCTGTCGGTCCCTGCTCCTCAAGGCCCAACTCGGAGAAACCCTGAATCAAATCCGTGACTAAAACTCGGTAGCAAGCTAAAGTCCCTCGGGACTTCCGGCTAAGTGCATCGACAACCACATTGGCTTTCCCTGGGTGGTAGCTAATGGTATCATAATCCTTCAGGAACTCCATCCATCTCCTTTGTCGGAGATTGAGTTCCTTCTGCGTAAATATATATTTGAGACTCTTATGATCAGTGAGAATCTCAAATGTAATACCATACAGATGATTCCTCCAAATCTTCAAGGCAAAGATAATAGCAGCTAACTCTAGATCATGTACTGGATAGTTTTTCTCATGCTCCTTCAACTGGCGAGAAGCATAAGAGACCACCCTGCCATGCTGCATCAGTACTGTGCCTAAACCCTGGAGAGATGCATCGGTATAAAGGACGAAATCGTCGTCCCCTGATAGCAATACCAAAATCGGTGTTGACACCAGTCTCTTCTTCAACTTCTGGAAGTTGGTCTCGCAGGCATCTGACCATGTGAACTTCACGCCCTTCCTGGTAAGGCATGTCAATGTCATAGCAATGCTTGAGAAACCCTCAACGAACCGTCTATAATAACCAGCCAAGCCCAAGAAACTACGAACCTTTTGAACTGATTTCGGTTGCTCCCAACTGGTGACAACCTCGATCTTCTAGGGGTCAACTGAAATGCCTCTACTAGAAACCACGTGTCCCAGAAAATCAACTGAGGATAACCAGAACGCGCACTTACTAAACTTCGCATATAATCGCTTCTGTCAGAGCCTATCCAAAACAAGGCAAAGATGCTACGCGTGTTCCTCTTCGGAACGAGAATAGACCAGAATGTCATCAATAAAGACAATGACGAACCGATCAAGGAAATCCATAAATTCACAGTTCATCAAATCCATGAATACTGTCGGAGCATTGGTAAGCCCAAATGGTATTACCAAAAACTCATAGTGTCCATATCTGGTACGGAACACTGTCTTATGAACATCTGAGTCTCTAACCCTTAGTTGATGATATCCTGACCACAGATCAATCTTAGAATACACTGATGTACCTCTGAGCTGATCAAACAAGTCCTCAATATGTGGCAGGGGATATTTATTCTTGATCGTGACGATGTTCAACTGCCTGTAGTCGATGCATAATCTCATCGAACCATCTTTCTTCTTTACGAAGAGAATCGAAGAACCCCAGGGAGATATGCTAGGGCGGATAAAACCTCTGTCCAAAAGCTCATGGAGCTGGACCTTTAACTCGTTCAACTCTCTCGGGGTCATACGATAAGGAGCTTTCAATGTCGGCGACGTCCCCGGAATTAACTCAATTGTGAACTCTACTTGCCTTCTGGGAGGTAGGCCCGATAACTCCTTTGGAAAGACATCCGGATATTCTCGGACAATAGAAATGTCCGAGATCTGAGAGTCACCACTGTCCTCTGCATTGATCAATGATAATAGAAAACCCTGGCAACCATGTAATAGAAGCTTCTGAGCTTGAATCGCAGAAATGGTTGATACGACATCATCCTGGATGCCAGTGAAATCCCACGAGGGTTGGTTCGAAGGTCGGAATGTGACCACACTCGTCTAGCAATCAACCGTGGCATGATATGTTGACAGCCAATCCATGACAAGGATAATGTCAAACTCGACCATTTCCAGTACCAATAAATCTACAGTAAGTATAATGTTACCGAAATCTAATGGACAACCTCGGACCTCCTGGGTAACATCCAACGTATCACCGGACGGTAGGGAGATGGTTAGTCGCTGCGATTTAATAGTAGGTAGTCTACCAATCTCCCTCATAAATGCACGAGAAATAAATGGATGCGAACTGCCGGTATCAATTAGCATATAAGTTGAAAATGCATAAAGTGAAACCGTACCGCGGAAAATGGATCTGTTGGCTCGCTGCGCATCCTCTTTAGTAACCGCATGAATCCGCCCAGTCTCCGACGAGGGTGGAGGTGATAGCACTGCCAGAGGTGGTTGTGTTTAGGTCGAGGTGTCTGAAGGTTGCGATGCATCTTGGTAGCTGCGGCTAGTCTGAACTAGTGGCGGGGCGGTTGATCTTGAATCGATGGTGAGGTGTGTGGCATCGTACTAGTGGTAGGGTTGCATCGTCGAGGTCTTGAAAGCAGAACCTGTGACATCGTAAAGAACCTTTGGAGTACTCTGTCCGTGCATGCCATATCACGACTATTATAGGGAGATGTCCTCTCTTGGCGTTGTGAAGATTTGTTTGCCCCCTCTACGAGTCCCGAGCGGTAGCAGTCCTCCTGGATAGAAACCGGAAGCCACATGTTGAGTCTTCAGAACAATCTCGACTTCAGTGTCCAGCTTTACAATAATAGCAAACCGACCGAGTGCAGTGCCGAGATGGTATGATCTCTGGACCCACAATGGGTACAGTAAGTGTCATTGGTGGGCGGTTTCCGGTTCTGCTGAGAAGATCGGGAGCGTCCAGCTGAAGATCATCCTGATTTCTGAGGCCGACTAGATGCCCCAGAGTTACCCTGACCCGACTGACTGCGACCACTTTGTTGTTGTCCAGTAGCCTGTGGCTGCTGGGTCTGTCTTGAGGTTCGTTCTGTCTATTTTCTCTTCTTATCAGAATTAGCTCTCTGTTGAGCTGACTCAATCAACAGGGCTCTATCCAATGCCTCTCGGTAGGAAGAATTGCCAAAGCCTGCAATCTTAACCTGAAGATGCTCATCAAGTCCCTGGACAAATTGAAGCATGCGCAACCTATCCTCGGCGACTAACTCTGGACAAAATCTGGCTAACCAATTAAATTCTGCATTGTACTCCATCATCGCATGCGATTATTACATCGAAGACTCGAGAAAATCCCGACAAAGACATCATCCGATATGACCGTGAAATCTTGACTCTCAAAGGCCTCCCGAATCTCACCTAATCGTCACGATGATCGAGCACTGTGTGTCCCACCAGACCTCGGCCTCGTCTCGTAACTTTTCCTTCTCCCACTCGGAGCAAACCATATAGAGGAAAATACGCTCCATAGTCTCGAGCCAAGACTGAGCCACACTCGGATCAGTCTCTCCACAGAATAGTGTGAATCGGCTTTTCATCGACTTGGCTAAAATGGGGATCCGAGCTCATGCCGCAGTCACATCAGTAGGATGAGTAGGGGCCATCGCAGAAGCTGGCGGAACTACTGTAGGTGGTGCCGCTGCATAAGCAGGGGCGGGTACTGAGTAAGGGTCGATCGACACCACTAGTGGGCCTGTCGGGTATGCAGTAGCATGCACTACTGGCGGGGGTGCCTGGTGTGTATTCTTATAGGCACTAACAGTTATATATATATATATATATATATATATATATATATATATCTACAGACTCTCACTATCAATTCAACCAATTGATATGCTGTAAATCTGAACCTACTATTCAAGGACATTATTATATTGTTCATATAGCACAGATACGAAATAATATAATAAGCAAACCTTGTCTGTTATTAATGAAATATGATACATATGATCCCTAATCAATCATCTCATGATTGACACTAAGGGCTGACACTAACATGGGCATCCTATGATCTCAATGGTACTATACTCCATCCCGATAACATATCATAAGCCGAAAATCATTTACAGTCCAAAGAAGAGCAATTTTCATTACAAAAATCTGATTAGTATAAACATCATATATAGAAATATATTTATCCCATAGTTGTTTCAGCTCAGCAATTATTGGTTGCATGTAAACATTTATTAACTTCTTCGGATTTTACGACCCAAGAACAATCAATGTTAAAAACATTTATGGCGTTTTCATGCACATACCTAATGTTTTGATGAACAAGAATATGGAGTTAAGATAACTGACCGACAAGAATGTTCTTCCTGATTTTTCAAATGAAGCAAATACATCAGTATAGAGACCTAACCTAATGTTTTGAGTCTCCTTTGCAAACTCATGATATGTTCTATCAAAAAATTTTCATGTCTCTGCATCTGATGAATGACACATTAGCTTTTCTTCTGTTTCATTATTTGCATGTCAAGTCATGCAACAGTCACCTTTGATGCATAAAACCTTTGTAATCTAAGAATTAAATGTAAATAAAATATTTGTCCATATGATTTATATGTCGATTACAACCCAACCTCCTAGTACTCTTATATCTACATTGATTACAAAATTTACAAAACTCTGCATCTGCATTATCTCTCCAATATAACTTACAATCATCTTTGCAAATATCAATTTTTTCCACCGAAAGACCTAATTCTTTCACAAATTTTTTCATACTATAGAAGTCATTGGACATTATGTGATCAAGTGACAATATTTCTCCAATAACTTAAACAAAATCATTAAAACAATCTTCATACACATTACACTCAACTTTAACATTCGACCATCTTGCGGTTGGAGATAATTTAATGTAACTATCACAATCAGACCATATAGGTTCATTTATAACTTTCAACACTTTCTGAAATTGGAGATATGGTTCATATTTGCATTTTCATCAACACCTATTACTTCTACCTCCTCCTACGGTGATGTATAACTAGTATATATTTGTTCAAATGCTTAGTTCGGAAAATAAATTCTGACCCGTTGCATCAAATATCGTCCTCTAATATAGATTTAATTGATTATAATATCTCTGATCCCCACTAACTGACACTTGTATGTTTCGTTCATACTCCTCATCAGATATGATCGATTCACCATGATGTATCCAATTTTAATAATTCAGGATAAAATCAAATCAATAAAAATGTTCTTAAACTTTATCACACTGAAAAAATTTATCATTATGATACTTTTTACACGAACACTCACTACAAAAAAATAGTTATCTGAATTAAAATTTTAGAAGTGATCAAAAAGTGATTGTAAAAGATACACTTTTAGAAACGGTCATAATTAACTGCTCCTAAAACCAGTTCAATTGGTCATTTTTTTAAACGGTTATTAAACCATTTGTGTTGGTCACATTTAGAAGCGGTTAATAACTAATTATATAAATTGACTTTCAAGAGCAATTTTTGACTGCTCATAAAGGTTGTATACGATTTTTTTTTTAAAAAAAAGCTACATGGATTTTAGATTATTTTCACAAAAATCTTAAGTAGTCATCTTGGATTTGAGAGGTGAGTGTATCTTATACTATTTTTACAAAAAGTCCTAGGTACCATACTTGGCTTGGAGAGGTGTATGCATCATATAATTCTCACGTACAATTCCATCTCTATGTTTTAGCGACCGTCTCTATTCTAGTGATTTATCAAGTTAATTGCACCCTAATATCATCCTTCCACATCCGTATCCTAATAAATTGCCTTTGGTTTTGTTTGTGGAGATAATTTCTTGGTTTCGTTTTCATTTTGTGACATTTTTTTAAGTGTTAACGATGATAAAATTGTAATCGATTAGGATTTGTATTGGGATGGTAGATTTATAAACTTTTCCAATGAATCCATTGATTTGTCCTTTTGTCCAAGTTATTTGTATTGTTTTTCAAATTTACTATTGTATTTTGTATACTACAATTTGTGTATGATGTTAAACTTCATTTTCACATTTTTTTTGTTGTAAGTTGAATAATATCAAGGATTTCTAGTAAGACTATTAGCATATATGAATTTTATTTTCTTACGAAATCCTTCTGTTTATATATTTGAAATTTTATATTTAGGAATTAGATTTTTCATTTATAAACTCAATATTATTATGAGCAAAATTAAAAAATTATTCTACTTCAATAATAAATTCATCAGTTCAATCTCAATTTTTAAATAAGTTTTTTTATACATCCAACTCATTTCTTTCTATATTTTTTTTCCAAATTTATATCAACTATTAGTTCTATTCTCATCATTTTACATCGATACTAATTCAGCAACCAAATCATACTCAAAATAAATTCTCCTAGTACATATATATCAAACTAATAATGAAATTCTTTACTAAAAAAAATAGTAAAAGGACACTATATTGGAGAATGATGATAGCAATAATTTCAAATGGAGGGGTGGAGAGTACTATACTGGTGGAAGCAACGAATACACTGGCAATAAAAGGCCTGCAATGTATGCACAGAACACCTAAAGGACAAACAACTCTTTCAACCTATATAATATAAATAATATCAAATGGTTTAATCCTTATAAGATGAAGCATCAAATTTGTATATTAAATTTGAAAGATTTTGAAGGATTTAGAAGGACCCAATAGCCCGGCAAGCCACGCGACCCGATCGCTCACGTAGCTCGACCACCAGGGAATAGCATGCGGGGCTTGATAGTCCAGCAGCCCATGCGACTCGACCATCTAGGCCACGCTGGGGCCAACACCCCGACTGTGCGCTAGGGCAATGCTAGGGTCGACACCCCGACCATACACCAGGGTCACGTATGTCACGTCCCGATAGCATGCCGAGCCGAAAATCAAACGGACGACATCTCCCCTGTACGTGGCAACATTTCGGGTTAATACAAGGCCTGTAGGCCCACAATAACAACAATATATATATATATATATGAAATCAAAAACTACACAAGACACAACGGAAACATACTACAATCTCACAAACGACAACACACATGCATACCGGTATGACTAACACCGACTCAGGACACCATAATAAAATCAGAAAGGAAGGAAAAGGGGTACAACATCAATAGTCACAAATACAATCATCACATAAAACAAATCCAAAACGAAATACAAATGAGAACACCAAAAATCCGGACTCTCGGAGTTGAGATGAGATGATGCTAGCCAGCGGTGCTCCAAGTCCATCACGAAGTCGGCTACCTGTTACCTGGGCGACAGAAAACCCAGGGTCCGCGGGGGTGGTGAGTAAAACTCAGCAGGTAATAGAAAACATGTATATATGTAATATCACATGTATTTCGACAACATAATCTAGATGTACAGCGGTATATCGATAGTATATAAATACAAGCATATACCGTCTAAGCTGAAATGAATAACATAAAATGCGGACATACCAAGTTCAAGATGCCTTTCGCTACTCTGATCCAACCTGAACATATATCAAACATATATATAACAGGAAGAATAATACCAACACATAATCTACTCATGCTACAGGCCAAAGTATCTATGGTCTATCCAACCCATACCAATATCCGACACAACTGTATAACATATGCAAGAAACATGCATGAATATGATGTACAATCAAATGCAGCAAACATAATACAATCAAATGCAACAACACAATAAGCATATATATATAGACTGTATCTATATATGTATACTAATCACAATTATATATATATATATATATACATGCATATATATATATATGGCAATATGCAAAAATGCCATCAGTCGGCAATGCAGCATGCATGGTCATGTCGCTCACCCTAAAGCTACCACGACCCCAGTGTGGCCTCGGTGGCTCGAGCATGACAATCGTCCCAACTCAACACCAACCACTACTCTCGAGTGGCCGAGTGGACAGTATGATTGAGTAGCATATAAGCGTAAAGAGCAAGCTACACGATGGGGGTCCCTGCTGTTGGCCACTCCGACAGTCACTACCCATGAGTGGTCGAGTGCCACACACGCAGGACTATGACACACAAATCCAACTACCACCGTCTATAGTGGTAGAGTGCGGCACCACAATGCTCTGCCCTCACACGGGTGACTCCTCCTATGAGTAACCGTGGAGGCAGGATGACTGGCGACCCTCTCAACCACAAGGGAGACCTCGTCGCCAGCGTGCATGTAAATGCATGAATGCAATGTCTCACATACAGACATCCACCATAGACTCTCTATCCTGTAGAGAGTCATACCAATCTACTCGACGCACTCTCTATCCTGTAGAGAGTCATACTCAACTGATCATAATACTCTCTATCCTGTAGAGAGTCATACCAATCTACTCGACGCACTCTCTATCCTGTAGAGAGTCGTACTCAACTGATCATAATACTCTCTATCCTGTAGAGAGTCATACCAATCTACTCGACGCACTCTCTATCCTGTAGAGAGTCGTACTCAACTGATGGACACACTGTCTATCCTATAGAGAGTCGTACTCATCTGATTATAGCAAGCTAGGACCACCGGTCCGTAGCGATACCCTAAGTATCATTCCTCTGACCATTTACACAATACATGTTCGATGGTAACATACAACCTAAGGGTACTAGAACTAACCCTAGGTTAAAGACATTATCTACCTACGGATGACCTTTTTGCCCAATATACAATCAGGTTGTCATCCGGACTTTACTATTTGCACTTAACTTAAACAGATTCTAAGTTACTTACATCACCTATATGTATAACTCCTAATCATGATAAAATAAACATGATATCAGCAATGGAGTTAATAGCCAACGGTAAAAGATCAAGCATACGATAAAAAGAACAGGGTCAAGATAATATGAACACCTAACATGCTCATATCTATGACTAAATCTAAGTGCAATACATCTACCCGGACCAGGTAGGAAATTACCCACCTGCTATGTAGACTATGTCGATAGTCTTCACTTTCATGAACCTATCTTGAATCAAGGTCCTGAATTCAACATCCTGCAAATGAAATATATAAACATAAATAAATGCTAGCATAACCCTAATGCTAGAATAATTCCCTAAATCACATCTTAACCCTTAGATTAGTCAATTCAATCAGGTAGTAGTGTAATCCTTTACACTTCATTTACTAATCATATTTGATCTATGATTACTTCACAAATAATACCACTGTGACATATCACATCGAATCAATAACCTTATCTAAATCTGGCTTACCTTACAATTTCTTCAATCACCCAGCTCATCAATCCTTCTTGATCCGGTGTAGAACCTTGAATCTGCACCATCTGACCCACATCCTTCATTCAGATCCACACCTAATTCATAAATGGAATTCCAACTAATAACTAACAATTCATCACAAAGTTCATAATCTGTAACCTATTGAATCTGTTTTCCCTCACCTTTATCGCCTTACCATCACTCAATCACGGCAGCTAGAATCACACCCACCCCTGGATCCAATCCATAGGAAGACAACACTGATCGAGCACCACAGCGCTTGAGGTATTGAACAGGAGGCTGCACACGATCGTGGTGAAGATTTCAACATCGTTAGACTCCTCAGAAGTTACAATTTCACTGGTTCCTCTTTTGGAAAATCAGAGTGAACTGTTGATCAACGACTGATCGACGTGTTGTTGTCGAGATCGGAGGAAGACGACGGCAGATCGGGTAGGCGGCGAGCGTGCGATGGCTGCAACGTGATGGCAGATCGATCTGGGCTCGCTGTTGCCTACCTCAACCAAGAGCGACGACTATCGGGAGGGAGAAGGTTCGCGGCTGCGGCTGCTCGAGCATGGCAGCGGCCAGATCAATCGAGAAACACCGCGATCGACAGTTGGGTGGCGGCGACCTTGCTGCTGTTGGATCGGGAGAGGCACGGGGAGTGGTCGGCGTTGTCTATTCGGCGACGGAGATGAGGGAAACGCACAGTGGACGTGGGCTATGGCGATGGGGCAGCAAGAGATCTCTCGCGGTGGCGGCGAGTGGAGCGGCGACGGCGAGTGGCACGGCGGCAACGAGTTCAGGCCGGAGATCGCTAGATCTACACCGGCGGCAGCAGTGGCTCTAATTTTTGCGATGGCAGCGGCGACCGGCGATCCTGTGCGCGCGACGAACAGGGCGGCTGGACTGCGTGATGCTCGGTCCGGGGGTCGCGAGCAATCCTGGCTGGTCGCATGGCGACGACGAGGTGAGGAGGGCGACGCACGAAGTGAAGAGGGCGGCGAGAAACCGAGAGGAAGCACAACCGACACCCGATGTGGTGCGCGATCGAGGGCGGGAGGGAACGGCGGTGGCGATTGAAGCTCGGGCGTCGACGAGCGGCGCGGCGTGGAGGCGGAGATCACCCGGCAAGAAGGCCCCTCGCGATCGGGAAGGAGAAGAGGAAGAAGAGAAGTCGGGAAAAAGGAACGGAAAGGGGATCGGCGAAAATAAACGCGTCCGTTAACCGATTTAATTCCTCAATATAAACAGGCTTTACAAAAGCCTGTTCGTTTTATCCCCACGAAATATCCATAGAACCTCCATTTAAATCCAGAAAAATATCTAAAAATTCCTGAAAAATTCTATAAGGTATTCTCCCAATTATCCAACATTATATATATATATATATATATATATATATATATATATTATTTATTTATTTTTTTCGTGGGATTTTACAACGTAGGGGTCACTACCCTCACTGCGTGGCAAGGTTGCATTGGCCACATAGGGGAACCACCCCCACTGTGTGCCTAGGCCACGCAGGAGCAACCACTACCCGGGTCGCATTGGGGTCGGTATCCTAACCACACGACCTTGCCGCACAGGGGTCGCTCCCCCACCATGGATGGGGGTGACACCTTTCCGTGCAAGGGACGACACCCCCATCGGGTGGCTATGCAACGCAAGGGCACCACCCCCACAGTGCAACCACTGGATCTATGTAGATCAGGCAATCCAGCCATTGGATCTACGCAGATCTGGTGTTCGCCGAACTTTGAGAGAGAGGGAGTGAGAGAGCATGTGCGTACCTCCTGTTTTCATTTACACGCCAGCATTATGAGCGAAAATTGGGTTGGGGATATATAATTTTGATTCTATGATGAAAATTATTTTGTCGTAAAATTCGTGGCAAATTTGCAACGAAACTGAAATTCATCATAAAATTTTATGACGAAAGTTAAACTCGTTGAAAAATTTGTGACGAAGATAAAAATTGTCGTAAATTTTGCTATGAATTTTTCTTTTGTCGCAAAATTTACAATGATCTTCATATTCATCACAAAAATTTGTGATGAATTTAATTTTCATCATAAAAATTTGCAATGAATTTTATTTTTATCGTAAAATTTTGCGACGAATTTCAATTTCGTCACAAATTTAGCACGATTTTCATTTTCATCACAAATTTACCACAAATTTCATTGTCGTCACAAAAATGATGAATTTCAATTCCGCATCAAATTTGTCATGAATTTCATTTTCGTCACAAAAGTTTGAAACAAATTTTATTTTTATCGCAAAATTTAGCAATGAATTTCAATTTCATTGCAAATTTGTCACGAATTTCATTTTCATATAGAAAAAATTTGCGACGAATTTTATTTTTGTTGCAAAATTTAACGATGAATTTCAATTTCATCGTAAATTTATCACGAATTTCATTTTCATAGTAAAAGTTTGCGATGAATTTTATTTCCAATGTAAAATTTTGTGATGAATTTCAATTTCGTCGCGAATTTGTCACGATTTTCACTTTTGTCACAAAATTTACAACTGAAATTCATCACTATTTTGCCATGAATTTTGCCACAAATTGCATGCTTAGCCATGGAATTTACGATGAAAGTTTATTCATCATTAAATTTGTGATGAACATATTTTATTATTGTTAATTTTATGATGAAATTTTTTTATTATAAATTTCAATATAGAATTGTGACGGATTATTTTTTCATCGCTAATTTCATTATAAATTTGCAATGAATTATATATATATATATATATATAGAGTGTGTGTGTGAATAATATAAAATTTGGCACGACTTCAGTACTTATTTACTCTCCTCACAAATATTGATGGAAAACCCCCACTTGGAGAGTCTCCAAAGTAAAATGTCAACTAAGTCTAACATGTCATTTGTTGAGTCTCCAAAGTAAAATGTCAATTAACTCTATCACACACCTTTTCTACATCCACCTGTAAAGCCATGAAGCTTCAATTGCCTTGTTATTTCTTCAAAGAATAGAATAATTCATGCGAATTTATTGTATTATCATAAATTCTCTGGCCATGCATGAAGCTTGTTTGGAACGGGGAACTTCTAAAAATAAAAAAAATTAAACCGTCAATTTAGGACTCTCATTCCATGACCATTATAGAGAAGTAAAATACAAAGGATCCTTTAGATCTTGACGCATTGCAGTCAAAAATAATGAATGATTATCTAAATCCAGAGAACAATCCGTATCCATTCTGTAACTATTATATTGTCCCAATTAACACGTCATCTCCATGAGGATTGAAATGGGAGGAACTTAACTAATGCAAAACATGGTTGATACTTTAGTGATAATCTCACATAACGTGTGGCACGGAGAAAGACACCAAACACGGCAAGATGATTCTTAATAACTTCAGTATTTCTCCCTTCCTCATTAAAAAAAAAAAACTTAATTTAATAAATTCCCAATTTCTTGATAAAAAATTACACGTGCTTTCGTGGGCCACCTCCCTATATTTAATCCCTGATCCTATCCAACTTCTCGAGCCATTTTCTTCAAGCTTCTTGTCGAAGGCTAAGTATGATCGACGATCGAATTTTCCATAGCGTTTGTAATACCATTAAAATCGCCTAGTGGCAATGTCGCTAACATGCTCCTGAAGCTCCTCTCCGATCCGATTAGAGGTTTGGAAAACAAAGATCAAAACTTGCCTTTGAAAAACAAGGATCAAAGCGCGAAATTAAAATGTTAGATCAGTTTGAACATAATATAATATATTTAATAAAATAATAAAAAAAATAAAAAATTTTACTATATACATTTAAATAAAATAAAATTAAAAAAAAAAATCTAAACCTAGTGGACAGCTACCGATAAGCTTCGCCCCCTGAAAGCCTCCACCTCAAATCAATGCTCAAATTCACCATTGAACTCATTGAACATCGGAAATTTATCAAACAATATTTTTGAAATTTAAAATTGTCCAAAAAGTATCTCAAAGTTTCAGATTTATCAAATAACGTATTTAATTTCCTTTTTACCCTTCAAAAATAACACACTTAATTTCCGAACGTTATACTGAGAATTCAAATCCCAACACCACTGTGGTGCTGGGATTTGAATTTCCAGCACCACGATGATGGTGCAATCCCAGCACCACCACTGTGGTGTTGGGATTTGCAATTCCAGCACCACTGTGGTGCTGGAATTGCAAATCTCAGCACCACTAGCTATGGTATCGAGATTTGGATTTCCAGTACCACAGTGATGATGCAATTTCAGTACCACCACTATGGTGTTGGAAATTTAAATCCCAGCACCACTGTGGTGCTGAGAATTCAAATCTCAGCACCACTGTGGTACTGAGAATTCAAATCTCAGCATCATTGTGGTGCTGAGATTTGAATTTCCAGCACCACAGTGGTGATGCAATTCCAGCACCACCACTGTGGTGTTGGAAATTTAAATCTCAGCACCACTGTGGTGCTGGAAATTCAAATTTCAGCACCATAGTGGTGCTGAGTTTTGAATTCTCAGCACCACGTTCGAAAATTAAATGCGTTATTTCTGAAGGATAAAAAAAGAATTAAGTACGTTATTTGATAAATATGAAAGTATGAGATGTTTTTTGGACAATTTCAAACTTCATGAGCACCATTTGGTACCATCAATAAGCTATATTTGAAATTGTCCCTTCAGTGTCATATGGAACCAAAGTCGATTCTGATTTTAAAATTGAATCCTAAGCTCCGGGGCAAAATTTGAAACTTACACTACAACAAATTTGACTTTCCGCAGTGCGCAAATATGCTATCCGCGTATGTATCGCATCTTTGCACAACACTAATTGTTGAAAGTCATCGTCTGTTGTAGTTAAGTGCATTCGCAGCGGCGAATGTACCTTGCGATTAAGTGCATTCGCGGTGTATGCGAATGTACCGCTGATTAAGTGCATTCGCGTATGCGATCGCGTATTTACATAAGTGCATTTGCGTAGCGATTGCTTGTTGTAGTTAAAATGCATTCGCGTAGCGATCGCCTTATTGCGATTAGGTGCATTCGCATCTTTGCGGTTAAGTACAGTATTGTAATATAAAAACTCAAATAATTATAATCCAACCCACAAAGACCACACAATTATAATATCACATACAAATATTATACTCATTTTTAACATCACATACACACGATTATAAAATCAAAACTAAAAAAAATTCAAACTAATAACATAAATTCACTTACATAATTTCTTTCCTACAAAATAAATACTCACTTAGTCGCATTAACAATTCAACCAACAACACAATTTATATCACCACACAAAACTATATACTTAGAGAACCAAGCGTTGTGGCTTCCTATTGCATCCTCAAGAAAATACATTTCATCATCTGAATTAGATCCACCTTCTCCATCAAAACTCTATCAATCCAAACTTTCCAACAAGATCCACCAAGAGGAACGTGATGCACTTTTGCTTTTGTGCATGGATGCAATCGACCTTCCGCAACAACTCCATCACTGGACCAATGAAGCTTACATTTAGTATTAACGACGACATCTCCACAATTCCACGTTCTTCAATTTTCCTGTATAATAATAAAAAATTATTAATGTTCCCAAATATATTTTTATAACAAAACAAGTTATTAGTAATAAGAGAGAGATTCTATCATGTAAAAGAAAAAACAATATTCCTCATATCAATATGGTTACCTGAGTTGCAATATTGTCATTCTTTTTTGCTCCATTGACATCACTATCGCCACTAACATAATTCCTAATATCGTCATCAATGTCACCACTAGCAACCTAATTTTTTTAATAAATATTGTCAAATAATATTATCATAATTGCACATTCACTAACAAGAACAAAAAAAGATAAATAGAAATATAAATAGAGACATAATAAAATGCTAGATGGTGATTGCACATTAACTAACAAGAACAAAAAAATTTTAACAGTAAAATCTGTATAGCTGTTGGAACCCATAATTAGGAGAGCAATGACTCGATGAAAATATGAAAACAACACTAGAAGCGAAGGAAAGCATCTTCAAACCATTCTCTTTTTTTTTTTTATCATATTATGGAACTACCCAAAATTACTCGGCTCAAATAGTAGTATATTGGTTATTTTTCCAGAAACCTTTCGCCCATCTTAGCATTCTCATATATGCTGCACTAATTTTTTTTTGAAGGCTACATAATTTACCGAACACTCATTATTAGGTGAAACATGACATACTTAAGCATAAAAGCTACATGATTGATTGGTAAAATGGGTAAGCCTTCTCAGGAAGCATAACGAACTTTAAACATTTCATGATCATCACATTCCTCTCCTAATTTAGCAATGACAAGTTTTGAATCAATAGCTTTTATGATGAGGAATAGCTGAACAAGTGAATCGAAGGTTCATTCTCGCTTAGGATTAATCGAAACCATACATTTTGAAAAACAAAAGCGACTACCCATAATCTAAGCATGACCTATTTTTTGTTTTAACTATCAAATAAACATTCCTTGTGCATCTTCCACCTTTTACCAATCATTAAAACTATCCATGTCAACTACCTCAATGACATCGAATCATCCAGAAAAACCCCTAGGCCACCACTTGCTACGCCACTACTTTCTCTTATTAACCAAATCTAATTACAAGCTCGTAAAGAAGCCACCCAAAACCTATGCATAAGCCGCCTGCTTGATTAAACTCGCATCAACTTGAATGTCAAGATACATTCATTGAGTAACCACATAACATTGGTTTTGTAAATTAGGGTTCATCTAGATTGCAGCCCCTTGGACTTAGCCCTTTTGTCAAGAGATTCAGATTGCCCAATTGAACTATCTACTCATTTGATCATTTAAGCCTACTGATTCGGTAGAATTATTTCATATTGAAATGGTTCAATGATGAGAGTGAATTCGATAAGTATGGAATCAATGGTTGCAAGGGTTTAACTTTCAGATGGAGAGTTTGTTCAAGAAAAGACCAACAAATACATCTATTCAGTATCAAACATGTAAGACCATGTCAACCGACAAAATTCAAAAAGTATTCAAGCATTTCATCCATATGGCAGTGGTTCATCTATTCAGTTCAAAGTATTCAAGCACAGTATATATTTGTAAAGAAGAATCTAATTACTTATTTAAAATCAGTCAATATGATTACCTGAGTTCCAATATTGTCATTCTTTTTTGCACCATTGACATCACTACCAACACTAAGATTATTCAAAATATTGTCACCAATGCCACCACTAGCAACCTAATTATTCAAACAAATTTTGTCAAATAATATTATCATAATATAATTTCACTAACAAAGACATAAAAAACCAAATTAATTAAGACAAAATGCATTTTTGAAAATTACTAACCTGGTCTTGTTCATTTTGTTGTCTCATATTTTTCAAAAACATGAGCCTCATTTCTTGCATTTCTTGTTGAAAATTATTCACTATACTTTCAAGGCGTTTGATGGTACTATTTTGTTGCACAGAAGCTCCAACCTTTGATGGTATAACTCCAAAGCCCATTCCTCGTACTCTACCTCGAGATTCCTTGCCAAATACAAGGCTCATTGCATCATCAGCAATATTAGTTGTGTTTAAAGATTCAGATGGGCATTCTTCTATTCCTTTCTACAAATACCAAGATAGACCTTTTGTAAAATAACACTTTTAGATTACAAGTGATGTAATTGGTATGAACACTTTATAAATAATAACAGGAAATAATCTTATTACTATTTTATCTCCAACGACTTGACTAATAGGTTGTCCATTTTTCTTCGTGTGACCTTCAATCCAAACTTTTGATCTTGTAATTGGTGTATCTGCAGGACTTGCTTTTTCCTTAAATATGAAACATATATAAATATATAAAAAAATAGATAGGGACAAATAATAAAATTAATAAGTGTATTTGCAAAATTTTTCAAAATGTTTTATAAATAATAATGTTTACCATCATGCTAGCTAAACGGGCATAACCTCTTCGACTCATAGTGTGAATGTGGTCTTGATTTTCCCTCAGTGTTCTAAATTTTTCACTCTTTTCCTAAAAATAAAAAATAACAAATTTAGATGTTACAAATTTGAGCATTACCCATATGACTACAAATTTGACATTCAAGGGAAAACAATTTCACACAAAAATATCAACCTTGGGACATTCAATACCAAGATAAGTAACCTAGAACACCCCACATTTTGTCAAAACCCAGATATAACTCTAGAGTGACTACTTCATCAATTAGATGTCAAAAACACTTTTCTCAATAGAAACTAGACAAAAGAAATTTACAAGTGTACATTTCAGTCTTAATCTGTAACATAAAAATTAACTTGTAATTAATACTTACTTTAAATTGCGATAATGTCCTCTTTACAAACAATTCCCATTGATGTTGATCCATAAATTCAGGCCTCAAAAGATTAAGTTTTCGTGAAGCTACTTGACCAACATTAGCTTCTCGTACAAGTATTTGCAACTTGGATTTTCTATCACGCCACAACTTTCCTAATTTTTGAAAGATCATTTTTTTTTCATACTCCTCAACATTATAGTTCAGTATATAAAGAAGCATAAAATTATGTCTACTTTTTGTCGCATCTATAGACTTGATAAATTCGATGACTCAAGCCATTACGAAGACAACTCCACATCCTATTCTTCATTTCTTCGCACATCATTCCATCCATCTAATGTGTATGGCACAAATTCCTTTACCATGCAACCTAGAAAAGAAGCATACTTCAATTGTCATCCAAACTCATTGCGTTCTAGTTCTTTGGGCTTTAGTTGACCACTAGCTAAATTAAACTTTGATGGACCCCGTCCCTTTTTCTTATAAATTTTGTCGTCATCAATTGCCTCTTTACCATGCAACTCTTGTGATGAAGCAGGTGAAGTATTAGATTCCACTCTCGATAGCCTCTTCTCTATATTTTCCTGCAAATTACCATAAAGAGATTGAATTGTACGAGTAAACTTTATTAAATTAAACCAAGATTTAAAAAAAATACAATATCACCTGAATTTCTTCTACGGATGCTTTGTTGCGTTTTTTCCCCATTTTCCTTTTCTTTCGAATGTTGTATAATTGCCTGCTTATAAACAATATGACATGATACATCAGTACCATAAAAAAACAGACTTTTCATCAACATCGTAGGTCACAACAGTAAGCTAGTGAATATTGAACAAACATTGAGGAACTTGACTTTACAATGAAAAAAATACGAAAGTAACTTATAACAAGGAGAAGAAATAATCTCCATGCTTATTGGATGAAATCTATAATGAAACTTGAGAAGAACATTTATTATTGAAATAAGATAACTATAAAATTTTCATTGATAAAGTTAAGTCATGGATCAAGCACATCAATTCCATCACACTCATTCCTTGCATATGGCTCTTTCTCAGTAATGTTAATATCAAGTGTAGACACATCAAGAGGTGTTGATGACGTATAGGCTTCCTCTTCAATCAAGTTCATGTCATGAATACCCCGAGGGGGTGCTTTTAGCAAGACATACCAATTTGATTCATCATTGTCCCTAGAATAAAATACTTGCTTTGCTTGTGATGCTAAAATGAAAGGATCACTTTCAAAAGTTCTTAGTCCTTGGTGTAGGTTGACCAGTGTAAAACCATCTTCCATTTTAATACGGTTCTAGTATCAAATCACATCTAAAAATAGGCACTTTGAAATAATAGTAATATAGTAAAATAATATCTCGTATAACCCCGTAGTAAGATATTCTTCTTCTTGTATGTGAACAATCATTAGCACAAGATTGATAAATAGTATCGACTTCAATTGAAACACCACTATCTTGTTTCAACCTTCCAACATCAATTGTGTGGAACCGATGTCCATTTATAATATAACTCATATAATTAAGTTATAACATGCTTTCTTGGCCCTATGCTAGCCATTGTATTCAGCCCGAGGAGTTGTCAAGATCATATTTTGATAACCATTTCACAAATGTTTCCATATATTACTTTTGTAATAACATTTCATTAGTTATGAAACGACGATTTACTTGTTTAAGCTTCTCAATGTGCATCCTATTTAAAATCATTGAAAGGTGATTGTCGAATATACAATTTATATAAGAGACCATGATTATCTAATATGGTTTGCAATTAACTATACTCACTGTAAGTACGGTTCAACTTCTGCAGTATTGAATAATACATATCGATGTGCAGCTTGCAACACCTGGTCGTCTAAAATTTTTTCTTGTCCTTTAGAAATTGGGCGACCTTCCACTAATCCATTTTCCAAATCATCATTCCGATTATAACGGACACCAATACTAGTAGCTTTTTGAAAATATGCACTACAAAATTGCATTCTTTCATCTGCGAGGTAACACTCAGCTATGCAACCCTCTGGCCTTGCTCGGTTCTTCACATACCCTTTAAGTACTTTCATAAATCTAAAAAACAAAATTTGCAATCAAAAGTTGTTGATAGCAAAATATAATTTATCGCATAATATTTATTACCTTTCAAATGGATACATCCAGCGGAAATGGACTGGCCCACACAAGCGAGCCTCCCTTGCTAAATGAATTGTCAAATGAACCGAAATGGTAAAGAAAGATGGTGGAAAATACCTTTCTAACATGCATAGCGTTTCAGCAATATTCTCCTCGAGTTGTTCTAAGCGGTTCCTGTCTAACACTCTTTGACATAATTCATTGTAAAATGCACACAGTAGAAATAAAGCATTAGTGGACCTTTTGGTAAAAGACTTCTTAATGCAACTGATAGCAATTGTTGCATTAGAATATGACAATCATGAGATTTCAGCCCAATAAGCTTACGCTCTTCTAAAGAAACACAATTAGCAATATTTGAGCTATATCCATCTGGTAACTTTAATTTCTTCAACCTACTGCAAAATACATCCATTTCTTTTTTAGACAATGTGCAGCAGGCAAGTGATACATGTTTTCTCCTTTTTTTTTAGGATGTAATTCTTCTCTAATTTTTAAGTGCATCAAATCTTTGCGGGCATTAACACCATCTTTGGTTTTTGTCTTCACATTTAACAATGTGCCTATGACATTTTCGCAGATATTCTTTTCAACATGCATCACATCTAAGTTATGACGTAACAATAGCCCCTACAAGTGACATCAACATATTTCATAGTATTAGTTCATTAATATAACAAATTAATTAAAAAATAATGACTAGAGAGCCAAATAACTTACACTCCAGTATGGCAAATTGAACAAAATTGACTTTTTCTTCCACATTTGAACTGGTTGTCGTACTTTTTTTGAATTATCATGTTTCTTCCTCTTTTTCTTTATAGTATTGATAGTCACACCCTTTTTGTTTTACCCCGACATTTTCAATGTCTTTCACGCATTGAGAATTTCTAACCCGTCTTTGGTCCGGTTTCCCTTTCTCTCTTTTTCCCATTAAACCACTTCTTTTCTCACGAAATGGATGATCATAAGCAAGGAATTTCCTATGGCCCATGTATGCAAACTTTCTCTATTTAAGCCACATAGAACATATGACTTCACCACAAATCGGACAACCAAATTTTCCTTTTTGGTACACCGGATAGGTTTCCATAATTTGGAAAATCATTGATTGTCCACATCAAAAGAGCCTTCAGATTGAACATTGACTTACTAAATGCATCATACGCCTCCACACCTGTGTCCCACAACTCCATCAATTCCTCCACAAGGGGTTCCAAGTATACATCTATATCATTTCCTGGTTGCTTTGGGCCTGGAATCAATAATGTCAGCATAAGATTTTCCTTCGCCATGCACATCAATGGAGGAAGGTTGTAATTAACCAAAATAAGCGGCCAACAACTATATCTAGAACTAAGATCACCAAAAGGATTGAATCCATCTCATTTGCAAACCAAGCCGCAGATTTCTAGGATCTGATGCAAAAGCTGGCCACTTATTATTTATTGTATCCCAAGCAACTGAATCAACTGGATGACGCATCATATGATCTTGACTTTTGTAGTTGGAGTGCCAAATCAAGTCTTCGGCCTTTTCTTTTAGTTTAAACATCCTTTTCAATCTAGGTATCACAGGAAAATACCGAAGCACCTTTGCTGGAACTCCTTTACAAACTTTATTAGTGATTTTGTCCACCTTCCATCTTGAGAAACCACACCTTGTGCATGAATCCAAATCTTTAAGCTCCTTTCTAAATAGACAACAATCATTTGGGCAAGCATGAATCTTCTCATATCCTAAATCAAATGGTTTCAATAGTTTTCGCATTGAGTAAACATTTGTTGGAAGTGTATTTTTTTCTGGAAGCATGGCACCTAAGATCTTCAAAAGCTCATTGAAACTATTATCAGTGTGACCATTAGTAGACTTATAATTGTATAATGTGACGATTGCTGACAACTTTGTGTAAGTTATACAACCAGGGAAAAGAGGAGTTTCAGCATCTTCTAATAAATCAATATACTCATTGTCTATTGTCTCAGACATAGTGTGTTCATCCTCATTTCCAGATACAAATACATCTCTATATAAACGATATGCCTCTCTATTTTCATCCTCCTCTTTCTGTACTCCTCTTGAACTACTTTCACTTTGAAATTGTGATGTATAAGTTTCACCATGGAAGACCCAGATAGTGTAAGAAGGATCGATCCCCTTCATAATTAAATGCTCGTACACTTGGTCAAATTTCATATACTTCTTGTTTTTACAACGCTTGCAAGGACATAAGATTACTTCACGTGTTTTAGCATAGTTCCTAGCTTGTGCAAGAAATTTTTGAACCCCTTCCTCATACTCCGGTACAAGTCTTGAAGGCAAATGCATCCATTCCTTATCCATTTTGTAAATGAGGAAAACCCTAAAATATAATGATGACTCAATTTTTTCAAAGAGAACATTCCTTCACATTGTGCATATATATATATATATATATATATATATATATATATATATATATATATATATATATATATATATATATATATATATATATATATATATATATAATTCGATAATAAAATATTAACAGCGGTGGCATGTTCAACAAGCTACAAGAATTAAACGATATAGATGTAATGAACATTGTAAATCAGAATTTATATCCTAGCAAATCAGAATTAAATGAACATTGTAAATCAGAATTTATATCCTAGCAAATCAGAATTAAATGAACATTGTAAATCTTGCAAAGAGTGTGAATGATATCCATAAACGTGGTGGCACAGTCCTAGGTACATCACGAGGAGGTCATGATACCTCAAAGATAGTTGATAACATTCAGGATCGTGGTATAAATCAGGTAAAATTTAACCTTTACATTTGTTTTTGTTTTTTTTTCCTTTTTTTATGCAGGATTATGAAATGACAGATATTAAGACTGATTTATTGACAAACATTATTATCAAGGTTTATATCATAGGAGGAGATGGAACCCAAAAGGGAGCAGTTGCTATTTTTGAGGTAATCGATTAAACAAACTGAATACCTAGACTCTTCTACTGTAATTCAAAGTGACTTATTGATATCTTTGTACTATCAAAATAAAATTGAAAGAAAAAGCATCTACCATGATGGGCGGTGTTAGTGGAAGCTTATTATGAAGAATTTATTCAACATTAGGCTTCCAATTTTAGGTTTCTTCTTAATCATATCCTAGGATAACAACTTCTATTTCTCGTAACATTTTGCGAAATTCAGAGCGACATCTCAAAGTTGTTGTTGTTGGAATCCCTAAGACAATAGATAATGACATAGCATACACAATAAAACCAATAGGCGGTAAAGACACCGCCTAAACAAGGATGGAGGCGGAAGGCGGAGCGTGAAAGCGTCACGATGAGGAAGGTGAAGAAAATCGCGAGAAAGCTACGGCGGCAAGCGTGAGAAATTGTCACGTGAGAAACCTCTGGCGCCGGCGTTAGAAGAGCGTTCAAAAGCGATGGCGAAGGTGAAGAAAGTCGCCGAGAAAGCTACTGGCGACAATCGTGAGAAATCGCCGCGTGAAAGGCTACGGCGGTGGCGTGAGCAATTGGTGCGTGAGAAAGCTGCGACGAGTTTGGGAAACTTTTAACCTAAAACCAAAGTTTAATTATTTAATAATATACTTAATATTAATAAAAATGGCAATGAATAGATAAGTTTATTCGTGAATAAGTATTCTCATGCATTTTTTTAGTTATAATATAAATGTGTTGTTAATCTTTTTAAAAAATATTTTCAGATTAAAAATAATTTAATTTTATAATGATATTTTTAATCGCATACAAAATATACCATGGATAATATTCCTAGATTTACAGTGCACTTGATTGACGCGCTGTGAAAAATTTAATTTTCTATTGGGGGACTTTTAACAACGTGCAAAATGTACGCTGTCAATATTATCTGCAACAAACATGATTGGCGCTCTGTGAAAAATTTAATTTTTCATAATAAAATTTTTAACATCACATAAAATGCATGTTGTTATTATTTATAATGATACTTTATTATAAAAACTTTATTAGTGATTTTGTCCACCTTCATTATTAAAATTTAAGTTTTTATAATGATATTTTTAACGGCGTGCAAATTGTACGCCGTTATTATTTCATATTAACAAACATTGTATCCGCAGCGCATAATTGCACATGCGAAAAATTTAGTTTTATAGAGACTTTGAGCAGTGCAAATTGCCTGTTGTTAAAAATCTCACATTAATAAATCTAATATTATCCATAGACATCATTGGTCTTGACTGAAAAGTTTAATTTTTATAATAAAATTTTTATAAGTACGCAGAATGCCTTATTATTTAATATTAATAGCGTGCACTGCATGCTGTTAAAATGAGTATTGACAGCGTATTATTTTTGCATGCTGTTGTTTGTAAAAATATAATATTATCCGCAGCATATACAAAATTAGCCACAGAAAAACTATTATTAACAGTGCTAAAATTGTCTTATTTATTGATAGCATGTTTGTTGTAGTGTTAGGCTATATTTTCACTGTACAATTTAAATATTGAGTCTTAAAATTTAAGAATATAAAATTTTTTGACGAGGTCCTAATATATAGTTCTCCCCGAGGATCGGTTCTGTATGGAACACTGAAGCTCTTCTTGCACCACGCCAATTTCATGTGAAGCATGCATGCCCTTATGATTAACCTCTAACCCCCATTAATTCTTTGCAATAAATTGAATATAACTTTAGAAATTAATGAACTATTATGCTTCAATTTCCGAGTTCAAGTTGAATTAACCCGAGTTGTTTCACTTACTCATAACCATAAGTCTCAACCTAATGAACTCATTATGACAAATTTTTGGGCTGCAATTAAGTCCTAATTACCATCAATAGTACCTAATTGGTTCAACTCTAATAAAAAATAACCATCTCAAAATTGAATCAGATCTAAATCCAACTTATAACTCACCACTAATCACTATGATCAGTTCCCAAAAATAAAATGCAGCTTTAGAAATGAACTATTAATACACTCGAATCACCTTCATCTGGTGCAAAAGGTTGGAATCTGTCAACCTAGCGGTCTCTATCAGTCCGTTCTCGAATCATCGTAAGGGAGGTAAATCACGGTAGACTTTTGATCCTTGAGACTAGTAACTAGTGAATGGAGAGATGACATCCTCGTATTTACGAGAGATTGACTCGTTGTCCTCTGATACAACATCTGTACGCACTAACTAGATCCTTTCCGCGGGACACTCGAATCACCTTCATGCACTGTAACAATGTTTGTTATTTAGAAACAAAAGTGGTCTAGATCTCATGTTCATTTATGGTTGTAAAATATTTCTCAGGATTTCTTTTATTTTTTAGTCACGTGATTCTCAAAAATATTAAATGTGTTACATAACATTTATATCCATATATAATTTGTTACGATGTTTGTCAAGAATAGATATATATATATAGAGAGAGAGCGAAGGGGGCAGGTAGGAGATGAGCATGGCGTCTTGGGTGACGAAGGTGGCGGAGGAGCTCGTAGCACCATGCAAGGCAACGCCTTGCGCCACGCTTCCTCTCTCTTCCATCGACCACGCCCTGAATCTGGCCTTCATGCAGGAGATGATTTCCGTGTATCCAAACAATAACCGTCAGCACCGTCGTCACGACGTGTCATTACCGGCGGCGAAGGTCATCCGTGAAGCCTTGTCCAAGGCTCTTGTCCCGTACTACCCCGTAGCAGGCCGCCTTGTCTCCTCCGGCCCCGGCGACCGCGTGGAGGTGGCCTGCAACGGCGAGGGCGTATGGTTTGTGGAGGCGGCAGTGATAAATCGCAGCTTGGGCGACATAAATGATTGGGAATCGATCCCTCGCAGCGTCCTCAAAGAGGAGCTTGTTCCGAATTGTCCCGCTCACCTGAATCAAGAGGAGATGATGTTGATGATGCAGGTTTGTTTATATATAGATATTCTATCATTTCAAACTTAATTAATCAATGCTCTTTCACCAACTTCTACCATTAATTAATTAGAAAATGCGATTTCGCAGGAATCTAATTGTAATTAAAATCAATAAAAAATAAAGGTCACTAAGTGTTTTGATCAAAATATCTTGATGACTAATTTGATAATTTCCAACAAGATCTCAAATTAATTCCTAATAGTATAAAAATCCAATGGGAGTCTATTCTTAAAATTTATTTTATAATAATAAATTATTATTCAAATAATAATGTAAATTGTCGATAGTAAATTAATTAAATTGTGCAAGAACAGGTAACCGACTTTCAATGCGGTGGATTTATCGTCGGACTCAAATTCAATCATTTGGTGTTTGATGGCATCGGCATTGGACAATTCTTAAAAGCCATCGGCGAGATTACTTGTGGCCAGACTCATCCCTCTATCAATCCAATCTGGGATAGAGAGACCATTCCCAACCCTCCAATGCTCTCAAAGTCACTTCCACTTCTCCCAGCCAAGCTTGATCTTGTGAATTCCATGTATGATTTCTCAATTCAAACCGTCAAAAGATTGAAGGAAAAAATTGCAAAAGAGACTTCCAATCAATTCACTACCTTTGAGCTCATGGCTGCGATTATATGGAAATGTCGAACGCAAGCAATCAGTGTCGTAGGAGATGTCGGCCTCACCTTTGCAGCTAATATTCGTCATTTATTGTGCCAACTACCAAAGGCTGGCTATTATGGAAATTGTGTATGTGCCTTAACTATCACAGCAACCAGTGAGCAAATCATGAAGGCATCACTTGCAGAATTAGTGGGGATCATTAGAGATGCCAAAGAAAGTTTACCAACAAAGTTTAAGGAATGGTCTTCGGGCAACTTCAACGAAGATCCATTTAAAGTTTCAACTAGCTACAATAATCTGATTTTGTCAGACTGGAGATGGATGGAGTTCTATGAAACAGACTATGGATGGGGAATACCCCACTCTATTTCCCCTAGAACACACGATTTTTCTTTATTCACTTGTGGCATCATTCTAAAGCAGCCTTTCCCTAAGGACGGTGTGCGTTTTGAAGGACAATTGGTCATGAAGGAGCATGAGCAAAGGTTTATTGATGAGATCAACAAATGCATAAATGAGGAGAAGGTATCTCATAATGGACAAATTGATTTTCCACTTGAATAGTGGATCATGCTACCAAGACTGTTGCAACTAGTTTTACTTTGAATATATAATAAATTGGGTGTCATGTATATCTTTGCAAACTATGTAAGTTACCTTGAACTTATTGTCAAAATAATCTTGTTTAGCAATGGCAAAATGTGATGGCTATTTTTGATATGGTTACAGATTACATTTATGACTAACACTTAGCTTGCTTCTAACATTGACTTGATGTTGTTTCAAAATGGAATATTAATGTTAGTACATTCATGCCCTAAATGGTCGTGTTCAACCACATATGGTTTGATGTTTTTGACGAAAAATTTAAGTTTGAATTGCATGTGTTTTTAATGTGGATGTTAAGTTGTACAGAGACTTAGTAGGACAGACACAAAGTTCGTGGGGCTTGATATGGCGTGGCCAAGTTTATGTGCCTTAATGGTTTAGGGTCCAATATGTTAGGGTGTTGATAACCTTGGAAAGGATCGCTAGATGGGGAGAAGAGATGAATAACTAATTTTCATATTCTTTCTTTCTCTTGTTGTGTTTTGATATTATCCAAATCTCAAATAGGAAATCCTTGGTTGAGAAGGCCTAGCAAAGTCGGCATGCCTTCTTGATCATTATATGTTATTAGAATGTCATCCACATAAGTAAATATATATATATATCATACATCCATCATTGCATTTATAAAATAGAAAAGAGTTAGTTTTTGAGTTACCGAAAATTCTTGAGCATGTTAGATAAATAACAAAACCATGCACGAAGAGATTGTTAAAGACCATATTATTGGATTTGATTTTCCAATTTGGTAGGCTTATATGTTGTTATTACAACACATCCGATTGTTTCATATTGGTTCAAACTCGATAAAGTAGTCTAAATTAAATATTTGTGGGTTTTAGGTTATTAATGGATATGTATATGACATGATCCCTGTAGGGTTGTATATCTCGATAGATTTTCATGCCACCCATTAGCAAGGAGAATTACAGCGTCTAACTCTAGCACCCTACGAAGATTCACTCATGCATTTCTTGTAGGATCTTTGAATTTCGTGGATGACATCACTACGATGGTTATTCCACTACATTTATGTTCATTTTATGTTTCATGCCATTGTTTATGTTATTTAGTTTGTTGTGATGAAACTATATCCTTATGTATGGATCTTCTTATGTTCATTTGGATTTCCAAATACATATTATAGATTCATAATTCCATCAATTGATACCAGAGCATAAATTGTTTTGTCAATTTTATGATATTAGAATTAAGATTTTTTGTTATTTTTCATCCGTTTTACATGAGATATAGATCAATTGTCACAAAACGATGATTGTTCATCAAAAATATATATAGAAAGGTTATATTTGGGCACTAGATTTGAAGATCTCGAGTTTTTTTTTTGTGAAGAACATGAAGAACGACGATGGAACCAATTGTAATCGCCACATTCATAGAGAAATTATCTCCTTCGATCCAAAAAAAATATTTTGAGTCACCATCAGTCGAGTGTTAGAATAAGTCAATCAATTGATGCACCTAAAATTGTGTATAGAAACTTTGTGAGTTGACTGCGACACTCAATCTGTTAAATACGGAAAAATTAAAATATAAAATTTAATGGCCAAAATTTAGGAAAAATAATGCTGGGAATTATTTCGGGATATTTTTAGAGAATTTTAGGATTTTTTTCAGAATTTTTCTGGAATTAAACGGAGCTTGTAAGAGATTTTTACGGGGATAAGAAAAACATGCTTTTAAAGGGTCTGTTTAGATTAGTTAATAGGATTAATTAACCTAGGTTTTAACTTCCTAATTCCCCGATCTCTTTCTCCGCACGCTGCAGGCAATTTCTTCTTCCTCGCGTCCACAGCCACAAGACACCGCACCTCTCCCTCTTTCTCTGCGCACCGCACTCCACATCTCACGTCGCTGACACCACCGCCTCTCCTTCTTCTCGCCCGCAGTCACCAGATAACCATAGCCTCACTCTTCTCCTCTCGGTTCCCCTCTCTCGTATCCAACCTGACACCGCAGCCACAGTCATCGATGCCGCCGCCCGAGCCCTTGTGGTTGCCTCCTCCTTTGCCATCGACGCCGCCGCTCGAGCTCGAGTCGACGGCGAGCGAGGGGCTGGAAACTGGATTTGGTTGCAAACTTTCATCGCGATTGCTGCCGGAGCACGGTAAGAGTCGGCTTCCTTTTTTCCTTGGATGAGATCTAAGGTCCTAGTGGTGGTTTTCCTTCGCTGAGCATGGGTGTATGGTTTGGGCAGTGTGCTGGAGCGGATTTCTCCGGTGAACAGGGAGTAAGGGCGTGAGACTGTCAGTGGTTTTCCAATCGCTGGTAAGTTTGATTTGTCTCTTTTATTCGTTGTTGTTATTAATCTTTGTTGTCTGCGGCTAGGTTTTTAATCTTTGGAGTCGACTGTGCTTGAGAAGAGGGTGTAGGTGAGGACTGTGAAGGGTTGTTGCTTGATTGTGGGTGTTGTGCAGTTATGAATTGGGGTTTTGGCCGGTTGTTAATGGTTGTAAATGGTTGTGGTGGGCTGTTATTGGAGTTGTTGGTTGTGACATTTCTATTTGGGTTGCGTATTCTGTGGAATGGGTTGGTGTTAGAGAATTGTCGGTTATGAATAGGGGTTGTAAAATCATATTCGATTAATTGGACGAAATGACAGTTATATTAGGTGGGATGTGACCAAGATTTTATTAAGCATTTGGGTTAATTGGTTTATGTCTGAAATCGGCTTAGGATTCTATTTGACGGTGGATTGTATCTTAGTGCTTAACAATAGTTATGTTGTATGCAGGTTTCGGTCACGAGACAGGTCCACGGGCATGAAGATTTCATTATTTCGAGCATTATAGCAGGCATGTACTTTGACTTATCTTTTAGATATTGTCAGGTTGATATGCTTAGTTAGCTATAGCTCGAAGTAATTTTTATTCCTTATCTGCCCTTGTGTGTCAATGTGTCATACCTGATGCATGCATTTCTATCTTAGTCGATATTATATTGATACCTGTCATGTGTACTTATTTTGGGAGTTATGACATGCACTTGATTAGCTATTAGATATACTTTCCCTGTATACCTAGGTCATTGATATGTACTCACTTTTTTTGTGTGCATATTATTTGGAGATGTATTTTGGTTGGGGTTACATGTTTTAGTGTCATGCACCATCTTGCATGATTGCATGCTGACTGATCGAGGTTCCTTTATAGTTGAGCCCGTAGTCACACTACAACAAATTTGACTTTCCGCAGCATGCTATCAACAGCGCACAATTTTAGCACGCTGTTAATAATAGTTTTTACAGCGCGCCCAATTTTGTACGCTGCGGATAATATTATATTTTTACAAACAACAGCATGCAAAAATAATACGCTGTCAATACTCATTTTAACAGCATGCAGTGCACGCTATTAATATTAAATAATAACAGCGTGCATTCTGTGCGCTGTTAAAAATTTTATTATAAAAAATTAAACTTTTCGCAGCGCACCAATGATGTGCGCTGCGGATAATATTAGATTTATTAATGTGAGACTTTTAACAGCGTGCAATTTGCACGCTGTTCAAAGTCTCTCTATAAAAAACTAAATTTTTCGCAGCGTGCCAATTAAGTGCGCTGCGGATACAATGTTTGTTAATATGAAATAATAACGGCGTACAATTTGCACGCCGTTAAAAATATCATTATAAAAACTTAAATTTTAATAATGAAGGTGGACAAAATCACTAATAAAGTTTTTATAATAAAGTATCATTATAAATAATAACAGCATGCATTTTACGTGATGTTAAAAATTTTATTATGAAAAATTAAATTTTTCACAGAGCGCCAATCATGTTTGTTGCAGATAATATTGACAGCGTACATTTTGCACGTTGTTAAAAGTCCCCCAATAGAAAATTAAATTTTTCACAGCGCGTCAATCAAGTGCACTGTAAATCTAGGAATATTATCCGCAGCGTATATTTTGTATGCAGTTAAAAATATCATTATAAAATTAAATTATTTTTTAATCTGAAAATATTTTTTTAAAAAAAAGATTAACAACACATTTATATTATAACTAAAAAAAAAATGCGCAGAATACTTATTCACGAATAAACTTATCTATTCATTGCCATTTTTATTAATATTAAGTATATTATTAAATAATTAAACTTTGGTTTTAGGTTAAAAGTTTCCCAAACTCGTCGCAGCTTTCTCACGCACCAATTGCTCACGCTCACCGCCGTAGCCTTTTCACGCGGCGATTTCTCACGATCGTCGCCGTAGCTTTCTCCGGCGACTTTCTTCACCTTCGTCATCGCTTTTTGCACGCTCTTCTAACGCTCGGCGCCGTAGGTTTCTCACGTGACAATTTCTCACGCTTGCCGCCGTAGCTTTCTCCGGCGATTTTCTTCACCTTCCTCACTGCACGCTCTTCTCACGCTCGCCGCCTTCCGTCTCCATCCTTCAGGTTAGGCAGTGTCTTTACCGTCTATTGGTTTTATTGTGTATGCTATGTCATTATCTATTGTCTTAGGGATTCCAACAACAACAACTTTGAGATGTCGTCTCTGAATTTCCTGCAAAATGTTACAGAAATAGAAGCTGTTATCCCCTAGGATATGATTAAGAAGAAACCTAAAATTGGAAGCCTAATGTTGAATAAATTCTTCATAATAAGCTTCCACTAACACTGTCCATCATGGTAGATGCTTTTTCTTTCAATTTTATTTTGATAGTACAGCATATCAATAAGTCACTTTGAATTACAGTAGAAGAGTCTAGGTATTCCAGTTTGTTTAATCGATTACCTCAAAAATAGCAGCTGCTCCCTTTTGGGTTCCATCTCCTCCTATGATATAAACCTTGATAATAATGTTTGTCAATAAATCAGTCTTAATATCTGTCATTTCATAATCCTGCATAAATAAAGGAAAAAAAAACAAAAACAAATGTAAAGGTTAAATTTTACCTGATTTATACCACGATCCTGAATGTTATCAACTATCTTTGAGGTATCATGACCTCCTCGTGATGTACCTAGGACTGTGCCACCACGTTTATGGATATCATTCACACTCTTTGCAAGATTTACAATGTTCATTTAATTCTGATTTGCTAGGATATAAATTCTGATTTACAATGTTCATTTAATTCTGATTTGCTAGGATATAAATTCTGATTTACAATGTTCATTTAATTCTGATTTGCTAGGATATAAATTCTGATTTACAATGTTCATTACATCTATATCGTTTAATTCTTGTAGCTTGTTGAACATGCCACCGCTATTAATATTTTATTATTGAATTATATATATATATATATATATATATATATATATATATATATATGCACAATGTGAAGGAATGTTCTCTTTGAAAAAATTGAGTCATCATTATATTTTAGGGTTTTCCTCATTTACAAAATGGATAAGGAATGGATGCATTTGCCTTCAAGGCTTGTATCGGAGTATGAGGAAGGGGTTCAAAAATTTCTTGCACAAGCTAGGAACTATGCTAAAACACGTGAAGTAATCTTATGTCCTTGCAAGCGTTGTAAAAACAAGAAGTATATGAAATTTGACCAAGTGTACGAGCATTTAATTATGAAGGGGATCGATCCTTCTTACACTATCTGGGTCTTCCATGGTGAAACTTATACATCACAATTTCAAAGTGAAAGTAGTTCAAGAGGAGTCATGAAAGAGGAGGATGAAAATAGAGAGGCATATCGTTTATATAGAGATGTATTTGTATCTGGAAATGAGGATGAACACACTATGTCTGAGACAATAGACAATGAGTATATTGATTTATTAGAAGATGCTGAAACTCCTCTTTTCCCTGGTTGTATAACTTACACAAAGTTGTCAGCAATCGTCACATTATACAATTATAAGTCTACTAATGGTCACACTGATAATAGTTTCAATGAGCTTTTGAAGATCTTAGGTGCCATGCTTCCAGAAAAAAATACACTTCCAACAAATGTTTACTCAATGCGAAAACTATTGAAACCATTTGATTTAGGATATGAGAAGATTCATGCTTGCCCAAATGATTGTTGTCTATTTAGAAAGGAGCTTAAAGATTTGGATTCATGCACAAGGTGTGGTTTCTCAAGATGGAAGGTGGACAAAATCACTAATAAAGTTTGTAAAGGAGTTCCAGCAAAGGTGCTTCGGTATTTTCCTGTGATACCTAGATTGAAAAGGATGTTTAAACTAAAAGAAAAGGCCGAAGACTTGATTTGGCACTCCAACTACAAAAGTCAAGATCATATGATGCGTCATCCAGTTGATTCAGTTGCTTGGGATACAATAAATAATAAGTGGCCTTTTGCATCGGATCCTAGAAATCGGCTTGGTTTGCTGAGATGGATTCAATCCTTTTGGTGATCTTAGTTCTAGATATAGTTGTTGGCCAGTTATTTTGGTTAATTACAACCTTCCTCCATTGATGTGCATGGCGAAGGAAAATCTTATGCTGACATTATTGATTCCAGGCCCAAAGCAACCAGGAAATGATATAGATGTATACTTGGAACCCCTTGTGGAGGAATTGATGGAGTTGTGGGACACAGGTGTGGAGGCGTATGATGCATTTAGTAAGTCAATGTTCAATCTGAAGGCTATTTTGATGTGGACAATCAATGATTTTCCAGCTTATGGAAACCTATCTGGGTGTACCACAAAAGGAAAATTTGGTTGTCCGATTTGTGGTGAAGACATATGTTCTATGTGGCTTAAATACAGTAGAAAGTTTGCATACATGGGCCATAGGAAATTCCTTGCTTATGATCATCCATTTCGTGAGAAAAAGAAGTGGTTTAATGGGAAAAAAGAGAGAAAAGGGAAACCCAGACCAAAGACTGGGTTAGAAATTCTCAATGCAGTGAAAGACATTGAAAATGTCTGGGGTAAAAAACAAAAGGGTGTGACTATCAATACTATAAAGAAAAAGAGGAAGAAACATGATAATTCAAAAAAAGTACGACAACCAGTTCAAATGTGGAAGAAAAAGTCAATTTTGTTCAATTTGCCATACTGGAGTGTAAGTTATTTGGCTCTCTAGTCATTATTTTTAATTACTTTGTTATATTAATGAACTAATACTATGAAATATGTTGATGTCACTTGTAGGGGCTATTGTTACGTCATAACTTAGATGTGATGCATGTTGAAAAGAATATCTGCGAAAATGTCATAGGCACATTGTTAAATGTGAAGACAAAAACCAAAGATGGTGTTAATGCCCGCAAAGATTTGATGCACTTAAAAATTAGAGAAGAATTACATCCTAAAAAAAAAGGAGAAAACATGTATCACTTGCCTGTTGCACCTTACACATTGTCTAAAAGAAATGGATGTATTTTGCAGAGGTTGAAGAAATTAAAGTTACAGATGGATATAGCTCAAATATTGCTAATTGTGTTTCTTTAGAAGAGCGTAAGCTTATTGGGCTGAAATCTCATGATTGTCATATTCTAATGCAACAATTGCTACATTGCATTAAGAAGTCTTTTACCAAAAGGTCCACTAATGCTTTATTTCTCAGGTGCATTTTACAATGAATTATGTCAAAGAGTGTTAGACAGAACCGCTTAGAACAACTCGAGGAGAATATTGCTGAAACACTATGCATGTTAGAAAGGTATTTTCCACCATCTTTCTTTACCATTTGGTTCATTTGACAATTCATTTAGCAAGGAGGCTCGCTTGTGTGGGCTACCCATTTCATTGGATGTATCCATTTGAAAGGTAATAAATATTATGCGATAAATTATATTTTGCTATCAACAACTTTTGATTGCAAATTTTGTTTTTTAGATTTATGAAAGTACTTAAAGGGTATGTGAAGAACCGAGCAAGGCCAGAGGGTTGCATAGCTGAGTGTTACCTCGCAGATGAAAGAATGCAATTTTGTAGTGCATATTTTCAAAAAGCTACTAGTATTGGTGTCCGTTATAATCGGAATGATGATTTGGAAAATGGATTAGTGGAAGGTCGCCCAATTTCTAAAGGACAAGAAAAAATTTTAGACAGTGTTGCAAGTGCACATCGATATGTATTATTCAATCTGCGAAGTTGAACCGTACAAAGTGAGTATAGTTAATTGCAAACCATATTAGATAATCATGGTCTCTTATATAAATTGTATATTCGACAATCACCTTTCAATGATTTTAAATAGGATGCACATTGAGGAGTCAAACAAGTTGATCGTCGTTTCTAATGAAACATTACTACAAAAGTGGCATATGGAAACATTTGCAAAATGGTTATCAAAACATGATCTTAACAACTCCTCAGGCCGAATTCAATGGCTAGCACATGGTCCAAGAAAGAATGTTATATCTTATACGGGTTATATTATAAATGGACATCGGTTTCACACAATTGATGTTGGAAGGTCAACACAAGATAGTGGTGTTTCAATTGAAGCTGATACTATTTGTCAATCTAGTGCTAATGATTTTTCACATACAAGAGGAAGACTATCATACTACGGGGTTATACGAGATATTATTTTACTAGACTACTATTCTTTCAAAGTACCTATTTTTAGATGTGATTGGGCTGATACTAGAACCGGTATTAAAATGGAAGATGGTTTTACACTGGTCAACCTACACCAAGGACTAAGAACTTTTGAAAGTGATCCTTTCATTTTAGCATCACAAGCAAAGCAAGTATTTTATTCTAGGGACAATGATGAATCAAATTGGTATGTCTTGCTAAAAGCACCCCCTCGGGGTATTCATGACATGAACTTGATTGAAGAGGAAGCCTATACGTCATCAACACCTCTTGATGTGTCTACACTTGATATTAACATTACTGAGAAAGAGCCATATGCAAGGAATGAGTGTGATGGAATTGATGTGCTTGATCCATGACTTTATCAATGAAAATTTTATAGTTATCTTATTTCAATAATAAATGTTCTTCTCAAGTTTCATTATAGATTTCATCCAATAAGCATGGAGATTATTTCTTCTCCTTGTTATAAGTTACTTTTATTTTTTCATTGTAAAGTCAAGTTCCTCAATGTTTGTTCAATATTCACTAGCTTATCAGTGACCTACGATGTTGATGAAAAGTCTGTTTTTTTATGGTACTGATGTATCATGTCATATTGTTTATAAGCAGGCAATTATACAACATTCGAAAGAAAAGGAAAATGGGGAAAAAACGCAACAAAGCATCCGTAGAAGAAATTCAGGTGATATTGTATTTTTTTTAAATCTTGGTTTAATTTAATAAAGTTTACTCGTACAATTCAATCTCTTTATGGGAATTTGCGGAAAATATAGAGAAGAGGCTATCGAGAGTGGAATCTAATACTTCACCGCTTCATCACAAGAGTTGCATGGTAAAGAGGCAATTGATGAATGACAAAATTTATAAGAAAAGGGACGGGGTCCATCAAAGTTTAATTTAGCTAGTGGTCAACTAAAGCCCAAAGAACTAGAACGCAATGAGTTTGGACAGCCGATTGGGGACAATTCTGTGAAGTATGCTTCTTTTCTAGGTTGCATGGTAAAGGAATTTGTGCCATACACATTAGATGGATGGAATGATGTAAGCGAAGAAATGAAGAATAGGATGTGGAGTTGTCTTCAGGTAATGGCTTGAGTCACCAATTTATCAAGTCTATAGATGCAGATAAAAAGTAGACATAATTTTATGCTTCTTTATATATGAACTATAATGTTGAGGAGTATGAAAAAAAAATGATCTTTCAAAAATTAGGAAAGTTGTGGCGTGATAGAAAATCCAAGTTGCAAATACTTGTACGAGAAGCTAATGTTGGTCAAGTAGCTTCACGAAAACTTAATCTTTTGAGGCCTGAATTTATGGATCAACATCAATGGGAATTGTTTGTAAAGAGGACATTATCGCCTGAATTTCAAGTAAGTATTAATTACAAGTTAATTTTTATGTTACAGATTAAGACTGAAATGTACACTTGTAAATTTCTTTTGTCTAGTTTCTATTGAGAAAAGTGTTTTTGACATCTAATTGATGAAGTAGTCACTCTAGAGTTATATCTGGGTTTTGACAAAATGTGGGGTGTTCTAGGTTACTTATCTTGGTATTGAATGTCCCAAGGTTGATATTTTTGTGTGAAATTGTTTTCCCTTGAATGTCAAATTTGTAGTCATATGGGTAATGCTCAAATTTGTAACATCTAAATTTGTTATTTTTTATTTTTAGGAAAAGAGTGAAAAATTTAGAACACTGAGGGAAAATCAAGACCACATTCACACTATGAGTCGAAGAGGTTATGCCCGTTTAGCTAGCATGATGGTAAACATTATTATTTATAAAACATTTTGAAAAATTTTGCAAATACACTTATTAATTTTATTATTTGTCCCTATCTATTTTTTTATATATTTATATATGTTTCATATTTAAGGAAAAAGCAAGTCCTGCAGATACACCAATTACAAGATCAAAAGTTTGGATTGAAGGTCACACGAAGAAAAATGGACAACCTATTAGTCAAGTCGTTGGAGATAAAATAGTAATAAGATTATTTCCTGTTATTATTTATAAAAGTGTTCATACCAATTACATCACTTGTAATCTAAAAGTGTTATTTTACAAAAGTTCTATCTTGGTATTTGTAGAAAGGAATAGAAGAATGCCCATCTGAATCTTTAAACACAACTAATATTGCTGATGATGCAATGAGCCTTGTATTTGGCAAGGAATCTCGAGGTAGAGTACGAGGAATGGGCTTTGGAGTTATACCATCAAAGGTTGGAGCTTCTGTGCAACAAAATAGTACCATCAAACGCCTTGAAAGTATAGTGAATAATTTTCAACAAGAAATGCAAGAAATGAGGCTCATGTTTTTGAAAAATATGAGACAACAAAATGAACAAGACCAGGTTAGTAATTTTCAAAAATGCATTTTGTCTTAATTAATTTGGTTTTTTATGTCTTTGTTAGTGAAATTATATTATGATAATATTATTTGACAAAATTTGTTTGAATAATTAGGTTGCTAGTGGTGGCATTGGTGACAATATTTTGAATAATCTTAGTGTTGGTAGTGATGTCAATGGTGCAAAAAAGAATGACAATATTGGAACTCGTGTAATCATATTGGTGATTTTAAATAAGTAATTAGATTCTTCTTTACAAATATATACTGTGCTTGAATACTTTGAACTGAATAGATGAACCACTGCCATATGGATGAAATGCTTGAATACTTTTTGAATTTTGTCGGTTGACATGGTCTTACATGTTTGATACTGAATAGATGTATTTGTTGGTCTTTTCTTGAACAAACTCTCCATCTGAAAGTTAAACCCTTGCAACCATTGATTCCATACCGCTTATCGAATTCCACTCTCATCATTGAACCATTTCAATATGAACTAATTCTACCGAATCAGAGGCTTCAATGATCAAATGAGAAGATAGTTCAAATGGGCAATCAATCTCTTGCCAAAAGGGCTAAGTCCAAGTCGCAATCTAGATGAACCCTAATTTACAAAACCAATGTTAAGTGTTACTCGATGAATGTATCTTGACATTCAAGTTGGTCTGAGTTGGCAACTGAAGCAGCTTATGCATAGGTTTCAGTTGGCTGGCTTTACAGTAGCTTGTAATTAGATTTGGTTAATAAGAGAAAGTAGTGGCGTAGCAAGTGGTGGCCTAGGGGTTTTTCTGGATGATTCGATGTCATTGAGGTAGTTGACATGGATAGTTTTAATGATTGGTAAAAGGTGGAAGATGCACAAGGAATGTTTATTTGATAGTTAAAACAAAAAATAGGTCATGCTTAGATTATGGGTAGTCTGCTTTTGTTTTTTCAAAATGTATGGTTTTTCGATTAATCCTAAGCCGTAATGAACCTTCGATTCACTTGTTCACTATTCCTCATCATAAAATCTATTGATTCAAAACTTGTCATTGCTAAATTAGGAGAGGAATGTGATGATCATGAAATGTTTAAAGTTCAAGTTATGCTTCCCGAGAAGGCTTACCCATTTTACCAATCAATCATGTAGCTTTTATGCTTAAGTATGTCATGTTTCACCTAATAATGAGTGTTCGGTAAATTATGTAGCCTTCAAAAAATTAGTGCAAGATATATGAGAATGCTAAGATGGGCGAAAGGTTTCTGGAAAAATAACCAATATACTACTATTTGAGCCGAGTAATTTTGGGTAGTTCCATAATATGATAAAAAAAAAAAAGAGAATGGTTTGAAGATGCTTTCCTTCGCTTCTAGTGTTGTTTTCATATTTTCATCGAGTCATTGCTCTCCTAATTATGGGTTCCAACAGCTATACAGATTTTACCGTTAAAATTTTTTTGTTCTTGTTAGTTAATGTGCAATCACCATCTAGCATTTTATTATGTCTCTATTTATATTTCTATTTATCTTTTTTTGTTCTTGTTAGTGAATGTGCAATTATGATAATATTATTTGACAATATTTATTAAAAATTAGGTTGCTAGTGGTGACATTGATGATTTATATTAGGAATTATGTTAGTGGCGATAGTGATGTCAATGGAGCAAAAAGAATGACAATATTGCAACTCAGGTAACCATATTGATATGAGGAATATTGTTTTTTCTTTTACATGATAGAATCTCTCTTATTACTAATAACTTGTTTTGTTATAAAAATATATTTGGGAACATTAATAATTTTTTATTATTATACAGGGAAAATTGAAGAACGTGAATTGTGGAGATGTCAGCGTTAATACTAAATGTAAGCTGCTTCATTGGTCTGGTGATGGAGTTGTTGCAGAAGGTCGAATTGCATCCATGCATCCAAAAGCAAAAGTGCATCACGTTCCTCTTGGTGGATCTTGTTGGAAAGTTTGGATTGATAGAGTTTTGATGGAGAAGGTGGATCTAATTCGACCCAATGATGAAATGTATTTTCTTGAGGATGCAATAGGAAGCACAGTCGCTTGGTTCTCTAAGTATATAGTTTTGTGTGACTGATATAAATTGTGTTGTTGGTTGAATTGTTAATGCGACTAAGTGAGTATTTATTTTGTAGGAAAGAAATTATGTAAGTGAATTTATGTTATTAGTTTGAATTTTTTTTAGTTTTGATTTTATAATCGTGTGTATGTGATGTTAAAAATGAGTATAATATTTGTATGTGATATTATAATTGTGTGGTCTTTGTGATTGGATTATAATTATTTGAGTAATATTAACACTAGCAGATGCGAATGCGCAGCCGCGAATGCACTTAATTGGCAAATCTGATTGCATCGCGCGGCTGCGAATGCACTTAACGCACATCGCCATCGCTACTGCGAATGCATAATGCACTTACGCGCATTACGTCACGCGAATGCATTGCTACACAGCACATGTATTCGCCGCGAGCGCATCATCGCAGCGGCTGCGAATACACTTAAGCGCGACATAATCGTATCGCGTGCGCGAATACATGACAATCGCTGTCGTCTGCGCGAATGTCTTATGACTTTCAACAGCTTAGTGTTGTGCAGCATGCGATGCGCGCTGCGGATAGCATATTTGCGCGCTGCGGAAAGTCAAATTTGTTGTAGTGTCAGTTACATGATCTTCACACACTACCACTCATGGGTTAGTGGTACATCAGGAGGGTGTGTGTAGTAGCTCTGTCAGGCTTCGCTGGTCCGCTCATGGGTAGCGGTGAGGCAGCGTGGTAGCGGGCAGGGATCCCTCCTCTGGTCTACGACACCGAGAGATGAGAGCTTTGCTCCCCCACTCTGTTTGGGGTAGGAGGATAGGTGTACTCCGACAGCATCCTGTCCACTCGGTCACTCAGGAGCAGTGATGGCAGAGTGCACAGTTGTCATAGCCCTACCCACTCAGCTTCACCATCGTGTGTGAGGCGGCTGACTGGCGTCAGGGGTGACCATGTCATTTGCATCGCATGCATATTGCATGGATGACAATTGTTTGTGTTTGCTGCATTTTGGTTGCTGCCTTGGTTGTTGCATATGATTGACATGCATACAGGATACATTATGTATTTGGTCTGACGACCTTATTTCTGCTAGTATGGCTCATACTCCTATGTCAGGATAGGGGATTTAGGTATGTACAATCTTTCCGCATCTCTTCCTTGCATTTTTCTATTATTGATCAAGAGACTATACTGACAAGATTATTATTATTAGATATATCTTACTATGCATGTTGACTTGATACCCGCTGAGTTTGTTGAACTTACCTCGTTGCTTTACATCTATTTCAGGTTGAAACTGCTAGGAGAGTCCAGCTGCTAATCCCCCCTCGTCGTAATGGTTTTGTTATTGGATTAATGGTTTTGGTTTATTGACTAGAAGACATGTGTAGGACTTGTGTTTTGGTTATGTACTCGTGGATGCTTTGGTGGTATTTGTTTTGTCCTTATGGACTTTTATTTGATTTGTTTTGGTTGTTTATTTGTCACGCCCCGATGGAGTCCCCACCAGACGAAAATCCGACAGCATCTCCCCTATACGGGTGACAATACCAAACTTATATACAAGGCCTACATGGCCACTATACATTGGTCAACACGACCGGAATCCAAACACATATGCAGATAATAAAATAGGCCTCTGGCCATCAACCAAAATAGATAGGTAACATCTATCACAACTAGACACACCCCTTCTGCCATCTGGGCAGGAATACCCAACCAAAACCAATCGAAATAAATCCGATCAAAGGTCCCTAAGGACATACCAAAACATCCACAGGTACAAATATCCAACTCCAATCCTAAACATATATCCTAATCAAAATATCCAAAACCGTAAACACAAATAACAAATAGAACTTTCACGACGAGTGATGTTTAGCAGCTGGACTCTCCTGACAGCTTCATCCTGAAATAGATATAAATCAATGGGGTAAGTTCAAAGAACTCAGCGGGTATAGTCGATATGCAAAGTAAGATATAGCTAACAATAGAAATAATGCTAGTACAGTCTCACATATAGGGTAAGCAAGAAATAAATGCAAAAGGACTGTACTCACCAGAATCTCCTACCCTGATATAGGAGCATGTGCCCTACTATAAGAGATAAAGTCATCACCATATACGAATATGAATCCTGTATGCATGGAAATCATATGAAACATCCAAGGCATCAATAAAATAATGCAAAAAACACAATACAAATGTGATCCGTGCAAAGTGCATGCCGTGCAAATGACATGGTCACCCCTGACGCCAGTCAGCCGCCTCACACGCGATGGTGAAGCCGAGTGGGTAGGGTTATGATAACTGTGCACTCTGCCATCACTGCTCCTGAGTGACCGAGTGGACAGGATGCTGTCGGAGTACACCTATTCTCCTGCCCCAAACAGAGTGGGGGAGCTAAGCTCTCATCTCCCGGTGTCATAGACCAGAGGAGGGATCCCTGCCCGTTACCACGCTGCCTCATCGCTACCCATGAGCGGACCAGCGGAGCCTGACAGAGCAACTGCACACACCCTCCTGATGTACCACTAACCCATGAGTGGCAGTGTGTGCATGCCATGTAACTGGCTGCGGGCTCAACTATAAAGGAACCCCGTCCAGCTAGCATGCAATCATGCAAGATGGTGCAAGATACTAAAGCATGTAAATCCAACAAAATACACCTATCCGAAATAATATGCACAATCAATATGTACATATCCCTAATCCAAGTAACTATGATCCAAATAAAACAGGAAAGGTATAATCATAACCGATCCAATGCATGTATCAAGTACGCACAAAAACATACTAGGCATATAAACATGAAAATTATTGCAAGCTATCCTAACAAGCATATCAACATTACTATATCTAGGAGATAAGTCAAAATACCTGCCTGATAAAATATCCGCAAAAAGAACCAGATCGTCACGACCGGGGATCTGCCTCATGACCAAAACCTGCATAATGCATAACTATTGTTAAGCACAAAATACCATTCACCGACAAATCAAATACTTAATCGATTCCTTCCATAACCAATTAATCCAAAGTAACTCCATCAAATCCAAGCACACGACAACGTGCTAAATTACTACTATGTATCCCCAAGTAGACCCTCAATCCGTAGGTCACAAATTGTAATTAACTCTTCAATCCCAGAACATATCCTTGCAATTAATCCCACCATGATCAATACTCATCTTATAAAAATATTATCGATAATGGCAACAATCATCATAGTATTACAATAATATAATCTTTGGTTGCACCTAAAAAAAAATATCAATCAATCAATCTCCACCGAACAATTACAATTAATCGAATAACACAATCAAATCATGTTTACCGGCCCCTAGAATCCCACCGACAACCAATCCTTTCCCCAAATCGAGCCTAAATCTTGCACAAAACTCCTACACCTAACCCTGCATAGCCGACATCACCCCAAATGGACTCGTATAGCCCTCTCAACCCACAACAAACTCCAATCACAGCCGCCTCAAACACCATAATCAGCCCAAATCAACCATAAATCCGGTCCACAACCTTTTACTGTCCACCCCCAACTGTTCGCAGCCTTTACAGGAGACTCAATCCCTGTTTCACAGCCGACCACATCTACCCACAACCACCATCAACCGAACAAAATCAAACAATATACCAACAGTAGATAACTCAAGATATACCTGCGATTGAAACCTCCCAGCCGCTTGGTTCACCGGAGAAAAGGATCTGCCGCTGCCCTAAATCACCAATCGACTCAACCACAAAAATTTATAGCTAGGTATAGTTTTCTTCCAAGATCAAAGAGAGATTTCGCTTACCTAGTTCCCGGAGAATTGGGCAGAGACAACTCCCAATCAAGCAACCACGAAATCGATGTCGATCCCCCTGCTCCTGGTGAGCACTCGACCAGATCACGCCCGGTAGAGCTTCAATCGGTGCTCTTCCCTACTGCTGGGTTTCCCACCAAGAGAATGTCGGCAGCGAGCAGAAGGATCGGCGTCGATCCGAGTTGATGATGACCGCCGCAAGATCAGGGAACCTCAAGGAAAGTCGAGCGGCGGGACTGTCCGGGTGGCCGGAGACAAATCGTCTGGCGGCGAAGACAAGAGCAGTGGCGGCTCCATCAATCGAGGCGAACAACAACAACCCAAGTCGGCGCTGCCGAGCGGGGCGCATGGCGGTGTGCACGCAGTGGCGGTGTGAAGCGAAGTTGAAACAGAGGCGTCGAACAATCGGACGCAAGGCCGACGACATCGTCGACGTCAGTGGAAGAGGAGCCGACGCGTGTGGCTGGAGACGGCGAGCCCGTAGAGGACCGGCAGAGATGCGAGCGCAGAGGGAGGTTGCGGTGGTCAGAGCGAGGAGGACGGCGCCGGTGAAGGCGAACGCTGCCTGGTCGTCGGTGGAGAAGAGGTCGTCGGCGGAGAAGATGTCGCGCGAGAGAAGAGGTCTCTTGAAATCGGGAACTGCCGAAGGAGAAAAGGTGTCGCGGCGGGGAAAAAGAAAATAGAAAAACCTAAGCTTATAATTTATCCTATTTACTCGTCTAAACATGCCCTTTAAAAGCCTATTTTCCCTATCCCCGTAATTATCTCGTACGACCTCCGTTTAAATCCAGAAAAATTCCTAAAAAATTTCCAGGATTATTTCTCTAAATTTTTTGCCATTAAAAATTTATATTTTAAATTTTTTATATTTAACATTCTCCCTCACTAATAAAAATTTGGTCCCCAAATTTCCTACTCGTATTGAGTACGAGATGTCACAACAACCATCTCTGGCATCTGGAGACAAGTCACACCTCAAGTGACTAAGTGGGGTTACTGATATCCCCTAAAATCTATCACACCTGCTTCTAGCAGCCCTTCCAAAGTATGAATAGTATCTTCATATCTACCCACCTATCAAAAAGTACATAGCTGTATCCGAGTGGAGCTCTATATCCGTGACCTGTTAAAGACTTTACCATAATCCTAAGGTAAATCCTGAATCTCTATCACATACGATACTCAAAGATACTCCATGAATTGGAAATCTTCACAGTATAAACTATCCAGCGATCCAACAACTCATCGTATGGATCAGACGAAAATGAGCGGACTTAGCTAATCATACTAAGTCCTTTCCGAATTCCAAATAATCTCCCAACACTGTCCATCATACTTGGCTATCACGTCCATCTCGGTACAGAACCTTGCTGATTATTAGTATTCCACCTTTACTAGTTGACACACTGAACACCAGACTACCAAGTCAACTAAGTTCCACATGATGTCCCACCACGGAGAACGTTTCAATACTTACTACTTTCCGGATACAATCCTATACATCTGCAACATATAGAACCTATTGCAATCTTCAGCAATACTTATCAAAATATCATGATAAAGCCTCGTGGCTCTCGAGGTAATACAAAAGGCACTATCTGCAGGCAACGACATGCTACCACGACCGGGACTCGTAGCCAGTCAAGATGTCAGGTAGCTAACTAGCTACAGACGACATACAAATTCCACTATCACTAATTCCGAACCGGTAGAGCAAGAGTACAACTCTATGGTAGATGCTCTCTATCATCCCAATAGGAATATATCTGTTGTTTCTGAATCAATAGTAACTCTTCCTAAATTCGAATGCAACTATATAACCCACCATTCTTCTCGGAGACGGAGAAATATTTCCTCACAAGAGCAATCTACTGTCTAAAATCCATTCTATCGCACAGAACGGAAGGTGACTGGGAGACTATTATGACCGATCTCCCTAGTTGCAATTTTCCTTGTTCAAACAACTCCATGCAACTACACAGTAGCTAGCTAAAACCTCATAAGAATTCCTGCTCCTCACCTCTACAAAACAACATAACATTTGCTAAGTCCACGTCATATATTTGACAACTTATCTTGCAATTCTTTAACTTCCATAAGCTTAGGATACGTCAGCATCAGAATCGCTCCGATTCCCGAAATAATGCATCTTGTACATGACCCTTCCATCCACACCAGAATAATTAAACAATACTGGCGTAAAAGTCAACCATCATCTGAGCCCGGAAACTAGTTTCACAAGCTTCAGACCAAGTAAATTCCATCACCAATCAGCGGTGTAGAACCACTAGAGCATCCTATCCATATCTATGGTAATAAACAAATCAATACCAGCAAAATCACCATCTACGGTGGCCGAGTGCTCAACTTTGAATACCACCATAACAAATGATCCAATCGCGTCCAGAATACATGATTTCCCAAATCCCTGGACGACTAAGTCATCATAAGTCAAATAAGATAATCCAAAAGCTCATACAATTCATACCAAGTATGAAATTGTCACCACTATACACCTGCATCCTCTTTACTCTAGGCTGATGATATATCAATCATCCCTATGACTTTGATAATTGTATGACACCGTGTCACTACAATATCAACACACCAATCATAAATCAATCTTAGAGTATACTCAGGTGTCCTATAGTTGATCTAAATAGATCCTCGATCCACCATGAAGGATATTCATTTCCTTCTACCACTACAGCATTCCATCATCGAAATCGGTGTATAACCTCAAAGGTTCATCTCTTTTTGAACAACGAGTTCCAGAGCTCCTCAAGAAATAAAATACTGGGACAACAAATATCCCATCCAACACCTCCTATAATTGGAACTTAGATTTTTCCAATTCCCATAGTGTTAAGCAACACTGATACCAACTAAATTGTCCCCTGGAACAATCGTCATTCTAACAAATACCTCTCAGCATCATCAACCTTGTCAACTTTGAACGACCGATCGATGACAGTATCTAAGCAACTCGATTTGGTGCTCAGCCAATTGGATGACATTGCCTGGAGTATATCACGAGCTTCAACAACCTTGTGCACTTTACACTAGCCCTCAGCTAACGCACCATAAGTACAAACATTTGGCTCTTAAAATATCATTACCTCGGTACCAAATAAATTATCACCTAGTAGGGGATCTTCGATATTGAAACTATTTCTGAAATCATTCTGATCGCCTACTCTACTTGCCTATACAGCGGTAAGCCTAGAAGTTTATCCGACACTACATTTGATTACTCTCGAATCATACAGGCATCCGAGAGACCTTCTTATACCATCATGCCACAATCATAACCTCCAAGTTAATATCCAGATATCCACATCATATCAACCAAGTTAACTATAACTCAACTAAGTCAACTCTCCCACCATAATATAACATCTCCAGCAATCAACCTCTAAACATCAAAAATCATTTTCATACCCCTTTGATAATCATCACAGTAATCATCTCAAAATCTCACCTGTCGGTGGAAACACTATTAATCCACATGATCCAAATAAAGAAATCCTTTTAATCATATCTGTACATGTTTTAACCATAAATATCTGTAAACACCTGTATCTCACAATATATCATCAAGTAAGGTAAACTATAGTAATACCTTAATGATCAATCCTTCAACCATCTACAATTCCTTTCGAGTAAAAATGTAAACTTGTCCAACTTCTACTCTTAATGGATTCCCTATTTCACAGTGACCTAGAATAAGAATTCGGTAACTGTATGAATCTAGGTGTATACACCTCTTCCTATCATTATCTTCAAGAACCATACTACCAACCTCATATCTCCACAAGTGCACAAACCACTTCTGATAGCCACATAAATATGAGGAGAAAACTTAAATCCATATTCCTATTTTCCGCTGGGAAATGAGGTGTTTCATCAATCTTTTATTCCCGTGACAGAGCCTTGATCACCACCAAAATAAACTAAAATTCCAACTAATCCCTCAATCACTCAAGAAATTGTAAACTTTCATCATCAACATCAAATTACCACCTCTAGCAACAGACCTGATCAATATCGAGCAACAACATGGGAACAAAATAATGTCACGTGAATTTAGCTAGAAGAGCACGTTCAGGACTTCTACGGTTGCCTTATCAATAGTGTAGGTTATTATCCCTAGGTTGACTACACTATTATCTGGAGACACTTGCTGCAGTGTCATTTTCATAATTATGACTCACCCTAATGCCTCCCGATAGGAACTGATGGAAGATCCAACTATCCTAATCCAAATGTAAACCAATAAATCATAGGTGATCGAAAATAACTCAATCACTATCTTGAGCCATTAAGTGGGGGTAAACTCTGCAAGTCTAACAAACTCTATAGTGAAACTCCATTAACTATTGATCACTCAACTTAAGGCTCAAGAATTCTCCAACAATGAGTCATACAAAATAACATGGGGAAATACTGTCTCTCGAAAACATCCTGAACCCGTGATCCCGTAATGAGTTATTTCCCCAAATAAATTTCTTCTACATAATTCACCAAGTAACAACTTGATCATTCCAATAGTAAGAAACTAACTGCACTCCCCCTATATACATACAAGTTAGGTACTTAACAGTACCTTCAATGTTATCGATCTAAGGCTTAAGCCGCTCAAGGATCAAAATCCCTATGGAACTTCGAATCTTAAACCTCCATTGTCTGCATCAACAATAGTATACATTCCTTGTCCCTTACCTACCAGGGTAATAATCTGACTAGCATAATCAGTGAAAATCTGTAACACTGTAGTCCTTGATTTCCACAACAAATGTGACGACTTGACCCCTGCTTTCTGACTCGGTATCAGTCAACTCTCAAAGGAAATTCATCTTTTCGACATAGGTTCAAAACTCACAAACTGAACAGATTGTTCACGTGGTCAACTCCATCCACGATTACGAATAATGACTAATACACTAAATGTTATTTCTTGTTATCCACTAAACACATAGCTAATCTAACCTGGAGTATAAACACTACGGCAACTCCGGCTAGTTGCCTTGGTGGGCGACCCCTACTACGAGTCTGCACATGAGTCAAAACTCTATGGACCCTTCTGGTAACTCCTTAGCCAGAGATCTCACTGTCCTCTTGCGTGGTTACCCTGCACCACGTCTCGAAGCAAGAGCTCGCTCACCTCGTCTCAAATCTGTTAAATTATTACAGATGTTAGTAGAACAGATGTTACTAGAAGTAAAAAAATATATAAAATTTTTCAGCATACCTATTTCGCTGCAGGAGAGGTTCCATCGCCGCCAAATCCCCATATTGTCCTCGTCATAAATCCTCGAATTTCCGAAACATAAAAATCATCGGAAATCCATACGAATCCAAAATTTTTTAAATTGCCTCGTAAAACCTGCCAAACGTGGCGAACTCCAAAAAAAATCCAAAAACCCCTAGGAACTCGAAAACCTGGCTCTGATACCAAATAAATTGTCACGCCCCGATGGAGTCCCCACCAGACGAAAATCTGGCAGCATCTCCCCTGTACGAGTGACAATACCAAACTTATATACAAGGCCTACACGACCACTATACATCGGTCAACACGATCGGAATCCAAACACACATGCAGATAATAAAATACGCCTCTGGCCATCAACCAAAATAGATAGGTAACATCTATCACAACTAGACTTACCCCTTCTGCCATCTGGGCAGGAATACCCAACCAAAACCAATCGAAATAAATCCGATCAAAGGTCCCTAAGGACATACCAAAACATCCATAGGTACAAATATCCAACTCCAGTCCTAAACATATATCCTAATCAAAATATCCAAAACCGTAAACACAAATAACAAATAGAACTTTCACGACGAGTGGGGTTTGGCAGCTGGACTCTCCTGACAGCTTCATTTTGAAATAGATATAATCAACGGGGTAAGTTCAAAGAACTCAGCGGGTATAGTCGATATGCAAAGTAAGATATAGCTAACAATAAAAATCATGCTAGTACAGTCTCACATATAGGGTAAGCAAGAAATAAATGTAAAAGGACTGTACTCATCTGAATCTCCTACCCTGATATAGGAGCATGTGCCCTACTATAAGAGATAAAGTCATCACCATATACGAATATGAATCCTGTATGCATGGCAATCATATGCAACATCTAAGGCATCAATAAAATAATGCAGCAAACACAATACAAATGCGATCCGTGCAAAGTGCATGCCGTGCAAATGACATGGTCATCCCTGACGCCAGTCAACCGCCTCACACACGATGGTGAAGCCGAGTGGGTAGGGCTATGACAACTGTGCACTCTGCCATCACTGCTCCTGAGTGACCGAGTGGACAGGATGCTGTTGGAGTACACCTATCCTCCTGCCCCAAATAGAGTGGGGGAGCTAAGCTCTCATCTCCCGATGTCATAGACCAGAGGAGGGATCCCTGCCCACTACCACGCTGCCTCATCTCTACCCATGAGCGGACCAGCGGAGCCTGACAGAGCAACTGCACACACCCTCCTGATGTACCACTAACCCATGAGTGGCAGTGTGTGCAGGCCATGTAACTGGCTGCGGGCTCAACTATAAAGGAACCCCGTCTAGCCAGCATGCAATCATGCAAGATGGTGCATGATACTAAAGCATGTAAATACAACAAAATACACCTATCCGAAATAATATGCACAATCAATATGTACATATCCCTAATCCAAGTAACTATGATCCAAATAAAATAGGGAAGGTATAATCATAACCGATCCAATGCATATATCAAGTAGGCACAAAAACATACTAGGCATATAAACATGAAAATCATTGCAAGCTATCCTAACTAGCATATCAACATGACTATATCTAGGAGATAAGTCAAAATACCCGCCTGATAAAATATCCACAAAAAGAACCAGATCGTCACGACCGGGGACCTGCCTCGTGACCAAAACCTGCATAATGCATAACTATTGTTAAGCACAAAATATCATTCACCAACAAATCGAATACTTAATCGATTCCTTCCATAACCAATTAATCCAAAGTAAATCCATCAAATCCAAGCACACGACAACGTGCTAAATTACTACTATGTATCCCCAAGTAGACCCTCAACACGCAGGTCACAAATTTTGATTAACTCTTTAATCCCAGAACATATCCTTGCAATTAATCCCACCATGATCAATACTCATCTTATAAAAATATTATCGATAATGGCAACAATCATCATAGTATTACAATAATATAATCTTTGGTTGCACCTCAAAAAAAATATCAATCAATCAATCTCCACTGAACAATTACAATTAACCGAATAACACAATCAAATCATGTTTACCGGCCCCTAGAATCCCACCGACAACCAATCCTTTCCCCAAATCGAGCCTAAATCTTGCACAAAACTCCTACACCTAACCCTGCACAGCCGACATCACCCAAATGGACTCGTATAGCCCTCTCAACCCACAACAAACTCCAATCACAGCCGCCTCAAACACCATAATCAGCCCAAATCGACCATAAATCTGGTCCACAACCTTTTATTGTCCACCTCCAACTGTTCGCAGCCTTTACAGGAGACTCAATCCCTGTTTCATAGCCGACCACATCTACCCATAGCCACCATCAACCGAACAAAATCAAACAACATACCAACAGTAGATAACTCAAGATATACCTACGATTGAAACCTCCCAGCTGCTTGGTTCACCGGAGAAAAGGATCTGCCACTACCCTAAATCACCAATCGACTCAACCACAGAAATTTTTAGCTAGGTATAGTTTTCTTCCAAGATCAAAGAGAGATTTCGCTTACCTAGTTCTTGGAGAATTGGGCAGAGATAACTCCCAATCAAGCAACCACGAAATCGTTGTCGATCCCCCTTCTCCTGGTGAGCACTCGACTAGATCACGCCCGGTAGAGCTTCAATCGGTGCTCTTCCCTACTGCTAGGTTTCCCACCGAGAGAATGTCGGCATCGAGCAGAAGGATCGGCGTTGATCCGAGTTGATGATGACCGCCGCAAGATCAGGGAACCTCAAGGAAAGTCGAGCGGCGGGACTATCCGGGTGGCCAGAGACAAATCGTCTGGCGGCGAAGACAAGAGCAGCGACGGCTCCATCAATCGAGGCGAACAATGACAACCCAATTCGGCACTGCCGAGCGGGGCGCATGGTGGTGTGCACGCAGCGGCGGTGTGAAGCGAAGTTGAAACAGAGGCGTCGAACAATCGGACGCAAGGCCGGCGACATCGTCGACGTCAGTGGTAGAGGAGCCGGCGTGTGTAGCTGGAGACGGTGAGCCCGCAGAGGACCGGAGGAGATGCGAGCGCAGAGGGAGGTTGCGACGGTCAGAGCGAGGAGGGCGACGTTGGCGAAGGCGAACGCTGCCTGGTCATCGGCGGAGAAGGGGTCGTCGGCGGAGAAGATGTCGCGCGAGAGAAGAGGTCTCTCGAAATCGGGAACTGCGGAAGGAGAAAAGGTGTCACGGTGGGGAAAAAGAAAAAGAAAATAGAAAAACCTAAACTTATAATTTATCCTATTAACTCGTCTAAACGGGCCCTTTAAAAGCATGTTTTTCCTATCCCCGTAATTATCTCGTACGACCTCCATTTAAATCCAGAAAAATTCCTAAAAAATTTCCAGGATTATTTCTCTAAATTTTTTTGCCATTAAAAATTTATATTTTAAAATTTTCATATTTAACATTATTCCTGCTCAGATGGCAGAAGAGGTAAGTCTAGATGTCGTAAATTTTTTATTTATGTTGGTTGTTGGCTTAAGGCCTATATATGATCTGTATGTGTGGTTTATGTTCCGGTCGTGTTGACCGATGTATAGTGGTCATGTGTGCCTTGTAGACAATATTCGTATTGTCACCCGTATAGGGGAGATGCTACCGAATTTTCGTCTGGCGGGGACTCCCTCGGGGCGTGATAATTTATTTGGTATCAGAGCGCCTAGGTTTTCGAGTTCCTAAGGGTTTTTGGATTTTTCGGAGTTCGCCACATTTGACAGGTTTTTGCGAGTCAATCTGGGGATTTTCGAATTTGTACGGATTTTCGACGATTTTTATGTTTCGGAAATTCGAGGTATTATTGATGAGGTCAATTTAGGGATTTGGCGGTGACGAGACCTCTCCTGGCGGCAAATAGGTATGATGATTAATTTTATATTTTTTTACTTGTAGTAACATCTTGTAATAATTTAACAGATATGAGACGAGGTGGGCGTGCTCATGCACCGAGACGTGGTGCAGGGCGGCCACGCAAGAGGACATTGAGATCTCTGGCGACGGAGTTTCCAGAAAGATCTACTGAGGATGAGCATGTCGATCAGGGTCAGTTTCCACATGGTGCCGCGGGTGTCGTGGGTTCTTAGTCCCCGACGGTTCATCCTCCAGAGATACCCCACTTATGTGGTATCCGATGTACCACCGGTGGTACCCACTCCATCATATTCCGAAGTACCCCCGGTAGCACCTGCTACTACATGCCCGGAGGTACCACCGATAGTCTCTGCTGCTACACTTCAGGCACCCCTGCCAGTAGTGCCTGCTACTACATACCCGACAGGCCCACTAGTGGTGTCGGTCGACCCTTACTGAGTATCTGCCCCTGCTTATGCAGCGACACCATCTACAGTAGTTCTGCCAGCTCCTGCGATGGCCCCCTACTCATCTTACTGATGTGACTGTGGCACAAGCTCAGATTCCCGTTTTAGCCAAGTCGATGAAAAGTCGATTCACACTATTCTGCGGAGAGACTGATCCGAGCATGGCTCAGTCCTGGATCGAGACTATGGAGCGTACTTTCCTCTATATGGTTTACTCTGAGTAGGAGAAGGCAGAGTTGGCGACCTTCCATTTACGAGGCGAGGCCGAGGTCTGGTGGGACATGCAGCGCTCGATGATCGATGAGCAGTAGATTACTTGGGTGAGATTCAGGGAGGCCTTTGAGAGTCAGTACTTCCCACGGTCATATCAGATGATGCACCGTCAAGATTTTCTAAGTCTTCGACAGAATAATCGCACGGTGATGGAGTACAATGCAGAATTTAATCGGTTAGCCAGATTTTGTCCAGAGTTAGTCGCTGAGGACATGTTACGCATGCTTCAATTTGTTCAGGGACTAGAAGGGCATCTTCAGGTTAAGATGGCAGGCTTTGTCAGTTCTTCCTACCGAGAGGCATTGGATAGAGATTTGTTGATTGAGTCGGCTCAACAAAGAGCTAATTCTGATAGGAAGAGGAAACAGACAGAACGAACCATAGGATAGACCCAGCAGCCACAGACTATTGGACAGCAGTAAAGTGGTCACAGTAAATCGGGTCAGAGTAACTCTGGGGCATCTAGCCGACCTCAGAAATCAGAACGATCTTCAACTGGACCCTCCCAGTCTTCTCAGCAAAATCGGAAGCTGCCCACTAGTGACATTTACTATACTCGTTGTGGGTTCAGAGAGCATACCATCTTAGCCTGCACCCTGGGACAATCAGTTTGCTATTATTACAAACTACCTGGACACCTGAGCCGAGATTGTTCGTTGAAGGCTCAGCATGTGGCTTCCGGGGTTTATATCCAGGGAGGACAGTTTCGTCAGTCCGGAACTCAGAGAGGGGGGCAAACAATCAAATCTTCACAACGCCAGCAGAGGCCAGCTTCCCCTACAGTAGTAGCATATGGCATGCACGGAAAGGAATACTCTAATGCCTGTACGATGTCACAGGGTTCTATTTCAGGACCTCGATCGATGCACCCAACCATCGGTAGACTCACGCAGCCTCATCCACCGATTCAAGACGCTACATCCCCACCACCGTTCGAGAACCACCATCGCTACCGTGCAGACCGATACCGCAGCCTTTCATATCACCTCAGCCCAATCACACCACCTGGCGGCTATCACCTCCACCTCCGCCAGAGACTGGGCAGATTTATGCGGTTACTAGAGAGGATGCGCATCAAGTCAATGAAATCGTTTTTCGTGGTACGGTTTCACTTTATGCATTTTCAGCTATTATGCTAATTGATACTGGCAGTTCGCATTCATTTATTTCTCGTGCATTTATGAGAGAGATTGGTAGACTACCTACTATTAGATCATTGCGATTAACCGTCTCCCTACCGTCCGGTGATACGTTGGACGTTACCCAGGAGGTCCGAGGTTGTCCATTAGATTTTGGTAACATTATACTTACTGTAGATTTATTGGTACTAGAAATGGTCGAGTTCGACATTATCTTTGGCATGGATTGGCTGTCAGCATATCATGCCACAGTTGATTGCCAGACGAGGGTGGTCACATTTTGACCTCCGAACCAACCCTCGTGGGATTTCACTGGCATCCGGGACGACGACATATCGACCATTTCTGCGATTCAGGCTCAAAAGCTTCTATTACACGGTTGTCAGGGTTTTCTATTATCATTGATCAATGTAGAGGACAGTGGTGACTCTCAGATCTCGGACATTCCTATTGTCCGAGAATATCTGGATGTCTTTCCAGAGGAGTTACCGGGCCTGCCTCCCAGAAGGCAAGTGGAGTTCACGATTGAGTTAATTCTAGGGACATCGCCGACATCGAAAGCTCCTTATCGTATGGCTCTGAGAGAGTTGGACGAGTTAAAGGTCCAGCTCCGGGAGCTTTTGGACAGAGGTTTTATTCGCCCTAGTGTATCTCCCTGGGGTTCTCCGGTTCTCTTTGTAAAGAAGAAAGACGGTTCGATGAGATTATACATCGACTACAGGAAATTGAATGCCGTCACCATCAAGAATAAATATCCCTTGCTACATATTGAGGACTTATTTGATCAGCTCAGAGGTACATCAGTGTATTCAAAGATTGATCTGCGGTCCGGATATCATCAACTAAGGGTTAGAGACTCAGACATTCATAAGACAACATTCTGTACCAGATATGGATACTATGAGTTTTTGTTAATGTCATTTGGGCTTACCAATGCTCCGACAGTATTTATGGATTTGATGAACCATGAATTTATGGATTTCCTAGATCGGTTCGTCATTGTCTTTATTGATGACATTTTGGTCTATTCTCGTTCTGAAGAGGAACATGCACAGCATCTTCGCCTTGTTTTGGATAGGCTCCGACAGAAGCGACTATATGCGAAGTTCAGTAAGTGCGTGTTCTAGTTATCCTCAGTCAGTTTTCTGGGACACGTGATTTCTAGTAGAGACATTTCAGTTAACCCCCAGAAGATCGAGGCTGTCACTAGTTGGGATCAAGCGAAATCAGTTCAGGAGGTTCGCAGTTTCTTAGACTTAGCCGGATATTACAGACGATTCGTTGAGGGTTTCTTGAGCATTGCTATGCCATTGACATGCCTTACCAAGAAGGGCGTGAAGTTCACATGGTCAGATGCCTGCGAGACCAGCTTGTAAAATACCGGGAAAAAAAATAATAGTAAAGCACGGTTAGGGATTTAGTTAAACCAAACCTAGGCTTAATGGTATGATTTTAATTGGATCTAGGTTTAAGTCCTATTGGGTTTTAAATCCAACCCGATAGTAAAAGTAAAAAAAACCCGACCCATTATAAAGTTAATGCCCCGAACATTTTTTTCCCTACACGACATTTCCCCTTCCGAAACGCGCGGCAGCAGAGCTTTTCTTTCCTCCTCTCTGCCCTCGTCGCTCTCTCGATCGCCTTATCCTCTTCTTGAAGTAACTCACGGTCGAAGCTCCCTCCTTCCCCTCTCGTGGATGGCACCCCTCTGGCCTCTCTCTCTGCCTCTCGCCGCTCTCTCCCTCTCCTCTGTAAACGGCGGCAGACTGACCTCGACGGTGTCTGCGAATGCGCCGGTGGTGAGCATGTGAGTGACCGAGAGTAGGTCAGCGGCGTCGGCACCTCGTGCTGATCTGGGGTTGCAATTCTGGCCGGAGCAGGTGGTGACTAGCAGCGGCTAGAGGGCGATAGCGAGCAGACCTGTCGGAGTAGGGATTTCCACTATCGACCGTCGTGGTAGCTAGGTAAGGGTCGACCTTCTCCTTACCTTGGATGAGATCAAGATACTTGCAGTGATTTTCCTTGGTTGAAGGGAATTTTGGGTGTTTGGGCAGTGATCCGGAGCCGGTGAGCAGAGGAGAAGGGAAGGTAGCTATCGAGGGATTTTCTAGTGCCGGTGAAGCTTCAATTTCTGTGGAGCAAGCCGGATGGTGTGCCATGATGGGGTTTGCTTGGCTGTGAAGGTTAGTTGGGTATCTTGTGACTGTCGTCGAAAGCCGGTGATGGTTGTGTTCATGAGGTAAGTTATTTGGTAGTGTCTCCTTTATTGGGTAATGGTTGAGCTTGATTTAATTTTGTTCACAGCTATAATTGAGTGTATGGTGGGCAGCGGGTGTTGTTGATCTTCTCCTATATTGGCGTGGATCGATCCTGCTGGTGCCTTGTGGTCGAGAGGTGAGTTTCCTTCATATTTCTCTTCTTAATTGATGAGTAATTGATTCTAGGGAATAAGTTGATGTATGGAAGGATTTATGATGCTCTGAAAAAGGGGTTGTAAACAAGCTGGGGAAACGGATAGATCATTTGAGTGGATAACTTAATCAATAAGGATTTGATATCACCGTTGGACTTATCAAGAACTTAGTTATGTTCCTTGCTCTTTCTTGCAGAACTTTGGTTGGTGACAGATGCTTGTATGTGAGGACTCTAGTACTACGAGCATTTACAGCATGTGGGTAATTCCTACCCTGGTCAGGTAGTTTTAATGCATACAGATTTAGATGCATGATCATCTTATATGATCATGTTACCTTGACCCTGCTCTTATTATCTTATGCTTGAACTTGTCGTTGGCTATATTTACTCAAAGATTGATATCACATTCCCTTTATTATGATTTAGGGTTATAGATGTGATGTAAATAGGCCTAGATGTTTAGTAGGGTGTGGATGTTAGAGTACGGGTGATGACCAAATTATAAGTTGGCAAAAAGGTCATCCGTGGATAGGTAATGCCCTAAAGGTAGGATTTATTCCAATACCCGTATGTTGCATCTTATTACCAACCATGTGTTGTGTAATGGTTAAGTGAAGGGTGATTAGTCTGTCGCTACGGACCGGTGGTCCCAGCTTGATATGATTAGTTGAGTACGACTCTATATAGAATAGAGAGTGCGTCGATCAGTTGAGTACGACTCTCTATTGGATAGAGAGTTATGATCAGTTGAGTATGACTCTCTACAGGATAGAGAGTTCATCGATCAGTTGAGTACGACTCTCTACAGGATAGAGAGTGTATTGATTAGATGGGTACGACTCTCTATTGAACAGAGAGTCTATGGTAGATGTTTGTACATGTGACAGTACGTTCATGTCATTTGCATGCATTCTGACTACATAGTCTCCCTTGGGGTTGAGAGAGTCGTCAGTCATCTTGCCTCCCAGGTTACTCCTCGAGGAGTAACTGATGTGAGGGCAGAGCATTTGTTGTGCCGCACTCTACCACTATAGACGGTGATAGTTGGAGTTGCGTGTAGTTGTCCTGGGTGTGTGGTACTCGACCACTCATTAGTAGTGTTAAATACTGAAATTTAAAACACTAAATTAAATGGCCAAGGAATTAAGGAAATAAGCCTGGAAATTTTTCGAGATTTTTAGGGAATTTTAGGAATTTTTTCGGAATTTTTCTGGATTTAAACGGACTCCGTACGAGATTTTTACGGGGATAAAATAAATAGGCTTTAGAGGGGTCTATTTAAAAGGGGATAAATACGCGATGGAAAACCTAATTTCTATTTCTTTTTCTTTTTCCCCGCCTTCCCTTCTAGCCTCTCGCGAGCCGCTCCGCCCGACGCCGCTACTGACGCCGCGTCCTCTTCTTCACGGCGACGCCTTTCCGCTGTCGCATCTTTCCTTCACGGCGCCGCCTCGTCACTTTGATCGCTGCCGACGGCGGCGTCCTCCTTCTCTGTCGGCGCCTAACTGGCCGGCGAGCCCTTCTTCCTCGCGTCCGCATTGCCGTCGCGGACGGTTGTCCCGTCAGAAGCACCGCCACCGTCGCCTTTCCGGTGCCTGTGTCGCGACCCCCAATCTGGCCGACCATCCACGCCTCGCGCCGGTTCTTCTCGCCTAGACGAGCGCCGGTTGTTCTCCGCCAGATTCTCAGACCGAGGAGAATACCACCGAGGGAAACTTCTAATTTCCGGCAAGAGTAGGAAAGGAAACGTGGCCGAGAGGGGCTGATCGAGAGGATTAGGGTGGTAAGTGGTCGGAAGGTGTTTCCAGCGCAGGTATATCTCGGTTGTTGATTTTGTTAAATTGCTATTGGTTGAGCTTGATGCATGTTTGAGCAGTGGTCTTTTCCGACAAACCGAGCAGAATTGGGGAAGTCCAAGGCAGGTATATCTCGAACTATCTCCTTTTTGTCGTCTGCCAATTGTTTCGGTTTGGTTGTTTGCAGGCTGTGAGTGAGGGTGATTGGAGGGATGGTTATGAGTCCTATTATTATGTTATTCGGTTAGTTGTAATTGTTCAGTGGAGATTAGATTGTTGGTTGGTTTTGGATAAATTTTGATTTGTGGGATGGATCTATTTTGGGTGAGTTGGCTGTGAGGGTTGAGGTGTTCTATTTGGGTGGTTTTGGTCGACTGTGTAAGGGTTGGATAAATTAGTGGAATTGGAAATTGATTTGGGTTAATTGGTTATGTGAGAAACCGATTAATTGCATATGTACAGTGCTTAACAATAATTATGTCAGATGCGTGTTTCGATCACGAGACAGGTTCACGGTCGTGACGATTTGGTTCTTTTGCGGATATTTTATCAGGCGGGTACTTTGACTTATCTTTTAGATATAGTCAAGTTGATATGTTAGTTAGGATAGCATGCAATAATATTCATGTTTATATGCCTAGTATGTTTTTGTGCCTATTGATACATGCATTGGATAGGATATGATTATATTTCCCTGTTTTTATTTGGATCATAGTTACTTGATTATGGATATGCATATATCGATTGTACATATTATTCGGATAGGTATTTTGAGTAGGATTGACATGCTTTAGTATCATGCACCATCTTGCATGATTGCATGGCCGAGCGGTTCCATTATTGTTGAGCCGAGCCCGCACATAGCATGGCTCGCACACACCGCCACTCATGGGTTAGTGGTACATCGAGGGTGTGTGCTGTTTCTCTATCATGCTCACCGGACCGCCATGGGTAGCGACGAGGCAGCGTCGTAGCGGGCAGGGATAACTCCTCTTGTCTATGACAACGAGAGATTAGATCTAAGCTCCCCCACTATGTTTGGGGCAGGAGGATAGGTGTACTCGACAAAGATCCCGTCCACTGGCCACCAGAGCGATGATGGCAGAGTGCATTGTCATAGCCCTACCCACTGGCCACCATCACAGGAGGCGTGCCGATCAAGGCGCGTCAGGGGTGACCATGTCATTGGCACGGCATGCATTTTGCACGGATTGCATTTGTATTGTGTTTGCTGCATTATTGTATTGATGCCTTGGATGTTGCATATGATTGACATGCATACAGGATTCATATTCTTATATGGTGATGACTTTATCTCTTATAGTAGGGCACATGCTCCTATATCAGGGTAGGAGACTCAGGTGAGTACAGTCCTTTTGCATTTATTTCTTGCTTACCATATATATGAGACTGTACTGGCATGATTAGTATTGTTAGCTATTTCTTACTATTCATATCGACTAGTATCCGCTAAGTTCTTTGAACTTACCCCGTGGTTTTATTTTTATTTCAGGATGAAGTCGAGAGTCCATTGCCATATCCCCTCGGAGTGACAGTTTATTAGTTGTATGAGTTATGATTTGGATTTTTGTATAGAAGATATGTTTAGGCTTGGAATTGGATTTATATATACTCGTGGATTTTTTTGGGGTCCTTGTGGACCATTGGTCGGATCTTATATTTATTGGTTTGGTTGGGTATTCCTGCCCAGATGGCAGAAGGGGTAAGTCTAGTTAGTGTAGACTTTTATTTACCTAGATTTGTTGGCCTGAGGCCTTATTATTATCTACGTGTGTTGTGGTATGATTCCGGTCGTGTTGACCGATGTATAGTGGTCGTGTAGGCCTTGTATAAAAATTGATATTGTCACCCGTACAGGGGAGATGCTGCCGGATTTTTGTCTGGCGGGGACTCCCTCGGGGCGTGACAAGTAGTGTCAATTGGAGTGGCCAGCAGCAAGGACCCCCATTGTGTAGCGAGCTCTTTACGCTCATATGCTACTTGATCATACTGCCCACTCGGCCACTCTAGATCGGTGGTTGGTGTTGAGTTGGGATAGTTGTCATGTCATGCCACCTAGGTCACACTGGGGTCGTGGTAGCGAGTAGGGGTGAGCAGGCATGACCATGCATACTGCATTGCCGTATCTTATGGCGCTTTGCATATTACCATATATATATACATATATGCATGTATATATATATATATGGATGGTTGTGATTAATATATATATAGATGCAGTCTATATATATATGCTTATTGTGATATTGCATTTGATTGTACTATGCTTGCTGCATTTGGGTGTACATCATATTCATGCATGCTTCCTGCATTTGTTATACGGTTGTGTCGGATACTTGTATATGTGTTGGACAGACGATTAGATACCTTGACCTGTAGCATGAGTATATTGTGAGTTGGTATTACTCTTCCTGTTATATATATGTTGGATATATGCTCATGTTGGATTAGAGTAGTATAGCAGACTTTTAGGTATGTCTATATTTTACGTTTTTCATTTGGATAGATGGTATATGCTTGTATTTGTATACTATGCTGATATACCTGTTGTATCTCTAGATTATGTTGTTGAATTACATGTGATATTTGATATATATACATGTTTTTCTATTACTTGCTGAGTTTTACTCACCACTACAGACCCTGGGTTTTTCTGTCGCCCAGGTAACAGGCAGAAGTCTTCGTGATGACTTGGAGCACCACTGGCTGACATCTCATCTCATCTCTGAGACTCTGGTGGTCGTTTTGGACTTTCCGCATGGGTGTAGTGCATTTGGAGTTTTTCGTGATGTACTATTGTTGTTGTATGTTTCTTTCTGGTTTTGTTACGATGGTTCTTAGTTTTGGTGTTAGTCATACTGGTATGCATGTGTGTGGGATTGTATTGTTGTTGTGTTGTTTCCGCTGTGTATTTGTTGTAGTTAGTTTGTTATGTTGTTATGGTTTGGTTATATTTTATATGTGTTGTTGTTATTGTGGGCCTATGAGCCTTGTATTAACCCGAAATATTGCCACGTATAGGGGAGATGTCGTCCGTTTGCTTTTCGACACGGATGCTCTCAGGGCGTGACAACTTTAGTGGTATCAGAGCCCAAGGTTCTGCAATGCCATACAAGGTTGTTTTTGTGTCGAGTCTTGGATTCTCGAGAGTCGATTTGTTTCAGTTTTGGTTTTCTAAGATGAGATGTGACAGCGGCCTGAGCTCCAAGCAGCACGAAGTAAGTATTCCTAATGACTTATTTTCTAGTTGGATACCTATCTGGACTTGATTAACAAGTGTATACAGTTAGATATATTATACCCGTGCAGACTTGTAGTAGAGGTCGTCCACCGAGGTGACCAACCGGAGTTGCCGATAGGGTTTATACTCCCGGTTTTGTTGGTTATGTATTTAATGTTTAAACAGGGAATAACCTGTAGTGTGTTGGTTATTGTTCGTAACCATGGTATAAAATTGACCACGGGAATGACCTATGGACTCTGTGAGTTTTGAACATGTGTCGAAAAAGGTGATTTACCTTTGAGAGATGACTGATACCGAGTCGAAAAACAGGGTTCAAGTCGTCACATTTCTTGTGAAAAATTAGAGACTATAGTCTTAGAGATTTTGACTAATTATGCTAGTTAGACCATTACCTGTTGAGTAATGGACAAGACAAATTGGCTATTATTAATGTAGATAGCGGAAGGCTAGTTTATGGTGTTGTATAGGGATTTTTATCCCTGAGTTATTTGTACTGGGTTGTATAACTTTGAAGGTACTTTTGTGTACTTAAGTCGTGTTATACAGAGAAAGTAGAGTTATTTGCATACCATTATTGGGATCAAGCCGGTATTTGGTGGAAAATGCAGAAAATAATCTTCGGGAAATAATATATCACTTGATCATGGTTTAGTGATGTTGAAAGAGAGTATTTCCCCGTGTCACTTTTAGTGACACATTGTAAGGAATTCTTGAGCTTCAAGTAGGGTGATCGTCGGTAACGAGAATGTCATGCAGAGTCGTTAGACTTGCAGAGTTTATGCTCACCTAATAACTCAAGAAGATGAATGAATGTTATAAGCCGCCCAGAGTTATTGGCTTATAGTTGGATTAGGATGTCGGGATCTTCTACCAGATCCTGCCGGAAGACGTTGGATTGAGACAGGAGTTTAGAAATGACTCCATACAAGGGTTTAAGAGTTGGAGACCGATAAGCAAATATTGTAGGTCAACTTAATAGAGTCAGAAGTCTTCGACTGTTGGATAAAAAGGAGCAAGATCGGAGTCATAGGCTTTGAGCTATTTTCCGATTATAGAAGACAAACCGCAGATCATCAGGATGTTCTCGTGGATATCAGCAAAATCAAAACAAAGACTTCGAAGGGATTGTGTGTGTGCAGTGCAGATCACAAAGACACGTGAAGTCATATTATCTGGTGGATCAGTTCATCTGTTGTTATTGTGAGCAACCAGTACATTTGAGGAGCTATACCTTGAAGACTCAGTTGAAGACTACCAATGGTGTTCTGGGAGGATGATGCACCATCTTGACAGCAGATATCAGCACAGAAGATTGGGTTATTTCATCAGCAGTGACCTACTACCTCAGGCGTGGTTGGAGTTCCTTGATATTACCTTTTAGCAGAGATCAGCACAGAAGCAGCATCAGTAGAAGACATCGTAGAAGACTCATGCAGACAATAATAGTTACCCCCAGATGTGATTTGCTTTGTACAGAGGAGAGAGTATACGATGATGGTCGTATTTATTCGGTATTATATAGTTGTAGCTTGTAGGATTAAGTAATAGGATCGGATGATCTAGGTAAAATCCTCGGATCATTCATCGCAGAAATGCGACCGCTTTATCGTGAACTGTGGGATCTGATCTGGTTCTCTTCGGAGAAAGGTCGAGACCTGCGGGGAGTCTTTGGATCGGATCAGCAGATAATTGATTGTTAAGGGTATTACTTTAGTTTACCCTCTGGGTTAATATATTGAGAGATACTTGTAGTTTACAGGTATCCTTGTCTAGAACATTCCTAGTTTGGATTAGAAGGATTCCTATACATCGACTGGTGGGTCGGTGGTATCTCTACCATCAGGTAAGATGTGGACCAACAATTAAGAAGTTAAGGGATGCCCTTAGACTTGGATAGACATATCTTACTGTAGATATATCCTTACGAATGGTCAAATTATTGAGATTATGGTATGATATGTCTCTCGGATGTGCGTACAATCCGAGAGCCTTTGGATGTAGTTTCGGATGAACTCTTAGCCTTGCCATTGCATAGGTAAGTGGAGTAGGCGATCGAAATGATTGCGGAAATAGTCCTGGTATCGAATATCACATACTGAGTGATAATTTTGTTGGTATCAGTGTTGTTAAACACTATAGAAATTGGAAGAATGTAAGTTGTGATTATAGGAGATGTTGGAGGGGATATTTATCTATCCCAGTATTCCCCCTTGAGAAGATTCCAAACTCTTTGTTGAAAGAGAGATGGACCTTTGAGATTATGCATCGATTATCGATGATGGAATGCGATAGTTGTTAAAAGTAAATATCCTTCGTTGTGGATAATTGATCTGTCTAGATCAGCTAGGGATACCTGCGTATACTCTAGGGTTGATTTACGACTGGAGTGTTGATATTGTAGTGACATGGTGTCATACAATTATCATTGTCGTTGTGATGATTAATATATCATCAGCTTAGAGTAATGGGGATGCAGGTGTGTAGAGATGACAATTTCATACTTGGTATGAATTGTATGAGTTTTGATTAAGTTGTTAGACTAATTAACGATTTAGTCACCACTGGATTTGAGAATACGGACACGATTGACTGGCCAGGTTGTTGGAGTTGCGTAACCTGGCCACTGTTGATTGTGGTAGTTGGAGTTGCGTACTCGACCACCTTAGATGATGGTTTTCCTTGTATGTTTTGGGTTAATTATGTAAAAGTGGATAGAATGTTTGGCATTACTATACCACGGACTTGTTTGACAAAGGTGATGATGGAAATCATTTAGTCGAAAGCTGGTGAAACTAGTTACAAGACCTAGACGACGGTTAACTTTTACATGAGTATTAGTTAATCCTTCCGGATTGGATAAAAGGATATTGTACATAAATGCATCATTTCAGGGATCGGAGTGATTCCGATGCAGTTGAATGAGGTGTATCTTATGCTTACGATAGTTAAGAAACTACGAGATAGGTTGTCATGTACATGACGAGGCTTTAGTAGTTATTATCTAGATTTATAGATGTATGGAGCAGGAATGCTCATGGGATTTTAACTAGCTACTGGGTAGCTACTATAGAGTTACTGGAATGCGAACAGTTGCAACTTGCGAGATTGGGCGCTATAGTTTCCCATGCACTTACAGAGTGTGTGGTGGAGTGGATTTTGGACAGTAGATGGACTTCTCTTGTGAGAAGATAATTTGCCATCTCTAATATGGATATGTGTTCGGGACATGCATCCACTTAAGAAAGAGTTGCTACAGGAGGCACATCATTTGGGATTTACTATGAATCCTGGTGGTACTCGGATGTACCGAGATTTGAGATGCTTATACTGGTGGGAACTGTATGAAGAGAGATATCGCAAACTTTGTTGATGGTATTTACTATACCAGTAGGTGATGGTTGAACATCAGAAACATGATAGATTGCTCCAGGAAAATTCCGATTTCAGAATGGAAGTGAGAGCATATCACTATTGACTTCGTTACGGGATTGCATATAACCCGTAAAGGACATGATGTGATTTGGGTGATCATGGATCGACTAACCAAATCAACTCACTTTCTGCCTATTCGTGGGATGGACTCGTTAGATCGTCTGGCAGAGTTGTACTGTCGGAGATTATCAGATTGCATGGCGTGCCTTTGGGTATTATATCTGATAGAGACCTGCAATTTACCTCGCGATTTTGGTAGAGTTTGCATCAGACCATGGGCGCAGAGCTTCGATTTAGTATTGTGTTTCATCCGCGGTCGGAAAGACAGTCTGAGCATATCATTCAGAAGTTGGAGGATCTATTCAGATCCTGTGTCATGGATTTCAGAGGCAATTAGGAGGACCACGTTCATTTAGTGGGATCTGCCTATAACAACAGCTACCACTCGTCTATTCTGATAGCACCATTTGAGGCCTTACACGGTAGTCCCTGTAGATCTCCTGTGTTGTGGGAGGAAGTTGGAAAATGACAGTTGCTGGGGCCATAGACTATCTAGCACGATGCAGAGTTGGTGCGCGTCATTGGGTGATGCTTATTAGAGGCACAGGATTGACAAAAGAGTTACGCGGATCGGAGGTGAAGGCCTTTGGAATTCTCAGTTGGGGAATAGGTATTTCTGCGTGTTTCACCCACGAAAGGGGGTGAAACAATTTAGGTTGAAAGGAAAAGTTAGCTCCATACTATATTGATCCATTTAAGATATTGGAGCGGATTGGGGGTGTAGCTTACCGGTTGTATTTACCTCCGACACTTATGGGTGTTCATAATGTATTTCATGTCTCTATGTTGAGGAAATACGGGCCGCGTACAGATCATGTTCGGAAGGAGGTTTCGATTCCACTTCAGCCTAATGCGACTTATGAGGAGATTCCAGTGTGAATTCTTGGTCGCAAGGAGCGACAGTTGTGGAACAAAACCATCCGACTCGTAAAGGTTGGATGGCATCATCATACTGATGAGGAGGCTACGTGGGAGCTGGAAGATACTATTCGAGCTCGATAGCCTCATTTGTTCACTTGAGGAATTTATGTGGTCCTTTCGGAAACTTGCTGGAAGTAATTTTTGCATGTTAGTACTAAATTTGGAGACGAAATTTTTATTAGTGGGGGAGAATGTAAAATACCAAAAATAATAATAATAATAATAATAATAGTAAAGCATGGTTAGGGATTTAGTTAAACCTAACCTAGGCTTAATGGTATGATTTTAATTGGATCTAGGTTTAAGTCCTATTGTGTTTTAAATCCAACCCGATAGTAAAAGTAAAAAAAAACCCGACCCATTATAAAGTTAATGCCCCAGACATTTTTTTCCCTATGCGACATTTCCCCTTCCGAAATGCACAGCGACAGAGCTTTTCTTTCCTCCTCTCTGCCCTCGTCGCTCTCTCGATCGCCTTCTCCTCTTCCCGAAGAAACTCACGGTCGAAGCTCCCTCCTTCCCCTCTCGTGGATGGCACCCCTCTGGCCTCTCTCTCTGCCTCTCGCCGCTCTCTCCCTCTCCTCTGCAAATGGTGGCAGACTGACCTTGACGGTGTCTGCAGATGCGCTGGCGGTGAGCATGTGAGTGACCGAGAGTAGGTCGGCGGCATCGGCACCTCGTGTTGATCTGGGCTTGCAATTCTGGCCGGAGCAGGTGGTGACTAGTAGCGGCTAGAGGGCGATAGCAAGCAGAGCTGTCGGAGTAGGGATTTCCACTATCGACCGTCGCGGTAGCTAGGTAAGGGCTGACCTTCTCCTTACACTACAAAAAAACTGTTTTTTGGCGACGAAATTTGGCAACGAATTATTTTCGTTGCAAATCTGCAACAAATATAGCGACGAATTTTAGGTTTCGTCGCAAATTTGTAACGAAATAAATTTTCGTCAGCAATTTGCGACGAAAAATAAATTCGTCGCAAATTTCTGCAACGAATTATGAATTCGTTGCACAAATTTGCGACGAATTTATTTTTTCGTCGCCAATTTGCGACGGAAATAATTTTCATTGCATAATTTAGCGACGAATTCAGAATTCGTCGCAGATATTTAATTTATTAAAAAAAAATAGAAAACAAGTTCTGCTAAACGAGTTTATTTTTAAATATTTTGCAACGAATTCGTGGATTCGTTGCAATTTTTTGCAACGAATTCGTGGATTCGTTGCAAAATTAATATTAATATTAAAAAATAAATTAACGTTTTAAAAAGTTTAAATTTTTTTTTAAAATTTGTAACGAATCCACGGATTCGTTGCAATTTTTTGCAACGAATCCACGGATTCGTTGCTAAATTAAAATTACAAAATAAACTTAACGTTTTAAAAAGTTTAATTTTTTTTTTATAAAAAATTTGCAACGAATCTTTGGATTCGTTGCAAATTTGCAACAAATCCAAAGATTCGTTGCAAAATTTATTTAACTTTACCCCAATGCCCTAATTTTTTTCCTTCCCCTCGCGTCGCGCCCGAGCCCTAAAATCTTTTCTTTCCCCTCCGCCGCCGCCGGTCTTCCCTTCGCCTCGCGGCTGCACGCGTTCCGGCCACGACCCGCCCTCCGGCCGCCGGCGCACCCGAGCCCGCCGCCCCACCCGAGGTCGACAGTGGCCGCTAGGTCGACCGACGCCGCCACAAGACTGAGTCCGCGCCTGCGAGGCCGGCAGGTTCGCGAGGTCGCGGCAGCCCGAGCGAGGCCGCCGGCCCTCGTCCGGCCGGCCCCTGCCGCCGCGCGAGTGACCCGACACGCGCTCAGCCACACGACCCCGAGCCCGACTACCATGAGCCTCGCAGACCGCTTAGCTTGCCGCCGCTTCGTCTCGGCCACAGGCTCTGTGGCCGCCGCTTCGCCTGGGCCACTACGGCTCAGCCGCCTCGCAAACCGACGCGCCGCCTTCTCCAAGACTCGTGAGTCTCGCTGCCGCTTATCCGACACTTCCGAGAGCCGGCCGCCTCGCCCGCCGAGCCAAGTCGCGTCCGGCGACGCTGACCACGCCATTTTTTAAATCATTGTTCTTTTTTATATTGAAATTTATATTATTGTTAATTTTCTGTGTTGATCTAGAGTGGTATTAGAGTGGTATGGTATAGGTTAATTGCGCCCGATGCATTCCATTCAAAATCATACTAGGACTCCATGATATTACCATAATCTTGCAGATTTTTATGCCTGGGCCCAATTCATTGACACCTTAATGCCATGGTGGTTAGCATAAGATAGTGAGGTGTCTTTTTATAACAAAGGATAATGTATACTAAATACAGTAATACATGGAAACATATTATATGTTATTATATCCTGATTTTGCAAACATTCAACTCATGTAACATATATAATATAAATTTTCAAGTATGATAAAATTCAAGGATATGACACATTACCATTTCATAAACATTCACATACACCATCAGAATCCGCAACCCATTACAACTGTTGTCTTTTTTCGGTTATGTTTACAGATTGTTAAACATAGTGAATTCATATGTGAACTAACTGTATATTCGTATTATTGTAATTTCTAGGAGTTTATATTAATATAATTGATTGGAAACAAACATAATGCAGCGTGAAAGGAGTTGGATGTATAATAGGAATTTACCTGAACGTCGGGGTTTAACTGATGAATTTATGAGTGGGTTGCAAGAGTTTTTAAATTTCGCAGCTAGTAATGTTGAGTTTATGGATGGTAATAAGATAAGGTGTCCGTGCAGAAAGTGTCACAATGGTAGATTTTTACCGTCTAGCAAAGTTTCAGAGCATCTTTGTAGATTTGGATTCGTTGCAAATTACTATAACTGGACATGTCATGGTGAACCATTTATATCTGATGAAGTTTATGATAGACACAACACACAAGTCTCTAGGGATCAAAGTGATTATAATCAATTAAATCCATATCAGAGGATGATATATGATGTAGCGGGCCCGAATTTGATTCCCCAATCACAAGGTGCAACTTCAAGTTGTCCTCCAACAGTTGAGCAAATGTTTACTAATGCATCACCCTTGGAAGAGGTGCAAGTAACAGATATCAGTCAGAATATGAATAATAAAGCATATCTCAAATTTCAGGAGGTGTTAAGTGCTACAGATGCACCTTTATGGGATGGTTGTGAGACTCACACTAAACTATCGTTCACCGCAAGAATGTTGAATGTCAAGGCAGAGCATAATGTGTCTGAAGAGTGTTTTAATAATTTTGTTCAAGCTTTTGAAGAGGCATTGCCGCGTGATCATATACTGCCCAATGATTTGTACAGTATTAAAAAACTGATGAAAGAATTAGGTCTCCTAGTGGAAAGAATTGATGTGTGCAGAGATGGTTGTTGTTATATTGGGGAGATGATGCAGATGTGGATGTTTGTAAATTCTGTAATCAAGATAGGTACAAGAGCACTAGTAGGAGGCAGCAACGACGTAAATCATATAGTCAGTTGTTTTATTTGCCTTTAACCCCTAGGTTACAAAGGCTTTATGCATCAAAGACAATCACAACACATGACTTGGCATGCAAATCATCGAATGTAAGAGGGACTAATGTGTCATCCATCGATGCGAGGCGTGGAAAAATTTTGATAGAACATATCCCGATTTTGTGAAGGAGACTCGAATATTAGGTTAGGTCTCTGTCTGTGACGTTTGCTCCATTTGGTAAATCAGAAGACACTATTCTTGTTGGTCGATTATATTAACTCCGTATAATCTTCCGCTGGGATGTGCATGAAAACACCGTATATGTTTTTAACATTGGTTGTGCTCGCCCAAAAATCCAAGAAGTTAATAGATGTTTATATGCAATCATTGATTGCGAGCTAAAACAACTATGGGATGAACGTTTTCTACATACAACGCTCATACTAATCAGATGTTTGTAATGAAGGCTGCTCTTCTTTGGACCATAAATGACTTTCCGGCTTATGGTATGCTATCAGGTTGGAGTACTGCAGGGATCTTAGGATGCCCAATATGTATGGAGAGATCAAAGTCGATTAGATTGAAGCATGGTAAGAAGCCAAGTTATTTTGATTGTCACAGACAATTTTTACCACTAAATCATAATTTCAGAAGAAATAAAGATGAATTCACTAGGAATCGAATTGAAAGAACACCTCCGCCATTGAGATTGACAGGTCATGATATTTGGTACAGAGTTCTTCACTTTCCATCTGTTATTGAAGAGCCACATGGTACAACTTATGAATATGGAAGCAACCATAAATGGACCAAATGAAGTATATTTTGGGAGTTACCGTATTGGTTTAGTAATTTGATTCATCATAATCTCGATGTTATGCATATTGAGAAGAATATTTTTGATAATCTAATAAATACGGTGATGGATATCACCGGAAAAACAAAAGATAATCTGAATGCAAGAAAAGATATGCGACTCATTTGTAAACGACCCACCCTTGATGTTGATGAAAATAGTAGAGGACCAAAACCAAAGGCAGTTTATACATTGAATAAGGAATAGAGACGTGTTGTTTGTGAATGGTTGAAGTCATTGAGATTTCCTGATGGGTATGTTTCTAATCTTGGGAGATGTGTCGATATGAAGGAATGCAAATTGATGGGTTTGAAAAGCCATGATTGTCATATATTCATGGAAAGACTAATTCCTATTGCCTTTAAAGAACTCTTACCGAATTTTGTCTGGGGTGCCATTACAGAGTTAAGTATTTTTCTTCATGATATATGCTCAACAGTTTTGGGATATTCACACATGGAGAAGTTAGAGAGAGACATTCCAATCATTTTGTGCAATTTAGAAAGGATTTTTCCGTCGGCATTTTTTGATTCAATGGAACATCTTTTGGTTCACTTGCCATATGAGGCCAAAGTTGGAGGACCAGTTCATTATCGATGGATGTATCCTTTTGAAAGGTATAATTCGCATATTCTATACTTCGTTAATATTGCATAAAAATGTTTAATTTTTTTATATATTCATTTCTAATACAATTTGTTATATTACAATCAGATTCTTATATCATTTGAAGAAAAAAGTGAAAAATAAGGCACATGTTGAAGCCTCTATTGTGAATGCATATATTGTGGAGGAAGTAACAACTTTTGCATCATATTATTTTGAGCCTCACGTTCAGACCAAAAGACGGAAATCTGGAAGGAATGATGAAGGTCCTATCGATCTCAATTTGAATTCATTCTCAATTTTTAATTATCTTGGTCGACCAAGTGGACCGTGTAAGCAACGATACTTAACTGATCAAGAATGGCATGAAACATATGTTTTACTTAATTGTCCGTATATCACCATATTTTGAGTTAGTATATATTTCCTATTTCTTCGTCAAGTGTTAATTTGTTTATGTTATAATACAATTTTTTTATTATAGGATTTTCCAAAACTTATATTCTCAAATCCCGACACGTGACTTTGATCATACTTGATCGTGAATTTGCACCATGGTTCAAATCATATGTAGCTTTAATTATCTCATTTTGTTTACACATATCTTAAATTTTAAATAAATATCATTTTCATTTGAGTATAGGTTTACGCTAATCAAACTCACGCTCAAAGAAGAATTGCTAATCCATCTATCATGGAGTCCAAAAGCAATGGTACGACTGACCAAAGATATTTCATAAACGGATATAATTTCCACACTCAAGAATATGGAAATGGAAAGAGTACAATGAATAGTGGAGTATGTGTTCAGTCTTCCAATGATGGAGGTGCAAGCAATGAATTTTATGGTTTGCTGGATGAAATTATAGAGATTGATTATCCCGTCCGTAAATGTGAGTTATCTTATTTATGTCGCATTGGTTTGACCCGTCGAGGGATGAAGGTGCATCCACAGTATAATTTGGTTGAAATAAATCATAAAAGATTTTATAAGAGATATGAACCATTTATTTTGGCACAACAAGCAATTCAAGTTTTCTATGCTCCATATCCTAGTTTGAGGCGTGACAAAAATGAATGGTGGGCTGTTTGTAAAACAAAAGCACGGAAAAAAATTGAAGAGCGCTGGCAAGACATTGCATATCAACAAGACAAAGTTACAAATATGTTTCATACCGAGGAATATATAATTCCAACGTTACGAGATCCCAGCGGAGTAGTGATAAATGTGGATGCAACTGAAATTGATGATAATGATGAGGAGGAGGAGGGGGACGAGGAGGAAGAGGAGGAGGAGACCGAGGATGAGGATACTGATGAGGATGAGGAAGATGATAATGAGGACTTTGAAATTTGACGTCTAGGGTAAGTTTTTTTATATATAATTTTAGTTTTAAACTATAATTTTACAAATTTTCTTAGCTCAATTATTTGTTTATATAATGTCTCATTGTTAAATTTATATCTTTTGTCTCTGTATGTTGTGTATATTTTGTTCTTATAGGTTATCAGTGGTGAAATCATCGTAGCTTATCGCAGTCGCAGTCTCTCATATCTTCATTATGCATATTGTAAGTTTTTCATGTTCTTCATTATGCATAAAAGTTTTATTTTCTTTATTCTAATTTTGTTTTTGGTTGATAGTTTCGATGTGGTGGACAGAGACGACAGAGTACTAGTAGTGGCCAGACTGATCCACCGCCTGCCATCTGATCTGCCTCCTACTTGCCCTCCTGATCTGCCTGGACCTTCACATGATCAGTCGACAGTACCATCTCATTCGCCGGCACGACCTTCCCATTCTGATTCACCTGTACCCGCCAGACACTCCTCTATTGAGAACATCGAAAGTCGACCGTATATATTTCCGATTGGAGATTTGTAAGTAATATAAATATTATAATTTTTAAACTATCTTAATTATTTATTCAATTTTTTTTCACTTTATCGTAGGTTTGAAAATTCTGTACCTGTTATTCGCGAGATTAATAAAATCGTGAATAACTATTGGAGAGGAGACTCTTTGTCATACTCAAGCACGCCAGGACCTACAAAAGAACTATGGTGGTGCGAGTTTCAGGTATAATTGATTCATTTTATATATTAAATAAGTGATTATATAATCAATTGTTTTTTTCCATCTCAGCGGAGATTTATTTGGGACCCTACTCAAGACTTGGAAGTTAAAAGAATTTTTTAAAAAAATGTGGCAATCATATCCGGCATGTATTGAGTCATGCCAAATGTACTGGAAAAAAAACCAGCCTGTGTCACGTTAGAAAATTGGAGTAAAATCTCCAATTATTGGCAATCTAATGAGAGCAAAAAAAGAAGTCAACAGAATAAATTAAATCAAGCATGTAATTCTGGAGACTTATCTACAACATATGCGGGAGGATCTATAAATATCGAGGAGCATTCACGTAGATTGGTAATTTTTAAATTCTACAATTAGTTTTTAAATATATTTCAGATTATTATTTTATTTCTAACATTCTTATATTTAGTCTAAGGAATTGGGAAAGGAGCCGGAATTTATAGATACTTTTGTTCGCACTTTCCAAAAAAAAGATAAGACTTGGAGTGGAGATAGAGCTCGAGCAATTAAGGTTTGAATTAATCTTTAAACTTACTTTATAACTTTAATTCTGTTAGTTATGTAAATGCTCTGATTATATTTTTAATTTTGTGTAGGAGAGATATGATCAGTTATCCTCATCTCAGAGAATTTCAGGAGATGACGGTGATACTTAGGGATCTGAGCCATCTGTTAGTAATAATTTGGATTTATGGCTTGAGGCGAGTGGAGGATCAAAAGGGGGAAGGATATTAGGTATGGGTTCTCTGAGCAGAATGCATAATGCTCCTCGTAGATCTATTTCTTCTACTCCACCAGCAGTAGCGGCACAGATACATAACTTAACTGAGGAGGTTAGCAATTTGAAGGGCATAATACATGAAAGAGATCAGCAAATTATAGAAATACAACAACAAAACTCACAAAGGGATCAAGAAATGATAGAAATGCGATGACAACAAGCCTTTCTTATGCGACAATTTTAGCAATTTAGTTCTGGTCCAAGTCATATTCCTCCTAGTCATGACGATGATGGTGGCGACGATGATGATATTGTATGCATGTTTTTAATTAGTACTTTTAAAAAATTTTAGTTTATTGAGTTTTTTTATTTTGCTTTAAAACAGGAATGATCGATGAAGTTAATCCTTATGGAAGTTGAAATTGCACATCATTGTAAGTCTTTGCATATTTATTTTCGTGTTAGTATATAGTTTTTTTTAATGTATGATACTTTTTGTTTGTTTCTTTTCTAATGCAGGTAGAAGAATGTCGGCGATTGCTTACCAGATTCTCTTTTCTTTTTTCTTTCCCATGTGTTGAGATCTTTTGTAGACATTGTTATTTGGATATCAGAACTATGTTGATGTTTGAAATGTTGTAGGATATAACTTTTTATTTGGAATGTTGTATTGTTCTTAACTGATTGTGTTGCTTTGTATTTATTTGGATATGATTGAATATTATTTTGTTGTATTGAATGTGTGTGTGTTTTGTTTGTATTGAATGTATTTATTTGGATATTAGAACTTATTGTGTTTTGTTGTGTGTGTGTGAAAATTTGTATATACGATAGAATATCGAAACGGATGAAATCTGTTAAAAAAAATTTTATTTAGCGACAAATTTAGCGACAAAAATACAAATTCGTTGCTAAATTCTGAGAAATCTGCGACGACTTTTGCGACGAATTAAATTTTCGTCGCAAATTAGCGACGAATTTAGCAACGAATCCAACCTGCGACAAATTTTGCAACGAATTTTGCGACGAAATTTGCAACGAAAATTAAATTCGTCGCAAATTTTTGCAACGAAAAAAGAATTCATCGCAAAATATTGAACTTTGCGACGAATTTTGCGACGAAATTTGCGACGAATTTGTATCAGTCACAAATTTACCAACGAATTTCTTATTTCGTCGCGAAAATTACCAACGAAAAAATTAATTCATCGCAAAATATGGTTTTTTGCGACGAATATTGCGACGAATTCAGCGACAAAATTTGCAACGAATTTGTATCAGTCGCCAATTTACCAATGAATTTCATATTTCGTCGCGAAAATTACCAACGAAAAAATTAATTCGTCGCAAAAATTTGCGAGGAATTTTTGAAATCTTGGTAACTACTGCAAAAAAATTAGCGACGAAATTTTAAATTCGTCCCTAATTTTCGTCGCAAAAATTCGTCGCTAATTTTGTCGCTATTATTTGCGACGCTTTATTCGCAACAAAATTATTTTTGTCGCTAAATTCGTCGCTAATTTATTTTGCAACGATTTTTTTTTAAAATTCGTCGCTAATGACTGTTTTTTTTTGTAGTGTTACCTTGGATGAGATCAAAATACTTGCGGTGATTTTCCTTGGTTAAAGTGAATTTTGGGTGTTTGGGTAGTGATCCGGAGCAGTGAGCAGAGGAGAAGGGAAGGTAGCTATCGAGGGATTTTCTAGTGCCGGTGAAGCTTCAATTTCTGTGGAGCAAGCCGGATGGTGTGCCATGATGGGGTTTGCTTGGCTGTGAAGGTGAGTTGGGTATCTTGTGACTGTCGTCAGAAGTCGGTGATAGCTGTGTTCATGAGGTAAGTTATTTGGTAGTGTCTCCTTTATTGGGTAATGGTTGAGCTTGATTTAATTCTGTTCACAACTATGATTGAGTGTATGGTGTGCAGCGGGTGTTGTTGATCTTCTCCTATATTGGCGTGGATCGATCCTGCTGGTGCCTTGTGGTCGAGAGGTGAGTTTCCTTCATATTTCTCTTCTTAATTGATGAGTAATTGATTCTAGGGAATGAGTTGATGTATGGAAGGATTTATTATGCTCTGAAAAAGGGGTTGTAAACGAGCTGGGGAAACGGATAGATCATTTGAGTGGATAACTTAATCAATAGGGATTTGATATCACCGTTGGACTTATGAAGAACTTAGTTATGTTCCTTGCTCTTTCTTGCAGGACTTTGGTTGGTGACAGATGCTTGTACGCGAGGACTCTAGTACTACAAGCATTTACAACAGGTGGGTAATTCCTACCCTGGTCAGGTAGTTTTAATGCATACAGATTTAGATGCATGATCATCTTATATGATCATGTTACCTTGACCCTGCTCTTATTATCTTATGCTTGAACTTGTCGTTGGCTATATTTACTCAAAGGTTGATATCACATTCCCTTTATTATGATTTAGGGTTATAGATGTGATGTAAATATGCCTAGATGTTTAGTAGGGTGTGGATGTTAGAGTACGGGTGATGACCAAATTATAAGTTGGCAAAAAGGTCATCCGTGGATAGGTAATGCTCTAAAGGTAGGATTTATTCCAATACCCATATGTTGCATACTTATTACCAACCATGTGTTGTGTAATGATTAAGTGAAGGGTGATTAGTGTGTCGCTACGGACCGGTGGTCCCAGCTTGATATGATTAGTCGAGTACGACTCTCTACAGGATAGAGAGTGCGTCGATCAGTTGAGTATGACTCTCTATTGGATAGAGAGTTATGATTAGTTGAGTATGGCTCTCTACAGGATAGAGAGTTTGTCGATCAGTTGAGTACGACTCTCTACAGGATAGAGAGTGTATTAATCAGACGGGTATGACTCTCTGTTGAACAGAGAGTCTATGGTAGATGTCTGTACATGTGACAGTATGTTCATGTCATTTGCATGCATTCTGACGACATAGTCTACTTTGGGGTTGAAAGAATCGTCAGTCATCTTGCCTCCCAAGTTACTCCCCGAGGAGTAACTGATATGAGGGAAGAGCATTTGTTGTGCTGCACTCTACCACTATAGACGGTGGTAGTTGGAGTTGCGTGTAGTTGTCCTGGGTGCGTGGTATTCGACCACTCATTAGTAGTATCAGTCGGAGTGGCCAGCAGTAGGGACCCCCGTTGTGTAGCGAGCTCTTTACGCTCATATGCTACTTGATCATACTGCCCACTCGGCCACTCTAGAGCAGTGGTATATATATATATATATATATATATATATATATATATATATGGATGGTTGTGATTAATATATATATAGATGTAGTCTATATATATATGCTTATTATGATGTTGCATTTGATTGTACTATGCTTGCTGCATTTAAGTGTACATCATATTCATGCGTGCTTCCTACATTTGTTATACGGTTGTGTCGGATACTTGTATATGTGTTGGACAGACCATTAGATACCTTGACTTGTAGCATGAGTATATTGTGAGTTGGTATTACTCTTCCTATTATATATATGTTGGATATATGCTCAGGTTGGATCAGAGTAGCGTAGTAGACTTTCAGGTATGTCTGCATTTTACGTTGTTCATTTGGTTAGACGGTATATGCTTATATTTGTATACTATGCTGATATACCTGTTGTACCTCTAGATTATGTTGTTGAATTACATGTGATATTTGATATATATACATGTTTTTCTATTACTTGCTGAGTTTTACTCACCACCACGGACCTTGGGTTTTTCTGTCGCCCAGGTAACATGTAGAAGTCTTCGTGACGGCTTGGAGCATCGCTGGCTGACATCTCATCTCATCTCCGAGACTCTGGTGGTCGTTTTGGGCTTTCCGCATGGGTGTAGTGCATTTGGAGTTTTTCGTGATGTACTATTGTTGTTGTATGTTTCTTTCTGGTTTTGTTATGGTGGTTCTTAGTTTTGGTGTTAGTCATACCGGTATGCATGTGTGTGGGATTGTATTGTTGTTGTGTTGTTTCTGCTGTGTATTTGTTGTAGTTAGTTTGTTATGTTGTTCTGGTTTAGTTATATTTTATATGTGTTGTTGTTATTGTGGGCCTACGGGCCTTGTATTAACCCGAAATATTGCCAGATATAGGGGAGATGTCGTCCGTTTGCTTTTCGGCACCGCATGCTCTCGGGGCGTGACACAACTTCCAGGAGTTGAAGAAGAGACTGGTGTCAGCACCGATTCTGGTATTGCCATCAGGGGACGACGGTTTCGTCCTTTATACTGATGCATCTCTCTAGGATTTAGTCGCAGTACTGATGCAACACAGCAGGGTGGTCTCTTATGCTTCTCGCCAGTCGAAGGAGCATGAGAAAAACTATCCAGTACATGATCTAGAGTTAGCTGCTATTATCTTTGCCTTGAATATTTAGAGGCATCATTTATATGGTATTACATTTGAGATTCTTACTGATCATAAGAGTCTCAAATATCTATTTACGCAGAAGGAACTCAATCTCCGACAGAGGAGATGGATGGAGTTCCTGAAAGATTATGACTGTATCATTAGCTACCACCTAGGGAAAGCTATTGTGGTTGCCGATGCACTTAGCTGGAAGTCCCGAGGGACTTTAGCTTGCTATCGAGTTTTAGTCACGATTTTGATTCAGGGTTTCTCCGGGTTGGGCCTTGAGGAGTAGGGACTGACAGAGCAAGGCGTTCTTGTTACCATGATTGCTTAGTCATCTATCAGAACGAGAGTCCGAGAGGCTCAGGCTAGTGATCAGCGTTTACGGTTCATTGGCAGTCAGATAACCTCTGGACAGCAGACTGAGTTCACCTGAGATGAAGAAGGTATTATTTATTTCTGGGGCAGATTATGCGTACCTCAGTCTCACCCGGTCATGGAGGAGTTACTTCAAGAAGCTCATCGCTCTCGATTTGCGATCCACTCAGGCAAAACCCGCATGTATCGAGATTTAAGGCATTTGTATTAGTGGAACGACATGAAGAAAGACATCGCAGATTTTGTAGCTAGATGTCTAGTTTGTCAATAGGTAAAGGCTGAGCACCAGAGACCAGCCGAACTACTTCAGAGGATTCCTATTCCCGAGTGGAAATGGGATCACATTACCATGTATTTTGTGGTGGGTTTGCCTAGGACACGTCAAGGTCATGATGCGATTTGGGTAGTCGTTGACCAACTAACCAAATCCACGCACTTCTTAGCGATTCGGAAGACCGACTCTTTGGATCATTTGGCAGAGTTATATTGTCAGGAGATCATCAGATTGAATGGTGTTCCTTTGAGCATTATATCATATAGAGATCCCCGATTCATGTCCGGTTACAGTCTGCCTTAGGCACCGGCCGTTTAGTACGCATTCCATCCATGAGCAGATGGGCGATCAGAGCAGACCATTTAGATTCTAGAGGATTTGTTGAGGTCTTGTGTTATGGATTTCGGGGGCAACTGGGAGGACCACTTGTCGTTAGTGAAATTCGCCTACAACAATAGCTATCATTCAGCTATCCAAATGGCCCCATTTGAAGCATTGTATGATAGACAGTGTCGTACACCCATCCTCTGGGAGGAGGTTGAGGAGACCCAGTTGCTAGGACCCCAGAGAGCTCAGCATGAGGCAGAGTTGGTCCGTACTATCAAATGAAGGATGACAGAGGCGCAGGATCGTCAGAAGAGTTATGCAGATCGGAGATGGAGACCTCTGGAGTTCTCTATTGGTGACCATGTATTCCTGCGAGTCTCACCCACGAAAGGGGTGAAGAGATTTGGCCTCCGTGGTAAGTTAGCTCCAAGGTACATTGGGCCTTTCAAGATTTTGGAGAGGATCGGAGCAGTTGCTTACCGCTTAGCACTACCACCGTCCTTGGCTGGTATCCATGATGTGTTTCATGTGTCCATGCTGAGGATGTATGTGTCAAACTCTACACATATTCTGTCGGATGTGTTAGGTTCCATACAACCTGATGCTACTTACGAAGAGGTTCCGATACGGATTCTGGATCATAAAGAACGACAGTTGCGGAACAAGAAGGTGTGACTCGTTAAAGTCGGGTGGAGTCACCACACCGATGAGGAGGCTACTTGGGAGCTTGAGGAAAAGATCAGAGCTCAATACCCCCACCTATTTACTTAAGGTGCATGAGATAAATTTTCAGTACTTGTGGTATCTCTTACTCATTATGCATTTAAGTAGGAAATTTGGGGACCAAATTTTTATTAGTGGGGGAGAGTGTTAAATACGAAAAAAATTAAAATATAAAATTTAATGGATAAAATTTAGGAAAATAAATGCTGGGAATTATTTCAGGATTTTTAGAGAATTTTAGAAATTTTTCTAGAATTTTTCTGAAATTAAACAGAGCTTGTAAGAGATTTTTATGGGGATAAGAAAAATAGGCTTTTAAAGGGCCTGTTTAGATTAGTTAATAGGATTAATTAACCTAGGTTATAAACCTAGGTTTTAACTTCCTAATTCCCCGATCTCTTTCTCCGTGCGCCGCAAGCAGTTTCTTCTTCCTCGCGTCCGCAGCCACAAGACACCGCACCTCTCCCTCTTTCTCCGCGCGCCGCACTCCTCCACATCTCGCGTCGCCGACACCGCCGCCTCTCCTTCTTCTCACCCGCAGTCACCAAATCACCACCGCCTCACTCTTCTCCTCTCGGTTCCCCTCTCTCATGTCCAACACGACGCCGCAGTCGCAGTCATCGACGCCGCCGCCTGAGCCCTTGCGGTCGCCTCCTCCTTTGCCATCGACGCCGCCGCTCGAGCTTGAGTCGATGGCGATCGAGGGGCTGGAAGCTGGATACGGTTGTAAATTGTCATCGCGATCACTGTTGGAGCACGGTAAGAGTCGGCTTCCTTTTTCCTTGGACGAGATCTAAGGTCCTAGTGGTGGTTTTCCTTCACTGAGCATGGGTGTATGGTTTGGGCAGTGTGCTAGAGCGGATTTCTCCAGTGAACAGGGAGTAAGGGCGTGAGACTGTCGGTGGTTTTCCAATCGCTGGTAAGTTTGATTTGTCTCTTTTATTCATTGATGTTGTTAATCTTTGTTGTCTACGGCTGGGTTTTTGATTTGTGGAGTCAACTGTGCTTGAGAGGAGGGTGTAGGTGAGGACTGTGAAGGGCTATCGCGTGATTGTGGGTGTTGTGCAGTTATGAATTGGGGTTTTGGCCGGTTGTTAACGGTTGTAAATGGTTGTGGTGGGCTATTATTGGAGTTGTTGGATGTGATATTTCTGTTTGGGTTGCGTATTCTGTGGAATGGGTTGGTGTTGGAGAATTGTCAATTTTGAATAGGGGTTATAAAATCATATTCGATTAATTGGACGAAATGACAGTTATATTAGGTGGGATGTGACCGAGATTTTATTAAGCATTTGGGTTAATTGGTTTATGTCCGAAATTGGCTTAGGATTCGATTTGACGGTGGATCGTATATTAGTGTTTAACAATAGTTATATTGTATGCAGGTTTCGGTCACGAGACAGGTCCATGGGCATGAAAATTTCATTATTTCGAGCATTATAGTAGGCGGGTACTTTGACTTATCTTTTAGATATTATTAGGTTGAAATGATTAGTTAGCTATAACTCACAGTAATTTTTATGCCTTATCTGCCCTTGTATGTCAATGTGTCATACCTGATGCATGCATTTCTATCTTAGTCGATATTATCTTGATACCTGCCATGTGTACTTATTTTGGGAGTTGTGACGTGCACTTGATTAGCTATTAGATATACTTTTCCTGTATACCTAGGTCATTGATATGTACTCACTTTTTTTTTATGCATATTATTTGGAGATGTATTTTGGTTGGGGTTACATGCTTTAGTGTCCTGCACCATCTTGCATGATTGCATGCTGGTTGGTCGGGGTTCCTTTGTAGTTGAGCCCGCAGCCAGTTACATGATCTGCACACACTGCCACTCATGGGTTAGTGGTACATCAGGAGGGTGTGTGCAGTAGCTCTGTCAAGCTTCGCTGGTCCGCTCATGGGTAGCGGTGAGACAGCATGGTAACAGGCAGGGATCCCTCCTCTGGTCTATGACACCGGGAGATGAGAGCTTTGCTCCCCCACTCTGTTTGGGGTAGGAGGATAGGTGTACTCCGACAGCATCCTGTCCACTCGGTCACTCAGGAGCAGTGATGACAGAGTGCACAATTGTCATAGCCCTACCCACTCGGCTTCACCATCGCGTGTGAGGCGGCTGACTGGCATCAGGGGTGACCATGTCATTTGCATCGCATGCATATTGCATGGATGGCATTTGTTTGTGTTTGCTGCATTTTGGTTGCTGCCTTGGTTGTTGCATATGATTGACATGCATACAGGATACATTATGTATTTGGTCTGACGACCTTATTTCTGCTAGTATGGCTCATACTTCTATGTTAGGATAGGAGATTCAGGTATGTATAGTCTTTCCGCATCTCTTCCTTGCATTTTTCTATTATTGATCAGGAGACTGTACTGGCATAATTATTATTGTTAGATATATCTTACTATGTATGTCGACTTGATACCCGCTGAGTTCGTTGAACTTACCCCGTTGCTTTACATCTATTTCAGATTGAAACTGCCAGGAGAGTCCAGCTGTCAATCCCCCCTCATCGTAATGGTTTTGTTATTGGATTAATTGTTTTGGTTTATTGACTAGAAGACATGTGTAGGACTTGTGTTTTGGTTATGTACTCGTGGATGCTTTGGTGGTATTTGTTATGTCCTTATGGACTTTTATTCGGACTTTTATTCGATTTCTTTTGGTTGTGTATTCCTGCTCAGATGACAGAAGAGGTAAGTCTAGATGTCATAAACTTTTTATTTACGTTGGTTGTTGGTCTGAGGCCTATATATGATCTGTATGTGTGTTTATGTTCCGGTCGTGTTGACCGATGTATAGTGAACCGTGTGTGTCTTGTAGATAAGATTCGTATTGTCACCCGTACAGGGGAGATGCTGCCGGATTTTCGTCTGGTGGGGACTCCCTCGGGGCGTTAAACAATTGGTTTCTTGTTAGTCGACTGTCATAAAGATCAATCGATTGTCGTACCTATGTTCTCGTACAGAAGGTTTAAAATTCGATTAGGACACTCGACTGTTGTTGTAACACCCCCCTAGTCTTTCCACTCTCTACCAGGGGAGATGTCACTACTTTACTGTCTTATTCTTATTTTCTTCCTGATCTTACTTTGACACTATACTTTAATCATCACTCAAACAATAACCAATTCAAGATCTTCACATAACGTGTGAGTATTAAAACTAACCCAACATGACTCTAGCATTCTTTGGTCTCAACCATAAGCAATCCAATTGAACTCCAACAATATTAGAAAAAAACAATTAAAATTTTAAAATCTGGTTTAGACATCTGCACTTAGGATCTTTTACTTCCACTGTTCCATCGCCACACACTCCAAGCACTTCGTCCGCCATGCCATCTCACTGAAACTTTTCTTTACCTTTATCTGCAGTATAAGGAAATACAAACTATAAGGAATAACGCTTAGTAAGTACTTTTTATGCTCACAAAAATATGCACTGTATGAAATCATGCAACTAGTTCTCTTGCCCTGGATACATTGATACACATGCAAACATAACTGGAAATCATAACTCTGATTACATGTCTCTTGTATAAATCATGTTTTTAAGTATTTTAAAACTTGTAAACAGTGTATCTGATCTGGAATGATTAACTTTGAAAACTTTTACTTATACTTATACTGATACTTCAAATTAATAATCATCCTGAATATGGGCCCGGCATAGTACCAATGCGCGCTTTCCTAATAGGTCGGGGTGGTCAACCACCGAACCTACTAGGGTAACTGAAACTGAGGGCCTTGGCCCGTGAGCGAAACTGATGCTCGGTACATGCCCTATCAAAAGTAAAATACTTCCTTTATACTTATATTCTTATACATACTGAGAAAATGCTCTTAATCCCCTAAACCACGAATGGGGAGCACCATAAAGATAATTATGCTCTTGACTCTCAAAACTGAAATGGGGAGCATACTGAAGATCGTTGTGCTCTTAATCCCCAATTCGAATGGGGAGCATCTTTAAATTTTCTTTATAAAGGAAATATTTTTACATCTTACTCTACATCATGCATATAATTGTAAGCTACAACTCATCTATAATATGCATTATCATAGATCACATTCTTATCATGGATCTAAACATGATACTAAATCAAACATGACATAACGGGTAAAAATCATGTAACTAAAAATATCATGTAGCTGGAAATAACATGCACATAAAAACATATCAATGACATACGATAACTACTTATACTACAGGTGAGCAATACTTACCAACGAATCGGATCAGAAACCCGAGGTAAAGAAGCCTAAAAATTACTCCTTTCCAATCAACGAATTATGCCACAATTTCTGCCAGGTAAATGTCAAACCAATCGAACTCCACAATGGACTAAGAATCCAGATCTACCTGAAATTCATGGGAGGGAATCGGTCGAAAAACACGAGCGATAGGGAAAACCCTAACAGCGAAACACATTTTTTTGGTTGATATGATCGGTCGAAAAATGCGATAGGGAAACTCCTTTCCATGATCGGTGTGCTCGAGGAAAAACGAGAGAGAGAGAAAGACTAATGAGATGGGCGGCGTTTGGAGAGAAGAGGGAGAGAGAGAGGAGATGAGGGCTTCGGCGTGGAGTTTAGGGAAAAAGGAATAAAAAAAGAATATATAAATAAGGATTTTTCTTAGCCTAATTACCCCTTTAAATGATTAGGCAAATTAACCAACTTCTTCTTTTTTCTTGCCTATAGATATATTCTGTTATATCTTACTCATTGGTAATCTTATGACTTAGTGGTAGGGAGCCTATTCCCCCAAATCAACGGTTCATGGTTCGAGCCCCGACTAACGAACCATTTATTCAAACTTTTTTTTAAATTACTATTCTTAATTATTTCTATATTTTATTATTATTATTATTCTATTCCTATTTTTATTCTTATTTCTATTTTCCTCTAATAAAAATATAGGAACTAAAATTTGGACTGTTACAATCCCTTATACCATATAAAAGTTTCGTCCTCAAAATTTAAAACAACTCGGGGTACTTTTGCTTCATGTCATCCTCACGTTCCCAAGGTGCTTCTTCAAACTTTTGACTTTGCCATAAGACTTTTACTAATGGTATTTCTTTATTTATTAGTTTCCTGACTGCTCGATCTATTATTTGAATAGGTCGACTTTCATAACTTAGATCTGTCTGAATCTGTACCATTTGTGGCTTAATCACTTGGTTGGTGTCTAGGACGTGCTTCTTAAGCATTGAAACATGAAATACATTGTGGATAGCTGACATTTCCTTTGGTAGCTCTAGCTCATAAGCTATCTTACCAACTCTCTTGGTGATCAGGTAGGGGCCTACATATCTAGGACTTAACTTGTCTTTCTTCCCAAATCTCATTACCCCTTTCATAGGAGCTACCTTAATGAACACTGAATCTCCGACTTGGAACTCTAGGGGTTTGCATCGGACATCGGAGTAACTCTTCTGCCGACTCTGGACAATCTCTATCCTTTGGCATATGTTCTTTATAACTTTGGTGGCGTCATCTATAAAATTAGTCTTGAGTCCCATTTCCTTCTTCTCGCCACCCTCATACCAACAGATAGGTGATCTGCATCTCCTTCCATAGAAGGCTTCATAAGATGTCATTCCAATTGTGGTTTGATAACTATTATTATAGGCAAACTCTGCCAAACACAAATATTTGCACCAGCTTCCTTTAAAATCTAAGGCACAAGCTCTGAGCATGTCCTCAAAAATCTGATTCACTCTTTCTGTTTTCCCATCTGTCTGAGGATGAAATGCAGTGTTGAATCGTAGCTTAGTGTCGAGGGTTGTCTGAACACACTCCCAGAAGTGTGAAGTGAAGCGACTGTCTCTATCAGAGATAATGGTCTTAGGTACTCCATGCAGTCTAATCACTTCCTTGACATATAACTGGGCTAACTGTTCATGAAGTATGATATTCTGATAGGCATAAAGTGAGCAGACTTTTTCAATCTATCGATAACTACCCAAATAGAATCGTAGCCATTGGTTGTTTTGAGCAGTCCTATTATGAAATCCATGGCTAGTTCCTCCCACTTCTATTCTGGAATCTGGATAGGCTGTAAAACTCCTCTTGGTCTCTGGTGTTCTATTTTCACTCTCTGACATGTCAGACAAGCGCTAACATACTTAGCCACGTCCCTCTTCATACCAAGCCATCAGAATTTTCCTTTCATATCTTGATACATCTTGGTGGATCCAGGATGCATCGAATATGGGATCCCATGAACTTCTTCTAAGATCTTATTTCTTAAGTCTGGGTCCTTGTGGATACATAGATGTTCACCCAAATATAATACCCCACTGTCAGAGACACGAAATCCTTCATCCTTTCCTTCTTGGATCTCTTGCTTGATCCTTTGGATGCTAGGATCTTTGTCCTGTCTTGCTAATATATCCTCGAACAGTGTAGGTACTATGGTTAAGGCGGAGAGTTATCCAGAAATGATCTCAACCCTAAAATTCATTATCTCTTTCTCTAGTGGTTGGGATAGTGTTACTAGGGACATCAAAGTGGTGCATGATTTTCTACTCAGCGTGTCTGCTACTTTGTTTGCCTTTCCAGGATAGTAGTGGATTTCACAGTCATAGTCCTTTACTAGCTCAAGCCATCTGCGCTGTCACATATTCAAATCCTTCTGAGTGAAGAAATACTTCAGACTCTGGTGATCTGTGTAAATCTTGCATTAGAATCCATATAAGTAATGTCTCCAAACTTTCAGAGCAAAGACCACTGTTGCCAACTCAAGGTCATGGGTGGGGTAATTCTTTTCGTAGTCCTTAAGTTGTCTAGATGCTTAAGCAATGACTTTACCCTTCTGCATAAGTACTGCTCCGAGTCCCATCTTGGATGCATCACTATATAGGTCAAATCCCTCATTACTTTTTGGAAGGGTAAGCACTGAAGCACTTGTGAGTCTCCTCTTTAATTCAAGGAAACTCTTTTCACAATCTTCGGTCCATTCGAACTTCTTGTTCTTTCTGGTAAGAATCATCAACGGTGAAGCTATCCTTGAAAAGTTTTCCACAAACTTTCGGTAGTACCCTGCTAATCCGAGGAAACTTCTGACTTCACTGACATTCTTTGGTTGACCCCAATTACTGACCGCTTCTATCTTTGTCGGATCTACCATAACTCCATCTTTTGAAATAACATGTCCCAGAAATGACATTTGATCAAGCCAAAACTCACACTTGGAGAACTTTGCATATAATTGTCTTGGCTGAAGGGTCTGTAAGACTGTCTTCAAGTGTTCGGCATGTTCCTCCTGAGTTCTTGAGAAGATAAGGATGTCGTCAATGAAGACGACCACAAACTTATCAAGGTACTCCTTAAATATCCGATTCATCAAGTCCATAAACATAGCGGGTGCATTTGTCACTCCGAAGGGCATGACCACGAACTCATAGTATCCATACCTCGTTCAGAAGGCTATTTTCGATATATCATCCTTTTTAACTCTTACTTGATGATAACCTGACCGCAAGTCAATCTTGGAGAAGACTGTGGCTCCCCTCAATTGATCAAATAAATCCTCTATCCTTGGCAGAGGATATCTGTTCTTGATCGTCACTTGATTCAAGGCTCGGTAGTCTATGCACATCCTCATAGACCCATCTTTCTTTTTCACGAACAACACTAGAGCTCCCTACGGGGAATGACTAGGGCGAATGAATCCCTTGTCTAATAACTCCCGTAATTGTTCCTAAAGCTCTTTCAATTCAGCTAGAGCCATACGATAGGGTGCTTCTGAGATTGGGTTGGTACCATGAATAAGCTCAATCTCAAACTCAACTTCCCTTCTAGGTGCTAGTCCTGGTAGCTCATCAGGAAATACTTCCGGGTAGTCACATACAATTGGGACTTCTTCCATCTTTTGGCTTCTGTCTTGCTTAGTATCAACTATATGTGCTAAATACCCAGTGCATCCACTAGCTAGCATCTTCTGAGCTTCCATGGCAGACAAGAATTTCTTAGTCTTCTTCCTTGGTTCTCCAATAAACTCAAATTTGGCCTCGGTCTCGGGTTGAAATACTACTCTTCGCTTACGACACTCAATGGAAGCACCGTACTTGCTCAGAAAGTCCATTCCAAAGATGACATCATAGTCATGCATGTCCAGCAAGATCAGATCACTATAAAGCTCTCTGTCTGAAATTCTGATCGGCATGGCACGCAACTAGTGTATAGATGTCATTATTTCACCCGAAGGTAGGGTCGTCAAAAACTAAATATCTAAGATATCCGGAGTTATATCTATCTTCTTAGCAAATGCCATAGACATGAAAGAATGAGTTGCCCCAGTATCAAAAAGTACGGTAGCATGCTGACTAAGGATAGGTATCTGACCTGTGACTACCGTAGAAGCATTTGCTACCTCTTCCTTGGTGAGAGAGAAGATCAGGGCATTAGGTGTAACTAATGGGGCATCCAATCTTCCTTGGCTGATGTAAGGACCCTCCAGTGCTCCCTACATCTGATGTAGCTGAGCTGGTCTACCTTCATATTGAGTAGATTGTGGCGGAGGTAGATTAGTCTTGGTGAGGCACTGTTTGGCGAAGTGTCCCTCGACACCATATATATAACACCCGCTCACGCCCTGACGGCAAACTCCTGGATGCTTCCTCCCACACTTAGAACATGTAGAATACGTAGGCTGCTTACTGACTGAACCTCCCTTTGCATTATTCTACTATCATACTATTATCACTATTTATTTTCCCATCTTCATATACATATCTAGGTATGCTCTATTACATATTGTCTATCATCTTCATATATATATATATATATATATATATATATATATATATATAACTCAAAGAGAACATTCTAGGTGATAATGTTTAACTTAAAAGAAGCATTCCTTACTACTCATAAAGTAAATAAAGCAGATAAATACTTGCTTACTTGGAGGCGGCAGGACTGATGCTCGATGTGTATGTGACGGAAGGGCGGAACCGGCTCTGATACCATCTTGTAACACCCCCTAGTCTTTCCACTCTCTACCAGGGGAGATGTCACTACTTTACTGTCTTATTCCTATTTTCTTCCTGATCTTACTTTGACACTATACTTTAATCATCACTCAAACAATAACCAATTCAAGATCTTCACATAACGTGCGAGTATTAAAACTAACCCAACATGACTCTAGCATTCTTTGGTCTCAACCATAAACAATCCAATTGAACTCCAACAATATCAGAAAGAAAACAATTAAAAATTTAAAATCTGGTTTAGACATCTGCACTTAGGATCTTTTACTTCCACTGTTTCGTCGCCACACACTCCAAGCACTTCGTCCGCCATGCCATCTCACTGAAACTTTTCTTTACCTTTATCTGCAATATAAGGAAATACAAACTATAAGCAATAATGCTTAGTAAGTACTTTTTATCCTCACAAAAATATGCACTGTATGAAATCATGCAACTAGTTCTCTTGCCCTGGATACATTGATACACATGCAAACATAACTGGAAATCATAACTCTGATTACATGTCTCTTGTATAAATCATGCTTTTAAGTATTTTAAAACTTGTAAACAGTGTATCTGATATGGAATGATTAACTTTGAAAACTTTTACTTATACTTATACTGATACTTCAAATTAATAATCATCCTGAATATGGGCCCGACATAGTACCAATGCGCGCTTTCCTAATATGCCGGAGTGGCCAACCACCGAACCTACTAGGGTAACTGAAACTGAGGGCCTTGGCCCGTGAACGAAATTGATGCTCGGTACATGCCCTGTCAAAAGTAAAATACTTCCTTTATACTTATATTCTTATACATACTAAAAAAAATGCTCTTAATCCCCTAAACCACGAATGGGGAGCACCATAAAGATCATTATGCTCTTGACCCCCAAAACTGAAATGGGGAGCATACTGAAGATCGTTGTGCTCTTAATCCCCAATTCGAATGGGGAGCATCTTTAAATTTTCTTTATAAAGGAAATATTTTTACATCTTACTCTATATCATGCATATAATTGTAAGCTACAACTCATCTACAATATTCATGATCATAAATCACATTCTTATCATGGATCTAAACATGATACTAAATCAAACATGACATAACGGGTAAAAATCATGTAACTAAAAACACCATGTAGCTGGAAATAACATGCACATAAAAACATATCAATGACATACGACGATAACTACTTATACTGCAGGTGAGCAATACTTACCAACGAATCGGATCAGAAACCCGAGGTAAAGAAGCCTAAAAATTACTCATTTCCAATCAACGAGTTATGCCACAATTTCTTCCAGGTAAATGTCAAACCAATCGAACTCCACAATGGACTAAGAATCCAGATCTACCTGAAATTCGTGAGAGGGAATCGGTCGAAAAACACGAGCGATAGGGAAAACCCTAACAGTGAAACACATTTTTTTGGTTGACATGATCGGTCGAAAAATGCGATAGGGAAACTCCTTTCCATGATCGGCGTGCTCGAGGAAAAATGAGAGAGAGAGACTAATGAGATGGGCGGCGTTTGGAGAGAAGAGGGAGAGAGAGAGGAGATGAGGGCTTCGACGTGGAGTTTAGGGAAAAAGGAATAAAAAAAGAATATATAAATAAGGATTTTTCTTAACCTAATTACCCCTTTAAATGATTAGGCAAATTAACCAGCTTCTTCTTTTTTTCTTACCTATAGATATATTCTGTTATATCCTACTCATTGGTAATCTTATGACTTAGTGGTAGGGAGCCTATTCCCATAAACCAACGGTTAATGGTTCGAGCCTTGACTAACAAACTATTTATTCGAACTTTTTTTTAAATTCCTATTCTTAATTATTTCTATATATATTTTCATTATTATTCTATTCCTATTTTTATTATTTTTATTTTTATTCTTATTTCTATTTTCCTCTAATAAAAATATAGGAACTAAAATTTGGGTTGTTACAGTTGTTCATAGTCGATTGTTGAATTAAAGTTAGCACACAATAACTTCGTAACTCGATTGGGGCACTTGGCTATTGTTGATAGTCGATTGCTATGGGACATAAAAAATTTTCTAGTTGACTAATCAGTCGATTGTTTGTCTTAGTCGACTAGTGTACTCGACTGTTGTTTATGGGATGTGCACAGTGAGTTGAGCAATCGATTGATGTCTATGTATCAATCAACTACTTAGAGTATTAGTTGACTACTTTATGAACAGTCGACTAATTTACTGATTAGTTTGTGTAGGTTTTCTATTGAATTTATCTATGTGTATGTTGTTATTTTGAATTAATACTATCACCAAAATAAGAACTATTAGATACACTTAGTATATTCTATGTAGATAGATGTGCATCTATGTTAAATATAATTGGTCTAAAAGAAAGTTATGTATAGATCAGATATATATTTAAGAGTGACTTATATATAAAGAATAGATTCTGTTAATCATGCACATTGAATATTGGTCCAACATAAGTCATGTTTTGTAGTAAATAAAGTTTATAAGTCATAGACTCAGACAGAAATATCTTATTATAATTTTGTAGTTATGAAGCGACCATTTGTCAGTGGTTTTCGATATATGATAACTTTTATCGATGACTTTTCAAGTATGGATATATCTTATAAAAGAAAAAGGAGATAGCTATAAAAAAAAAAAACTTAATTTTAAACTTATATATATTTACGTATTGAAAATAGCGGCGAATATATTTCATATGAGTTGACAAAATATATAGCTACAAGACTATATATATATATATATATATATATATATATATATATATATATATATATTTATATATATATATATATATATATATATATATATATATATATGTCCTAATCTTTTAGGATAAAATAGAATAGCAAAAAGAAAGAACAAACATCTTGTGAAAATACGATGGAGCATGTTACATACTAAGAATGTTGCACTTTGATTTTGGGCAAAATACAAATATATATGACTAATGGATTGTAACAAGTATTATTAAAATTTATTTCGCCTTTTGAGAAATTGTGGAAGATTAAATCCACTATAAGTCACTTTCAAATATTTGGTTGCGTATGTTATATATGTTTTTCGTACCCCGATCATTTATGCAACAATTTTGATAACAAAGCAATAATTAAGATGTATTTTTGTGGGCTATGATAATCAAAGAAAATGTTAAAAGTGCTAGATGTTTTGTCTCTCAAAATGTGATATATATTTCATGGTGCATGGTCTCCTCAAATCACAATCTCATCGGACTCAAAAGAAATAGAGAATAAATTGAATTAAGGAGAGAGTACTTAGACAAGATAAAAACAATTGAATAAATAGTGACAAAATCACTTGAGAAGGCTAATTGAAACAGGAATATATCAACAAATTAGATTAAAGAGGAAGCAAGGCCAATCCAATTAACTAGAAGAAATCATGCAGATGAAGATGAAGAGCAACTACAATCACATCTAAGAAGATCAGAAAGACAAATCCTAATTAAGTATGCAAATGTTGCAGTACTCTTTGAAGAAGATAAAGTCGCTAGACCTGGTACATATGAAAAGGCATGATCAAGATAAGAATGGAGTAGGTCAAGATTGAAGACCAAGTTATAGGCATATTAATTGATCACTAAATTAAGGAGTACTTGATGGTATAGAGTTCGAAGACTTTAAAATTAAGGGTAACCTAGTACACTAAAAGAGAGTAGCTGGGGAGCGAGAGTAGTATTGAAGAATGACCACCTTTCTCTTCTTATCTTTAGTGATAACTAAAGTTTTGTCAGAATAAATTTTAGAATAGGTCAATTCAAGTTTTTCTTTATTGAATAAATCAAAATGTTGCAGTATTTCTTTTTGTTATCATTATTTTTTATGGTTTAGATTAAGTTATATTAGAATTTAGATTGAATCGTGTTATTCATCAATCTATATATAAAATGAAGCATTGAGATTTTTTTTTTGTTTTGAGTTCTAGTAAGAGTTTTGAGTGATTGTGAGTGTAAGAGAATAATTTTGTATTAATATACTATTTCCCGTTAATAAAAGTTTTTTCCTTTAATTTTTTTTAATCGACATCGCCAACATGCTCCCAAAGCTCCTCAAATCTGTGAATAACTTTAGGACTGTCGTGAATTTTGGACAACCGCCAACTTCCGTTATCATCGTTTAAACAAATCAACCCCTAGGGCAACGGCTCGGTGGTAACTCACAAGGCTCCCCTCTGTGCTTCCAGGGGTTGATTTCGCTCTGGCTGCGCGGGTGGTGGTGTACGATGCCCCCCCATCCCAGCGTGGTCGTCCTTCCTGGTATAACATGGGTTCAAACGTGCTCTGATCACCCGTCATCCTGATTTACCCACGTCAGCCATTGGGAAACTTCCGTGGGGCGGGGCCGGTTGGCAATCAGGACTAGTAGGGAAGATAAATCGTATCTGATACCTGATGTAAATAAAAAAAAAATTTAAGCAAATCAAATTGTCCCCGTGGGGATGACGTGGTGGTTAAGGCACGGCGAAACTTGCGGATAAAATAAGGGTCAATTCTGGAGGAGGTCTAAAATCCTTTCCCGGATTAAGATGACCCTCATGTGTCTTGGCCATCATGTCAAGGCTCATAGGACCCTCATTGATTACCTCCCTCCCAATGGCTATGGGACAACTCGATGGGGGCCGCTAGGTTGGCAGATTCCAACCTTTTACGATTTAAACAAATCAAATTCAAGTCAAATTAACTTAAACAACCATTTCAATGGCTTAGTTCATTTGACACTTGGCTTGGTTTGACTTGGTCTAGCTCAGTTATCTTACCAAATAAACTTGACACTACAAAATAAAAAAATCATTTTGCGATGAATTTCGAATATAAATTCATTGCAAAAAAAAATTGCGATGAAAATATTTTCGAGGCAAATAAGTTGCCGCAAAATTTTATGATGACAAATAGAAATTCATCGTAAAATTTGCAACAAAAAAATATTTTGTCACAAAAATCATTACCAATAAATGACTAATTTTTCAAAGAAAATATTTTCCATCACTAATTTTTATGACAAAAATTTATTCGTTGCATATATTTGCGATGAAAAATAATTTCATCACAAAATATTTGTGATGAAAAATAATTTCATCGCAAAAAAATTTGTGATGAAAAATAATTTTATCACAAAATATTTGCGACGAAAAAAATTTTGTGGCAAATATTTGCGATGAAAAAAATATTCATCACAAAATCTACTGTGAAAAAAAAATCATCATAAAATCTGCTATGAAAATAATTTTCGTCACAAAATCTCAATTTCTTGCACCACCACAGTGAGTACCATGGCTTGGTCGTGGTCCCAACCACGACCATGGTGGTTATTGAGGTGGCATTGAAAATTTTGGATTTTGTGACGAAAAGTTTTTTGTTATAGATTTTGCAACGAATTTAAATTTTCATTACAAAATATGCGACGAAAAAATTTTCATCGAAAAATCCAGATTTCTCAGCACCACCACAATGGCCACCACATTAGGACCACGATAGACCATGGTGCCCATTATGGTGGCACCAAGAAATCATAATTTTGCGATGAAAATTTTTTTCATCGCAAAATAAAAAATATCGGCGCCACCACATAGGGTTCTATGCCCTGGTCATTGTAGGCTCCATAGGGCCCACTGTGGTTGTGTCGATATTTTTGGATTTTGCAATAAAAAAAATTTTCATCACAGATTTTGTGACAAAAATTGAATTTCATCGCAAAGCCAAAATTCTCGGAGTCAGCCAATGGCCACTACAGCAGGTTGTGGTGCCCATTGTGTTGAGGCCCAAAATATAGGCATTTGCGACGAAAAACACCTTGTAATATCACACATCTGACTCCATAAACATCTAACTATCCAGACTGATTTCAATAATAAATCATCATAGTAGTAATAAACAATAACAAACTATTATCAAAGTCTAATGTTTATATATTCACCATATAGAATTAAGAAATTTAAATAAAGAGTATCAAGTTTATCAGTCAAATATCATTTATACATAACAATTTCAAACACAATCAACAACACCATCATTTAAAAAATCATCATAATTATCGCCATCATGAGCACAACGAGAGGAGATAAAGAAGGGGGAATTTGAGTTGGAGTGGAAGCTAACTGAAGATGTTGCATGATTAATATTTGTTGTCTGTAGAATTCGTTCATTGAATTTTTTATCTCTTTGCCTCTATAATGTGTGGACCTCTTGAAGTTCATTGTCCTTTTGTACTAGTAACTTTTTTCAAATGGCTAATCTCTTCAAAAAATTTCTCTAATAACCTATAAAAAAAAAGACATTGCATTAATAGATCAAATATATAAATTTAAAAATAAGACAGTAAATAGACAACTATTTGAGCTATGAGATTTATAAATTTATAAATTACAACTAAACATACTCACATAATCAATATTACCATATATTAAGATCAGTATCAGATTTTTATTATATTAAGAGAATAAAACTTACCTATAATCAAAAATCAAAGTCTCATTGTCATGTTCATCCTTATTGTAAGATACCAATAAATAAATAAATAAATACCCTTGTTATTAAGAAATTATCTTATAGAATTTTTCAAGAATTTTTAGAAATTTTCTGGACTTAAACGGAAATCTTATGGGTTTAATTGAGTAAATCTAGGTCTAATTAAACCCGACCCATTAATGGACCCGACCCACTTTCTTAAAACCCGACCCATTTACCACGTCGTTCTCACCATCCAGCAATTTCTCCACACGAGAATTTCCCACAGCTTGCGTTATATCTCTTCAATTCTTCCCATCGCGAAAGCCAATCGATCGCCTTCTTTTCTTCTCCGAAACGACCAACGGCTGAAGCTCTCCCTCTCCTTCCCGTTGTTTTTCTTTCTCGGTCAGCCTCCTCCTCGCATCTTCACTGCTTGTTGTAGTCTCCATCTCCTTTGCAAGCGGAGGTCAGCGTTCTTGACTTCAGTCGTCCCAGATATCGTTGGCATCTCTGCGCGGGTGGTGCGGTGACACTGCCTCCACAACCAAGCGCCCTTGCTGCAGGTCAATCTGATTTCTTCCTCCTTGGCATCATTGAACCTTCGCATGAATTGAGCAGGGGCCTTGTCGCCACGGCAGAGAGCGGCTGCCACCGATCTCGGGGAGGGTCTTGTGGTTCGAGGGGAGGAGCAAGCGGCGCAGCCCGTGGTGGAGCTGTCCACAGTGAACCACTTAGATCGAGAAAGAGGGGTTGCGTCGTGAGGTAGGATTTGGGTGTATTTTTTTGTGATTTTGTGTGCTGCTCATAGCGAAATTAGGGTTATGGACTTTGTTTTGCAGTCGGGCTAGGAGCTGGGATCTTCGACCTGGTGCGCTGAGAGTGTGGTGTCCGATTGGTGGGAGACAAGAAGGTAAGCTGTATTTACAGCTTTGAATCTAGGTGTTGTTCAGTTTATTGTTATTGTTTCAGTTGATATTGGATTTATGGGAGGTTTGGGAGGCTGTGAATGATGGATTAAATGGTTAGATAGCTATGTGGGTTTTATTTTGTTTTGTGATGTGAATTGAGTGTATGAAGTGGAATGGGGTGTGGAAATTTCAGGAGTTAGTTATACATAAGTGGAATGTGAGTTGGTATGAAAATCCTAATGGGGATATTCTGTTCATGTCCTGTTATTGAAGGGCTATGAATGTGTTAAATGTGAATTGGTGGTAGAGGGATAAATGTAGAAGATGAGGGCTCAATGGGGAGTTTGGTTGCGGTGAATTGGCCATGATGATTGGGGGGGGGGGGGGGGGTTTCTAATTCATGTTCGATAGACGGACGTGAATATAGGAATGAGGTAGTAATGGATTTGTATATTGTCGGGTGCTAGAACTTAGTACTTGTTATGTTCCATGCAAGATGTGCGATCGAGATTTTAACTAGTATTTGGATAATGGCTGGGAATATGAAATTGATGTAGGATTCGATTTGGTCATGTTATAACTTAAACGTAATTCATGTTGTCTTGCAGGACTTTGGTTGGTGACAAATGCTTGTACGTATGGACTGCTAGCATGAGCTACTAATAGGTGGGTAATTCCTATCTTGGTCAGGTAGTTTTAATGCATGAAGATTTAGATACATGATCATCTTATATGATCATGTTACCTTGACTCAGTTCTTATTTACTATTGCGCTTGATACCTGATCTTTGGCTATTAAACTCTATTGCTGCTATCATGTTTCACTTCATCATGATTAGGAGTTATATATGTGATGTAAGTAACCTAGAATTTTGTTTAGTTAAGTGCAAATAGTAAGGTCCGGATGACAACCTGATTGTAAATTGGGCAAAAAGGTCATCCATGGGTAGGTAATGTCTTGAACGTATGATTAATTCTAATACCCTTAGGTTGCATGTTTACTACCGACCATGTACTGTGTAAATGGTCAGGTGAATTGTACTTAGTGTGTCGCTACGGATCGGTGGTCCTAGCTCATTATAATCAGTTGAGTGCGACTCTCTGCAGGATAGAGAGTGTGTTGATCTGATTGGTTTGACTCTCTTTAGAATAGAGAGTCTGTGGTGGATGTTTATTTGTGACAGAGCATTCATGTCATTTGCATGCATGCTGGCTACGTGGTCTCCCTTATGGTCGAGAGGGACGTCAGTCATCCTGCCTCTACGGTTTCTCATAGGAGGAGTAACCAGTGTGAGGGCAGAGCATTCTGGTGCCGCACTCTACCACTATAGACGGTGGCAATTGGATTTCATGGCGTAGTCCTACGTGTGTGGCACTCGACCACTCATGGGTAGTGACTGTAGGAGTGGCCAACAACAGGGACCCCCGTTGAGTAGCATGGTCTTCACGCTTATATGCTACTCGATCATACTGGCCACTCAGCCACTCGAGAGTAGTGGTTGGTGTTGAGTTGGGATAGTTGTCATGTCGAGCCACCGAGGCCACACTGGGGTCGTGGTAGCTTTAGGGTGAGCCGACATGACCATGCATGCTGCATTGCCGCGACTTATGGCATTTTTGCATATTGCCATATATATATATATATATATATGTTTATTGTGATGCTACATTTGATTGTACTATGCTTGTTGCATTTGGTTATACATCATCTTCATATATGCTACCTACATTACTTCTACGGTTGTGTCAGATACCGGTATAGTTGTTGGATTGTCTATTTCATTCTTTGACCCGTATTTATGTCGTTATATGGTAGAGCAGACTTCCTGTATATGTATATATTGTGGATATGTGCTCAGGTTGGATAGGTGTAGCGTAGCTGTAATACCCCCATAGTCTTTCCACTCTCTACCAGGGGAGATGTCACTACTTTACTGTCTCTATCTTTAATTCATGCAATATACTAACGCAATATGTGTTAAATATGGAAAATTTAAAATAATAAATTAAATGGCCAAAAATTTGGAAAAAATAATCTTGGAAATTTTTCGAGATTTTTTCAGAATTTTTCTGGATTTAAACGGGGCATGTATAAGATATTTATGAGGATAAGAAAAATAGGCTTTTAAAGAGCCTGTTTTAACTATTTGATAGGGATAATTAACCTAGGGTATAAGTTAAACCGGTTATTTTTCCCGATCCTGTTTCCTCTTTTCTCGATTTCTTCGATGTCGCACCGCACTGACGGTTTCCTCTCGCGACCCGACTCTTCCCTTTGCGCGAACCCCTCTTCTTCGCGAAACCTTCTCGCCGCAGCCAATAGCCCGACGCCGCCTCTTCTCCCTCGCTGTTTCCTTCGCGCGCACCTTGTCGGGCTACCTCCACCGCTGCGGCTGGCACCACGGTCGCCCCTCATGCAACGTCGGTCAGCCACGGCGCCACCCTCTGTTTCCCCAATCTCGTGAGCTCGAACCGTCGGTGCCCGTTGTTCTTCTCTCGCAAGCATCGCTGCCGCCATGCCCTCTAGTTCCCGATCCACTCGCCGCCCCTTGTCTTCCGCCCAATTGTCGCTCCGTGCATCGCATGCGCGCGCGCGCGACCGGCCAGTGCGACCTCGCGTATGCTTGCGCCCCATCCGCGACCTCCGCTGACTACGCCCGCCGACGTCGCGCCTTGCTACCCTTTCCCATCGTCCAACACCACTACGAGTCGTCACGACCCGTCGCCCCATCTTCCCGTGCTCCACGCCAAATTTCTCTCCGAAGGCGTCAGATCTCCGTCATTCGCCGGAGGTGAAGCGATCGATTCTCAACGAACAGCGAGATAGGCGAAATAGGAGAGCCGCCGGTGAAGATGCAAATTTAGGTATAGCTTCTGATTTCTTTTTCTTGCATCTGCCATTCAGTGTTTTGTAGGTAATGGTGCTCGATTTTGGAGGTTGAATGACTGTTGGTGACCGGATGCAGGTTGTTGATGGCTGGAACTGGGGTAAGTGGAGGTTGTTTTATTCAATCGCATCTTATCCTTGTAGCTCCTAATTTCATGGTAATAGAGTAGCAATAGTTTCCAGTGTTTGAGCTAGCCACGTGAAATAGAGGGGATTTGGGATATGCTGTACAGGATTTTGGGCAACGATCAAGTTGTAAAGGGCTGTTGATCGGGGTTGTAAATTTGCTAGTTGGAAAACGGTGGGTTTTATTATGGTGTTAAATGTATAATGTGGGGGTTTTAAATTCGTATTCAATATAAGGATGCGAATATAGAAACTATATAGTAGTGAGTTAGCACATTGTCGTGTGCTTGGATTTGATGGTAATTATATTTTATGCATGTTTCGGTCACAAGACAGGTCCACGGGTGTGAAGATTTCATGATTCCGATCATTATAACAGGCGAGTAGTTTGACTTATCTTTTTGATATAGTCATGTTGATATGCTAGTTAGTTATAGCTTTAAAAAAATTTCATGTTTATCTGCCTTGCATGTTTTTGTGCCTACTTGATACATGCATTTGATCAGTTTATAGTTAAACCTTCCCTGTTTTACTTGCATCATTGATATGTACTTATTGGTTGTGCATATTATTCAGGTACGTATTTTAGTTGGTATTACATGCTTTAGTATCATGCATCATCTTGCATGATTGCATGCTGGCTGGACGAGGTTCCTTTGTAGTTGAGCCCGCAGCCAGTTACATGGTCTGCACATGCTGTCACTCATGGGTTAGTGGTACATCAGGAGGGTGTGTGTAGTAGCTCTGTCAGCCTTCGTTGGTCCGCTCATGGGTAGCGATGAGGCAGCGTGGTAGCGGGCAGGGATCCCTCCTCTAGTCTACGACACCTGGAGATGAGAGCATTGCTCCCCCACTCTATTTGGGGCAGGAGGATAGGTGTACTCCGACACCATCCTGTCCACTCGGTCACTCAGGAGCAGTGATGGCAGAGTGCACAGTTGTCATAGCCCTACCCACTCGGCTTCACCATCGCGTGTGAGGCGGCTGACTGGCGTCAAGGGTGACCAGGTCATTTGCATCGCATGCATTTTGCATGGATGACATTTGTATTGTGTTTGCTGCCTTGGATGTTGCATATGATTGCCATGAATACAGGATACATATTTGTATTTGGTTTGACGACTTTATTTCTTCTAGTATGGCACATGCTCCTATATCAGGATAGGAGATTCAGGTAAGTATAGTCCTTTTGTATTTCTTTCTTGCATATCCTTTATATGAGACTATACTGGCATGATTGTTATTGTTAGTTATATCTTACTATTCATATCGACTATTATCCGCTGAGTTCATTGAACTTACCCCGTTGTTTTATATTTTTTTCAGGATAAAGCTGTCAGGAGAGTCCAACTGCCAAACCCCCTCGTCGTGATAGTTTTCTTGTTATTAGATTTATGGTTTTGGTATTGACTAGAAGATATGTTTAGGATTGGCATTTGATTTATGTACTCGTGGATGTTTTGGCGATATTTGGTATGTCCTTATGGACTTCTATTCAGATTTTTATTCGATTGGATTGGTTGTGTATTCTTGCTCAGATGGCAGAAGGGGTAGGTCTCGATGTTGTAGATCTTTTATTTATTTTGGTTGATGGCCTGAGGCCATATATTATATATATTGTGTTGTGGTATGTTCCGGTCGTGTTGACCGATGTATAGTAGGTCGTGTGGGCCTTGCATTCAAGATTTGTATTGTCACCCGTACAGGGGAGATGCTGTCGGATTTTCGTCTGGCGAGGACTCCCGGGGCGTGACAATTTATTTGGTATCAGAGCCAGGTTCCGAGTTCCTTAGGGTCTATGGGTCTTCGGAGTTTGCCACGTTTGGCAGGTTAACTGGGGTATTTTCGGGGTTGTACGGATTTTCGATGATTTTTATGTTTCGGAAATTCGAGGTATTATTGACGAGGTCAATTTGGGGATTTGGCGGTGACAGGACATCTCCAGACGACTAAAGGGTGAGTAAATTCTAGAAAGTTTTCTAAATTTAGTGCATATTTGTATTGGTTATATTGGTTATGCGGTTTTCTTAGGTGGTATCATGTTTTGTTGACTCCCTAGATCCTAGTGCATGATGACATGATTACATTGCTTACGAAGTTTAGGGTATATATAGGCATCTGATGCATTATTTTGTATTGCCTTGACTTTGTTCTGGCACGACCTCTTTAGTTATACATTAATTAGTTTCAGCTATTGATCTCCATTAATGTGTTTTTGCTGTTGTTATTAGACATCATGGTTAAATGCGTATTTGGTTAGGTATGGTCGCGATTGATACCATGATTGAAACTAGTAGATAATATAACTTAGATGAGGTCATTCCGTAGGAGCGGATCTCAGGAATGAAACAACATTAGTAGAACCCTAGGTGTTGGAACCCTAGGCGTAATAACTTGGATGTGCTTATTAGTGGATGTTACCGGTATATGTTTGATCTACTCGTTGGTTCGGTGGATATTGTGATTGAACTGTCAGAGGTAGTATGATCCTTAGAGGGTATATACCGTTGTTCATATCTATCGGCTGCCAACTATATCACCCATTCGTGGTTGAGAAAAGTTTACAGTAGAGTTTCTCTATAGGTTCTTTGTATATTTGTGGTCTATCATGCCTCTCATGCATGGTTGAGATAATCTACTGTAAGGTTATACTCTTGCGTTATCCGTTCGGAGATGATGATAATCGGATTCGTATGACGTCTGTAGCTAGATAGCTACTTTACATCTTAAGTGTCCACGAGATCTGTTCGTGGTAGCATGTTGTGGCATGCATGGTTAAACTAGTAGAAATGATATAATTTAGGCTTAGCCCTCTTGCCGGTCTTGTAAGTAGATGTGTTGTCCTTATTGGCTTTGATAGGCCTTTCCTGTTAGCTGGGACGAAACCCTATGATTAATCGTCTCGACGTGTTTATGAGTGGACTGAACTTATGATTTTTATCGACTTTGATAACCGATCATGTTAGAAGGGTTGGAACCCTAGACTTAACCATCTCGACTTATTTATTTATAAGTTGATGATCTTTACCGGCTTTGGTAAACATTTCGTATTAGAGGTGTTGAAACCCTCGCTTGACAGCCTCAATGGGCTTAATTGTAGATCGATGATCTTTATCGATTTTGATAGATGTTCTATGCTAGATGTATTGGATAACCCTAGGCTTAACAACCTAGTATAATCGACTGCTCATGCGACCTATTAGTGGTAGCATGCTAGTGCGTGCAGTCAATAACTAGATATCTGTATACTGCCTGGCTATCCACGAGTCCCATTCGTGGTAGCATGTATTTGCGCGTAGACAATTCTTGGCATATTGATTGTCGATCCACGAGTTTCGTTCGCGGTAGCTCATAGATATTTCCCTTTGTATTACCTCGAGAGCCACGAGGCTTTGTCGTGGTATCTGGATGTGCACTGCTTGTAGATTGCAATGATTATGTATGTTACGGGTATATTTGTTATACTGCTGACCAGGTTAGTTGCAGACTAATATTGGTACTCTGAGGGTTGGGTTACTCTAGTTTGTTTCCTTTGACTTCCATTAGGTGCATTATGATTATGCACTATTGTCTATCCTGTTAGGGATCGTTTGGAAGCTAGAGGGGGGGGGGTGAATAGCGTCAATGTAATTCTTTCGCGTTTGTTTCTATAATTTCGTTAGCGCAGTGGAATATAGATATAATACAATAACGAAATGGACAAGCACACACAAAGACACGAAGATTTAACGTGGTTCGGAACCGCACGGTTCCTACTCCACGGATCGGGTTCGTACGAACCCTAGCGATGCCAATCACACACCACTATAATAATAACTCCTTCTCTGAACAATCCGGAGGCGGAGAAACCTCGTACAATTAATCTTACAACAATAAGATACTAATACAAGCAATTACAATAATGAAATACAATGAAAGTAAAGAAAACTATTTTACAATTGCCTTTGGATTGCTTGATTGCTTGGTTGCTTGAAATCACCTTGGAAACCCTAATTTGCAACAGCAAATCGCACCAAAACCCTCAAGAAACCGATGCCAATTTCCTCCATCACGAGCTCCTTTTATAGCTTCAACCTGTGCTGGAAAAAGTCGATCAGTCGACTGATGCCACTGTTGTCGTGAGACAACGGCTAGATCCACGTTGGATAAGTCCAACGGATCTACCATCGATCGGTCGATCATACCATCGATCGGTGATGGAGTCCTCACTCGACGGTCAGTCTCGACTCCGATACGTGGCCCGATTCTCGAGCACCAGTCGACTGATGTGGGGATCAGTTGACTGCTCGAGCCATCAGTCGACTGCCCAACTCTGGCAGTCGACTGCTAGGCCATAACCTGCTGTCAAACCCTAGTTGACTCGGTCCAGTCGACTGCCACATGGCACTAGTCGACTGGCACACCTCAAACATGAGGTTTTAACCCAAGTATGGTTCCCCCATACTTGCTAGACCACCCTTAGCCTAGACCTAAGCCTTCTAGCCACCTCCATCAGCCTCACGCCTCTCGGATTCCTCCAAGTCATCCATGACTTGTTCATCCATCGCGCTAGCCTTCAGGTGCTTCCATCGGCTATGTCATGCTAACGGTGTCTACACTGCCAAGGCACTTTGGACTTAAGCCGCCAAGACTCCGCTTGGACTTTATGCCACCAACCATTGGACTTATGCTGCCAAGACTCCTGCTTGGACTTTACGCCGCCAATATTAAACCCTTGGACTTCTCAAATGCCAAGACTCAAGCTTGGACTTTCCCTTGCCAACCCATGTTGGACTTTTCATGCCAAGACCCATGCTTGGACTTTTCATGTGCCAAGTGTCCCACTTGGACTTTCCATGCCAAGTACTCAAGACTTGGACTTTACCAAATGACAATTACATTGTCATATGTTTTTGTCGAAACATCAAAACATCACTCGAGTCCTGGTCAATCGTGACCTAGGCCGATTGCACCAACAATCTCCCCCTTTTTGATGTTTGACAAAAACCAAACAAATGATTGAGTTAGAACACTAACTCAAATCCTTTACCAATTATCCCAAATTGGTAAATACTCTCCAAATGTTCTCCCCCAAACATTCTCCCCCTTTTTGACTAACATCAAAAAGGTTTCCTCCCCAAGAGGGTCAATGTCTCATGTCCCAATGAGATCTTACAATCTCCCCCTTGGTCCAAAAATACTTAGGATGCCTACCATCTTCCTAGTGATAAGTCCAATATCACTCAAGAGAGACAATCTCATTTACTCTCCCAATTTCCAAATTGGGTCTCTCAAAAGTCCCATCAATTTCCCAATTGATGTCATATTCTCCCAATAACTTCTCCTCTTCAAGGAGAAAAATACATCCATCATCCCAAGATGGATACCTCCCCCTAAAGGCTTGCTCCCCCTTGACCATTGCACCAACAATGTCCTTGGGCAGTCCCTAAGCCAATAGGAACTCTAAACCATCAAAATTAAGATTAGAAATTCAATACAGAACTTTTTCAACACCTTAAAATTGATACAAACCCTAAATACTTCTCCTAATCCATATCCAATGGATTTTCACCCTTTATAATGCTACCCAAAGCATATCCTAGGGTTAGGAGTGATTAGGGGTCATAACCGTAGTTGAAATCGGGTTAAACAATCTTGTTTTCCCCGAAATCAGGCTACCAGTCGAGTGATTCAGAAATCACGATCCGGCATTCCATCATCGATCGCCATTAATATAGCGATCGATAACAAATTTCAATTTGATTATCAGAGTTGAATTTCAGAAAATCATAAATAATTATACGTATATCGAAAAATCACGAAATTTGGTACGTATAATACTTATGACCAATACAATAGGTGAAAAATATTTGAAAATTATTTTACCCATAAAATACTGAAATTGGCACAAAGTTCAAAACCATTGAAATTTTCAATATTTTGGTCCTACTTTGTATCAACTTCATCAATGGTGATTGCTATCAAAAGATAGACTTCACCAAGGTTTTTCAAAATGATTTTAAAATATTTTCAAAACCTTGTTTTGGATCATACTCCTTGGGCTCTATGCACATGACTTGTACACAAGCTTTCCCAATGATCCACAAATAGAATTAGATGAGTTTTAGTTCATCTAGATGAAAAAGCAATGCACCTTGAACTTAACTCATATCCTAGCATCTCACATGTATCTATGGTGTATAAATACACATACATGTCAATTAGATGTAAGATGTGGGTTTTGTTCTCCCTAAACTAGGGTTTCATGCATCTTCTAAAACAACTCTACTTGATTCCCTTATAAATGGGACTTCAAGTCATGCCATAGTCCTTAAATCAATTTTAATCAAGTTAATGCATGAATGTATGATCATGGCAGAAATAATAGCATTATTAAAACATGGCCAATGATCATGATGTCATGGTATATGATAAAATTTAAAAACACATGACATTTAAAACCTTAAACCTAAGCATAATCATGACATATAAAAATGATTAAAAAAAATGATGTCATGACATATGACAATCAAGGCATGGCAAATAAAATATATAGGTATGGTAATACCTAAATTTTAATATTAATTGTCATTTGATATAATTAAGTATATTTTTCCATATTAACCTAAATTTTCCCAAGTGTGCCAAAAACCCAAAATGACACACTACAACCTCTAAACCTAAGTTGTGCCAATTTGACCATTTTATCAAGCTTCTCAAATAATATTGGCACACCCTAAAATCTTTTAGGATGATAATTCAAATCTATTTCCAAGGTATCCATAACCTTGAAAATAACCTAAAGTGTCACCTTTGCCATGGTTGAGTTAACTACCCATCCATTTAAGGTTGGCACACCCTAACCCATCTAGCATGAATCAATCACGCTCTTAGGAATCCAAAACCGATTTGAGCTCCTAGGGTTAATTAGATACTCCTTAGGGATAACCTCCCTAGATACCTTCCTAATGACCCTTCTAGGCTTAGAAGCCTTGGTCATTTTGGTTTTGCCATGGTTAACTCTAGGGGTGACTCCCCTTGTAACCTTCTTAGTGGCTTCCCTAGGTTTCCTAGAAACCCTAGCCACTAGGCACACACCATGGTCAACTCTAGGGATGACTTCCCTATTGACCTTGGTCTTCCTAGACCTAGTTTGTGTCCCATAATCAAATGGAACACTATGGTAAGCTACCTTAGGCTTAGGTTTGTGACCCAAACCTTGCTTGCCTTTGGTTGACTTTTGACTCTTAGGTCCTTGGTGTTGACTTTGACTTTTGGACCTTTGACTTTGACCATTAGACCCTTTAAATTGGTTTTGTATATTCTTAAGGGTCTTTTCTAGTTTCTCAAGCCTTGACCTCAAGGCTTGGTTTTCTAATTCTAATTGCCCAATTGATTTTTGATTAAATTCTTGGGCATGGGACTTTCTAGGCATATGCCTAGTCCATTTAGGGTTAACACCTAGGTGCTCTTGCACCTTTCTAATTGTCTCCCTAGGTAAAATTGATCTTGAGTTATTTGACTTAGGTTTGTTCTTAGATAAATTATTTTTAGGGACATTAGTCCCAAATTTCTCCTTATTTCCTAAGTGGACGTTTTTAGCACCTAAACAAATATGTCTATCGTTTCTAGCATGCTTTTCATGTACAATAGCAAGACTATTAAAATTATTCCTAGCATGCTTCTTATCCCTAGAAATTGAAGGTGCATTACTAAAATGTACCTTAGGGTTAGCCTTAGCTCCCCCTACTTGTGATGCTTCTTCTTGGGTCTTTTTCCTCCCCCTAGAGCATTGACTTCTATAATGCCCCTTTTGATGGCACTTGAAGCATATAATATGTGTTAGGGCAATCTCTTGCCATGATAAGGTTTTGATGTGTGTGGCAAAGGGTTTAAGTTAGTGTGTTATGTTGATTTGATATGTGCATTGAAGTCGTGCAGGACTTAGTAATTCGCACATGGAGCCGTGGTGAGTTTCACATCTCATGACTCGTGCCTTGAGTCGGTGAAGGATAGCTTTGCGGAAGCTGTGTGCTTGGAGCATCCGAGGGACCGCCGGACGAGAAGCTTGGAGTGAAGCCGGAGGAAGTAGACTTCGAGGCAAGAGACGCGAAGGAGCATTGTAGAGCCGTGCGCCTAATGCTGCCGAGGGACGTGGCCGAGAACGAAGAGAACTTCGAAGGAGAGGGACTTCGAGAGATGAGAGTGAGCGAATGTAACCCGGGAAGGGGTAGCTCTTAGGTGAAACTTGGCCATTTGGCCAAGTGTCGGATGGGTTTTTCGACACACCGACCGCCAGGAATGGCAATGATCGATCCGAGCCGATGGTTCGATCGATCGGTATAATACTGCTAATGTTTGGCAATCGATCGCCATGGATCGGCAATGATCGTTATCGGCAACTGATCGCCAGTGGAATGGCAATGATCGATGGCACCGCACACGGGCAGAATGGAGTCGACTCGGAGCACTCGATCGATCGAGCATCATCGGATGGTAGGATCGATCGATGCGATCGATCGCTGGATGGTATCCAACGTGGAAAGCGGTCGTTATTGGGCAACGACTACAGGACCAGTCGACTGATCGAGGGCATCAGTCGACTGATCCTGTGTCAACGGGAAGAAACCCTCTTCCTCTATAAAAAGGAAGGGGATGGGGCTTTGAGAGGTTAATGCTTGAACGCCCAACTACTCCCAAAGTGCCCTAAACGATTTCCCACTCTTCTACTTGCTCTAATCTTCATTCCATTGTAGAAGAGTGATCTTTGTGTAAAAGAGGTTACCTCCACCTAGCTTTGTGCAAAGGAGAGATCTAGTGGATAGATTGCGGAGTGATTCACCGTTGACGAATCGGACCGTGGATTAGCGGCGTAGTCGTGAACCACGTTACATCTCGTGTTTGTATTGCTTGTCTATCTTTTGTGTTGTCTTTATTTGTATTTGTATATTCCTCTTGCGCTAACATTTTGTAGACGAGTAAAATACGACATCAAACGAACGAGGGCTATTCACCCTCCTCTAGCTGGCCATTCGATCACCCAACAAGTGGTATCAGAGCAAGGTTGCTTGTCACCGGACTAACCACCGCAACAAGCTCTACATCTCAAATGGCCGGCTCAAACATCCACCCACCGAAGTTTGACGGTGAATTCTCTTGGTGGAAAAAGAGAATGGAGGTATTCTTCGAAACCGACTTTGAAATTCTATTAATAATGGAAAACAGTTTCGAGTTGCCTAGGAACGAAAATGGGGAGCCATTGGAGAAATCAAGGTGGAGCAAGAGGCAAAGAGAAGAATATTTGGCAAATTCAAAGGCCAAGCACCACCTATACAATGTACTCCCCCAACAAGAAGTCAATAGGATAGGGGAATGTTCTAGTGCTAAGGAGATGTGGGAGAAGCTAGTTGAACTTCATGAAGGCACTTCGGAAGCCAAGCTAGCAAGAAGGGATCTCCTCTGCTCCCAACTATCAAATATTAAGCTTGAAAAGGGAGAAAAGGTAACTTCCCTACATTCTAGATTTAAAGAAATATTAATTGGGCTAACAAGTGTAGGAGAAAAGCTCTCCAACCGGGATATGGTAATGAAGGTCATAGATGTCTTTCCCCGGTCCTCAAGATGGAGCTCCATGGTGGATTCGTTTTACATCTCCAAGAACTTGGAAGTAAGTACCTTGGAGGAATTTTTCTCAACAATGGAGCTCCACGAAACTAGGCTTGAAGGAATACAAGAAGAGCCTAGAATTCAACCCTCAAGAGGAGTAGCCTTGATGGCAAATAAGGGGAAGAAGAAGATAGAGATCCCCTCCTCCGATGATGATGAAGCCTCTACCTCTTCCATGGATAGCACGAAAGAAGCCTACATGGTAAGGAAGGTAAGGCGTGCATTTAAGAATTTTAGATTTGATAAATCTCATGATAGGAATAGAAGACCAAGGGGGAAGATCATTTGTTACAATTGTCAAGGGGAGGGACACATAAGGGACAATTGTCCCCTCCTAAACAAGAGCAAAGAGGAAAGGAAAAAAGAAGGAAGAAAAGAAGAAGAAGAAGGGGAGCAAGAAGAAAAAGGAAGAAGAAAAGAAGGCCAAGGAAAAAGGAAAGGCCATGGCTCTCAAAGCAAAGACATGGGATGACCTTGCTTCCTCATCCTCATCCGAAGAAGAAGGGCATGTCTATTCCAACCTAGCACTAATGGCTCTTCATGACTCGGATTGCTCCTCCTCCTCCTCAAATGAAGAATCAAGCTCAAGTGGAGAGAGCTCAAGTGAAGGGGGAGCTTCTACATCCTCCTCATCCGAAGAAGAAGAAGAAGACATGGAAACTATGGTAACGAATGCTTCTCCTAAGAAAATAGTTTCCATAATTTCTAGTTTAACTAGGGACTTATTTGGAATGAAAAAGAAAAATAAAAGCATGCTTGATCAAATTAAGGCATTAGAAAATAAGCTAGAAAATGCATGCTTAAATAATAATGATATTTCTTCTAGCTTAAATGATGCATGTTCACATGACTATATGCCTTTGGATGTTAATGATGCATGCATAGAGGAAAATAGGGCTTTAAGGGAAAAGGTAGACTATTTGACAAAAGCCCTAGAGAAATTCACTATTGGCTCCAACACCCTTAACATGATTATAGGGAGCCAAAGGGCAAGCTTCAACAAAAAGGGCCTAGGATACAAAGAAAAGAAAAATGAAAAGGCTTATAAATGCCTAATTGCTAGGGGACAAGATAAGAAGAAAGTAATAGCTAGGAAATGGATCCCTAAGGAATACTTAGTGAACCCAATAGGAAAGAACTTATTTTGGGTTCTAAAATCCATCCTTAAGGGTTAGGAAAACCCTAGGGTAGTCAACCATATGGAATTGACCTATATCATATTTTGGTTGACTTAGGATGGCGGGACAACATTTTTAGAATAGTGTTGGGTGATGATAACGTGCCCATGAATAGATAATAATGCTTAAATCATGATGATTAATGTAATTGCTATGTATGTTTGAAATCATGATTTATGATTTTAATATTTGGCACGTAATCATGAGAAATAGGATTGAATCATGCTTTAGGTGATACTTTGTTTATTATCATCATATAATACCTAATGCATGATTATTATTTAATGAATACATGTATTTCATGATCATAATGTGAAATTAATTCATATATGTCATTATGATCATGTAGGTTGTTGGGTTGATACTTAACCATGATAGAATTGCATGAATACAAGGGTTAAGTATATACAAATACCCCCTAGGATGCATCTCACACTCACTATAGGCTAACTTGATTGCAAACTTAGCATGGGTGAGATGTTAGGATGATACAAATGTCCACTAGTGCCTATAGCATTTAGATGGTTATTTAAAGTATCAAAATAGTAATAATAGACTAATCATGGGGAAGGCTTATGTTTAATTCATAGACATATTGCCCAAAGATCATGGTTGGATATTTCATATGTTTTCAAAAGATTTCTTAATCTAAAATCTATGTATTCATGTTTTGAAACAATTCAAAGCAAGACTAGGTGTTAAAATGGATACTCTTATGATAAAAAACCTAGTAGTTTTTAAAGCTTATGGATTTTTGGCAAATACGTGGAAATATAATGATTTTTCATGAAAACCTATTTTTCACTGATAGATATACTTAAAAGAAATGTGTTCCCCAAATTTCATGATTTTTCGAATTTTTTGGAATTTTTAACGCATTTCTGAAATTCGGTCCAGAAATCAGAAATCCCGAAGCAGTGCGATCGGTAGTCTGAACGATCATTGATGACCTGAATATCAGACCAGTAAAGGCTGAATTCCGATTTTAAATCAACTTGTGGTATTTTCTTTCTATTAGACTTGATGCCATGTGTTTTTAACTTAGTGTTAATCTTTTTGATGGTGTCAAAGGGGGAGAAATAATTATGTTTAAGTAAATTGTGATAGGGGGAGAAAATTTGTATGAGGAGTTTCATGGGTTAAGGGGGAGTTGCATGTTGCTATATCATGTTTATGTTTACATGCTTTCTTTCCTTTAAAATTTATATCAAATATTTTTACCTAACTTAAACGGATTGCCACACATCAAAAAGGGGGAGATTGTTAGGGCAATCTCTTGCCATGATAAGGTTTTGATGTGTGTCGTAAAGGGTTTAAGTTAGTGTGTTATGTTGATTTGATATGTGCGTTGAAGTCGTGCAGGACTTAGTAATTCGCACATGGAGCCGTGGCGAGTTTCACATCTCATGACTCGTGCCTTGAGTCGGTGAAGGATAGCTTTGCGGAAGCCGTGCGCTTGGAGCATCCGAGGGACCGCCGGACGAGAAGCTTGGAGTGAAGCCGGAGGAAGTAGACTTCAAGGCAAGAGACGCGAAGGAGCATTGCAGAGCCGTGCGCCTGATGCTGCCGAGGGACGTGGCCGAGAACGAAGAGAACTTCGAAGGCGAGGGACTCCGAGAGATGAGAGTGAGCGAATGTAACCCGGGAAGGGGTAGCTCTTAGGTGAAACTTGGCCATTTGGCCAAGTGTCGGATGGGTTTTCCCGACACCAGTCGACTGCCAGGGAATGGCAGTCGACTGATCTGAGTCGATGGTTCGATCGACTAGTATAATACCAATTTAATGTTTGCGCGCCGATCGCCATGGACCGGCAACATCGTATCGATAATCGATCGTTAGTCGATCGACCGATCATTGCCAAGGAATGGCATCGATGGCACCGCGGCACGGCATGAATGGAGTCGACTTCGTTGAGCACTCGATCGATCGAGCATCACGATCGATGGTAGGATCACCGATCGATGCGCATCGCTGGATGGTATCCAACGTGGAAAGTGGCCGTTATTGGGCAACGGCTACAGGACCAGTCGACTGATCGAGGGCATCAGTCAACTGATCCTGTGTCAACGGGAAGAAACCCTCTTCCTCTATAAAAAGGAAGGGGATGGAGCTTTGGGAGGTTAATGCTTGAACGCCCAACTACTCCCAAAGTGCCCTAAACGATTTCCCACTCTTCTACTTGCTTTAATCTTCATTCCATTGTAGAAGAGTGATCTTTGTGTAAAAGAGGTTACCTCCACCTAGCTTTGTGCAAAGGAGAGATCTAGTGGATAGATTGCGGAGTGATTCACCGTGGACGAATCGGACCGTGGATTAGCGGCTTAGCTGTGAACCACGTTACATCTCGTGTTTGTATTGCTTGTCTATCTTTTGTGTTGTCTTTATTTGTATTTGTATATTCCGCTTGCGCTAACGTTTTGTAGACGAGTAAAATACGACATCAAACGAACGAGGGCTATTCACCCCCCTCTAGCCGGCCATTCGATCACCCAACAATATGCTCCTTGCTCTTTTGACTTGGGGAACCGGCATCCTTTGACTTTTGTTGACTTTTGGGCGTCGGAGAAGTTTTCCTAACCTTCTTTGGGCATTTTCTCTTGTAATGCCCATACTCCCTACACTCAAAGCACATTATATGATTTTTATTGGAAGATAAAGTGTTTGAGTTACCTAGGGTGGTGGTAGGTGCCGGAGTTGAATTTTGAGCTTCCTCATCTTGATCGGATGTTGAAGGCTCTTCTTGAGGTTGCTCCGGTGTAGAGGATGGTCTCTCCTCCCCAATCCTAGAAGTAGATGCTTCTTCCACCTCTTCTACTTCTTCTTTCTCCGATCCGGAAGTTGACTCCATCTCAACTTCTGATTCCTCACTTTCACTTGAGGATGAACTCTCCTCATGGAATCTTGTCAATTTTCTCCATAGCTCCTTGACATACATGTAATCCCCTAGCTTGCACAAAACATCATTAGGGATTAAATCTTCCAAAAGTTTCGTTACCTTAACTTCGGTCTTGAGCTTTTGACGTTGCTCTTGGGTCCACTTTTTCAATTTTAGGACATTCCCTTTCTTATCCCTAGGGGGTTCAAGGCCTTCAACGAGGATGAACCAATCCTCTATGTTCATCATCAAGAATGTTTCCATTCTTGCTCTCCACGCCGGAAAATCTTCTGGATCATATGGAGGTGGAGTATTGATATCCCATCCAAGCTTGTCTTGGAATTCCATCTTCACCCTCTAGCCTTTTGTTTTAGCTCCGGGCGGTTAGTCCGTAGAAGAGCCCCGGGCTCTGATACCACTTGTTAGGGATCGTTTGGAATTTCGTTAGGGGGGGGGTGAATAGCGTCAATGTAATTCTTTCGCGTTTGTTTCTATAATTTCATTAGCGCAGCGGAATATAGATATAATACAATAACGAAATGGACAAGTACACACAAAGACACGAAGATTTAACGTGGTTCGGAACCGCACGGTTCCTACTCCACGGATCGGGTTCGTACGAACCCTAGCGATGCCAATCACACACCACTATAATAATAACTCCTTCTCGGAACAATCCGGAGGCGGAGAAACCTCGTACAATTAATCTTACAACAATAAGATACTAATACAAGCAATTACAATAATGAAATACAATGCAAGTAAAGAAAACTACTTTACAATTGCCTTTGGATTGCTTGATTGCTTGGTTGCTTGAAATCACCTTGGAGACCCTGATTTGCAACAGCAAATCGCTCCAAAACCCTCAAGAAACCGATGCCAATTTCCTCCATCACGAGCTCCTTTTATAGCTTCAACCTGTGCTGGAAAAAGTCGATCAGTCGACTGATCGGGACCATCAGTCGACTGATGCCACTGTTGTCGTGAGACAACGGCTAGATCCACGCTGGATAAGTCCAACGGATCTACCATCAGTCGACTGATGGAGTCCTCACTCGACCAGTCGAGTCTCGACTCCATTCTGTGGCCGATTTCGAGCACCGCCGATTGATGGGGATCTCGATCGCTGAGCCATCGATTCGCCCACCTATGGCAATGACGATCTAGGCCATAACCCGGAGTCAAACCCTAGTTGACTCGGTCCAGTCGACTGCCACATGACACCAGTCGACTGGCACACCTCAAACATGAGGTTTTAACCCAAGTATGGTTCCCCCATACTTGCTAGACCACCCTGAGCCTAGACCTAAGCCTTCTAGCCACCTCCATCAGCCTCACGCCTCTCGGATTCCTCCAAGTCATCCATGACTTGTTCATCCATCATGCTAGCCTTCAGGTGCTTCCATCGACTATGTCATGCTAACGGTGTCTACACCGCCAAGGCACTTTGGACTTACGCCGCCAAGACTCCACTTGGACTTTACGCCGCCAACCATTGGACTTATGCTGCCAAGACTTCCGCTTGGACTTTACGCCGCCAATATCAAACCCTTGGACTTCTCAAATGCCAAGACTCAAGCTTGGACTTTCCCTTGCCAACCCATGTTGGACTTTTCATGCCAAGACCCATGCTTGGACTTTTCATGTGCCAAGTGTCCCACTTGGACTTTCCATGCCAAGTACTCAAGACTTGGACTTTACCAAATGACAATTACATTGTCATATGTTTTTGTCGAAACATCAAAACATCACTCGAGTCAAACTCGAGTCCTGGTCAATCGTGACCTGGGCCGATTGCACCAACATATCCATCCACTGAGTGGTTGTACTCACCCCCTCCTCACTTATCCTCTAGGTTAACTGATGGAGGACGTGTCTTGTTGACCTACCTTCGTGTCGCTCAGAGAGGCCCTTGTCGTGCTTGTCCTACTGCATCGTCGAGATGCCACTTTATTTACTTTATCGGTATTGCATTTTGTTTATGCACTTTGGATTTTGTTGCAATTTGATTTGGTGTCATAAAACTATTTTACTTTAATGGATATATGTTTAGTCGTTCATGCATGCAGTTAATAAAATACTTGTATTTTTATTATTATTTTGAGGTTTTTACCAGATCTGGTCCATGTATTTCGGAATATTGTCACCAAGGGGCTCCTCCGTCGTTTGGATGATGGATATGCCCTCGGGACGTGACAATTTTATTGGTTTACGATTTTGGTTTGTGGGTTTTGTGTTTCGAGGATTTTCTTTCCCTTGGATTTTTGGGAGTTCTCGTGTTTTGGGACCAGGTAAGCTGAAGGATATCTCTGAGCTATAGGAAAAGTAGTTGCCTTTAGTGGTCACTTTAATTTCCTTATGTAATAGGAAGTTATCATTATGTTTCTGTGAGATACTTAGATACTTACTCATGGTAGGAAATGCTACCTAGTGAAATTGGCCCTACTTATGATCATGGACGAGTTCGACGACGTATTGACCTTGAGGAATCTAATGATGATTTCAGAAATACGGACTCTTTAGAGGTGTCGACTGATGTCGAATTAGGAAGCTAGGGATTTGGCCTTCTAGCCACCAATTTGAAGGACAAGGAGTAAACCCTCAGAGAATATCAGTCCCTACTAATAGTGATTTGGTTATGGATAATGCGGGTATGCCTACACTGGTCAAGACGATGAAAGATCGTTTTACCTTATTATAGGAGGTGTTGGATGGGATATTTATCTGTCCCAGTATTTCTTCCAGAGAAGATCCAGAACTCTTTGTTAAAAGAGGGACGAACCTTTGAGGTTATGCATCGATTATCGATGATAGAATGCGGTAGTTGTGGAAGGAAATGAATATCCTTCATTGTGGATAGAGGATCTATTTAGATCAGCTATAGGACACCAGTGTGTACTTTAGGATTGATTTATGACTGGTGTGATGATATTGTAGTGACATGGTGTCATACAATTATCATTATTGTTGTGATGATTGTTATATCATCAGCCTAGAGTAAAGAGAATGCAGGTGTGTAGCGATGACAATTTCATACTTGGTATGAATTGTATGAGCTTTTGATTATCTTATTATACTTATTGACGACTTAGTCATCCAGGGATTTGGGAAGTCGTGTATTATGTACATGATTGGATCAGTTGTGGTCGTTGGAGTTGCGTAACTTGGCCACTGTTGATGGTGGTAGTTGGAGTTGCGCACTCGGCCACCGTAGATGGCGATTTCTTGGTATTGATTCGATTATTACCATAGATATGGATAGGATGCTCTAGCGATACTACAATCGCTAACTGGTTGGACCAGGAAGGTGATGGAATTTACTTGGTCTGAAGCTTATAAAACTAGTTTCAGGGCTCAGACGATGGTTGACTTTTGCATCAGGGTTGATTAATCATTCTGGTGTGGATAGAAGGGTAGTGTACATGGATGCATCATTTCGGGGATCGGAGCGATTCCGATGCTATTGAATAAAACGTATCCTAAGCTTACGACAGTTAAAGGACTGCGAGATAAGCTGTCATATATATATGACGTGGACTTCGCAGTTATTATGTTGTTTTGAAGAGGTGAGGAGTAGAAATGCTCATGGAGTTTTGGCTAGCTACTGGATAGCTACTATAGAGTAGCTGGAACACGAACTGTTGTAACAAGGAAGTTTGGTCGCAATACCCTCCCATGCACTTACAGAGTGTGTGGTGGAGTGGATTTTGGACGATAGATGGACTACCATCTCTGACTCCGAGGAGGATAATAGTTTCCGGAGTTGCATTAGTTTGAGGAACATATGCTTTAGGAAATTCCGATTCTGGAATGAAAGTGGAAGCATATTATTATGGATTTTGTGGTGGGTTTGCCTAGGAAACAACAAGGCCATGGTGCGATTTGGGTAGTCATGGACCTACTAACCAAATCCGCGCACTGATTAGCGATTCGGAAGACCAACTCTTTGGATCATTTGGTAGAGTTATATTGTCGGGAGATCATCAAATTGTATGGTGTTCCTTGGAGCATTATATCAGATAGAGATCCCCGGTTCATGTCCCGGTTCTGGCAGAGTCTGCAGCAGGCCTTAAGCACGCAGCTTTATTTTAGTACTGCTTTCCATCCGCAGACAGATGGACAGTCTGAGCGGACCATACAGACACTAGAGGATTTGCTAAGATCATGTGTTATAGATTTCGGGGGCAATTGGGAGGACCACTTGTCGTTAGTGGAATTCACCTACAATAAAAGCTATCATTTGGCTATCCAAATGGCCCCGTTTGAAGCATTGTATGGTAGACAGTGTCGTACACCCACCCTCTGGGAGGAGGTTGGGGAGGCCCAATTACTAGGACCCCAGAGAGCTCAGCATGAGGCAGAGTTGGTCCGTACTATCAGACATAGGATGGTCAGGGTGCAAAATCGTCAGAAGAGTTATGCAGATCAGAGACGGAGACCTCCGGAGTTCTCTATTGGTGATAAGGTATTCCTGCGAGTTGCACCCATGAAAGGAGTGAAGAGGTTTGACCTCCGTGGAAAGCTAGCTCCTAGATACATTGGTCTGTTTGAGATTTTGGAGAGGATCAGAGCAGTCGTTTACCGCCTAGCACTACCACCAACCTTGACGGGTATTCATGAGGTGTTTCATTTGTCCATGCTGAGGAAGTATGCGCCAGACCCTACACATATTTTTTCAGATGTGTCAGGTTCCATTCAACCTGATGCTTCTTGCGAAGAGGTTCATGTATGGATTCTGGATCACAAAGAACGATAATTGCGGAACAAAATTGTGCGACTTGTCAAGGTCGGGTGGAGTCACCACACTGATGAGAAGGCTACTTGGGAGCTTGAGGAAAAGATCAGAGCTCAATACCCCCACCGGCCTGTTTACTTAAGGTACGTGAAATATACTTTCAGTACTGGTGCTACTTGAGTGTGCTACCTCTTACTCGCATCTGAGTAGGAAATTTGGAGACCAAATTTGTATTAGTGGGGGAGAATATTAAATATAGAAAATTTAAAATAATAAATTAAATGGATAAAAATTTTGAAAAAATCATCTTGGAAATTTTTCTGGATTTTTAGAGAATTTTAGGAATTTTTTCGGAATTTTCTGGATTTAAACGGGGCATGTATAAGATATTTATGGGGATAAAAAAAATAGACTTTTAAAGAGCCTATTTTAACTATTTGATAGGGATAATTAACCTAGGTTATAAGTTAAACTGGTTATTTTTCCCGATCCCGTTTCCTCTTTTCCCGATTTCTCCGACGCCGCACCGCACCGACGGTTTCCTCTCGCGACCCGACTCTTCCCTCTTCGCGAACCCCTCTTCTTCGCGAAACCTTCTCCTCGCTGCAGCTAGCAGCCCGACGCCGCCTCTTCTCCCTCGATGTTTCCTTCACGCGCACCTTGCCAGGCTACCTCCACTGCTGCGGCTGGCACCACGGTCGCCCCTCACGCAACGCCGGTCAGCCACGACGCCACCCTCTGTTTCCCCAATCTTGTGAGCTCGAACCACCGATGCCCGTTGTTCTTCTCCCGCAAGCATCGCTGTCGCCATGCCCTCTAGTTCCCGATCCGCTCGCTGCCCCTTGTCTTCCGCCCAATCGTCGCTCTCGCATCGCTACGACGCAACCGTGCGGCCTCCCACGCGTGCTTGCCGCCATTCGCCGGCCACCTCCGCCGACCGCATCGACGTCGCAGCCTTGCTGCTCTTCGCCGCTGTCCAATACCACCACGAGTCATCGCTGAGTCGTCGCCCCATCTTCCCCGTGCTCTACTGTCGGATCTCCTCTCCCGAGCATGCAGCAGATCTCCGTCGCTGCCGGAGGTGGGGGGGGCAGTCAGTTGCTCTGGCGAACAGCGAGATAGGGAAAATAGGAGAGCCGCCGGTGAAGATGCAAATTTAGGTATAGCTTCTGATTTCTTTTTCTTGCATCTGCCATTTAGTGTTTTGTAGGTAATAGTGCTTGATTTTGGAGGTTGAATGACTGTTGGTGACCGGATGCAGGTTGTTGATGGTTGGAACTGGGGTAAGTGGAGGTTGTTTTCTCCGATCTCATCTTATCCTTGTAGCTCCTAATTTCGTGGTAATAGAGTAGCAATAGTTTCCAGTGTTTGAGCTGGCCACGTGAAATAGAGGGGATTTGGGATATGCTGTACAGGATTTTGGGCAACGATCAAGTTGTAAAGGGCTGTTGATCGGGATTGTAAATTTGCTAGTTGGAAAACGGTGGGTTTTATTATGGTGTTAAATGTATAATGTGGGGGTTTTAAATTCGTATTCAATATAAGGATGCGAATATAGAAACTATATAGTAGTGAGTTAGCACATTGTCGTGTGCTTGGATTTGATGGTAATTATATTTTATGCAGGTTTCGGTCACGAGACAGGTCCACGGGTGTGAAGATTTCATGATTTCGATCATTATAGCATGCGAGTATTTTGACTTGTCTTTTTGATATAGTCATGTTGATATGCTAGTTAATTATAGCTTGCAAAAAATTTCATGTTTATCTGCTTTGCATGTTTTTGTGCCTACTTGATACATGCATTTGATCAGTTTATAGTTATACCTTCCCTGTTTTACTTGGATCATTGATATGTACTTTGTCACTCCCCGAGAGTATGTCGTGCCAAAAAGTAAACGGACGGCACCTCCACTGTACGTGGCAACATATCGGGTTAATACAAGGCCCGTAGGCCCACAACAACATGACATATATATGGACAATACCAAACAATACATCCACAACAACACAAAAGGTGCGCACTGGTGCGACTCTAACATACTACACAAAAATAACATACAAACCAACAACCAAATACAACACTGATTATACATGACCATAATACAAAACAACAACGGAAGCAAATACGTGGAAAACCCCAATTGTTCGGTGTGAGATGGGATCAGCTGGCGGAGCTCCGAACGTCCAAGAAATATTCTACCTGTTATCTGAACGATAGGAAACCCAGGGTCCAGGGGTGGTGAGTATAAACTCAGGGGTAATATATAGAAAGTGCATGAACAACATATAAGGATATAGAAATCTACAAGTATACATGTGAAGATCTACAGGTATACAGTATGAGTCCAATAGACATACAGTCCTATCCAAATCTGATAACAAGTAACCACAGTATAGTCATACTCAATGTATATACTAAATTGATCAACTGAATATAAAGTAATGTACCAACGTACCTGACAGTCTGCAACACCATATGCTATATCATCCTGAACAGATATACAATAACATAACCCATATAACGTACAAGGTCAGTCTCATACCTGACAAACACTCAGACATATGAACAGTATATAATCACATGTAATAACATCCTGGTCCATACCACACTATGACATGACGCTAATCAAATACATACAACAGTCTGGACCAACACATATATCATGCTCAACACATAGCAGTATAAAATATGCAAATGACATGTATCATAATGTACAAACATATACAGCAATCAAATGCAGCATCTCACAGGCATATGTAAAATATATATCAAATACATGCATACATATATATCAGCAATGCATATGCATGGTCATGTCTGCGGACCCGTCCAACCACGACCCCAGTATGGCCTGGGTGGCACGGCATGACGACTAGCCCGACTCCAGCTGCCACTACTTTCGAGTGACCGAGTTGGGTAGTATGAATGAGTAGCATATAAGCGTAAAAAACTAACTACTCCCCGGGGGTCCCTATTGTTGGTCGCTCCGTCACTACCCATGAGTAGACGAGCTCTGCACACAGGACAACTGCACGTCACACAACCACCGTCTATAGTGGACGAGTGCTAACACCACTCTGCTCAGTGGCCAGGTGCGCATCTCTAGCTACCACCATCCATAGTGGCCGAGCGCGGCACATCCAATGCTCTGCCCTCAACCCTGCTACCACTACCCCGAGTGGCCGGGGAGGCAGGATGACTGACGACCCGTCTCAACCACAAGGGAGACCCAGTCAACAGCATGCAAGGACTACAATCCACAAGATTCTCTCTATCGTACAAAGAGTCATACTCATCTGACAATCAACCACGCTAAGACCTCTAGTCAGTAGCGAGATACTATCGACAATCCATATAACCATACACAGATATACGACCCATAATGGATATATAATCATGCTAGGACCTCTAGTCCATAACCACATACTGACAACCACACACATTTATCTATGCACGGACAACTAGATCCACCATAGATGCACAACTAACATGTGTACGATACAACAATCGACTTCATAACCCAAACCATCACCTAACCCTAGTGATGTAACACAGTAATCCAATCTGAGGTCACAAGGATAACCCTAACAACCTGTACTTACTGAACATCCATCGGGTAACACATAATAGAGTTTATAGTTCCTATCCATGCTAGATAATCAATGAAGTAACAGAGTATATCTCAAAGGTTAAAGGCAGTACAAGCATATGATTAAATATGAGTGGATTTAAGATAAACAGGTATAAACATATATCCAAATTCATGCACTAGAATTTGGTCAAAACTACCGGACCAGGTAGATATTACTCACCTGATACGAATCCTGTAACAATAGTCCTCACGGTCGTGGACCTGCTTCGTATCCCAAACCTGCACATAATAGCAAACTATGATTAAGTACAAGCACCATACAAGTATACGAACTAAACACTACTTCGTTTCTATGTTCGCATCCTTTCCTCATCTACGAGGTAGAAATCCTGATTACCCAAATCTGATACACCATAATCAGACTCGCTCCCACATCAACAAGATCAATATATATATAGATCTAAACAATACTCAAAACAGGGTTGTAATAGAGGCTTACCACAAGATCAGTCTACCACAACTAATCAATTCAATACATCCACCGAATAGATCAATCGGACACATTTACAACACCTAATTCATCCACAGATCAACCAATCATAAATTGGACTTCACAACTCAACAACACTGAATCAATGATAGCGAACCTAACAATGCCTAAACCACAATCGGTATCATTCTAACCGCAGCTTCCAATTCTACAATTGGAATACCACTCCATCGAATCCCACAGCTTCCTTACCAAGGATCACCATCATCCAGCCTCACTCTCAGCCCTGCACAGCTTCATACACCATGCATACACAGAATATCAACTGAAACCATCAACGCAACGCTGAATAACACCTAAAACAATCGGATACACTCCAATCTCAACCGCCAAACACCAATCCATTGCCAGAAAACTCATCGGATCCCCAAATACATGGACACACCCCAAATTCACATCAATTTATAGATGAAACAAAAGGGATAAACACACTTACCGACCAAATCTTCACCGATAGCCACCTCCGCTATTCACCGTCGACCAGCAAGCTCCACAAACTGCCCAAAACATCGATTGAAGCTGAATAGATGAATCCACGGCTAAATCCAAAGGGATACGATGATGAAAACCCAAACTAACCGATAATAGTTGCGCCTATGTTGGTAGCTCACTACCGCATCGACAATACCCCGATCTGCTGAGCAAAGGAAATGTTGATATTCCTAAGGCTGAGAACCCACTGACCTCCAGCCAGAGATCAGCTAAGGCGGCGGCGTTGTCGAGCTTCCCTCACCGGATCGATGATGAACTTGGAGAAGGCATCGCGATCGCGCAGAGAAAAAGAAATTGTGAGTTCGGGATTTGGGGGAGGCAACTTGCGATTGGGTTCAGCGGGGCGACAATGGAGAGCTCCGACGACCCAGGGCGGCGGTGCTGCTGTCGTTCACGATGAAGACGGTGGCGATCGGCACGACATCGACATCGAGTTCGCGCAAAGAAGGGAGGCAGAGAAAAGAAGGAGACGGTGAAATCGCGAGAGATCGATTCGTTCGGAGCTTTTAAAAGTCATTCGAGCGATTTGGTTAGACCAGCCCAAACCGGTTCAAGCCCAATTTCAGCCCAAGCCCAACACAGCCCAAGCCCAATACCAGCCCAATTAGTCCACTTATTAAGCCCAATTTAATCCACTAATTAACCCCACTTAATCTACTAATTAAATCCAATTAATTAAAGAGATTTTTTTACTGTATTTTACATTCTCTCCCACTAATAAAAATTTGGTCCCTAAATTTCTGACTCATGTACGAGTATGAGATGTCACAACAACCATCTCAAGTATCCGGAGCAAAGTCACACCTCAAGTGACTGAGTGGGGTACTGAGCTCGAATATTATATTACAGCTCTTATATACACTCTCAACCAACCTATTAAGAGGTAAATAACTGTACTAGAGTGGAGCTCTATATCCATAACTGGTGGGAAACTTTGTCAGAATCGTAAGGTGAATCATGAATCACTATCAAAAATTATACTCAAGGTTACTCCATGGATATAATTCCATCAAGCGATCCAACGAAGTCCATCTTACGGCTCGGAAGAAAATGAGCGGACCTAGCTAATCGATCATCGACTACCCAAATCCTATCAAGTCCTTGCCAAATTCTAGATAATCTCCCAACACAGTCTAACGTACTAGGCTCCCACTTCATCATAGTACGTAACCCTACCGGTCACTAATATTCCACCTTCACTTGTTGGCACACCCAACCTCAAATTAAGGAATCAACCATATCCCATATCTCGTTCCACCAACAGGAACGTCCCAATACTCACTATTTTCGGATACACTCCGAATAAATCATCACTCTCGAATGAAGAGTCTCCTGAAACAACTCTTCCTAAAGTGAATGCAACTCTGGAAACCACCATCCTTCCCAGAGACGGAGATTTATTCTCACAAGAGAAATTAATCTAATGTCCAAAATTCACTTTGTCACCCATAACTGAAAGTAACTGGAAGACTATAATGACTAATCTCGCTAGTTTCTCAACTAGCATACACATAATATACGTCTCATTCAACTGCATCGGGATCGCTTCTAATCCCTGAAATGATGCATCTACGTACAATATCCTTCCATCCATATCAGACGGATTAACTAACAACGACATAAAAGTCAGCCACCGTCTAGGCCTTGAAACCTAGCTTCCCAAGCTTCCGACTAAGTGATTCCCATCACTTCCTTAGTCCAATAAGTCTGCGGTATAGTAACTCTAGAGCATCCAATCCACATCTACGGTAAATACCAAATCAATCTAGGGAAACCACAACTTCCCTCAAGATTGGGAATATATCCATAAATATATCCTCCACAGATATGATGATAATCGATCTCAAATACTCCAAGAGTACTTGATTCCTCAAGTCCATGAACGACTAAATCGTCGATAAGTCTAACAACATTATCAACATCTCCTAAAATTCATACCAAGTATGAAATGTCGTCTTCTATACACCTGCATCCTTTTACTCTAAGCTACAGATAGCTCAATCATCACACCGACAATGATAATTGTATGACACTAAGTCACTACAATATCAACCCTCCAGTCGTAGATCACCCCTAGGGTATACACAGGTGTCATTTAGCTGATCTAAACAGATCATCTATCCATGACGAAGGATATTCATTCTCAACTACTACATTTCAATCATCGGTAATCGATGCATAGCCTCAAAGGTCCGTCTCTCTTTTAACAAAGAATTCCGGATCTTCTCAAGAAGAACCACTAGGACAGATAAATCTCTCATCCAATACCTCATGTAATCCCAACCTATGCTCTTCCAATTTCCCCAGTGTTTAGCAACACTGATACCAATACAATCATCTCCCGATATGAGGTCTTCAATATCGGAACTATTTCCGAAATCACCCTCAATCGCATATCCACTTGCCCATACAGTGACAAGCCCGGGAATTCATCCGAAACTATATCCGAATACTCTCGGATTATACGCACATCCAAGAGACATAGCATACCATCATCTCAACAATTTAACTATCCGTAAGGATATGTCTATGGTAAAGGTATGTCTATCAAAGGCTAAGGGTATCCCTTGACTTCTTGATTGTTGGTCAACATCTCACCTGTCGGTAGAGATACCACCAACCCATAAGTCGATAGGAACCCATCTAATCCTATCTAAGAATGTTCTAGACCTGGCTACCTATAACTATCAGTATCTCTCAATATATCCACACAGGGTAAACTAAGGTAATACCCCAAATGATCAATTCTTCGGTCTACTATATCTCTTCTCGAGTAATCATGTAAACTCGCCCAACATCATTCTTGGAATTTGAGCTCAAGCAAGCAAAGTCTGCCATGGAGGACCTGAAATCAACTGCTGAACTGAGATACAAACTGAAACAACTACAATGGAGATGGTAAACACTGTTGTACTGGCAAAGAGTACACCACCGGCTGATAAATATTGAATCGTAGCATGCTCTAATTCTGTGAAAGGTATAGTTGCAACTGGAGAATACCGCATAGATACGACCATCGTCGTATACACTCTCTCCTCTGTACAAATCATAACCATGCCTAGGAAGGTAATAGTTGCTGTCGTCTGGGAAGGTAACAGTTGTTGTCTGAATCTTCTGAGATGTCTTCGGCTGATACTGCTGAGTAACTTACTTCTTCCGGATGAAAGTATCAAAGAGCTCCAACTATATCTGAGGTAGTAGATCGCTGCTGATGTGATAATCCATTCTTCTTTCATGATCTTGGCTTCCGAGGTTGTGGATCGTCCGCTCGAAAACATCATCCATAGTTTTCCACTGAGTCTTCAAAGTACATACTCTCCTTGTAGATATCGGCTGCTTATAGTAGAAACAGATACAATGGTCCATCGGATAATCTGGCTCTGTGTCTCGTCGTAACCCGCACTGCACACACATAATCTCCCTTCGGAGTCTTTCCTCTGAGTTCGTTGATAAACATGAGAAGCTACTAACAATCTGCAATCGGTCTTCTATGATCAGAAAACTCTCCAATAGTCGCTCGTGACTCATGACTTTAATCTTGCTCCTTTTATCCAACATTTGGAGATTTTGGATTCCAATAATTTGACTTGCAATATCTGCTTATCAAATCTCCAACTCTTTAAAACACTTGCTACGGAGTCATTTCTATACATACGACTCGGTCTATGGACTTCCGGTAGGATCTGGTAGAAGATCCAAACATCATGATCAAGATGTCAGCCAATAAACCATGGGTGGCCGAAATCAACCCAATCACATTCTCGAGCTATTAGGTGGTCGTAACCTTCACAAGTCTAACGACTATGCATGGTACCTTCATTACCAACCTAAAGCTCAAGAATTCCCTAACAATGAGTCAAAGAAGATGACATGGGAAAATACCCTCTCACAACATCAATACACCGTGGCCAAGTGATGTGTGATTTTCCGAAGGTTATTTCCTATCTCTTCCACCAAGTACCGGCTAAATTCGGATAATGGTATTCAACTAACACTACTATCTTCGTATAACCCGAGTCAAGTACTCCAAAAGTACTCCCAATGTTATACAACCTAGAACGACCAGTCCGGGGATCAAAATCCCCATGAATATCATCCACTAATTTTCTACTATCTACAACAACAATAGTATACTCGCTTAGTCCATTACCCCATAGGTAATGATCTGACTAACATAATTAGTGAAAATCTTAAGACTGTAATCCTTGATCTCCACAAGAGATGTGACTACCTAATCCCTGCTTTTCGACTCGGTATCAGTCGGCTCTCAAAGGTAAATTACCTTTCCGATAGCAGGTACATGTCTAATAACCTCAACATATCGTTCCCGTGGCCAACTCAAACCATGGTTACGAATAGTGACTAACACCCTACAAGTCATCCATATTATAAGCAACTAAATGTATAGCCAACAGAAGGATATGTAATAACAGTTAACATACCTTAAACCTTGTAGCTTGGAAATGTCTGCAACAACCATATCCCAGAACTCACAAAACCAAAACCGAGTAAAGCAAAACTCGATGTCCGAACGAAATAAAATCCAAAAATGGACTTTGCAACCTAGGGCTCTGATACCAATAAAATTGTCACGCCCCGAGAGTATGCCGTGCCAAAAAGTAAACGGATGGCACCTCCCCTGTATGTGGCAACATATCGGGTTAATACAAGGCCCGTAGGCCCACAACAACATGACATATATATGGACAATACCAAACAATACATCCACAACAACACAAAAGGTGTGCACCGGTGCGACTCTAACATACTACACAAAAACAACATACAAACCAACAGCCAAATACAACACTGATTATACATGACCATAATACAAAACAACAGCGGAAGCAAATACGTGGAAACCCCCAATTGTTGGGTGTGAGATGGGATCAGCTGGCGGAGCTCCGAACGTCCAAGAAATCTTCTACCTGTTATCTGGGCGACAGGAAACCCAGGGTCCAGGGCTGGTGAGTATAAACTCAGGGGTAATATATAGAAAGTGCATGAACAATATATAAGGATATAGAAATCTACAAGTATACATGTGAAGATCTACAAGTATACAACATGAGTCCAATAGACATACAGTCCTATCCAAATCTGATAACAAGTAACCACAGTATAGTCATACTCAATGTATATACTAAACTGATCAACTGAACATAAAGTAATGTACCAATGTACCTGACGATCTGCAACACCATATGCTATATCATCCTGAACAGATATACAATAACATAACCCATATAACGTACAAGGTCAGTCCCATACCTGACTAACACTTAGACATATGAACAGTATATAATCACATGTAATAACATCCCGGTCCATACCACACTATGACATGACGCTAATCAAATACATACAACAGTCTGGACCAACACATATATCATGCTCAACACATAGCAGTATAAAATAAGCAAATGGCATGTATCATGATGTACAAACATATGCAGCAATCAAATGCAGCATCTCACAGGCATATGTAAAACATATATCAAATACATGCATACATATATATCAGCAATGCATATGCATGACCAAGTCTGCGGACCCATCCAACCACGACCCCAGATGGCCCGGGTGGCACAGCATGATGACTAGCCCGACTCCAGCTGCCACTACTCTCGAGTGAACGAGTTGGGTAGTATGAATGAGTAGCATATAAGCATAAAAAGCTAACTACTCCCCGGGGGTCCCTATTGCTGGTCGCTCCGTCACTACCCATGAGTAGACGAGCTCTGTACACAGGACAACTGCACGTCACACAACTACCGTCTATAGTGGGTGAGTGCTAACACCACTCTGCTCAGGGGCCAGGTGTGCATCTCTAGCTACCACCATCCATAGTGGCCGAGTGCGGCACATCTAATGCTCTGCCCTCAACCCTGCTACCACTACCCCGAGTGGTCGGGGAGGCAGGATGACTGACAACCCGTCTCAACCACAAGGGAGACCCAGTCAACAGCATGCATGCAAATGTAATGATGCATAGCTCCACACAAGTATCCTCACAACACTCCCTATCTCACGGGGAGTCCTGGTCAACCAAAAGTCAACTGTGCAAGGACTACAATCCACAAGATTCTCTCTATCGTATAAAGAGTCATACTCATCTGACAATCAACCACGCTAAGACCTCTAGTCAGTAGCGAGATACTATCGACAATCCATATAACCATACACAGATATACGACCTATAATGGATATACAATCATGCTAGGACCTCTAGTCCATAACCATATACTGACAACCACACACATTTATCTATGCACGGACAACTAGATCCACCATAGATGCATAACTAACATGTGTACGATACAACAATCGACTTCATAACCCAAACCATCACCTAACCCTAGTGATGTAACACAGTAAGTCAATCTGAGGTCACAAGGATAACCCTAACCACCTGTACTTACTGAACATCCATCGGCTAACACATAATAGGGTTTATAGTTTCTATCCATGCTAGATAATCAATGAAGTAACAGAGTATATCTCAAAGGTCAAAGACAGTACAAGCATATGATTAAACATGAGTGGATTTAAGATAAACAGGTATAAACATATATCCAAATTCATGCACTGGAATTTGGTCAAAACTACCGGACCAGGTAGATATTACCCACCTGATACGAATCCTTTAACAATAGTCCTCACGGCCGTGGACCTGCTTCGTATCCCAAACCTGCACATAATAGCAAACTATGATTAAGTACAAGCACCATACAAATATACGAACTAAACACTACTTCGTTTCTATGTTCGCATCCTTTCCTCGTCTACGAGGTAGAAATCCTAATTACCCAAATCTGATACACCATAATCAGACTCGCTCCCACATCAACAAGATCAATATATATATAGATCTAAACAATACTCAAAATAGGGTTGTAATAGAGGCTTACCACAAGATCAGTCTACCACAACTAATCAATTCAATACATCCACCGAATAGATCAATCGGACACATTTACAACACCTAATTCATCCACAGATCAACCAATCATAAATTGGACTTCACAACTCAACAACACTGAATCAATGATAGCGAACCTAACAATGGCTAAACCACAATCGGTATCATTCTAATCGCAGCTTCCAATTCTACAATTGGAATACCACTCCATCGAATCCCACAGCTTCCTTACCAAGGATCACCATCATCCAGCCTCACTCTCAGCCCTGCACAGCTTCATACACCATGCATACACAGAATATCAATTGAAACCATCAACGCAACACTGAATAACACCTAAAACAATCGGATACACTCCAATCTCAACCGCCAAACACCAATCCATTGCCAGAAAACTCATCGGATCCCCAAATACATGGACACACCCCAAATTCACATCAATTTACAGATGAAACAAAAGGGATAAACACACTTACCGGCCAAATCTTCACCGACAGCCACCTCCCCTGTTCACCGTCGACCAGCAAGCTCCACAAACTACCCAAAACATCGATTGAAGCTGAATAGATGAATCCACAGCTAAATCCAAAGGGAAACGATGATGAAAACCCAAACTAACTGATAATAGTTGCACCTATGTTGGCAGCTGACTATCGCATCGACAATACCCCGATCTGCTGAGCAAAGGAAATGTTGATATCCCTAAGGCTGAGAACCCACTGACCTCTGGCCAGAGATCAGCTAAGGCGGCGGCGTTATCGAGCTGCCCTCACCGGATCGTCGATGAACTGGGAGAAGGCGTCGCGATCGCGCAGAGAAGAAGAAATCATGAGTTCGGGATTTAGGGAGAGGCAACTTGCGATTGGGTTCAGCGGGGCGACAATGGAGAGCTCCGACGACCCAGGGCGGCGGCGCTGCTGTCGTTCGCGATGAAGACGGTGGCGATCGGCACGGTATCGACATCGAGTTCGCGCAAAGAAGGGAGGCGGAGAATAGAAGGAGACGGTGAAATCGCGAGAGATCGATTCATTCGGAGCTTTTAAAAGTCGTTCGAGCGATTTGGTTAGACCAGCCCAAACCGGTTCAAGCCCAATTTCAGCCCAAGCCCTATACCAGCCCAATTAGTCCACTTATTGAGCCCAATTTAATCCACTAATTAACCCCACTTAATCTACTAATTAAATCCAATTAATTAAAGGGAATTTTTTTTATCGTATTTTACAAACTTATTGGTTGTGCATATTATTCGGGTACGTATTTTAGTTGGTATTACATGCTTTAGTATCATGCACCATCTTGCATGATTGCATGCTGACTAGACGGGGTTCATTTGTAGTTGAGCCCGCAGCCAGTTACATGGTCTGCACACGCTGCCACTCATGGGTTAGTGGTACATCAAGGGGGTGTGTGCAGTAGCTCTGTCAAGCTCTGCTGGTCCGCTCATGGGTAGCGATGAGGCAGCGTGGTAGCGGACAGGGATCCCTCCTCTGGTCTACGACACCGAAAGATGAGAGCATTGCTCTCCCACTCTGTTTAGGACAGGATGATAGGTGTACTCCAACAGCATCCTGTCCACTCGGTCACTCAGGAGCAGTGATGGCAAAGTGCACAGTTGTCATAGCCCTACCCACTCAGCTTCACTATCGCGTGTGAGGCTGCTGACTGGCGTCAGGGGTGACCATGTCATTTGCATCGCATGCATTTTGCATGGATGACATTTGTATTGTGTTTGCTGCATTTTGATTGCTGCCTTGGATGTTGCATATGATTGCCATGCATACAGGATACATATTTGTATTTGGTCTGACGACTTTATTTCTTCTAGTATGGCACATGCTCCTATATCTGGATAGGAGATTCAGGTAAGTACAATCTTTTTGTATTTCTTTCTTGCATATCCTTTATATGAGACTGTATCGGCATGATTGTTATTGTTAGTTATATCTTACTATGCATATCGACTATTATCCGCTGAGTTCATTGAACTTACCCCGTTGTTTTATATTTTTTTTAGGATGAAGTTGTCAGAAGAGTCCAGCTGCCAAACCCTCTCATCGCGATAGTTTTCTTGTTATTAGATTTATGGTTTTGGTATTGACTAGAAGATATGTTTAGGATTGGCATTTGATTTATGTACTCGTGGATGTTTTGGCGATATTTGGTATATCCTTATGGACTTCTATTCGGATTTTTATTCTATTGGATTTGGTTGTGTATTCCTGCTCAGATGGCAGAAGGGGTAGGTCTCGATGTTGTAGATCTTTTATTTATTTTGGTTGATGGCCTGAGGCCGCATATTATATATATTATGTCGTGGTATGTTCCGGTCGTGTTGACCGATGTATAGTAGGCCGTGTGGGCCTTGTATTCAAGATTTGTATTGTCACCCATACAGGGGAGATGCTGCCGGATTTTCGTCTGGCGGGGACTCCTGGGGCGTGACAATATGCTAACAATTAAAATAATCATAAGGACCTTGACATCACTTAAACAATAATCATTTCAAGATCTTCACCTAACATGCAAGTATTAAGACTAACCCAATATGACTCTAGCATTCTTTGGTCTCAATCATATGTAATCCAATTGAACTTCAACAATATCAAAAGAAAACAATTAGAAACTAAAAATCTGGTTTAGACATCTGCACTTAGGATCTTTTACTTCCACTGTTTCGTCGCCACACACACCCAACACTTCATCCGCCATGCCACCTTACTGAAGCTTTTCTTTACCTTTATCTGCAGTATAAGAAAATGCAAACTATAAGCAATAATGCTTAGTAAGTACTTTCTATACTCACAAAAACATGCACTGTATGAAATCATGCAACTAGTTCTCTTGCCCTGGATACATTGATACACATGCAAACATAACTGAAAATCATAACTCTGATTACATGCCTCTTGTATAAATCATGCTCTTAAATATTTTAAAACTTGTAAACAGTGTATCTGATCTGGAATGATTAACTTTGAAAACTTTTACTTATACTTCAAAATAATAATCATCCTGGATATGGGCCCGACATAGTACCAATGCGCGCTTTCCTAATAGGTCGGGGTGGCCAACCACTGAACCTACCAGGGTAACTGAGACTGAGGGCCTTGGCCCATGGGCGAAACTGATGCCCGGTACATGCCTTTTCAAAAGTAAAATACTTCCTTTATACTTATATTCTTATACATACTGAAAAAATGCTCTTAATCCCCTAAACCACGAATGGAGAGCACCATAAAGATCATTATGCTCTTGACCCCCAAAACTGAAATGGGGAGCATACTGAAGATCGTTGTGCTCTTAATCCCCAATTCGAACGGGGAGCATCTTTAAAGTTTCCTTATAAAGGAAATATTTTTACATATTACTCTTCATCATGCATATAATTGTAAGCTGCAACTCATCTACAACATGCATGATCATAAATCACATTCTTATCATGGATCTAAACATGATGCTGAATTAACCCTAACATAATGATAAAATCATGTAACTAAAAACACATACATAACTGAAAATAACATGCACATAGAAATATATCAATGACATACGATAACTACTTATATTGCAGGTGAGCAATACTTACATCCTACGCTTTTTCACCAATTTATATTGTTAGATTTCGTAAAGAAAAGATCTCCTACGTATTCCTTTGCTTTAGCGTGAGCCTCTACCAAGTCCTTGAGAAGATCCCTCTTGAAAATCCCTTCTTGAATTATCCCACGGTGGAGAAATTATAGAGGCTCTTTTTTTTTTCTTTTGGTTTCCGCAGTGGCTGGAGAAAGCGGAAGGGAAAGCTTCTTCCTTTTTTTTTTATTCTGTGGCGGGAGAAAATGGGAGAGAGAGAATGTGGGTGTTGGTTGTTTGGCGGCTGGAAAAAAAACGGAAAGGGAAGGGTGTTGGTCGGCGTTGGGAGAGAAGAGGAGAGGAGGCGTTTGGTGCTCACGGCTGGGATTTCGGCGTGAGGGAGTTTAGGGAAAAGAGATGATATATATATATATATATTAGGATTTTTCTTAATCTAATTACCCCTTTAAATAATTAGTCAAATTAACTAATCTCTCCTTTTTTCGCCTATAGATATATTTTGTTATATCCTACTCATTGGTAATCCTATGACTTAGTGATAGGAAGTCTATTCTCTCAACCCAATGATTCATGGTTCGAGCCCCGACTAACGAACCATTTATTCGAATTTTTTTTAATTCCTATTCTTAATTATTTCTATTTTTTTATTATTATTATAATTCTATTCCTATTTTTATTATTTCTATTCTTATTCTTATTTCTATTTTCCTCTAATAAAAATATAGGAATTAAAATTTGGGGTGTTACAGTAGCAGACTTTCAGGTATGTCTGCATTTTACATTGGCCTTTTATTAGAAGGTATATATACATGGATATGTTATCATGCTAGTGTTACCTGATATACCTGTAGATTTTTCTATCAAATTACATGTGATATTGATATATACATGTTTTCCTATTACCTGCTGAGTTTTACTCACCACCACAGACCCTGGGTTTTTCTGTTGCCCATGTAACAGGTAGAAGTCTTCGTGATGGCTTGGAGCTGCGCCGACGATCCATCCCATCTCCATTTTTCTGAGCTTTTCGGGGACTTTGTTTTATGTTATAGACTTGTTCTATATTGTGGACTTTGTCGTTATGTCGTGGACTTTATTTCTGTGTCCGATGCTTTATGTACGGTTTTATTATTGTGGACTTGTCAGGTGGTGTACACCTGTGTGTTATCGGATTGTATGTCAGTATATGTGTTGTGGGTATGTGGTTTATGTTTCTGCTATGTTTGATATATTTATATTTGCTTATTATGTTGTAGTTGTGGGCATACGGGCCTTGTATTAACACGAGATGTTGCCACGTACAGGGGAGATGTCGTCCGTTTGCTTTTCGGCATAGCATACTCTCGGGGCGTGACACTTATTATCTAGATTTTCAATATCATTATCATCATCATCCTCATCCTCATCATCAGTCTCAAAATTAAATTTTACATCGTCATCCCCATTAATTTCACTTGCATCAACGTTTATCACTACTCCACTGGAATATCGTAATGTTGGAATATTATATTCTGTTGGTGCAATCGGCCCAGGTCACGATTGACCATGGACTCGAGTTTGACTCAAGTGATGTTTTGATGTTTGACAAAGGGATTTGAACAAAGTGTTTTGGCATTGATGTTTGACATTAATGTCGGTTAATATGTTAGGGAGATTGTTTATACAATCGACCCAGTTTATAATTGACTTGATGGTTGACCAGGGTTGACCATGTGAGTATGGGAAAGTCCAAGCATGGGTCTTGGCAAGGTAAAGTCCAAGTCATGGGTACTTGGCAATGGAAAGTCCAAGTGGGACACTTGGCAAATTGGAAAGTCCAAGTCTTGAGCACTTGGCATGAAAAGTCCAAGTCATGGGTACTTGGCAATGGAAAGTCCAAGTGGGACACTTGGCAAATTGGAAAGTCCAAGTCTTGAGCACTTGGCATGAGAAGTCCAAGCATGGGTCTTGGCAAATGGAAAGTCCAACATGGGTTGGCAAGGGAAAGTCCAAGCTTGAGTCTTGGCATTTGGGAAGTCCAAGGGGATTGATATTGGCGGCGTAAAGTCCAAGCGGAGTCTTGGCGGCGTAAGTCCAATGTGCCTTGGCGGTGTAGACACCGTTAGCATGACATAGCCGATGGAAGCACCTGGAAGCTAGCGCGATGGATGAACAAGTCATGGATGACTTGGAGGGATCCGAGAGGCGTGAGGCTGATGGAGATGGCTAGAAGGCTTAGGTCTAGGCTAAGGGTGGTCTAGCAAGTATGGGGGCACCATACTTGGGTTAAAACCTCATTCTTGAGGTTGGCAGTCGACTGGCATTATGGCCGGTTCGACTGCCGTGAGTCGACTTGAGTTCGACCGACTTTGAAAATGCCACTGGCGATCGCGCTCATTCGCCGATCGGGTGGCTCGCAATGATCGCCAAGGGATGGCAATGATCGTTGCCGATCGAAGTGTCGAGCCAGACGCTCCGTGAGCCGATCGGGCGTTGACTACGGGCGCTTAGCGATCGATCGCCAAGAGATCCGTTGGAGTTTTTCTAGCGTGGATCGAGCCATTGTCTCACGACAACAGTGGCATCAGTCGACTGGTGACTTATGGCAGTCGACTGATAGGCGGAAATCCAGGTCGCGCGCAAGGATAAAAGGAGCTCAACGGGAAGGATTTTGGCATCGGTTTTTTGAGGCTTTTGGGGCGATTTGCTGCTGCAAATCAGGGTCTCCAAGTTGACATCAAGCAACCAAGCGATCAAGCATCCAAGAGCATTTGTAAAGTGTTTTCTTTACTTGTATTGCTTTGTATTTCATTGTCTTAGCTTGTAGCTTTTGATTATTGTTGTAATCACTATTGTACGAGGTTTCTCCACCTCCGGATTGTTCCGAGAAGGAGTTATTTGATAGTGGTGTGTGATTGGCATCGCTAGGGCTCATTTGAGCCCGATCCGTGGAGTAGGAACCGGTTCGGTTCCGAACCACGTTATATCCTTGCGTTTGTGTGTTTGTATTTTCGTTATTGCTTTATTATCTTTGTTTCCGCTGCGCTAACGAAAATTGTAGACAAGCACGCGAACGATTTCCATCGACGTACGGTATCGCGCTATTCACCCCCCCTCTAGCGGGCGTCTAATTCCCAACAAGTGGTATCAGAGCCTGGTGGCTCTTCAACGGATTAACAACCGGGAGCAATACGCTAGAGGGTAAAGATGGAATTCCAAGACAAGCTTGGATGGGACATCAACACACCGGTCCCGTACTCATTATATGGACAAGAAGGCTTCGATTCTTGGAAGAGAAGAATTGAAGATTTTTTGATGATGAAGGACTTCGAGGAATGGTCTCTATTAATGGAAGGATTTGAGTATCCTAGAGGACCAAAAGGTGGCTTCCTCAAGAAGAAGAGATGGAGTGAAGATCAACTCCAAAGATTCGAGAAAAACAAGAAGGTAATCAAATTCATTTTTGATTTAATTCCAAATGAATTCTTGTGTAGCCTAGGTGAATGCATGGATGCTAAGGAGCTATGGAGCGATTTGGCAAAGCTCCATGAAAGCCCATCAATGGTCCAAGAAGAAGAAGAAGAAGAGGAGTGCTCACCCTCTCAAGCTCAAGAAAGTTCACCATCAATTCAAGAAGATAAGGAGGGTGAAGAAGAGAGATCATCCTCACAAGGAAGTGAGGATTCGGAGGTTGATAGGGAATCAACATCCGGATCGGAAGATGTGAAGGAAGTGGAAGAAGCATCCACTTCAAGGATTGAGGGGAGGAGAGACCTTCCATACCGAAACATCAAGAAGAAGCTTCGACATCCGGTCAAGATGAAGAAGCCCAAAGTCCAATTTCGGTCTCCATTAACCTAGGTAACTCAAACATATGTGTTAATAATAAAATGCATATAATATGTTTTGAGTGTAGGGAAACCGGGCACTATAAGAGCAAGTGCCCAAAGAAGATTAGGAAAGCTCCACGGTTCCAAAAGTTAAGGATGTCGGTTCCCAAATATCAAGAGCAAGGAGCATATCATATGCTTCAAGTGCCGACAACCGACACTACCGAGTCAATGCAAGAAAGGGGACAAGAAGACTCAAAATGGAGCATCATATGTAGGGGAGCTAAGGCAACACCCTAGGGTAACTTCTAATTTTGCTCCTCTTCAATTTACAAGCAAAAGCATGCTAGGGATTTCAATTCACTTGCAATTTATAAAAAGAATGCTAATAGGAATAAGTATATTTGCTTAGGAGATAAGAATGTTTACTTAGATAATAGGGAGAAATTTGGTACTAATGTCCATAAAAATAACTTAACTAACCACAAACCTAGGTCAAATAAATCTAGAAAAAATATACAAAGGCAGACCATAAGAAAAGTGCAAGACAACCTAGCTCTTAATCACAAATGGACTAGTCATATGCCTAAAAAGTCCCATGCCCAAGAACTCAATCAAAAATCAATTGGGCAATTGGAATTAGAAAACCAAGCCTTGAGGTCAAGGCTTGAGAAATTAGAAAAGACCCTTAGAAATATACAAAATCAAGTTCAAGGGTCTAATGGTCAAACTCCTAGGTCAAAAAGTCAAAGTCAATACTTAAGACCTAAGAGTCAAAAGTCAACCAAGGGCAAGCAAGGTTTGGGTCACAAACCTAAGCCTAAGGTAGCTTATCATAGTGTTCCATTTGACTATGGAACACAAACTAGGTCTAGGAAGACCAAGGTCAATAGGGAAGTCATCCCTAGAGTTGACCAAAGGGTGTGCCTAGTGGCTAGGGTTTCTAGGAAACCTAGGGTGGCCACTAAGGAGGTTGCAAGGGGAGTTACCCCTAGAGTCAACCTAGGTAAGATCCAAATGACCAAGGCTAACAATCCTAGGAGGGTCATTAGGAGGGTATCTAGGAGGTTATCCTAAGGAATACCTAGTTAACCCAAGGAGCTCAAATAGGTTTTGGGTTCCTAGGGCGTGATAGATTCACGCTAGATGGGTTTAGGGTGTGCCAACCTTGATTGGATGGGTAGCTAACTCAACCATAATAAAGGTGGCATTTTAGGTTATTTTCAAGGTTATGGTTGCCTTGGAAATACATTTAAGTCTTAACCCTAAAAGTTTTTAGGATGTGCCAATATTACTTGAGAAGTTTGATAAAATGATCAAAATTGGCACAATTTAGGTTTAGAGGTTAGTGTGCCATTTTGGGTTTTTGGCACACTTGGGAGAAAACTAGAAATATGGCAAAATATAATTAATTATATGAAATGGCAATTAATATTAAAATTTAGGTATTACTATACCTATATATTTTATATGCCATGCTTTGTTTGCCATATAACATGCCATGACATCATGCTTATTTTTAATCATTCTATATGTCATGTTCATGTTTAGGATAGAGGTAAATGTCATGTGGTTTTAGATCTTATTTTATGCCATGACATCATGATTATGAGCATATGCTTATTTATATCATCGTTAATGCCATAATCATTCATGCATTTAAGAAAATTTTATTAAAATTGATTTAAGGATAATGGCATGACTTGAAGTCCCATTTATAAGGGAATCAAGTAGGGTTGCCTTAGAAAAATGCATGAAACCCTAGATTAAATGAACCAAAACCCACATCTCACATCCAATTGACATGTATGTGTATTTATACACCCTAGATACATGTGAGATGTTAGGATATGAGTTAAGTTCAAGGTGCATAGTGTTTGCATCTAGATGAACTAAAACTCATCTTATATGACTGATGGATCATTGGGAAAGCTTGTGTACAAGTCATGTACTTAGAGCCCAAGGAATATGATCCAAAATAAGGTTTTTGAAATCATTTTAAAATCAATTTAGAAAACCTTGGTGAAGTCTATCTTTTGATAGCAATCACCATTGATGAAGTTGATACAAAATAGGGCCAAAACATTGAAAATTTCAATGGTTTTGAGTTTTGTATCAAACTCACTATTTTATGGGTAAATTATTTTTCAAACATTTTTCACCCATTGTTTTGGTCATAAGTATTATACGTATCAAATTTCATGATTTTTCGATATCGTATAATTAGTTATGATTTTCGAAATTGGATTACGATATTTGAATTTGGAAGATTGGCTATCGTTGCCACTTGGTGGCGATCGGTGATGAATGTGATCGTGATTCTTGTTAGGAGTCAGTTTGTTTAGCCCGTGTTCATCCATGGTAAAGGTCCCTAACCACTCCTAACCCTAGGATATGCTTTGGGAAGCATTATGAAGGGTGAAAATCCATTGGATATGGATTAGGAGTTATGTTAGGTCAAAGTATCAAATTTAGGGTGAGTAAAAGTTCTATGTTGAACTTAGAACCTTAATTTTGATGGTTTAGAGTTCCTATTGGCTTAGGGACTTCCCAAGGACATTGTTGGTGCAATGGTCAAGGGGGAGCAAGCCTTTAGGGGGAGGTATCCATCTTGGGATGATGGATGTTTTTTTTATGGGGAGAATGTTATCAATTGAAAATTGATGAGTGTTTGATACCCAATTTGGAAATTGGGAGAGTGAGATAGGATTGCCTCTCTTGAGTGATATTGGACTTATCACTAGGAAGATGGTAGGCATCCTAGGTATTTTTGATCAAGGGAGATTGTAAGATCTCATTGGGATATGACATTGACCTCCTTGGAGAGATAATCTTTTTGATGTTAGTCAGGGGAGAATGTTTGGGGAGAACATTTGATTTACATTTTCACTTGAATGTTTGGGGAGAACATTTGGTGAGTGTTTACCAATTTGGGATAATTGGTAAGGGATTTGAGTCGTGTTCTAACTCATGATTTGATTTGGTTTTGTCAAACATCAAAGGGGAGATTGTTGGTGCAATCGGCCCAGGTCACGATTGACCATGGACTCGAGTTTGACTCAAGTGATGTTTTGATGTTTGACAAAGGGATTTGAACAAAGTGTTTTGGCATTGATGTTTGACATTAATGTCGGTTAATATGTTAGGGAGATTGTTTATACAATCGACCCAGTTTATAATTGACTTGATGGTTGACCAGGGTTGACCATGTGAGTATGGGAAAGTCCAAGCATGGGTCTTGGCAAGGTAAAGTCCAAGTCATGGGTACTTGGCAATGGAAAGTCCAAGTGGGACACTTGGCAAATTGGAAAGTCCAAGTCTTGAGCACTTGGCATGAAAAGTCCAAGTCATGGGTACTTGGCAATGGAAAGTCCAAGTGGGACACTTGGCAAATTGGAAAGTCCAAGTCTTGAGCACTTGGCATGAGAAGTCCAAGCATGGGTCTTGGCAAATGGAAAGTCCAACATGGATTGGCAAGGGAAAGTCCAAGCTTGAGTCTTGGCATTTGGGAAGTCCAAGGGGATTGATATTGGCGGCGTAAAATCCAAGCGGAGTCTTGGCGGCGTAAGTCCAATGTGCCTTGGCGGTGTAGACACCGTTAGCATGACATAGCCGATGGAAGCACCTGGAAGCTAGCGCGATGGATGAACAAGTCATGGATGACTTGGAGGGATCCGAGAGGCGTGAGGCTGATGGAGGTGGCTAGAAGGCTTAGGTCTAGGCTAAGGGTGGTCTAGCAAGTATGGGGGCACCATACTTGGGTTAAAACCTCATTCTTGAGGTTGGCAATCGACTGGCATTATGGCCGGTTCGGATCGTGAGTCGACGAGTTCAAGCCACTTGGGGCTGAAAATGCCACTGGCGATCATTGCTCATTAGCGATCGAATGGTGGCTCTGGCGATGATCGCTAAGGATGGCCGATCGCCGGTCAGTGTCGAGCATTGGACGCTCCGTAGCCGATCGGCGTCGACTACGAGCGTTAAGATCGGCCGACTGCCAATGTTGGCAGTCGACTGCCAAGAGATCCGTTGGAGTTTTTCCAGCGTGGATCGAGCCGTTGTCTCACGACAACAGTGGCATCAGTCGACTGGTGACTTATGGCAGTCGACTGATAGGCGGAAATCCAGGTCGCGCGCAAGGATAAAAGGAGCTCGACGGGAAGGATTTTGGCATCGGTTTTGAGGCTTTTGGGGCGATTTGCTGCATCGTCGGGGTCTCCAAGTTGACATCAAGCAACCAAGCGATCAAGCATCCAAGAGCATTTGTAAAGTGTTTTCTTTACTTGTATTGCTTTGTATTTCATTGTCTTAGCTTGTAGCTTTTGATTATTGTTGTAATCACTATTGTACGAGGTTTCTCCACCTCCGGATTGTTCCGAGAAGGAGTTATTTGATAGTGGTGTGTGATTGGCATCGCTAGGGCTCATTTGAGCCCGATCCGTGGAGTAGGAACCGGTTCGGTTCCGAACCACGTTATATCCTTGCGTTTGTGTGTTTATATTTTCGTTATTGCTTTATTATCTTTGTTTCCGCTGCGCTAACGAAAATTGTAGACAAGCACGCGAACGATTTCCATCGACGTACGGTATCACGCTATTCACCCCCCCTCTAGCGGGCGTCTAATTCCCAACATATTCTTTGGTCTAAAATATGTTCGCAGCTTCCTATTGCCGATATGCTATGTATTGCCAACATTCCTCAATTTTTTTTCCATGTTTTTGTTTTATAAATAACTCACCAATCAATTTTGTCACGTTTGAAACTATGATATAAAGCATAAAATACTTAAATTATTTGTTGTGCCAACATAAATGGTTCATATCTTTTATACAATTTCTTATGATTTATTTCAATCAAATTAAACTATGGATGTACCTTCATGCCTTTGACAGGGTCAAACTAACGACACATAAATAAAACAACTCACAATTTTAGTCCAGGGTACTCTACCTCTAAAATTTTATCCAACAAATTATAAAAAAACATTTCTTGCACCTCTATCATTAAATGACTTAATACAAACCCTACTATTGATTGTAATTTTTTCTATTCCATATTCTTGAGTATGAAAATTATATCCATTTATAAAATATATCCATCAAGTTTGTACCATTGATTTTAGAGCCCATGAGGGATGGATTAGCAATTTTGTTAAATGTGAGCTTGATTATCATGAACCTAAAGTCAAATAAATTTGCATTAAAGTTAATATTTAAACAATTGATTATAGACTACTCACATAATTTTTGAACTATGATGCAAATTCTTTATCACAGAAGCGATCAAACTTATGCATTGGAAGCTCAGAATATAAGTTTTAAAAAGTCCTACAAAAAAAATTATAACACAAAAAATTTACTACATGATAAATACATAATATAGCAAATATATACTAACTCAAAATATGACGTTACTTTTGGATAGTTCAATAAAATATATGTGTGGATTGTCCGCTATTCTTGACTATTTAAGTATCTATGTGTACATAGTCCATACGGTCGACCAAGATAGTTAAAAATTGATAATGACTTTAAATTTAGATTAACATAACCCTCATCATTGTAGAGAAAATGTTGACCGCTAGAGGGGGGGTGAATAGCGTTGTTCTAGTACGTTGATGGAAATCGTTCGCGTTTGTCTCTACACAATCGTTAGTATGCAACGGAATATAGAAGTACAATATAAAGATAAATATGAATACACAACCACAAGACAAAGATGTAATGTGGTTCGGAACCTCAAGGTTCTTACTCCACAGATCGGGCTCAAACGAGCCCTAGCGATGCCAATCACACACCACTAATAAACACTCCTTCTCGACACAAATCGGAGGCAAAGAAACCTCGTACAATAGTTTACAACAATAAACTAAATACAATAAGCAAATACAATATGAAATACAACCAGAGATGCAAAGAAAACTTTACACAAAACTCTTTTGAATGCTTGCTTGCTAGGTTGATCGAGTAGCACTTGGAGACGCTGAATTACAGCAGCAACTCACCCCAAAATACCTCAAAGAACCTTGTTGATTTCCTCCTCCACAAGCTCCATTTAAAGCTTTTACCTGGGTTAGAAATCGTCGATCAGTCGACTGCTCGGGACCATCAGTCGACTGCTCGGGACCATCAGTCGACTGATGACACTGTTGCTATGAGACAACGGTGTAATCCACACTGGAAAAATCCAATGAATAGGACATCAGTTGACTGATCATGTCCATCAGTCGACTGATGGAGCCTTCACTCGACTGCTAACCCCGTAGTCGAGTCCCGACTCCATTCTATGCCCGAAATACTGAGCACCAGTCGACTGATCACATGATCAATCGACTGCTCAAGCCAGCAGTCGACTGCCCACCTCTAGCAGTCGACTGTTGGGACACTTCCCACAGTCAAACCCTAGTTGACTCACACCAGTCGACAGCCACATGGTCTCAGTCAACTGCTACACCTCAAACATGAGGTTTTAACCTCAAACAAGAGGTTTAACCCAAGTATGGTTCCCCCATACATGGTAGACCACCCGTAGCCTAGACCTAAGCCTTCTAGCCACCTCTGTCAGCCTCGCGCCTCTCGGATCCCTCCAAGTCATCCATGACTTGTTCATCTATTGCGCTAGCCTTCAGGTGCTTCCATCGGCTATGTCATGCTAACGGTGTCTACACCGCTAAGGCACATTGGACTTACACTGTCAAGACTCCGCTTGGACTTTACGCTGCCAACCATTGGACTTATGCTGTCAAGACTCCCACTTGGACTTTACGCTGCCAATATCAAACCCCTTGGACTTCTCAAATGCCAAGACTCAAGCTTGGACTTTCCCTTGCCAACCCATGTTGGACTTTCCATGCCAAGACTCATGCTTGGACTTTTCCTTGCCAAGACCCATGCTTGGACTTTACATGCCAAGTACTCAAGACTTGAGCTTTCCATGACATGGTCAACTCCAGTCAACCATCAAAATCACCTCGAGTCAAACTCGAGTCCGGTCAATCATAACCCGGGTTGATTGTGCAACCAATCTCCCCAAACATTATCAGACATCAATGTCAAACATCAATGTCAAACCTCCATGTCAAACATCAAAACATCGCTCGAGTCAAACTCAAGTCTGGTCAATTGTGACCTGGGCCGATTGCACCAACAATCTCCCCCTTTTTGATGTTTGACAAAAACACATACCTTTGAGTTATAACACTAACTCACATCTCCTTACCAATTATCCCAAATTGGTAATTTCACTTTCTCCCCAATTCTCCGAATTGACAATTGATAACCGGGCACAAAATGGAGCCGGTGATGGATCTTCATGGAACTTCTCAAGCCAGCAGTCGACTGCCCACCTCTGGTAGTCGACTGTTAGGACACTTCCCGCAAGTCAAACCCTAGTTGACTCACACCAGTCGACTGCCACATGGTCCCAGTCGACTGATACACCTCAAACATGAGGTTTAACTTAAGTATGGTTCCCCCATACTTGTTAGACCACCCGTAGCCTAGACCTCTCGGATCCCTCCAAGTCATCCATGACTTGTTCATCCATTGCGTTAGCCTCAGGTGCTTCAATCGGCTATGTCATGCTAACAGTGTCTACACCGCCAAGGCACATTGGACTTTCGCTGCGAAGACTCCGCTTGGACTTTACGCCGCCAACCATTGGACTTATGCTGCCAAGACTCCCGCTTGGACTTTACGCCACCAATATCAAACCCCTTGGACTTCTCAAATACCAAGACTCAAGCTTGGACTTTCCCTTGCCAACCCATGTTGGACTTTCCATGCCAAGACCCATGCTTGGACTTTTCCTTGCCAAGACCCATGCTTGGACTTTACATGTCAAGTACTCAAGACTTGGACTTTCCATGACATGGTCAACTCCAGTCAACCATCAAAATCACCTCAAGTCAAACTCGAGTCCGGTCAATCATGACCCGGGTCGATTGTGCCAACAATCTCCCCAAAATATTATCATACATCAATGTCAAACCTCCATGTCAAACATCAAATCATCGCTCGAGTCAAACTCAAGTCCGGTCAATCGTGACCTGGGCCGATTGCACCAACAATCTCACCCTTTTTGATGTTTGATAAAAACACATACCTTTGAGTTATAGCACTAACTCACATCTCCTTACCAATTATCCCAAATTGGTAATTTCACTTTCTCCCCAATTCTTCGAATTGACAATTGATAACATCAATTGATAACACTCTCCATAACATTCTCTCTCAAAACATTCTCCCCCTTTTTGACTAACATTAAAAAGGTTCTCTCCAAGGAGGTCAATGTCTCTTGTCCCAATGAGATCTTACAATCTCCCCCTTTGTCCAAAAATGCCTAGGATGCCTACAATCTTCCTAGTGATAAGTCTCATATCACTCAAGAGAGGCAATCCTATACACTCTCTCAATTTCCAAATTGGGTATCTCCAAAATTTCATTTTCCCCCTCATGAGGAAAAATATCATCCATCATCCCATGATGGATACCTCCCCCTAAAGGCTTGCTCCCCCTTGACCATTGCACCAACAATGTCCTTGGGAAGTCCCTAAGCCGATAGGAACTCTAAATCATCAAAAATAAGGTTCAGAGTTCAAACATGAACTCTCCACAACTTAAATTTGATAAATCATTCTAACACCTCTCCTAACCCATATCCAATAGATTTTCACACTTTGTAATGCTTCCCAAAGCATATCATAGGGTTAGGAGTGGTTAGGGAACTTTACCATAGCTAAAAATGGGCTAAACAACCTTGTTTTTTCCCAAAATCAGCTTGGCAGTCGACTCTATCAGAGATTAGTCGATTGCCACTCCCATCAGTCGACTACCACCAAGGGCAGTCGACTGATAATTGAAAAATCTGTTTTTCAGTAATCAGAGTTGAGTTTTAGAAATGCATAAATAATTATACGTATATCGAAAAATCATGAAATTTCATACGTATAATACTTATGACCAATACAATGTGTGAAAAATGATAGAAAAATATTTTACCCATAAAATATCGAAATTGATATAAAATTCAAAAGTGAAGAAAAACTTCAATGTTTTAGCTCACTTTGTATCAACTTCATCAATGGTGATTGCTATCAAAAGATAGACTTCACCAAAGTTTTCTAAAAGGATTTTAAAATGTTTTTGAAAACCTATATTGGATCATATTCCTTGGGCTTAATGTACATGACTTGTACACAAGCTTTCTCAATGATCCACCCTTAAGATAAGATGAGTTTTAGTTCATCTAGATGCAAAAACTATGCACCTTGAACTTAACTCATATCCTAGCATCTCACATGTATCTAGGGTGTATAAATACACATACATGTCAATGTGATGTGAGATGTGGGTTTTGTTCATCCTAATCTAGGGTTTCATTCATTTTTCTAAGGCAACTCTACTAGATTCCCTTATAAATGGGACTTCAAGTCATGCTATTGTCCTTAAATCAATTTTCATCAACTTAAATGCATGAATGATCATAGCATAAATGATAGCATAAATAAACATGGCCAATGATCATGATGTCATGACATATGATATAATCTAAAAACACATGACATTAAAACCTTAATCCTAACACATAATCATGACATATAAAATGATTAAAAATAGATATGATGTCATGGCATGTTATATGGCAAACAAAGCATGGCACATAAAATGTATAGGTATAATAATACCTAAAACTTAGTATTAATTGTCATTTGATATAATTAAGTATATTTTGCCATATTGCTACTAATCTCCCAAGTATGCCAAAAACCCAAAATGACACACTATGACTTCTAATCCTAAATTGTGCCAATTTAATTGATTTTTCATAATTCCAAAAATGTATTGGCACATCCTAAAATCTTTTAGGATCATAATATCAAATCTATTTCCAAGGTATCCATAACCTTGAAAATAACCTAAAGTGTCATCTTTACCATGGTTAGGTTAACTATCCTTCCATTTAAAAGTTGGCACACCCAAACCCATCTAGTGTGAATCGATCATGCTCTTAACTAGGAACCCAAAACTTATTTGAGCTCCTAGGATTTACTAGGTATTCCTTAGGGATAACCTCCCTAGATACCTTCCTAATGACCCATCTAGGCTTGTTAGCCTTGGTCATTTGGGTCTTGCCATGGTTAACTCTAGGGGTGACTCCCCTTGTAACCTTCTTAGTGACTTCCCTAGGTTTCCTTGAAACCCTAGCCACTAGGCACATACCTTGGTCAACTCTAGGGATGACTTCCCTCATGACCTTGGTCTTCCTAAACCTAGTTTGTGTTCCATAATCAAATGGAACACTATGATAAGCCACCTTAGGCTTAGGTTTGTAAACCAAACCTTTTTTGCCCTTGGTTGACTTTTGTCTCCTATGCCCTAAGCCTTGACTCTTGGTCCTAGACTCTTGACTTTGACCATTTGACCTTTGCATTTGATTTGTCATTTTTGCAAGGGTCTTTTCAAGTTTCTCAAGCCTTGATCTCAAGGCTTGGTTCTCCAATTCTAATTGCCCAATTTTTGATTTTTCATTTGGTCTTTGGGTATTATTTTTCCTAGGCATATGTCTAGTCCATTTGGGGTTGAAACCTAGGTGCTCTTGAACCTTTCTAATTGTCTTCCTAGGTAGAATTGTTTGATCTAGATTTTTCTTTAGATAAGATATTTTTAAGGACATTAGTCCCAAATTTCTCCTTATTTCCTAAGTGGACATTTTTAGCCCCTAAACAAAAATATTTGTTATTCATAGCATGCTTTTCATGATAAATTGCAAGAGAATTAAAATTCCTAGCATGCTTTTTGACATTTAAATTAGAAGGAGCATTACTAAAATATACCTTAGGGTTAGCCTTAGCTCCCCCTACATGTGATGCTCCATTTTGGGTTTTTATACTCCCCCTAGGGCATTGACTCCTATAATGCCCCTTTTGATGGCACTTGAAGCAAATGATGTGCTCCTTGCTCCTTTGACTTGAGGCACCGGTCTCCTTGACCTTTGGCATGGGTGGAGCCTTCCTTACTCTCTTTAGGCACTTACTCTTGTAGTGCTCGGATTCCCTACACTCAAATCAAATTATATGATTTTTGTTTAAACCTAAATTGCTTGAGTTACCTAGGGTGGTGGTGAAGATCTCTTGAGCTTGCTCTTCCTCTTGACCGGATGTAGATGCTTCTTCTTGTTGTTCTGGTGTTGAGGATGGTCTCTCCTCTCCCTCAAACCTTGAAGTGGAGGTTTCTTCAACTTTTTCCTCTTTTTCCACCGATTCGGAGGTTGACTTCTTATCAACTTCCGAATCCTTACTTGCTTGTGAGGATGAGGATTCATCTTCGGCCTCCTCTTCTTGAGCCGGTGATGGATCTTCATGGAGCTTGGCCAATTCCCTCCAAAGCTCCTTGGCATTCATGCAATCACCTAGGCTACACAAGAAGTCATTAGAAATTAAATCAAAAATAAATTTGATTACCTTCTTGTTTTTCTCGAATTGTTGGAGTTGCTCCTCACTCTATCTCTTCTTTTTGAGAAAGTCACCTTTTGTTCCTCTTGGATATTCAAATCCTTCCATTAAGATGGACCACTCCTCAAAATCCCTCATCATGATAAAATCTTCAATTATTCTCTTCCAAGAATTGAAGTCTTCTCGTCCATATAGGGTGTAAGGCACCGGTGTGTTGATGTCCCAACCTAGTTGTTCTTCCAACTCCATCTTCACCCTCTAGCGTATTTAGCTCCTGGCGGTTAGTTCGTAGAAGAGCCTCGGGCTCTGATACCAATTGTAGAGGAAATGTTGATCGCTAGAGGTGGGTGAATAGCGTCGTGCTAGTACGTTGATGGAAATCATTCGCGTTTGTCTCTACACAATCGTTAGTATGCAGCGGAATATAGAAGTACAATTTAAAGACAAATACGAATACACAACCACAAGACAAAGATATAATGTGGTTCGGAATCTCAAGGTTCCTACTCCACAGATCGGACTCAAACGAGCCCTAGCGATGCCAATCACACACCACTAATAAACACTCCTCAAAATAAATCAGAGGCGGAGAAACCTCGTACAATAGTTTACAACAATAAACTAAATGCAACAAGCAAATACAATATACAATACAACAAGAGATGCAAAGAAAACTTTATACAAAACTCTTTTGAATGCTTGCTTGCTAGGTTGATCGAGTAGCACTTGGAGACCCTGAATTGCAGCAGCAACTCGCCCCAAAACACCTCAAAGAACCTTGTTGATTTCCTCCTCCACGAGCTCCATTTAAAGCTTCTGCCTGGGCTAGAAATCGCCGATCAGTCGACTGCTCGGGACCATCAGTCGATTGATGACACTGTTGCTATGAGACAAAGGTGTAATCCACACCGGAAAATTCCAACGGATAGGACATCAGTCGACTAATCATGTTCATCAGTCGACTGATGGAGCCTTCACTCGACTGCTAACCCCGCAGTCGAGTCTCGACTCCATTATGTGCCCGAAATACCGAGCACCAGTCGATTGATCACATGATCGATCATTTGCTCGAGCGCCGTGATCATTGCCCACCTCTAGCGATCATCGGGACACTTCCCGCAAGTCAAACCCTAGTTGACTCACACCAGTCGACTGCCACATGGTCCCAGTCGACTGATACACCTCAAACATGAGATTTTAACCTCAAACATGAGGTTTAACCCAAGTATGGTTCCCCCATACTTGTTAGACCACCCGTAGCCTAGACCTAAGCCTTCTTACCACCTCCGTCAGCCTCGCGCCTCTCGGATCCCTCCAAGTCATCCATGACTTGTTCATCCATTGCGCTAGCCTTCAGGTGCTTCAATCGGCTATGTCATGCTAACGGTGTCTACACCGCCAAGGCACATTGGACTTACGCTGCTAAGAATCCGCTTGGACTTTACGCCGCCAACCATTGGACTTATGCTGCCAAGACTCCCGCTTGGACTTTACGCCGCCAATATCAAACCCCTTGGACTTCTCAAATGCCAAGACTCAAGCTTGGACTTTCCCTTGCCAACCCATGTTGGACTTTCCATGCCAAGACCCATGCTTAGACTTTTCCTTGCCAAGACCCATGCTTGGACTTTACATGCCAAGTACTCAAGACTTGGACTTTCCATGACATGGTTAACTCCAATCAACCATCAAAATCACCTCGAGTTAAACTCGAGTCCAGTCAATCATGACCCGGGTCGATTGTGCCAACAATCTCCACAAAACATTATCAGACATCAATGTCAAACATCAATGTCAAACCTCCATGTTCAACATCAAAACATCGCTCGAGTCAAACTCAAGTTCGATCAATCGTAACCTGGGTCGATTGCACCAACAATCATTTCTTCTCGCTCTCCGCCTTTTGCACAAAAGTTGTTACTTCCTCTACAATATATGCATTAACAATAGAAGCTTCGACACATGTCTTATTTTTCATTTTTTCTTCAAATGCTATAAAAATCTAATTGTAATAAAACAAAATGTATTAGAAAATAATATATAATAAAATTAGTCATTTTATAACACATTGATAACGAAGTATAGAAGATGAAAAGATCACCTTACAAATGGATACATTCATCGAAATTAGATAGGACCTCTAAATTTGGCCTCATATGACAAGTGAACCAAAAGGTGTTTCATGGAATAAATAATTGATGGTGGAAATATTCTTTCTAAATTATACAAAATGATTGGAATATCTCTCTCTAATGTCTCCATGTGTGAATGTCTTAACACTGTCGAGCAAATATCATAAAGAAAAATGCTTAACAACACCACATACAAAGTTGTGTAAGATTTCTTAAAATCAATATGAATTATCCTTTCCATGAATATATGACAGTCATGACTTTTCAAACAATCAATTTGCATGCCTTCGTATTGATGCATCTTCCAAGATCAGAGACATAACTATCAGGAATTCTCAATGATTTCAACCATTCACAAATTTATAACATAAAAAATTTACGACATAAGAAATACATAATATAACAAATATATACTAACTCAAAATACGATATTACTTCTGGATAATTCAGTAAAATATATGTGTGGGTTGTCCACCATTCTTTACTATTTAAGTATCTATGTGTAGATGGTCCGCTCGGTCGACCAAGGTAGTTAAAAATTGAGAATGACTTAAAATTCAGATTAATTGGACCCTCATCATTTTTTGTCACTCTCTCCTTTTTTATTGAACATGGGGCTCAAAATAATATGATGCAAAAGTTGTTACTTCCTCCACAATATATGCATTAACAATAGAAGTTTCAACACATGTCTTATTTTTCACTTTTTTCTTCAAATGACATAGGAATCTAATTGTAATAAAATAAAATATATTAGAAAATAATATATATAATAAAATTAGTCATTTTATAATTCATTGATAACGAAGTATATAAGATGAAAAGTTTTCCTTTCAAATGGGTACATTCATCGAAATTGAATAGGACCTCTAAATTTAGCCTCATATGACAAGTGAACCAAAAGATATTTCATGGAATCAAAAAATGATAGTGAAAATATTATTTGTAAGTTATACAAAATGATTGAAATGTCTCTCCAATGTCTCCATGTGTGAATGTGTCAACATTATCTAGCAAATATCATGAAGAAAAATATTTAACTCCATAATAACACCCCATACAAAATTGTGTAAGATTTCCTTAAAAGCAATAGAAATTATCATTTCCATAAATATATGACAGTCATGACTTTTCAAACCAAACAATTTGCATTTCTTCATATCGACGTATCTTCCAAGATTAGAGACATAATCATCAGGAAATCTCAATAATTTCAACCATTTACAAATAGTCAATCTCTGATCTTTATTCAATGTATAAACTGTACCTGGCTTTGGTCCCCTACTATTTTCATCGACATCAAGTGTGGGTCATTTACAAAAGAGGCATATATCTTTTCTTGCATTCAAATTGTCTTTTATTTTTCCAGTGATATCCATCACTGTATTTATTAGATTAACAAAAATTCTTTTTGATATGCATTATATCAAGATTATGATGAATCAAATGACTCTTCCAATACGGTAAATCTCAAAATATACTCTGTTTAGTCTATTTATATGTACTTCCATAGCCACATATTGTAACATTTGACTCTTCAATAACATATGAAAGTTAAGCACTCTATATAATATTTGTTCACCAGTTAATCTCAATGGGAGAGGTGTTCTTTCATTTCTATTATTAGTTAATTCTTCTTATTTATTTTAAATATATGATTTGGTGATAAAAATTATCTATGGCAATCAAAATAACTCACCTTCTTCTCATGTTTCAATCTGAATGACTTTAATCTCTTCATATATATTGGGCATCTTATGATCTCAATGGTACTCCATCCCGATAACATATTGTTGGTACAATCTGCCGTGGTCACGATTGACCAGACTCGAGTTTGACTCGAGCGGTATTTTGATGTTCGACAAAATGTATGACAATGTGATTGTCATGGAAATTTCAAGTTTTGTGTACTTGGAAAATGGAAAGTCCAAGTATGGATCTTGGCAATGGTGAAGTTCAACATGGGTTGGCAAGGAAAGTCCAACATGGGTTGGCAAGGAAAGTCCAAGCATGGGTCTTGGCAAAGAAAAGTCCAAGCATGGGTCTTGGCATGGAAAGTTCAACATGGGTTGGCAAGGAAAGTCCAAGCATGGGTCTTGGCAATTGAAAAGTCCAAGGGGAATATTGGCGGCGTAAAGTCCAAGGGTGGAGTCTTGGCAGTATAAGTTCAATGGTTGGCGGCGTAAAGTCCAAGCGGAGTCTTGGCAGTGGAAGTCCAATGTGCCTTGGCGGTATAGACCACATTAGCATGACAATAGCTGATGGAAGCACCTGGAGGCTAGCTTATGAATGAACAAGTCATGGATGACTTGGTGGGATCCAATAGGCGTGAGGTTGACGGAGGTGGCTAGAAGGCTTAGGTCTAGGCTATGGGTGGTCTAGCAAGTATGAGGCCATCATACTTGGGGTAAAACCTCATGGATGAGGTTTATCAGTCGACTGGGATGATTATCAGTCGACTGGTGTGAGTCATCGGGAGTTTGACTTCAGGAACTGGCCGAGCAATCGACTGCCATCATTGGGCAGTCGACTGCTGGCCTGAGCAATCGACTGATTTGGAGATCAGTTGACTGCTGGTCGGGTATTCGGGCACAGAAGCTTCCCTAGTCGACTGTTAGGGTTTGACAGTCAAGTGAAGCTCAATCAGTCGACTGATGGGCATGATCAGTCAACTGATGGTCTATCCATTGGACTTATCCGACGTGGTTCATGTCATTGTGATACAACAGCTACAGGGACAGTCGACTGATGGTCCCGATCAGTCGACTGCTAGGCGGAATCCAGCCCAAGGAGAAGCTTTAAAGGGAGCTCGTGGAGGAGGTTTTCTCTATCGGTTTTCTTGGATGATTTGAAGTGATTTGCTGGTGCAAATCAGGGTCTTCAAGTGAAGTTCAAGCAATCACAAAGCAAGCATCCAAGTTTACAATTGTAAAGTGTTTCTTTACTTGTATTTGTGTAGTTTACTTGTATTCACTTGTATTTTTTTTATTTCTGTTGTAATTCATTGTACGAGGTTTCTCCACCTCCGATTTGTTGTCGAGAAGGAGTATTATTCATTAGTGGTTGTGTGTGCATCACTAGAGCTCATTTGAGCTCAATCCGTGGAGTATGAACTATACGGTTCCGAACCACGTTATATCGCGTGTCTTGTGCATTGTATTTGTGTTTGTTTTGTATTTCTATTATTTCTACTGCGCTAACAAACATCGTAGATAATCAAGCATGCGAGAACAATCACATTTCGCCAAGCAACGCTGAATCACTATTCACCCCCCTCTAGCGGGCACATAGGTCCTAATACATATCATAAGCCGAAAAATCATTTACGGTCCAAAGAAGAGCATATTTCATTACAAACATCTAATTAGTATAAACATCATATGTAGAAATACATTTATCCCATAGTTGTTTCAGCTTCGCAATTAGTGGTTGCATGTAAACTGTAAAATACCGCAGAAAAAAAAACAAAATAAAATAAAATATTGGATAATTGGGAGAATACCCTATGGAATTTTCCAAGAATTTTTAGAAATTTTTCTGGATTTAAACGGAAGTTTTTTTAGATATTTCATGGGGATAAAGAAAATAGACTTTTGTAAAGCCTGTTTAGACTAATTAATCTAAATCCTGTTCGCGACTTTTCATTCCCGTCGATTATTTATTCGCGACTTCTTATTTCCCGATCCCGATCTCTCCTTTTTTCCCCTCCGCTTCATTTCTTCGCCGCCGTCACCCGAGCGAGATTCGCTCCGTCGCTTCGCCACTGCCAGGCGTCATCTCCAGCCACCGACGGCTTCTTGGGGGGAAAACCGATCAGAGGGGAAGGAGGTCGACACCTTGCTTCTCCATGATCCCGCGACGGCCGATGGCTCCTTTCGGTGGGAGATCCGGCTGTAGGCGAAGAGGCAGACGGGCGTCGACGCACGTGGCCGGGAATTTGGGTCGGTGGTGAGTCGATCAGGTGTCGTACTTCCCGATCGCTGACGGAGCAAGCTACCTTCGGGTCTTTCCGTCGCGAGTTGCTGATCTCCTCTGCCGATCAGTGCCGGCGATCGTCGTGGGTGCTAGGTAAGGAGAGATTCCTTACATTGGACTAGATTTAGGGCTACGGTGCATCTTCCTTGCGTTGAGCTCGATCTGTGTTGGGCAGGTGTTGGTGTCGGCAAATAGGGGATAGGTAAAGGTGTGGCTGCCGATTTTTGAGGATTTGATTTGCCGGAGATCGTCGGAATTAGGTAAGGGCGCCGATTTCTCCTTGTCTAATCCCTTGCTTTGATTCCTTGGTTGAACGGGATTTTGGGTGTATGGGCAGGGATCGTGAGTGCCGGTTGCAGCCGGTGAACGTGGCTGCCGATTCTGTGGAGTTGATGCCGGTGAGAATTAACTGTCGGTGAAGCTTCAAGTGTAGGTAAGCAAGGTCAGTTTTGTTAGGATCTTTGTAATGGCTAGAGGGGGGGTGATTAGCCTTTCTTCGTTTCTACAAATACGTTAGCGGAAGCAATACAATACAAATAAGAATACAACTAAGAAAACAATGAAAGCAATGCTAACACCCGATGTACATGGTTCGGAGATGACGCTCCTACTCCACGGCAATCCGTAAGGTGGATTAGCCCTAGTCAATCTTCACTAAAATCTCCTTTGGATAAACCAAGGTGGAGAAACCTTTTCTTACAATGCTCTCCTCTTCTTTACAATGATGGAAGATTAAAATCTAGAGAAGAGGAGGTTTAGAATCACTAAAGCACTTGGGAAAGCTTGGTGAGCACGAGGGTATAGCTAAGAATGAGAGCGCTAGCTCCACCAAGCTCCCCAAGGCCCCTTTTTATAGAAGAGGGGTTGTTTTTCCCGTTGGGCTTCGATCAGTCGACTGATGCTTACCATCAGTAGACTGCCGCCAAAGCCAACGGCTTCTAAACCGCAATCTCCGCAGAGATTCGTAACCGCAATTTCCAACGGCCAAGTGATCACGATCGATCCTCCATCACGATCGATGGAGTGATCGATCGAGTGATCGAGGCGCACGCCTATATTCTGTGCTCGTATTTGCGTCGATCAGTCGACTGCCATTGTTGGCGGATCGGTGATTACAACATCGATTGACTACCATCGCCAAAGCGGTCGATCGATGGTCGGGGTTTCACCACGACTCGATCGAGCACGACGGTCGGTGATACATCGTATCAGTCGACTGATACTCATCAAGTATGAGTAATTCATACTTGATTTTACACCCTAGACCTAGACTCAACCTTCTAGCTCCTCATTAAGCCTTGCGCCTCCAGGATCCCTCCGAGTCCGCGACTTGTTCATCCTTTGCACTTTGCTTCCAAGAGCTTCCTTCGGTTTAAATTATCTTGGGTTGCCAAATGCTTGGACTTTACGCCGCCAAGACTACAAGCTTGGACTTATGCTGCCAAGACCTTACTTTGGACTTCCTTTGCCAAGGTTCACTTGGACTTTACGCTGCCAAGACTACAAGCTTGGTCTTACGCTGCCAAGTCCATCCCTTGGACTTCCTTTGCCAAGATCATACTTGGTCTTCCTTTGCCAAGGTTCACTTGGACTTTACGCTGCCAAGACTACAAGCTTGGTCTTATGCTGCCAAGTCCGTCCCTTGGACTTTCCTTGCCAAGATCATACTTGGACTTCTCTTTTACCAAGTCTTCATCCTTGGATTTTCCTGTCACTTAAACATGTTCGTAATTAGATCACAAAACATTGCCTAACTTAGATGATTATCAAACATCAAAACATATAAACGCTTGGAGCATTGTTGCACCAACAATCTCCCCCTTTTTGATGTTTGACAATCATTTAAGTTAGGTCTTTTAAAGATACACATAATCATATTTTCAATTCTAACTTGAACATTCCTTCTCCCCCCATTGACATACATCAAAAAGAGAAGGATTCATAAATGAAAGAAATTAAAGGTGTTGTATCTTGGACTAAGGTATAAGATTGATATTAAGCTCCCCCTTAATCCAAGATATGCTTTATGATGTGTAAATAATATTTGAAGCAAAGCATAACAAAGATTCAAAAATTAAGTCCTAGCTTTGCACCAACAATGGAAGTTTGGGGATGAAAAGATACATATTATAAAACTCCCCCTAAAATACTGCATTAAATAGTCCTAAAAATTTGTTTATACTCAATATTATCATGCTATAGTTTTAGGACATCAAAGATACACTAAATATCAGAAAATTGAGCTATTTATCAGAAAACACGATTATCGATCATTGGTTTACGAACGATCATTCTATACTAAATCGAAATTTGACCTTTTATTAACCAAATACGGTAGAAATTCCATAAATCTCGAAAAATCACAAAACTTTGCGTACACATTTCTGGAATCATAATTTATTAAGGAAAAATAGTTTGAAAAATATATGTTTTCCAGATTTCAAGATTGATACAAACTTGGAACCTACCAAAAGTTCTAAAGATTTTGCAAACTTTGTATCACTTTTGTGGTCCACTTGAGAACTGTTTTTCAAAATATGATGAATATAGTTTAAAATATATATGATTTGGAATTTCCAACCATGTTCTTAGAGATATGTATTCATTACTTGAATACAAGCCTTCCCAATGATTGGTCCATAAGGTATTTATGTCTCTAGGTGTGTCATTGGCTCATAGTAATGCATCATAACAAGCATGATGAGCCAAGTACACCTTCCCTATCATCTCACATATTTCTAAGTGTCTCAATACAAAAATCAAGGTTTCTTAAGGCTTTTGTGAGATGTATCAAGGTATAAAGCTTAACATGGGATCATGCAAACCTAGACTTTTACTCTACAAAGCACATACCAAGCTCTCTCCTTAATGATGAAAATTCGGTTTCGGGAAGAGCTTTGGTGAAGATATCGGCAAGGTTAGACTTAGATTCTACATAATTAAGTTCAATGTCTCCTCTTGCCACATGATCTCTTATGAAGTGATGTTTCACTTCAATGTGCTTGGTCCTAGAGTGATGTACCAGATTTTTGGTCAAGTTGATGGTACTCACATTATCACAATAAACTTTAATGTTAGAGTAGTGTAGCTCATAGTCCACAAGAGTATGTCTCATCCAAAGTAATTGAGCTACACAACCACCCATAGCCACATATTCGGCTTCGGTGGTTGATAAAGCAACACAATGTTGCTTCCTACTACTCCAACTAACTAGGGAGGACCCAAGAAATTGGCATCCACCATTAGTACTCTTCCTATCCAATTTTCATCCGGCATAATCGGAATCGGTATAGCCAAGCAACTCAAAGGACCTAGTCCTAGGATACCAAAGTCCTACATTTAGAGTGCCTTTAATATATCTTAAAATTCTCTTAACGGCTACTAAATGTGATTCTTTGGCACAAGATTGGTATCTTGCACACATACCTACCGCAAATAAAATATCGGGTCTACTAGCGGTTAGGTATAGTAGGCTACCAATCATACTCCTATAAAGTTTAAGATCAATTGATTTGCCATCATGATCACTATCTATTCTAGTGCTAGTGACCATTGGAGTGGTTACAATTTTTGCATTTTCCAAACCAAATTTCTTGATCATTTCATTTGCATATTTGGTTTGATAAATATGAATACCTTCACTAGTTTATTTGACTTGTAACCCTAGGAAAAAATTGAGCTCTCCAACTAAACTCATTTCAAATTCATTTTCCATGTTTTTTATAAAGTCTTGAAGAAGATCATCATTTGTTGACCCAAAAATAATGTCATCAACATATATTTGGGCTATAAAGATATCCTTTAATGTTGACTTTATAAACAAGGTTTGATCTACTTGGCCTCTCCTAAAATCCTTCGAAATTAAGAAAAATGACAATCTTTCATACCATGCCTGGGGAGCTTATTTTAACCCATATAATTCTTTCCTAAGCTTATATACGTGGTTTGGATAATCTATGTTCTCAAACCCGGGTGGTTGCTCTACATATACTTCCTCCTTAATATAACCATTTAAGAATGTCGATTTAACATCCATTTGGTAAAGTTTAAATCCCATATAGAAAGAATACCCTAAGAGAATTCTAATAGATTCTAATCTAGCAACTGGGGCATAAGTCTCATCATAGTCAAGCCCCTCAACTTGATTGAATCCCCTAGCAACCAACATAGCCTTATTTCTAGTGATATTTCCTTAGTCATCTAGCTTATTTCTAAAGACCCATCTTGTAGTAATTATGGTGCTACCATTGGGTCTAGGTACTAACTCTCATACTTGACTCCTCTCAAATTGAGCCAATTCATCTTGCATTGCCAAAATCCAATCCGGATCATGTAATGCATCATTGATCGATTTAGTCTCAATTTGTGAAATAAGAGCAACTTGACTAGTAGGAGGTCTATGAAATGACCTAGTTCTTACTCCTTGAGATATATCTCCTACTACTTGGTCAAGTGGATGATCTTGATGAATTCTTAGGGTTCTAGAAGGGGTTTCATATTGATCATTGTTATCTTCCACCCTTCTTTCATCATCGGAGTCTCCTCTTCCTCCCCCTTGATCATTACCCCTTATGGTCAAATTTTGAAGTTTTTGGGTAATGTCTTGATTATTGTCATTAATATCCTTATCAATGGAGGACTTTCTAGGGTAGGTACTAGTGGTTTCATCAAATTAAACATTGGAGGACTCTTCAATCCCTTGGGTTCTCTTATTGTAGACTCTATATCCTCTACTTGTGGATGAGTATCCAACTAGGATTCCCTCATCCGCTTTGGATTCAAATTTTCTTAAGTTATCTTTGGTATTTAGAATATAAACTTTACATCCAAAGACTTTGAAATAATGAATTGTGGGAATAGTCTCATTCCATAATTCAAAAGGTGTCTTTCTTAAAAACCTATGGATTTGAACCCTATTTTGGATATAGCAAGCGGTATTAACCGCTTCCGCCCACAAGTAGCTAGGTAGAGAATATGCATTAAGCATAGTCCTAGCCGCCTCTTGTAGGGCACGATTTCTCCTTTCCACCACCCCATTTTGTTGGGGTGTTCTAGGACAAGAGAACTCATGCTTGTACCCTTGCTCTAAACAAAAATGTGAAAATTTAGAATTCTCAAATTCACCACCATGATCACTACGGATCTGGTTGATTTTGAGACTCTTTTCATTTTCAACCCTTTTACTAAATCCTATGATTATTTCTAAGGTATCATCCTTATGTTTCATAAAGTAGACCCAAGTATACCTAGAAAAATCATCTACTATAACTAAACAATATTTGTTACCATTTAAGGAGGGAGTGCTATGGCAATCAAATAAGTCAAGATGCAATAATTCTAACGGTAAAGAGGTATTAGTTAGGGTTTTACCTTTGTGTGATGCCTTTGTTTGTTTTCCTTCTTGGCATGCATCACACATTTTGTTCTTGACATATTTGATCTTTGGTAGCCCTTTGACCAACTCGACTTGGCTACCTTGGCTATGTTTTTCATGTTGATGTGCCCCAATCTCCTATGCCATAGCCAACTTTCTTCTTCTTTTGCAACAAGACACTTAGTAGAAATGTTAGAAGCATATGAAAGATCAACATAATAAATGTTTGATTTCCTATATCCAACTAACATACAATCATTTAATTCCTTGTGTCTAATCATGCATTTAGAGGATTCAAAAGAAACATGGTAGCTTGCATCACAAAGTTGACTAACACTTAATAAATTAAATTTCATATTTTCAACTAGTAAAACTTTGTGAATGACAATTTTGGGGGATACCTCAATTGTACCTCTACCTAATATCTTGAGTTTTCCACTATTTCCAAAAGATACCGCTCCCTTCTTCACATACTTAATTGTGGAGAATTTGCTCACATCCCCGGTCATATGTGTTGAGCAACCGCTATCCACAATCCACAAACCTTGCTCACCTACCTAAATCACATGAAAAACACAAGCTTTTGGTACCCAAACATTTGGACCGGTAGCATTAAGTAAAAACTTCTTAGGTACCCATGCTTTCTTGACTTTACCCTTAATGGTTGCTTTCCTATTAATCAATGAAATATAGGCAACTTCTTTTTCTTTTGGCTTATATCCTATACCGGCCTTGTTGTAAATGGCTCTTTGTCGACTAAGGATCATATCAAGATATTTTGAGCCATTTGAAAATTTTTCTAAACATGCTCTTAATTCACTAACCTCATCCTTAAGTTTGTCATTTTCTTCCTTAAGCATGCAAGAATCAACATGTGAAGGTTTTTCATTCCTAATGGCCTTTAGTTCTACCTTCATGCTCTTAACCTTATATTTAGACTTATCTAGAGCTTCTTTAAGATAGGCAATTGATTTATAAAGAAGCTTAACTTTAGGAGAGTTCATTACCTCATCGTCACTAGATGACGATTCATCACTTGAAGAGTCTTCTTGACTTGATGTACCGGAATCATCTCTTAGGGCCATGAGTGTCACATGGCGTGTGATGTGGCAAAGCTCATCATCGGAGGAGTCTTCAACACTTGGTGTGTCCCATGTGGTTTGAGCCACCATGACCTCCTTCTTCTTCTTCTCCTTCTTGTCCTTCTTTTTCTTTTCTTTTTCTTCCTTCTTCTTTAGCTCCGGGCAATTTGGCTTTATGTGCCCCTTCTTATTGCAAGCATGGCAAATTACATTATTATTAAAATTTGAATTACCACTAATTTTACCTCTTGAAGAATGGGACCCCTTCCTTGCTTCTCTATTCTTGAATTCCTTTGATTTTCTAAGGAACTTCTTGACAAAATGGGCCATCTCACTAGCCGAGTCTCCATCACTACTTGACTCATGCTCCGACTCGGATGATGATGACACCTCTTTCCTTTCTTTCTTCTTCTTTTCTTTCTTCTCAACAAATAGAGCTAAACCCTTTTCCTTAGAAGACATGTTAGTTTGCTCATGCAATTCAAACTCACAAAATAATTCATCAATTTTAATTTGAGAAAGATCCCTAGTTACCTTAATGGCATCAACTATAGAAGTCCATAAAGAATTTATAGGAAACGCTTGAAGAATATACCTTACCAAGTCCCGGTTGTCAACTCACTCACCTATGATGTGAAGTCCATTCATAATTTCCTTGAACCTTCCATGCATTTGACTTACGGTTTCATGCATCTTCATTTGGAAGGCTTGAAGTTGTCCAATTAGCAAGTCCTTCTTGGCCCTCTTTGACTCTTTGGATCCTTCATTTAGCTCAACGAGCTTTTCCCATAGCTCCTTGGCGGATTCGAAAGGGCCTACCTTGTTGAGTTGCTCCATGGTAATACCGCATTGAATGGTGAGTACCGCCTTTGCATTTGATTCGAACTTCCGGTTCATTTCTCTTGTCCAATCCTTGCTTGGAATAGGGTTTCCATGTTCATCCACCGGTTCCTCGAAGCCATCTACAATACTATGCCAAATTTCAATATTGCTCATTAGATAATACTTCATCCTACCTTTCCAATATGCAAAGTGACTTCCATCGAAGAGCGGTGGCTTGGCGGTGCTATATCCCTCTTGAAGAGCCATTGATGCCTTGGTTGATGGTGAAATCTTCCAAGCTATCCGTGCTCTGATACCACTTGTTAGGATCTTTGTAATGGCTAGAGGGGGGTGATTAGCCTTTCTTCGTTTCTACAAATACGTTAGCGGAAGCAATACAATACAAATAAGAATACAACTAAGAAAACAATGAAAGCAATGCTAACACCCGATGTACGTGGTTCGGAGATGACGCTCCTACTCCACGGCAATCCGTAAGGTGGATTAGCCCTAGTCAATCTTCACTAAAACCTCCTTTGGATGAACCAAGGTGGAGAAACCTTTTCTTACAATGCTCTCCTCTTCTTTACAATGATGGAAGATTAAAATCTAGAGAAGAGGAGGTTTAGAATCACTAAAGCACTTGGGAAAGCTTGGTGAGCACGAGGGTATAGCTAAGAATGAGAGCACTAGCTCCACCAAGCTCCCCAAGGCCCCTTTTTATAGAAGAGGGGCTATTTTTCCCATTGTTGATCGATGACCGATGCTTACCATCACCGATCACGCCAAAGCCAACGGCCGAACCGCAATCTCCGCGAGATTCGTAGCCGCAATTTCAATCGCCAAGTGATCGGACCGATCCTCTATCACCGATCGATGGAGTGATCACGAGTGATCGAGGCCGCAATGATCGAGTCGACTATATTCTCAGCTCGTATTTGCGTCGATCGCCGATTGCCATTGTTCGCGGATTGATTGCAACATCACGATGCCACTATCAAAGTAGTCGATCGATGGTCGTGGTTTCACCCGACTACCGAGCACCTGACCAGTCGATTGATACATCGTATCAGTCGACTGATACTCATCAAGTATGAGTAATTCATACTTGATTTTACACCCTAGACCTAGACTCAACCTTCTAGCTCCTCATTAAGCCTTGCGCCTCCAGGATCCCTCCGAGTCCGCGACTTATTCATCCTTTGCGCTTTGCTTCCAAGAGCTTCCTTCGGTTTCGTCATATCTTGGGTTGCCAAATGCTTGGACTTTACGCCGCCAAGACTACAAGCTTGGACTTATGCTGCCAAGACCTTACTTTGGACTTCCTTTGCCAAGGTTCAATTGGACTTTACGCTGCCAAGACTACAAGCTTGGTCTTACGCTTCCAAGTCCATCCCTTGGACTTCCTTTGCCAAGATCATAATTGGTCTTCCTTTGCCAAGGTTCACTTGGACTTTACGCTGCCAAGACTACAAGCTTGGTCTTATGCTGCCAAGTCCGTCCCTTGGACTTTCCTTGCCAAGATCATACTTGGACTTCTCTTTTACCAAGTCTCCATCCTTGGATTTTTCTGTCACTTAAACATGTTCGTAATTAGATCACAAAACATTGTCTAACTTAGATGATTATCAAACATCAAAACATATAAACGCTTGGAGCATTGTTGCACCAACAAGTTCTCCCTTTTGAGCTTAGTGAATTTCTTTCGGTTGAAGTGGTTGTGGATGGAATATGTAGTAAGGAATATTTCCTGTGAACAAAACATATTGGGGGAGTGTAGCCGGAGAAGACACCAAATTCCGGTATAACTCTCATTTTTGTTTTTCTCTCTTCTGTCCAGAGTGATCTATGGGTCGAGGATGTTAATAATAGGTGTTTAGGGCAATTTAAACATGTTATTCTCTATTGGAACTCCATTGATTTAGAGAGGATGCCATCACTGTGATTCCCAGTGGTTATAGAGCTCAGATCAACAAATTTGCCAACTCATTCGGCTACCCATCATGATGTTGGAGTTTGGCAGTGGATGATGATCCAAGGAAGGTGAGTTTGTATGTTGAATTGATTGGTTGGGATGTAGTTAAGAGATTTATTGATTTAAATCTAGTTGTATGTTGTAGGATTGTTGTGCTTGATATTTGGGAGTGAATTAAATTGCAGTTAATTGAATGAGGATAGATGTGAAGGCTTGATTAGGTTAAGTGGATAACAAGATCAATCCAGTTGATCAGGATATGAAGTCATGTAGCATTCGATTCGATCACTTGTTGTATAATAGAACTTAATATTTGTTCATGTTGTCTTGCAGGACTTTGATTAGTGACAGATGCTTGTACGCTTGGATAGCGAGCGGAGCTATTTAACAAGTGGGTAATTTTCCTACCTGGTCCGGTAGATGTAATTATATTCAGATTTAGACATAGATATGAGCATGTTATATGTTCATATTATCTTGACCCTGCTCTTATTATCGTATGCTTGAACTTATCGTTGGATGTATTTATGCTCAATTGTTGATATCACATATACCCTATCATGATTTAGGAGTTATAGATGTGATGTAAATTGGCCTAGATGTTTAGTAAGGTGTAAATGTTAGTACAGGTGATGACACAATTTATAAATTGGTAAAAAGGTCATTTGTGGGTAGGTAATGCCCTAAATGTAGGATTTATTTCCAATACCCGTAGGTTGCATACTGTTACCAACCATGAGTTGAGTAATGGTTAAGTGAAGGGTGATTAGTGTGTCGCTGTGGACCGGTGGTCCCAGCTTGATATGATTAGTTGAGTACGACTCTCTATCGGATAGAGAGTGCGTCGATCAGTTGAGTATGACTCTCTATCGGATAGAGAGTGCATCGATCAGTTGAGTACGACTCTCTATTAGAGAGAGTTATGATCAGTCGAGTACGACTCTCTACAGGATAGAGAGTGCGTCGATCAGTTGAGTATGACTCTCTATTGGAGAGAGAGTTATGATCAGTCGAGTACGACTCTCTACAGGGTAGAGAGTGCGTCGATCAGTTGAGTACGACTCTCTATTGGATATAAAGTTATGATCAGTTGAGTATGGCTCTCTACAGGATAGAGAGTCCGTCGATCAGTTGAGTACGACTCTCTACAGGATAGAGAGTGTATTGATCAGATGGGTACGACTCTTTGTTGAACAGAGAGTCTGTGGTAGATGGTTGTACGAGTGACAGCACACTCATGTTATATGCATGCATTCTGACGACATAGTCTCCCTTGGGGTTGAGAGAGTCGTCAGTCATCTTTCCTCCCATAGCACTCCCCGAGGAGTAACTGGTGTGAGGGCAGAGCATTTATTGTGCCGCACTCTACCACTATAGACGGTGGTAGTTGGAGTTGCATACAGTTGTCCTGGGTGCGTGGTACTCGACCACTCATTGGTAGTGTTAGTCGGAGTGGCCAGCAGCAGGGACCCCCGTTGTGTAGCGAGCTCTTTACGCTCATATGCTACTTGATCATACTGCCCACTCGGCCACTCTATAGCAGTGGTTGGTGTGAGTTGGGACAGTTGTCATGTCATGCCACCTAGGCCACACTGGGGTCGTGGTAGCGAGTAGGGGTGAGCAGACATGACCATGCATGCTGCATTGTCGTATCTGATGGTGCTTTGCATATTACCATATATATATACATATATGCATGTATATATATATATGGATGGTTGTGATTAATATATATATAGATGCGGTCTATATATATATGATTATTGTGATGTTGCATTTGTTTGTATTATGTTTGCTGCACTTGTTTGTACATCATATTCATGCATGCTTCTTGCATTTATTATACGGTTGTGTTAGATATTTGTATATGTGTTGGACAGACCATTAGGTACCTTGACCGGTAGTATGGTGAGTTGGTATTACTCTTCCTGTTATATATATGTTGGATATATGTTCAGGTTGGATCAGAGTAGCGTAGCAGACTTCAGGTATGTCTGCATTTTACGTTGTTCATTTGGTTAGACGGTATATGCTTGTATTTATATACTATGTTGATATACCTGTTGTACCTCTAGATTATGTTGTTGAAAATACATGTGATATGACATATATACATGTTTTCTATTACCTGCTGAGTTTTACTCACCACCCTAATGGACCCTGGGTTTTTCTGTCGCCCAGGTAACAGGTAGCCGACTTCGTGATGGACTTGGAGCACCGCTGGCTGACATTTCATCTCACCTCTGAGGCTTCCGTGTTTGTGTTGGATTTTCCGTATGTATTGTTATGTATTTCGATTTTTCGTGATGTTATGTATTATGTGATGTACGCATATGTTGGTGCGGGTTTTGACGAGATTTTCTTTATGTTCTGGTGTTAGTCATACCGGTATGCAGGTGTGTAGGTTGGGATGTTATTGTATCATGTTTCCGTGGTGTTTTGTGTAGTTGTTGTTTTCATATATGTATATATTGTTGTTATTGTGGGCCTACGGGCCTTGTATTAACCCGAAATATTGTCATGTACAGGGGAGATGTCGTCCGTTTGATTTTCGGCTCGGCATGCTCTCGGGACGTGACATAAACATTTATTAACTTCTTCGGATTTTACGGCCCAAGAACAATCAATGTTAATAACATATATGGTGTTTTCATGCACATACCTAATGTTTTGACCAAAAAGAATATGGAGTTAAGATAACTGACCAACAAGAATGTTCTTCCTGATTTTTCAAATGGAGCATATCTATCAGTATAGAGACCTAACCTAATGTTTTGAGTCTCCTTTGCAAACTCATGATATGTTCTATCAAAAATTTTCTGTCTCTGCATCTGATGAATGACACATTAGCTTTTCTTCTGTTTCATGATTTGCATGTCAAGTCATACAATAGTCACCTTTGATGCATAAAACCTTTGTAATCTAAGAATTAAATGTAAATAAAATATTTGCCCGTATGATTTATATCGTCGATTACGACCCAACCTCTTGGTACTCTTATATCTCTATTGATTATAGAATTTACAAAACTCTGCATCTGCATTATCTCTCCAATATAACTTACAACCATCTTTGCAAATATCAATTTTTTCCACCGAAAGACCTAATTCCTTCACAAATTTTTCCATACTATAGAAGTCATTGGACATTATGTGATCAAGTGACAATATTTCTCCAATAACTTAAACAAAATCATTAAAATAATCTTCATACACATTATACTCAGCTTTAACATTTGACCGTCTTGCAGTTGGAGATAATTTTATGTAACTATCACAATCAGACCATATAGGTTCATTTGTAACTTTCAACACTTCCTGAAATTGGAGATATGGTTTGTTATTTGCATTTTCATCAACACCTGTTACTTTTACCTCCTCCGACGGTGATGCATAACTAGTATATATTTGTTCAAATATTGGAAGAAAACTAGAACTTGCAGTGCTCGGTTCGGAAAACAAATTCTGACCCATTGCATCAACTATCATCCTTTAATATAGATTTAATTAATCATAATATCTCTGATCCCCACTAACAAACGCTTGTATGTTTCGTGTTGGTGCAATCGGCCTAGGTCACGATTGACCAGGACTCGAGTTTGACTCGAGTGATATTTTGATGTTTCGACAAAAACATATGACAATGTAATTGTCATGGTAAAGTCCAAGTCATGAGTACTTGGCATGGTAAGTCCAAGTGGGACACTTGGCATTTGGGAAAGTCCAAGTCTTGAGTACTTGGCACAAGGAAAGTCCTTGAAAAGTCCAACATGGGTTGGCAAGGGAAAGTCCAAGCATGGGTCTTGTCATGGAAAGTCCAACATGGGTTGGCAAGGGAAAGTCCAAGCTTGAGTCTTGGCGTTTGAGAAGTCTAAGGGGTTTGATATTGGCGGCGTAAAGTCCTAGCGGAGTCTTGGCGGCGTAAGTCCAATGTGCCTTAGCGGTGTAGACACCGTTAGCATGACATAGACGATGGAAGCACCTGAAGGCTAGCGTGATGGATGAACAAGTCATGGATGACTTGGAGGGATCCGAGAGGCGTAAGGCTGATGGAGGTGGCTAGAAGGCTTAGGTCTAGGTTAAGGGTGGTCTAGCAAGTATGGGAGAATCATACTTAGGTTAAAACCTCATTATGGCAATGATCGTGATGTCGCCGAGTGAGTCGAGTGACCAAGGGGCGTCGATCGACTTTGATTGAGTTGCGAGCATAAACGCTCACGAGCCGATTGAGTGATCGACTACAGGCATTGGCAGTCGACTACCAAGAGTCCCATTGGAACTTATCCAACATGGATTGAGCCATTGTCTCACAGCTACAGTGTTGGCAGTCGACTGTCAGGCGGAAATCCATCCCGACGCAAGATAAAAAGGGGAGCTTGTGGAGGATTTCATCATCAGTTCTTTGGGAGCTTTGGTGAGGCGATTTGCAGGTGCATTTTAGGGTCCTTCAAACTCATTCAAGCAACCGAAAAGCAAGCGCTCAAAACCCTAGTTTGTAAAGTGTTCTTTACATTTTCACTTGTATTTGCTTGTTTACTTTGTATTACTTATTGTAATTCATTGTACAAGGTTTCTCCACCTCCGACTTGTTGTCGAGAAGGAGTTTTATTGCTTAGTGGTGTTTGTGGCATCGCTAGGGTTCGTACGAACCCAATCCGTGGAGTAGGAACTGTTTCGATTCCAAACCACGTTATATCGTGCGTGTTGTGATTGTGTCTTGTGTTTGTATTTGTTATTGTTTATTCGGCTGCGTACTAACAAGATCGTAGACAAGCAACGCGAACGAATTCCATCATCGTACGGTCACACGCTATTCACCCCCCCTCTAGCGGCCTCAAATCTCCTACAATTGGTATCAGAGCCCGGGGCTCCTCTACGGATTAACAACCCGGAGTCAAGATGCTAGAGGAACAAGATGGAATTCAAGGAGAGATTGGGTGACGACATCAACGTTCCGCCTTCCTTTGACCGCGAAGATTTTGCGTATTGGAAAGGTAGAATGATGCATTTTCTAATGTGTGATTTTGATAATTTGATTAGTGTCTTAGTAGGTTTTGACACTCCAAAAAACGAAGAAGGAAGAAAAATCAAGAAGAAGAATTGGAGTCAAGAACAACTCCGATACTATAACATCAACAATAAGGTAATGGGTATTTTGCTTAATATAATCCCTAATGATATTTTGATCAAGATAGGGGATTGTAAAGACGCCAAGGAGGTATGGAACAAATTGGAAAAATTCCATGAAGAGCCTCACTCAATCCAAGAAGATGAGGAGGATGAGGAAGAGAGCTCATCCTCACAAGAAAGTGAGGATTCGGAGGTCGAGGAGTGTTCGACATCCGAGGAGGAAGAAGTGGTGGAAGAGGTAGAATTAGAAGAAACCTCAACCTCTAGGATTGAGGGGGAGGGGACTAGAACATCTACAATGGAGCAACCCCAAGAAGAAGCTTCGACATCCGGTCAAGATGAAGAAGCTCAAAATCCGATTCCGGCACCTACAACCACCCAAGGTAACTCAAGCATATGTGTTAATAATAAAATGCATATAATATGTTTTGAGTGTAGGGAAACCGGGCACTACAAAAGCAAATGCCCAAAGAAGTTAGGAAAGCTCCACCGGCACCAAAAGTCAAGGATGTCGGTTCCCCAACACCTAAAGGCAAGGAGCACATCATATGCTTCAAATGCACTTCAAAAGGACATTATAGGAATCAATGTCCTAGGGGGAGCAAAAAGACCCAAGAAGGAGCATCACATGTAGGGGGAGCTACTAAGGCAAACCCTAAGGTATATCATTTCAATAATGCTCATTCTTCTAGGTTTAATGTTAAAAAGCATGATTTTAATTCTCTTGCAATTCATCATGAAAAGCATGCTAGGAACAATAAATATTATTGTTTAGGATCTAAGAGTGTCCATTTTGAAACTAAGGAGAAATTTGGGACTAATGTCCCTAAAAATATTTTACCTAGGGAATCTATCAAGAAAATAGGAGAACACCTAGGTTTTAATCCTAAATGGACTAGGCATATGCCTAGAGGAAATGGTAATGCCCAAGGACCAAATGAGAAATCAAAAATTGGGAAATTAGAGTTGGAAAACCAAGCCTTGAGGTCAAGGCTTGAAAAACTAGAAAAGACCCTTAGGAATATACAAAAACAAGTTCAAGGGTCTAGTGGTCTAAGTCAAGGGTCCAAAAGTCAAAGTCAACACCTAGGACCTAAGAGTCAAAAGTCAACCAAGGGCAAGCAAGGTTTGGGTCACAAACCTAAGCCTAAGGTGGCTTATCATAGTGTTTCATTTGATTATGGAACACAAACTAGGTCTAGGAAGACCAAGGTCAATAGGGAAGTCATCCCTAGAGTTGACCAAGGTGTGTGCCTAGTGGCTAGGGTTTCAAAGAAACCTAGGGAAGCCACTAAGAAGGTTGCAAGGGGAGTTACCCCTAGAGTCAACCTAGGTAAGACCAAAATGACCAAGGCTACCAAGCCTAGGAGGGTCATTAGGAAGGTATCTAGGGAGGTCATCCCTAAGGAATACCTAATTAACCCAATGAGCTCAAATAGATTTTGGGTTCCTAAGGGCGTGATTGACTCACGCTAGATGGGTTAGGTCATGTCAACCTTGATTGAATGGGTAGTTAACTCAACCATAGCAAAGTTGACATTTTAGGTCATTTCCAAGGTTATGGATATCTTGGAAATAGATTTGATTATAAATCCTAAAGGTTTTTAGGATGTGCCAATATTAATTATGAAGTTTGATAAATCAATCAAATTGGCACAACTTAGGGTTTAGAGTCACAGTGTGTCATTTTGGGTTTTTGGCACACTTGGGAGATCAATAGGAATATGACAAAAATATACTTAATTATCTCAAAAGGCAATTAATATTATATTTTAGGTATTATTATCCCTATACTTTTTATTTGTCATGCCTTGATTTGTCATATGTCATGTCATGACATCATACTCATCTTTAATCTTTTATATGTCATGATCATGCTAAGGGTTAGGATAAATGTCATGTGCTTTATTTTTATATCATATGCCATGACATCATGATCATTGGCCATGATTTATTTTTGCTATTATTATGTCATGATCATTTCATGCATTTAATTGATTAAAATTGATTTAAGGACAATGACATGACTTGGAGTCCCATTTATAAAGGAATCAAGTAGAGTTGCCTTAGAAAAATGCATGAAACCCTAGTTTAGGGAGAATAAAACTCACATCTCACATTACATTGACATGTATGTGTATTTTATACACCCTAGATACATGTGAGATGCTAGGATATGAGTTGAGTTCAAGGTGCATAGTTTTTGCATCTAGATGAACTAAAACTCATCTAATTTCAATGGTGGATCTTTGGGAAAGCTTGTGTACAAGTCATGTACATAGAGCCTAAGGGATATGATCCAATATAGGTTTTTAAAAATATTTTAAAATTCTTTTAGAAAACCTTGATAAAGTCTATCTTTTGATAGCAATCACCATTGATAGAGTTGATACAAAATAGAGCCAAAACATTGAAAATTTCAATGGTTTTGAGTTTTGTATTAAACTCACTATTTTATGAGTAAAATAATTTTAAAATATTTTTCACCCATTTTTTTTCTAATAAGTGATATACGTATCAAATTTTGTGATTTTTCGATATACGTAGAATTACTTATGCTTTTTCAAAATTCGATTCTGATAGTTGAAATTCGAGAATTTGATTATCGATCGACCACGCATGATGGCGATCGGTGATGTGAGTGTGATCAACGATTCCGACATCGTAAGTAGTCATCGCTGATTTCGGAAAAACTAGGTTTGGTTAGCCCGTGTTCAGCTGCGGTTAAGGTCCCTAACCACTCCTAACCCTAGGATATGCTTTGGGAAGCATTATAAAGGGTGAAAATCTATTGGATATGGATTAAGAGAGTTGTTTAGGGTTTGTATCAAATTTAAGGTGGGGAGAGTTCATGTTTGAACTTTTAACCTTATTTTTGATGGTTTAGAGATCCTATTGGCTTAGGAACTTCCCAAGGACATTATTGGTTCAATGGTCAAGGGGGAGTAAGCCTTTAGGGGGAGTTATCCATCTTCACCGGTGGTACTCCCCAACTGCTCTGTTCGCCGACCACAGCTCCACCTCTGGCCGGAATGACCAATCGCAGTGACGCTGTCACCTTGCTGCTCGCGGGAGAAACAACGAGCTGTGATGTAGAGATCGACCGAAATTAACCAAGAATCGTGCTCTTACCTTGCTCCGGCGACAACCGTGAAAGCCCCTTCCTCCGACGCTCTGCTCACTGCCGCCCCCTAGATGTTGCCAGCCACTCTTTGCTCCCAGCGACCACACTTGCCGGAATCTTGACCGAAGAAGACTGCCGAGGGAAACTGGTCGCCGCTTGCAGAGAAAGGCGGTTGTGGTCGACGAGGTCTCGAGAGGGAAGGGAGCTCGCGAGAGAGGAAACAGCGAGGAGAGGGAGACTGCGGCGAAGGGAGAAGGAGATGGCTGGATCGGGCGGAGATCGGACTGGATCGGCATCGGCGGCAGTGAAGAGGCGGCCATCAACGGCAAGCGGTGCGGCGACGGCGAGCACAGGCACGAGGGAAGGAGACGCGAGGCTCTGGTCGCCTCAGAGACGAAGAGGAGAAGTCGCGGGCGATCGGGCTGCAGCGTAGTGGCGTTCGGCGAGAAGAGGGAGCGCGACGGTGAGAAATCGTGAAGAAGAGGAGTCGCGAACCGAAAGAACAGCACCATCGGGAAATCAGGGAAACCAACAAGATATAAAGCTTTTTAATTGAACCAATTAATTCCTAGCAAATAGTCTAAACAGGCTTTACAAAAACTTGTTCGCTTTATCCCCATGAAACATCCATAAACCTTCTGTTTAAATTCAGAAAAAATTTTAAAAATTCCTGGAAAATTCCATAGGGTATTCTCCCAATTATCCAACATTTTATTTTATTTTGTTTTATATTTTTTTTTCCCGGTATTTTACATTCTCCCCCACTTATAAAAATTTGGTCCCCAAATTTCGTACTAACATGCAAAATTTACTTCAAGCAAGTTTCCGAAAGGATCACATACCTTCCTCAAGTGATCAGATGAGACTATCGGGCTCGGATAGTATCTTCCAGCTCCCACATAGTCTCCTCATCGGTATGATGTTGTCATCCAACCTTTACGAGTCGGATGGTTTTTATTCTGCAACTGACGCTCGTTGCGACCAGGAATATGCACTGGAATCTCCTCGTAAGTCGCATTAGACTGAGGTAGAATCGGAACCTCTTTCAGAACATGATTAGCAAGCGTCACGTATTTCCTCAGTATAGAAATAGGAAAATACGTTGTGAACACCCGCAAGTGTCGGAGGTAAAGTCAACCGATAAGCTGCACCTCCATAATCCACGACACAAGATCTGAATAGATCCTCCAACATCTAAATGATACACTCAGACTGTTCATCTATTTGCGGATGAAACGTTGCACTAAGCCGAAGCTCTGTGCCCATCGTCTAGTGCAGACTCTGCCAAAATCACGAGATAAATCATGAATCTCTATCCGATATGGTACTTAAAAGTACCCCACGCAATCTGATAATCTTTCGGTAATACAACTCTACCGAATGATCCAACAAGTACGATCCACGAATAGAAAGGAAATGAGCTGATTTGGTCAGTCGATCCACACTCACCCAAATCGCATCATGTCCTTTACAGGTCCTAGGCAATCCCGTAACGCAATCAATCGTGATATGCTCCCACTTCCATTCCGGAATCGGAATTTTCTAGATCAATCCATCGAGTTTTTGATGTTCAGCCTTCACCTATTGGCATACTAAACATCGAACAACAAAATCTGTTATAACTCTCTTTATACCATTTCACCAGTATAAACGTCTCATATCCCGGTACATCCGAGTACCACCAGGATGTATAGCAAATCTCAAACGATGTGCCTCCTGTAGCAACTCTTTCTTAAACACTGCAACTCCGGAACCCACTATTCTTATCAGAGAGAAATCCATCAACCATCCAAGATACACTCCACACACGTTGTAAGTGCATGGAAGACTATAGCAATAAATCTCACTTGTTACAACTATTTGCGTACCAGCAACTCTATAGTAGCTACCCAGTAGCTAAACAAAACTCCATTAGCACTTCTGCTCCATATCACTACAAATCCAAACAATAACTACTAATGCCTTGTCATGTATATGACAGACTATCTCGTAGTTTCTTAACTGACGTAGGGATAAGATATGCCTCATTCACTGCATCGGAATCGTTTCGATCCCTGAAACGATGCATTTGCGTACATCATCCTTTTATCCACTCCGGAAGGATTAACTAATACTCGTGTAAAAGTTAACCGCCGTCTAGGTCTTGTAACTGGTTTCACCAGCTTCCGACTAAATGATTTCCATCATCACCTTTGTCAAACAAGTCTGTGGTATAGTAATGCCAAACATTCTATCCACATCTACAGAACTAACTAAATCATACAAGGAAAACCACCATCTACAGTGGCCGAGTGCGCAACTCCAACTACCACAATCAATAGTGGCCAAATTACGCAACTCCAACAACTACAAAAGGATCCAATCGTGTTCAGGATACACGATTCTCAAATTCAGTGACGACTAAATCGTTAATTAGTCTAGCAACTTAAATCAAAATCCATACAATTCATACCAAGTATGAAATTGTCGTCTCCACACACCTGCATCCCCTTTACTCTACGCTGATGATATATATTAATCATCACAATGACAATGATAATTGTATGACACCATGTCACTACAATATCAACCCTCTAGTCGTAAACCAACCTTAGAGTATACACAGGTGTCTTTGGCTGATCTCAATAGATCATCTATCCACAACGAAGGATATTCTTCACAATAACTACTGTATTCCATCATCGATAATCGATGCATACTTCCAAAGGTCCATCTCTCTTTCAACAAAGAGTTCCGGATCTTCTCAAGGAGGAATACTGGGATAGATAATATCCCCTCCAACATCTCCTATAATCACAACTTACATTCTTCCAATTTCTATAGTGTTTAACAATACTGATACCAACAAAACTATCACCCGGTCTGTGATCTTCGATATCAGAACTATTTCCGCAATCATTTCGATCGCCTACTCCACTTGCCTATGCAACGGTAAGCCTTAGAGTTCATCCGAAACTATATCCGAAGGCTTTTGGATTATACGCACATCCGAGAGACATATCATACCATACTTCCAACAATTTAACCATCTGTAAGGATATGTCTACAGTAAAAGTATGTCTATCAAAGTCTAAGGGTCTCCCTTGACTTCTTAATTGTTGGTCCACATCTCACCCGATGGTAGAGATACCATCGACCCACAAGTCGATGTAAAGGACCCTTTTAATCAAACTAAGAATGTTCTAGACACAGATACCTGTAACTACAAGCATCTCTCAACATATTAACCTTGAGGGTAAACTAAAGTAATACCCTGAACAATCCATTACCTGTCGATCCGATCCAAAGGCTCCCCGCAGGTCTCGGCCTTTCTCTGAAGAGAATAAGATCAGATCCAACAGCTCGCGACAAAGCGGTCGCATTTCTGCGATGAATGATCCTAGGATTTTTCCTAGATCATCTGATCCTATCACTTAAATCTACGAGCTACAACTGTAGAATACAAAATAAATATGACCACCATCGTATACTCTCTCCTCTATACTAATCAAATCATATCTGGGGGTAACTGTTGTCTGCATGAGTCTTCCACGATGTCTTATGCTGATACTATTGTATAAGTCACTTCCCTTGAAGGGAAGTATCATGAAACTCCAAATATGCCTGAGGTAGTAGGTTGCTGCTGATGAGATAACCCAATCTTCTGTGTTGATCTCTGCTGTCGAGACGGTGTATTATCCTCCCGGAACACCATTGGTAGTCTTCAACTAAGTCTTCAAAGTACATCTCCTCCTCTGTACTAATTGCTCACAATAGCATCAGATGAACTGATCCAACAGATAATCTGACTTCGCGTGTCTTCGTGATCCGCACTGCACGCACATAATCCCTCCGGAGTCTTTGTTTTGATTTTGCTGAATCCATGAGAACATCCTGATGATCTGCGGTTGGTCTTCTATAATCGAAAAATAGCTCAAGGCCTGTGACCCTGATCTTGCTCCTTTTATCCAACATTCGGAGACTTCTAACTCTATTAAGTTGACCAGCAATATTTGCTTATCGGTCTCCAACTCTTAAACCCTTTTACGGAGTCATTTCTAAACTCCTGTCTCAATCCAACGTCTTCCGACAGGATCTGGTAGAAGATCCCGACATCCTAATCCAACAATAAGCCAATAACTCTGGGCGGCTTAAATCCTCCATTCATCTACTTGAGCTATTAGGTGGTCGTAACCTCTGCAAGTCTCACGACTCTACACAGTACAATATTACTAACCGAGCACCCTTTCTTGAAGCTCAAGAATTCCTTACAATGTGTCACTAAAAGTGACACAGGGAAATACTCTCTTTCAATATCACTAATCCATGATCAAGTGATATATTATTTCCCGAAGATTATTTTCTGCATCTATCACCAAATACCGGCTTGATCCCGATAATGGTATGCAAACAACTCTTCTTTCTCGGTATAACATGAGTTAAGTACTCAAAAGTACTCTCAAAGTTATACATCTCAGTATGAACAACTCAGGGATAAAATCCCTATGAAACACCGTAACCTAGTCTTCCGCTATCTGTATCACAATAGTCATAAGTCTTTCATTACCCATGTAATGATCTGACTAGCACCGTTAGTGAAAATCTCTAAGGCTGAAATCTCTGATTTCAACCAGAAATGTGACGACTTGACCCATGTTTTTCCAACTCGGTATCAGTCGGCTCTCAAAGGTAAATCACCTTTTCGACACGGTTCAAGACTCATAGACTCAACAGGTCGTTCCCGTGGTCAACTCATACCATGGTTAGGAATAATAACCAACATACTACATGTTATTCCTTGATATAAGCATCTAAATGCATAGCCAACATAACCGAGAGTATAAACTCTAAAGGTCACTCCGGTTGGTCGCCTCAGTGGACGACCCCTACTACAAGTCTGCACAGGTGTCATAACTATATTGTATACACCTACTAATCAAGTTTAGATAAATATCTACTAAACCATAAGTTTTTCAGGAATTCTTACCTTGTGCTGCTTGGAGCTCAGGCTGCTGTCCATCTCATCTCAAAAAACCAAAACCGAATAAATCGACTCTCAAGAATCTAAGACTCGACACAAAAACAACATTGTATGGCATCGCAGAACCTAGGGCTTTGATACCACTAAAGTTGTCACGCCCCGAGAGCATACCGAGCCGAAAATCAAACGGACAGCACCTCCCCTGTACGTGGCAACATTTCGGGTTAATACAAGGCCCGTACGCCCACAATAACAATAACATAACAAATAAAAACACAACAACATAACGAAACACAGCGAAAACTAATACAACGACATACCCATAACCCCACATATACAATACATCCACATCATGCATACCGGTATGACTAACACATCACAACCACATACAGTACATCGACAAAATCCGAATCTACAAGTCCACATGAACACAGTACACTACGAAAACTCCAAATACAATACATGGCGGACGCAAAGCCCAAAACCAATACGGGAGCCTTGGAGGTGAGATGAGATGTCACCGCTGGTGCTCCAAGTCATTACGAAGTCTTCTACACCATTACAGGCATGAAAAACCCAGGGTCCAGGGGGGTGGTGAGTAAAACTCAGCAGGTAATAGAAAAACATATATATATGCCATATCACATGTATTTTCAACAACATACTCTAGAGGTACAACAGGTATATCAGCATAGTATATAAATACAAGCATATACCGTCTAACCAAATAAACAACATAAAAATGCAGACATACCTGAAGTCTGCTACGCTACTCTGATCCAACCTGAACATATATCAAACATATATATATATAACAGGAAGAGTAGATCAACTCACAATATACTCTAGCTACAGGTCAAGGTATGTAATGGTCTGTCCAACCCATACCAGTATCCGACACAATCGTATAACAAATGCAAGAAACATGCATGAATATGATGTACACCCAAATGTAGCAAGCATAGTACAATCAAATGCAACATCACGATAATCATATATATATATATATATATACCGCATCTATATATATATTAATCTCAACCATCCATATATATATATATATATATATATATATATATATATATATATATATATATATATATATATATATATATATATATATGGATATATATATTATATATATGCTGCGCCATCGATCGGCAATGCGGCATGCATGGTCATGTCGGCTCACCCTAAAGCTACCACGACCCGATGTGACCTGGTGGCTCGAGCATGACAAGCGTCCCAACTCAACAACCACTACTCTCGGTGGTAGTGTGGCGATATGATCGAGTAGCATATAAGCGTAAAGAGCAAGCTACGATGGGGGTCCTGCTGTTGGTCTACTCTGATCACTACCGTGAGTGGTCGAGTGCCACACACGCGGAGGACTACGACGCCAAATCCAACTACCACCGTCGATAGTGGTAGAGTGCGGCACCACAGATGCTTTTCCCTCACCCCAGTTACTCCTCCCATGAGTAAGCAGTGCAGTGAGATATGGTAGTGACACTCTCAACCACAAGGGAGACCTCGCTAGCGTGCATGCAAATGACATGAATGCGATGTCTCACATACAGACATCCTAGACTCTCTATTCTACAGAGAATCATACTAATCGGATCAACACTCTCTATCTGCGAGAGTCGCATTAATCGATCATAATACTCTTCTATCCCGTAGAGTCATACCAATCTAATCGACGCACTCTCTATCCTGTAGAGAGTCGTACTCAACTGATCATAATACTCTCTATCCTGTAGAGAGTCATACCAATCTAATCGACGCACTCTCTATCCTGTAGAGAGTCATACTCAACTGATAGACGGACTCTCTATCCTATAGAGAGTCGTACTCGACTGATCATAACTCTCTCTCCAATAGAGAGTCGTACTCAACTGATCGACGCACTCTCTATCCAATAGAGAGTCGTACTCGACTGATCATAACTCTCTCTCCAATAGAGAGTCGTACTCAACTGATCGACGCACTCTCTATCCGATAGAGAGTCATACTCGACTAATCATATCAAGCTGGGACTATCGGTCCGCAGCGACACACTAATCACCCTTCACTTAACCATTACCCAACTCATGGTTGGTAACAGTATGCAACATACGGGTATTGAAAATAAATCCTGCATTTAGGGCATTGCCTACCCATAGATGACCTTTTTACCAATTTATAAATTGGGTCATCACCTGTACTAACATTTACACCCTACTAAACATCTAGGCCAATTTACATCACATCTATAACTCCTAAATCATGATAGAGTATATGTGATATCAACAATTGAGCATAAATATATCCAACGATAAGTTCAAGCATACGATAATAAGAGCAGGGTCAAGGTAATATGAACACCTAACATGCTCATATCTATGACTAAATCTGAATGCAATACATCTACCCGAACCAGGTAGGAAATTACCCACTTGCTTCGAAGACTCCTTTGAGAAGCTTGTGTTGATGGTCTTCGCATCCCAAGATCTCTACCTTGAATCAAATATCTGAAACGGTAGAATCAAACATAACCACATGCTTACACAATCAAATTTTTAGGGAATAAGAATCTAAACCAATCTCAATCCCTGATTAATTAACCAAATCCCATAGTGACATAACCTTATTCCATTCCATCATACTAATCAAGCATTCACACTTAGATTAACTAACAACCTATCAAACGATAAGCATCTGCAACTATTCAAACATGAACTTACCTCAAACGATCAATTTCCATAGCCCAATTGGATTCACAAGGCTCCTCAAAATCTGTAAATGTAGAAACCATAAACTTCTCTAAGCTTGACAGTCTCCACTACACAATTTAACCATTCATTTATCCAAATCTAAGGCTACCTAACACTGGTTCACATCCTCTTCTTCTTGATCTGTAAAAAGGATTTCAACCTCAACGGCAGCAGCAAGATCCCCAATCACTGCCCAAATCAGATCGAGCTCAGTTAAGGGAAAGAACCATATCTTGGAGTTGATTTCATCCAAGGTAGTAAGAAACTCAGCCCTTACCCGAAACTGAACTTCACCGGTGGTACTCCCAAGCTGCTCATTACGACCATAGCTCCACCTCCGCCGAATGACCCAATCGCAGTGTGTGTCACCTTCTTTGCTCATGGGAGAAACAATGAGCTGTGATGTAGAGATCGACCGAAATTAACCAAGAATCGTGCTCTTACCTTGCTCCGGCGACAACCGTGAAAGCCCCTTCCTCCGACGCTCTACTCACTGCCACCCCCTAGCTGCTGCCAGCCACTCTTTGCTCCCAGCGACCACACTTGCCGGAATCTCAACCGAAGAAGACTGCCGAGGGAAACTGGCCGTCGCTTGTAGAGAAAGGCGGTTGTGGTCGACGAGGTCTCGAGAGGGAAGGGAGCTCACGAGAGAGGAAACAGCGAGGAGAGGGAGACTGCGGCGGAGGGAGAAGGAGATGGCTGGATTGGGCGGAGATCGAACTGGATCGGCATCGACGGCAGTGAAGAGGCGGCCATCAACGGCAAGCGGTGCAGCGACGGCGAGCACAGGCATGAGGGAAGGAGACGCGAGGCTCTGGTCGCCTCAGAGACGAAGAGGAGAAGTCGCGGGCGATCGGGCTGCAGCGTAGTGTCGTTCGGCGAGAAGAGGGAGCGCGACGGTGAGAAATCGTGAAGAAGAGGAGTCGCGAACCGAAAGAACAGCACCATCGGGAAATCAGGGAAACCGACAAGATATAAATCTTTTTAATTGAACCAATTAATTTCTAACAGATAGTCTAAACAGACTTTACAAAAGCTTGTTCGCTTTATCTCCATGAAACATCCATAAACCTTCCGTTTAAATCCAGAAAAATTTCTAAAAATTCCTGGAAAATTCCATAGGGTATTCTCCCAATTATCCAACATTTTATTTTATTTTGTTTTATATTTTTTTTCCAGTATTTTACAATGGTAAAGTCCAAGTCATGAGTATTTGGCATGGTAAGTCCAAGTGGGACACTTGGCATTTGGGAAAGTCCAAGTCTTGAGTACTTGGCACAAGAAAAGTCCTTGGAAAGTCCAACATGGGTTGGCAAGGGAAAGTCCAAGCATGGATCTTGGCATGGAAAGTCCAACATGGGTTGGCAAGGGAAAGTCCAAGCTTGAGTCTTGGCGTTTGAGAAGTCCAAGGGGTTTGATATTGGCGACGTAAAGTCCAAGCGGAGTCTTGGCGGCGTAAGTCCAATGTGCCTTGGCGGTGTAGACACCGTTAGCATGACATAGCCGATGGAAGCACCTGAAGGCTAGCGTGATGGATGAACAAGTCATGGATGACTTGGAGGGATCCGAGAGGCGTAAGGCTGATGGAGGTGGCTAGAAGGCTTAGGTCTAGGCTAAGGGTGGTCTAGCAAGTATGGGGGAATCATACTTGGGTTAAAACCTCATTTTTGAGGTTGGCAGTCGACTGACATTATGACCGGTTCGACTGCCGTGAGTCGACTTGAGTTTATTTGCCGCGTTTAAATTTGAAATTTCTCTGGCGATCATTGCTCATTGGAAGCGATCGGTGATATCAACAATAGTCGAGTGCCAAGGGGCGATCGACTTCGATTGAGTTCTGCGAGCGCGCTCCGTAGCCGTGGGCGATCGACTACGCGTTAGCGCCGATCGCCAATGTTGATCGATCGCTAAAGTCCGTTGGAACTTGTCCAGCGTGGATTAGTCGTTGTCTCATAGCTATCTGATGTTAGCGATCGGGGGACTTATGGCGTCGGTATCGTCGGCGGAAATCCAGCCCGACGCAAGATAAAAAGGGAAGCTCGTGGAGGATTTCATCATCAGTTCTTTGGGAGCTTTGGTGAGGCGATTTGCAGGTGCATTTCAGGGTCCTTCAAGCTCATCCAAGCAACAGACAAGCAAGCGCTCAAAACCCTAGTTTGTAATGTGTTCTTTACATTTTCACTTGTATTTTCTTGTTTACTTTGTATTACTTGTTGTAATTCATTGTACAAGGTTTCTCCACCTCCGACTTGTTGTCGAGAAGGAGTTTTATTGCTTAGTGGTGTTTGTGGCATCGCTAGGGTTCGTACGAACCCAATCCGTGGAGTATGAACTGTTTCGGTTCCGAACCACGTTATATCGTGTGTGTTGTGATTGTGTCTTGTGTTTGTATTTGTTATTGTTTATTCTACTGCGTACTAACAAGATCGTAGACAAGCAACGCGAACGAATTCCATCATCGTACGGTCACACGCTATTCACCCCCCCCCCTCTAGCGGCCTCAAATCTCCTACATTTCGTTCATACTCCTCATTAGATATGATTGATTCACCATGACATGTCCAATTTTAATAATTCAAGATAAAATCAAATCAATAAAAATGTTCTTAAACTTTATCACACTGAAAAAATTTATTATTATGACACTTTTTACATGAACACTCACTACAAAAAAATAGTTATCTGAATTAAAATTTTAGAAGTGATCAAAAAGTGATTGTAAAAGATACACTTTTAGAAACGGTCATAATTAACTGCTCCTAAAACCAGTTCAATTGGTCATTTTTTTAAACGGTTATTAAACCATTTATGTTGGTCACATTTAAGAAGCGGTTAATAACTAATTATATAAATTGACTTTCAGGAGCAATTTTTTACCGCTCATTAAGGTTGCATACGATTTTTTTTTTTAAAAAAAAAAAGCTACATGGATTTTTGATTATTTTCACAAAAATCTTAAGTAGTCATCTTGGATTTGAGAGGTCAGTGTATCTTATATTATTTTTACAAAAAGTCCTAGGTAGCAGACTTGGCTTGGAGAGGTGTATGCATCATATAATTCTCACGTACAATTCCACCTCTATGTTTCAGCGACCTTCTCTGTTCTAGTGATTTATCAAGATAATTGCACCCTAATATCATCCTTCCACATCCGTATCCTAATAAATTATCTTTGGTTTTGTTTGTGTAGATAATTTCTTGGTTTCGTTTTCGCTTTGTGATATTTTTTTAAGTGTTAAAAATGATAAAATTGTAATCGATTAGGATTTGTATTGGGATGGTAGATTTATAAACTTTTCCAATGAATCCATTGATTTGTCCTTTTGTCCAAGTTATTTGTATTGTTTTTCAAATTTATTATTGTATTTTGTATATTACAGTTTGTGTATGATGTTAAACTTCATTTTCACATTTTTTTTGTTGTAAGTTGAATAATATCAAGGATTTCTCGTAAGACTATTAGCATATATGATTTTTTTTTTCTTACGAAATCCTTCTATTTATATATTTGAAATTTTATATTTAGGAATTATATTTTTCATTCATAAACTCAATATTATTATGAGCAAAATTAAAAAATTATTCCACTCCAATAATAAATTCATCAGTTAAATCTCAACTTTTAGATAAATTTTTTTTATACATCCAACTCATTTCTTTCTGTATTTTTTTTTTCTAAATTTATATAACTATTAGCTCTATTCTCATCATTTTACATCGATACTAATTCAACAACCAAATTATACTCAAAATAAATTCTGGTAGTACATATATCAAACTAATAATGAAATTCTTTACTTAAAAAAATAGTAAAAGGACACTATATTGGAGAATGATGATTACAATAATTTCAAATGGAGGGGTGGAGAGTACTATACTGGTGGAAGCAACGAATACATTGGCAATAAAAGACCTGCAACGTATGCACCGAACACCTAAAGGACGAACAACTCTTTCAACCTATATAATATAAATAATATCAAATGATTTAATCCTTATAAGATGAAGCATCAAATTTGTACATTAAATTTGAAAGATTTTGAAGGACCCATTAGCCCAGCAAACCATGTGACCCGACCGCTCACGTAGCTCGACCACCCAAGGAATAGCACACGAGACCCGATAGTCCAGCAACCCATGCGACTTGGCCATCTAGGCCACGTTGGGGCCAACACCCCGACTGCATGCTAGGGCGGTGTTGGGGTTGACACCCCGACCATGCACCAGGGTCATATCGGGGTCACTACCCTCACTGCGTGGTAAGGTTGCACTGACCACATAAGGGAACCACCCCCACTGTGTGCCCAGGCCACGCAAGAGCAACCACTACCTGGGTCATATTGGGGTCGATACCCCAACCACACGACCTTATCGCACAGGGTCGCTCCCCCACCGTGGATGGGGGTGACACATTTCCGCACAAGGGACGACACCCCCATCAGGCGGCTAGGCAGCGCAAGGGCACCACCCCCATAGCGCAACCACTAAATCTATGTAGATCAGGCAATCCAGCCATTGGATCTACACAGATCTGGTGTTCGCCGAACTTTGAGAGAGAGGGAGTGAGAGAACATGTGCGTACCTCCCGTTTTCATTTACACGCCAAGCATTATGAGCGAAAATTGGGTTGGGGATATATAATTTTGATTCTATGATGAAAAATATTTTGTCGCAAAATTCATGGCAAATTTGCAACGAAACCAAAATTCATCATAAAATTTGATGACGAAAGTTAAACTCGTTGAAAAATTTATGACGAAGATAAAAAATGTTAGGACCCTTGGAATGGCTAGAGGGGGGGTGATTAGCCTTTCTTTCTTTCTACAAAAATGTTAGCGGAAGCAATACAAATATAAGCACAAACAAAAACAAGAAACAAAGCTGACACCCGATGTAACGTGGTTCGGAGATGACGCTCCTACTCCACGGCAATCCGTAAGGTGGATTAGCCATAATCAATCTTCACTAGAATCTCCTTTGGATGAACCAAGGTGGAGAAACCTTATCTTACAATGCACTCCTCTTCTTTACAATGATGGAAGATTAGGATTAGAGAAGAGGAGGTTTTGGATTGCTAAAAACACTTGGAAAGCTTGGTGAGCACGTAGGTGTAGTTTGGAGCAAGAGCACTAGCTTCACCAAGCTCCCCATGGCCCCTTTTTATAGAAGAGGGGCTATTTTTCCCGTTGGGTTTCGATCAGTCGACTGATGCTTACCATCGAGATTGCGCGCCAGCTCAGCGGCACAGCGATCTCCGCGGAGATTCGTAGCCGCAATCTCTAATGGCCAGGTGATCAGTCGACTAATCCCTCCATCAGTCGACTGATGGGATGATCGTCGAGTGAGACTGCATTCTGTGGCGATATTCCCCTTGATCAGTCGACTGATGCCCTTGGTAGTCGACTGATCACAGTATCGATCATTCGCTGCAGCGATCGACTAATGATTAGGGTTTCACCCGACTGGCCGAACGCTTGACCGCCGATCGATACATCGATATCGATCGATACTCATCAAGTATGAGTAATTCATACTTGATTTTATACCCTAGACCTAGACTCAACCTTCTAGCTCCTCAATAAGTCTTGCGCCTTCAGGATCCCTCCGAGTCCGCGACTTGTTCATCCTTTGCGCTTTGCTTCCAAAAGCTTCCTTCGGTTTCGTCATGTCTTGGGTTGCCAAATGCTTGGACTTTACGCCGCCAAGACTACAAGCTTGGACTTATGCTGCCAAGACTTTATTTTGGACTTCCTTTGTCAAGGTTCACTTGGACTTTACACTGCCAAGACTACAAGCTTGGTCTTACGCTGCCAAGTCCATCCCTTGTACTTCCTTTGCCAAGATCATACTTGGACTTCCTTTGCCAAGATCATACTTGGACTTCCCTGTCACTTAAACATTTTCGCAATTAGATCACAAGATATTGCCTAACTTAAATGATTATCCAAACATCAAAACATATATAAATGTTTGGAGCATTGTTGCACCAATAATCTCCCCTTTTTTGATGTTTGGCAATCATTTGAGTTAGGTCTTTAAATACACACATAATCAAATTTTCAATATGAATTATAACTTAAACACTCCTTCTCCCCCTTTGACATACATCAAAAAGAGAAGGATTCAAACATGAAGGAAATAATGTGTTAGATCTTGGACTAAGGTACAATATTGAAATTAAGCTCCCCCTTAATCCAAGATATGCTTTATAATGTGTAAACAATAGTTGAAGCAAAGCATACCAAAAATTCAAAAATTAAGTCCTAACTTTGCACCAACAATGGTTTTGGGGATGAAAAAGATATAATTTATGAAAACTCCCCCTAAAACACTGCATTAGTCAGTCCTAAATCTTGTTTATACGCAATATTATCATACTATAGTGTTAGGACATCAAAGATACACCAAATATCAGAAAATGGAGTTTATTATCAGAAAACACAGTGTATCAGTCGACTGGTTTCTGAACCAGTCGACTGCTAGGCCTGAAACCGAAATTTCAGCCTTTTCATCCCAATTTCAGAAATGCGGTAGAAATTCCAGAATTCTCGAAAAATCACGAAATTTTGCGTACACATTTCTGAATTCATACTTTATCAAGGAAAAATAATTTGAAAAATATATGTTTTCCAGATTATAAGATTGATACAAACTTGGAACCTATCAAAAGTTCTAAAGATTTTGCAAACTTTGTATCACTTTTGTGTTCCAATTGAAAACTGTTTGTCAAAATATGATGAACATAGTTTAAAATATATATTATTTGGAATTTTCAATCATGTTCTTTGAGCTATGTATTCATTACTTGAATACAAGCCTTCCCAATGATTGGTCCATAAGGTATTCATGTCTCTAGGTGTAGTATTGGCTCATAGTAATGCATCATAACAAGCATGATGAGTCAAGTACACCTTCCCTATCATCTCACATGTTTCTAAGTATTTCAATACAAAAATCAAGGTTTCTTAAGGCTTTTGTGAGATGCATCAAGGTATTAAAGAAGCTATATAAGTATAGGATCATGCAAATCTAGAATTTTACTCTACAAAGCACATACCAAGCTCTCTCCTTAATGATGAAAATTCAGGAAGAGCTTTGGTGAAGATATCGGCAAGGTTGGACTTAGATTCTACATAATTAAGTTCAATATCCCCTCTTGCCACATGATCTCTTATGAAGTGATGTTTCACTTCAATGTGCTTGGTCCTAGAGTGATGTACCGGATTTTTGGTCAAGTTGATGGTACTCATATTATCACAATAAACTTTAATGTTAGAGTAGTGTAGCTCATAATCCACAAGAGTATGTCTCATCCAAAGTAATTGAGCTACACAACCACCCATAGCCACATATTCGGCTTCGGTGGTTGATAGAGCAACACAATGTTGCTTCCTACTACTCCAACTAACTAGGGAGGACCCAAGAAATTGGCATCCACCACTAGTACTCTTCCTATCCAATTTGCACCCGACATAATCGGAATCGGTATATCCAAGCAATTCAAATGACCTAGTCCTAGGATACCAAAGTCCTACATTTAGGGTGCCTTTAATATATCTTAATATTCTTTTGACGGCTACCAAATGTGATTCTTTGGCACAAGATTGGTATCTTGCACACATACCTACCGCAAATAAAATGTCGGGTCTACTAGCGATTAGGTATAGTAAGCTACCAATCATACTCCTATAAAGTTTAAGATCAATTGATTTACCTTCATGATCACTATCTATCCTAGTGCTAGTGGCCATAGGAGTTGTTACAATTTTGGCATTTTCCAAACCAAATTTCTTGATCATTTCATTTGCATATTTGGTTTGATAAATATGAATACTCTCATTGGTTTGTTTGACTTGTAAACCTAGGAAAAAGGTAAGCTCTCCAACCAAACTCATTTCAAATTCATTTTCCATATTTTTTATAAAGTCTTGAAGAAGATCATCATTTGTTGATCCAAAAATGATATCATCAACATATACTTGGGCTATGAATATATCTTTTAACGTTGACTTTATAAACAAAGTTTGATCTACTTGGCCTCTTCTAAAATCCTTAGAAATTAAGAAGGATGACAATCTTTCATACCATGCCCGGGGAGCTTGTTTTAACCCATATAATGTTTTCCTAAGCTTACATACATGATTTGGATAATCTATGTTCTCAAATCCGGGTGGTTGCTCTACATATACTTCCTCCTTAATAAAACCATTTAAGAATGTCGATTTAACATCCATTTGGTAAAGTTTAAATCCCATGTAGGAAGCATACCCTAAGAGAATCCTAATAGATTCTAACCTTGCAACCGGGGCATAAGTCTCATCATAGTCAAGCCCCTCAACTTGATTGAATCCCCTAGCAACCAACCTAGCCTTATTTCTAGTGATATTTTCTTGATCATCTAGTTTATTCCTAAAGACCCATCTTGTAGTAATTATGGTGCTATCATTGGGTCTAGGTACTAATTCCCACACTTGGCTTCTCTCAAATTGAGCCAATTCATCTTACATTGCCAAAATCCAATCCGGATCATGTAATGCATCATTGATCGATTTGGGCTCAATTTGTGAGATAAGAGCAACTTGACTAGTAGGAGGTCTATGAAATGACCTAGTTCTTACTCCTTGAGATAGATCTCCTACTACTTGGTCAAGTGGATGATCTTGATGAATTCTTAGGTTTCTAGAAGGGGTTTCAATTTGATCATTGTTATCTTCCACCCTTCTTTCATCATCAGAGTCTCCTCTTCCTCCCCCTTGATCATTACCCCTAATGGTCAAATTTTGAAGTTTTTGGGTAATGTCTTGATTATTGTCATTAATATCCTTATCAATGGAGGACTTTCTAGGGTAGGTACTAGTAGTTTCATCAAATTGAACATTGGAAGACTCCTCAATCCCTTTGGTTCTCTTATTGTAGACTCTATACCCTCTACTTGTGGATGAGTATCCAACTAGGATTCCCTCATCCGCTTTTGATTCAAATTTTCCTAAGTTATCTTTGGTGTTTAGAATATAAACTTTATATCCAAAGGCTTTGAAATAATGAATTGTGGGTATAGTCTCATTCCATAATTCAAATGGTGTTTTTCCTAAAAACCTATGGATTTGAACCCTATTTTGGATATAGCAAGCGGTATTAACCTCTTCCGCCCACAAGTAGCTAGGTAGAGAATATGCATTATGCATAGTCCTAGCCGCCTCTTGTAGGGCACGATTTCTCCTTTCCACCACCCCATTTTGTTGGGGTGTTCTAGGACAAGAGAATTCATGCTTGTACCCTTGCTCTAAACAAAATTGTGAAAATTTTAGGTTTTCAAATTCACCACCATGATCACTACGGATCCGATTGATTTTGAGACTCTTTTCATTTTCAACCCTTTTACTAAATCCTATGATTATTTCTAAGGTATCATCCTTATGTTTCATAAAATAGACCCAAGTATACCTAGAAAAATCATCTACTATAACATAACAATATTTATTACCATTTAAAGATGGAGTACTATGGCAATCAAATAAGTCAAGATGCAATAATTCTAATGGTAAAGAGGTATTGGTTAGGGTTTTACCTTTGTATGATGCCTTTGTTTGTTTTCCTTCTTGGCATGCATCACACAATTTGTTCTTGACATACTTGATCTTTGGTAGCCCTTTGACCAACTCCATCTTGGCTACCTTGGCTATGTTTTTCATGTTGATATGCCCCAATCTTCTATGTCATAGCCAACTTTCCTCTTCTTTTGCAACAAAACACTTAGTAGAAATGTTAGAAGCATATGAAAGATCAACATAATAGATATTTGATTTCCTATATCCAACTAACATGCAATCATTTAATTCCTTGTGTCTAATCATGCATTTAGAGGATTCAAAGGAGACATGATAGTTTGCATCAAAAAGTTGACTAACACTTAATAAATTAAATTTCATATTTTCAACTAGCAAGACTTTGTGAATAACAATTTTGGGGGATACCTCAATTGTTCCTCTACCTAATATCTTGAGTTTTCCACTATTCCCAAAGGACACCGCTCCCTTCTTCACATATTTAATTGTGGAGAATTTGCTCACATCCCCGGTCATATGTGTTGAGCAACCGCTATCCACAATCCACATACCTCGCTCTCCTACCTAAATCACATGAAAAACACAAACTTTTGGTACCCAAACATTTGGACCGGTAACATTAAGTAAAAACTTCTTAGGTACCCAAGCTTTCTTAACCTTACCCTTAATAGTTGCTTTCCTATTTATTAATGAAATATAAGCAACTTCTTTTTCTTTTGGCTTATATCCTAAACCGGCCTTGTTATAAACCGCTCTTTGCCTACTAAGAATCATATCAAGACACTTTGAGCCATTTGAAAATTTTTCTAAACATGCTTTCAATTCACTAACCTCATCCTTAAGTTTGTCATTTTCTTCCTTAAGCATGCAAGAGTCAATATGTGAAAGCTTTTCATCCCTAATGGCCTTTAGTTCTACCTTCATGCTCTTAACCTTAGATTTTGACTTATCTAGAGCTTCTTTAAGATAGGCAATTGATTTATAAAGAAGCTTAATCTTGGGAGAATTCATTACCTCATCGTCACTAGATGACGATTCATCACTTGAAGAGTCTTCTTGGTTTGATGTGCCGGAATCATCTTCTAATGCCATGAGTGCCACATGGCGTGTAATGTGGCAAAGCTCATCATCGGAGGAAGAGTCTTCAACGCTTGGTGTGTCCCATGTGGTTTGAGCCACCATAGCCTCCTTCTTCTTCTTCTCCTTTTTGTCCTTTTTCTTTTCTTTTTCCTCCTTCTTCTTTAGCTCCGGGCAATTCGGCTTTATGTGTCCCTTCTTGTTGCAAGCATGACAAATCACATTATTACTAAAACTTGAATTACCACTAAATTTACCTTTTGAGAATGAGACCCTTCCTTGCTTCTCTATTCTTGAACTCTTTTGACCTTCTATAAAGCTTCTTGACAAAATTTGCCATTTCACTAGATGAGTCTTCATCACTACTTGACTCATTCTGGACTCGGATGATGATGATGCTTCTTTTCTTTCCTTCTTCTTCTTTTCTTTCTCAACAAATAGAGCTAAACCTTTTTCCTTAGAGGACATGTTAGTTTGCTCATGTAATTCGAACTCACAAAATAGTTCATCAATTTTAATTTGCGAAAGATCCCTAGTTACCTTAATGGCATCAACTATAGAAGTCCATAAAGAATTTCTAGGAAATGCTTATAAAATATACCTTACCAAATCCCGGTTGTCAACTCGCTCACCTATGATATGGAGTCCGTTCACAATTTCCTTGAACCTTCCATGCATTTGACTTACGGTTTCATGCATCTTCATTTGGAAGGCTTGAAGTTGTCCAACTAATAGGTCCTTCTTGGCCCTCTTTGATTCCTTGGAACCTTCATTTAGCTCAATGAGCTTTTCCCATAGCTCCTTGGCGGATTCAAAAGGCCCCACCTTGTTGAGTTGCTCCATTGTGACGTCGCATTGGATGGTGAGGACGGCCTTTGCATTTGATTCAAATTTCTTGTTTATTTCTCTTGTCCAATCCTTGCTTGGAATATGATGTCCATGTTCATCCACCGGTTCTTCGAATCCATCTACAATACTATGCCAAATTTCAATATTACTCATAAGATAGTACTTCATCCTACCTTTCCAATACGCAAAATGGCTCCCATCGAAGAGCGGTGGCTTGGCGGTGCTATATCCCTCTTGAAGAGTCATTGATGTCTTGGTTGATGTTGAGATCTTCCAAGCTATCCGGGCTCTGATACCACTTGTTAGGACCCTTGGAATGGCTAGAGGGGGGTGATTAGCCTTTCTTTCTTTCTACAAAAATGTTAGCGGAAGCAATACAAATATAAGCACAAACAAAAACAAGAAACAAAGCTAACACCCAATGTAACGTGGTTCGGAGATGACGCTCCTACTCCACGGCAATCCGTAAGGTGGATTAGCCCTAATCAATCTTCACTAGAACCTCCTTTGGATGAACCAAGGTGGAGAAACCTTATCTTACAATGCACTCCTCTTCTTTACAATGATGGAAGATTAGGATTAGAGAAGAGGAGGTTTTGGATTGCTAAAAACACTTGGAAAGCTTGGTGAGCACGTAGGTGTAGTTTGGAGCAAGAGCACTAGCTTCACCAAGCTCCCCATGGCCCCTTTTTATAGAAGAGGGGTTGTTTTTCCCATTGGGCTTCGATCAGTCGACTGATGCTTACCATCAGTCGACTGTCGCCGAAGCCAACGGCTTCTGAAACGCGATCTCCGCGGAGATTCGTGGGATCTCTAACGGCGGGTGATCGGTCGATTGATCCCTCCATCGATCGGTGATGGGGTGATCGATCGAGTGAGGCGCATTCACGTGGGCGATATTCCTTGATCGATCGGTGATGCCCTTGGCGGTCGGTGATCCGCGATATCGATCCGCTCACGCGCGATCGGTGATGTTTAGGGTTTCACCCTGACTCAGTCGAACACCTGACCAGTCGACTGATACATCGTATCAGTCGACTGATACTCATCAAGTATGAGTAATTCATACTTGATTTTATACCCTAGACCTAGACTCAACCTTCTAGCTCCTCAATAAGCCTTGCGCCTTCAGGATCCCTCCGAGTCCGCGACTTGTTCATCCTTTGCGCTTTGCTTCCAAGAGCTTCCTTCGGTTTCGTCATGTTTTGGGTTGCCAAATGCTTGGACTTTACGCCGCCAAGACTACAAGCTTGGACTTATGCTGCCAAGACTTTACTTTGGACTTCCTTTGTCAAGGTTCATTTGGACTTTACGCTGCCAAGACTACAAGCTTGGTCTTACGCTGCCAAGTTCATCCCTTGTACTTCCTTTGCCAAGATCATACTTGGACTTCCTTTGCCAAGATCATACTTGGACTTCCCTGTCACTTAAACATTTTCGCAATTAGATCACAAGATATTGCCTAACTTAGATGATTATCCAAACATCAAAACATATATAAATGCTTGGAGCATTGTTGCACCAACAAAAATCATCGTAAATTTTGGTATGAATTTTTCTTTCGTCGCAAAATTTACAATGATCTTCAGATTCATCACAAAAATTTGTGATGAATTTAATTTTCATCATAAAAATTTGCGATGAATTTCATTTTTGTCGTAAAAGTTTGCAACGAATTTCAATTTCATCACAAATTTAGCACGATTTTCATTTTCATCGCAAATTTACCACAAATTTCATTTTCGTCACAAAAATGATGAATTTCAGTTCCGCAAGAAATTTGTCATGAATTTCATTTTTGTCGCAAAAGTTTGAAACAAATTTTATTTTTGTCGCAAATTTTAGCAATGAATTTCAATTTCATCGCAAATTTGTCACGAATTTCATTTTCATAGAAAAAGTCTACGACAAATTTTATTTTTGTCGCAAAATTTAACGATGAATTTCAATTTCATCGTAAATTTGTCACGAATTTCATTTTCATAGTAAAAGTTTGCAACGAATTTTATTTTCGATGTAAAATTTTGTGATGAATTTCAGTTTTGTTGCAAATTTGTCACGAATTTCACCTTTGTCACAAAATTTACAACGAAACTGAAATTCTTCGCTATTTTGCCACAAATTGCATGCTTAGCCATGAAATTTGCGATGAAAGTTTATTCATCATTAAATTTGTGATGAACATATTTTTTTTATTGTTAATTTTATGATGAAATTTTTTTTTATAAATTTCAATATATTTTTTCGTCGTTAATTTCATTATAAATTTACAATGAATTATTTTTGTTATAAAAAGTCACCACTAATATATATATATATATATATATATAGTGCGTGTGAATAATATAAAATTTGACACGTACGTATTTACTCTCCTCACAAATATTCATGGAAAACCCCCCACTTGGAGAGTCTCCAAAGTAAAATGTCAACCAAGTCTAACATGTCATTTGTTGAGTCTAAAATGTCAATTAACTCTATCACACACTTTTTCTACATCCACGGTCCACCTGTAAAGCCATAACCTTCAATTGCCTTGTTATTTCTTCAAAGAATAGAATAATTCATGCGAATTTATTGTATTATCATAAATTCTCTGACCATGCATGAAGCTTGTTTGGAACGCCGAACTTCTAAAAAAATAAATAAATAAACTGTCAATGTCATCGATCTATCGATTTCATGGTTATTATGATAGAAATAAATTATAAAGGATCTTTTAAATTTTAACGCATTGCAGTCAAAGACAACGAAGAATCATCTAAATCCAGAGAACGATCCATATTCATTCTATAATTATCATATTGTCCCAATTAACACGTCATATCCGTGAGGACTGGAATGGGGGGAACTTAACAAATGCATAACATGGCTGATACTTTAGTGATAATCTCACATAACGTATGGCATGGAGAAAGACACCAAAGACGGCAAGATGATTCTTAATAACTTCAGTACTTCTCCCTTCCTCATTAAAAAAAAAAAAACTTAATTCGACAATAAATTCCCAATTTCTTTGATAAAAAATGACACGTGCTTTCATGGGCCACCTCCCTATATTTAATCCTGGCCTGATCCTATCCAACTTCTCTAGCCATTTTCTTCAAGCTTCTTGTCGAAGGCTAAGTATGACTGACGATCGAATTTTCCATGGCGTTTGTAATACCATTAAAATCGCCTAGTGGCAATGTCGCTAACATGCTCCCGAAGCTCCTCTCCGATCCGATTAGAGGTTTGGAAAACAAAGATCAAAACTTGCCTTTGAAAAACAAAGATCAAAGCCTCCAGAGGCGAAACTAAAATATTAATGAACATAATATAATATATTTAATAAAATAAAAATAAAATTTTTTACTGTATACATTTAAATAAAATAAAATTGAAAAAAAAAAAAATTTGGACCCAGCTGTCCACACTGGACCAATATAAACTCCACCTCTGAAAGTCTCCAACTCACTTACTCATAACCATAAGGCTCAACCTAATGAACTCATTATGACAAAATTTTGGGCTGCAATTAAGTCCTAATTAATTACCATCAATAGCACCTTGGTTCAACTCTAATAAAAAAATAACCATCTCAAAATTGAATCAGATCTAAATCCAACTTATAACTTACCACTAATCACCATGATCAGTTCCCTAAAATAAAATGCAGCTTTAGAAATGAACTATTACACTTGAATCACCTTCATGCACTGTGACAATGTTTATTGTTTATTGTTATTAATTTGAAATATCAAGGTATAAATTTTCTTTCCCTATTAGTTTTCAGAGTCGATTGCTTTGATCCCACGGAAGTTTTTCGACGGTTGATCTAGATAAATCAAGATGGCGCATAATTAGTACACATTAAAAACTCGTATGTCATCAAAAAATTGACCACACTGAGACGGACCATCAGGCATCACCACCACTCACACAATGCATTATTAGAAGAAGAAATCGACCTCTAAAATTATAAATAAAAATATAGAAAGGAGTCTAATACGTCATGGTCATGGGTCATTGTCATGGGCCAACAATGTTTATTGTTATTTAGAAATAAAAGTGGTCTATATCTCATGTTCATTTAAAATATTTCTCAGGATTTCTTTAATTTTTTAATCACGTGATTCTCAAAAATATTAAATATATTACATAACATTTATATCCATATTTTTTTTTTTTAATGATGGTTGTCAAGAAGATATATATATATAGAAAGAGAGCGAACGGGCAGGTAGGAGATGAGCATGGCGTCTTGGGTGACGAAGGTGGCGGAGGAGCTCGTAGCACCATGCAAGGCAACGCCTTGTGCTACGCTTCCTCTCTCTTCCATCGACCACACCCTGAATCAGGCCTGCATGCTGGAGATGATCTCCGTGTATCCAAACAATAACCGCTAGCACCGTCGTCACGACGTGTCATTACCGGCGGCGAAGGTCATCCGAGAAGCCTTGTCCAAGGCTCTTGTCCCGTACTACCCCGTAGCAGGCCGCCTTGTCTCCTCCGGCCCCGGCAACCGAGTAGAGGTGGCCTGCAACGGCGAGGGCGTATGGTTTGTCGAGGCGGCGGTGACAAATCGCAGCTTGGGCGACATAAATGATTGGGAATCGATCCCTCGCAGCGTCGTCAAAGAGGAGCTTGTTCCGAATTGTCCCTTTCACCTGAATCAAGAGGAGATGATGTTGATGATGCAGGTTTGTTTATATATAAATATTCTATCGTTTCAAATTAATTCCTAATAGTACAAAAATCCAATGTGGGTCTATTCTTAAAATTTATTTTATAATAATAAATTATTATTCGAATAATAATGTAAATTGTCGATAGTAAATTAATTAAATTGTGCAAGAACAGGTAACCGACTTTGAATGCGGTGGATTTATCGTCGGAATCAAATTCAATCATTTGGTGTTTGATGGCATCGGCATTGGACAATTCTTAAAAGCCATCGGCGAGATTTCTTGTGGCCAGACTTGTCCCTCTATCAATCCAATCTGGGATAGAGAGACCATTCCCAACCCTCCATTGCTCTCAAAGTCACTTCCACTTCTCCCAGCCAAGCTTGATCTTGTGAATTCCATGTATGATTTCTCAATTCAAACCGTCAAAAGATTGAAGGAAAAAATTGCAAAAGAGACTTCCAATCAATTCACTACCTTTGAGCTCATGGCTGCGATTATATGGAAATGTCGAACGCAAGCAATCAGTGTCGTAGGAGATGTCGGCCTCGCCTTTGTAGCTAATATTCGTCATTTATTGTGCCAACTATCAAAGGTTGGCTATTATGGAAATTGTGTATGTCTCTTAACTGTCACATTGCAAGCCCCTGTGCAGTTAGTAAGTCGCAGCAAGAACTCTTAAATATGTTGGGTTTTTCCGCCGCAAAACCGCTGCGTTCATGAAACCTCGAAGAAACATGTATGTGCTTGTATAAAAAAAACCCTAGATCTACCTTAGATCTAAGAGATAAGAGCGTTACCCTCGATGCGATGCCCTTCGCAAATCCCGCTCGTCCAAAAGTCCGCCGGAACTCGAGAGTGTCAAGTGCACACTCCTCTATGGTATCCACACAAGCAATAGGTGGAAGAAAAACACACTTGAGTGTGCTAGCACTCCTAGGGTGTCTCGGCAAGATGAGGAAGGAGAGGGAGAGAGCTTGAGGGAAGAGTTCCAAGGTTGAAGATGAAGTCAAGAGTGTAACCCACAAAAAAATGAATTTCCACTCACATAACCCCCAAATGTTGGCCGGCAACTTCATTGAGGGGGAGTTACATGCATGCATGTAACTCCCATGACCCTTGGTCTCCCTCATGATGTGGCACCAATTGACCAAGTCAATGATGATGTGGAGCATCATCATTGGCCGGCCATGCCTAGTCATCATCATGACATGGCATTTGGTCAAGTCAAACTTGACCTTTCATCTTCCCTCTCAAGTCAAGTCAAACTTGACCTCTAATCTCCCATGGTTGATCAAATCTAACCACTTGACTCAAGTCAATTTAATATAATGAATCTCTATTCATTAATTTAAAATTGATTTGATGAATCAAATCTCAATTAGACTCATTCAACACTTGAATCAACTTGAGTCTAACTCAATTAGTCTAATTTGGATTACTCTTAATCCAATTTGGTTCATCCCATGAACCTAATCCTCATGGTTCATCATATGAACCTAATCTCCATCTAATTGCTCTTATGTGTGTGACTTATAGGTTCTTGTAACGTTGGCAATGTCCCTAAACCGATTTAGGAACATAAGCAATGAGCGGTATCTAGCAACACATCATTGCTACCCAAGTTACAAGAATGTTGAGCTCCAACATCACCTTTGTGACTACTAATTGTGACTCTCACAATATGTGACAATGTCCCTCTATCCTTGACATCTAGATTGACCAATCGAGGCATAGACCGTGTCATCCTCAGTATAATCTAAATCTTGAACTCCAAGTAGACTCACTCTAATCAAATGAGCTCAATATCTCATATTGACTCATTTGGGCATGGCCATGCACTTCGTGGTCTCACTCTATCAAGAATATCGATGTCACCCCCGTCATATAGGAGGGATAGATCCCATCTACATCACTCACATCCCTCCGCATAATTCGTTACATACCCAGTAATCGCCTTTATAGTCCACCCATTTACGGGTGACGTTTGACGAAGCCAAAGTATGCAATTCATTATGTAGGGAACCATGGTGACTTCAGGTCTAAGGACTAATAGTCATACTAATAGCCACATGAGAAAGTATATGACACTCATATAACGATCCATGATACTTTCTCATGGCGGGTCATTCAGTATACATTCTCCAATGCATACCCATGTGTCAACTTGATATCTCATATCCATGACTTGTGAGATCAAGTCATCTTGTTGACCTACATGCTAGTCTCTACGCATTAACATTGTCCCTGAATGTTAATACTCGACTAGGAATGATTAAGAGTAGTGTTCTCTATATCATCTCATTATCGATTCAACCAATCGATTGATATAGATAAGAACCTACTACTCAAGGACATTATTATATTTAGTTATTTGGCACCAATACAAGTAAATATAATAACCATGCCTTAATAAATAGGAATATGATACAATAAAGTCCATACAACAATCATCATATGATTGGCTCTAGGGCTTTCACTAACAATCTCCCACTAGCACTAGTGCCAATCACCGTAGTATCTAATACCCAATGACCTAGTGTGACCATCATGCTTTTTCTGTGCCAAAGCCTTGGTCAAGGGATCTGCGATGTTAGCATCTGTGGGTACTCTGCAAATCTTCACATCTCCTCGATCGACAATCTCACGAATAAGATGGAAGCACCGATATATTCGGCCTCTGTTGTAGAATCAATAACTGTGTCCTGCTTGGAACTCTTCCAGCTCACAGTGCTACCTATTCAAGCAAAACACGAACCCTGACTGCGATCTATAATCATCACTCGTCGGGTTTGGAAGCCGCATCATTGTAACCCTTTACTAATCGCCTCAATATCAAGAAATATTCTTTAGTCCTTCTCAAGTACTTAAGAATATTCTTGACCGCTATCCAAATGGACGCCACCGATCGATCGTATCTACTCGTCATGCTCAAAGCATACGAGACATCGTGACAGTACACGGATGGCGTACATGATAGATCCTATAGCAGATGCGTAAGGGATCTTATCCATGCGGTCTCTCTCTTCTCTAGAAGAGGGACTTTGAGTCTTCGAAAGACTCACACCATGTGACATCGGCAGAAGTCCTTTCTTGGAATTCTGCATGGCAAACCGAAGTAATACCGTGTCAATGTATGTACTCTGACTTAGGCCAAGCAATCTCTTAGATCTATCTCTATAGATCTTGATGCCTAGAATACAGTCGCTTCACCTAAGTCCTTCATCGAGAAGCACGCCCCCAAGTCTTCAGCATCGTAGCGAAGGATGTCATTCCCAATAAGTAGTATGTCATCCATCCACATACGATGCAAGGAACACAACTGTGTTCCCATTAACCCTCTTGTAGACACAGGGGTTCATCTTCATTCTTGATGAAACCAAACTGCTTGATCGCATCATCGAATCGAAGATTCCGACTCAGAAGCTTGCTTTAGCCCATAAATGGACCTTTGCGACTTGCATACCTTCCCGATATCTGTGGATCTACAAAACCCTCGGGTTGTGTCATGTACACATCCTCGAGTAAGTTTCCATTCGTAAACGTGGTTTTGACATCCATCCGCCAGATCTCATAATCGTGGTATGCTGCAATAGCAAGCAAGATCCGAATGGACTTAAACATCGCCACTGGAGAAAAGGTTTCATCATAGTCAATACCATGAATTTGCTTGAAACCTTTAGCCACCAATCGGCCCTTATTGGTATGCGTAAGTCCATCCATGTCAGTCTTTCTCCTAAAGACCCACTTACACCCAATGGGTTTGACCCCTTCAGGTGGATCAACCAAAGTCCATACTTGGTTAGTGTACATGGATTCCATCTCGGATCTCATGGCGTCTAGCCATTTCTCGTAATCTGGGCTCATCACGGCTTCTCGATAGGAGGTAGGCTCATTCTCAATGAGCATAACGCGTCATCATGGTCGACAAGAGAAATGAGTATCTCTCAGCCGACGACGCACTCTATCGCACTGCCGAAGAGGTAGGTCTACTTGAACAGTGGTTGTTCCACAACTCTTTGCAACAACCTCATCACCCACAACACTTTGTGGTTCTGTTCAACCTCCATCAAGGCCTCGATGATATGGTCCTTATCTTGAATTTCTTCAAGATCGAAGAGTACTCCCACCGCTTTTCTAGAAACAAAATCCCTTTCTAGAAAAACCCCAGTCTTGCCACAAACACTTTGTCGAGAATGTTGAAGTAATATCCTTTGTATCCTTGGGATATCCAACAAAATAGCACCTATCGGATTTGGGTCCCGGTTTATGCGAGACTTGGCGTCGAGCGTAAGCCTCACAACCCCAAATCCTCATAAAAGACATCTTGGGATTTTTCCGTCCATATCGTATATGGTGTCTTTACCATGACCTTGGATGGTACACGGTTAAGGGTAAAGGTCACCAGGCAGCATATCCCCAAAAGGATATAGGAAGATCTGTGTGACTCATCATAGATCGTACTACCATATCCAATAGGTACGATTCCTCCTTTCGGATACACCATTCCACCGTGGTGTTTCAGAGGAGTGAGTTGGGATAGAATCCCACACTCGACTAGATAGTCACGAAACTCATGGCTAAGGTATTCACCACCTCGATCCGATCAAGTATCTTAATACTCTTGCCAAGCCGGTTTTGTACTTCATTCTTGAATTCTTTTGAACTTTTCAAAGGATTGATTTATGTGTCATAAGATACACATAACCATATCTACCAAGTCATCAAGAAATGTAATGGCACCATTGTAACCACCTCTAGCAACATCAAAGGACCACATACATCACTATGTATAAGTCCTAACAAATCTGTTGCTCTTTCGCTATGTCCACTAAAGGGAGTCTTGGTCATCTTGCCTAAAAGGCAAGACTCGCATGTCTCATATGATTCAAAATCAAATGAGTCTAGCAGCCCATCCTTATGGAGCTGAGATAAGCGACTCTCATTTATGTGACCTAAGCGACAATGCCAGAGATAGGTTTGGTTCAATTCATTTGATTTGAACCTCTTTGTACTTATGTTATAGATAGGGCTCTCTAAGTCTAGAAAGTAGAGTCCGTTCATTAGAGGTGCACTACAATAGAACATATCATTTAAATAAACTGAACAACATTTGTTCTTTATTATAAATGAAAACCCTTTCTTGTCCAAACAAGAAACTGAAATGATGTTCTTAGTTAAAGCAGGCACATAACAACATTCTTCTAATTCTAGTACAAGCCCAGAGGGCAGAGATAGATCATAAGTTCCTACAGCAACAGCAGCAACCCTTGCTCCATTGCCTACTCGTAGGTCCACCTCGCCCTTTGTCAATGCCTTGCTATTTCTCAGCCCCTGCACATTGGTACAAATGTGAGATGCACATCCGGTATCTAATACCCATGATGAAGAAATAGATAGATTGACTTCTATAACATTTATACCAGTAGAAGTCTCACTTCTCTTCTTCTTAAGATCTTCCGTATGCCTTGCGATTACGCCTTCCGGTGTCCTCGCTTCCTTGCGAAAAAGCAAGCCCCTTCCTTGGCTACCCCTCCTTTGGGTTTAAGTTCTTTGCCTTTGCCCTTGGCTTGGGACTTTCCCTTACCTTTAGGCTTGCCCTTGCCTTTCTTTTCGCACCATCAAAATGGTGTCGATTTACCCTTCTTGAGGTTAAGCTCTGCGATTCTCAACATCTTTGAGCATTTCAGTAATGGCTTATCAATTTCATTCATGTTATAATTCATGACAAATTGATCGAAGGCTCTTGGCAAAGATTGCAAGATTAGGTCATGGCCAACTTGGCCAAGTGGAAATCCCGGCCTTTGTAGGTTTTCTACGTACCCAATCATTTTGAGTACATATGTACCTACGAGTCCGTCTTTCATTTTGGACCCAAATAATGCCTTAGAGACTTCATATCTCTCATGCCTAGCTTGTCCTTGATATAGTTGACGAAGATGTCCAACCATATCATAAGCATTCATGAACTCGTGTTGCTTCTGAAGCTCAGAGTTCATGGTCGCGAGCATTAGACATGACACATCTAATGCATCATCTTGATGCTTCTTGTAAGCATCTTTGTCAGCTCGTGAGGCATTGGCAGGAGGTGCCTCCTAATGGGCCGCTCAGACGCATGACTTCCTTTCTTGGGTGAGAACAATTCTCGTGTTCCCTGTACTAGTCCAGAAATTTGCTCCATCGAGCTTGTCCTTCTCTGGACAGATCGCAGAGAGAGAGTGTTCGTGTTTGTTGACATAGTAATCTACAACATACAATGCAGAGGATTAATATCATATTCCTTTTATCATTTAATTAGGCCTTTAATCAAATGATGCTCCCACTAAATTATAGGAATTTTGTAGAATCGAGTTATGGATGTGGTCAAACCACTTTTACTAGATTCATACAAACTAGCTATAATTCTTGACAAGATCCACATCATACTAAGCCTTGAGTTAGCTTTGGCTAAATCGCCCAAGACTTAATCATACGATCGGTGGGTAACACATTACCGATTACATCTCTATGCAACTCTTGTTTATAGGATTAAGACCCACATTTACAAAAGACCTTGAGTTAGCTTTGGCTAAATCGCCAAGATTTAGTGTAAATGCGATCTTAACCTATCTTTCCAACGATTGGAATATGCCTATAGTTCTACTCGATCCAATTGAGTTAACTAGTTTTGCTCAATCTAATTGAGCTTACTCTAACCCGAAGTCGTGATAGGCGGGACCAAGATTGTCCCTCCGCACCCTACCAAGATAATATCGTTGCTCTGCTTTGGCAGATTCAACAACAACAAATGATCGAGGTAGTGATGGGTATCAAGGCTCGGTAGGCATTTTCGAGTTGATTCGATTATGATCTAATCTAATCGTAATGTGTATCTTATACGCATTTAGGCCTTTATTATCCTATATTAGCATGCATCATATACATACATTAATTATTCTAGCATGCATCATATACATACAAGAAAATTAACCTAGCATGCATCATATACATACAAACATGTTTCTACTAGCATGCATCACATACATACAAGCAAAATCAATTAAATATACATATATATATATCATTAAATGTGATATAGTCATGGCCCTACTACGATCTTCTCAAGCCAATGAGAAGATCGGACGGTCAACCTAAGGCTAGCGGCTTCTCCAAGCGCTTCCTTTGACCGCCATGTGTCGTCGTCACCCTTCTCGTAAGCTCGTCTTCAAGTGGACTTTCCACCGCTTCATTTTGTACATTACAAATATGAAACTCGAGTTACATTCGAGTCTAAAAACTAATTACAACTAGAATATTAAAAGAATAGGTGCGACGCGCAGGTCGCAAACACTTTACAACACGCACAACCACAAAACGGCACGCAGGCCGTATTATGAATTACAACACACTTAATCCAATCCAATTGGGTTATTGGGCCATGACAATCACAGAATTATACATAATTCTAAATTATGTATTTTTACAGAAATTTCTATAATTTTTCTTAATTTATTTCGAATTTATGAGTCAACTCTCCGTAACGGTCCCGCTAAGCGGTTTCCGGGCGCGATCGCGGGACATGGCCCCTTTCGGGGATAGGGGCAGCGCCCCTACTCGCAAAATAAACTTCGCGAGTGTCCCTACAATGATCTTACAGCGACTTAAGTCGCTGTCCCAAAAACCTAAAGCGAGAACTCGCCGATTCGGAGAGTTTTTCTCGACGGTTGAAGCCTACGAGTGTCCCAACACTCGTTGCTTCGACTCTACGAGAAAAATACCCAAAAATTCTATAAAATAAGAAAATTTACAGAAACATATAAATCTGTAATTTTTATATCTAATATAAAAACTACAAAAAACGAAACACATACATGCTTCGCACGTGGCTCTGATACCACTGTTGGGATTTTTCCGAGCCGCAAAAACCGCTTTTTGCGTTGCGGAACCTCGAAGCCCGACCCGCGGATCCGCAAGCAAAACAAAACATGTATGTGCTTGTATAAAAAAACCCTAGATCTACCTTAGATCTAAGAGATAAGAGCGTTACCCTCGATGCGATGCCCTTCGCAAATCCCGCCGTCAAAAGTCCGCCGGAACTCGAGAGTGTCAAGTGCACACTCCTCTATGGTATCCACACAAGCAATAGGTGGAAGAAAAACACACTTGAGTGTGCTAGCACTCCTAGGGTGTCTCGGCAAGATGAGGAAGGAGAGGGAGAGAGCTTGAGGGAAGAGTTCCAAGGTTGAAGATGAAGTCAAGAGTGTAACCCACAAAAAAATGAATTTCCACTCACATAACCCCCAAATGGTGGCCGGCCACTTCATGGAGGGGGAGTTACATGCATGCATGTAACTCCCATGACCCTTGGTCTCCCTCATGATGTGACACTAATTGACCAAGTCAATGATGATGTGGAGCATCATCATTGGCCGGCCATGCCTAGTCATCATCATGACATGGCATTTGGTCAAGTCAAACTTGACCTTTCATCTTCCCTCTCAAGTCAAGTCAAACTTGACCTCTAATCTCCCATGGTTGATCAAATCTAACCACTTGACTCAAGTCAATTTAATATAATGAATCTCTATTCATTAATTTAAAATTGATTTGATGAATCAAATCTCAATTAGACTCATTCAACACTTGAATCAACTTGAGTCTAACTCAATTAGTCTAATTTGGATTACTCTTAATCCAATTTGGTTCATCCCATGAACCTAATCCTCATGGTTCATCATATGAACCTAATCTCCATCTAATTGCTCTTATGTGTGTGACCTTATAGGTTCTTGTAACGTTGGCAATGTCCCTAAACCGATTTAGGAACATAAGCAATGAGCGGTATCTAGCAACACATCATTGCTACCCAAGTTACAAGAATGTTGAGCTCCAACATCACCTTTGTGACTACTAATTGTGACTCTCACAATATGTGACAATGTCCCTCTATCCTTGACATCTAGATTGACCAATCGAGGCATAGACCGTGTCATCCTCGTTAAAATCTAAATCTTGAACTCCAAGTAGACTCACTCTAATCAAATGAGCTCAATATCTCATATTGACTCATTTGGGCATGGCCATGCACTTCGTGGTCTCACTCTATCAAGAATATCGATGTCACCCCCCGTCATATAGGAGGGATAGATCCCATCTACATCACTCACATCCCTCCGCATAATTCGTTACATACCCAGTAATCGCCTTTATAGTCCACCCATTTACGGGTGACGTTTGACGAAGCCAAAGTATGCAATTCATTATGTAGGGAACCATGGTGACTTCAGGTCTAAGGACTAATAGTCATACTAATAGCCACATGAGAAAGTATATGACACTCATATAACGATCCATGATACTTTCTCATGGCGGGTCATTCAGTATACATTCTTCAATGCATACCCATGTGTCAACTTGATATCTCATATCCATGACTTGTGAGATCAAGTCATCTTGTTGACCTACATGCTAGTCTCTACGCATTAACATTGTCCCTGAATGTTAATACTCGACTAGGAATGATTAAGAGTAGTGTTCTCTATATCATCTCATTATCGATTCAACCAATCGATTGATATAGATAAGAACCTACTACTCAAGGACATTATTATATTTAGTTATTTGGCACCAATACAAGTAAATATAATAACCATGCCTTAATAAATAGGAATATGATACAATAAAGTCCATACAACAATCATCATATGATTGGCTCTAGGGCTTTCACTAACAAAATGGACAAGGATCAATTCCCGGGGAGGTCATGACTCTGGGCCATCGACAGACCCTCTCCTTTGCACTTGTCACCTGGGTCCTGATTTACCTTCTCCACCGGTAGGAGCAGCCGGAGGGGGCCGCTAATGTGGCGGTTCCACATTTATGAAGGCATCACTTGCAGAATTAGTGGGGTTCATTAGAGATGCCAAAGAAAGTTTACCAACAAAGTTTAAGGAATGGGCTTCGGGCAACTTCAACGAAGATCCATATAAGGTTTCAACTAGCTACAATAATCTGATTTTGTCAGACTGGAGATGGATGGAGTTCTATGAAACAGACTATGGATGGGGAATGCCCCACTCTATTTCCCCTAGACCACATGATTTTTCTTTCACTTGTGGCATCACTCTAAAGCAGCCTTTCCCTAAGGACGGTGTGCGTTTTGAAGGACAGGTAGTCATGAAGGAGCATGAGCAAAGGTTTATTGATGAGATCAACAAATGCATAAATGAGGAGAAGGTATCTCATAATGGACAAATTGATTTTCCACTTGAATAGTGGATCATGCTACCAAGACTGTTGCAACTAATTTTACTTCGAATATATAATAAATTGGGTGTCATGTATTATTGATATTATTGCATCTGTTTGTTCGAATTTAAGTGCTGAGGAAAAAAAAGAAAATATGTAAACTGTAAATAAAACTTACAACGAGTCGTCAGAATCTTCGCACTTCCTGAATTTGTAGAGATGACAATCTCTGCTCATCATCTGAGATTCGATCATGTCAGAAGGATCCTACTCTTCCACGAACTAAGTTCCTGCGCACCTCGACATTCTTAGAAACTCTCCGTTCTCTCTGACAGTCTATCGGCGATTCACGCACAACACTTCACTCTCCGACAGCCCTCACACTAGCATAACCTTCTTCCCCACTTAGGATCCTCTGCCTTGGACGAACACCCCCTTTTAAAGGGGGTGTTTTGCGCTACTGCAACACTACACGAAGTGCAGTTCGCGCACTTCGTGCAGTGCATGCACACATTGCCTGCACGCTGCTGCAGCAGTTACATCTCCCACTCGTCTAAGTTGTGCCACATATGCAAACGGTCACATAGACCATTAAGAGGTATTTAGCCATATAGACTAAATGAAGTCGAAGTCAATAGTCACATAAACTAATAGAAATATTTAGTCACATAGACCAAAATTAGCCGAAGTTCATAGTCCCAAAAGACTAATAGAATAGAGATGAATAGTCACAAAGACTATTAGAACAATCAATTCATACATAAGAAAATGGTTCATGTGATAGCAAACACATTGAGCAATTCAATACTAAGAAAGTTGTTACACCTTACATAGTTACTCATAGAGCGATTCATGCTAAGAAAAGTTGTTACGCCTAACTTAGTCGCTCTCCAAATGGTACATAACTATTCTCTGAATGACACATAGTCATTCATCTGATGGCGCACAGTCATCCTCCAGGTGGCACACAACCATTCTCCAAGTGATACAAAACCATATTCTTAGTGGTACATAATTATTTTCCTGGATATTATATCTTGTTATTTACCCAGTTAAATAATCTTCATTTACATTAATATGAACATCTTTAATCCCTCATCATGACCATTATGTCAAGAGCATGTTCCATATTCACAATCATTTCTATACACAGCAGAAATGAATCGACCTGTGAATAATTCTCAAAGATGTAAATATATTTAATCTTTCTTTTTAGCGTGAATCTATTCATTTTAATAAGTCTCTTTCCTAGCCATGTTCTATAGACCGAATCATCCATAGTTAATAGATTACATGCTAAAGTAGCAGATCCTGATTAAAACTTCAAGTAGACAGCTAAATAGTCAGAGGGCAAATGCTGAGATTAACATATATATAATCTCAAAGTGCTAACATAGTAGAGAAGCAGGGATTCATTCTCCTACTACCCTTATTGTCGCTTTAGCACATGTGATATGAATCACATACTACGATGTTATTCTCTTTACTAATAAAGAGCGCATATTTTTCTCAAATTAACATCGTAAAGATTTTGATTTAGACATTCCCAATATCGTCTAACCCTGAATTGAACATATGAATTCTAATTTGGCTACAAACAGGTATAGTAAATGGTGGGAATATTTACTTCAATCACTTTTCTTAAATGATCTTCTTGATATAAATATCAAGACGATCCCAACTTATAGATATGTATCTCTAAACATATAGCTTCCAAAGTTATCCTATAAGTAATAGTCTTACCCCTATTTATACTTAATAAATAGAGATAATTGTCTATGTGAGAGAACCAATCACTACCTACCAACATGCTCATCGAGATCTTATCAGAATGTAACATCACATACACTAAATAAATTATTGCTAGCATTTAAAATAATAAAACTATAATATCCGATTGTCATTATAAAATTGTTACATTCTACAAAGTCCCATAGACTTTACATGCTCATAAAATGACTCTCTAGTCATCGGCTTAGTAAAAGGATCTGCAAGCATAGCTCGTATAGGGATATACTCAAGAATCATATTCTTCTTAGCAACAATATCTCTTATAAAGTTATACTTTATTGTTATATGCTTGCCCTTGCTGTGATATTTGGGATCCTTGGAAAAAGCTATAGCATGATTTGGTATCGCGATGAAGCGGTCCTTTGGACTCCCACATCCTCGTGATCTTGGATGCTTCAGAAACCTCCTTAACTAAACTACTTCTTGTACAACTACTAAACATGGCACATATTTAGCTTCCATAGTTGACAAGATCACACAGGCATATTTCTTGTTGTTCCAGGAGATGACACCACCATTCGACAAGAACGCATAGCCTAATGTGGATTTTCTATCATCCAGGTCTCTGCCCAATCTGCATCTGAATAGCCCTTTAGGCTCATATCTAATCCTTGATAACAAAGACTATAACCTGTTGTCGCTTTCAGATATCTGAATATTCTTTTCACTACCTTCCAGTGTCTCGGCCCTAGGTTTGACTGGAACCGACTGACTAAGCCAACAATATAGTTGATATCGAGACGAGTATACAACATAGTGTACATCGAACTACCAACAGCATTGGCATATGAGTTTTTATTCATCTCGGCTATTTCTTTAGAAGTTTTGGGACTCATACTCTTGCTCAGAACAATACCTTTCACAATGGGTGTTTGCTCACTATTACAATTAGACATGCTGAAATATTGTAACATCTTATTTATATAAGACTCTTGAGACAAACTGTTAAATACTGAAAATTTAAAATAATAAATTAAATAACAAAAAATAGGAAAAATAATCGTAGAAATTGTTTTCGGAATTTTTTGGAGAATTTTAGAAATTTTTCTGGAATTTTTCGGGAATTAAATGGTGCTTGTAGGGGGTATTTATGGAGATAAGGAAAACCAGCTTTTAAAATGCCTGTTTGGATTATCTGACCTAAGGTTTTAAATAGAAAACCTAGGTTTTCTATTTCCCCTATTTTTCTTTCCCCTCCGCGCTCGACGCCCTCTTCCTTGCGATTTCTTCTTCTCCTCGCGAATGCGGCCACACCGACGCCCTTTGTCGTCGCCTTCTCCGCGCGCACGCCCAAAGCCGGTGACCTCTTCTTCGTCATTTTCTCTGCGCATTCATTGTCCAGACGACGCACGTCGGTAGATGGCTCGTCGTCCTCGCCTCGGACCGCCGCGCGACGCCCCTCTTCCTCTGGGGCCGCACGACGCCCCTCTTCTTCTCTGCGCTCACCGACTCCTTCGCCACTGACGCTGCCGCTCGACCTTGCGACTGCCTAGCCCTCGACCACTAGCGTCGCCGTCTGTGCCGGCGACTTTTCACTCCGGATCGCGCGTCGCACCGACCGCCCCTCCTGTCGGTGCGCCGCCACAGCCGTCCGAGCCTTTAGCCACCCACGCTACAGATCGATCCCTGCAGCTGTCCGAACATCCACGATTCACCTGGAAACCATTTCGATCTCGGTGTTTACGGCGATTGGGGATGGAAGGTTGGAGCAGCGGTGTTCCCCAGTGTCCCGATCGTGAGCTGCTCCATCGCTGCCAAGCAAGGGTAGTGGCGTGCAATGGGTCTTTCGGCGAATAGGGCAGGGTTGGGGAACTCTCTGCCGGCGGAGTCTCAGGAACTGGTAAATCTCAACCCCCTTCTTTTATCAACAGATGGTTCGATGTTATTGATTATGGAGGTGATCTGATCTTGGGGGGGGGGGGGGAGTATCTTCGGTGGAGTAGGCTGGATGGAGGTTGCCGGTTTGAGTTGTTAATTTGTACCGTGTGTATTTTTGTATGGGTAGGTATTGGAGAGTTGCGCCGGTTGTGCGCGACTGGAGGTTTCGTCGATGGTCGATGGAGCTAGCAACATTTTTTTTCGGCGACCAGGACAGATCTAGGGGAAAATTGTGTCGGTGAACAGGGGATAAGGGAAGAGATGTCGGCGTAGCTCCTATTGCTGGTATATGTTTTGATTTGCTGTGTTTTCTCTCGGTCCATTTCAATTCTGTGAATTTGTTGGATATTGGACAGTGGGTGCCAATTGGCTCGGTGTGTGAGGGTTGTGATATTTGGACAGTGATCTTGAGCCTGGGATTGGTCTGGTGATAAGTTCGGCTATGGATCTATTGTGAGTGTAGATTGAGGAAATAGTGATATGTGATTTGCTTGTGTGTCTAATCTGATATGGAGTCTATTTCTTTGATTTTGGTACATGTATATGGGGGTAAGGAAGTAAATGGGAGTACTCTATTGCAGAACTTATTTAACTAGACTACTATTGGGTTGCTGGTTAGTAACTAATGGAAGAAGTGTTTGAGGTAAGGATTGGTTGAGTCATGTGTATGTCACCTAGGGTTAGGTTGGATTCATATTTATGATCGGTTCTGTAATTTAGTATGGAGGATTGATTAGGTTGAATAGGATAATTAAATCAATCTAGTGGATCGGATATGAGGTCGATGTAGGATTCGATTCGATCATTTGTTGTGAGAGGGATAATATTTTCATATGATGAGTATTGATCATGGTGAGATAAATTGCAAGGATATGTTTTTGGATTGAGGAGTTAATCACAATTTATGACCTACGGGTTGAGGGTCTACTTGGAGATACATAGTAGTATTTAGCATGTTGTCGTGTGCTTGGATTTGATGGATTTATTTTGGATTAATTGGTTATGGAAGGAATCAATTATGTATTCGATTTGTTGGTGAATGGTATTTTATGCTTAATAATAGTTATGCGTTATGCAGGTTTCGATCACGAGGCAGGATCACGGTCGTGATGATCTGATTCTCTTTGCGGATGTTTGGCAGGCGGGTATTTTGACTTATCTTTTAGATATAGTCAAGTTGATATGCTAGTTAGGATAGCTTGCAATAATTTTCATGTTTATATGCCTAGTATATTGTTGGTGCCTACTTGATATATGCATGTGATAGGTTATGATTTTATTCTTCCCTGTTTTTATTTGGATCATAGTTACTTGGATTATGGATATGTACGTATTGATTGTACATATTATTCGGATAGGTATTTTGAGTAGGATTGACATGCTTTAGTATAATGCATCATCTTGCATGATTGCATGTTGGCTGGGCGAGGTTCCATTATTGTTGAGCCCGCAGCCAGTTACATGGCCTGCACACACTGTCACTCATGGGTTAGTGGTACATCAGGAGGGTGTGTGCAGTTGCTCTGTCAGGCTCCGCTGGTCCGCTCATGGGTAGCGATGAGGCAGCGTGGTAGCGGGTAGGGATCCCTCCTCTGGTCTATGACACCGGGAGATGAGAGCTTAGCTCCCCCACTATGTTTGGGGCAGGAGGATAGGTGTACTCCGACATCATCCTGTCCACTCGGTCACTTAGGAGCAGTAATGGCAGAGTGCACAGTTGTCATAGCCCTACCCACTCGGCTTCACCATCGCGTGTGAAGCGGCTGACTGGCGTCAGGGGTGACTATGTCATTGCACGACATGCATTTTGCATGGATAGCATTTGTATTGTGTTTGCTGCATATTTATTGCTGCCTTGGATGTGCATATGATTGTCATGCATACAGGATACATATTTATATATATGGTGAGGACTTTATTACTTCTAGTCAGGCACATGCTGCTATATCAGGGTAGGAGATTCAGGTTAGTACAGTCCTGTTGTATTTATTTCTTGCATACCCTATATATGAGACTGTACTGACATGATTTTTATTGTTAGCTATATCTTACTTGCATATCGACTATACCCGCTGAGTTCTTTGAACTGACCCCATTGATTTATATCTATTTCAGAATGAAGCTATCAGGAGAGTCCAGCTGCCAAACCCCCTCGTCGTGGAAGTTTATTTGGTTATTTGTTTTTGGTTTTGGATATCTTGTTTAGAAGATATATTTAGGACTGGAATTGGATTTATGTATTTGTGGATTTTTGGTGTCCTTATGGACCTCTGTTCGGAGTTTTGTTCTAGATTGGATTTCGGTTGAGTATTCCTACCCAGATGGCAGAAGGGGTAGGTTTATATGTGATATACTTTTGGGTTAGGTCATTTGTTTGTTGGCCTGAGGCCTAATTATTACACTGCGTGTGTTGTTTGGATTCCGGTCATGTTGATCGATGTATAGTGGTCGTGTAGGCCTTGTATGTAAATTGGCATTGTCACCCGTACAAGGGAGATGCTGCCGGATTTTCGTCTGGCGGGGACTCCATCGGGGTGTGACAATTTATTTAGTATCAGAGCGCCTAGGTTTGCGAGTTCCTAGGGGTTTTTGGATTTTTTGGAGTTCGCCACGTTTGGCAGGTTTTACGAGGCAATTTGGAAAATTTTGGATTGGTATTGATTTCCGACGATTTTTATGTTTCGGAAATTCGAGGATTTTTGACGAGGTTAATATGGGGTTTTGGCGGCGACGGGACCTCTCCTGCGGCAAAATAGGTATGATGATTAATTTTATATGTTATTACTTTTAGTAATATCTGTTCTAGTAACATATGTAATAATTTAACAGATATAAGACGAGGTGGGCGTGCTCCTGCACCGAGACGTGGTGCAAGGTAACCACGCAAGAGGACAGTGAGATCTCTGGCTAAGGAGTTGCCAGAAGGGTCTATAGAGTTTTGACTCATGTGCAGACTCGTAGTAGGGGTCGCCCACCAAGGTGACCAACTGGAGTTGCCATAGTGTTTATACTCCTGGTTAGATTGGCTATGTGTTTAGTGGATAACAGGAAATAACATTTAGTGTATTGGTCACTATTGGTAATCGTGGATGGAGTTGACCACGTGAACAATCTGTTCAGTTTGTGAGTCTTGAACCTGTGTCGAAAAGATATTGAGAGTGCGATCGACACCGAGTCGTAGCGGTCAAGTCGTCACATTAGTTGTGGAAATCAAGAGCTACAGTGTTAGGGATTTTCACTAATTATGCTAGTCAGGTTATTACCCTGGTGGGTAATGTACAAGGAAGGTATACTATTGTTGATACAGACAATGGAGGTTTAAGTTACGTAATTCCATAGGGATTTTTTATCCTTGAGCTGCTTGAGCCTAGATTGATAACATTGAAGGTACTGTTAAGTACCTAACATGTATTTATATACGGAGAGTGGAGTTAGTTTTTTACTATGGTAATGATCAAGTTGTTACTTGGTGGAATATGTAGAAGAAATTTATTTGAGGAAATAACCCATTACGGGATCATGGGTTCAGGATGTTTTCGAGAGACAGTATTTCTCCAGGTTATTTTGTATGACTCATTGTTGAGGAATGCTTGAGCCTTAAGTTGAGTGATCAATTGATAATGGAGTTTCACTATAGAGTTTGTTAGACTTGCAGAGTTTACCCCCATTTAAGGGCTCAAGATAGTGATTGAGTTGTTTTCGATCACCCACGATTTATTGGCTTACATTTGGATTAGGATAGTTGGATCTTCCATCAGTTCCTATCGGGAGGCATTAGGGTGAGTCATATTTATGAAAATGACACTGCAGTAAGTGTCTCAAGAGAATAGTGTAGTCAATCTATGTGATAATAACCTACACATCGGATAAGGCAACAGTAGAAGTCGTGAACGTGCTTTTCTAGCTGAATTCACATGACATTATTTCGTTCCCATGTTGATGCTTGATATTGATCATGTCTGTTGTTAGAGATGGTAACTTGATGTTGATGATGGAAGTTTACAATCTCTTGGGTGATTGAGGGTTTAGTAGAAATTTTAGTTTATTTTTGGTGGTGATCAAGGCTCTGTCGTGGGAATGAAGGATTGATAAAACACTTCATTTCTCAGTGGAAAGCAAGAATATGGATTAAAGCTTTCTCCTCAGATTTATGTGGCTATCAGAAGTGGTTTGTGCACTTGTGGAGATATGAGGCTGGTTGTATGGTTCTTGAAGAAAAGGAGAGGAAGAGGTGTACACCTAGATTCATACAGTTACCGAATTCTTATTCTAGGTCACTGTGAAATAGAGAATCCATTAAGAGCAGAACTTGGATGAGTTTGCATCTTTACTAGAAAGGAATTGTAGATGGTTGAAAGATTGATCATTAAGGTATTACTATAGTTTACCTTACTTGATGATATATTGAGAGATACAGGTGTTTACAGATATCTGTGGTTAAAACATGTACAGATAGAATTAAAAGGATTTCGATATTTGGATCATGTGGATTAATAGTGTTTCCACCGGCAGGTGAGATGTTAAGATGATTACTGTGATGATTATCAGAGGGGTATGAAAATGATTTTTGATGTTTAGAGGTTGATTGATGGAAATGTTATATTATAGTGAGAGAGTTGACTTAGTTATTTTATAGTTGACTTGGTTGATATAATGTGGATATTTGGATATTAACGTGGAGGTTATGCTTGTGACATGATGGTATAAGGTCTCTCGGATGCCTGTATAATTCGAGAGTAATTAAATATAGTGTCGGATGAACTTCTAGGTTTGCCGCTGTATAGGCAAGTAGAGTAGGCGACCGGAGGGATTTCGGAAATAGTTTTCGATATCGAAGATCCCCTACTGGGTGATAATTTATTTGGTACTGAGGTAATGATATTTTACGAGCCAAATGTTTGTATTTATGGTGCGTTAGCTGAGGGCTAGTGTAAAGCGCACAAGGTTATTGAAGCTCGTAATATACTCAAGGCGATGTCATTCAATTGGCTAAGCGTCAAATTGAGTTGCTTTGATACCCTCATTGATCGGTCTTTCAAAGTTGGCAAGGTTGATGATGCTGAGAGGTATTTGTTGGAATGACGATTTTTCAGGGGATAATTTAGTTGGTATCAGTGTTGCTTAACACTATGGGAATTGGAAGAATCTAAATTCCAATTATAGGAGGTGTTGGATGGGATATTTATTTGTCTCAGTATTATATTTCTTGAGAATCTCTGGAACTCGTTGTTCAAAGAGAGATGAACCTTTGAGGTTATACATTGATTATCGAGGATGGAATGCGGTAGTGGTAGAAGGAAAAGAATATCTTTCATGGTGGATCGAGGATCTATTTAGATCAACTATAGGACACCTATGTATACTCTAGGATTGATTTATGATTGGTGTGTTGATATTGTAGTGACAGAGTGTCATACAATTATCAAAGTCGTAGGGATGATTGATATATCATCAGCCTAGAGTAAAGAGGATGCAGGTGTGTAGCGATGACAATTTCATACTTGGTATGAATTGTATGAGCTTTTGGATTATCTTATTTGATTTATTGACGACTTTGTCGTCCAGGGATTTGGGAAATTGTGTATTCTGGATATGATTGGATCATTTGTGATGGTGGTAGTTGGAGTTGAGCACTCGGCCACCGTAGATGATGGTTTTCTGGTATTGATTTGATTATTATCATAGATATGGATAGGATGCTCTAGTGGTTCTACACCGCTGATTGGTGATGAAATTTACTTGGTCTGAAGCTTGTGAAACTAGTTTCAGAGCTCAGACGATGGTTGACTATTATGCCAATATTGTTTAATCATTCTGGTGTGGATGGAAGGGTAGTGTACATAGATGCATCATTTTGGGGATCAGAGCGATTCCGATGCTATTGAATAAGACGTATCCCATGTTTACGTCAAATGAGGAACTACGAGATGGGTTGACTTATATATGACGTGGACTTAGTAGATGTTATGTTGTTTTGTAGAAGAGAGGAGCAAGAATGCTTATGAGGTTTTAGCTAGCTACTGGGTAGCTGCACAGAGTGTTAGAACACGGATAGTTGCAACTGGAGAGACTGGTCAGTAAAGTTTCTCAGTCACCTTCCGTTCTGTGTGATAGAATGGATTTTTGATAGTAGATGACTCTTGTGAGGAAATATTTCTCCGTCTCCGAGAGGAATGGTGGGTTACATAGTTACATTCGGATTTAGGAAGAGTTACTTTTGATTCAGGACAGCAGATAGATCCCTGTTGAGATGATAGAGAGCATCTACCATAGAGTTGTACTCTTGCTCTACCGGTTTGGAGTAAGTGATAGTGGAATTTGTATGTCGTAGGTGGCTAGATAGCTACCTGACATCTTGACTGGCTACGAGTCCCAGTCGTGGTAGCATGTCGTTGCCCGTAAGTCATGCATTTTGTATTACCTCGAGAGCCACAAGGCTTTATCATGATATTTTGATAAGTTGCTGAAGATTGCAATTGGTTCTATATGTTGCAGATGTATAGGATTGTATCCGAAAAATAGTAGGTATTGAAACGTTCTCCATGGTGGAACGACATGTGGAACATAGTTGATTTGGTAGTCTGGTGTTCAGTGTGTCAACTAGTAAAGGTGGTATATAAATAATCAGCAAGGTTCTGTACCGAGATGGACGTGAAAGCATAGTATGATGGACAGTGTTGGGAGGTTATTTAGAATTCGAAAAGGACTTAGTATGATTAGCTAAGTCCGCTCATTTTCGTCCGATCCATACGATGAGTTTGTTGGATCGCTGGATAGGTTATACTGTGGAGATTTTCAGTTCATGGAGTATCTTTGAGTATCATATGCGATAACGATTCAGGATTTACCGTAGGATTATGGTATAGTCTTTCACAGGTTACGGATATAGAGCTCCACTCGGGTACAGTTATGTACTTTTTGATAGGTGGTCGATATGAAGATACTATTCGTACTTTGGAAGGGCTACTAGAAGCAAGTGTGATTTGATGTTAAGGGATATCAGTAACCTCACTTAGTCACTTGAGGTGTGACTTGTCTCCAGATGCTTGAGATGGTTGTTGGGACATCTCGTACTAATATACGAGTAGGAAATTTGGGGACCAAATTTTTTATTAGTGGGGGAGAATGTTAAATACTGAAAATTTAAAATAATAAATTAAATGACAAAAAATAGGAAAAAATAATCATAGAAATTATTTTCGGAATTTTTTGGAGAATTTTAGAAATATTTCTAGAATTTTAAGGAATTAAATGGTGCTTGTAGGGGGTATTTATGGAGATAAGGAAAACCGGCTTTTAAAATGCCTGTTTGGATTATCTGACCTAAGGTTTTAAATAGAAAACCTAGGTTTTCTATTTCCCTTATTTTTCTTTCCCCTCCGTGCCCGACGCCCTCTTCCTTGCGATTTCTTCTTCTCCTCGCGACTGCGGCCACACTGACGCCCTTTGCCGTCGCCTTCTCCACGCGCACGCCCAAAGCCGGCGACCTCTTCTTCATCGTTTTCTCTGCGCATTCGTTGTCCAGACGACGCGCCCCGGTAGATGGCTCGCCGTCCTCGCCTCGGACCGCCGCGCGATGCCCCTCTTCCTCTGCGACCGCGCGACGCCCCTCTTCTTCTCTGCGCTCGCCGACTCCTTCGCCACTGACGCTGCCGCTCGACCTTGCGGCCGCCTAGCCCTCGGCCACTAGCGTCACTGTCTGCATCGGCGACTTTTCACTCCGGATCACGCGTCGCACCGACCGCCCCTCCTGTCGGTGCGCCACCACAGCCGTCCGAGCCTTTAGCCACCCACGCTACAGATCGATCCCTGCAGCTGTCCGAACATCCACGATTCACCTGGAAACCATTTCGATCTCGGTGTTTGCGGCGATTGGGGCTGGAAGGTTGGAGCAGCGGTGTTCCCCAGTGTCCCGATCGTGAGCTTCTCCATTGCTGCCAAGCAAGGGTAGTGGCGTGCAATGGGTCTTTCGGCGAATAGGGCAGGGTTGGGGAACTCTCTGCCGGCGGAGTCTCAGGAACTGGTAAATCTCGACCCCCCTTCTTTTATCAGCAGATGGTTCGATGTTATTGATTATGGAGGTGATCTGATCTTGGGGGGGGGAAGTATCTTCGGTGGAGTAGGCTGGACGGAGGTTGCCGGTTTGAGTTGTTAATTTGTACCGTGTGTATTTTGTGCATGGGTAGGTATTGGAGAGTTGCGCTGGCTGTGCGTGACTGGAGGTTTCGTCGATGGTCGATGGAGCTAGCAACATTTTTTTCGGCGACCAGGACAGATCTAGGGGAAAATTGTACCGGTGAACAGGGGATAAGGGAAGAGATGTCGGCGTAGCTCCTATTGCTGGTATATGTTTTGATTTGCTGTGTTTTCTCTCGGTCCATTTCAATTCTGTGAATTTGTTGGATATTGGACAGTGGGTGCCAATTGGCTCGGTGTGTGAGGGTTGTGATATTTGGACAGTGATCTTGAGCCTGGGATTGGTCTGGTGATAAGTTCGGCTATGGATCTATTATGAGTGTAGATTGAGGAAATAGTGGTATGTGATTTGCTTGTGTGTCTAATCTGATATGGAGTCTATTTCTTTGATTTTGGTACATGTATATGGGGGTAAGGAAGTAAATGGGAGTACTCTATTGCAGAACTTGTTTAACTAGACTACTATTGGGTTGCTGGTTAGTAACTAATGGAAGAAGTGTTTGAGGTAAGGATTGGTTGAGTCATGTGTATGTCACCTAGGGTTAGGTTGGATTCATATTTATGATCGGTTCTGTAATTTAGTATGGAGGATTGATTAGGTTGAATAGGATAATTAAATCAATCTAGTGGATCGGATATGAGGTCGATGTAGGATTCGATTCGATCATTTGTTGTGAGAGGGATAATATTTTCATATGATGAGTATTGATCATGGTGAGATAAATTGCAAGGATATGTTTTTGGATTGAGGAGTTAATCACAATTTATGACCTACGGGTTGAGGGTCTACTTGGAGATACATAGTAGTATTTAGCACGTTGTTGTGTGCTTGGATTTGATGGATTTATTTTGGATTAATTGGTTATGGAAGGAATCGATTATGTATTCGATTTGTCGGTGAATGATATTTTGTGCTTAATAATAGTTATGCGTTATGCAGGTTTCGATCACGAGGCAGGATCACGGTCGTGACGATTTGATTCTCTTTGCGAATATTTGGCAGCCGGGTATTTTGACTTATCTTTTAGATATAGTCAAGTTGATATGCTAGTTAGGATAGCTTGCAATAATTTTCATGTTTATATGCCTAGTATATTGTTGGTGCCTACTTGATATATGCATGTGATAGGTTATGATTTTATCCTTCCCTGTTTTTATTTGGATCATAGTTACTTGGATTATGAATATGTACGTATTGATTGTACATATTATTCGGATAGGTATTTTGAGTAGGATTGACATGCTTTAGTATCATGCATCATCTTGCATGATTGCATGCTGGCTGGGCGGGGTTCCATTATTGTTGAGCCCGCACCGGTTACATAACTACGCCTGCATAATAATCGCTCATGGGTTAGTGGTACATCAGGAGGGTGTGTGCAGTTGCTCTGTCAGGTTCCGCTGGTCCGCTCATGGGTAGCGATGAGGTAGCGTGGTAGCGGGCAGGGATCCCTCCTCTGGTTTATGACACCGGGAGATGAGAGCTTAGCTCCCCCACTATGTTTGGGGCAGGAGGATAGGTGTACTCCGACAGCATCCTGTCCACTCGGTCACTCAGGAGCAGTGATGACAGAGTGCATAGTTGTCATAGCCCTACCCACTCGGCTTCACCATCGCGTGTGAAGCGGCTGACTGGCGTCAGGGGTGACTATGTCATTGGCACGGCATGCATTTTGCATGGATAGCATTTGTATTGTGTTTGCTGCATATTTATTGTTGCCTTAGATGTGCATATGATTGTCATGCATACAGGATACATATTTATATATATGGTGAGGACTTTATTACTTCTAGTCAGGCACATGCTGCTATATCAGGGTAGGAGATTCAGGTTAGTACAGTCCTGTTGTATTTATTTCTTGCATACCCTATATGTGAGACTGTACTGGCATGATTTTTATTGTTAGCTATAACTTACTTGCATATCGACTATACCCACTGCGTTCTTTGAACTAACCCCGTTGATTTATATCTATTTCAGGATGAAGCTGTCAAGAGAGTCCAGCTGCTAAACCCCCTCGTCGTGGAAGTTTATTTGGTTATTTGTTTTTGGTTTTGGATATCTTGTTTAGAAGATATATTTAGGACTGGAATTGGATTTATGTATTCGTGGATTTTTGGTGTCCTTATGGACCTCTGTTCGGAGTTTTGTTCTGGATTGGATTTCGGTTGAGTATTCCTGCCCAGATGGCAGAAGGGGTAGGTTTATATGTGATATACTTTTGGGTTAGGTCATTTGTTTGTTGGCCTGAGGCCTAATTATTACACTGCGTGTATTGTTTGGATTCTGGTCATGTTGACCGATGTATAGTGGTCGTGTAGGCCTTGTCTGTAAATTGGCATTGTCACCCGTACAGGGGAGATGTTGCCAGATTTTCGTCTGGCGGGGACTCCATCGGGGCGTGACACAAACCTAAAAGTCTCTTAGACCAATCTCTGATGATCTTAACTTCTAAAATGTATTCAACTTCTCCCATATCTATTATGTCAAACTGTGATAAAAGTCACTCTTTGGCTTCTATCACAAAACCTATGTCATTTTCTTCTATTAACATATCATCAACATATAATGATAAAATGACATACTTTCCGTTTTCCTTTTTTAGGAAAACATAATGATCCTCATTAATCATTTTGAAACCATAAAATAAAACCACTTCATTAAATCTTATATTCCACCATCTTGATGATTGTTTTAGCCCATATATAGATTTCTTCAATTTACATACTTTATCTTCTTGGCCTTCATCAATGAAACCTTCTAGTTGAACCATATAGATTTTCTCATCAAGTTGATCTCCGTTAAGAAAAGCAATTTTTACATTCATCTGATGTAACTCCAAGTCATAATGCGCCACTAAAGTCAAAATAACTTGGATTAATACAAACTTTACTACGGGAGAAAATGTCTCTTCAAAGTCTATACCCTCCAATTGGGTAAATCTTTTTGCAACCAAATGTGCTTTGTATCGGTTAATCAATCCATCTGATTTTCTCTTTATTTTGAGAATTCATTTATTCCCAATATCCCTTCGGCTAAGAGGAAGATCGACTAACTCCCAAACATGATTCTTAATTATTGACTTCATCTCTTTAACCATTGCATTTCTCCACTTTTCTCTAACTATGCATCTCAGAGTTTCCTCAACTGATTGAGGTTCATCATCATCAACTGGGAGAGTCATCATTGCCTCATTCTCAATATCAAACCTCTTCTTAGGCTTGATCTTACGAATGTTTTTCTGTAAGTTGGGTCGTTGAGAAGTCACCTTGTGACAAGGCAAATCACTCTCACTAGGTTAACTAGGTTCAGGTATCCCACTAGACACCTGTCTTGTTGACAATGAATTATCCTCCTCAAATAGAGGAACTATTTTATCAACCTCACCTCAAGCTGGGAACTCAGTTTCGAGAAAAGTACTAGTAGCGTCTCTCGAATCCAATTCAAAGATTATTCCATCTTGTTGCTCACCTATGAAAACATAACCTTTGGAGGTATCAGAATATCTTATAAAGATACATTCCTAATTTTCCATACTTGTGAGAACTATCATGAACATAGGCAACTAACCTCCAGGGTCTCAGATTGCTCAAATCTGATTTTCTGCCTGTCCAACGTTCATATGGGATAGATGAAACTGACTTTGAAGACACTTTGTTAAGTATATAGGTCGCAGCTAGTAATGCATCTCCCCAATAGAAGATCGATAAATTAGCCTGCGCCATCATATACCTAACCATTTCTAGAAGAGTCTTATTTCTTCTTTCAATAATCTCATTTTGCTGTGGAGTTCTAGGGATTGTCAGATGTCTATTAGTCCCCTTATCATTACATATTATCTTGAACATATCAGATAAATATTCTCCTCCATGGTCAGTGCGTAAAGTTTTAACCTTACGTTCCATTTGATTCTCAACTTTATTTATATAATGAATAAAGCAATCCAATGCTTCAAATTTATAAGAAATCAAATACACATGACTAAAATGAGAGAAATCATCAATAAATGTAATGAAATAGGAAGCTCCATGTCTAGCTTTACATTCATTGGACCAAATGAATTAGTTCCAATGGTGACTCAGCCCTAATAGCCTTAACAAATGGCTTCCTAGTTGCTTTTCTAGCCAAACAATGCTTATATACAGACAAACTAATCTTAGCATGAGAGCCCAAGTAACCCTCTTTAGCTAACCGATTCATGCGATCTTGTCATATATGTCCTAATATAGCATGTCAAATATCATCAGTTATATTTGCATCACTAGTAAGCAATATTTGAAAAACAACTATCAATTGCACAATTAACATTTGGTTTCACATCAAGAACCATAAAACCATTTGTTAAAAAACTATATCCAATTGACACGGAGTAAATCTTAAGTTCAACACATCGACTGTAAAAATTAATACAATACCCTAAATCAAGAAGACAAGTAACAGAAATAAGATTCCTTCGAATCTCAGGAGCATACAAGACATCATATAGAAATAAACTACTTCCACCTCGAAGGTTAAGTTTGTAAGTGTCGACTCCTTTGACTTCAACTCTTGCATTATTTTCTACATAGATCCATTTGTTGTCAGCTGGTACCCTGCGGTACTCCACATATGTAATCCGCTCCCAAGCTACATGATTGATTTGTAACCCGCTCCCGAGCTACATGATTGGTTGCTCCCGAATCTATAATCCATAAAGGATAAGAATCAGCCAACAACACATAACTAGCAACAAAATGCTCAGAAGACAAACTTGAAGTTACCTTTTTAGGCTCAGTACACTCCCGAGCGTAGTGACTCTTTTTGTCATAATCAAAGCAAGTTATCATGTTTTTAGGTTTCTTCACAATCTTTTTATTCTTCTTCTTCTTGATTGGACCTTCCCCAACTAGAGCAACAACTTCCTTTTTCTTTCACTTTCCTTTCTTGAACCATTTCCTTTTCTTAGATCTTGATGATCCAACATAACTGACAGCCAAATAGGCTTGGCCAAAAATCCTCACGGATTCTACTCTCTCAGCCTCTAATTCAACATAGCGTGAGATGTCAATGAAAGTCTTAATACTCTCACGGTGAGTTAATATCTGCTTCATGGTTTCCCAAGAATCTGGACGGGAACGAATAGCTGTCTGAACATGTTGTTCGTCTTTCAGCTCGTGACCAGTAGTTTTAAGCTCCCAAATCATGTTAGACATCTCCCTGAGACGTTGAACCATCATAACATTCGAGCGCTTCTTGTAGCTGTCGAACCTAATCGTCAGCTGCCGAAACTTGCTGAGACTCATTCCACTGTATCTATCCCTAAGGGCAACCCAGACTTCATGAGCCGAAGGATACGACTCATACTCAAATACTAGGTCATCAACCATTGAACTAATCAATATTCCCTTAACAGTGGAATCCTTTTTCTTCTATGCCTTATAAGCATCAAGGTCACATGTATATTGTGTCGTGGGACCCTCAACAGGTTCTTCCATAACCTAATATACAACCACAAGAACTTCTTGTTCCTCAAGTACATACTGAATCTTGAGGTGCCAGATTTTGTAGTTTTCGCCATTAAGTTTTTCATCCTTATTTAGTTCAGCTATGATGTTCTTTGTTGTCATAATCTATTATAAATAAATAAATTATTTAGATATTCAGTGTATGTATTTATGTAAGTAATCTTTAAATTGACTCAATGTAAATCTGATTTAGTTTACAAAATCAAGTGATAACTACGTTACCACTCATCATTTATATGTGTCAATCCGACTTATATTGATCTATTTTATTACATACTTCTCATTCAATGAACTTAATCATTATCCTCACATGATATTAAATATTAAATAATCTTATCATTTAAAATTATACTCATAATGAACAAATCAAAGAGCATAAACAAATATCATACATCATGTAGAGTAAAGAACATAAAATGAACATATCATTAACTAAATATGTTGTACAATGTTAACAGATAACAAGACTCTACTAAGAATGTTACACATAACATTCTTCCTACTCATAACTGACAAATAAAAAACAACTCTAACAAACTAGATAGACGATTATTACTCCCACTAGGACAAGCACTAGTGCAGTAATAATCCAAACATGCCCAATCTTCTTGGGTTGAACTAGGACACCTTCTGCTGAGATGCTCTCTAGATGATGTCAGGACGCAGAATCCTATGAAGAACACACACAAAGAGATCTCATAGGAAAACCCTCTTCAGGGTCTTCTTCTGAATCTTCTTTTGGACCCTCTTCACAATGAACTTCACAATCCTCATAGTGAAGCAGCTCAGCGCACAATTGGGCATATGTTATGCGCCCCTCATAGCGCTCCCAAATCTGATGTGCGATATCACTAAGGAGCTCAGGCAGTGAACAGATCATAGCCCAAATCCTATAGTTGTCCAGAATTGGAAACTCTTGCATCTCAAGCCTCCAAAATAGCCTATCAAGTCTCTCGATGTGCCACTCGACTCCATGAGCTGAGTCATAATCTATCCCCTGGATAGCCTCCCTCAGCTGATTACGCAACACATCGCATCGAGTCATAATAGTAATCATCCGTGACATCTAAAAAAATTAAAATTAATTAAGTCAGTACAAAACCGATAAACCAATACATATACCGACTTAATTCAATTTATATAGGCATATAACCAACATAATAAATCAAGAATAGATTTCCTTGATTCTTTGAAGAATAGTTGACTGAACCGCTTTAGACCAGTTGACTGGTATTTTTACCAATCGACCATCATCTAAGTCCAATCGACTCGAACTATTATGAATTAACATGGTCATGAATTCGTGAGAACCCAAATACCATCCGATTTGTTTCGAGCACCCCAGGCACCCAAGCAACATGTATGATATTCTGTCTTCTCAACGTCCCTAGCCAATAACCCTAGTTCACTAAACCTATTTAGAGTTGTGTAAGTCGAGTCCTAATTATTCCAAACAACTATCCGACAATCAAATTATGAGTTAAGTTGACCATAGTCAACTAGGAAGGTCAATCAATGTTAACCACCATATGGTGTGGTAGAGCACCTTATGTGCTAGTCGACCACCATTAGGTCCAAGCGAGCACCAAGTGTGCAAGCCGACTACTGTTAGGTCCGACCGAGCTCTAAGTGTGCAAGTCGACCACTGTTAGGTCCGACCGAGCGCCAAGTGTGCAAGCCGACCACTGTTAGGTCTGACCGAGCACCAAGTGTGCAAGCCGACCACTGTTAGGTCCGACCGAGCACCAAGTGTGTAAGGCAACCACTATTAGGTCCAGCCGAGCACCAAGTGTGTACATTAGGTCGATCGAGCACCCGCTTGCCGAGGCGCTTTGTCGCGCGATCAGCCGAGCACCGGTGCTCGAGCACCGCCTTAAGCATGCGCCCAAGCACCCTCACGCTAGGGCTTTGCGTGTCTGACAGAGTGCCGAGCACCCAGTGCTCGTGCATCATGCACCCGATTTATTCTCGTCGAGTGACCCAAGCGGCGATTATTTCCTACTCGAAAATTGTCACTCAACTATTGGAAAATCCCTGAGCACTTCACACTCCTTGTCCCAAGCATAGAAAATGCTCGATTGACCGCATCTCCTAATCGAGCTCAACTCAACAATTTTATAAAGTGGACTCATACTTTAATCACATTGCTCAAGCCCAATTCGATTAAGCCCAATTAATTGAGGTCCAATTAATTTAGCCCATTAAAAAGTCAAATCAAATTTCTAATTTCTAATTATGTAGTGGATACTGCATAAAAAAATTGAACCTCTATATATTTTTTTTCTGAGCCCTCGTTGAAAAGGAAAAATAACCTTTTTGTTTTTTTTTTGTTAAAGCTACAAGACTGTGCTTTTGACGTTAAGCATAGGAGAAAAAATGTAACATTTTGTTTTTTATGCAGCCAATGAGAAACTCCATAACTTGCTCGGCATTCCCGTGCATCTAAAATGCTCGATTGTCCTTGGATTTTTTTTTAACTCAAATAAAAAATACAAATAAACGATGGCTTTGATACCATTATTGGTATTATTGCATCTGTTTATTCGAATTTAAGTACCGAGAAAAAAAGGAAATATGTAGACTGTAAATAAAACTTACAGTGAGTCGTCAGAATCTTCACGCTTCCTGAATCTGTAGAGATGATGATCTCTGCTCATCGTCTGAGGATCGATCACGTCGGAAGGATTCTACTCTTTCACAAACCAAGTTCCTACACGACTCAGCGTTCTCGGAACTCTCCGTCCTCTCAAGCAGTCTATCGGCGACTCACGCACAACACTTCACTCTCCGACAACCCTCACACTAGCACAACCTTCTTCCCCACTTAGGATCTTCTGCCTTGGATGCACACCCCCCTTTTAAAGGGGGTGTTTTGCGCTGCTACAACACTGCACGAAGTGCAGTTCGCGCACTTCGTGTAGTGCGTGCACACGTTGCCTACATGTATATCTTTGCAAACTATGTAAGTTACCTTGAACATATTGTCAAAATAATCTTATTTAGCAATGGCAAAATGTGATGGCTATTTTTAACATGGTTACACATTACATTTATAACTAACACTTCTTCTAATATTGACTTGATGTTGTTTCAAAATGTATTAATGTTAGTACAATCATGTCCTAAATAGTTGTGTTCAATCACATATTGTTTGATGTTTTTGATGAAGAATTTAAGTTTGAATTGCATGTGTTTTTATTGCGGATGTTAAGTTATACAGGGACTTAGTAGGACAAACACAAAGTTTGTGGGGCTTGATATGGTGTGGCCAAGTTTGTGTGCCTCAATGGTTTAAGGTCCAATATGTTAGGGTGTTGATAACCTTGGAAAGGATCACTAGATGGGGAGAAGATGAATAACTAATTTTTAAATCATCACTTTCTTTCTCTTGTTGTGTTTTGATATTATCCAAATCTCAAATAGGAAATTCTTGGTTGAGAAGGCCTAGCAAAGTCGGCATTCCTTCTTGATCATTACATGTTATTAGAATGTCATCCACGTAAGTAAAAATATATATATCATAGATCCATCATTGTATTTATAAAATAGAAAAGAGTCAGTTTTTTAGCTATAGAAAATTCTTAAGCATGATAGATAAATAATGAAACCATGCACGAGGAGATTGTTAAAGATCATATTATTGGATTTGATTTTCCAATTTGGTAGGTTTATATGTTGTTATTACAACACATTCGATTGTTTCATATGGTTCGAACTCAATAAAGTAGTCTAAATTAAATATTTGTGGGTTTTAGGTTATTAATGGATATGAGTTTTAATGTGTAGACTTGTATATGTATATGGCGTGATCCCCATAGGGTTGGATATCTTGATAGATTTTCATGCCACCCATTAGCGAGGAGAATTATAGCGTCTAACTCTAGCACACTATGGAAGATTCACTCATGCTTTTCTTGTAGGATCTTCGAATTTCATGGACGACGTCACTATGATGGTTATTCCACTACATTTATGTTCATTTTATGTTTCATGCCATTGTTTATGTTATTTAGTTTATTGTGATGAAACTAGATCCTTATGTATGGATCTTCTTATGTTCATTTGGATTTGCAATTACATATTATAGATTCATAATTCCATCAATTGATATCAGAGTATAAATTATTTTGTCGATTTTATGACATTAGAATTAATATTTTTGTTATTTTTCATCCGTTTTACATGAGATATAGATCAATTGTCACAAAATGATGATTGTTCATCAAAAATATATATAGAAAGCTTATATTTAGGCACTAGATTTGAAGATCTCAAGTTTTTTTTTGTGAAGAACATGAAGAACGACGACGAAACCAATTGTAATCGCCACATTCCTAGAGAAATTGTTGCCTTTGATCCAAAAAAATATGTCGATCACCATCAGTTGAGTGTTAGAATAAGTCAATCAATTGATGCACCTAAAATTGTGTACAGAAACTTTGTGAGTTGACTGCGACACTCAATTGGTTTCTTATTAGTCAACTGTCATAAGGATTAATCAACTATTGTACCTATATTCTCGGCTTCTCGTACAAAAGGTTTAAAATTCGATTAGGGCACTGGACTGTTGTTCATAGTCGATTGTTGAATTAAAGTTAGCACACAATAACTTCGTAACTCGATTGGGGCACTCTACTATTGTTGATAGTCGATTGCTATAGGACATAAAAAAATTTCAAATTGACTGATCAGTCGATTGTTTTTCTTAGTCGACTAGTGTACTCGACTGTTGTTTATGAGATGTGCACAGTGAATTGAACAGTCGATTGATGCCTATGTATCAATCGACTACTTAGAGTATTAGTTGACTACTTTATGAACAGTCGACTAATATTTACTGATTAGTTTGCATAGGTGTTCTATTGAATTTATCTATGCATATGTTGTTATTTTGAGTTAATACTATCAACAAAATAAGAACTATTAGATACACTTAGTACATTCTATGTAGATAGATGTGCATCTATGTTAAATATAATTAGTCGAAAAGAAAATTATGTATAGGCCAGATATGTCACGCCCCGAGAGTATGCCGTGCCGAAAAGAAAACGGACGGCATCTCCCCTGTACGTGGTAACATATCGGGTTAATACAAGGCCCGTAGGCCCACAACAACAATATGATATGCACAGATATCAACATATCAAACATACTAAACACAGCGGAAACAATACAAACAGATCAATAAGATACCAAGACCAACTGTGCACTCCGGAGTGACTTGACACGACAAGAATCATAACCGAAATTGAATCAAAGACCAAATACATACAATATGTCCGTATATCACAGATACGAAAACAATACAAGCTAAAACCACAACCCGTAAGGATACAATAACACGGAAAATATATCCATTCGTCCGGTGTGAGATGGGATCAGCTGGCGGAGCTCCGAACGTCCAAGGAATCTTCTACCTGTTATCTGGGCGACAGGAAGCCCAGGGTCCATGGGTGGTGAGTATAAACTCAGGGGTAATATATAGAAAGTGCATGAACAACATATAAGGATAGATCTACAAGTATATATGTGAAGATCTACAGGTATACAGCATAAGTCCAATAGACATACAGTCATATCCAAATCTAATAACAAGTAACTACAGTAAAGTCATACTCAATGTATATACTAAATTGATCAACTGAACATAAAGTAATGTACCAATGTACCTGACGGTCTACGACACCATAAGCTATATCATCCTGACAGATATACAATAACATAACCCATATAATGTACCAGGTCAATCCCATACCTGACCAATACTCAGACATATGAACAGTAGATGATCACCTGTATAATAACCCGGTCCGTACCACACAATGACATGATGCTAATCAAATGCATATAACAGTCTGAATCAACGCATGTATCATGCTCAACACACAGTAGTAAATAAAATGCAGATGACATGTATCATGATGAACAACCATATGCAGCAATCATAGCTCAATCAAATGCAGCATCTCACAGGCATATGTAAAACATATATCAAATACATGCATACATATATATCATCAGTGCATATGCATGGCCATGTCTGCGGACCCGTCCAACCACGACCCCAGTATGGCCCGGGTGGCACGGCATGACAACTAGCCCGACTCCAGCCGCCACTACTCTCGAGTGACCGAGTTGGGTAGTATGAATGAGTAGTATATAAGCGTAAAAAGCTAACTACTCCCCGGGGGTCCCTGCTGCTGGTCGCTCCGTCACTACCCATGAGTAGACGAGCTCCGCACACAGGACAACTGCACGTCACAACAACCACCGTCTATAGTGGGCGAGTGCTAACACCACTCTGCTCAGTGGCCAGGTGCGCATCTCCAGCTACCACCATCCATAGTGGCCGAGCGCGGCACATCCAATGCTCTGCCCTCAACCCTGCTACCACTACCCCGAGTGGCCGGGGAGACAGGATGACTGACGACTTGTCTCAACCACAAGGGAGACCCAGTCAACAGCATGCATGCAAATGTAATGATGCATAGCTCCATAAAGGTATCCTCGCAACACTCCCTATCCTAATGGGAGTCCCGTCAACCAAAAGTCAACTATGCAAGGACTACAATCACAAGACTCTTTCTATCGCACAAAGAGTCATACACACCTGACAGTCAACCATGCTAAGACCTCTAGTCAGTAGCGAGATACCATCGACCGTCCATATAACCATACACAGTCACACAATCCATAATGAATATACCATCACGCTAGGACCTCTAGTCCAGGGTCACATACTGACAACCATACACTTATCTATGCACAGACAACTAGATCCATCATAAATGCACCACTAATACGGATATGATATAACAAACGACTCCATAATCCAAACCATCACCTAACCCTAGTGATGTAATACAGTAAACCAATCTGAAGTCACAAAGATAACCCTAACCACATGTACTTACTGAACATCTATCAGCTAATACATAATAGGGTTTATAGTTCCTATCCGAGCTAGATAATCAATGAAGTACCAGAGTTTATATCTCAAAGGTCAAGGCAGTACAAGCATATGATTAAACATGAGTGGATTTAAGGTAAACAGGTATAAACATATATATCCAAGATCATGCACTGGAATTGATCAAACTACCGGACCAGGTAGATATTACCCACCTGATACGAAGCTCGAATAATCCTCACGGCAGAGACCCGCCAGATCCTGCACTGCATAATAATAGCAACAATGATTAAGTACAAGTATCCAACAAACATAGGAACTAAACACTATATCGTTCCTATACTCACATCCTTCCCTCGTCTACGAGATAGAAACTCCAATTAACCCAATTTGATACCCAAAACCAATCATAGCTCTCATAACAGGGCATAAACAGAGTATCACCTACAATACACATCCCACATTAAAATCACCACAGTTAATCTATGCTGAAACATAACAATACGACAACAATCATAGGTCACTACACAAACACCATACACACATCTTACCAACCACAAACCACTATCTATTACACTCACGGATCAACCGTAACTTACATAGATCTAATACCAAACACAACCCATGAACGCCACAAATCTGAGCTGTAATGGCAACTTACCAAAAGACCAAACCACCACCTCAACTAAAACAACCACTATCAACACACCTGCATCCTCCCATCGCAGCACAACACACCCAAACATTCCAAGCTCATCTTCAACACGATTCATCGTTCCAACATCACTGACTCAACGATAGCCAAACTACCTTCTCGATCTGCCAATTCAAACCCAGCGGCTTCCTTCCACACAAAACCGACACCACATGACAACCCATGGATAGAACCCGTCGGATCCCCAAATCACACCGACACACTGAACACCACAGCTTCAATTCCCAATCCATCGTATCAAACACTAGATGAAGCAATTAACAGCTGAGAAGAAAAAGATTGGATCGAGCTTACTTTCCCTTAGAATCCACAGACCTAATCCCCCGTTCGCCGGCGACCATCAAGCTCCACAACCTGCCCAAACACCGTTCCGAGCTACTAATAGTGAGACCCACGAGCAAGCATGGATTTCATCCAAATTAAGGGGAATGGATCGCTTTACCCAAATCTCACCAAACTCAGAAATCCTAACTCCCGTCACGACCCGATCACATCACCGCCGACTCCCCGCTACCAGCGAGAAGTCTCACCCGTCGGAGCTCGACCGGAGTCCCTCCCTCCAGCTGGATCTACTGCCCGACGAACGACGACGGCGAGATGCGGAGGAGCTAAGAGACGAAGGGCAGAAATCGCAAAGAAGAGGAAGAAGTCGCTGATCGCGATGGGAAGGAAGAAATAAGCTGCGATGGGGTATTTAGGCATTTAAGCATCGTTCACGAATTGATTCAAGCGAATCGATTCCAATCCACCGATTCAAGCCAAATTGATTTAACCCAATCCGGTTCAGCCCTTAACCCAAGTCAACCAATCAGCCCAAGCCCAATACAGCCCAAGCCCAAATTTCAGCCCAATTCCGAAACTAGCCCAATTTCAGCCCACTATTTAAGCCTAATTAATCCCCTAATTAATCCTAATTAATTAACGGGTTAATTTAAATTTATTTTTTTTCGTATTTTACATTCTCCCCCACTTATAAAAATTTGGTCCCCAAATTTCCGACTTATATACTTGTACGAGATGTCACAATAATCATCTCAAGTATCCGGAGCAAAGTCACACCTTAAGTGACTAAGTGGGGTACTGAGCTCGAATATTACATTCCAGCTCTTATATACACTCTCCATCAACCCATTAAGAGGTCAATAACTGTACCAAAGTGGAGCTCTATATCCGTATTCGATGGGAAATTTTGCCAGAATCATAAGGTAAATCATGAATCACCATCAGAAATGATACTCAAGGATACTCCATGAATATAATTCCGTCAAGCGATCCAACGAAATCCATCTTACAGCTCGGAAGGAAATGAGCGGACCTAGCTAATCGATCATCGACCACCCAAATCCTATCAAGTCCTTTCCGAATTCTAGATAATCTCCCAACGTTGTCCATCGTACCAGGCTCCCACTTCATCACGGTACGTAACCCTACAAGTCACTAATATTCCACCTTTGCTTGTTGGCACACCCAACATCAACTATGATGAAATCAACCGTGTCCCATATATCGTTCCACTAACATGAACGTCTCAATACTCACTATTTTCGGATACACTCCGAATAAATCATCACTCTCGAATGAAGAGTCTCCCGAAACAACTCTTCCTAAAGAGAATACAACTCTGGGAACCATTATCCTTCAAGATTGGGAATATATCCATAAATATATCCTCCACAGATATGATGACAATCGATCTCAAATACTCCAAGAGTACTTGATTCCTCAAATCCATGAACGACTAAATCGTCGATAAGTCTAACAACATTATCAACATCTCCTAAAATTCATACCAAGTATGAAATGTCGACTTCTACATACCTGCATCCATTTACTCTAAGCTACCGATAGCTCAATCATCACACCGACAATGATAATTGTATGACACTAAGTCACTACAATATCAAACCTCCAGTCGTAGGCCAACCCTAGGATATACACAGGTGTCATTTAGCTGATCTAACAGATCCTCTATCCACAACGAAGGATACTCATTCTCAACTACTGCGTTCCAATCATCGATAATCGATGTATAACCTCAAAGGTCTGTCTCTCTTTTAACAAAGAGTTACAAGTCTTCTCAAGAAAAACACTGAGGCAGATAAATCTCCCATAGTGTTTAGCAACACTAATACCCATAAAATCATTTCCCGGTATGAGGTCCCCAATATCAGGACTATTCCCAAAATCACCTCAATCGCATATTCCACTTGCCCATGCAGTGGCAAGCTCGAGAGTTCATCCGTAACTACATCCGCATACTCTCGGATTATACGTACATCCGAGAGTCCTAGTATACCAACGCTCCAACAATCCCACTATCCGTAAGGATATGTCTATAGTAGAGGTACGTCTAGCAAAGGCTAAGGGTATCCCTTGACTTCGTGATTGTTAGTCAACATCTCACCTGACGGTAGAGATACCACCACTCCGCAAGTCGATAGGAACCCATCTAATCCTATCTAAGCATGTTCTAGACAAAGATATCTGTAATCTACCAGTATCTCTCGATATATCCGCAAATAGGATAACCTAAAGTAATACCCCCGAAGGATCGATTCTTCAGTCTTCTATACTTCTTCTCGAGTAATCATGTAAACTTGTCCGACATCTATTCTGGACGGCTGAGCTCATGTAGAAGCAAAGACTATCATGGAGAACTGCAATCAACTGCTGGAACTGAGGTACTAACTGCAACAACTGCAATGGATATGGTAAACACTGTTGTACTGGCAAAGGGTACACATCCGGCTGTAAAATACTAAAGAACTGTCAACATCATAACACGCTCCGACTCTGTGAAAGGTATAGCTGCCACTGGAGAATACTGCGTAGATACGACCATCATCGTAAAATCTCTCCTCTGAATAAAGCATAACCACGTCTGGGAAAGTAACAGTTGTCGTCGTCTGGAAAGGTAACAGTTGCTGTCGTCTAGGAAGGTAACATTTGTTGTCTGAATGTCTGAATCTTCTGAGATATTTTTGGCTGATACTACTGAGTAACTTACTTCTTCCGGATGAAAGTATCTAAGAGCTCCAACTATATCTGAGGTAGTAAATCGCTGCTGATGTGATAACCTAATCTTCTGTAATGATCTCAATTTTCGAGGTTGTGGATCATCTGCTCGAAAGCATCATCCATAGTCTTCCACTGAGTCTTCAAAGTACATACTCTCCTCGTAGATACCGGCTGCTTATAGTAGAAACAGATACAATGGTCCATCACTGTGTCTCGTCAGAACCCGCATCGACACACATAATCTCCTTTCGAGTCTTTCCTCCGAGTTCACCGATAAAAATAAGAAGTCACGATAATCTGCAATCGGTCTTCTATGATCGAAAAACTCTCCAATAGTCGCTCGTGACTCATGACTTTAATCTTGCTCCTTTTATCCAACATTCGGAGACTTCTAATTCCAATAATTTGACTTGCAATATATGCTTATCAAATCTCCAACTCTTAAAACACTAGCTACGGAGTCATTTCTATATACATGACTCAGTCTAAGGACTTCAGGTAGGATCTGGTAGAAGATCCAAACATCCTGATCAAGATGTCAACCGATAATCCGTGGGTGGTCAAAACCAACCCAATCACATTCTCGAGCTATTAGGGGGTCGTAACCCTCACAAGTCTAACGACTCTGCATGGTACTTTCGTCACCAGACGATCACCCAACCTGAAGCTCAAGAATTCCCTGACGATGAGTCAAAGAAAATGACGTGGGGAAATACTATCTCACAACATCACTGAACTGTGACTAAGTGATACATCATTTCCCGTAGGTTATTTCCTATATCTTCCATCAAGTACCAGCTAAATTCGGATAATGGTATTCCACTAACACTACTATCTTTGTATAACCCAAGTCAAGTACTCCAAAGGTACTCCCAATGTTATACAACCTAGAACGATCAGTCCGAGGATCAAAATCCCCATGAATATCATCCACTAATTTTCTACTATCTGCATCCGCAATAGTATACTCGCTTGTCCATTACCCCATGGGTAATGATCTGACTAACCTAATTAGTGAAAATCTTAAGACTGAAATCCTTGATCTCCACAAGAGATGTGACTACCTAATCTCTGCTTTCCGACTCGGTATCAGTCGGCTCTCAAAGGTAGTTACCTTTTCGATAGCAGGTACATGTCTAATAATCTCAACATATCGTTCCAGTGGTCAAACTCACTATGGTTACGAATAGTGACTAACATACTACAAGTCATGCACTGTTATAAGCAACTAAATGCAAAACCAACAGAAGGATATGTAATAACAGTTAACATACCTTAATCCTTGTAGCTCGGAGATGTCCGCAACAGCCAGATCCCAGAACTCACGAAACCAAAACCGAGTAAAGCAAAACTCGATGTCCGAACGAAATAAAATCCGAAAATGGACTTCGCAACCTAGGGCTCTGATACCAATAAAATTGTCACGCCCCGAGAGTATGTCGTGCCAAAAAGCAAACGGACGGCATCTCCCCTGTACGTGGCAACATATCGGGTTAATACAAGGCTCGTAGGCCCACAACAACAATATGATATGCACAGATATCAACATATCAAACATACTAAACACAGCGGAAACAATACAAACAGATCAATAAGATACCAAGACCAACTGTGCACTCCGGAGTGACTTGACACGACAAGAATCATAACCAAAATCGAATCAAAGACCAAATACATACAATATGTCCGTATATCACAGATACGGAAACAATACAAGCTAAAACCACAACCCGTAAGGATACAATAACACGGAAAATATATCCATTCATCCGGTGTGAGATGGGATTAGCTGGCGGAGCTCCGAACGTCCAAGGAATCTTCTACCTGTTATCTGGGCGACAGGAAGCCCAGGGTCCATGGGTGGTGAGTATAAACTCAGGAGTAATATATAGAAAGTGCATGAACAACATATAAGGATAGATCTACAAGTATATATGTGAAGATCTATAGGTATACAGCATAAGTCCAATAGACATACAGTCATATCCAAATCTAATAACAAGTAACTACAGTAAAGTCATACTCAATGTATATACTAAATTGATCAACTGAACATAAAGTAATGTACCAACGTACCTGACGGTCTGCAACACCATAAGCTATATCATCCTGACAGATATACAATAACATAACCCATATAATGTACCAGGTCAATCCCATACCTGACCAATACTCAGACATATGAACAGTAGATGATCACCTGTATAATAACCCGGTCCGTACCACACAATGACATGATGCTAATCAAATGCATATAACAGTCTAAATCAACGCATGTATCATGCTCAACACATAGCAGTAAATAAAATGCAGATGACATGTATTATGATGAACAACCATATGCAGCAATCATAGCTCAATCAAATGCAGCATCTCACAGGCATATGTAAAACATATATCAAATACATGCATATATATATATCATCAGTGCATATGCATGGCCATGTTCATGCGGACGATCAACCACGACCCCAAGATGGCTCGGGTGGTACTAAGATGACAACTAGCCCGACTCCACCCACTACTCTCGAAAGTGACCGAAGTTAGGTAGTATGAATGAGTAGTATATAAGCGTAGCTAACTACGGGGTCCTCACTGGTCGCCCGTCCACACTACCCATGAGTAGACGAGCTCGCATGACAGACAACGACGTCACAACAACCACTGCCTATAGTGGGCGAGTGCTAACACCACTCGCCAGTGAAAAAGTGATCTCCAGCCTACCACCATCCATAGTGGCCGAGCGACACATCCAATGCTCGCCTCAACCTCGCTACCACTACCCCGAGTGTGGGAGGCAGGATGACTGACGACTTGTCTCAACCACAAGGGAGACCCAGTCAACAGCATGCATGCAAATGTAATGATGCATAGCTCCATACATGTATCCTCGCCTCACTCCCTATCCCATGGGGAGTCCTGGTCAACCAAAAGTCAACTATGCAAGGACTACAATCACAAGACTCTTTCTATCGCACAAAGAGTCATACACACCTGACAGTCAACCATGCTAAGACCTCTAGTCAGTAGCGAGATACCATCGACCGTCCATATAACCATACACAGTCACACAATCCATAATGAATATACCATCACGCTAGGACCTCTAGTCCAGGGTCACATACTGACAACCATACACTTATCTATGCACAGACAACTAGGTCCATCATAAATGCACCACTAATACGGATATGATATAACAAACGACTCCATAATCCAAACCATCACCTAACCCTAGTAATGTAATACAGTAAACCAATCTGAAGTCACAAAGATAACCCTAACCACATGTACTTACTGAACATCTATCAGCTAATACATAATAGGGTTTATAGTTCCTATCCGAGCTAGATAATCAATGAAGTACCAGAGTTTATATCTCAAAGGTCAAGGCAGTACAAGCATATGATTAAACATGAGTGGATTTAAGGTAAACAGGTATAAACATATATATCCAAGATCATGCACTGGAATTGATCAAACTACCGGACCAGGTAGATATTACCCACCTGATACGAAGCTCAAATAATCCTCACGGTCGTAGACCCGCTTCGTATCCCAGACCTGTACAATAATAGCAACAATGATTAAGTACAAGTATCCAACAAACATAGGAACTAAACACTATATCGTTCCTATACTCACATCCTTCCCTCGTCTACGAGATAGAAACTCCAATTAACCCAATTTGATACCCAAAACCAATCATAGCTCTCATAACAGGGCATAAACAGAGTATCACCTACAATACACATCCCACATTAAAATCACCACAGTTAATCTATGCTGAAACATAACAATACGACAACAATCATAGGTCACTACACAAACACCATACACACATCTTACCAACCACAAACCACTATCTATTACACTCACGGATCAACCGTAACTTACATAGATCTAATACCAAACACAACCCATGAACGCCACAAATCTGAGCTGTAATGGCAACTTACCAAAAGACCAAACCACCACCTCAACTAAAATAACCACTATCAACACACCTGCATCCTCCCATCGCAGCACAACACACCCAAACATTCCAAGCTCATCTTCAACACGATTCACCGTTCCAACATCACTGACTCAACGATAGCCAAACTACCTTCTCGATCTGCCAATTCAAACCCAGCGGCTTCCTTCCACACACAACCGACACCACATGACAACCCATGGATAGAACCCGTCGGATCCCCAAATCACACCGACACACTGAACACCACAGCTTCAATTCCCAATCCATCGTATCAAACACTAGATGAAGCAATTAACAGCTGAGAAGAAAAAGATTGGATCGAGCTTACTTTCCCTTAGAATCCACAGACCTAATCCCCCGTTCGCCGGCGACCATCAAGCTCCACAACCTGCCCAAACACCGTTCCGAGCTACTAATAGTGAGACCCACGAGCAAGCATGGATTTCATCCAAATTAAGGGGAATGGATCAGTTGCTTACCCAAATCTCAGCCGAAACTCGTAAATCCCAACTCCCCGTCGCTGACCCGATCACATCACCGCCGACTCCCCGCTACCAGCGAGAAGTCTCACCCGTCGGAGCTCGACCGGAGTCCCTCCCTCCAGCTGGATCTACTGCCCGACGAACGACGGCGGCGAGATGCAGAGGAGCTAAGAGACGAAGGGCAAAAATCGCAAAGAAGAGGAAGAAGTCGCTGATCGCGATGGGAAGGAAGAAATAAGCTGCGATCGGGTATTTAGGCATTTAAGCATCGTTCACGAATTGATTCAAGCGAATCGATTCCAATCCACCGATTCAAGCCAAATTGATTTAACCCAATCCGGTTCAGCCCTTAACCCAAGTCAACCAATCAGCCCAAGCCCAATACAGCCCAAGCCCAAATTTCAGCCCAATTCTGAAACTAGCCCAATTTCAGCCCAATTCCGAAACTAGCCCAATTTCAGCCCACTATTTAAGCCTAATTAATCCCCTAATTAATCCTAATTAATTAACGGGTTAATTTAAATTTTTTTTTTTTTTCGTATTTTACAAGATATATATTTAAGAGTGACTTATATATAAAGAATAGATTCTATTGATCATGTGCACAGAATTTTGGTCCAACATAAGACATGATTTGTAATAAATTAAAGTTTATAAGTCATAGACTTAGATAGAAATATCTCATAAAGTATAATTTTGTAAGTTATGTGCATGATGTTAGTCCAAAAGAAGACATTGTATGATCAACAAAGATTATCATGAGTTATAATTTAAGAGTATCGCTCACAAATCACATTGCAATTCAAAGATCAAGTATGATATTATATTTGATATCTCATTCATGCCCATATATAATTACATATACATTTTAAATGTATTGTTTAATATAATCTTTTTTGTTTTTGGTAATAACATGAGCTTTTATTGTTCTCTCTTTCTTAATCATTGCACTTAGTAGAGATATTAAAAATATTCCAACAATTTTAGATTCAGAATCCACTAAATGTAAAAGGACTAATGATATAAGTAAGGAAAGTAATACTGCAGTGTCTAAAGGTGAACCTCTCAACTTTATTATTTCATAAGTCAATTTAATCATTGTGCCTATAGACACTTGGTGAATAGATACAGAAGTCACCGCACATATTAATATCATTGTGCATGATTATCTAAGATAGTCAATTGTCTAGTGATGGTGAACGATACATCTATATGGGCAATGACAAGAAGGTTAAAACGACAACTATATGTGTGTTTAAGCTTTATCTAAGGATCAATATAATTTTAAATTTGGAAAATATGCTTGTTGTGTCATTATTTAGATGGAACTTAGTTTCCATTTCTTGTTTGAATAAATCAAGATAATTTTGTTCATTTAAATATGGAACATTCAATATTTTCCAAAATTCAATGCTAATTAATACTGGTTCCTTAATTGATAAGCTAAATAGGTTAAAAAATCATAACTCACAATGATAACTAAGTAATACATAATATAGATACCAAACACAATTTGACTAACAAAATTCATCTATATTATGAGATGGGTGTTTAGAATATATATTCAAACAAAACCTAAAAATGTTAATGTCATAAAAAAAAATTTGATTCCTTGACATGTCAGACTTTGACATCTACATAGAGTGTGTTAAAGAGAAGATGACTAACAAAAGCAATGAATGTGCAAACTAATGTAGTCTTAGTGTCGAATTATATGAACATATATGAATCATTTACTAAAGCATTCTAGAATAGTCATATATGTTTTATCAATTTCATCGACGACTACTCATGATATACATACTTGTACCTTCTATATGAGAAGTTAGAGTCTTGGATGTGTTCAAAATCTTCAAAGCTGAAGTTGAAAATCAACTAGGAAAAAAGATTAAAGTAGTCAAATATGAGGGTGAAGGTAAATATTATAGTTGTTATAATGGATTAGGTGAACATCATCTAGAACCTTTTGTAAATTATCGTTTTGAGTGCATGATAGTAGCTCAATATACTATACTTGGCACTCCTCATCAAAATGGTGCAGTCGAGCAAAGGAATTATTGGGGACCAATTGGATGCACTAGAGGGGGTGAATAGTGATTTCTCGATTTTGTCATTTCTATTGCGTTCGTGTTCATCTCTATAAAATATTAGCATAGCGGAATATAAAAATAAACAGGAATAAAACACCACAATCATGACACAAGGATTTAACATAGTTCAGAATTCTAGTTCCTACTCCACGATCGGGCTTTAGTGTTTACTCTACTAAACCTCGTCTCCTTCTCGACAATACGTCAGAGGTGGAGAAACCTCGTACAAAAGTTTTACAATTCAAAACAAGCAAATACAAATGCAAAGAAGGAATGGAATACAAATAACACTTTACAAGATTGCTTGATCACTTGAATGCTTTTAGTTGCTTTGAGATGCCCTTGAAGGTCTAGAATGCAACAACACTTCTCCTTCAAAATCTTCCATGAAATCGCTTGAAAACCCCTCCCTGAGCTACTCCTTTTATAATCTTCATTGGACTGATTATTTGCCTGACAATCAATAGAAAGACCCCAATCAACTGCCCCCTTCTCTGTTGTCTCACAACGGACTAATCCACGTAGGCTTTTGCCTAATGGATACCCTAGCAGTCGACTGTTATTACCATTAGTAACCCAAGTATGATCTCCTCATACTTGATACTCATCCATAGCCTAGGCCTAAGCCTTTTAGCCACTTCGATCAGTCTTATGCCCTTAGGGTCTATCCGAGTCATCCACGACTCATTAACCCTTCGTGCTAGTCTTCAAGTGCTTCCATCGGCTATGTCATGCTATCGGATCTCCTTTGCTAAGTCTCCAAACTTAAACTTTCACTGCCAAGACTACGCACTTGGACTTACGTGGCCAAGACTATACCCTTGGACTTTTCCATTGCCAAGTATCTATACTTGGACTTTCACCACCAAGATTACACACTAGGACTTACACGACTAAGACTACACCCTTGGACTTTCCCCTTTATCAAGTATTCATACTTAGACTTTCCCTTGCCAAGAATATATTCTTGGACTTTCCTTTCTAAGTGTCCAACTTGGACTTCTCTATACCAAGTATCTATACTTGGACTTTCACTCGAGTCTCACTCAAGCTTGGTCAATCTTGATCTGAGGTTGGTTGCTTAAACAATCTTCCCTTTAACAATCTCCACCATATAACCTTGAATATCTCGATCATCCACTAGTCATATGGTCAACATATGGTCAAACTATATTGACAAACCAAATGTCAAACGTATTGACAAACATCAAAACACTACTCGAGTCCCACTCGAGTTTGGTTAATCGTGACCTGGGTTGATTATACCAACACGAATCAGACCCTAAAGAACATGATAAGAAGTATGATATCATTCACTTCTTAATCGGAGTCCTTATGGGGTGATACACTCAAGGTTGCAATATACTTACTCAATAAAGTGACCAAATAAGGCAACAAGTAAAATCTCATAAGAATTGTAGACTATTAGTAGGAGATTGTTGGTGCAATCAACCTTAGGTCAAGGTTGACCAAGCTCGAGTGAGACCCGAGTTGGAGTTAAGTTTCGATGTTTGACAATATATTTAAGGATATGACTATAGGATGGTATGGGACATCCATAGTCATATGGATGATAGTGTTGATATAATCATCATTGGATCAAGGTGACCATGATGGATGAGAGTGTTAGTGTGGCGAGAAAGTCAAGTAGGTCAAGATTGACTAAATACTTGATGAGTGGAAATCCAAATGGGTCAAGGAGGATCAGACACGTACTTGATGGTTGGAAGTCCCCCTGAACGTTGGCAAGTAGGAAACCCAAGTGGTTCAAGGAGGATCGGACACTTAGTGGTGAAAGTCCAACGGGAATTTAGCAAGTGGAAAATCCAAGTAGATCAAGGAGGACTGGATGCTTGGTGTCGAAAAATTCCTTGTAGGTCTGGAGACCGGATGCAAGCCAAGGAAAGTCCAAACGGGTCAAGGAGGATCAGATGTTTGGTGACAGGAAGTCCTAGCTGGTCAAGGTGATTGGATGACTAGGTAAGTGAAGTCCTGGTAGGTCAAGGTGATCGAATAGCAAGTCAAAACCCGACGTGGATTTAGCTATTGAAGAGCAACGGTTGATTGACCAGTCAACTGGGGGTAAGACCAATCGACTGGTAGGCAAAAACCAGCACGATGAGAAGCCTATAAGAAGGGGTTTCGAGGTGATTTGAAGGTGTTGATTTCTTGGGACTTTGAATGGGAAATGTTGTTGTGTTTCAGACCTTCCAAATCATTCCAAAGCAACCAAACAACAATCAAGCAAAATCATTCTTGTGTAAAGAGTTCTTCTCACTGTAATTTGTTTATTTCCTTTACACTTTGTATTTGATTGTATTTCTTGTAAGCTCCAAGTTATAAGAGGTTTATCCACCTTCGGAAGTTTTCGAGAAGGAGAATGATAGTGGTGATCCATAGGAGCTAGGTCGTGGAGTAGAAATTGAGAATTTCAAACCATGTAAAATCTAGGTGTTGTAATTATGTATGTTATTTCTATTTATATTTTTTTTTCCACTACTATAACATTTTGTACACAAGCAATCACGAATGCAATCGACAAGCAAAGATCGAGTCTCTATTCACACTCTCTAGCATCAACATCGATCTTAACAAGCGATATTAGAGCGAGGTTACTCATCATCAGACTAACAGTCGAGAGAACATGAATCTAGAGGATTAGTGGACTCATCAAGTAGAATGGAGCTCAATGATGGATTCGAATATGACATTTGAGCACCACCACCCTCTGGACTAGGAGGGTTTCATCAATGGAGAGCAAGAAACAAGATATTCTTTCAAATGGGCATTGAAGAATGGTTCGCCCTAACGAAGGGGTTCGAAGGTCCAACGGATAAGGGAATAACTTTCAAATGAAGCAAGTGGGACGAGGAACACAACTTGAGATCCGAGGTTAATGATAAGTAATCAAAATTTTAGTAAATTTAATACCTAATGAAATTTTAGGTAAATTAGGAAAATATAAGGATGCTAAGGAGTTATGGAGCAAGCTTGCCAAGCTCCATGAAGAGCCCTCTGTGGCCTAAGATGATGATGACTCTGAGGAAGAAGGTGCATCATCTTAAGACCTTGAAGATTCAGAAGTTGAGAGGTGCTCAACATCTGAGGTAGAAGAGGTTGTAGGAGCCTCCACCTCTATGATTGAGAGGGAGGATAGACAATCAACAATGGAGCAAGAGGAGGCCTCTATATCCATACCCGAAGAACAAGCTCATGGTTCCCCTACCACTAAGGAAGGTAACTCAAGCGTAATTCTTAAAATTAAAGATCACATAATATACTTTGAGTGTAGGGAGAAGGGGAACTGTAAGAATAAGTGCCCAAAAAGAATCAAGAAGAAGGTTCAAGTGGCACCAAAGATCAAGGAGAAGCCCAAGGAGATGGTACCCTAATATGCAAAGGAAAGGAGCACATAGTATGCTTCTCATGCAACCAAAAGGGACATTACCAGAATCAATGCCCAAGGGAGAGACACCCAACCAAGGGCAAAGGAAAAAGTTCATGTGTAGGGGGAGCTCCTAAGGCAAGACATATGGTATCATCATTTTATAATGCAATTTCAATATGTCATGATAAAAAAGCATGTTGAGCCTAAGATTTATCATTAGGTTATTCGATATCATGAAAATAGGACTAAGGACAATTTTAGATAAATTAGCTCAAGAATTATCCTACCTAAGGAAGACATTAGTACCTTTAGAAGTAGACCTAGTTTACATAAGGATAAGAAAAATCTATGCAATAACCCAAAGAAGACTAGACATATGTCTAGGAGAAAGAATGTTCAAAAATATAATAGAAAAACAAAACTTGAGGCATTAGAGGAAGAAAATCAAGTTTTGATGTCAAAGCTTGATAAATTAGAGAAGATCCTTAAAATGATGGAAAACATGCTTAGGGGGGCAAAAACAAATCGAGGTTTTGGTAGGCAAGAGTTATCTAGGAACAAGAAGGATTTGGAATACGCACCCAAGTCTAAGGAAGACTTTCCATCTTACCATAGGGTTCTATATAGTTATGGAACTAAGCCTAAGTCTAGGAATGTTAAGGTTACAAGGAAAGCTATCCCTAGAGTTACCTTGATCAGAGTCAAATGACTAAGGCTTCCAAGAATCCTAGGAGAGTTATTAAGAAGGAATCAAGGGAGTGTATCCCTAGTGAATACCTAGAATACTCAAGGAGCTTTAATAGGTATTAGGTTCCTAGGAGTGTGATCCTTTCACACTAGATGGGTATAGGATGTGTCAACCTAAAATGGAAAGGTAGTTAGCCTAACCATGGTGAAGTTGATACTTTAGAGCATTTTCAAGGTATACTTATACTTTGAAAATAAATTTAGAACATGATCCTGAAGAATTTTAGGCGGTGCCAATGGAAATAGAAGTTTGAAAATTAATCATAATTAACACAATTATGTTAAAGTAAAAAGTATAGCAAGTTGAAGGTTTTGGTACACTCGAGGAAGTTAATACATTATTATGTCAAGTTTGGTATTTGACATAATCTTAAAGAATGACAATTATGTTTAAGACTTAGGTATCTTTATACCTTTATATTTTATACATTTGTCATATCTTATATGACATACTCCATGTCATGACATCATGTATCAATTGATTATATGAAACTTGTCATCTTGATACTTATGATGATTTATGCATTGCCATGACATCATGCATCATTTAGGAATAATAGATTTTCTTTTGAAAATTATTCAATCAATATATGTCATAATCATATTCATGTATTACTCAATTGAAATTAAGAAAAATTAATATTATTTGATATCCTAGGTAGTGTAGGACCATTGGCATCATTGGCGGAGGGGGTGAATAGCATTCGATTCTTGACCTATTGCGTTCGCATGTTCGTTCTTATCTACAAAGATCAATGCAGAAAAAATAAACAAATATATAAACAAACACACAAGCACAATACCTAAATTTTACGTGGTTTGAAAGCCCTCTCCGATTTCTACTCCACGACCTAGCTCCTAACGGTATCACCACTATCTTTTCTCCTTCTCAGAAACCTTCTGGAGGCAGAGAAATCTCTTACAATTTGTGTCTTTTACAAACAACACAACCAATTACAAGTGTAAAGAAGAAGAATAAAACACAATTTACCAAACACTTTACACAAAGGGATCATGGTTTGCTCGTTGTTTGGTTGCTTTGGAATGCCTTAGATGGTTAGGAATGCAGCAGCACTTCACCTTCTAACTCTTCAAGAACTGGCACCTTCCAATCTCCCTGAAGCTACCTTTTATAGAGCTCCAACGACCTGATTTCGTCTGCACAATTGAGTTGCCTCAACTGATGCCTCGACTGTGGTTAATTATCATTGCCAACGGTAAGTTTTCCCCCTTATTTTTGACTTATCACCCACTAGAACTTAGGACTAGTCAAGGTGCCTTGTGACCACCTCGACTATTACCCCCAATCTAGGTCCTGGTTGAGCGTACCTCGCTTCTGAGCACCAGCTCTGACACACCTGCTCCAACTCTTCTCATCGTAACCCAGGTCTAGTTTAGGATCAGACAACTAGCAGAAAGTCCAGTTGGGTCAGAATGATCGGACAATTGGTATGAAGTCTAGCTGAGTCAGGAGGACTAGATGTTGGCAGGGAGACCTGGTGGGTTTAGCATCATACATCAAGCAGAGAAAGTCCTTTGATAATAGATAGACTTAAATGGGGTCCAATGTGGTTCTTCGTTTGAGAGGGGATTGTTGGGTGTATTTGAAATACAATCAAAGTCCCACATTGGTAAGATATGAAAAGATATCTTCATTGGTATGAGGCCTTTTAGGTATAACTCAAAAATAAAATCATGAGAGCTTCCGCTCAAAGTGTACAATATCATACCATTGTGGTGATATATGAATCTTATAAGCACCAACAATTGGTATCAAAGTCATGATTCATGTCAAGCCATGCACCTCAAATGAAGGAAGTAGGGCTCCCATGTATGGACAAGAGAACCAGACACTAAGCAGGAAGTCCAGTTGGGTTAGGAGGATCGAAGAACAGACAGAAAGTCTAATTGGATCAGAAGGACCGGACAACTGGCAGGAAGTCCAACTGAGTCGTGAGGACCAAACAGTTGGCAAGAAGACCTGATGGATTGAGGATTGGACATCAAGCAAAAAAAGTCCTTTGAGGACGGAAAGACATGAGAGGGGCCCAATGTGGTCCTTCATTTGAGAGGGGGGATTATTAGAAGTATTGAGAATACAATTAAAGTCTCACATTGGTAAGACATAGAAAATATCATGTGCTTATAAGATGAAAAAATATTTATATTGGCATGAGGCATTTTGGGTATAGCCCAAAAACAAAACTATGAGGGCTTAGGCTCAAAGTGGACAATATCATATCATTGTGGAGATATATGAATCTTATAAGTACTAACAGATAGGATGATCAAATTAGAATGCCTAGATAGAAATGCATGATCCCTTAGTTTAGGGAAGAACTAATTTACATCTCACATAAATCATAGGATGACTTATGTGTATGTATTAAATATTTTAGACACAAATGAGATGCTAGGAAAATGAGTTAATGTTCAAAATTCTTGGTGCATCAACTTGAACTCAAACTTTTTAAATGATATGGAAAATCATGAGCAAAGCTAATGTACAAGTCATGTACACTTGGCTCATTGCTCATGATTGAAAATATTTTTAAAGTTGTTTTGAAAAACCTTGATGAAGTTTATCTATTGATAGAAATGGTGTGATACAAAGTTAGCATGAAACATTGAAGTTTTCAATGGTTTTCAACTTTGTGTCATTATTTGAAATTAATGGGTATTTTCTTAGGAACCTATTTTTTCCCATAGAATTTGACATAAATAATGTCTATATAAAATTTCAATATTTTTTAAAAATCATAGAATTACTTATGCATTTTTAAAACTCATCTGAAAACTAGTTTTAGAAAATCAATTATCAATCGACTGGATTCAGATACCAGTCGACTGGGACTTTTGGTAGTCGACTGATGGATATATCAGTTGACTGGTAGGACTGATTTTAAATAAATAGGAATCGTTTAGCCATCTAACAACAACTCTAGGCAACTTAACTACTTCTAACCCTTTGATATGATTAGACAAGTATTTGTTGGTGCAGTAGGCACCTAAGTCGAACCTGAGTTTTGATTATAGCAAACGATACAAAGTTAAGCTCATGTCGTTATCTCACGAGCTGAATTGAGTGTGCAGAAGATTGCTATAGCTGGAGCTGAAGGCTAGCGACACCCAGAGGAAGCTGCGGTGGTCCGGCGACACTCGAGTGACTTCGGAGGGAGCCGAAGGAATCGAGTGGAAGGCCGGAAGCAAAAGCAACACGTAAGTATCGAGGTAAGCTCGTGTGTGCGAGCGTAAGTGAGGTCGTATCCTCGTTACGGGGATGATCTTAAGCATAGATCCGACCAAAGACATCCTATAGATGGTCTAGGTCGAGATCGGACGGTCGACGACCGTCGAAATTATGTTTTTGTTGAGCTAACTTGCAGCAGAAGCATCACCGATCGCCACTGAGGACTCGATCGCCATCAATAGTCGATCGCCAGAGGTCGGACTTTCGACTGATGCTGCCATCAGTCGACTAATGATGGCCATCAGTCGACTGATGGTCAATGATCAGATTCGAGGAGTCAAGGCTTATCACCCCATTTCAAGGAGATTGGTGCTCAATTGTGATTGGCTAGGGTTCCTCTCGAAAAGGAGCTCAAAGGCTATAAAAGGAGGTCCTAACCTAGGGTTTTCTCATTAATTCTAAGTGCTCAAAAGCCTCCGCAACACTGTGACTCTCCGACGACTCTACAACAACGAAGTGCTGCCAACAACCCTAGTTTAAGTCCTATCTTCGAGTTGTTGGTATAATCTTAGTTTGTCATTTCTCTTAATCTTGCAATTCGTTTGTTAATCGAGGCTTTCTACCGTTGCATTTTATTTTAATAGAAGAGAGGGGTTGTCTCTCTATCTTTTGCTTCGAAGGTTTTTGTAATCGTAAAACTCCTACCTCCAACGAGGAGGAGTGTTTTAGTGAATTGCCCTCCGTACACAGTCTAGGATCGTTAGGGCCTTGGAGTAGTGGCCGAAGGCTACGAACCAAGTAAAAAAACTATTTGTCTCATTTAGTTTTTATTTACATTTCCGCTGCATTTAATTGTCTACCGAATGATTTAAAAGAAAAAGTGTTTATCGCTATTCACCCCCCCTCTAGCGAACCGCCTCGATCCAACAATTGGTATCAGAGCCGGGGGAACTCAGATTCGGTGCAACCACTGGTCGAGCATTGTTTTGTTTTCGTATTTATCGTTTTAAGATTTCTCCCACACTACTAATCCAAGACCAAGTCTTGGTACATAGTTTTTGGTTGTGTTTTTGCAAGTATTGATCGCCTTCGGAGTACCTCACGATCAAACAAGCATAACTTTTGCTACAAGTGGACTCACGAAACGATCTACCCACCAAATCGAAGCTCTCGCAGAGATCTACACTTCTTACTGGGGGTTTACCCCTGTAACAAGCTGTTTCCATCCTCAAAAATCGACGTTTAGTAGCCTTTCGGGGACATCGAAGTTTGTGAGTACTTACCTTTTATTTAGTTTCTTATTTCTTTGCTTAACTTTCTAGTTTTCGTTTGTTTCTTTTTATTTCCCACACTACTAATCCAAGACGCAAGTCTTGGTACTTTCGTGTGTTTTTGTCGTTGCTAGGTTTTTTTTTGAGTCTCCTTGTTTTTTTGTTCTAATGGCCCATCTCGAGGGTTTTAGCACCGTCCGACCTCCGTTTTACAATGGAGATGATTTTCGTTACTGGAAAGGTCGGATGGAATGCTTTCTCAAAACCCAAATCGAGATGTGGATCATAATCCAAACGGGTTTCACACTTCCGACTAATGAAGTGGGTGACTCCTTGGATTATGATCAATGGACCGTTGCAACAAAACGACAAGTCGAAGCCGATGCCAAGGCAACACAAATCCTCCAATGCGGCTTGTCCAAGGAGGAGTTAAATCGTGTCGGCCCCTTCATCAGCACAAAGGACCTTTGGACAAAGCTAGTGGAGCTACACGAAGGGACCGATGAAGTCAAGGTATGTAAGCGCGACCTTTTATTCAATAAATTATATAATCTAAAAATGCAGGAACACGAGTCCGCGACGCAACTTCATGCCCGAGTCCAGGACATAGTCAACAATCTACACGCAATCGGGCAAAAGGTCGAAAACCGCGACCTTATAAGGTATGTCCTAAACTCCTTTCCGAGGACAACCTTGTGGGCATCCATGGTCGATGCCTACAAGGTCTCCAAGGATCTTTCTAAACTTAGATTAGATGAACTTTTTTCTGATTTTGAACTTCATGAGAAGTCTAACTCGGAATCCGAGAAAGGTATAGCACTATTTGCAGGTTCAAAGAAGAAAATTGCTAGCAAGCTACCTCCGAAGGAAGAAGAGGAGGAGTCCGATTCGGAGGTCGACTAGGAAATGGAGGCTGAACTAGTCAACCTAGTTCGGAGGATAGTCAAGGGCCGAAAATGAGCCGTCACTCGACCCAACGAAGGTAAGCCTAAAAGTTCGAACATAAGATGTTATGAATGCAACAGGTTTGGACATATCAAGTCCGAATGCCCAAAACTCAAGAGCAAGGCACCAAAACACAAAAAGGCACTTAACGCCACTTGGGAAGGAGCTTCCGAGGAAGAAGATAACGATCAAGTCCTCATGGCTAAACCGGTGGAATCGGAGACGGAGTCGGAACCGGAACTTGAATCGGAAACCGAAGACGAGTCGGACTACGAAGCACTATTCAAGACGAGCCACGGATACGCATCCGGTTCAAAAGATACACTCAAGGTGAGTCGGTCTCTTATTACTACACTTTATAGTGCAATTAAGTTTCTAAATAGAAAGTTAGCTAAGTCCGAGTCCAAGGTCGAGACCCTGGTTGAGGAAGTTAAACTCCTCAAACACAAGGTCTCCCTAACCTCTTCGACTAGTCGAGTTCAAGAGAAGGACTCAACTCGGGTTGAAAAACTCGAAGTTGACAACTCACTCTTGAAGAGTCAAGTCGAAGATCTTAGGAATACGTTGGAAAGGTTTACTTTGGGATCCAAAGGACTTGACCTCCTACTTGGATCGCAAAGGGCCGTGTACAACAAGGTCGGGCTAGGGTTTAGCTCAAACACGACCAATAAGTCGTATATGTCAATCGTAAGTCGACATAAAAAATGTGTCCAAGCATGGGTCCCTAAGACCGCCTTGATTTCAAACCTAGGATCGAACCAGTACTGGGTTCCCAAGGACCAAATCCACTATGTGGAGAGACCGAATCGATTCAACGGTCCAGGGGGAGCTAGTACAAAACTTGTTTGTGTTTTAACCTAGAAATTGCATGCTTAGGTTTTTATTTAGTTTGATTTTCCTTTTTAGAATGGTTATATAGGACTATAACTCGTCAATACTTGATAACATAGTACCAGGACGAGCGAGATGATAGTACGCTAGGAAAGCAGAGTCTTGTGTATTCGGGCTAGATAAGGCGTATCTAGTTCAGTGCACTTGACCGAGCGGAACTAGCTGAAGCTACCTCACCGTATCCTAGACTAGTTAGACCAAGAAGTGGTCTTAGGTGAGTCAAGTTACTATTTTCTTGAAAATGGCTTTGTCTAAGGAAGTGGTCGTTGTTCCGATCAAAGAAGGCCTCTGTGCCTCGCCACGACCTGGAAGCCATGATCTTGAAAAGGTGACTTGATGAGCCTAAGGTCAAATCCGAATCTAACGCAAGGTTGACAAGTGTTTAAGTCATTAAATTTAATTCAACTAAAATTGGAAGTCATCTCACAAGAACATATAGGATTAACATGTTTGATCATGTAGACATGGGTGAGATGATTTAGATTAATAATTTTCAACCAATTTTTAGTAAATCCAATATCCAATCCAACTACCTTGCGTGTAGGATCAATGGATGTTGGACAGTGGTTGCTCCCAACACATGACCGGGGATCAACTCAAGTTTTCGAAGCTTCGATTCAAATGACAAGGATTGGTAGCCTTCGGAAATAACGGCAAGCTCAAAATAATCGGATCAGGTGATATTGAGCTTAACTTAAATTTTGTTATTCAAAACGTTTTATTAGTAGAAAATTTTCAATATAATCTACTTAGTGTAAGCCAATTGTGTGATAATAACTATAAGGTCATATTTCTAGAAAATGAATGCGTAATTAATACAAACGAAACCTCTAAAACAATTCTTAAGGGAACTAGAAATAACAACATTTACATTATTAACTTAACTAACTCCTCAACTAAGTGTCTTATGACACGGCAAGAGGAATCATGGTTATGGCACCGATGACTCGGTCACTCAAACCCAAGACTCATCCACAAGATGAGTCAGAGTGATTTAGTCAGAGGTTTGCCTAACCTCAACAACTTGGATAATAAAATATGTAATGCTTGTCAACAAGGTAAACAATCTAGGACAACATCAACTAACTAGTCAAGAACGAACCAAAAGTGTGCTTGAGCTCCTACACATGGATCTATTTGATTCAAAACCACGACCGGAATCTTTCTAGGATACTCGACTACAAGAAGAGCTTATAGAGTATATAACCACGACACCCTTAGAGTCGAGGAGACTATCAATGTAGTTTTTGATGAAGGACACAAACCTACAAAACCCCCGGCAACCCCAATTAGCGAGCCGATTCATACTAGACCTAACTCTGATCCGGAGATCAGGTCTAGTGTTAATCCTAACCTAAGTCAACCAAGTCACTCTATTGACCAAGTGATAGATGACTCCAACCAAACTAGAACTCAAACGAGTCATCCTATAAATCAAGTTGTAGACTCAAACCCAAATCCAACTAGGACTCAAACGAATCATCCTATCGACCAAGTGATAGGTGATCCAAGTCTAGGAGTTCGAACTAGAGCCTCATACAGAAACCTTAGTCAAATATCTTTGATTTCTAAAATTGAACCCAAAACTATTGACCAAGCTCTTCTTGATCCCGATTGGATTATTGCAATGCAAGAAGAGTTGGCTCAATTCACTAGGAACGAAGTATGGGAATTAGTACCACCACCTAAAGATAAAATAATCATTGAAACAAGGTGGGTGTTTAGAAATAAACTTGATGATAAAGGTGAAGTGGTTAGAAATAAAGCTAGACTAGTCGCTAAAGGGTTTAGTCAAGTCGAAGGTTTAGATTACGACGAGACATATGCCCCAGTAGCTAGATTAGAGTCCATTCGAATGCTATTAGCATATGCAGCACATCGAGGATTTAAGTTGTTTCAAATGGATATGAAATCTGCATTCTTAAATGGATACATTAAAGAAGAAGTTTATGTTAGTCAACCCCCCGGTTTCGAAAGTTTAGACAAACCTGATCATGTCCTTAGATTAAAGAAAGCTCTTTATGGACTAAAACAAGCTCCGCGAGCTTGGTACGAGAGACTTTCGATTTATCTTAAGTCCAAAGGCTTTAACCAAGGTGTAGTTGACCCAACCCTTTTCGTAAAAACCTTAGGTAAAGACATATTCATAGCCCAAATCTACGTAGATGATATTATTTTCGGAACCACCAACTCAATCCTACTAAATGAGTTCATTTCACTTATGGAAAGTGAATTTGAAATGAATTTAGTAGGCGAGTTAAGTTTCTTCTTAGGTCTACAAATTAAACAAACTAAAGATGGAATATACCTACATCAACGCAAATATACTAGGGAATTAATTAAACGCTTTGGAATGCAAGACGCTAAAATTATTAATACCCCAATGGCAACTAATGTGAATATAGAAGAAGATTTAATCGGAAACTCAATTGATTTAAAATACTATAGGAGCATAATAGGGAGTTTCCTTTACTTAACTGCAAGCCGACCTGATATCCTATTTGCAGTAAGTATGTGCGCAAGGTTCCAAATCGGTGCCAAGGAGTCTCACCTAACTCTAGTCAAGCGTATCCTTAGATATCTAAAGGGTACACTTAATGTCGGTATTTGGTACCCTAGATCTACCGAGTTCGAACTAACCGTCTACTCTGATTCGGACTATGCCGGTAGTAAGCTCGATAGAAAGAGCACGAGTTGTTGTTGTCAACTTCTCGGCTCGAGTCTAGTGAGTTGGTGCAGTAGGAAGCAACACTGTGTTGCCTTATCTACCACCGAAGCCGAATACATCGCGATGGGTGAGTGTGTCACTCAGCTTCTTTGAATGAAGCACACTCTCCGCGATTTCAAGTTAGACTTTATGAACACAAAACTTCATGTAGATAACATTAGTTCAATTAATCTTACTAAGAATCCAATATGTCACTCTAGGACCAAACATATAGAGGTCAAACACCATTTCATTCGAGAACATGTGGCCAACGAAGCCATACAACTCGAATACGTCGAATCAAAGTCTAACTTAGCAGACCTATTTACTAAACCCTTACCCGAAGCCGAATTTAGTCTATTAAGATGAAAATTGGGCATGTGCGTAGTAGAATAGGAACTTGCAAATTATATTTTCTTACTACTATTTCTTAAATTTTCATTTTTATGGAACTAGCATAGGACATACCTTAGATATCATGCACCTATAGATTTAAGGAGCCAATACATCTCACAACACATAGGACTAATGTGTTTGTGTACTTAGCCACGTAGATGGGCGTGAGATGTTAGGACCTTACTCCTGGTTCTAGATGTAGAGCTAGTGCATCGTTATGAACCACAGAGTATAATCATACATACTAACCGACTCTGACCAGGACTGGTTGATCTTTCATATCAATCAAGCCAAATATGAGTCGAACATTTTATAGATGAACTTATTTTTAGTATATTATTTTCAAAATAATGTGGAACATGATTGGACTTTAAATTTAACACTTATTTTTGTTTTCCACACACACCCTCACTCTTTTCGATATATGGCAAAAGGGGGAGAAAAAGGCCAAAGTTAAGGGGTCAAAATTTTTTTTATAACTTAACTCTTACTTCATATTTAAACCAAAAGTTAACTCTAAGTTTTTGAAAACTTATTTAACTTTTAACAAAAGGAAGTAAAGGCCAAGTTAAGAGAATTCTTAACTTAAACTTATGTGTGTCGTCAACGTAAACATTATCCCGTTAATGCTTTACTTAAAGGGGAGAAAGGGCCAAGTTAAGAAGAACTCTTAACTTAAACGTTTTACTAAGGCCAACTTTAATTAATTACTTAAACCAACCCTCAAGGGGGAGGATTAAGGTCTTTCTTCAAGACTCACCCTCGGCCAAGGGGGAGGTTTCCTCAAGGGGGAGTACTTGAAGAAAATCCTTACTACTCCAACTTAATCTTCTTTATTTCTTGTTTGTTTCTAATGCACATTATTCTTCATGCTTGCTATTTACTTAACTTTGTATGTGGGTTTGCCATAAATCAAAAAGGGGGAGATTGTTGGTGCAGTAGGCACCTAAGTCGAACCTGAGTTTTGATTATAGCAAATGATACAAAGTTAAGCTCATGTCGTTATCTCACGAGCTGAATCGAGTGTGCAGAAGATTTCTATAGCTGAAGCTGAAGGCTAGCGACACCCGGAGGAAGCCGCGGTGGTCCGGCGACACTCGAGTGACTTTGGAAGGAGCCGAATGAATCGAGTGGAAGGCCGAAAGCAAAAGCAACACGTAAGTATCGAGGTAAGCTCGTGTGTGCGAGCGTAAGTGAGGTCGTATCCTCGTTACGGGGATTATCTTAAGCGTAGATCCGACCAAAGACATCCTATAGATGGTCTAGGTCGAGATCGGACGGTCGACGACCGTCGAAATTATGTTTTTATTGAGCTAACTTTGACTTGCAACAAGCATCAGTCGACTGCCAGCTTGGAGGACTCGACTGCCGTCAATCGATCATTGTCGGAGGTCGGCCTCGACCGATCTCGCCATCGATCGGTGATGATGGCCATCGATCGTGATGGTCAATGATCAGATTCGAGGAGTCAAGGCTTATCACCCCATTTCAAGGAGATTGGTGCTCAATTGTGATTGGCTAGGGTTCCTCTCGAAAAGGGGCTCAAAGGCTATAAAAGGAGGTCCTAACCTAGGGTTTTCTCATTAATTCTAAGTTCTCAAAAGCCTCCGCAATGTTGCGACTCTCCGACGACTCTACAACAACGAAGTGCTGCCAACAACCCTAGTTTAAGTCCTATCTTCGAGTTGTTGGTATAATCTTAGTTTGTCATTTCTCTTAATCTTGCAATTCGTTTGTTAATCGAGGCTTTCTACCGTTGCATTTTATTTTAATAGAAGAGAGGGGTTGTCTCTCTATCTTTTGCTTTGAAGGTTTTTGTAATCGTAAAACTCCTACCTCCAACGAGGAGGAGTGTTTTAGTGAATTGCCCTCTGTACATGGTCTAGGATCGTTAGGGCCTTGGAGTAGTAGCCGAAGGCTACGAACCAAGTAAAAAAACTATTTGTCTCATTTAGTTTTTATTTACATTTCCGCTGCATTTAATTGTCTACCGAACGATTTAAAAGAAAAAGTGTTTATCGCTATTCACCCCCCTCTAGCGAACCGCCTCGATCCAACAGTATTGAAAGGGATTTTTTTTAATGAAAATGAAAAGAAGAGTTAATTAGGATAAAAATAAAATTTTAAAGGGATATTAAAGTTCAAGGTAGTTGGAGTTTAGAATTCCTACAGGCTCACGATCTCTCCAAAGACATTGTTGGTCCAATGGTTAAGGGGGAGAGCAAGCCTTTAGAGGGAGATTGTCTATCAAAGTATGTTGGATGAATTTTGAAAAGGAGGAGAATGAAAAATTGTGAAGAGATTGCCTTTCATTGTGTGATAAGAGTTTTATCACCAAGGAGAATAAAGAATTTGAAAAAGGGAAAAATGAAGGATTTCATTGGAGAATGAGATATGAAAGTTTTGAGACTTTTTGATGTATGTCAAAGGGTGGAATGAAAGATTTAAGTTAGGAAACCTTCATTGTGCTTTAGCATAGGAAGAAGCAAGTTGGGCATATGGGTTAGCCTAACTTAAACATATTGTCAAACATCAAAAAGGAGGAGATTATTGGTGCAATTAACCTCAGGTCAAGGTTGACCAAGCTCGAGTGAGACTCAAGTTGGAGTTGAGTTTTGATGTTTGACAATATAACAATATGATTGAGGATATAACTATAAGATGGGATGGGACATCTGTATTCATATGGATAAGAGTGTTGATATAATCATCATTAGGTCAGGATGACCATGATGGATGAGAGTGTTGGTGTGACGAGGAAGTCAAGTAGGTCAAGGTTGACTGGATACTTGACGAGTGGAAATCTAAGTGAGTCAAGGAGGAACAAACGCTTGGTGGTCGAAAGTCTAATAGGATGCTGGCAAGTAGAAAATCCAAATGGGTTAAGGAGGACCAAACGCTTGGTGGTCGAAAGTCCAATAGGAAGTTGGCAAGTAAAAAATCCAAGCAGGTCAAGGAGGACTAGATGCTTGGTGTCAGAAAAGTCCTTGCAGGTCTGGAGATCGGATGCAAGACAAGGAAAGTTTAAATAGGTCAAGGAGGATCGAATGTTTGGTGATAGGAAATCCTGGTTGGTCAAGGTGACCGGATGACTAGGCAAGTGAAGTCCTAGCATGTCAAGGTGACTGGATGACTAGGCAAGTAAAGTCCCGACAAATCAGGGGTGACCGTGCTTAGCAAGTAAAGTTCTGACAAGTCAAGATGATCATACTTTGCAAGGGAAGTCCTGGTAGGTCAAGGTGACCAAAGGCTAGGCAAGTGAAGTCCTAGCAGGTCAAGGTGACCAGACGCTAGGCAGGAGAGTTTTCGACAGGTTAAGAGTGATCAGATGTTGGACGAAAAAAGTCTTGATAGGTTGAGGCCAATAGGATATCAGGTGAAGCGAGAGTTGACGAAATTAGGCTTAGACTAAGGTATCAGTCGACTGGTGTTATTGTTCAAGCATCGTTGAGTTTATAACTCGATTGTAAACAGTAATAGTCAACTGTTATAGTAACCAGTCGACTATGAGCAGTAGCAGTCAACTGCTATATTAGTCGATTGGTATAGTATAGTTGACTATGAATAGTAATTTCAACCTATGAATTGAACAAAATGTTTCCATCTCAACCAACCAATTTAATCGAAGCTCACCAATCGACCGGTGATTTATAGTAGTCGACTGGTGCATTGTAGCATGTCAAAATTTGATGTGGATTTAGCTGTTGAAGAGCAACGATCAATTAACTAGTTGACTGGGAGTAAGATCAGTCGACTAGTAGGTGAAAATCAGTCTGATGAGAAGGCTATAAGAAGGGGTTTCGAGGTGATTTGAAGGTGCATGTTTCTTGGGACTTTGAAGGGGAAGCATTGCTGCATTCCAAACCTTCCAAGTCATTTCAAAGCAACCAAACAATAATCAAGCAAAATCATTCTTGTGTAAAGTGGTCTTCTTACTATAATTTGGTTATTTCCTTTACACTATGTATTTGGTTGCATTTCTTGTAAGCTCCAGGTTGTATGAGGTTTCTCCATCTCCAAAAGTTTCCAAGAAGGAAAAAGATAGTGATGATTCGTAGGAGCTAGGTCGTAGAGTAGGAATTGGAGATTCCAAACTACATAAAATCTAGGTGTTGTGATTGTGTTTGTTACTTCTATTTATGTTTTGTTTTCTGCTACTATAACACTTTGTAGATAAACAATTACGAATGCAATCGGTGAGTGAAGATGGAGTTGTTATTCACCCCCCTCTAGCGCCAACAACGATCCTAACATAAACAAATAATAAGTCTAGCATTATGCGTTTACACATCTTCGTTGTCCAACTGAGGTTAGGCCTTAAAGTCATAATGAAGGGAAATTGGACTCAAGGACTATGAGCTGTCATTTTGCGGGATATTTTAAAAAAAGTCAAATGCATTAAGTTTAATGACCCCTTAAATAGATCCTTTTTCAAAACAAGATATGTCAGCATGAGCAATTTTACTATGGTTACTATTGGTACAATTAGTAGTAGTATGATATTCATACTCTATATTATTGATGTTGCACATCTAATGAGAATAGTACATCATGATATCCCTGTATCCTCTCCGATGTAAGTGGAAAAAATATTTTCTCAAATTGAGGGATTCCCTCATACAGTTGAGCAAATGCCTCATCCACCTCAAGCACAAGTATCGCTAAGAAGATCCACTAGGAAAAGAAGATCCATGATTTTCACGTGATTATGTTTATCTTTAGAAGCATGAGTTTGACATAGGATTGGAAAGTGATCTTATCTCTTTCTAAGAAGTCAAACAAAGTTCCAACTTGAAAGATGGATCAAAGCTTTGAAGGATGAGATGAAATCCATAACAGATAATGCGTATGAGATCTTGTCGAATTCCATGAATGAGTGAAACTTGTCAGTTGTAAATGAATATTTAAAATCAAATGGGATTCACTAGGCAATGTCAAAAAATATAAGACACGACTTATAGCCAACGGATTCACTCAGAAGGAGAATATTGATTGTAAGGAGACTTTCTCACATGTGTCAACGAAAGACTCTCGAAGAGTAATTATGATACTTGTAGCTCATTATAACTTGGAGCCTCACCAAATAGACATGAAAATTGCTTTTTCAATGGAGATCTTGAGGAAACAATATATATGGTACAACTGGAGGACATTGAATTTGATAATTCAAAGTACCTAGTATGTAAATTGAAGAAGTCTATTTATAATTTGTAACAGGCATCCCGTCAGTAGTACAAAAAATTTAATCAAGTGGTTATCTCATTTAATTTTAGAAAAAACTCCATTGAACAATGCATGTATGTCAAATTTAGTGGGAACAAGTTTATCATACTTATTATGTATGTGGACGACATTTTGCTAAGTAATTGTAAGCAACTATTTTATGAAACTAAATCATTTCTATTAGGTAATTTTGAAATGAACAACTTTGGTGAAACATAATTTGTGTTAGGTATAAAGATAAGCCATGATTGTTCTAAGGATATACTTCATTGTCACAAAAGGCGTATGTTGAGAAAGTGTTTGATTGGTATGGCATGCAAAACTATGCACCTATGAACACTTTTGTGTGACAAATTTAGCTTATAATAATGTCCACAATTTGAACTTGAAATAAAAGAATTATAGAAATACCCTTATGCTTCGACAATGGTAAGTCTCATGTATCCACAAATATGTACTCGTACAGATACATCATACATTGTAGGAATGTTAAGCAAATATTTAAGTATTATTGGATGGCACATTGGAAAGTAATAAAGAGGTATTTGTACAAAACTAAAGAAATGATGTTCACATACAGAAGATTCAATCATCCGGAGGTGATTGAATATTCAAACTTCGATTTTGATAGATGCCTAGACAATATGAGGTTTATATCAAGATATATCTTCGTATTAGCAGGAGGAGCTAAGAAAAATGTTAAAAAAATGCTTGTGGTCACCTTAACAATGGAGTCATAATTCATAATCTGCTATGAAGTCTCCAATTAAAGAATTTGGCTATGGAATTTTATCACAGAACTTCAAAGTATGGATAATGTTGATAGATCATTAAAGGTTTACTATGATAATAAAGCTGCAAACCTTTACACTAAGAATAATCATTGCTCATCGAAATCAAAACACATCAAACTTAAGTTTTATTTTACATATGTATATACTTCATTTGACACTCTGAATAAAATTATTATGATTTATTAATGTAGTTTAACATATAGTATTTATAAATTTGATATTGGATTTGTTAAATACCGAAATTTAAAATATTAAATTAAATGGACAAAGAATTAAGAAAAATAATCCTGGAAATTTTTCGGAATTTTTGGAGAATTTTAGAATTTTTTGAGATTTTTCTGGAATTAAATGGAATTTATATAATAATTGGTCGCGGAAAGATTTAATAGGTTTTATTAAAGCCTGTTTGGAATATTGATTAATGAGAGGTTAATAAGTTTCATTAACCTATAATATATAAAGGAAACCTAAGTTAGGGTTCCTTAATATAAAGGAAACTTAAGTTAGGAACCTAAGTTAGGGTTCCTTAATATAAAGGAAACCTATTTTTCTCCCGATTCCTTTCCTCTTCGCCCGACTACCTCCTTTCTCTTCCGCGCTCTCTGCTCTCTCGCGGAAATTCCTCTTCCCACCGCAACCGGCAGCCGACGCCGCCCTCCTTGCTGTTGACCGTCGCCTTCTCGGTGCCCAGACCGACGATTTCTTTTCGCGAGCCCTTCTCACGCGATCTCGCCGCCGCAGTTTTCTTCTCCGGCTCCTCGCCTCCGACCGCCGCGCCGCAGCCAGTAACCACGATTTGTGGTCACGCTCCCCTCCAATCCCATCCGCGCCTTCTCTTCCTCGTTCCCCTCTCACACGCGCTGCACCGACAGCCCCTCTCGCTTGTGCGCCGCCACCACTGCCCCGCAGCGACGCCCTCTCCTTGCGTCGCTGTTTCTTCTTCCCAAAGACGCCGCACCACCGAATCGCCATTTCTGCGCCTCGCACCGCGGAGTCATTGTGAGCCTCTTCTTCACGCGGCCACAGGATTGTCGCCGACCTTGCGTCCGACACCACGAGCAGGGGTCAACATCGCGTATTCGTCGTCCACAGCCGACGCCTCCTCCTCTTCCCTTCTCTCCGGTGGTTGTCGGAGCAGGCGATTAGGGAAAATCGGGTGAGATTGTTGCCGATGGGAGAGTTGCCCTTCTGGCCGAGCATCGCCGGAGCAAGGTAAGGGGTTGACTGGTGTTTTGTCTAATCCCTATGGTATTTTTCTGCGATTTGACAGTGGATTGTGTTTGTGCAGTGATTAGGGCAATAAGGAAATTTGTCGGCGAACTGAGAAGTTGGGAGGTTCCAATTGCAGGTATATCTCGATCTATCTCTTGTTTGGTTTTGGTTTGGTTGAGGGTGGCTGTGGGTGGATAAGGTCGGGTGTGAATTTAGGAAATTGAGTTGGGGATCTGATTTGGGGGAAGGATTGGTTGCCGGTGGGATCCTAGGGTCGGTAAGCACGATTTTGATTGTGTTATTCGGTTAATTGTAATTGTTCAGTGGAGATTAGATTGTTGGTTGATTTCGGATAAATTTTTATCTGGGGGATGGATCTACTTTGAGTGGGTTGGCTGTGAGGGTTGAGGTGTTCTATTTGGGTGGTTTTGGTTGACTGTGTAAGGGTTGGATAAATTAGTGGAATTGGAAATTTATTTTGGTTAATTGGTTTATGTAAGAAATCAATTAAGTATTCGATTTGTCGGCGAATTACATTTTTAGTGCTTAACAATAGTTATGTTATATGCAGGTTTCAGTCACGAGGCAGGTTCACGGTCATGACGATTTGGTTGTTTTCTCGAACATTTTTATCAGGCGGGTATTTTGACTTATCTTTTAGATATAGTCAAGTTGATATGCTAGTTAGGATAGCTTGCAATAATTTTCATGATTATATGCCTAGTATGTTTTTGGTGCCTACTTGATACATGCATGTGATAGGTTATGATTATACCTTCCCTGTTTTATTTGGATCATAGTTACTTGGATTATGATATGTACATATTGATTGTGCATATTATTCGGATAGGTGTATTTAGTTGGATTTACATGCTTTAGTATCATGCACCATCTTGCATGATTGCATGCTGGCTGGACGGAGTTCTTTTATTGTTGAGCTTGCAGCCAGTTACATGGCCTGCACACACTGCCACTCATGGGTTAGTGGTACATCAAGAGGGTGTGTGCAGTTGCTCTGTCAGGCTCCGCTGGTCCGCTCATGGGTAGCGATGAGGCAGCGTGGTAGCGGGCAGGGATCCCTCCTCTGGTCTATGACACCGGGAGATGAGAGCTTAGCTCCCCCACTCTGTTTGGGGCAGGAGGATAGGTGTACTCCGACAGCATCCTGTCCACTCGGTCACTCAGGATCAGTTATGGCAAAGTGCACAGTTGTCATAGCCCTACCCACTCGGCTTCACCATCGCGTGTGAGGCGGTTGACTGGCGTCAGGGGTGACCATGTCATTTGCACGGCATGCATTTTGCATGGATAGCATTTGTATTGTGTTTGCTGCATTTTTATTGATACCTTGGATGTTGCATATGATTGTCATGCATACATGATTCATATTTGTATATGGTGATGACTTTATCTCTTATAGTATGGCACATGCTCCTATATCAGGGTAGGATATTCAGGTAAGTACAATCATTTTGTATTTATTTCTTGCATACCCTATATGTGAGACTGTACTAGCATGATTCTTATTGTTAGCTGTATCTTACTTTGCATATCGACCATATCCGCTGAGTTCTTTGAACTTACCCCGTTGATTTATATCTATTTCAGGATGAAGCTGTCAGGAGAGTCCAACTGCCAAACCCCACTCGTTGTGAAAGTTCTATTTGTTATGTTTACGATTTTGGATATTTTGATTAGAATATATGTTTAGGACTGGAGTTGGATATTTGTACCTGTGGATGTTTTGGTATGTCCTTAGGGACCTTTGATCGGATTTATTTAGATTGGTTTTGGTTGGGTATTCCTGCCCAGATGGCAGAAGGGGTAAGTCTAGTTATGTAGACTGTTTACTTTTTTCTTTGATAGTTGGCCAGAGGCCTAATTTATTATCTGTGTGGGTTGTTTGGATTCTGATCGTGTTGATCGATGTATAGTGGTCGTGTAGGCTTTGTATGTAAATTGACATTGTCACCCGTACATGGGAGATGCTGTCGGATTTTCGTCTGGCGGGGACTCCCTCGGGGCGTGACAGGATTTCATATGGAGTCATAAAGTGAAATTATAGTTTGCTACTATGATTTAGTATATGATGTTTGCAAACATAATTGAGATCTTATTTTGGGTTATAAAGAGGACCAATTGAGAATTGATATGTATACATCACATTTCATACAATTGTCATACTATACATCTATATTTGATCTATATTGTTGATGACATTGGTATTATGACTATTGATGAGTCTTGCTACAAATTATATAATAACTATAATCATTTTAGTCATATACTAATGAAATCAATGAATTAGATTGTTTTATAGAAATGACATTTTAAGATTCATTAAGGAATTTCAATTGTGTGTTATATATAAGATCATATATAGTCCAAGTGGGAGATTGTTAAATTTGATTTTCCAATCCGATGGGCATATATATTGTTATCGTTACACATCTGATTGTGTTATATCTATCAGTTCAAATTTGATAAGTGGTTTGATTAATAAATTTTAGATTATTGGATATGAGTTTTAATTTGTAGAACTTGTTATAGCAATTCATTATTAATGATGGGCTAATAACATATTCGACCTTATATATAAAACTCATCTGTGAGCATCCTCAAGCATTTTCATTATCTATCGTTTGATCTCCTAGGATTCAAGGATTGGGCTATAGTGTGCACTCGATTATACGGTAAATAATGGAAGTGCTCATGGGTGCTCACAGATGAGTTGTATATATATATATATAGAGAGAGAGAGAGAGAGAGAGAAATATTATTCTACAACTCATCTGTGAGCACCTCCATTATCCGTCGTCCAATCGAGTACACACTATAGTTTAATCCTTGAGCCCTAGGAGATCGGACGATGGATAATAGAGGTGCTCACAGATGAATTATGTAGAATAATATCTCTCTCTCTCTCTCTCTCTCTCTCTAGAATAATATTGCTCCTTGAGCCCTAGAATATATATATATATATATATACTGACAAATCTTCAAGCCACCAATTTGCAAGGAGAATAATGACAATGTCATCCTAACACTCTATGGAAGATCCATTTGTGCTTTTCTTATAGGATCTTTGAATTTCAAGGATGATGTCGTTGTGATGGCTATTCCGCTACATTCAAGTTCATTTTATATTTCATTCCATCATTTATGTTATTTTATTTGTTGTAAAATTGATGAAACTAGATTCTTATGCATGAATCGTCTTGTGTTTATTTGGGTTTACAAATACATGTTGTAGATTCATAATTCCATGACATATGAATTTCTTGAGTTGACAAATATTTTATTTGAAATTGTAAATGAATGGAACCAGGTGATTCATCCATAAATATGATTTTCTCAAGATGACCATGAAGAAATACATTAGAGATGTTTAATTGTTGTATTGACCAGTTAGAACTAAAGGTTATAGATAATAATAACTTAATAGATGTAATTTTGATAACTGAGCTAATGATGTAGTTGAAATCAAGACCTGATTATTAACTAAATCCTTTGCTACAAGTCAAGCTTTGTTGGATTCAAGAAAACCATTAGTTCGATACTTAAGGCGAAAGACCCATTTAGAGCCCATAATAATCATGGAGGAACTGCAGGGAACTAGACTATAAGTTTCATTGAAAGAAGAGAATCAAATTATATAGCCATTGTAGCATGCCAGATCGAATTTTTGTTCACATGTGAAAATGAAGTCGGTTCAATAAATTTTGAAAAGACTACTAGAGTTCATGGAAGAGGGTATGGGATTGCTATTGGTGGACACTATGCATAGATGTTGCTCAAGAGAAGTATGTGATGGGAGCATCATCATCTGAATCATTCGTTTACAGTGATAAGTGAGTAGGTTGACAAGGTGATGGGGATGACAGGCTTGCATTATTTGAGGATCCAAGACATATTTTATCTTTAGTCGGTGAGACTTCTAAGATTATTGGACATGGAATAGGCTTTAGAATGTCATTCCTACTCGATGCATCTTGCTAGTGCTGGGGCAACCACTTGACGGGATCCTATTGTCATAGGTGAGGTTTTAGAGATCATCAAAGCAGGACCTAGGATGTTATCCCCTCTTGTATCTCTTATGCATCTAGTTGAGGAAACAACTTGTGAGGATTTTGATATTTTTTTTGGGTGATATTAGAAAGGTACCACCATTCTGTAAAGGAATTATGCAAGAAACGATGACCATGATGTAAATTGCTATATATAACCAGTGAAAACACATTATTGTGATCAAGAGTCTAGTTTATGTTTAGAGTAGGGATGTAATCAAGGATAACATGCACAATCAAAAACTCAAAGGAAAATATAATTAGGAATCTAATTAAAAAAATTTTAAAGGGAGATTTTATATGGAGCAATGGAGTAGGAAGTCGATTTGTGAGGTAAAAGATCATCTTAGAATTTACAAAAAAAAAAATATATATGATGAAAAAGAGCTAAAGCCGTTTCTACTATATGTCAATGTTTTCTCCTTGTACAACTAATTTTGCTCAGGGATGTAAGGGTAAGATACTTATGAATAATTCCACTAGAGGTAAGATGATGATAAAGTGTTTAATACTCTTCTCTCCAATCAAAATCGAGAGCAGGTATTTTACAATCAAAATAACATTCAACTTGTTTATGATATATGTCAAATAAATCAAATTTTCTTTTCATAGAAAAGAGCTAAGTAAATTTACTAAATTAAATATCAAAATGAATTACTTCAGGTGAAAAGTAGAAAGATGACTAGATAAATAAAAAAGTAATTTATACATGAATGAGACAAAGAGATAGAGTGGTAAGTAAACCATATCAATTGATGATGATCTACGCTATTGAATTGAATCTTCTAGAACATTAAGAGCAATATGTCCAACTATGACACAAATTTGACAAGGCTCTGTGTTACATCTTTAGATTCCACTAGTTTATTGCTTTAGGGTGAACATGTGGAATCTCGAGATAAAGGAAAGATTAGAGAAAAAAATAAAAAATAAAAAATAAAATAAAAGAGGATGGCAGGGTTCTATCTAAGACCATGCTGTCAGAGAGTGCTAAGAAGATAGTATTAGGAAGAATAGAGAATTAGAATGTTGTTGATATTGTAATTGCAGATCGAAACGAGGAAAGGATGCAAGAGAGAGTGGAGACTCTGACAGTAGAAATTTAGGATTTAGAAAGAGAATAATTTAAAATTTTTAGAGTTTATAAAGAGAATAATTTTTAATAATCGATTTATCCTAATAATGATTTAATAATATTAACCTGTGCTCAACAATAGAGATGTCAAGTTGGGACACGTCGGATTGGTATGCTCTGCCAACTGATTTAAACGAGTTATATTGAAATTTATTTAACTCATTATTTTGACGGATCTAAATGGATCAACTTGTACGGATTGCGAATCTAGACGGGTTAACCCATAGTAGGTTCGAGTTGATCCGCAGATTGAAAAATGCTAAAAAGGATGGAACATGCTCACTGAGATCTTATATGAATGTAACATGAACTTTTACACTGAATAGATTATGATATTTCTCAATCAAATTATCTCATAACATTTAATTGTTATTATAATTTTGTTGCATTCTTTGAAGTCCCAAAGACTTTATATATTCATAAAATGACACTTTAGTCATTAGCTTAGTAAAAAGATCTGCAAGCATAACACGTATAGAGATATACTCAAGAATAACATTTTTCTTAACAGCAATATCCCTTATAAAGTTATATTTTATAGATATATACTTGTCCTTGCTATGATATTTGGGATCCTTCAAAAAAATTAATATAGCTTGACTGTCACAATAGACAGTAACTGAACTCTCACTGTTCTCAGTAATCTTCAGATGCTTTAGGAACCTCTTCAACCAAACAACTTCTTGAACAACCGTCGAACATACCACATATTCAACTTCCATTGTTGACAAGGTTACACAAGCCTGTTTCTTGTTGTTCCAAGAGATGGTGTCGTCATTCAATAAAAATGTATAGCCTGATGTGGATTTTCTATCATCCAAGTCCTCAGCCCAATCTGCATCTGAATATCCCTTCAGGCTCATATATGATCCTTGAAAACAAAGACAATAATCTATTGTCGCTTTCAAATATCTGAATAGCATTTTCATCGCTTTTCAATGTCTTGATTCTGGATTTGACTGAAACTGATTGACTAAGCTAACAACATAATTGATATCGGAATGCACACACAATATAATGTGCATTAAACTACCAACATCACTAGCATATGATTTTTTCTTCATATCAATTATTTCTTCAGGAGTTTTAGGGCACATACTTTTGCTCGTAACAGTAGCTTTCGTTATAGGTGTATGTTCTATATTGCAATTAGACATGCTGAAACTTACATATAAGGCCCACACGGCCTACTATACATCGGTCAACACGACCGGAACAAAAACCACACATGCAGGTCATAAATAGGCCTCAGGCCAACAATCAAAGTAAATATCAAAAAGTCTATAATATCTGGACTTACCCCTTCTGCCATCTGGGCAGGAATACACAACCAAATCCAATCGAATAAAAATCTGAATAGAAGTCCATAAGGACATAATAAATACGACCAAAACATCCACAAGTCCTACACATTTCATCTAGACAAAAACCGAAACCATAAGACCAACAAAAAAAAACAACTCCACTTTGACGAGGGGGATTGGCAGCAAGACTCTCCTGACAGTTTCATCCTGAAAAAGATATAAAGCAATGGGGTAAGTTCAATGAACTCAGCGGATAATAGTCGATATACATAGTAAAATATAACTAACAATAATAATCATGTCAGTACAGTCTACTAATCAATAATAGGAAGAAAATGCAAGAAAGAAATATGGAAAGATCATACTTACCTGAATCTCCTATCCTGACATAGGAGCATGTGCCATACTAGCAGAAATAAAGTCGTCAGACTAAATACAAAAATATATCCTGTATGCATGGCAATCATATGAAACATCCAAGGCAGCAAACACAATACAAATGTCATCCATGCAAAATGCATGCGATGCAAATGACATGGTCACCCCTGACGCCAGTCAGCCGCCTCACACGCGATGGTGAAGCCGAGTGGGTAGGGCTATGACAACTGTGCACTCTGCCATCACTGCTCCTGAGTGACCGAGTGGACAGGATGCTATCGGAATACACCTATTATCACGCCCCGAGGGAGTCCCCGCCAAACAAAAATTCGGCAACATCTCCCCTGTACGGGTGACAATACCAATTTTCATACAAGGCCTACACGACCACTATACATCGGTCAACACGACCGGAATCCAAACACACACACAGGTAATAAAATAGGCCTCAGGCCATCAATCAAAGCAAATAGTAAACCGTCTATAACAACTAGGCTTACCCCTTCTGCCATCTGGGCAAGAATACCCAACCAAAACCAAATCGAAATAAAATCCGAATAAAGGTCCACAAGGACACCAAATATCCACGAGTACATAAATCCAACTTCAATCCTAAACATATCTTTTAATCAAGAATATCCAAAACCATAAAAACAAATAACCAATAAAACTGTTACGACGAGTGGGGTTTGGCAGCTGCACTCTCCTGACAGCTTCATCCTGAAATAGATATAAATCAACAGGGTAAGTTCAAAGAACTCAGTGGATATGGTCGATATGAAAAGTAAGATATAGCTAACAATAAGAATCATGCTAGTACAGTCTCACATATAGGGTATGCAAGAAAAAAATACAAAAGGAATGTACTTACCTGAATCTCCTACCCTGATATAGGAGCATGTGTCATACTATAAGAGATAACGTCATCACCATATACAAAAATGAATCATGTATGCATGACAATCATATGAAACATCCAAGACATCAATAAAAATCCATCAAACACAATACAAATGTTATCCATGCAAAATGCATGCCGTGCAAAATGACATGGTCACCCCTGACGCCAGTCAGCCGCCTCACACGCGATGGTGAAGCTGAGTGGGCAAGGCTATGACAACTGTGCACTCTGTCATCACTGCTCCTGAGTGACCGAGTGGATAGGATGTTATCGGAGTACACCTATCCTCCTGCCCCAAACAGAGTGGGAGAGCTAAGCTCTCATCTCCCGGTGTCATAGACCAGAGGAGGGATCCCTACCCACTACCACGCTGCCTCATCGCTATCCATGAGCGGACCAGCGGAGCCTGACAGAACAACTGCACACACCCTCCTGATGTACCACTAACCCATGAGTGGCAGTGTGTGCTGGCCATGTAACTGGATGCGGACTCAACTATAAAGGAACCCCGTCCAGCCAGCATGCAATCATGCAAGATGGTGCATGATACTAAAGCATGTAAATCCAACTAAAAATACCTATCCGAATAATATGCACAATCAATAAGTGCATATCTATGATCCAAGTAACTATGATCCAAATAAAACAGGGAAGATATAATCATACTGATCAAATGCATGTATCTAGTAGGCACAAAAAAACATACTAGGCATATAAGCATGAAAATTATTGCAAGCTATCCTAACTATCATATCAACTTGACTATATCTAAAAGATAAGTCAAAATACCCGCCTGATAAAATGTCCGCAAAAGAACCAAATCGTCACGACCGTGAACCTGCCTCGTGACCGAAACCTGCATATAGCATAACTATTGTTAAGCACAAAATCCAATTCACCGACAAATCGAATACTTAATCGATTTCGTTCATAACCCAATTAACCCAAATGCTTAATTACATCCCGATCACCTCCCGCCTAATATAACCATCTTTTCGTCCAATTACTCGAATATGATTTTACAACCCCTATTTTCATGTGTACAACATCCAAACAGAACCTCACAGCCTATTCTATTCACCGGCGCAACCCAAACGAGTCCGCTCCTCTCCCTCACAACCATACAACCCAAAATCTAGCAATTCACAGCTAAAATAGAGAGGGCTAGATCAACTTACCAACACTTAGGACTCCACCGGAAGAAATTCCCCAACTCTGTTCACTGGAGCAAAAATCATGACTGCCCTAAATCAACCAATCAAGCTCACCAGCCCTAGGAATTCCACCGGCAGCCCTTCCCCTAAACCTGCCCTGTTTGCCGGAAAACCATGCTCAACCCACTGCCCATCACAAAAAGGACCGCGTTCACAGCGGTGGATACCTTCTGAGATCGAGGGAAAAAAAACAAGGAGAGGACAGCGTCTTACCTTGCTCCGACGACAATCGGAAAGAACAGCTCCTGATCGGACCACTGCCGCTTGCCGAGAGGTAAACGGCCGAAAGGAGAAACTGCGATCGGCCTAACTGCTGTCAGCGTTCGATGGGGCTGGCGGAAGAGAAGAGACAGCGACAGCAAAAGACTTGCGGCGACGACGAGTGGCCAAGGTAGCGGTCGAAGGCCGCGTGCACAGGGGCGGCGATGCGGTGAGGAGGGTGGCGTGCGGAAGAATCTGGCACAGGGGGGGAAAGAACGAAGTCGGTGCGAGAGAAAGGAGTGCGGTGCGCGAACGCAAGGAAGAGAAGTCGGCGCTTGCGGAGGAAGAGGAAAAGGGCGCTGCGGCGGGCGGTGTCTTGCTGCGGCACAGGGAAAGAAAGAAAAAGAAGATCGGAAGAGTTATCGCGAAAGTGAAACCGCAAGGTAACGGCGTGATCGCGAGAGGAAGAGGTGTTGGGCGCGGCGGGGAAAAGGAAGTTATCGCGATGGTGAAAACTAACCTAGGTTTAGGTATTTGAAACCTTAGGTTAATATCGCCTATTAATCCCCTTAAATAGACTCCACCAAAGCATATTTATTTTATCCCCGTAATAATCTCGTACGGACTCCGTTTAAATCCAGAAAAATTCCTAAAAATCCCAAAAAATTCCCAGAATTATTTTTCTTAATTTCTGGCCATTTAATTTAATATTTTAAATTTTCAGTATTTAACATTCTCCACCACTAATAAAAATTTGGTCCCCAAATTTCCTACTCATATGCCTAACGAGTAAGAAATACCACAAGTACTGAAAAATATATTTCACGTACCTTAAGTAAACAAGTGAGGGTGTTGAGCTCTGATCTTTTCTTCAAGCTCCCATGTAGCCTCCTCATCCGTGTGGTGACTCCACCCGACCTTGACAAGTCACACAACCTTGTTCCGCAACTGTCGTTCCTTGTGATCCAAAATTCGTACCGGAACCTTTGCGTAAGTAGCATCAGGTTGAATGGAACCTGATACATCCGACAGAATATGTGTAGAGTTTGGCACATACTTCCTTAGCATGGACACATGGAACACATCATGAATACTCGTCAAAGATGGTGGTAGCGCTAGACGATAAGCGACTGCTCCGATTCTCTCAAAAATCTCAAACGGACCAATGTATCTAGAAGCTAGCTTACCACATAGGCCAAATCTCTTCACCCCTTTTGTGGGTGAGACTCGAAGGAATACATGATTACCAATAGAGAACTCCAGAGGTCTCCGTCTCTGATCCGTATAACTCTTCTGACGATCCTACGCCTTCACCATCCTACGTCTGATAGTACGGACCAACTCTACCTCATGCTGAGCTCTCTGGGGTCCTAGCAACTGGGCCTCCCCAACCTCCTCCCAGAGGGTGGGTGTACGACACTGTCTACCATACAATGCCTCATACGGGGCCATTTGGATAGTCGAATGATAGCTGTTATTGTAGGCGAATTCCACTAATGGCAAGTGGTTCTCCCAGTTGCCCCCAAAATCCATAACACAGGACCTCAGCAAGTCCTCTAGAGTCTGAATGGTCTGCTCAGACAATCCATCCGTCTGCGGATGGAATGCAATACTAAAATGAGAATCTGTGTGCCTAAGGTCTGCTGCAGACTCTACCAGAACCGGGACATGAACCAGGAATCACTATCTGATATAATGCTCAAAGGAACACCATGCAATCTGATGATATCCCGACAATATAACACTGTCAAACGATCCAAAGAGTCGGTCTTCTGAATCGCTAAGAAGTGCGCGGATTTGGTTAGTCGGTCAACGACTACCCAAATCGCGTCATGACCTTGATGTGTCCTAGGCAAACCCACCACAAAATCCATAATAATATGCTTCCACTTCCATTCCGGAATCGGAATTTCCCGAAGCATCTGTTCCTTAAACTAATGCAACTCCGGAAACCATTATCCACCTCGGAGTCAGAGACGGTAGTCCACCTACCATCTAAAATCCACTCCACCACACACTCTGTAAGTGCATGAGAGGCTATCGCGACCAAACTTCCTTGTTACAACTGTTCGTGTTCCAGCTACTCTATAGTAGCTATCCAATAGCTAGCCAAAACTCCATGAGCATTCCTGCTCCTCACCTCTACAAAACAACATAATCACTGCGAAGTCCACGCCATATATATGACGGCTTATCTCGCAGTCCTTTAATTTTCGTAAGCTTAGGATACGTCTTATTCAATAGCATCGGAATCGCTCCGATCCCCGAAATGATGCATCCATGTACACTACCCCTCCATCCACTCCAGAATGATTAATTAACACTGGCGTAAAAGTCAACCATCGTCTGAGCCTTGAAACTAGTTTCACAATCTTCAGACCAAATAAATTCCATCACCTTCCTGGTTCAACCAGTCAGCGATGTAGTACCGCTAGAGCATCCTATCCATATCTATGGTAATCATCAAATAAATACCAAGAAAACTACCATCAACGGTGACCGAGTGCGCAATTCCAACTACCACCCTCAACAGTGGCCAAGTTACGCAATCCAACGACCACAACTGAGCCAATCGTGTCCAGAATACACGACTTCCTAAATCCCTAGACGACTAAGTCATCAATAAGTCTAATAAGATAATCACAAGCTCATACAATTCATACCAAGTATGAAATTATCGTCGCTATACAATTGCATTCTCTTTACTCTAGGCTGATGATATAACAATCATCCCAATGACAATGATAATTGTATGACACCGTGTCACTACAATATCAACAAGCCAGTCATAAATCAATCCTAAAGTACACACAGGTGTCCTAAGTTGATCTAAACAGATCCTCTATCCACAATGAAGGATATTCATTTCCTTCTACAACTACCGTATTCTATCATCGATAATCGATGCATAACCTCAAAGGTCCATCTCTTCTTTAACAAAGAGTTCCGGATCTTTTCTGAAAGAAATACTGGGACAGATAAATATCTCATCCAACACCTCCTATAATAAGGTAAAACGATCTTTCATTGTCTTAACCAGTGTAGACATACACGCCTTATCCATAACCAAATCAATTTTAGTAGGGACTGATATTTTCTGAGGGTTTACTCCTTATCCTTCAAATTGGTGGCTAGCAGGCCAAATCCCTAGCTTCCTAATTCGACATCAGTCGTCACCTCTAAAGAGTCCATACTTCTGAAATCATCGTTAGGTTCTGCAAGGTCACTACGTCCTCGACCTTGTCCCCGACCATGAGTAGGGGCAATTTCACTAAGTCAATACTTTTACTAACCACTAAAGTACAGTAACCACTAAAGACAATACTTTTCCTATAGCTCAGAGATATCCTTCAGCTTGCCTGATCCCAAAACACGAGAACTCCCAAAAATCCAAGGAAAAAGAAATCCTTGAAACACAAAACCCACAAACCAAAATCGCAAACCAATAAAATTGTCACGTCCTGGGGGCATATCCGTCATCCAAATGACGGAGGAGCCCCTTAGTGACAACATTCCGAAATACATGGACCAGATCTGGTAAAAACCTCGAAATAATAATAGAAATACAAGTATTTTATTAACTGCATGCATGCACGACTAAACATATATCAATTAAAGTAAAATAGTTTTCTGACACCAAATCAAATTGCGACAAAATCCAAAGTGCACAACAAAATGCAATACCGATAAAATAAATAAAGCGGCATCCCGACGATGCAGGGAGACAAGCACGACAAGGAACTCTCTGAGCGACACAAAGGTAGGTCAACGGGACACGTCCTCCATCAATTAACCTAGAGGATAAGTGAGGAGGGGGTGAGTACAACCACTCTGTGGATGTATAGACAATAGTACATAATCATAATGCACATAATGGAAGTCACAGGGAACAGTCTAGAGTAACCCAACCCTCAGAGTACCAATATCAGTCTGCAACTATCCTGATCAGCAGTATAACAAATATACCCGCAACATACACAACCACTGCAACAAGCAGTGCACATCCGAATACCACGACAAAACCTCGTGGCTCTCGCACAAAAAGGGAACTATCTATGAGCTACTGCGAACGTAACCCATGGGCCGACAATCAATAGCACAGTCTACGCGCAACTATATGCTACCACGAATGAGACTCGTGGATAGACAGGCGGTATATAGATATCTAATTATTGACTGCACGCACTAGCGTACTACCACTAATAGGTCGCATGAGTAGTCGATTATCCTAGGTTGTTAAGCCTAGGGTTATCCAATACATCTAGCATAGAACGTCTATCAAAATCGATAAAGATCGTCGATCTACAATTAAGCCCATTGAGGCGGTCAAGCGAGGGTTTCAATACCTCTAATACGAAATGTTTACCAAAGTCGATAAAGATCATCGACTTATAAATAAATACCTCGAGATGGTTAAGTCTAGGGTTCCAACCCTTCTAACATGAACGATTATCATGGTCGATAAAAATAATAAGTCCAGTCCACTCATAAACACGTTGAGACGATTGATCCTAGGGTTTCGTCCCAGCTAACAGGAAACGCCTATCAAGGCCAATAAGAACAACAAATCTACTATCAAGCCCGTCAAGAGGGTTAAGCCTAAATTATACCATTCTACCAGTTCAATCATGCATGCTACAACATGCTACCACAAACAGATCTCGTGAGTACTTAAGATGTAAAGTAGCTATCTAGCTACTGGCGTCATACGAATCTGATTATCACCAACTCCGAATGAATAACGCAAGAATATAACCTTACAGTAGGTCATCTCAACCATGATTGGGAGGCATGATTGACTACAAATATATAAAGCACCTACCTATAGAGAGACTCTACTGCAGACTCTCTCTCTCAACCAAGAATGAGAGATATAGTAAGGATTAATCGCATCCTAACCATACGAACTCTACTAGTCCGATCACCATAACACCGAAACAGTAAATGGATAAACATATATTATTAAGCACATCCGGGTTATTACGCCTAGGGTTTCCACACCTAGGGTTCTACTAATGTTGTTTCATTCCTGAGATCCGCTCATACAGAATAACCTCATCTAAGTTATTCTATCTCTACTAGTCTTAATCATGGTATCCATCGCAAAAACACATAACCCTATTAACATATAACACACTGTCTAATAAACGACAGCATAGTCATACTAATGGCAATCAATGGCTGAAATTAATTAGGGTATAACTAAAGGGTCATGCCAGAACAAAGTCAAGGCAATACTAAATAAAGCATCAGATGCCTATATATACCCTAAACTACATAAGCAATGTAATCATGTCATCATGCACTAGGATCTAGAGAGTTCAAGAACCTATATGTATACCTTCTACAAATTTATCCATCTTAGTCATATTATTCAACTAGTCTAATCCCAATGCTAGTCCAATCCTAATACTAGTCCAAAAAGTAAGAGGTAAACATCTACCAATGATATCTAATCATTTATATCACAATGATAACTAGTTACGTATAACAGTAATAGCAGTTAATAACCATATGCTAACGATAAATCAGCAACCTAAACATCTACCAGTCTAACAGATATTAGGTTAAAACAATACTAGACAAAACATGATACCACCTAAGTAAACCGCATAACCAATATAATCAATACAAATATGCACTAAATCTAGAAAATTTTCTAGAACTTATTCACCTGTTAGCCGTCTGTAGATGTCCTATCGCCGCCAAATCCCCCATATTGACCTCGTCAAAAATACCTCGAATTTCTGAAACATAAAAATCGTCGGAAATCTGTACCAATCCGAAAATACCCAAGTTAACCTGCCAAACATGGCAAACTCCGAAAACCCAAAGACCCTAAGGAACTCGGAACCTACGCTCTTATACCAAATAAATTGTCACGCCCCGAGGGAGTCCCCGCTAGACAAAAATCCGGCAACATCCCCCCTGTACGGGTGACAATACCAATTTTCATACAAGGCCTACACGGCCACTATACATCGGTCAACACGACCGAAATCCAAACACACACACAGGTAATAAAATAGGCCTCAGGCCATCAATCAAAGCAAATAGTAAACCATCTATAACAACTAGGCTTACCCCTTCTGCCATCTGGGCAGGAATACCCAACCAAAACCAAATCGAAATAAAATCCGAATAAAGGTCCACAAGGACACCAAATATCCACGAGTACATAAATCCAACTTCAATCCTAAACATATCTTTTAATCAAGAATATCCAAGACCATAAAAACAAATAACCAATAAAACTGTTACGACGAGTGGGGTTTGGCAGCTGCACTCTCCTGACAGCTTCATCTTGAAATAGATATAAATCAACGGGGTAAGTTCAAAGAACTCAGCGGATATGGTCGATATGCAAAGTAAGATATAGCTAACAATAAGAATCATACCAGTACAGTCTCACATATAGGGTATGCAAGAAAGAAATACAAAAGGAATGTACTTACCTGAATCTCCTACCCTGATATAGGAGCATGTGTCATACTATAAGAGATAAAGTTGTCAACATATACAAAAAAGAATCCTGTATGCATGGCAATCATATGCAATATCCAAGGCATCAATAAAAATGCATCAAACACAATACAAATGTTATCCATGCAAAATGCATGTCGTGCAAAATGACATGGTCACCCTTGACGCCAGTCAGCCGCCTCACACGCGATGGTGAAGCTGAGTGGGTAGGGCTATGACAACTGTGCACTCTGCCATCACTGCTCCTGAGTGACCGAGTGGACAGGATGTTGTCGGAGTACACTTATCCTCTTGCCCCAAACAGAGTGGGAGAGCTAAGCTCTCATCTCCCGGTGTCATAGACCAGAGGAGGGATCCCTGCCCGCTACCACGCTGCCTCATCGCTACCCATGAGCGGACCACGGAGCCTGACAGAGCAACTACACACACCCTCCTGATGTACCACTAACCCATGAGTGGCAGTGTGTGCAGGCCATGTAACTGGCTTCGGGCTCAACTATAAAGGAACCCCGTCTAGCCAGCATGCAATCATGCAAGATGGTGCATGATACTAAAGCATGTAAATCCAACTAAAAATACCTATCCGAATAATGCACAATCAATAAGTGCATATCTATGATCCAAGTAACTATGATCCAAATAAAACAGGGAAGATATAATCATACTGATCAAATGCATGTATCTAGTAGGCACAAAAAAACATACTAGGCATATAAACATGAAAATTATTGCAAGCTATCCTAACTAGCATATCAACTTGACTATATCTAAAAGATAAGTCAAAATACCCGCCTGATAAAATGTCCGCAAAAGAACCAAATCGTCACAACCGTGAACCTACCTCGTGACCGAAACCTGCATACAGCATAACTATTGTTAAGCACAAAATCCAATTCACTGACAAATCGAATACTTAATCGATTTCGTTCATAACCCAATTAACCCAAATGCTTAATTACATCCCGATCACCTCCCGCCTAATATAACCATCTTTTCGTCCAATTACTCGAATATGATTTTACAACCCCTATTATCATGTGTACAACATCCAAACAGAACCTCACAGCCTATTCTATTCACCGGCGCAACCCAAACGAGTCCGCTCCTCTCCCTCACAGCCATACAACCCAAAATCTAGCAATTCACAGCTAAAATAGAGAGGGCTAGATCAACTTACCAACACTTAGGACTCCACCGGAAGAAATTCCCCAACTCTGTTCACTGGAGCAAAAATCCCGACTGCCCTAAATCAACCAATCAAGCTCACCAGCCCTAGGAATTCCACCGGCAGCCCTTCCCCTAAAGCTGCCCTGTTCGTCGAAAAACCACGCTTAACCCACTGCCCATCACAAAAAGGACTGCATTCACAGCGGTGGATACCTTATGAGATCGAGGGAAAAAAAACAAGGAGAGGACAGCGCCTTACCTTGCTCCGACTACAATCGGAAAGAAACGACTCGATTGGACCGCCGCCTTGAGAGGTAAACGGCCAAAGGAGAAATCGATCCCTAGCCGGCATTCGATTCGATGGCTGGGCAAGAGAAGAGACAGTGACAACAAAAGACTTGCGGCAACGACAAGTGGCCAAGGTAGCGATCGATGGCTGCGTGCACAGGGGTGGCGACGCGGTGAGGAAGGTGGCGTGCGGAAGAATCCGGCGCAGGGGGGGAAAGAACGAAGCCGACGCGAGAGAAAGGAGTGCGGTGCGCGGACGCAAGGAAGAGAAGTCGGCGCTTATAGAGGAAGAGGAAAAGGGCGCTGCGGTGGGCGGTGTCTTGTTGCGGCGCAGGGAAAGAAAGAAAAAGAAGATCGGAAGAGTTGTTGCGAAAGTGAAACCACAAGGTAACGGCGTGATCGCGAGTGGAAGAGGTGTCGGGCGCGACGGGGAAAAGGAAGTTATCGCGATGGTGAAAACTAACCTAGGTTTAGGTATTTGAAACCTTAGGTTAATATCGCCTATTAATCCTTTTAAATAGGCTCCACCAAAGTCTATTTATTTTATCCCCATAATAATCTCGTACGGACTCCGATTAAATCCAGAAAAAATTCCGAAAAAAATCCTAAAAATCCCGAAAAATTCCCATAATTATTTTTCTTAATTTCTGGCCATTTAATTTAATATTTTAAATTTTCAGTATTTAACACCTATCCTCCTGCCCCAAACAGAGTGGGGGAGCAAAGCTCTCATCTCCCGGTGTCGTAGACCAGAGGAGGGATCCCTGCCCGCTACCACGCTGCCTCACCGCTACCCATGAGCGGACCAGCGGAGCCTGACAGAGCTACTGCATACACCCTCCTGATGTACCACTAACCCATGAGTGGCTGTGTGTGCAGAACATGTAACTGGCTACGGGCTCAACTACAAAGGAATCCCGTGCAGCCAGCATGCAATCATGCAAGATGGTTCATGACACTAAAGCATATAACATCAACTAAAATATGTCTCCGAATAATATGCACAACAAATAGGTACATATCAATGACCTAAATAAAACAGGGAAGGTATAACTAAAAGTTGATCAAATGCATGTATCAAGTAGACACAATAACATACAAGGCAGTTAAACATAAAAATTATTGCAAGCTATAACCAACTAAGTAATCAATATGACATTATCTAAAACACAAGTCAAAATACCCGCCTGATAAAATGCTCAGAAAAAAAAATGAAATCTTCATGCCCGTGGACCTGTCTCGTGATCGAAACCTGCATAAAACTAATATACTCAGATTATATTGCCAACCCTAATAGCAAGTCCAAAACCTAATGGATTAAACTATCCACCTAAACTATCACTCACTGTCATATCAAAATATAATTCATTCCCAAATTAACTCTAAATTTCACAAATTATCCAACCCATTCACATTCGGCCAAACCCCCCAATTTACAGCCCCTAATCGACCAAAACTCCGACATCACAGTCGTGCACAGCCGGCGCTCCTTGCTCTCAGTCGTACGACCATTCATAGCTCACTCACACAGCACCTCACCGTCAACCCAAAATTAACAACAAAGTAAGAAGATGGATCATGCTTACCAGCGCTAGCAAAACTCCACCGGCAGCCAATCCTTCCCCCAAATTTGTCCTGTTCGCCGAAAAAAAGACCACTGCCCAAAACAAATCCACGGTCAACCACGAAAGATACTGCAGGGGTTAGACAAAGCACAAGGTCAACCCTTACCTAGTTCCGATGACAAACGATCGTGACACCCCCTCTCAACCGGCGGCTCTGCTTGCTCTCGCCGCCTAGCCGCCACCAAGCCACCGTCTGCTCCGGCAGAAATCCAAGCCCTTAATTATCACGCGGTGTCGATGAACTGAAATGGGAGAAAAGATTAGAGAGATCGGCGATGAATAGGAGAAAGGGCGCTGTGGTCGGCATTGCTTGCAGAGGAGTGGGCGATCGCTCGAAGGGGAGCGGCGACAATGAGGGGCGACGTTGTGTGGTTGGCGATCATAGACCAACCGCAACGGCGAGATGAGGCGGCAGCGATGGGGTGAGGTGCACAGTCGAGAGACGAGAAGAAGCAGTCGGCGCTCGTGTGTCAACGATGGAGAGGAGAAGGCGACGGCGCGTGAGAAATCGAGAGGAAGGATAAAAATCACGATCGGGAACTAACTTAGGTTTAGGTATTTTTAAACTTTAGGTTAATATCACCTATTAACTCCCTTAAATAGATTCCACCAAAACCTATTTATTTTATCCCCGTAATTATCTCATACAGGCCCCGTTTGAATCCAAACAAAATCCGAAAAATTTCCTAAAAATCCCGAAAAATTTCCAGGATTATTTTTTCTTAATTCTTTGGCCATTTAATTTAGTATTTTAAATTTTCCATATTTAACATTCTCCCCCACTAATAAAAATTTGGTCCTCAAATTTCCTACTCAGATGCATAATGAGTAAGAGATACCACAAGTACTGAAAATATATCTCACGTACCTTAAGTAAACAGGTGGGGGTATTGAGCTCTGATCTTTTCCTCAAGCTCCCAAGTAGCCTCCTCATCGGTGTGGTGACTCCACCCGACCTTGACAAGTCGCAAAGTCTTATTCTGCAACTGGCATTCCTGGTGATCCAGAATTCGTACCGGAACCTCTACGTAAGTAGCATCAGGTTGAATGGAACTTGACACATCTGACAGAATATGTGTAGAGTCTGGCACATACTTCCTCAGCATGGACACATGAAACACATCATGAATACCCGTCAAAGATGGTGGTAGCGCTAGGTGGTAAGTGACTGCTCCGATCCTCTCCAAAATCTCAAATGGACCAATGTACCTAGGAGCTAGCTTACCAGGAGGTCAAATCTCTTCACTCCTTTCATGGGTGAGACTCGCAGGAATACATGATCACCAATAGAGAACTCCAGAGGTCTCCGTCTCTGATCTGCATGACTCTTCTGACGATCCTGCACCTCTGCCATCCTACATATGATAGTACGGACCAACTCTGCCTCATGCTGAGCTCTCTGGGGTCCGAGCAATTGGGCCTCCCCAACCTTCTCCCAGAGGGTGGGTGTACGACATTGTCTACCATACAATGCTTCAAACAGGGTCATTTGGATAGCCGAATGATAGCTATTATTGTAGGCGAATTCCACTAACGACAAGTGGTCCTCCCAGTTGCCCCCAAAATCAATAACACAAGACCTCAGTAAGTCCTCTTCTAGTGCGAATGGTCCGCTGCATCGCCCATCCGTCTCGTGGATGGAATGCGATCTTGAAAGAAGTTGTGTGCCTAAGGCTGCTGCGCTACTGCGACGTAACCGGACGTGAACCGGGGATCTCTATCTGATATAATGCTCAAAGGAATACCATGCAATCTGATGATCTCCCGACAATATAACTCTGCCAAACGATCCAAAGAGTCGGTCGTCTGAATCGCTAAGAAGTATTCATCAACCATTTGACGAATCCTTCATCCTCCACCTATGAGGATTACTGGAGATCGAATCCCCGGCAATGTAGCCGCTGTCGGAGCTCCAAACGATGCTCCGACATGAAGGAAACAAGTTGTCCAGAAAATTGGCCAACTTGGTGGAGGAGTTAGCACCGGTCAAAGGGAAGAGGGCCAGCTAGTCCTTGGTCACCGGAGCCAAGGAGAATCACCGGAGGGTTGCCGGAGGATCGTCGGCTGAAGATTGGACACCGGCAACAACTTGGACGGCGGCACAAGGGTGGGCGGCGGCTAGGGTTTGGGCGCCGACCACAAGAGGAGAAGGAGAGGGGGGGGCGGCAACTTTGGGGTTGCTTAGATTAGGTTTTTACAAAACCCTTAAGCCCTATTTTATATAGAACAAATTCTCCTAATGGTTATTGGTTCATAACCAAAACCCGTTAACTCACTCCATTAATTTAAGTTAAAATAAACCAAACCGATTTGGTCTATTTTAAGTTAAAACGAACCGAACCAACTTTGGTTCATTCGTTTAAAACAAACCAAACCTCTTTGGTTTATTCTCCACCATTGGATTAGAACCAAACCAATTTGGTTCATCCATCATGTCTTCATAAGACACGGCCCATCCACGCTTCCATTGTGACTGAAATGATTTCATGCTCGCTCCTTGTTTGGTCCAACCAAACCTAGTTTCTCTCGGTATGAGAATCTCATTCTCAAGCTCGTTTTAAATCCTTCGGATTACGCTCCTTGTGCGTGTGACCAAATAGGTTCTCGGTTTATGTTGGTCATCTATAATTAACCATTAATTATAGAACGATCATGAGTGGCACCTAGTAGTACATCATGATCCCCAATTAACCAAAAAGATCAACGGTTGATCCAGAACTATTTCTGAAACCCTTCAGCAGCTATAATGATTTATGCCCCATTCCCTTCACTCATCTTATACCCACTTGGTTCAGGACATGGTCTATAGTGTCAGTCCCCACTAGGTTGACTATGTCACACCTAGCCCAAGTATCATTTCCTCGTCCTACGGATTCTAGTTACTGCACATGTATCCAAGAGTACCTTACTCTAAACATGTAATGCTTTGGCCAAAGACTTTAGTAACAATCCGACGAGAGGCCATGGGTATACATCTCCTCGCAAGGAGTGGTGAATTCTTTATAGACTATTCAAACACCTTTGATAACTTCGACTTATACCCAATCATCCCGGGTCTACATCTCCTCAGAGATGCTTGCTTGAGATGTCAAAGAATAAGTCTTCATGATCAAGATGACTTGAATACCGCAAGTCAAAGGAACATCGCACTTAAGCTGCAGTAAGAACTTCATTGACATATCATATATGCAGAGAACCATATGAAGTCTTACTTCTTGTCACTCCAATGAACTAGTTACCATAAATAGCATCCATGATTAACTCCGGACATCACAATGTCTCCAACCAGTGAGAATCAGCTGCTTGGATACACCAAGGAGTATACCTCGTGCTAGTCTCGACAAAATTGATGTTGTCCAAATCCATCAATTCATCGACTAGGGATAATTCCGATACATCACAATTATAAATGTAGAGATACTCACTAGTTGTGATCCAATCACAAATTCTCTCATGTTGTGAATCGTATCGTGGGCATTCAGTAAATGATTTTAAGATCTAATCAAATACATGAAAATATATATACTCAAATAGTGAATCTTCATTTATCATATAAATGGTTCAACCATAAGGCGATTGCCTTAGGACATCTCTCATATATTACTAACAAACTCCCACTTGGCCTATTGTCAATTGCTACGGTATCCAATACCATAGGCTCTAACTGTTAGAATGTATACTGAAAGCCTAGCTCTTTTTGTATAAACATTTTATTTTGAAATAAGAATCACATGATCATTGTTTGCATTTTATATATTCGTTATATATGTGTGCATATTGTCTAATATCTTACATTGTAGATAACATGGTGCTTGGTGTGGCACAGAAGATCATGTTATCAGTACCTTGTAAGATATAAGTAGAGGCTCACAACCAAGATGGTTTTGGACAAACCATTGGCATGGTTGTAGTGTAGCTTGGTATTGTTTTATCTTGAACATAGAGTTACACTAGTACACTTAGGTGTATTGAGCAGGACCGACATAGAGGTGATTCAATTTAGTGCTGACTACATAATTGAATCGGACCTCGGATATTATGTTGTACATGCTCTTAATCCCGATATAATAACGGGCACATGTACTTAGTATTTATTTCTTTGATTTACCAGTGGGTGAGATTTAGATGGATTAAATCAATATGCTCGGTAAGTTGGGAAATAATATTATTTACATGGTGTGTCGTTGATTATAGGAGGAAACCGTGTCCTATATATTAGGTTGATGATGTCCCCTTGAGGAGCTCATAAGGTTCATCATGTAAACCCAGCTGGTTGACTTAGTCAACATGATGATAAGGTTGAGTGGTACTACTTGAGGAATTAGATGTTGATTAATTGATGGTCAGTAAATTAATTAATTGACGGACATTCGATATCTTAAACACGGGGAGATTAATGTACAAATAATATATGGAGCCCATATTGATTTATGGGGGTTGGTGAGGTAGTTCAATGATGATCCTCTAGTGGAATGGAACATCATTGATGGATCAAGTTTGTGTGGTTCCGATCCATCGGGTGGCCAAGACCCAACTCCTCCTTATGGTCCCTATCGTAGCCTAATATAATCCTTGTGAAGTCTAGATCCAAGAATGTAAAACAAAACCTAGAACCAACGGTTGGATTAAATCCATAGATCCGATGGTTAGGATGAAACCCTAGAACCAACGGTTGGATTAAATCCATAGATCCGATGGTTAGGATGAAATCCTAGATCCGACGGTTGGGATGAAATCCTAGATCCGACGGTTGGGATGAAATCCTAGAACCGACGGTGGAGATTAAATCCCTAGATCCGACGGTGGAGATTAGAGGAAGCTTAAGCCTAAATTCTAGAATTAGGGTTTGGCTCATCCTTGTTTGGGCGGCAACAAATCTTAAAGGGGATAAGGTTGGTTGGGCGGCAAGAATATAGGAGTTAGTTCCTATATTTTAGGCTAACCAACTTTCTCCTAAATTCTATAAATATATGGCTTAGGGTTGGGCGACATGAGATAGATTTTCGAAAGGGATTAGGGTTTGGAAAGAGTTGGGCGGCTAGGGTTAGGAGCTAGGTTGGGCGGCAACCATCTTCTTCCAACATTGTTGCCGGCGCCCAATTCACTCAAGCTTTCCTTGGCCGGCGCCCTTCACCTTAGCCACTCTCTTCTTCCTTTGCCGGCGGTTCTCCTCTCATTGGTGGCCGGCAAGATCATCTTCCTCCAATTCCTCTAGGTGGCCGGCAGCATCATTCCATTGGTGGCCGGCGCATCTTCATCCATTCCTTAACCGGCGGTTGCATCAAACTTCCTAGCTTGGTGGCCGGTTCTAGATAGGAAAGGTATTTGTGGTTTTTCTCTTTGTTCGCAGCGGACAAGGTAGAGGAGAACTCGATCTAGAAGGCTTCTACTCGTGGAGGATCTTCGTCCACACGTCGTCCACGAGAAGGATAGGACATACGATAGAAGATCGTAAGGTATAAAGTTATTTTAACTTTATGTACAGATCTGAGCATGTTCTTATTTGTTTTGATTATGCATGTGTGTGTATGAATATATATTGTATAATCATGGACCCCGAAGACAAACACAAAAACCGGCGATCCATCCGTCGTCTCTTCCGCGGCTAATCAACTAGAAGAGTAGAGTTGCTTGAACAACTAGTTTGTTCGAGCGACCACTCGAGTTGTTAGCACGACGACGAAATGGTGTTACTAAGGAAGCTCATCCTATCCGGATTAATCCTTTCATTAGTGAAAATTTTAATCCGGGGATATGGGAGCCAATGAGCCTCCGAAGCGACATTCCATCACTAACATGACCCTCAAACTTACTTTGAGGTAATGCCTTAGTCAAAGGATCCGCTAAGTTCCTTTCAGCGGGGATTTTCTCAATTTATATTTCCTTCCTACTAATAATCTCTCTGATCAGATGATAGCGGCGAAGCACATGTTTGGATCGTTGATGAGACCTTGGCTCTTTCGCCTGTGCAATTGCTCCATTGTTGTCGCAGAAGACCAGTATTGATTCAAGAATGGCTGGAACCACACCAAGTTCATAAATGAACTTCTTGATCCAAACTACTTCCTTTGTTGCTTCCGAAGCTGCAATGTATTCTGCCTCAGTGGTAGAATCTGCTACAGTGTCTTGTTTGGAACTTTTCCAACTCACTGCGCCCCCATTCAAGGTGAACACGTATCCAGACTGAGACCTAGAATCATCCTTGTCTATCTGGAAGCTGGCATCCGTATACCCGCGTATCACCATGTCACCTTCTCCATATATTAGGAACACATCCTTAGTTCTTCTCAAGTACTTAAGGATTGTCTTAACAGTCGCCCGATGATCCATTCCTGGATCAGACTGGTATCTACTCGTGACACTCAGAGCATATGATACATCGGGCCTCGTACATAACATAGCATACATGATAGATCCTATTGCGGATGCATAGGGAATCTTACTCATGCAAATCCTCTCGTCTTTTGTGCGCGGGACACAGAGACTTTGAAAGGTGTATCCCATGCCTGATGGGTAGGAAATCTTTCTTGGATTCCGACATGCTAAACCTCTTTAGTACTCGGTCTATATATGTAGACTGCGAAAGACCAAGCAACCATTTTGATCTATCTCTATAGATCTTAATCCCGAGGATGTAGGTTGCTTCTCCCAGGTCTTTCATGGAGAATGTCTTGGACAACCAAATCTTAACTGACTGTAAGACTGAAACATCGTTTCCTATAAGTAATATGTCATCGACATACAATACTAGGAACACGACTGCACTCCCACTAACCTTCTTGTACACATAAGGGTCGTCTGAATTTTGTGAGAAATCAAACCTTTTGATTGTCTCATTAAAATGGATATTCTAGCTCCTGGATGCTTGCTTCAATCCATATATGGACCGTCGCAATTTGCATACCTTGGTTTTATCAACCGATATGAAACCCTCAGGCTATATCATATACACGTCCTCGAGCAGGTTTCCATTAAGGAAAGCTATTTTCACATTCATCTGTCATATCTCATAATCATAATGAGCCGCTATGGCCAGGAGCATCTGAATGGATTTAAGCATAGCAACCGGCGAGTAGGTTTCGTCATAATCAAAACCTTGCTTTTGATGATATCCTTTCGCAACCAATCTAGCCTTATAGGTAATCACATTACAATCCATGTCGGTTTTCTTCTTGAAAACTCACTTGCACCCTATAGGCTTTATGCCTTCAGGTGGGTCAACCAAGTTCCAAACTTGGTTTTCATACATGGAATCCATTTCCGACTTCATGGCTTCAAGCCACTTATCCCTTTCTGAGCTTGTCAGAACTTCTTCATAACTGGTAGGCTCCTCATCATCAATGAGTAATATGTCGTTTGATTCACTTACGAGAAATCCATATCTCTCAGGAATATTGCGTGTTCTACCAGATCTACGAAGATGTGTTGTCACAATAGATCCAGCTGATGGCTCATCACTATGAGTTATTGGTTGTTGTGCTTCACCAGGTATCTCATCAATGTTTATTTGAGTCTCTCGAGCCTCCTTAAGCTCAACGACACTCCCACTATTTTCTTAAAAGAGAAACTCTTTCTCTAGAAACACAGCATGCCTTGAAACAAACACATTTTATTCCACAGGATGATAGAATTGGTAACCCCTTGTTTCCTTAGGGTATCCAATAAATAGATATTTATCAGACTTAGCATCCAATTTATCTGATACAATCCGCTTCACATAAGCAGGACAACCCCATATCTTCAAGTAAGATACATGAGGTTTCTTACTATTCCATATCTCATATGGAGTAGTAGAGACTACCTTGATTGGCATTCTGTTTAACAAGTAAACAGCTGTCTGAAGTGCATAGCCCCAAAAGGACTAGGGAAGATTTGCATGATTCATTATTGACCTGACCATGTCCAACAAGGTCCAGTTATGCCTCTCAAATACACCATTATGCTGTGGTGTATATGGCGGAGTCCATTGAGATAATATACCATTGTCTCTTAAATAATCTAGAAACTCTTGACTTAAGTATTCACCACCTCAATCCGATCGAAGTATTTTAATACTCTTATCATGTTGTTTCTCTACTTCATTTCTGAATTCTTTGAACCTTTCAAAGGCTTCAGACTTGTGTTTCATCAAGAACACATACCCAAACCGTGAGTGATCATCAGTGAAGGTAATGAAGTAGCTATAGCCTCCCAAAGCTTGAGTTGACATAGGTCCACATACATCAGTATGTATTAGACCTAGCAACTCTCCCACTCATTCACCTTTTCCTATAAAAGGTAACTTAGTCATCTTGCCTTTTAAGCATGATTCGCATGTATCGTATGAATCCAATTCAAACGATTCTAGAATTCCACATCGGTGTAATTCGGACATGCGTTTCTTGCTTGCATGGCCAAGACAACAGTGCCACATGTAGGAGTCTAATTGATTATCCTTTCGAGCACGCTTGTTGCTCGCTTCGATATTGAAAATGTCACTGGATACGTCTAATGTATAAATACCATTGTTTAAAGTTCCAGTCCCATAAAGAACTCCATTCAAAGTTATGTAACAACAATTGTTACTAAAAGTCAAATGGTACCCATTTCTATTTTAACAAGAAATAGAAATGATGTTCTTTATCAACGAAGGAACATAAAAGCAATTGTCCGGTTCTAAGACAAGTCCTACAGGGAGTTTCAACAAATACGTTCCGATGGCGAGTGCAGCAACCTTTACTTCATTCCCAACACGTAAATTTGACTCTCCCTTGACGAGTCTTCTTCTATTCCTTAGCCCATGTATGTCATTACATATATGTGAGCCACACCCAGTATCCAATACCCAAGTGTTTGAGAAAATAGAATGACAATCAATAACGAAGACATCTGAAGAAGATGGGGCATCCGATGCCTTATTCTTCTTCACGAACTCAAGATAAATCTTGCAATTTCTTCGCCAATGGCCCTCCTTGCCATAATGATGGCAAGTGCCCTTTTGAGCTGGTTTTGCCTTTTTAGCCTTTTTCTTCCCCTTCTGTTATTCCTTTGACTTCCTCTTAGAACATTTCTTCGAGGAATCAACTTACAGCACCATCCCCTGTTCATGCTTCACAGAAGACTCCACAGTCTTCAGCATGTTGAGCAATACCACAGATGAACCTTCTTGCATCTCAGAGGTGAAGAGGAGCTTGGAGACTTCGAACTTTTCGAATCTCACTTGCTCATCAACCAACTCATAAAGATGAAAGACTATGGTATGAGTATCCAAATGCTCATGCTGCTTCTACAGCTCAGGTACCATCGTGGCTAGAGAGATGCAACTCGCCATTTCAGAATCAACCACATGTTTCTGATAGGCCAACAATTGGTCCAGAGTTGCATTGTCACTAGGACGGGCGGGAAGAGGCGCTTCGAGGATATTTGCAATCTTTTCAACCTTGAGAACAATTTTCAAGTTTCTAAGTCAGTCCAAGAAGTTCGACCCAGTTAATTTATTCGAATCCAAAATGGAATGCAAATTCCAAGACATCATGATCAATAGATTAACTTAGAAATACAAAACAAGCATATACGAGAAAGATGATTTAAAATGCATCAATATACATTCATAAATCCCATTCATTTTTCGAATTTCAAAAACCCCAAAATCACTTCGGGAGATCGTAGGTCCATCTCCGAATGGGCTGATATCCATCATAGATATGAACAACCTTGGAGAGAGTCCAACAAGTCATTCATAGCTATGATGGTAGGTATCAAATATACCGATTGCATATCACATATGTGTAACTATCACAATGTGCTATCAACTAATTATTCACACATACATCGGGTTGTTAACTCATTAACAAGTATGCATCATATGCATAGCACCCAACTTCACCTCCCTTCACATCGACCTTGGAGAGAGTCCAACAAGCCGATGCTCCAGGTTAAAGTCAACCCATTAATCAAGACATAGTTTTAATATGGTTAAAGTACATTCAACTAATTAGCCCGGCTTGGAGAGAGTCCAACAACCAAGGCAAATGATTGACCTCTGACTCTTACCATATTAGTATTAAACTATTCCATAGTTTGAACATGTTCGGGTTCGAGCCGGGCTTGGAGAGAGTCCAACAACCCAAACAAGAAATGGAACTCTGGTTCTAACCATATTAATGGAAGGTGTAGGCTTTAATATTGTGCAAGGGTTTTTATGTCTCATCCTCTTTGCATGCAAATAACTATTATCTACATGGCATGACATACATGGCATACATCTACATGTCACGACACGCATGACATAATGATATGCATCTAATGCAATTACATGGCATACAATTATGACATGTAAAAATTTCCTTATATGTCATAACTATTTATGGAAATAAAATATGTTTGAGATTTGATTCTACAAATCAAATCATGATTAAATTAGGCAATAAATTTCCAAATCCAATCACATATTTTATTTTTGGAAAGTGTTGATTAAGGAAAGTCAATTTTAATTTAGGAAATAAATTTCTTAAATTGTCAAAACTATTTATGGAAATAAAATATTTCTAAGATTTGATTTCCCAAATCAAATCATGATTAAATTAGGAAATATATTTCCAAATCTAATCAAATATTTTTATTTATGGAAAATATTAATTTCCATAAATACTTCTAACTTTCCAAAAGTAGAAGATTTCCATAAATACTTCTAGACTTTCCAAAATTAAAAATTTCCATAAATACTTCTAACTTTTCAAAAGTAGAAAATTTCCATAAATATAATTACGACTATCACAAAATAATTTTATGATTATGTCGAAACACAACCTGAGCTCTGATACCACTATTGGGTTTTTGGCACCTCGGCAAGTGTGTGTTCGAACATGTTTCGTAAACATGTGCACAGCGGAAGAAATAAAAATAATAAATCTAATTTATTATAATACACACACCACACGCATGCATAGTACAACATTTGTAGACATAACTATAGTTTCAAATTTTTCAACAAAAGGAAATTTATTCTACATATACCTGACGTATCACGTGTAGCGGGAAAGGCATCAACCGGAGCGACCCTCGCTAGAATCGCCTCTATCCGTATCCACGCCGAGTATCTTCGGGATGACTTCACAAAGTCACAAGTCTTGTCTTCGTACGAGTCACTAGCCTCGTGTCGAAGACGATGTGATCGAGAAAAGATCACAATCCGAATCAAAATTCGGATTCAAAATGAGTCCTCAAAAACTCGCTTCTCCGGAGAGGTATTCGTCAACCGTTTAACGAATCCTTCGTCCTCCACCTATGAGGATTACCGGAGATCGAATCCTCGGCAATGTAGCCGCTATCGGTGCTCCAAACGTCGTCCAAACAACGCTCCGACATGAAAGAAACAAGCTGTCCAGAAAATTGGACAGCTTGGTGGAGGAGTTAGCGCCGGCCAAAGGTAAGAGGGCCAGCTAGTCCGTGGTCACCGGAGCCAAGGAGAATCACCGGAGGGTTGTCGGAGGATCGTCGGATGAAGCTTGGATGCCAGCAACAACTTGGACGGCGGCACAAGGGTGGGCGGCGGCTAGGGTTTGGGCGCCGACCACAAGAGGAGGAGAGGGGGGCAGCAACTTTGGGGTTGCTTAGATTAGGTTTTCATAAAACCCTTAAGCCCTATTTTATAGAGAACAAATTCTCCTAATGGTTATTGGTTCATAATCAAAACCCGTTAACCCGCTCCATTAATTTAAGTTAAAATAAACCAAACCGATTTGGTCTATTTTAAGTTAAAATGAACCAAACCAACTTTGGTTCATTCGTTTAAAACAAACCAAATCCCTTTGGTTTATTCTCCACCATTGGATTAGAACCAAACCAATTTGGTTCATCCATTATGTCTTCATAAGACATGACCCATCCACACTTCCATTGCGACTGAAACGATTTCATGCTCGCTCCTCGTTTGGTTCAACCAAACCTAGTTTCTCTCGGTCTGAGAATCTCATTCTCAAGCTCGTTTTAAATCCTTCGGATTACGCTCATTGTGCGCGTGACCAAATAGGTTCTCGATTTATGTTGGCCGTCTATAATTAACCATTAATTATAGAAACATCATGAGTGACACCTAGTAGTACATCATGATCCCCAATTAATCGAAAAGATCAACGGTTGATCCAGAACTATTTCTAAAATCCTTCAGCAGTTATAATGATTCGTGTCTCATTCCCTTCACTCATCTTATACCCACTTGGTTCAGGACATGGTCTATAGTGTCAGTCCCCACTAGGCTGACTACGTCACACCTAGCCCAAGTATCATTTCCTCGTCCTACGGATTCTAGTTACTGCACATGTATCCAAGAGTACCTTACTCTAAACATGTAATGCTTTGGCCAAAGACTTTAGTAATAATCCGACGAGAGGCCATGGGTATACATCTCCTCGCAAGGAGTGGTGAATTCTTTATAGGCTATTCAAACACCTTCGATCACTTTGACTTATATCCAATCATCCCGGGTCCACATCTCCTCAGAGATGCTTGCTTGAGATGTCAAAGCATAAGTCTTCATGATCAAGATGACTTGAATACCGCAAGTCAAAGGAACATCGCACTTAAGCTGCAGTAAGAACTTCATTGACATATCTATATATGCAGAGAACCATATGAAGTCTTACTGCTTGTCACTCCAATGAACTAGTTACCATAACTAGCATCCATGATTAACTCCGGACATCACAATGTCTCCAGCCAGTGAGAATCAGCTGCTTGGATACACCAAGGAGTATACCTCGTGCTAGTCTCGACAGAATTGATGTTGTCCAAATCCATCAATTCATCGACTAGGGATAATTCTGATACATCACAATTACACATGTAGAGATACTCACTAGTTGTAATCCAATCACAAATTCTCTCATGATGTGAATCGCATCGTGGGCATTCAGTAAATGCATTTAAGATATAATCAAATACATGAAAATATGTATACTCAAATAGTGAATCTTCATTTATCATATAAATGGTTCGACCATAAGGCGATTGCCTTAGGACATCTCTCATATATTACTAACAGTCTGGTGTGTAGCAGTAGGTACTAACGGTGGTACCTCCGAGTATGCAGTAGCAGGTGACTGGTGGGGGTGTCTGGTGTGTAGCAGCAGGGTCTACCGATGGTACATCGGATACCCCAGAAGTGGGTATCTCTGGAGGAGGAACCGTCAGGAACTAAGGACCCACGACACCCACGGTACCATGTGGAAGCTGACCCTGATCAACATGCTCACCCTGAGTAGATCTTTCTGGCAACTCCGTCGCCAAAGATCTCAATGTCCTCTAGCGTGGCCGCCCCGCAACACGTCTCGGCGTAGGAGCACGCCCACCTCGTCTCATATCTGTTAAATTATTACCAGATGTTACTACAAGTAAAAATATATAAAATTAATCATCATACCTATTTTGCAACTAGGAGAGGTCCCGTCGTCGCCAAATCCCCAAATTAATCTCATCAATAATACCTCGAATTTTCGAAACATAAAAATTGTCGAAAATCCGTACGAATCCAAAAATTCCCAGATTGACTCGCAAAAAAAACCTGCCAAATGTGGTGAACTCCGAAAAATCCAAAAACCCCTAGGAACTCGAAAACCTAGGCGCTCTGATACCAAATAAATTGTCACGCCCTGGGGGAGTCCCCGCCAGACAAAAATCAGGCAGCATCTCCCCTGTACGGGTGACAATACGAAACTTACATACAATGCCCATACGGCCTACTATACATCGGTCAACACAACCGGAACAAAAATCACACATGCAGGTCATAAATAGGCCTCAGGCCAACAATCAAAGTAAATATCAAAAAGTCTATAATATCTGGACTTACCCCTTCTGTCATCTGGGCTGGAATACACAACCAAATCCAATCGAATAAAAATACGAATAGAAGTCCATAAGGACATAATAAATACGACCAAAACATCCACAAGTCCTACACATTTCATCTAGACAAAAACCGAAACCATAAGACCAACAAAAAAAACAACTCAACTTTGACGAGGGGGATTGGCAACTGGACTCTCCTGGCAGTTTCATCCTGAAAAAGATATAAAGCAACGGGGTAAGTTCAATGAACTCAACGGATAATAGTCGATATGCATAGTAAGATATAACTAACAATAATAATCATGCCAGTACAGTCTACTAATCAATAATAGAAAGGAAATGCAAGAAAGAAATGCGAAAAGATTGTACTTACCTGAATCTCCTATCCTGACATAGGAGCATGTGTTATACTAGCAGAAATAAAGTCGTCAGACCAAATACAAAAATGTATCCTGTATGCATGGCAATCATATGCAACATCCAAGACAGCAATCAAAATGCAGCAAACACAATACAAATGTCATCTGTGCAAAATGCATGCAATGCAAATGACATGGTCACCCCTGACGCCAGTCAGCCGCCTCACACACGATGGTGAAGCCGAGTGTGTAGGGCTATGACAACTGTGCACTCTGCCATCACTGCTCCTGAGTGACCGAGTGGACAGGATGCTATCGGAGTACACCTATCCTCCTGCCCCAAACAGAGTGGGGGAGCAAACCTCTCATCTCCCGGTGTCGTAGACCAGAAGAGGGATCCCTGCCCGCTACCACGATGCCTCACCGATACCCATGAGTGGACCGGTGAGCTGAGCTAAGCACACACCTCACGATGTACCACTAACCCATGAGTGGTCAGGTGTATATGCGAACATGCGTATGGGCTCTCTCACTACAAAGGAACCCGTCGAGATGCAATCAATCATGCAAGATGGTGCATGACACTAAAGCATGTAACACCAACTAAAATATGTCTCCGAATAATATGCACAGCAAATAGGTACATATCAATGACCTAAGTAAAACAGGGAAGGTATAACTAGAAGCTGATCAAATGCATGTATCAAGTAGGCACAATAACATACAAGGCAGTTAAACATAAAAATTATTGCAAGCTATAACCAACTAAGTAATCAATATGACATTATCTAAAAGATAAATCAAAATACCCGCCTGATAAAATGCTCGGAAAAAAAAAATGAAATCTTCACGCCCGTGGACCTGTCTCGTGATCGAAACCTGCATAAAACATAATATACTCAGATTATATTGCCAACCCTAATAGCAAGTCCAAAACCTAATGGATTAAACTATCCACCTAAACGATCACTCACTGTCATATCAAAATATAATTCATTCCCAAATTAACTCTAAATTTCACAAATTATCTAACCCATTCACAGTCGGCCAAACCCCCCAATTTACAGCCCCTAATCGACCAAAACTCCGACATCACAGTCGTGCACAGCCGGTGCTTCTTGCTCTCAGTCGTACGACCATTCATAGCTCACTCACACAGCACCTCACCGTCAACCCAAAATTAACAACAAGGTAAGAAGATGGATCATGCTTACCAGCGCTAGCAAAACTCCACCGGCAGCCAATCCTTCCCCCAAATCTGTCCTGTTCACCGATAAAAAAACCACTGCCCAAAACAAATCCACGGTCAACCACGGAAGATACCATAGGGGTTAGACAAAGCACAAGGTCGACCCTTACCTAGTTCCGATGACAAATGACTGTGACACCCCCTCTCAACCGACGGCTCTGCTCGCTCTCGCCACCAAGCCACCGTCTGCTCCGGCAGAAATCCAAGCCCTAAATTAGCATGCGGTGTCAACGAACTGAAATGGGGGAAAAGATCAGAGAGGTCGGCAATGAATAGGAGAAAGGGCGTTGTGGTCGGCGTCGCTTGCAGAGGAGTGGGCGATCGCTCAAAGGGGAGCGGCGACAATGAGGAGCGACGTTGTGTGGCTGGCGATCATAGACCAACCGCAACGGCAAGATGAGGCGGCGGCGATGGGGTGAGGCACACAGTCGGGAGACGAGAAGAAGAAGTCGACGCTCGTGCGTCGACAATGGAGAGGAGAAGGCGACGGCGCGTGAGAAACCGAGAGGAAGGATAAAAATCGCGATCGGGAACTAACTTAGGTTTAGGTATTTTAAACTTTAGGTTAATATCACCTATTAACTCCCTTAAATAGATTCCACCAAAACTTATTTATTTTATCCCCATAATTATCTCATACAAGCCCCGTTTAAATCCAAAAAAAAATCGGAAAATTCCCTAAAAATCCTAAAAAATTTCTAGGATTATTTTTTCTTAATTCTTTGGCCATTTAATTTAGTATTTTAAATTTTCTATATTTAACAATAGTAGAAAATATCTCTTCATATTTTATACCCTCCTGTTAAGTATATCCTTTTACAACCAAGCGAGCTTTGTACCGATTAATCGATCCCTCAACTATTCTCTTAATTTTGAGAATCCGCTTATTTTCAATAGCCCTTCGACCAGGAGGAAGATCGACTGAATCCCAAATATGATTCTTTATCATAAACTCCATCTCTTATTTCATTGAAGCTTTCCACTTTTCTTTAATACTACATCCCAATGCTTCCTTAACGGATTGAAGTTTATCATCATCAACAGGGAGTATCATCATTGTCTCATTCGCAATATCAGACATTTTCTTAGGTTTGATCTTATAAACACTTTTTTATAAGTTGGGTTGTTGACAAGTCAACTCATGACTCGACAAATTACTCTCACTCGGTTGACTAGACTCAGGAATCCCTTATGACACCTATCTGGTTGATAATGTCTCATCTTCCTCAAATAAAGGAACTAACTTATCAATATCACCTCTAGCTAGTAACTCAGTTTCAAGAAAATTTACATCTTTTGATTCTATTTCAGAGATGGTTCCATCTTATCGCTCACCAATGAAAACATAACTTTTATAAAGATACATTTCTTACCTCTAGGTTTTAGTTTTCCATATTTGTGAGAACTCTCATGAACATAGGTAACTGACCCCTAGGGTCTCAGATTAGTCAAATTTGATTTTCTATTTGTCTAATGTTCATATGGGGAAGATGAAACTGATTTAGAAGGTACTCTGTTAAGTATATAGGTTGTTGCTAATAATGTATCTCTCCAATAGAAAATTGGCAAATTAGCCTGAGTCATCATAGGTCTAACAATTTCAAGAAGAGTTATATTTCTTCTTTCAACAACCTCATTCTGTTGTGGAGTTCCTAGGATTGTTAGCTGTCTAATGATCCCTTTATCATTACAAATTATCTTGAATTGATCAGATAAATATTCACCTCTACGGTCAGTGCGTAAGGTCTTAACCTTACAATCCAATTGATTCTCAACTTCATTCATATAACGAATGAAGCAATTCAATGCTTCAGATTTATGAGAGATCAAATACACATGACCAAAATGAGTGAAATCATCAATGAATATAATGAAATAGGAAACTTCATGTCTAGCCTTCACATTCATTGAACCACAAATATCCGAATGAATTATTTACAATGGTGATTCAACCTTAATAGTCTTACCAAATGGTTTCCTAGTTGCTTTTCTAGCAAGACAATGCTCACATATAGACAAGTCAATTTTAGCATGAGTGCCCAACAAGCCCTCCCTTACTAATCGATTCATTAGTTCTTATCCTATAGGTCTTAATCTAGCATGTCAAACTTCATCAGATATATTTGCATCACTAGTAAGAGCAATGTTTGAAAAAAAAAACATCATTTACATTAATGGTTGGTTCCACATCAAGAACCTGAAACCATTAGTCAAAAAATTATATCTAATTGACACAGAGTCAATTTTAAGTTCCACACATCGACTGTAAAAATTCATACAGTAACCCAAATCAAGAAGACATGTTATGGAAACTAAATTCCGTCGAATATCAGGAGCATACATGACATCATATAGAAACAAGGTTCGTCCACCTCGAAAGTTCAGTTTGCACATGTCAAGTCCTTTGACTTCAACCCTTGCATTATTTTCTACATATATCCACTTATTGCTAGCTGATATCCGATGATACTCCATGAATGTAACTCACTCTCGAGCTACATGGTTGGTTGCTCTTGAATCTAAAATTCACAAAGGATAAGAATCAACTAACAACACAGAACTAGCAACATAATACTTAGGAAAAGAATACATACTTGTGCCATAATTAAAGCAAGTCATTTTGATTTCAATTTCTTTCTAGTTTTCTTTCCTTCTTTCTTCTTGTTTGGACCCACCCCTGTAGTAGCACCAACTTCTTTTCCCTTTCCCTTTCCTTTCTTGTACCATTTTTTCTTTTTGGATCTAGATGATCCAGCAGAACCGACAACTACATAAGCTTATCCTAAAATCCTTGTGGATTCGACTCTCTCTGCCTTCAATTCTATATGGCGTGAGACATCGGTAAAAGTCTTGATACTCTCACTGTGAGTTAGATTCTGCTTCATGGTTTCTCAAGTATCAAGAAGGGAACGAATCACTGTCTGAACTTGTTGTTCATCGGTCAATTCAGAACTAGCAATTTTAAGCTCCCAAATCATATTTAACATCTCTCTTAGATGTTAAATCATAAAGACATTTGGGCATTTTTTTATAGTTGTCAAACTTAATTGACAGTTGTCAAAGCTTGCTCAGACTAACTCCATTATATCTCTCCCTAAGGGCTACCTAGACTGCATGAGCTAATGAATACGACTCATACACAAAAAGCAGGTCATCTATCATTGAACTAATCAATATGTCCTTAGCAGTTGAATCTTTTTCCTTCCATACCTTATAGGCATCAAGATCTAGTCTGTGTTGTACAATTGTACCATCAATAAGTTCTTGCATGACCTGATGAACAACTTCGAGAACTTCTTTTTCCTCAAGAACTTCTTGTTCCTCCAGAACATATTGTATATTGAGGTGCCAAATTTTAGAGTTTTCCCCATTCAATTTCTCACCTTTATTAAATTCAGCTATGATGTTTTTAGTTGTCATAATCTCCCATAAAAAAATAAATTATTTAGTTACTTAGTGTAAAACCTATATATGTAATTTCTAATTAACTCAATGTAAGTCTGAATTGATTTATAAAATTAAGTGACAACTATGTTTCCACGCATCATTTATATGTTGTAATCAGACAGACATTGATCAATTATATTACATACATCTCATTTAATGAATTAATCATTAATTCATCACAAGAACTAGTCATGATTTAAAAGAAAATGAACTAATCATTTCTTATTCAAAAGTTTGTTAACATATAACATACTTTTAGAAACAAAAAACTGTTAACATATAACATTCTTTATTCATAACCTAAACAACTCTACTTGACAAGATAGGCTATTACTACTCCCACTAGAACAAACACTAGCGTAGTAGTATAATAATCTTAAGTCTTATCTTCCAAGGCTTCACAAGGGTATTCTCAGACTGACTGGCTTCATAATTCTCTCCAATCTCCTCGGGATCCATCTGATCCCTGTGTTGAAGTAGCTCCTAGTACAACTCAGCATATGTTATGCGCCTTTCATAGCACCCCTATACATGATGTATAACTACACTGAGATTGTTTGGTAGAAATCACACCAAAGTCCAAATCATGTAGTTGTTTAGTATCGAAAACTCATGATACTCAAGTCTCTAGAAAAGACTATCGAGCCTCCCAATGTGACTGATGACCCCATCAATAGGTTTATAAACTATCCCCTGGATAACTTCCCTCAGCTTGTTTCATAACACATCATGATGGGTCATCATAGTAATCATCTGTGTCATCTGAAATTAAAATTAATTAAGTCAATACAAAACTGACTAACCAGTACAAAACCGATTTAATTCAATTTATATAGGCATAGATATTAGAAATATAATTAAGAAAATCAATCCTCTTGATTTTAGGAGTTTTCGGTTGATAGGTCCTACTAACCAATCAACTCCACTAACAACTATCGGGAAATAAATTCTAAGTCATCTTGGATTTTAATCAGGCATCCTCATTTAATCCTGAATCAATCTTAGTCAAAACCTAATTTGGCAAGCACTTTCGGTGCCCATAGCATATCACCTAGCCTAAGTTGTTTATTTCGGATTCATCTACTTGACATTTTGATTTTTAGACAAGTCGACTATCATCAACGTTGCTAGTCAACCAATGTTAACTTAACTATAGTACTCCTTGCGGCTTTCAAATACTGCAAAATCCCAACAATTTGCCCATGTTGAGCACTGCAAGTCTGTGTCGAGCGCCAAGTGCTCAGGCATAGATTTCCCGATCATTGTGGTGCTTGGGAATCATGGGCTCGATGGGGTGCTTGGGCACTGCACACCCACCGCGATGCCGAGCACCTCATGTTCGGGCACCGAGGCACGATTTCTTTCAGCGTCGAGAACCTCAATCTCTTTCACCCGAGCATGTTTGGTTCCCATCAAGGTGAGCACCATGTGCTCTGCGCCCAAGCACCCCATGCTCAAGTGCTTCTCACCCCGAGCAGACAAGCCCAAGTAGAAAACAACATGTGTTCACCGCAATGCCAAGCACCTAGTGCTCGAGCACCGCGAACTCGTCGTGTCACGCCCCGAGAGAGGGTACTTGTCCGACAAATATCGGACAGCGCCTTCACTATACTACGGACAATTGAAACCTATATACAAGGCCCACACAACCCACTATACATCGGCCAACATGTTCGGAGCATTAAACACCACAATACATATAATATATGGGCCTCAGGCTAGCTACCAAAGTAAATACGAAGCCTAAAACCTCAGGACTTACCTCTTCTGCCATCTGAGCAGGATTACACAACCATAAACATAACCAAAACAAATCGAACCAAAAAGTCCATAAGGACATAATCAAGTACCACCAAAAACAACCACGAGTATAACATACTACATGTTTAAAACATAAAGTGTTAGGATCTTTGTAATGGCTAGAGGGGGGTGATTAGCCTTTCTTCGTTTCTACAAATATGTTAGCGGAAGCAATACAAATACAAATAAGAAAACAATGAAAGCAATGCTAACACCCGATGTACGTGGTTCGGAGATGATGCTCCTACTCCACGGCAATCCGTAAGGTGGATTAGCCCTAGCCAATCTTCACTAAAACCTCCTTTGGATGAACCAAGGTGGAGAAACCTTGTCTTACAATGCTCTCCTCTTCTTCACAATGATGGAAGATTAAAATCTAGAGAAGAGGAGGTTTAGAATCACTAAAGCACTTGGGAAAGCTTGGTAAGCACGAGAGTGTAGCTAGGAATGAAAGCACTAGCTTCACCAAGCTCCCCAAGGCCCCCTTCTTATAGAAGAGGGGATGTTTTCCCGTTGGGCTTCGATCAGTCGACTGATGCTTACCATCAATCGACTACTGCCGAAGCCAACGACTTCTGAACCAGTAGATCCACGGAGATTCGTAGCCGTAATTTCCAACGGCCAAGGGATCAGTCAATTGATCCCTCCATCAGTCGACTGATGGAGTGATCAGTCGAGTGCGACTACACTCTGTGCTCGTTTTGTTGTCGATCCGCCCTTTGTTGGCCGATCGATGGTCGTGGTTTCACCGACTCGATCGAGCACGACGATCGACTAATACTTATCAAGTATGAGTAATTCACACTTGATTTTACACCCTAGACCTAGACTCAACCTTCTAGCTCCTCATTAAGCCTTGCGCCTCCAGGATCCCTCCGAGTCCGCGACTTGTTCATCCTTTATGCTTTGCTTCCAAGAGCTTTCTTCGGTTTCGTCATGTCTTGGGTTGCCAAATGCTTGGACTTTATGCTGCCAAGACTACAAGCTTGGACTTATACTGCCAAGACTTTACTTTGGACTTCTTTTGCCAAGGTTCACTTGGACTTTCTGTTGCCAAGACTACAAGCTTGGTCTTACGCTATCAAGTCCATCCCTTGGACTTCCTTTGCCAAGATCATACTTAGTCTTCCTTTGCCAAGGTTCACTTGGACTTTACGCTGCCAAGACTACACGCTTGGTCTTATGCTACCAAGTCTGTCCCTTGGACTTTCCTTGCCAAGATCATACTTGGACTTCTCTTTTACCTGTCACTTAAACATATTCGTAATTAGATCACAAAGCATTGCCTAATTTAGATGATTATCCAAACATCAAAACATATAAATGCTTGGGGCATTGTTGCACCAACAATCTCCCCCTTTTTGATGTTTGGCAATCATTTAAGTTAGGTCTTTAAAGATACACACATAATCATATTTTCAATATGAATTCTAACTTAAACATTCCTTCTCCCCCTTTGACATACATCAAAAAGAGAAGGACTCAAAAATTGAAAGAATTAAAGGTGTTGGATCTTGGACTAAGGTATAAGATTGATATTAAGCTCCCCCTTAATCCAAGATATGCTTCATGATGTGTGAATAATATTTGAGGCAAAGCATAAAAATTCAAAACTTAAGTCCTAACTTTGCACCAACAATGGAAGTTTGGGGATGAAAAAGATATAATTTATGAAACTCCACCTAAAACACTGCATTAAACAGTCCTAAAACTTTGTTTATACTCAATATTATCATGCTATAGTTTTAGGACATCAAAGATACACTAAATATCAGAAAATGGAGCTAATTATCAGAACGATCGATAATGATACACTGAAATCAAAATTTCACTTTTATTTAACTTCAGAAATGCGTTAGAAATTCTAGAAACCTCGAAAAATCACAAAATTTTGTGTACACATTTCTGACATCGTACTTTATTAACGAAAAATAGTTTGAAAAATATATGTTTTCCAGATTTCAAGATTGATACAAATTTGGAAACTAACAAAAGTTCTAAAGATTTTGCAAACTTCGTATCACTTTTGTGTTCCACTTGAAAACTGTTTTTCAAAATGTGATGAACATAGTTTAAAATATATATGATTTGGAATTTTCAACCATGTTCTTAGAGCTATGTATTCATTACTTGAATACAAGCCTTCCCAATGATTGGTCCATGAGGTATTAATGTCTCTAGGTGTGTCATTGGCTCATAGTAATGCATCATAACAAGCATGATGAGCCAAGTATACCTTCCCTATCATCTCACATGTTCCTAAGTGTCTCAATACAAAAATCAAGATTTCTTAAGGCTTTTAGTGAGATGCATCAAGGTATAAAGCTAACATATGAATATGGGATCATGCAAACCTAGAATTTTACTCTACAAAGCACATACCAAGCTCTCTCCTTAACGATGAAAATTCGGTTTCGGGAAGAGCTTTGGTGAAGATATCGGCAAGGTTAGACTTAGATTCTACATAATTAAGTTCAATGTCCCCTCTTGCCACATGATCTCTTATGAAGTGATGCTTCACCTCAATGTGCTTGGTCCTAGAGTGATGTACCAGATTTTTGGTCAAGTTGATGGTACTCACATTGTCATAATAAACCTTAATGTTAGAGTAGTGTAGCTCATAGTCCACAAGAGTATGTCTCATCCAAAGTAATTGAGCTACACAACCACCCATAGCCACATATTCGACTTCGGTGGTTGATAAAGCAACACAATGTTGCTTCCTACTACTCAACTAACTAGGGAGGACCCAAGAAATTGGCATCCACCACTAGTACTCTTCCTATCCAATTTGCAACCGGCATAATCGGAATCGGTATAGCCATGCAACTCAAAAGACCTAGTCCTAGGATACCAAAGTCTTACATTTAGGGTGCCTTTAACATATCTTAAAATTCTCTTAACGGCTACTAAATGTGATTCTTTGGTACAAGATTAGTATCTTGCACACATACCTACCGCAAATAAGATATCGGGTCTACTAGCGGTTAGGTATAGTAGGCTACCAATCATACTCCTATAAAGTTTAAGATCAATTGATTTACTATCATGATCACTATCTATGCTAGTGCTAGTGGTCATAGGAGTGTTTACAATTTTGGCATTTTCCAAACCAAATTTCTTGATCATTTCATTTGCATATTTGGTTTGATAAATATGAATCCCTTCATTGGTTTTCTTGGCTTGTAACCCTAGGAAAAAGTTAAGCTCTCCAACTAAACTCATTTCAAATTCATTCTCCATGTTTTTTATAAAGTTTTGAAGAAGATCATCATTTTTTAACCTAAAAATAATGTCATCAACATATACTTGGGCTATGAAGATATCCTTTAATGTTGACTTTATGAACAAGGTTTGATCTACTTGGCCTCTTCTAAAATCCTTAGAGATTAAGAAGGATGACAATCTTTCATACCATGCCCGGGGAGCTTGTTTTAACCCATATAATGCTTTCCTAAGCTTATATACGTGGTTTGGATAATCTATGTTCTCAAACCCGGGTGGTTGTTCTACATATACTTCTTCCTTAATATAACCATTTAGAAGTGCCGATTTAACATCCATTTGATAAAGTTTAAATCCCATATAGGAATCATATCCTAAGAGAATTCTAATAGATTCTAACCTAATAACCGGGGCATAAGTCTCATCATAGTCAAGCCCCACAACTTGATTGAATCCCCTAGCAACCAACCTAACCTTATTTCTAGTGATATTTCCTTGGTCATCTAGCTTATTCCTAAAGACCCATCTTGTAGTAATTATGGTGCTATCATTGGGTCTAGGTACTAACTCCCATACTTGACTCCTCTCAAATTGAGCCAATTCATCTTGCATTGCCAAAATCCAATCTGGATCATGTAATGCATCATTGATCGATTTAGGCTCAATTTGTGAAATAAGAGCAACTTGACTAGTAGGAGCCCTATGAAATGACCTAGTTCTTACTCCTTGAGATAGATCTCCTACTACTTGGTCAAGTGGATGATCTTGATGAATTCTTAGGGTTCTAGAAGGGGTTTCAAATTGATCATTGTTATCTTCCACCCTTCTTTCATCATCGGAATCTCCTCTTCCTCCCCCTGGATCATTACCCCTTATGGTCAAATTTTGAAGTTTTTGGGTAATGTCTTGATTATTGTCATTAATATCCTTATCAATGGAGGACTTTCTAGGGTAGGTACTAGTGGTTTCATCAAATTGAACATTGGAGGACTCCTCAATCTCTTGGGTTCTCTTATTGTAGACTCTACACCCTCTACTTGTGGATGAGTATCCAACTAGGATTCCCTCATCCGCTTTGGATTCAAATTTTCCTAAGTTATCTTTGGTGTTTAGAATATAAACTTTACATCCAAAGACTTTGAAATAATGAATTGTGGGAATAGTCTCATTCCATAATTCAAATGGTGACTTTCCTAAAAACCTATGGATTTGAACCCTATTTTGGATATAGCAAGCGGTATTAACCGCTTCCGCCCATAAGTAGCTAGGTAGAGAATATGCATTAAGCATAGTCCTAGCCGCCTCTTGTAGGACACGATTTCTCCTTTCCACCACCCCATTTTGTTGGGGTGTTCTAGGATAAGAGAACTCATGCTTGTACCCTTGCTCTAAACAAAATTGTGAAAATTTAGAATTCTCAAATTCACCACCATGATCACTACGGATCCGGTTGATTTTGAGACTCTTTTCATTTTCAACCCTTTTACTAAATCCTATGATTATTTCTAAGGTATCATCCTTATGTTTCATAAAATAAACCCAAGTATACCTAGAAAAATCATCTACTATGACTAAACAATATTTGTTACAATTTAAAGAAGGAGTACTATGGCAATCAAATAAGTCAAGATGCAATAGTTCTAATGGTAAGGAAGTATTAGTTAAGGTTTTACCTTTGTGTGATGCTTTTATTTGTTTTCCTTCTTGGCATGCATCACACATTTTGTTCTTGACATACTTGATCTTTGGTAGCCCTTTGACCAACTCCATCTTGGCTACCTTGGCTATGTTTTTCATGTTGATGTGCCCCAATCTCCTATGCCATAGACAACTTTCTTCTTCTTTTGCAACAAGACACTTAGTAGAAATGTTAGAAGCATATGAAAGATCAACATAATAGATATTTGATTTCCTATATCCAACTAACATACAATCATTTAATTCCTTGTGTCTAATCATGCATTTAGAGGATTCAAAAGAGACATGATAGTTTGCATCACAAAGTTGACTAACACTTAATAAATTAAATTTCATATTTTCAACTAGTAAAACTTTGTGAATGACAATTTTAGGGGATACCTCAATTGTACCTCTACCTAATATCTTGAGTTTTCCACTATTTCCAAAAGACACCGCTCCCTTCTTCACATACTTAATTGTGGAGAACTTGCTCACATCCCCGGTCATATGTGTTGAGCAACCGCTATCCACAATCCACATACCTTGCTCTCCTACCTAAATCACATGAAAAACACAAGCTTTTGGTACCCAAACATTTGGACCGGTAATATTAAGTAAAAACTTCTTAGATACCCATGCTTTCTTGACCTTACCCTTAATGGTTGCTTTTCTATTAATTAATGAAATGTAAGCAACTTCTTTTTCTTTTGGCTTATATCCTATACCGGCCTTGTTGTAAACGGCTCTTTGTTGGCTAAGGATCATGTCAAGATATTTTGAGCCATTTTTAAATTTCTCTAAACATGCCTTTAATTCACTAACCTCATCCTTAAGTTTGTCATTTTCTTCCTTAAGCATGCAAGAATCAACATGTGAAGGTTTTTCATTCCTAATGGCCTTTAGTTCTACCTCCATGCTCTTAACCTTAGATGTAGACTTATATAGAGCTTCTTTAAGATAGGCAATTGATTTATAAAGAAGCTTAACTTTAGGAGAGTTCATTACCTCATCGTCACTAGATGACGATTCATCACTTGAGGAGCCTTCTTCTTGGCTTGATGTGCTGGAGTCATCTCCTAGGGCCATGAGTGCCACATGGCGTGTGATGTGGCAAAGTTCATCATCGGAGGAAGAATCTTCAACACTTGGTGTGTCCCATGTGGTTTGAGCCACCATGGCCTCCTTCTTCTTCTTCTCCTTCTTGTCCTTCTTTTTCTTTTCTTTTTCTTCCTTCTTCTTTAGCTCCGGGCAATTTGGCTTTATGTGCCCCTTCTTATTGCAAGCATGGCAAATTACATTATTGTTAAAATTTGAATTACCACTAATTTTACCTCTTGAAGAATGAGACCCCTTCTTTGCTTCTCTATTCTTGAACTCCTTTGATTTTCTATAGAGTTTCTTGACAAAGTTGGTCATCTCACTAGATGAGTCTCCATCACTACTTGAGTCATGCTCTGATTCGGATGATGATGACACTTCCTTCCTTTCTTTCTTCTTCTTTTCTTTCTTTTCAACAAATAGAGCTAAACCCTTTTCCTTAGAGGACATGTTAGTTTGCTCATGTAATTCAAACTCACAAAATAATTCATCAATTTTAATTTGAGAAAGATCCCTAGTTACTTTAATAGCATCAACTATATAAGTCCATAGAGAATTTCTAGGAAATGCTTGAAGTATGTATCTTACCAAATCCCGGTTGTCAACTCGCTCACCTATGATGTGGAGTCCATTCACAATCTCCTTGAACCTTCCATGCATTTGGCTTACGGTTTCGTGCATCTTCATTTGGAAGGCTTGAAGTTGTCCAATTAGTAAGTCCTTCTTGGCCCTCTTTGACTCCTTGGATCCTTCATTTAGCTCAATGAGCTTTTCCCATAACTCCTTGGCGGATTCGAAAGGCCCCACCTTGTTGAGTTGCTCCATTGTAATGCCGCATTGGATGGTGAGTACCGCCTTGGCATTTGATTCGAACTTCCGGTTCATTTCCCTCGTCCAATCCTTGCTCGGAATAGGGTTTCCATGTTCATCCATCGGTTCCTCGAAGCCATCTACAATGTTATGCCAAATTTCAATATTACTAATAAGATAATATTTCATCCTACCTTTCCAATACGCAAAATGACTCCCATCGAAGAGAGGTGGCTTGGCGGTGCTATATCCCTCTTGAAGAGTCATTGATACCTTGGTTGATGGTGAAATCTTCCAAGCTATCCGGGCTCTGATACCACTTGTTAGGATCTTTGTAATGGCTAGAGGGGGGGTGATTAGCCTTTCTTCGTTTCTACAAATACGTTAGCGGAAGCAATACAAATACAAATAAGAAAACAATGAAAGCAATGCTAACACCCGATGTACGTGGTTCGGAGATGACGCTCCTACTCCACGGCAATCCGTAAGGTGGATTAGCCCTAGCCAATCTTCACTAAAACCTCCTTTGGATGAACCAAGGTGGAGAAACCTTATCTTACAATGCTCTCCTCTTCTTCACAATGATGGAAGATTAAAATCTAGAGAAGAGGAGGTTTAGAATCACTAAAGCACTTGGGAAAGCTTGGTAAGAACGAGAGTGTAGCTAGGAATGAGAGCACTAGCTTCACCAAGCTCCCCAAGGCCCCTTCTTATAGAAGAGGGATTGTTTGATGCTTACCATCGCCAACTTAATTTCCAACGGCCAAGTGATCACGATCGATCCCTCCATCACCGACCGATGATGGAGTGATCGATCCGAATGATCAGGCGCATGAGCGCGCGACTACACTCTATGCTCGTTTTTATTCGATCACCGACGCACTATTGGCGGGTCATCGATTGCAACATTAGATCATCGCCACTACCAGCCGATCCGATGATGGTCAAGGTTTCACCCGACTCACCGAGCACCTAACTGGCCGATCGATACATCGTATCGGGCCGATCGATACTCATCAAGTATGAGTAATTCACACTTGATTTTACACCCTAGACCTAGACTCAACCTTCTAGCTCCTCATTAAGCCTTGTGCCTCCAGGATCCCTCCGAGTCCGCGACTTGTTCATCCTTTGCGCTTTGCTTCCAAGAGCTTCCTTCGGTTTCATCATGTCTTGGGTTGCCAAATGCTTGGACTTTATGCTGCCAAGACTACAAGCTTGGACTTATGCTTCCAAGACTTTACTTTGGACTTCTTTTGCCAAGGTTCACTTGGACTTTATGCTGACAAGACTACAAGCTTGGTCTTACGCTGCCAAGTCCATCCCTTGGACTTCCTTTGCCAAGATCATACTTGGTCTTCCTTTGCCAAGGTTCACTTGGACTTTACACTGCCAAGACTACACGCTTGGTCTTATGTTGCCAAGTTCGTCCCTTGGACTTTCCTTGCCAAGATCATACTTGGACTTCTCTTTTACCTGTCACTTAAACATATTCGTAATTAGATCACAAAGCATTGCCTAACTTAGATGATTATCCAAACATCAAAATATATAAATGCTTGGGGCATTGTTGCACCAACATAAAGTACTAGTGATAAAAATACGAAAAACTGAAATCAAAATAACAGAGTCGTCGAATCAAGGGACTAGCAACTGGACCCTCCGGAAGGATTCATCCTAAAATAAAATAGATATCAACAAAGTGAGTAAAACTCAGTGGATATCTAATAGTCATGCATAGTAAACTATAAGTAGCAATAATAATCATGCTGATACAGTTTCTCGATAAAAATACATACCTGAAACTGTACATACCAGAATCACCTAAGCAGACATAAGATACATCTATACAAGCAGATGTAGAATCACCAAAATAAACTACATAATACCTCCTGTATGTGCATGTCAATCATATGCAACAACCAAAAGTGCAACAAGCAATGCATATAGTAAAAGTGTATGTGTTAAATACTGAAATTTTAAAATATTAAATTAAATGGCCAAAGAATTTAGAAAATAATCTTGGAAATTTTTCGGGATTTTTAGGAATTTTTCCAAAATTTTTCTGGATTTAAACGGAGTCCGTACGAGATAATTACGGGGATAAAATAAATAGGTTTTAGGTGGAGTCTATTTAAGGGGATTAATAGGCGATATTAACCTAAGGTTTCAAACACCTAAACCTAGGTTTAGTTTTCACCATCGCAATAACTTCCTTTTCCCCATCGTGCCTGACACCTCTTCCTCTCGCGACTTGCGGTTTCTTCCACGACCTCTTCTTCTTCTCCGCGCACCTTTCTCTCGCGCGATCTCTCCATCGCCGATTTCCTTTCTTCCTTCCGCGCCCGAAGTCGTTGCCTCTTCTCCTTCGCTACCCGAGCCTTACGATCGCCGATTTCTCCGCAGCAGCTGGCGCCGCCCCCCCCCCCCCCTCGCCTCTGACCGCCGCCTTTCCGGTGCCCAGGTCACCGACTCCTCGCCTTTGAGTCGTCGCGAGCCTCTTCTCTTCTCTCGCGTTCTATTCTCTACCGACGACCAGGACCGCCGGCTTCTCTTCCTCACAGCCGAGTCTTCTTCTCCCCACGCGTCGGCGACGCCAGGTCTCCCCTTCGTCGTCCGACGCCGAGGTCGCTACTCACAGGCAGCGCTTACCTTCAACCGCGGCTTCGCTTCTCCTCGCGCGCTCGCCGTCCACAGTCGACGCCTCCTCCTCTGCCCTTCGACCGGAGTAGGTAAGAGTTCCTTTGTCTATCTTGGACGACTGTGAGTTAGGGAGTCTTTTTGGCCAAAATGTGTTCGGTGAGAAGGGGTTGCGATTAGGTCAAATTGGTTGTGTTCTGTGTGGAGGGTGTGTTGCCGGTGGAGGTTCCAACGGCTGGAAGGAGCTTAGTCGACCGATGTTGTGAGGAGAGGAACTGAAGAGAATCGGGTGTGTTGGTGTTGGGTGGTGAGACATGGGAAGTGGTCGGCTGTGAAACAAGGATGGAGTCGCCTGTAAAGGCTGTGAACATTGGTTGAGCCATCTAAGAAGGAGTGTGTTGTTGTGCGGCTGTGATTGGAGTTTGTTGTTGGTTGAGAGGGATGTAAGAGTCCATTTGGGTGATATCGGCTATACACGGTTAGGTGATGGAGTTTTGTGCAGATTTTCTGTGATGTGGGGTTTTGGTCGACTGTGTAAGGGTTGGATAAATTAGTGAAATTGGAAGTTGATTTGGGTTAATTGGTTATGTAAGAAATCGATTAAGTATTTGATTTGTCGGTGAATTGCATTTTGTTCTTAACAATAGTTATGTTGTATGCAGGTTTCGATCACGAGCCAGGTTCACGGTCGTGACGATCTGGTTGTTTTCTCGAGCATTTTATCAGGCGGGTATTTTGACTTATCTCTTAGATATAGTCATGTTGATATGCTAGTTAGGATATCTTGCAATAATTTTCATGTTTATATGCCTAGTATGTTTTTGTGCCTACTTGATACATACATTTGATCGGTTATGATTATTTCTTCCCTGTTTTACTTGGATCATAGATATGTACATATTGGTTGTGCATATTATTTGGATATGTGTTTTAGTTGGATTTACATGCTTTAGTATCATGCACCATCTTGCATGATTGCATGCTGGCTGGACGAAGTTCCTTTATAGTTGAGCTCGTAACCAGTTACATGGCCTGCACACGCTGCCACTCATGGGTTAGTGGTACATCAGGAGGGTGTGTGAAGTTGCTCTGTCAGGCTCCACTGGTCCGCTCATGGGTAGCGATGAGGCAGCTGGTAGCGGGCAGGGATCCCTCCTCTGGTCTATGACACCGGGGGATGAGAGCTTAGCTCCCCCACTCTGTTTGGGGCAGGAGGATAGGTGTACTCCGACAGCATCCTGTCCACTCGGTCACTCAGGAGCAGTGATGGCAGAGTGCACAGTTGTCATAGCCCTACCCACTCGGCTTCACCATCGCGTGTGAGGCGGCTGACTGGCATCAGGGGTGACCATGTCATTTGCACGACATGCATTTTACATGGATAGAATTTGTATTGTGTTTGCTGCATTTTTATTGATGCCTTGGATGTTGCATATGATTGTCATGCATACAGGATATATATTTGTATATGGTGATGACTTTATTTCTTCTAGTAGGGCACATGCTCCTATATCAGGGTAGGAGATTCAGGTAAGTACAGTCTTTTTGTATTTCTTTCTTGCATACCCTATATATATGAGACTGTACTGGCATGATTGTTATTGTTAGCTATTTCTTACCTTGCATATCGATTATATCCGCTGAGTTCTTTGAACTTACCCCGTTGATTTTTATCTATTTCAGGATGAAGTTGTCAGGAGAGTCCAGCTGCCAAACCCCCTCATCGCGAAAGTTTAATAACTATTCTTTTTATGGTTTTGGATATTTGGATTAGAAGATATGTTTAGGACTAGAGTTAGATTTATGTACTCGGGGATCTTTGGTGTCCTTATGAACCTTTATTTGGATTTTATTTCGATTTGATTTAGTTGAGTATTCCTGCCCAGATGGCAGAAGGGGTAAGTCAAGAGGTGATAGATTTTATTTATTTACTTTGATTGATGGCTTGAGGCCTAATTATTACCTGCATGGGTTGTTTGGATTCCGGTCGTGTTGACCGATGTATAGTTGTCGTGTAGACCTTGTATGAAAAATTGGTATTGTCACCCATACAGGGGAGATGCTGCCGGATTTTTGTCTAGCGGAGACTCCCTCGGGGCGTGACGATTTATTGGTATCAGAGCCAGGTGTTGGATGGGATATTTATCTGTCCCAGTATTTTTCTAGAGAAGATCCGGAACTCTTTGTTAAAAGAGAGATGGACCTTGGAGGTTATGCATCGATTATCGATGATAGAATGCGGTAGATGGGGAAGGAAATGAATATCCTTCATTTTGGATAGAAGACCTATTTAGATCAGCTATAGGACACCTGTGTATACTCTAGGATTGATTTGTGACTGGTGTGATGATATTGTAGTGACATGGTGTCATACAATTATCATTGTCGTTGTGATGGTTGTTATATCATCATCCTAGAGTAAAGAGAATGCAGTTGTATAGCGACGACAATTTCATACTTGGTATGAATTGTATGAGCTTATGATTATCTTATTAGACTTATTGACGACTTAGTCATCCAAGGATTTGGGAAGTCGTGTATTCTGGACACGATTGGATCAGTTGTGGTCGTTGGAGTTGCGTAACTTGGCCACTGTTGATGGTGGTAGTTGGAGTTACGCACTCGACCACCATAGATGGTGGTTTCCTGGAATTGATTTGATTATTACCATAGATATGGATAGGATGCTCTAGCGGTATTACATCGCTGACTGGTTGAACCAGGAAGGTGATGGAATTTACTTGGTCTGAAGCTTGTGAAACTAGTTTCAGGGTTCAGATGATGGTTGACTTTTACGCCAGTGTTGATTAATCATTCTGGTATGGATGGAAGGGTGGTGTACATGGATGCATCATTTCGGAGATCGGAGCGATTCCGATGCTATAGAATAAGACGTATCCTAAGCTTACGGCAGTTAAAGAACTGTGAGATAAGCCGTCATATATATGACGTGGACTTAGCAGTGATTATGTTGTTTTGTAGAGGTGAGGAGCAGAAATGCTCATGGGGTTTTGGGCTAGCTACTGGATAGCTACTATAGAGTAGCTGGAAAACAAACGGTTGTAACAAGAAAGTTTGGTCGCGATAGCCTCCCATGCACTTACAGGGTATGTGGGGGAGTGGATTTTGTACGGTAGATGGACTTTCTCTTATGAAAAGATAATTCTTCGTCTCTGACTCCAAGGAGGATAATGGTTTCCGGAGTTGCGTTAGTTTAAGGAACATATGCTTCAGGAAATTTCGATTCCGGAATGGAAGTGGAAGCGTATTATTATAGATGTTGTGGTGGGTTTGCCTAGGACACGTCAAGGCCATGACGCGATTTGGGTAGTCATGGACCGACTAACCAAATCCGCACACTTCTTAGCGATTTAGAAGACCGACTCTTTGGATCGTTTGATAGAGTTATATTGTCGGGATATCATCAGATTGCATGGTGTTCCTTTGAGCATTATATCATATAGAGATCCCCGATTCACGTCTCGGTTCTGGCAGAGTCTGCAGCAGGCCTTAGGCACACAACTTCGTTTTAGTACTGCATTCCATCCGCAGATAGATGGACAATCTGAGCGGGCCATTTAGATACTAGAGGACTTGCTGAGATCCTGTGTTATGGATTTCGGGGGCAACTGGGAGGACCAGTTGCTAGGACCCATAGAGCTCAGTATGAGGCAGGGTTGGTCCGTACTATCAGACAAAGGATGGCCGAGATGCAGGATCATCAGAAGAGTTATGTAGATCGGAGACGGAGACGGAGACCTCGGGAGTTCTCTATTGGTGACCAGGTATTCCTGTGAGTCTCACCCACAAACGGGGTGAAGAGATTTGACCTCCGTGGTAAGTTAGCTCCAAGGTACATTGGGCCTTTCGAGATTTTTGAGAGGATCGGAGCAGTCGCTTACCGACTAGCGCTACCACCGTCTTTGGCTGGTATCCATGATGTGTTTCATGTGTCCATGCTGAGGAAGTATGTGCCAGCCTCTACACATATTCTATCAGATGTGTCAGGTTCCATTCAACCTGATGCTACTTACGCAGAGGTTCCGGTACGGATTTTGGATCACAAAGAACGACATTTGCGGAACAAGACTGTGTGACTTGTCAAGGTCGGGTGGAGTCACCACACGGATGAGGAGGCTACATGGGAGCTTGTAGAAAAGATCAGAGCTCAATACCCCCACCTGCTTACTTAAGGTATGTGAAATATATTTTTCAGTACTTGTGGTATTTCTTACTCGTTATGCATCTGAGTAGGAAATTTGGGGACCAAATTTTTATTAGTAGGGGAGAATGTTAAATACTGAAAATTTAAAATATTAAATTAAATGGACAAATAATTTAGAAAATAATCTTGGAAATTTTTTGGGATTTTTAGGAATTTTTCCGAAATTTTTCTGGATTTAAACGGAGTCCGTACGAGATAATTACGAGGATAAAATAAATAGGTTTTAGGTGGGGTCTATTTAAGGGGATTAATAGGCGATATTAACCAAAGGTTTCAAATACCTAAACCTAGGTTTAGTTTTCACCATCGCGATAACTTCCTTTTCCCACCGCGCCCGACACCTCTTCCTCTCGCGACTTGCGGTTTCTTCCGCGGCCTCTTATTCTTCTCCGCGCACCTTTCTCTCGCGCGATCTCTCCATCGTTGATTTCCTTTCTTCCTCCTGTGCCCGAAGTCGTTGCCTCTTCTCCTTCGCTGCTCGAGCCTTACGGTCGCCGATTTCTCCGCAGCAGTCGGTGTTGCCCCCCCCCCCTCGCCTCTGACCGCCGCCTTCCCGGTGCCCAGACCGCCGGCTCCTCGCCTCTGAGCCACCGCGAGCCTCTTCTCTTCTCTCGCGTTCTCTTCTCTGTCGACGACCAAGACCGCCAGATTCTCTTCCTCGCGGCCAAGTCTTCTTCTCCCTGCGCATCGGCCACGCCAGGTCTCCCCTTCGTCGTCCGACACCGAGGTCGCACCGGGGTCGCTGCTCACAGGCAGCGCTTGCCTTCCGTCGCGACTTCGCTTCTCCTCGCGCGCTCGTCGTCCACAGCCGACGCCTCCTCCTCTACCCTTCGGCCAGAGTAGGTAAGAGTTCCTTTGTCTATCTTGGATGACTGTGAGTTAGGGAGTCTTTTTGGCCGAAATGTGTTCGGTGTGAAGGGGCTGCGATTAGGTCGAATTGGTTGTGTTCTGTGTGGAGGGTGTGCTGCCGATGGAGGTTCCAACGACTGGAAGGAGCTTGGTCGACCGATGTTGTGAGGAGAGGAACTGAAGAGAATCGGGTGTGTTGGTGTCGGGTGGTGGGACATGGGAAGTCGTTGGCTGTGAAACAAGGATGGAGTCGCCTGTAAAGGCTGTGAACATTGGTTGAGCCGTCTGAGAAGGAGTGTGTTGTTGTGCGGCTGTGATTGGAGTTTGTGTTGAGGATCGATTGGCCGGCTAGAGGGGGGTGAATAGCCCTCTTACGATGGATGTCGGAATTCTCTCGTCTACAAAGCGTTAGCGCAAGCGGAATATACAAATACAAATAAAGACAACAAAAAAGATAGACAAGCAATACAAACACGAGATGTAACGTGGTTCACGGCTATGCCGCTAATCCACGGTCTGATTCGTCCACGATGAATCACTCCGCAATCTATCCACTAGATCTCTCCTTTGCACAAAGCTAGGTGGAGGTAACCTCTTTACACAAAAACACTCCTCTTACAAATATAATGGAAATAAGCTTGAGTAAGAGGATGGAAAGCTTTAGGGAACTTGGGAGAGTATTAGAACATGAGCATTTTTTTTCCCAAAGCCCCCACCCCCTTCCTTTTTATAGAGGAAGAGGGTTTCTTCCCATTGACACAGGATCAGTCGACTGATGCCCTTTATCAGTCGACTGATCCCGTAGCCGTTGCCCAATAACGGCTGCTTTCCACGTTGGATTTCATTCAACGGTATTGGCATCAGTCGACTGATGGCGCCCATCAGTCGACTGATGTCAATCAGTCGAGTGCTCCGCGAGATCGACTCCATTCTGTGCCCGTGCATAGTGTTATCAGTCATCGTCCCTTAGGCGATCGATTGATGTCGACGCAATGCATCGCTAATCCATGGCGGTCGATCGCTGGGCCAAATGCCCATGAGTCGACCGGTCGAACTCGATCGATTCGAAGCGATCGCCATTCCATGGCAGTCGACTGGTGTCGGGAAATCTCATCCGACACTTAGCCAAATGGCCAAGTTTCACCTACGAGCTACTACCCCTTCTCGGGTTACATTCGCTCACTCTCATCCCTCGGAGTCCCTCGCCTTCGAAGTTCTCTTCGTTCTCGGTCACGTCCCTCGGCAGCATCAGGCGCACAGCTCTGCAATGCTCCTTCGCGTCTCTTGCCTCGAAGTCTACTTCCTCCAGCTTCACTCCAAGCTCCTCGTCCGACGGTCCCTCGGATGCTCCAAGCGCACGGCTTCCGCAAAGCTATCCTTCACCGACTCAAGGCCCGAGTCATGAGATGTGAAACTCGCCACGGCTCCATGTGCGAATTACTAAGTCCTGCACGACTTCAACGCACATATCAAATCACAATAACACCCTAACTTAAATCCTTTGTCACACCATCAAAACCATATTACGGCAAGAGATTGCTCTAACAATCTCCCCCTTTTTGATGTGTGGCAATCCGTTTAAGTTAGATAAAAACATTTGATATAAATTTTAAGGTAAGAAAGCATGTAAACATAAACATGATATAGCAACATGCAACTCCCCCTTAATCCAAGAAACTCCTCATACAAATTTTCTCCCCCTATCACAATTTACTTAAACATAATTATTTCTCCCCCTTTGACACCATCAAAAAGATTAACACTAAGTTATAAATTCATGGCATCAAGTCTAATAGGAGAAAAATACCAAAAATTGTGTTAAAACCTGAAATCAGCCTTTACTGTTCGGAATATCAGGCCACCAGTCGACTGGCACAAGGTTTTCAGGAATTCCTGATTTTCGGACTGAAATTCAGAAATGCATTAAAAATTCCAAAAAATTCGAAAAATCATGAAATTCGGGGAACATATTTCTTGTAAGATTCTTTATCAGTGAAAAATATGTCTTTATGAAAAATCATTATATTTTCATGTATTTGCCAAAAATCCAAAAGGTTTAAAAACTACTAGGTTTTTGATCATGATAGTATCAAGTTTAACACCTAGTTTTGGTTCCAATTGTTTCAAAACATGAATACATAGATTTTAGATTAAGAAATTGTTTTGAAAACATATGAAATATCCAACCATAATCTTTGGGCAATATGTCTATGAATTAAACATAAGCCTTCCCCATGATTGGTCTATTATTGCTATTTTGATACCTTAAATGACCATCTAAATGCCATAGGCACTAGTGGACATTTGTATCATCCTAACATCTCACCCATGTTAAGTTTGCAATCAAGTTAGCCTATAGTGAGTGTGAAATGCATCCTAGGGGGTATTTGTATATACTTAACCATTATATTCATATAATTCTATCAAGGTTAAGTATCAACCTAATAATCCTCATGATCATAAAGGCATATATGAATGAATTCTACATTATGATCATGAAATACATGTGTTCGCCAAACAATAATCATGCATTAGGTATAATATGATGATAATAAGCAAAGTATCACCTAAAGCATGATTTACACCTATTTCTCATGATTATGTGCCAAATATCAAAATCATAAATCATGATTACAAGCATACATAGCAATTAATCATCATGATTTAAGCATTATTAACTATTTATAGGCACGTTATCATCACCTAACACTATTTAAAAATGTTGTCCCGCCATCCTAAGTCAACCAAAATATGATATAGGTCAATTGCATATGGTTGACTACCCTAGGGTTATCCTAACCCTTAAGGATGGATTTTAGAACCCAAAATAAGTTCTTTCCTATGGAGTTCACTAAATATTCCTTGGGGATCCATTTTCTAGCTATTACCTTCTTCTTATCTTGTCCCCTAGCAATTAGACATTTATAGGCCTTTTCATTTTTCTTTTCTTTATATCCTAGGCCCTTCTTATTAAAACTAGCTCTTTGGCTCCCAATTATCATGTTCAAGGTGTTTGAGCCAATTGTGAATTTTTCTAGGGCTTTTGTTAAATAATCTACCTTTTCCCTTAATGCCCTATTTTCTTCTATGCATGCATCACTAACATCTAATGGCACATAATTATCGTGTGAGCATGCATCATTTAACCTAGAAGAGATATTATCATTTTCATTTAAGCATGCATTTTCTAGCTTATTTTCTAATGCCTTAATTTGATCTAGCATGCTTTTGTTCTTCTTCTTAGCTCTAAATAAGTCCTTAGTGAGGCTAGAAATCATAGACATAATTTGCTTAGGGGGTAGATTCGTTACCTCACTTACCAAGTCCTCTTCTTCGGATGAGGATGTAGAGGAGGCTCCCCCTTCACTTGAGCTCTCTCCACTTGAGCTTGATTCTTCATTTAAGGAGGAGGAGCAATCCGAGTCATGAAGAGCCATTAGTGCTAAATTTGAGTAGACATGCTCTTCTTCTTCGGATGAGGATGAGGAAGCAAGGTCATCCCATGTCTTTGCTTTGAGTGTCATGGCCTTTCCCTTTTCCTTGGCCTTCTTCTCCTCTTCCTTCTTTTTACTCCCCTTTTTCTTCTTCTTTTCTTCTTTCTTCTTTCTTTCTTCCTTGCTCTTGTTTAGGAGGGGACAATTATCCCTTATGTGTCCCTCTCCTTGGCAATTGTAGCAAATGATTCTCCCCCTTGGTCTTCTATTCCTATCATTTGATTTGTTAAATCGAAAACTTTTTAAAGCACGTCTTACCCTCCTTACCATATACGCTTCTTCCGTGCTATCCATGGAGGAGGATGAGGATGCTTCGTCATCGGAGGAGGAAGGGACTTCCATCTTCTTCTTCTCCTTATTTGCCATCAATGCTACTCCCCTTGAAGGTTGGATTCTAGGCTCTTCTTGTATTCCTTCAAGCCTCGTTTCGTGGAGCTCCATGGTTGAGAAGAATTCCTCCAAGGTGCTCACTTCTAGGTTCTTGAAGATGTAAAATGAGTCCACCATTGAACTCCACTTGGATGATCGGGGAAAAGCATCTATGGCTTTCATTATCATATCCCGGTTGGATAACTTCTCTCTTACACTTGTTAGCCCAATTAATATTTCTTTAAACCTAGAATGTAATGATGTTACCTTTTCTCCCTTTTCCAATTTGATGTTTGATAGTTGGGAGCGGAGGAGGTCTCTCCTTGCAAGTTTGGCTTCCGAAGTGCCTTCATGAAGTTCAACCAATCTCTCCCACATCTCCTTAGCACTAGAACATTCCCCTATCCTATTGACTTCTTGTTGGGGGAGTACATTATAGAGGTGGTGCTTGGCCTTTGAATTTGCCAAATACTCCTCTCTTTGTCTTTTGCTCCATCTCGATTTCTCTAATGGCTCCCCGCCTTTGTTCCTAGGCAACTCGAAACCGTTTTCCATAATTAACAATATTTCAAAATCAGTTTCGAAGAATACCTCCATTCTCTTTTTCCACCAAGAGAATTCATCGTCGAACTTCGGTGGGTGGATGTTTGAGCCGGCCATTTTTGATGTAGAGCTTGTTGCGACGGTTAGTCCGATGACAAGCAACCTTGCTCTGATACCACTTGTTGAGGATCGATTGGCCGGCTAGAGGGGGTGAATAGCCCTCTTACGATGGATGTCGGAATTCTCTCGTCTACAAAGCGTTAGCGCAAGCGGAATATACAAATACAAATAAAGACAACACAAAAGATAGACAAGCAATACAAACATGAGATGTAACGTGATTCACGGCTACGCCGCTAATCCACGGTCTGATTCGTCCACGGTGAATCACTCCGCAATCTATCCACTAGATCTCTCCTTTTCACAAAGCTAGGTGGAAGTAACCTCTTTACACAAAAACACTCCTCTTACAAATATAATGGAAATAAGCTTGAGTAAGAGGATGGAAAGCTTTAGGGAACTTGGGAGAGTATTAGAACATGAGCATTTTTTTCCCAAAGCCCCCACCCCCTTCCTTTTTATAGAGGAAGAGGGTTTCTTCCCGTTGACACAGGATCAGTCGACTGATGCCCTTTATCAGTCGACTGATCCCGTAGTCGTTGCCCAATAACGGCTGCTTTCCACATTGGATTTCATCCAACGGTATTGGCATCAGTCGACTGATGGCGCCCATCAGTCGACTGATGTCAATCAGTCGAGTGCTCCATGAGATCGACTCCATTCTGTGCCCATGCACAGTGTTATCACCGATCGCTGCCTTAGCGGTCCGATCGATGTCGATAGCATCATCGCCACCATGGCGATCGCTTGGGCCAAATGCCCATGAGTTAGACACCAGTCGAACCCGATCGACTCAGAGCAGTCAACTGCCATTCCATGGCAGTCGACTGGTGTCGGGAAATCCCATCCGACACTTAGCCAAATGGCCAAGTTTCACCTATGAGCTACTACCCCTTCCCGGGTTACATTCGCTCACTCTCATCCCTCGGAGTCCCTCGCCTTCGAAGTTCTCTTTGTTCTCAGCCACGTCCCTCAGCAGCATCAGGCGCACGGCTCTGCAATGCTCCTTCGTGTCTCTTGCCTCAAAGTCTACTTCCTCCGGCTTCACTCCAAGCTCCTCGTCCGGCGGTCCCTCGGATGCTCCAAGTGCACGGCTTCCGCAAAGCTATCCTTCACCGACTCAAGGCCCGAGTCATGAGATGTGAAACTCGCCACGGCTCCATGTGCGAATTACTAAGTCCTGCACGACTTCAACGCACATATCAAATCACAATAACACCCTAACTTAAACCCTTTGCCACACCATCAAAACCATATTACGGCAAGAGATTGCCCTAACAGTTTGTTGTTGGTTGAGAGGGATGTAAGAGTCCATTTGGGTGATATCGGTTGTGCACGGTTAGGTGATGGAGTTTTGTGCAGATTTTCTGTGATGTGGGGTTTTGGTCGACTGTGTAAGGGTTGGATAAATTAGTGAAATTGGAAGTTGATTTGGGTTAATTGGTTATGTAAGAAATCAATTAAGTATTTGATTTGTCGGTGAATTGCATTTTGTGCTTAACAATAGTTATGTTGTATGCAGGTTTTGGTCACGAGCCAGGTTCACGGTCGTGACGATCTGGTTGTTTTCTCGAGCATTTTATCAGGCGGGTATTTTGACTTATCTCTTAGATATAGTCATGTTGATATGCTAGTTAGGATAGCTTACAATAATTTTCATGTTTATATGCCTAGTATGTTTTTGTGCCTACTTGATACATGCATTTGATCAGTTATGATTATTTCTTCCATGTTTTACTTGGATCATAGATATGTACATATTGATTGTACATATTATTCGGATATGTGTTTTAGTTAGATTTACATGTTTTAGTATCATGCACCATCTTGCATGATTGCATGCTGGCTGGACGGGGTTCCTTTATAGTTGAGCTCGCAGCCAGTTACATGGCCTGCACACGCTGTCACTCATGGGTTAGTGGTACATCAGGAGGGTGTGTGCAGTTGCTTTGTCAGGCTCCGCTGGTCCGCTCATGGGTAGTGATGAGGCAGCGTGGTAGCGGGCAGGGATCCCTCCTCTAGTCTATGACACCGGGAGATGAGAGCTTAGCTCCCCCACTCTATTTGGGGCAGGAGGATAGGTGTACTCCGACAGCATCATGTTCACTCGGTCACTCAGGAGCAGTGATGGCAGAGTGCACAGTTGTCATAGCCCTACCCACTCGGCTTCACCATCGCGTGTGAGGCGGCTGACTGGCATCAGGGGTGACCATGTCATTTGCACAGCATGCATTTTGCATGGATAGCATTTGTATTGTGTTTGCTGTATTTTTATTGATGCCTTGGATGTTGCATATGATTGTCATGCATACAGGATACATATTTTTATATGGTGATGACTTTATTTCTTCTAGTAGGGCACATGCTCCTATATCAGGGTAGGAGATTCAGGTAAGTACAGTCTTTTTGTATTTCTTTCTTGCATACCCTATATATATGAGACTGTACTGGCATGATTGTTATTGTTAGCTATTTCTTACCTTGTATGTCGACTATATCCGCTGAGTTCTTTGAACTTACCCCGTTGATTTTTATCTATTTCAGGATGAAACTGTCAGGAGAGTCCAGCTGCCAAACCCCCTCATCGTGAAAGTTTAATAATTATTCATTTTATGGTTTTGGATATTTGGATTAGAAGATATGTTTAGGACTGAAGTTGGATTTATGTACTCGGGGATTTTTGGTGTCCTTATGGACCTTTATTTGGATTTTATTTCGATTGGATTTGGTTGAGTATTCCTGCCCAGATGGCAGAAGGGGCAAGTCAAGAGGTGATAGATTTTATTTATTTACTTTGATTGATGGCCTGAGGCCTAATTATTACCTGCATGGGTTGTTTGGATTCCGGTCGTGTTGACCGATGTATAGTGGTCGTGTAGGCCTTGTATGAAAAATTGGTATTGTCGCCCGTACAGGGGAGATGCTGCCAGATTTTTGTCTGGCGGGGACTCCCTCGGGGTGTGACAGTATGCACATGATGCAATGACCTGTGTCACCCCTGATGCCAGTCAAGCCACCGACATGTCATGTGTGTCCGTCGAGTGGGTAGGATTGTGACAACTGTGCACTCTGTCGTCACTACACCTATGTGACCGAGTGGATAGGATGCTGGCGGAGTATCACCCTCCTACCCCATGTATATATATGGGGGATATCACCTCATCTCACAATAAAGGAGGGATCCCCATCTGCTACCATGCCGCAATACCAATATCCTGAGCGGCCACCGTGGAGCCCTACAGAGCAACTACACACACCCTCCCGAAATACTACTGACTCATGAGTGGTTATGTGTGTAGATAATGTAACTGACGATGGGCTCAACTACTAAGTAGTATCACCTCCTACCGAGGAGTCGATGATCGTCAGTAATGCAATAAAGCAAGATGGTGCATGTCACTAATGTACGATACACTTGTCAATCCATGGCTACCTATGATATGTACCAATAGGAGCCCATATCAAATAACCTAAGTACATAAATCTATGTACACATATAAGGTATATCCATTATTCATTCAATGTTCAGTATATAAGGTATGTCACTACTCTTAGTGCCAAATAAACAAATGACAAGTATCAAAATGATAGAGCACCAATATAATAAGCATATGAAAAGGCTACAACACGTACTAGGTAGTAACATACCAGGGCAGTTAAAAGCATAGAAAACTATTACTAGTTATAGTAAACGATGCACAGTAATATGACAATATCTAAAAGAAGATAAGTCAAAGATACTCGCCTGCTATGAAGAATATCAACTGTCTTTATGTCCGTGGACCTTTCTCGTGACCGAAACCTACAAACATCATCAATTATGATTAATTTCAAGCACACGACAACGTGCTAACTTTCTACTATATAGTTCCTATATTCGTATCCTTTTATCAAATACGAATTAAAAATCCCCAACACAACCCTCTAACCATTTAAACCATCTTCACAGCTCACACCCACAATAATCACAACCCATAACAGTTTGCTTTGTTCACCAGAACAGCCCACAACACCTCACACAACGCACTCACAGCCAAATTACAGCCCTACTCAACTTCACAGTCGACAATTTCCCTCTCACAACTGCCCAGATTCCCCCAATCCACCACCATCCAGCCTGCTCCACCGAAGGACTCACCCTCCATATCTGAACCCCTAAAAAATCCCTAGAATCGAACAACTAGCAGATGGAAAGAAAGGAATTGATCAAGATTTACCATCTCTTGAGGCTGCACCGGTGACTCTCCTCCCAAACTGCCCTGTTCGCCGGAAAGAAGGGGACTGCCGCACCACCCACAACGATCTGAGCAATTGGTAGTGGAGAACACGGAATCAAGGTTGGATCTCACTCGAAATCAAGGAGATGAACAACTTACCGACCACGGCAGAGATCGTGAAGAACAGTTCACGATCGAAAACAAAGGGGAAACCGCCGATGCAACCTCCCAGTCGTGCACACCCTCGTCGTCTGCGCGTCCGTGGGCACCGTTGAGAGTAGTCGATCGTCGCTTGCAAGGAGAGGGAGAGTTATGGCGAGGAGATGAGTTCTGGTGAGGAAGTCGCGGGGTCGCGAGAAGGAATGAGATGAGGCGGATCGAGAAGAGGAAGAGAAGGGGAGAAGTAGCGGCGTGAGGAGGAAGAAAGAATCGGGGAAATGCCGTGAAGAGGAAGTGCGACACAGGGGGGGTAACGCTCGAGAATTAATCGATGATGAGGAACCGATGAAAAATAGAGAAACGGAAGAAGCCATTTGCTTTAACGAAAAGAAGACATTTCGGGTTTAAAGAAAGCGAATCAAGTTTAACCTATAAGCATTAAACCCAGATTCATTTAATCCCATAAACATATGTTTCAATTTATCCCATAATAATAATATCCCTCCTTCGCCATTTTATTTGTGGTATTTTCCATTCTCCCCCACTTAACAAAATTTAGTCTCCAAATTTCGTACTAACATGCAAAAATTAATTCAAGCAAGTTTTCGAAATGACCACATACCTTAGGTAAACAGATGAGGGTATCGAGCTCGGATAGTATCTTCCAGCTCCCACGTAGCCTCCTCATCAGTATGGTGACTCTACCCTACTTTAACAAGTCACACAATCTTGTTTCGCAACTGTCATTCTTTGTGATCCTGGTTGAATGGAACCTGACACATCTGACAGAATATGTATAGGGTCTGGCACATACTTCCTCAGCATAGACACATGAAACACATCATGAATACCAGCCAAGGACGGTGGTAATGCTAGGCGGTAAGTGATTGCTCCAATCCTCTCCAAAATCTCGAAAGGACCAATGTACCTTGGAGCTAGATTACCACGGAGGTCATATCTCTTCACCCCTTTCGTGGGTGAGACTCGCAAGAATACATGGTCACCAATAGAGAACTCCAGAGGTCTGCGTCTCCGATCGGCATAACTCTTCTGATGATCTTGCGCCTCTGCCATCCTTCATTTGATAGTACAGACCAACTCTGCCTCATGCTGAGCTCTATAGAGTCCTAGCAACTGGGCCTCCCCAACCTCCTCCCAGAGGGTGGGTGTCCGACACTATCTACCATACAATGCTTCAAACGGCGCCATTTGGATAGTCGAATGATAGTTGTTGTTGTAGGTGAATTCCACTAATGGCAAGTGGTCCTCCCAGCTGCCCCCGAAATCTATAACGCAGAACCTTAACAAGTCCTCTAGAGTCTGAATGGTCCACTTAGACTGTTCATCTATCTGCCGATGGAATGTTGTACTAAAATGGAGTTGTGTGCCTAAGGCCTGCTGTAGACTCTGCCAAAATTGGGACGTGAATCGGGGATCTCTATCTGATATAATGCTCAAAGGAACACCATGTAATCTGATGATCTCCCGATAATATAACTCTGTCATACGATCCAGAGAGTCGATCTTCCGAATCGTTAAGAAGTGTGAGGATTTGGTTAATCGGTCAACGATTACCCAAATCGCATCATGGCCTCGTCGTGTCCTAGGCAGACCCACCACAAAATCCATGGCAATATGATCCCACTTCCACTTGGGAATAGGAATCCTCTGAAGTAGGTCGGCTGGTCTCTGGTGCTCAACCTTCACCTATTAGCAAACTAGACATCTAGCTACAAAATCTGCGATGTTTTTCTTCATGTCGTTCCACCAATACAAACGCCTTAAATCTCGATACATGCGGGTTCCACCTGAGTGGATCTCAAATCGAGAGCGATGAGCCTCCTAAAGTAACTCCTCCATGACCGGGTGAGACTGAGATATGCATAATCTGCCCCAGAAATAAATAATACCCTCATCATCTCGGGTGAACTCAGTTTGTTGTCCAGAGGTTATCTGGCTGCCAATGAACTATAAGTGTTGATCACCGGCTTGAGCCTCTCGGACTCTCGTCCTGATAGATGACTGAGCAACCATGGTAACAAGAATGCCCTACTCTGTCGGTCCTTGCTCCTCAAGGCCCAACTCGGAGAAACCCTGAATCAAATCCGTGACTAAAACTCAATAGCAAGCTAAAGTCCCTCGGGACTTCTAGCTAAGTGCATCGACAACCACATTGGCTTTCCCTATGTGGTAGCTAATGGTACAGTCATAATCCTTTAGGAACTCTATCCATCTCCTCTGTCGGAGATTGAGTTCCTTCTGCATAAATAGATATTTGAGACTCTTATGATCAGTGAGAATCTCAAATGTAATATCATACAGATGATGCCTCCAAATCTTCAAGGCAAAGATAATAGCAGCTAACTCTAGATCATATACTGGGTAGTTTTTCTCATGCTCCTTCAATTGGCGAGAAGCATAAGAGTCCACCCTATCGTGCTACATCAATACTGCGCCTAAACCCTGGAGAGACGCATCGGTATAAAGGACAAAATCGTCATCCCCTGATGGCAATATCAGAATCGGTGCTGAAACCAGTCTCTTCTTCAACTCCTAAAAGATGGTCTCACAGGCCTCTAACCATGTGAACTTCACGCCCTTCCTAGTAAGGCGTGTCAATGGCATAGCAATGCTTGAGAAATCCTCAATGAACCATCTGTAATATCCGACTAACCCCAAGAAACTGCGAACCTCCTGAACCGATTTCGGTTGCTCCCAACTAGTGACAGCCTCAATCTTCTGGGGGTCAACTGAAATGTCTTTGCTAGAAACCACGTGTCCCAGAAAACCGATTAAGGGTAACCAGAACGCGCTTTTACTAAACTTCGCATATAATTGCTTCTGTCGAAGCCTATCCAGGACAATGCGAAGATGTTGCGCATGTTCCTCTTCGGAACGGGAATAGACCAGAATGTTGTCAATAAAGACAATGACGAACTAATCTAGGAAATCTATAAATTCACGGTTCATCAAGTCCATGAATACTGTCGGAGCATTGATAAGCCCAAATGGCATTACCAAAAACTCATAGTGCTCATATCTGGTACGGAATGTTGTCTTCTGAACATCTGAATCTCTGACCCTTAGTTGATGATATCCGAACCGCAAATAAATCTTAGAATACACTGACGTACCTCTGAGCTGATCAAACAAGTCCTCAATACGTGGCAGGGGATATTTATTCTTGATGGTGATGGCGTTCAACTGTCTGTAGTCGATGCATAATCTCATCGAACTGTCTTTCTTCTTTACGAAGAGAACTAGAGAACCCCAGGGAGACACGCTAGGGTGGATAAAACCTCTGTCCAAAAGTTCCTGAAGCTGGACCTTTAGCTCGTCCAACTCTTTCGGGGTCTTACGATAAGGAGCTTTCGATGTCGGTGCCATCCCCGAAATTAACTCAATTGTGAACTTCACTTGCCTTCTGGGAGGCAGGTCTGGTAACTTCTTTGAAAAGACATCCGGATACTCTCGGACGATAGGAATGTCGGAGATCTAAGAATCACCACTGTCCTCGACGTTGATCAATGATAGTAGAAAACCCTGACAGTCGTGTGATAAAAGCTTCCGAGCCTGAATCGCAGAAACGGTCAGTATACCATCGTTTTTGGTGCAAGTGAAATCCCACGAGGATTGGTTAGGAGGATGGAATATAACCACCCTCGTCTGGCAATCCACAATGGCATGATACGCTGTTAGCCAGTCCATGCCAAGTATGATGTCGAATTCGATCATGTCAAAAACCAACAAATCTACCAAGAGTATAACGTTGCCGAAATCTAATGGACATCCTCTAACCTCCTAGGTGACTTCTAATTTATCCCCAGAGGGCAGAGATAGCATCAGTCTTTGTGACCTAAGAGTGGGTAGTCTACCAATCTCTCTCAAGAATGCCCGAGAAATAAATGAATGTGAACTACCAGTGTCAACTAACATATCAGCAAAAAATACATAAAATAAAACCGTACCACGAAAAATAGATCCGTTGGCTCGTTGCGCATCCTCTTGGGTAACTGCATGAAAATGTCCAGTCTCTGGCGAGGGTGGAGGTGGTAGCGCTGCCAGAGGCTGCGGCGGTTGTGCCCAAGACTACCACTAAGGCGGCATCGTACGAGGCTAATATAAATCTGCTAGCGTCTTGAACCAGCGGTGAGTGCGTGATAATGCACTAACCCGAGGTGGAGCATCGCACTTTGCACGTGGTGGATCGCATCGCACTAATCTGCACCAGCTATCCGAGGTCCTGAAATAAAACTCTGCAACTCCATAGGGGCATTAGAGTGCTCCTGTCCATGTATGGCATAAGTAGCAACTGCCGAGGGAGCCGTCCTCTGCTGGCATTGTGAAGATTGGGATTTATGCCCGCTTCGCTGAGGTTCCTTCTGTCCGAACTGTCCTCCCTGCACAAACACTCCTGAAGCCACATGCTGAGCCTTCAGTGAACAATCTTGGCTCAGGTGTCCAGGAAGTTTGCAGTAATAGCAAACTAACTGTGTTAGTGAACAGACTAATATCATATGATCCCTGGACCCGCATCTAATGCAATGATTGTCATCAGAGGACTGCTTTCGGTTCTACTGGTCATACTGGGAGCGTCCTAACGAAGACCATCCGATCTTCTGGGGTTTGCCTGATGCCCCGGAAGCATTCTGACCTATCTCACTGCGACCACCTCGTTGCTGACCCGTAGCCAGTGGTTGCTGGGCCTGAACTGAACTCTGAGCTAGTTGTTTCCTTTTCTTTTCCGCATTTACTCTTTGCTGAGTCGACTCAATCAGAAGAGCTCGATCCAATACCTCTCTGTAAGAAGAATTTCCAAAACCTACTAGCTTCACCTGAAGATGTCCGTATAGACCCTAAACAAACTAAAGCATGCGAGACCGGTCCTCAGCGACTAACTCCGGATTGAATTTAGCTAACCGATTAAATTCAACATTATATTCCATCACCGTGCAATTGTTCTGTCGAAGATTCTGAAAATCTTGACGATGCGTCATCTAATAAGATAGTGGAAAATATTGGCTCTCAAAAACCTCTCTGAATTTTGCCCATGTTATCTGCTGCTCGCCTATAATCGCGCGTCGCGTGTCCCACTAGGTTTCAACTTCGTCCCGTAAATGGTAGGCTGCAAGCTCTGCCTTCTCGCACTCGGAGCAAGCCATATAGAAAAAGGTCTGCTCCATAGTCTCTATCTAGGACTGAGCCGCCCTCGGATCTGTCTCTCCGCGGAAGAGCGTGAATCGACCTTTCACCGACTCCGCCAAGGCTGAGATCCAAGCTCGTGTCGCAGTCACATCAGCAGGATGAGTAGGGATCACCGTGGGAGCTGGCAGAACCACTCGAGTTGGTGCGGCTGCACAAGCAGGAGCAGGTACTGAGAAAGGAGCGACTGATACTATTGGTGGGGTTGTCGGGTATGCAATACAGGCACCGCTGGCGGAGGTGCCGCATATCCCGTAGGCACTGCTGGAGGAGGTGCCTAGTATGTAGCAGCAGGGGCTACCGGTGATACCTCTGGGGGTATAGTAGCAGGTGTTCTCGAGGGTACTGTGGGATATGTTGGAGTGGGTACCACTGGTGGTACAGTGAATACCGCAGAAGTGTTTGGAGGAGGAATCGTCGGGGACTGAGGGGCCAATACACCCATGGCACCATGTGAAGTATGACCCTGATCGACAGGTTCATTCTCTGTAGACCTTCCTGGCAACTGAGTAGATCTCAATGTCCTCTTGTGTGGCTACCCTGCACCACGTCTCGGTGCAAGAGCATGCCCACCTCATTTCATATCTGCTAAATTATTACCCAAGTATTACTTCATATAGAAAATCAATAATTTCACCTGTTAGCCATTTGGAGATGTCCTATCGTCGCCAAGTCCCCAATACAATCTCGTCAAAATATGACTCCAAAATGTCTGAAACGCCAAATCGACGTAAATCCGTAAAAATTCAAAAATGAACAGGTTGACCTACCAAACGTGGTGAACTCCGAAAACCCAAAAACCCTTGGGAACTCGAAACCTGGCTTTGATACCAAATAAATTGTCATGCCCTAAGAGAGGGTACTTGTCCGACGAAAATTGGACAGCACCTCCCCTGTACTGCGGACAATTGAAACCTGTATACAAGGCCCACATGACCCACTATACATCGGCCAACATGGTCGGAACATAAAACACCACAATACATATAATATATGGGCCTCTGGCTAGCTACCAAAGTAAATACGAAGCCTAAAACCTCTAGACTTACCTCTTCTGCCATCTGAGCAGGAATATACAACCACACACATAACCAAAACAAATCGAACCAAAAAGTCCATAAAAACATAATCAAGTACCACTAAAAATAACCACAAGTATAACATACTATATGTTTAAAACATAGAGTACTAGTGATAAAAATACAGAAAATTGAAATCAAAATAACGGAGTCGTCAGATCAAGGGACTGGCAATTGGACCCTCCGGAAGACTTCATCCTGAAATAAAATAGATATCAACAGAGTGAGTAAAACTCAGCGGATATCTAATAGTCATGCATAGTAAACTATAAGTAGCAATAATAATCATGCTGGTACAGTTTCTCGACAAAAATACATACCTGAAACTGTACATACCAGAATCACCTAAGCTGACATAAGATATATTCATACAAGCAAATGTAGAATCACCAAAACAAACTATATAATACCTCCTGTATGTGCATGGCAATCATATGCAACAACCAAAAGTGCAACAAGCAATGCATATAGTAAAAGCGTATGCACATGATGCAATGACCTATGTCACCCTTGATGCCAATCAAGCCACTGACATGTCATGTGTGCTGGCCGAGTGGGTAGGGTTGTGACAATTGTGCACTCTGTCATCACTACACCTATGTGACTGAGTGGATAGGATGCTGGCGGAGTATCACCCTCCTACCCCATGTATATATATGGGGGACATCACCTCGTCTCATCTTCTCATCTCACAATAAAGGAGGGATCCCTGTCTGCTACCATGCCGCAATACCAATATCCTGAGCGACCACCATGGAGCCCTGACAGAGCAACTACACACACCCTTCCGAAATACTACTAACTCATGAGTGATTGTGTGTGTAGATAATGTAACTGACAATGGGCTTAACTACTAAGTAGTATCACCTCCTACCGAGAAGTCGATGATCGTCAGTCATGCAATAATGCAAGATGGTGCATGTCGCTATTGCACGATACACCTATCAATCCATGGCTACCTATGGTATGTACCAATAGGAGCCCATATCAAATAACCTAGGTACATAAGTCTATGTACACATGCAAAGTATATCCATTATTCATTCAATGTCCAGTATGTAAGGTATGTCACTATTCTTAGTGCCAAATAAACAAATGGCAAGTATCAAAATGATAGAGCACCAATATAATAAGCATATGAAAAGGCTACAACACGTACTAGGTAGTGACATACCAGGGCAGTTAAAAGCATAAAAAATTATTACTAGCTATAATAAACGATGCACGACAATATGACAATATCTAAAAAAAGACAAGTTAAAGATACCCGCCTGCTATGAAGAATATCAACTGTCTTTATGCCCGTGGACCTGTCTCGTGACCGAAACCTGCAAACATCATCAATTATGACACAACAACATGCTAAGTTTCTACTATATAGTTCCTATATTCGCATTCTTTATCGAATACGAATTAGAAACCCCCAACACAACCCTCTAACCATTTAAACCACCTTCATAGCTCACACCCACAATCATCACAACCCATAACAGTTTACTTTATTCACCAGAACAACCCACAACACCTCACACAACGTACTCACAGCCAAATCACAACTCTACTCAACTTCACAGTCGATAATTTCCCTCTCACAGTTGCCCAGATTCCCCCAATCCACCACCATCCAGCCTGCTCCACTGAAGGACTCACCCTCCGAATCTGAACCCTTGAAAAATCCCTAGAATCGAACAACCAACAGATGGAAAGAAAGGAATGGACCGAGATTTACCAGCTCTTGAGGCTGCATCGGCGACTCTCCTCCCAAACTGCCATGTTCGTCGGAAAGAAGGGGCCTGCCGCACCACCCACAGCGATCTGATAAATTGGTGGTGGAGAACATGGAATCAAGGTTGGTTCTCACCCGAAATCAAGGAGATGAACAACTTACCGACCACGACAGAGATCGTGAAGAACAGTTCACGATCAAAAACAAAGGGGTAACCATCGATGCAACCTCCCAATCGTGCACACCGTCACCGGCACGTCCGTGGGCACCGTTGAGAGTAGTCGACCGCCGCTTGTAAGGAGAGGGAGAGCTGTGGCGAGGAGACAAGTTCTGGTGAGGAAGTTGCAGGGTCATGAGAAGGAATGAGATGAGGCAGATTGAGAAGAGGAAGAGAAGGGGAGAAGTAGCGGCGTGAGGAGGAAGAAATAATCGAGGAAATGCCATGAAGAGGAAGCACGACGGGAGGGGGGGGGGGGTAATGCTCGGGAATTAATCGATGATGAGAAACCGATGAAAAATGGAGAAACGGAAGAAGCCATTTGCATTAACGAAAAGAAGATGGATCAATTTTAAAGAAAGCGGATCAGGTTTAACATATAAGCATTAAACCTAGATTCATTTAATCCCATAAACATATGTTTCAATTTATCCCATAATAATAATATCCCTCATTCGCCATTTTATTTATGGTATTTTACACGTCGTGCGCCTATCGTGCGCCTGCTGTAGTGTCGAGCATCTAGTGCTCGAGCATTGCGCACCTGCTGCATGCCCGAGCACTTCGTGCTAGGCATTGCAGCCCCAGCACTTCATTCTCGAGCACCGTGCGCCCCCTACAGTGTCGAGCACCTAGTGCTCGAGCATCGCACGGCTCGTTCCCAGTGTCGAGCACTTAAAGTGCTCGATCAAAAGATCTTCTACCGAAGCAATCGTCGAGTGAGAAATTATGATTTCTCACTCGGTCAACACTCCGAGGCCCTCTGCACTGTCCCTACACTTAAACTGCTCGGACAAGACATTTCTTACTCGGGCAATTAGAGCATCCACAGTGGGAGATGATTTGGCATCTCTCTCCAACATGGAGAGAGATGTTTGAGGGAGCGATCCTTCATGCTTTTTTATTTTTTTTAATAAAATATTACGATAGGAGCTCTGGAAGAGCTCTTACCGTTGGAGATGCTCTTATTCGACAAAAATACTATTCATCATCTTCCTCACGATGAACTCATGAACAACGACTCATGCAAGTGTAATCTCATCAGTGCTCTGATACCTTTGTTAGTGTAGATTACAATAACAAGAATGAGATAAAAATTATAAACATTTATAGATTTCACTCATGTTTTAAGTTCTTCCATGCTCCGAGCTTTTAGAAGAAGATCTGATTGAAGCTTAATATTCAAAAGATGATTATAATTTTAAAATTGAAAAATCTTTTTTTATTCACAAATCAAATCTCGTACCTTTGAATGTTCTCTGCACAATACACATAACGCCTTCTTCTCTCTCTCTCTCTCTTTTTTTTCTTCCGATGCACTCTGATCATTCTTATAACTTGAACGAAGATCTCGATCTTCAATTTCATTACGTGCAACCACAATGCATTGACTGCGGAAAGCATGTGCATTAATGCTAACATCCAACAGTTCGCGACTGTTCATGAGATCGCATTCTTCGCGGGACGTTTCGGAGCTACCGACCTGGCTCTCCGGCGAGGAGAAGGTTCCTATATAACCTTTGTGGGAGGTCGAAGAGGATGACGTCGAACGCCCCTCCACCCACGGCCCGTCGGAGAGGATCAGTACTAACATCATAGCGTGTCATTACCGGCAGCGAAGGTCATCCGGGAAGCCTTGGCGGGCGATGTTGAAAAGAGCATTATGTCGAGGAGTCCTCTGGTGACCGCGGCTTTACTTTCAGTCGGGGGCACAGAGGAAGTCAAGGTCGGGTAGTTAAGATATAGTTGCTTTGGTGAAAATGGTGCCAAACATGTTTGCCATGGCATGGGTGGTTTTCTGGAGCTCCAAGCATGACGAAGAGATTATATTCCACTCTCCTCTCCGCCTCTTGGATGAGGAGGAACCTTTGTGCCGAGATGTCAAGTGCCATCGAACGCCCCTCCACCACCCACAACAAGGCGACGTGATCGGCTCCGCGACAGCGTTCCTCCAAGCGGACGAGGGCGGCATCGAACGCCCCTCCACCCACGGCCCGTCGGAGAGGATCGAGTAGCCAAGCCAATCAACGGTAGCATTCCTCAAGGCGGCCCAGCGATCTATCCCTTTTCCTGGCCCGGGGTAGGGCGAGGTATCGGCTCCGCGACGGCATTCCTCCGAGCGGTTGCGTGGCCTCTCTTCTGGGCGGCATTTCCAGAACGCAACGATATTTCGGGGCAAATTGAAATTTTCCCAAGTTACAATAACCGTAAGATGGCATTCGGTTCCACCCCCTCGAATATTTTCCCTCGTCGGCCTCCTTTTCGAATTGCACTTCCCTGAATCAATATCTCCGTATCCATTTTTCGGCAGCCCAAAAACGACATGAAGATTTGGATTTGGTTCGCGTTCTTCGACCTAGGGTTTCTTCTTTGCATCTCGCCACTGCCGGTTCAAGGAGGTACCTACGCTCTCCTCTTACCGAATAAAACTTATCCTTTGACTAGTAATTGATTTTGATCGATCCTGTAGAATGGAGTTGTTCTTGTTGTCTTCAACGGAAATTCAAACATGTTTCTGTAGTACCTTTAAGCTTCCGATATGACATGTAGTAGTTTTACTGAATGCTCGCCATCTTTCTGGCAGCATGCTCAATTGGCTATTTTTAAGCAAAAAGGAACCATCTGCAGGACCCTAATACAGAGCATAGAGAGAAACTAAGGGGAGAAATGAGATGATAAGAAGAAATCTTCAGTTGTTTTCTCGTTACCAACTTGTACTGACATTTACCCCCGCATGAGAAAGTTCGAATCTAGTATTCATTTTAAATACATGAATCACACATTCTCTCTGTGAAGGGGATAAATCAGGATCTCAATTGACAAACGCAAAGGAGAAAGGGCATCGATAGTTCAAGGTAATGACTTCTTTGAAAATTGATTTCTGTCCACTACAGACAAACTCCTTTGTACTTGGATTAGCCCTGAGAGCTCATGATTTAGCCCTGGGAGTTCTCACTTGGGGGTGTCAACTTGTGATTTTGATTTTTTTTTTTTTTTAATGAGCTTAATCTAACACACACAAGTGGACCATTCCGAGTTGGTCAAGTTCAAACACAAATGGTACCACGTTTAGTTATTTCTCTGTTTAATTAAGGGTTGTGCCTTTTGATTAAGATAACCTTTAATAGGGAAAATGTCTGTTTATAATGTGCAATTCAAGGGAGTTTTACCTCTGTAAAATGAGAGGCTAACACCCCTTTTTTTTTCTTGCCAGTGAAAAGAATTTTTCTCATTTTGCCAACCTCTTGCCAACTATTCCAAACAGTGTTCTTCTCTTTCACTGCTCGTTCAAAGAACATATAGGTTCATCTCAATAGTATGATGTCTAGCACTAGTTGTATCCTTAAGCCTGGAAGACCATTTTCAATCTGCAAGAGAGCTGAATTTTGCCTTAAAAGTAGAGCTTTGTTTGGCTACTAGTTTTAATTTTTAAGCTCTTCCTTTTGTTACCTACATTTCCATATTTTTCAAATGGTATTTATATCAAAATTTTATCTTCCAGAATTAGTGTTTTTATCACCTAATTCTGATAATCCAGTTCGAATTGAAGTCACTTAAAATTTCTAAGTATTATTTTTTTGGAATAATCAAATTTAATTTTTCGATCTTATAATACCCTGTAAAACAAAAAAAAAAATACAATTATTTTTATTGATCAGTGACCCAAAATCTGTCATGGTATCATCATATTCACAAGGTTCATTGAGGCAAAAGTAGTATAAAAGGTAAGCTTGCTAAGGAAGAAAGGGAGAGAGTCAACCACTGTATTGCCCGATGGTTTTGTGAATTCCATTTCATATAGTCACCTTGAAGTCTTTCCCCATCATGATAGAGGCAATTGGTCATAGTCCTGACTATAAAGGTTCAACTCCTTATGGACTTGGTGAGCATTTGCTTAAGAAAGAAGTGAAAAAGAATATGTAAACGTATAGGGATGTTTGGAATAGGACTGGTTGCACTATTTTAACCAATTTATGAAAAAAAAGAGAGGGGCACACACATTATTAACTTATGAATAAATTGTGAATTAGACACAGTTTCTTGAATCCCATTGTTGCAACTGAGAGCTTCCATATAACTGAATAAATTTTTAAGATTGTTGATGAATGCACAAAGTAGGATGGGAAAGAAAGAATGTTATAGATAATGACAATAATTCTGCAATAAATTTAATCATTGGGAAGTTAATGAAAGAGGTTAGTTCACACATATTCTGGTCTTTATGTGCAACTCACACTCTTGCCTTGATGATTAAGGAAATTGGTCGGGAAAAAGGGATAAAAAATACAATTGAAAAGGCAAGAGCTTTAAATGGATGATATACTCACATGATGTTGAGACTTTCTTTCCCAATCCTACCATCAAAGATAATGTGATATACATGGAATTAAAGTCATATAAAGAGGCATTTAAACTCTTTGAAAGTCAATTAGCTGTGGGACAAAGATTAAAGAATGGTTAAAATTTTAGTCCAAGTGATACTTAGTTAACCTTGTTAGTTACGTTGAATAAATTATAGAATTCTACGAATGTTGCCTATTAAATTAAATTGATAGCATATTGATGGTCGATGTTTGAAACAACAAACTAGTACTCCCCAATTGCAATCAATGGCAATCAAGATTTTTAACCTAGCATGTAGCCTCTTTGGGTATGAGAGGAATTGGAGTGCATTCAAGAGGGTAATTGGGTAAGTGATAATGATGCTCATTGTTTACCTCTATTTTTTTTTATATTCATGCAATTTAGTGTATGCTTCCATTAATAAATGGATTATGCGGTTTCTTATAAAATCGCACAAAGAGAATTAGTGCAATTATGCCCTAAATGGTCGTTTTTGGCTGTATAGTTTTGATGTGTTAAGCAAAGAGATTAAAGTTAGGTTTGTTCATGTCACTTGTGAGTGCATGAAGCCTGCATGATCTTCATTGGTTTAATGTCTCAAAGTCCTTTGAAGATTGAAAAAGGATGGAATGAAATATTCGAGGGATCGTAGGACAAGGAGTATCAATGTGGCAAAATTGATCATAGCCACAAGGAAACGAATTATGTAGGTGAAGTGTGAAGTATGATTTGAGAAGTGAGTCGTAGGCTAGTAAGGTTGCAGATGGTAACTTCGTAAGTTGTGAGAGTCAAGTGGCATTTACTTTCAAGTTCATGTAGATTGTTATCGATGTGTAAGACTCTACCAAGTAACAATATGTTTTGGGGTTGTAGTCGATGCTTCAATCCATTAATGTGTTGAATTAACTAGGGAGTCAAGTAAGATTGAATTAGCTTCAAATAGAATATTTTTGTTTTGGTTTAGTCAATTGGGAGGTCAACTAATATAACTTCAGTCGATTGGTCAATTTGACTGAGTTACTGATCCAAAGGAGTCAATTGAAGAGGCCATGAATCGACTAAGTTAGGCTCAAGTTGATTGGACGGATGAACAATCGACTCGAGACAATAATTGGCAGACAACAATTTATATTTCAAGTTTTATCGATTGGTGGCTTAAGTGTGTTAATTAACATTAATGCAAAACAATTATTAGAGTTTATCATTTAGAGGGCTATTAAAAGAGGGCAAGGGAAACTCGAAAAATAACAACAAAGCTATATTCTTAAGAATTAAATAATTCTTTCAGTTACTTTCTACCTCACAATGTACCCACAATTATTTTCTACCTACAATATACCTCACAATTATTATCAATTAAAAGAAAATTTTCCCTCTTCTATTATGTTCCTCAGCAAGTACAACAATTTATTAATTGTTATCAATTTACATTTAAACTCTCCCCATGGCAAATACTTTGTGTCCCAAGCCCAGATAAAGGAGGTGAGTTGTGTTTAGGTGTCAACCAATATTAAACATAAGCAAATATTATGTATAGATTTATTAAACTATCATGATAATGCTAGGTTGTTATCTGAAAGGGATGCATTCTAGGATCCGACTGTAACATCTTGGCAAAATCCATCGTATCTCCATGAGAATTTAGGTGTAGTATTAAATATACAAGAGTTCTCACATCATAGGTTGAATAAAATAAATATTAGAGGAATATCGATTGTGTCAGATTTAGAACATGGAACGAAGGAATGCTTACAGATAAAGCTATAGAAGCAATAGATATGATAATTAAGAGAATAATTAAATATTTTACATTTATAAGAGATAAAATGGGTAAAAAGAAGGCAAAGATGATAGAGAATTCAAATTTTAAGTTATGATACATAGGAAGGAGTAGAACAAGAAATAAAGTAGGCATTGTTGTAGATAGTTCATTAAAGGACAAAGTAGTGGGAGTAGTTAGGAATGGAGATAGGATTATAGCTCTTGAGATTGTGACATCAAAAGGAACCATTAAAGAATTAGCATATATATACCTCAAATAGGATTAGATGAAGACATCAAATATAGATTTTGGGTGGACTTAGATAAGGTAATATAAAAAATTCTAACAAATCAGATAACTTTAATAGGAGAAGACTTAAATGGACATGTAAGAGTAAGAAATGAGGAATATGATAAGGTATATGGAGTATGTTTTTTGGAATAAGAAATGAAGTAGAAGAAAAAACTATATTAGATTTTACAATTGCATATGAACTTATAATAGCTAATATATTTTTAAGAGAGAAGAACACTTAATTATTTTAAAAAATGGGAATGATAAATCACAAATTGACTTTCTTATGGTTAGAAAAAGGATAAAAAAATCTATAAAAATTACAAAATCTTTTTTTAGAGAAAACTTAACTATCCAACATAGGTTAATGGTGTTAGATAAGTGCCTCAAACATAATATTAGTATAAGAGAAATGCGCATGACTTTTAGGATCAAGTGGTGGAAGTTAAAAGGATGGAAAACAAAGTATCTTTAAGGAGAGAGTAGAAGCACTAGTATTAAGAGAAATACTTGACAACTGGAATACAAATATGGGATACAATGGTGTTAAATTTAAAAATAGTGTTCAAGAGCATATTCGATGATTCAAGAGGACAAATACTATCAAATAAAGAATCTTTGTGCTAGAATAAGGAAGTACAAGAGAAATCGAAGGGAAAAAAGAATGACATATAAGTTACTGTAAAATTGTAAAATGAAGAAAGTATATAACAGCCAAGAAGGAGGTCAATAAAGCAGTGAGTGTAGCTAAGAATAAAGCTCTAAAATGCTTGCATCGACAACTTGATACAAAATAAAGAAAAAGAGACATCTATAGAATAGCTAAAGTGAGAGAGAGGGAAAAAAAGATATTTTACATAAATAAGATGTCTTAAAGATGAATCCAATAGGGAATTAGTGAAGGACAAGAAAATAAAGGAATGATCAACTTTTAAGTAGGTTAGAAGAGTATATAAATTTAATTGTTAAATAAAGAAAGTATATAGTAGCCAAGGAGGCCAATAAAGTAGTGAGCGCAGTCAAGAATAAAGCTCTAAAATGCTTGCATTGATAACTTGATGCAAAATAAGGAGAAAGAGACATCTATAGAATAGCTAAAATGAGAGAGAGAAGAATAAAATATCTTAGATAAATAAGATGTATTAAAGATTAATTCAATAGGGAATTAGTAAAGGATGAGAAAATAAAGGAGTGATGGAAAATATATTTTTATCAACTTTTTAATAAAAAGTTAGGCGACCAACTTAGCTTGGGAAATTTAAGTAGGTTAAAAGAGTATAGAAATTTAATTTTTGAACGGAGAATTCAAATTTCAAAAGTAGGAAAAACATTAAATGAGACTAAAAATGAAAAAACAATTGGATCGGATAATATTCCAATAGAAGTATAGAAATATTTAGGGAAGTAGAGTATTGAATAACTTATCAACTTGATATTGAAAATGAGAAAAATGCTTGTTCAATGGAGGTAACTACTTTAGTCTCTTATATAAAAACAATGGAGATGTACAAAATTGTATGAATTATAGGAACACTAAGCTAATAAACCATACGGTATTTAGAAACTAAGAAAAAGTTTATAGCAAAGTTCTAAGAGAAATTATGTGAAGAATTTTAGAAAATAAAATGTTAGCTTAGTGTATATTAAGACAATCAAGGATATGTATAATGATATAATGCAAGAGTGAAGACTCCATACGGATTAGCTGAAATATTTTCTATAAAAATAAAGTTACATTAAGAATCTCTAAGGCCATATCTTTTTACACTAGCTATAAATGAATTCTTTAAACCATCCAAGATAACTTATCATGTTGTATGTTATTTGCAAATGATATTGATTTAGTCGATGAGACTTGTGAATGGGTAAATTCTAAGTTCGAATCTTAGCGGAAGACATTATAAGTTAAAGGTTTTAGATTTAGTAGAGTAAAAAAAGAATATATGAAATTTAAGTTTAGTAGTAGTAGACATAGCAAGACAATTATTAAAATATAAAATAATGAGTTATCTATAACCGAAAGTTTTAAGTATCTAAGATCCTTTTTGTAAAAAATGGAGGGTTTGATAGAGATATTTTATATAGAATACAAATAGGATAATTAGAATAGAGGAAGACACAAAATGTTTTTTGTGATATGGAACCGGCACTGGCATGCATGCGAGACGGCGATGGCGATGGCGACGGCGGCGGCGCGATCAATGGCAGTAGCTATCGCGTTCCCGATCGCACTGCGAGAAGTTCGCGATCACGAAAGCGTTCACGCAGCGTGTTGCGGATGGGAAATTTTCTAAAATTAAAAAATATATAAATTATAATTAAAAATTTATATATATAATATAAATTAATTAAACTGTAAAATTTAATTGAATAAATTATTAATTAATTTATATAATTATATAAATTTATATTTTTATTTAAAAATATAAAAATTTAAAAAATAAAAGATATTTTAATTAAAATTCTAAATTCGAATTTATAATTTATTTAAAATTAAATCTTAAATTATTTTTTAAAAATTAACTAAAATTTTAAAAAAAAAAAAATTAAATATTAATGTTTTAAAAAAAAAGAAAAAATACTGAAATAGTATTGACACGGACGATATGGTACCAAAACCGTATCGTTCCGGTCGTTGACCGAAATCTCGATATGGGTTGAGATTTTAAACCTTGTCATAAAGTACCTTTTTAAAAGGAAGTTAGACAACTATATTATATAGAGCTCAATGTTAGGCTTTGAAGTGAACATACAAACAGAAGATGAGAGTCTTAGAAATGAAGATATTGAGGTGGTGAATGTGAGGATATACAGGATGGATTAAATAAGAATTGAGAACATTAATAAATATAATGTAGTTAGACAACTATATTATATAGAGCTCAATGTTAGCCTTTGAAGCGAACACGCGAATAAAAGATGAGAGTTGTAAAAATGAAAATATTAAAGTGGTGGATGCGAGGATATACATGATGGATTAAATAGGAAATGAAAACATTAAATAGAAAAATAGAATTGCACTTATTTAGAGAAAATTTCGAGAGACGCGTTTAAGATTATATAAACTGTGGCAAATACATGTATTCATCGAAGAAGAGGAATACCAAGGAAGACTTGATTAGCAACGATAAGAATGAATAAAATTCATTTAAATATAGAAGATGATATAATAGGGGATCTAGTCTAATGATGTACGAGGATCTATATAGCCAACTCCATTTAGTGTGATAAAGGTTTAATTGTTGTTGTTTATTTTTTTATTATTCTAAGCCTTATGGTGGATTTAGGAATGCTTTTCTTCCAAAGTACTTTTGGCCTTTATAAACACTTTGGTTGTAAAACGGGGTGTTAGGTAAACTTAGATTCACAAAATTACCTTTGTAATGCAAATGCGAGATAAGAGGGTGCATTCCGAACTTTAAATAATTTCAGGAGCTAGTACAAAAATTCAGATAAATTACTAAATATTTAATTCTATGTTTAATAGTTAAAATTTGATCAATTAGTCCAAAAGTGCTTTTGTTTAATGCACTTTTCAAATTGCGAAACAATGTCAAAACCACCCTTAGTCCATTTTGTCATGATCTCTTAGAGTGTGAATTAAATAGCCAGTGAAATAAGAGAAGAAACATAAATTGATAAAGGATATGGTGATGAGGAGTAACATAATTAGGCTCCTATTCACATTCAAGCAAAGCAAAAAAAAATTTTAGCACATAGTGCACGAAGTTTCCGCCAATGCGGAGTTCCAAGAAAAGGTCTATTGTATGTAGCCTTATCCTGATTTGCAAGAAATTGTTTCCGAGAAAATTTTAGCACCATACCTACTAAATTGTTTGTGGTGTACTATACCTGCATGCCTTTTGCCCATTGTGTCAGGCTATAGGATGGTAAGTATGGTGTCATTTAGCATAAACAAAGAACATTAAAATGGACATGCACCTCAATTCTAGTACCATAGCTGATTGATAAGTATCTATGTTTTGTTAAATTCTAGCCATGGAATCATAAATTTGCACTGTTTGATTTTGAACTCGAACAGTTTAGAAAAAACGTAACATATTACTGGAGTTTCTCAAAATTATAACTGTGCTGTGTAAAATGGATGGCAGGGCATGGTGATAAGGTTGCATTACCTAGCATTACCTTTGGCTGGCTAGGCAATAAGAATGAGTTCCAAGCAGGTGACACAGCAATCATTAAGATTAAGCTTTTGGAAAATCCACTCAGAGACAGGAACACAGTTTTTAGCAGAGACCTATTGAATTTTACATTATCAGTCAATGGCAAAAAGGGGAATAACTCGTACGTATCTGGTGTAATACAATATCTAGACAATGATCCTATGTTCTGGAATATATCATTTACTACCATTCGAGCAGGACGATTTACTTTGGTTATAACTGATGACAATTTTGGCATTATGGATTCATCTCTCCACTTCACTGTTACTGCTGGTATACAACCCAAATGCAATTTTTTTTTCTTCCTGTAAATTTCTGCAATTATCATATTTTATCTTGTGATTCACTTCTTTCTATTGAACCACATTTTTTCAAAGGGTATATCTATCCTCCTGCTTGCATCATATATTGGATGGATTTTATCAACGAATTTGTTGCTGGATCAAAAGTGCATCTGTTTCTGCTTCTTAAAGATGCATTTGGGAACACTATCTCGTCAAGGAATAATGAACCAAATGGGAGTTATTTCAAGGTATTTTCATCATATGAAAATGGATCTATCGCTGACCAGCCTGACATCAGTCATAGTGGTTGGAATGAACTGGGATTCTTTGGCTTGGAGTTTATTGCTAGAACCTCTGGAAGTCTTTTATTACATGTCTATGGAAATAATCAATCACTAAGTGGTACTCCTCTGACATTTATTGTCAAACCAGGTCTGCTACATCACTACTAAGTATAATGAAGTTTTTGATCCTTTAATTCTTCTTCTTAAGATGGAGTCCATGTACATACCTAAAACTCAGGTTTTGATTTGGCAACCCATATAATAAAAGTTTTCTAAGAAAGTGCAAAAAGTAAGCAAAATTTACAAAGGAGTCAGTAGTTCATTGTCTTTTTTTTACAGGCTCACATACTTTCTGGAATATTTCTTACTGGCTGCTTATCTACATTGTAACTTTCAAAAAAGCTTTGTTACGTTACTGTTTACATCCATGTGTCATGTATGCTTCCTGATTGATTTACTAAGAATGCTCTTTTCCATTAGTCCCTACTAATTTCTCTTTTATTCTCTACTTTAGTATCCCCTTATAGGCAAGGTTTCAAAAAACATTTATATGCAGTCTGCTGTTGACTCACTACAAGCGCATGGATATGTGGTGGCATATGCTGGTTGTATGTGAAATATATATGTTGATAAAAATGACTACTATACACAATAGTATATTTAATGACACATCTATTTTATACTTAGAAAACATGTGTGAGTTGATATTAATCGACCATTTAAAATTGATCAAAATAAGGTTTTTGTAACTACACGTAGACCACACATATTCTATATGTGGAGTCATATCACGTTAGAGTTAAAGGTTTAAGAGGTAAACAAAGAGAAATCTAGTACAAAGTGATTTAAGGGATCTAAATATTACTATAGTAATATTCTATTGCATTCAATGCGAGGAAGATACATTCAGCTGATGCCAAATAACTGTAAAATGGCTCGAGCATGATGATGTAAAATTCAAAACTAAAAATCAAAATATTTTTTTTTGAAAGAATCTATTTTTTTTTTCAACATACATTTTCTTTTTTCCAAAAGATCCTTAATGCCTCTATAAGGAAATGCTTCCATTCTTTCCAAGGTTGGCTTTGACTCATGTTAACCAGGTTTGGCTTTGACTGTAATATCCTCATCAATGGGTCATTTAAGAATAAGCAAAAACCACTAGTGATTTCTTCACTTATGTACCACAAGATTGTTTGGAAAAGAAATCTTTCTATAGTCTTGAAGAATACTGGCTTGATATTGTTAGCCTTGTTGATTGATGTGCCATATGCATTTTTTATTACAACATTTCTCCTTGCATATTTTCCTTTTTCCTCTGATAAACTAAATACCAGAATCAATTCTTTTGGAAAAACAGTATCATATTGAATGACTTCTCTAGATCACAATGATACACATCCAATATATGCTATAGCTAATATCTTCATGTTTGAATATGTGGATCCTGGTGAATGTCAGCATATTAAAATTCTCAACTGTCCTCTTTTTTATCTTCATGTTTGAATATGTGGATCCTGGTGAATGTCAGCATATTAAAATTCTCAACTGTCCTCTTTTTTCCTATTTTGACAGGATCAATAGATATAAGAAATACTCTGGGAAAATGGAAATATGAAACAAATGCATTCCAGGTTTTCTCTAGGCTGGAAATGTTCATATATCAAAAAGATCAGTTTGAGAACCTAGTCCCAGGTTTCTATCCATTCGATGCTCATGTTACTGAGAAGACTTCTAGTTTGTCTATTCCAGTAGCAGACTTATTATTTGAAGAGGTAGCAGGAGGAATCCAATTGCTCTCTTTTATCGTTTCTATACCTGGCCAATTCAGACTCATCATTTTTTATGCAAAGCTTAATGAAAGTACCTGGAACTTAACATATGATTTCTCTGTATTTATAGGTTTGTCTAATTTGAAGCTCTAGTAATTTTACTCTTACTATTTCCACTATTTTTTCACCTGAGGCCAGATTTTAATTATCTTGAGGGGGAAAAAAAGTAAGTCAATTGTGATCAAAAGGCTTGACGCATGAAAAAGGTGCTGAATTATTTGGAATAGCTGAATTTAATAGCTTTTGCATTCTTAGTTTTTGAGAGTATGCCCTTGCAAACATTCTTTCCTCTAGATATTATGTTCCTTGAGATTCCTAGCTGATTCTGTTGATATGAAACTTCAGGTTCTTTAGATTGATATTTTATGTCATATTACATATTATATTAACATTAAAGTTGATTTACTAGAAAACAACTTTTTCTTCAAAAACTTGCTAATGATTAAAAAAAATTCTGTCTATCCTTTTATCCTTGGGACAAAAAGGTGATGCGCTCATCCCAGACACCCCCTCATCGCCGGTCCCATAGCTAGACAAAGAGAGGTAAATCACGAGGGATATTTTTTCTCAACCAAGAACTAGAACAGCGGGAGGGTAGACACTCCGAAAAGCTTTGCAGTCCCCGGGGATTAGGATTGACCCTTTGTAATCCCCAGGTATCCATTTATCCTTGGACATTGGAATAAGCTAGTAATCATTCTGTCTCATTGATTTGGTTTTCTCACATATTGGGAAGTCTGTTTTTTCTTAAGCTCATGTGGCATGCTACTTTGTTGTGGATATACAATTGATTTGCTAGTCTCAGAGTCAAATTATATCCTTACATGAAATTTCTATGTTTTATGTTAAGATTGTTACTTGTTTTATTCTAAAATTTACTATTGCAGATCATCAGTAGTTACCCCCATTCAGAATATTTCATGATGTTATTGTCTTTTTACTCGTATAGTATCATGCGTTCCAACTTAATGTATCATAGTTGCACTTCTATTTGTTCCTTCTACTAGCATGTTTTATTTGTAAACTTGGAGGCTCAATATTTTTTTTACATAATGATCGATTTTAAAATTTTAATAGTTTCTTGTGTTTCCCGTAGGTTATTGTCATCATTCAAACAGTTTTGCTAATGGATCCGGCTTAGTGAGTTCTGTTGCTGGGAGAATGTCTTCTTTCACAGTTTATTTACAAGATCTGTTTCGTAACCCATCTCCAGTTGAGATAGGAAGGCTGCGTGTTGATATTTTAAGTCAAAACAGTACCTTGAATACTGTACCAATTATTATCCCTTTGCAGAATCATGGTGAGAATTTGAATTACTTTCTGTGAAATTTGATTAATTATCACTAGTCATGTTCACTGATAAAAGCTTTATAACAGAGGATAATGATGATGTGTGGATGTCCAATGAAACTGCCAAATTCATTCATGGACTGCCCTCTAATGTAAGATGACTGCAAGGTTGCTTAATTAGCTAGGTAGCCTAGTTAGAATGTATTTGATTACACGTCTGAAATTTTGTTTCCATACAGATTATAACAAATTCATCATTACAAGCTAGTGAATTCAATGTTACTTACACTCCAGAAAAGTGTGGAGACTACAAAATTTGGATATTTTGTGGGAACATTCCTATAAATGACGGCAATCCTTATGTGATGAAAGTGGCACCAGGTATCTTTTCAATCCTCTTTAATTTTATAATTGCAATGATTGTGAGATAATAAATGATTCATCATAGCTAAAGTAGTCATTCTTATCATAGACTAGTTAGATGCCAAGCAGTTTCTGTGGATGGTTTAACAATTGTTCCCTAGATCTATGATTTAAAATCTCGACCCGTACAAGGCGGTACAAGCGAAATTTGTTATTCCGCTCGACACCGGTACGAGGTCATTGTAGAATCGCTCCATGGGGTCGCAGCGACCTCCTCAGGAACGTGGCGCCTCCGCAACCTTGCGGAGGTCATGCCTTTTTCTTTTTTTTAATTTTTTTAATCTTTTTGTATTTTTATTTTTTTAATATTTAAGTTAAGATTTTAATTTTCAATTAATATATTTTATATTTAAAAAGTACCAAAATGTATTGGTATGGTACGATACGGTATCAAAATCGTATCGCTCTAATCTTAGATTGAAAGTTTGGTACGAGTTGAGATTTTAAATCATATCTAGATGATCTACTAGATAAAAACCACCCATCTTATAGACCTACTTTTTTATCATGGATTATGTGGGCTTTACATTATGTGGTTATACATATCACTGTAAGGTAAATTTAATTTGATATCATTTTGTTTCAACTGTATCCCATAAAGTGATTAGTGTGTGACTCTACATCCCAGGGTTGGTTGATACATCACTATCAAGTGTGGCACAATTCCAGCCCAATGTCAAAACACATATTAAGAATGAAGTTTTGGTGCAACTTGTAGACTCTTATCAGAATCCAATTTCGTCAGAGCAGACAAAACTGTGTCTTCTACTACTTACAGCGAACAATTCAAGTTTTATGAGATGGGAATTTCAGGACAATCGAGATGGATCATATACTGGCTACTACATGGCAAAAGATCTTGGTGCTTACAATATGTGTATTCTGTTTGACGACAGGCATTTGTCTCCTTGTCCTTTTGAGGTGCATGCCTATGAGAGTAAGTCCATCAATCAGTTAACCTGTGTATGACATCTTAAAATTTGGTCACTTATGATTACGGTAACATTCTCTTCCATTTTAAATTGAATCTTATCTTATTAGATGGTGTGTCATTGTCATGCCTCAAATGAGATCTTCTCGGTTGCACAATTCCATAAGCAAGTGTTTGTATCGATACTGGACTATGCTGCAGGGACAATAGACAACACTCAAAATATGTCCTCACAACACCATTGGGAAGAAGAGATGATTTTCACAGAAGTAACCATAGGAGCAATGACACTGAATCGGCCAAGAAACATACAAGTAGAAACTGTAATAAAATTTATAACAAGTCATGTCTCATACAAAAGAAGATGTAGGATAGCAAACAAGTAGCAAATTACAGAAAAATCTGAAATGGTCATGTAAACCTCTACCTCAATAATAGTGATGTTTCAAGCAACAATAACGGAAGCACACCTGAAGACCAGATTGATGCCTCTACCGCTTGCGTTAGGCTAATTTGAAGGCAAACACAAGTATGAGATATTGAGATGAACTGCTAGAAGAGCCTTATAAGAAGTCAAAGTTAATAGTTATACAAGGCTGCAAGGATAGGGCAAGAAAGGTGATGCAACTCCACAGTTCCGTAAGTATATCAATCTCTAAAAATATACAGAAAGCATATGTCCTTTATATCATGCTCATGCCATACAACTTCTAATCAGCATAAGGTGAGTGGAACACCAAATATTGACCTAAAAGCGCTTTCCAACATAAAGCGGTCATAAGTTCATGTGATCCCTAGTTAGGTATCAACCTGAACGATCATCCTAGTTATGTATGACTGGCTCTTACCATCACATACCACAATATCCTAAAAGTCACTTGATCCTTAGTAAAACATTAGTGCCCTAATCATCACACACCTGCAACATCCATGAAGTTGTGTAAACCACAGATACGCATTGACAGCCTAACATTTCATGTCTCACGTCAATGGCCATAGGATCTTTGTGATCACTGAGCATAGGGTAAACATTTGGCATGCGACATATTAGAACAAGTAATATGTGACAAACAGAATCTCCAAACATGCTTCAGTAAATAAGGATAACAACTTTATGTATGCATCATTAAATAAGACTATTAACTCTAAGCATATTATCAATACATCCAAGGCACTCGAACCATATATCACCATAGAAAATAAGGTAAGCATGCCATGATTACATAGAGGATTCAAGATATACATGAAGCAAAAGAAGAAGAGGAACCAAAAGAGCAAATAGGGCATCCATGGAGGTAGGTTTTGATTAGAGCCTCTTCCAAGCATTATCCAAGGTTTAGGGTTTTAGGGTCTTAATTCATGATATTAATTTCAAAAGAGGTTAACCACACTTCACTTGCATTATCTACAATCTCTCTCCTCAAGTGTCAATGCAAATATATTTTGTGGAGGCCTTATAAGTTGTCTTCTTGGGTGACATTGAGTGTCAAATTAGAAGATAAGCAGGCAAGGATGATTTTTATAAGGGATTTTTAGTGTCTTTTATCTTAGTTGTTTGCTAGTACAGCTTAGCTTGGTCTGTATTTTGAACTTTTAACGTCTAATAGGAGTCTCTCTTGCCATTCTTTTTTCTAAATGAATAGTTGAAATTATCTTGTTAAGAAAAATTTAGAGCCTTTTGTAGTTTTTGTAGCATTGTGGAATTAGGACATCCTGAGAATTCAGGTTGGTCATGTGTCTTCCATCATAATCCATCATCAGGAAAAGGAAAGGTCAAATTAATTTCCCCCGAAATTTGAACAAGGTTCATACTAGTGGTTACGTCTACAAATTCCACACTAGATTTGCTTGTTTCTGGAAACATTCTACCTTTTATTTTATTTATTCTCTTGAGGAGAGAAATAATATCTTTACCTAATATATTTGTAACTTGGAGGCAGGCATATCATTTTTTAGTTCAGGCCTTTGTTTGCTATTTTCCTTATATGAATCACGAAGAAAACATAAATTGTTCATTGGATAGTCTGATGTCATGTTTGTTGATGGATGTTCTTCTATTAATCATATAGGAAAAGAATGCTAGAGAAGGTATATATTTATTTAGAATGATATCTTTCTAATGGTTTGTTGTCTTTCTTTTTTTGTTTTCCAGGAAATTATTTTTCTGAGGCTAACAATGACAGTATCTTTGTTTGGGAGGATGAATCACTTGCTTTTGATGTCTTTTCAAATGATTATGTTGCAGGCAAAAATTCTAATATAATTGAATTCTCAATTGTAAGATTTCACATGACTAATTGTTCATTTATTTCTAAATCTCCAATATATTCTTGCTCTGATATTAACTCTCTTGTTTTTCTAGATTGTGAATCAAAACCATGGATTTAGATTTTGAGTTGTGCCGATTAGCATGAGTAGAATTTACTATTTCGTCCGTTAACTAGCATCAAAACCATGATTTGGCACCAAATTCGAAGCCACAAGGCGACAGTGACCTTGCGGAGGCCTCTGAGGGGTCGTGAGATCGTCACGACTTTGTACCGATCTCACAGAGGCCTCTGCGGGATTATGAGGCCACCATGACTTCACAAAGGCTTTTGCAGGATCACGAGGCCATCGCGATCTTACAGAGGCCCCACGAGGTCGTGAGGCTACCACAACTTCGTGGAGGTCTTTGTAGGGTGGTGAGGCCATTGTGATCTTGCAGTAACCTCACAAAGGCCACCGCGACTGGTCGTGAGACTTTTTTTCTTTTATTTTTTTCCCTTTAATTTTTTCCCTCCCTAAGTTACATCAAGTTTTTTTCATTAATTTCCTCCTTCCTCAATAAATAGAGACGAGAGAAGAATGTCCCCTCGGGATGGCCCGTTGGCTAGAGCAGCGTACATGCTATTACAAGTGGGCAGGGGTTGAATCTCGACGTAGGTCTAAAACCTCATCCAAGCTCAGAAGCCCTCCGTTGTTTCTGCTCAACGGGTCAAGGGGCATAGCAACCCCCCTGTGATTTATCTCTCTTTACCATCACTGAGGGATCGACAATGAGGGGTGCTAGGGGCGAGCGTAATCGCCTTTTGCTACAAGAGACGAGAAGAAAAAAAAAACATCTTTAGGAATGTAGGAGATGGCATCGAAATCATATCGGCATAACATGATACGGTATCGAAACTGTATCATTTCGATCATAAATCTAAATTTCAGCATGGCTCAAAATTTTAAACTTTGATCAAAATCATCATTTGTTATGCAACCGCTAATTTGAAAATATTTAGCTGTTAGGAATGGGTCCAATCTGTGCATTTATATTCTTGAACACCTATTCACACCTCCTTCCTCAATAAACAAAGACGAGAGAAAAAAAAAATATCTTTAGGAATGTAGGAGATGGCATTGAAACCGTATCAACATGACATGATACGGTATTGAAACTTTATCATTCCGATCATAAATCAAAATTTCAGCACGACTCAAAATTTTAAACCTTGATCAAAATCATCATTTCATCATTTGTTACGCAGCCGCTAATTTGAAAATGTTTAGTTGTTAGGAATGGGTCCAATTTGTGCATTTATATTCTTGAACACCCATTCACACCTATACTAAATTTTTAACACTAGAAGAATTCAAACGGAGAACCTCCTGCCCTCATGCCAGTTAAATTTGAGTTACCACATTTCAAAATTGTAAGCTTTTAGGACTGGACCCCACCCATGCATTTATATTCTCAACAAATGCAGGATGCTATCCTTCTAGCATTTGAGCTGACTAATCTATTCTCTATGTTGATGAGAGGATCAACCCAAAATGACAAGATAAATACAATTCTTTATTCAACTTTATATTGAACTTCAATGATAAGCTCATGCACCAAAGACTGTCTCCAGTCTCCACCTCTGTTACTGGTTATGCAGTACATTATATTTGATATAGGCCAGATAAGCCAGAACAATAATACGAAAGAAGTTTTGAACCAATGTTTGACAATAAGTGCATGTGGAAGAACATTATCAAAGAATACCATTTTTTGCATCATCATGATGCTTTTTGTTGGTATTACTAACCTTATCCAATTGATTACTATTGATTGTTGTCTTTTTTTTCTTGAATTACAACTTCGTTTTACTGTTTCATAACTTAAAAGAGGGCTTTAGAGAGAAAGGGGTACAATAGCAAATGAGAATTCTAGCTATTTTAGATACTAACAACCAAATCTTATTCCACTAGGTGGGGTCGGCTATATGATCCTTAAAAGAGGGCTTTAGAGAGAAAGGGGTATAATAGCAAATGAGAATTCCAGCTATTTGAGATAGCCTTTGGAAAATAGATCTTTAGAAATATGATGCCTTGTGGTAGAGTTTACATTCAATGCCTTTTTTTATGTTCATCTAGTTATTTGTCAGTTGGATGTTAATGGTATGGACTATGAAGACGCGAATGCAGTTGAATCGATCCCATGCCAGATTTTGATGCGTGCTACAATAGGTTTTCTTCATAATTGCATGGCCAAGCCCGATATCACCTATATCATATGTGATACTGTTATTTCTTTTGTAGTTTCTCCAATTACTTAGAGAAGATTACCTCCACTTCTTTCGACTTCCACTCTGCTAGTTGCATAATTGCAAATATAGCATTTCATATATATGATTCATTCCTGGGACATTAATATTGAAATCATGTTTTTGATATTGCCCTTGAAAGCCAATTCATGGATCACTGGTGCAATATGGGCAACTGTTTCGGTATACTCCTTACCAGGGATTCTTTGGTGATGATTTTTTTTCTTATACATTCTGTGATATCAACAAGAATATTGCTTCTGCCATGGTCTTCATATTTGTCCTCTGCAAGCCACCTCAGTTTATATCTTTACCTGCAAAATTGCATGTAATTGAAGACATGATAAGCCCTCAATTCGGGTCAGTCTCCTTTCTGAAATTATATGATTGAAGAATTAAGTGGGCATTATCTAAAATAAGATTGGCTTCAAACACTCTCGATTCTTTTTTAACTTGAGGGTGTATCATGCTTGACAGTGGCTTTCCTGGATTCGAAATGATATACTCGGATGATAAGCAAAATATCTCTCTTGCAATAAGAGCAAATTCAGGGAATGTTTTTTTTTCTCCAATCCAAATGCAGATTCAGCAAAAGCAAGGAAACTTTTTTTCAGTAAGCAGGGGAAATGTAGCACAGAAGGAGTTAGTAATTTCTGGCTATGTAGAACCAATTAATTCTGCCTTGAAGTATCTTCAATACCTTGGGTAATATGCTGATCCTTGGAGCTTAATTATTGTCATTATAATACAATTGCCGTGCATTCATACTGCATAATAAATGTTGTTATTTCCTGATTCCATGTGGACAATTGCTCTTTTGTCCACGAGAAACCTTGATGTCCAAATGCAACTTTAAGTTATTTTTATGTGCTGTAGAACTTACCACATGTGGCTGCATGTCTCTGTTGTACTTAGACAGCAATATTAGCAGAATAGTGAGTATCCTTGTAGCATGGCATTGTTAAATATTAACTTGCTTCCATCTTTATTAGAACATCTTTTGTAGGCTTATACATGGAATAGATGTGATAGTTGTTGTATGATTTAGAGGTTATCAGTTCAAATTATGGAAACAACCTCGTATGATTTGTTGTCATACAATAAATCCTTCCTCGGAACCCTATATTAATAGGAGCTTTGAACATCGAATTGCCCTTTATACATGGAATAGAAGCAGTATAACTGTGTTCCTACGTTGCTCTTTGCAGTATCACATGTAATTGCAAACCCGCCAAAATTAAAAATACATAAAATTTGCACCCTTTAAAGGCTAATTAACAAGTATGAAGATTTGGCAAAGAGTCATTAGGAGTTGGGCATTAGGCTCACATATACTTCTAACTTTGTATTAAGAAAAGTTTAAGTTGCAAGGATCCATTTTCACATCATGAAATTAGCATATTACATCTCTTCCATAAGTTATTTTATTTATATAAAATATTCCTTGCATAGAAGATTAACGAGCCTGAGTGATTTGTTAAAAAGTTGGGATCTCATGAATTGATTGATATAAACAAGTACAATAACCATATATGGGGAATTAAAAGCTAAAGGGAATCATAATTTTATATCATTGAGCTACTATTAATTGAGGTTTAAGTACATTGGGTCTCTTATTGGGTTTAACGAAGTTATTAGGTTAGGTACCTCATTTGGATAATTCATGACAATTGACATCAGTATTGATCTAATCATAAGCCTAGTGCATTGTTTGAAGAACCACCAATTGACCTCACATGCCATTTAAGGATTTTATGTAGGAGTGACCACAGTTCCGGAACCATCAATTCTGGTTCATCATCCAATGGAACCAAAACCGAAACTAATTTTGGTTCCTCACAATTTGGTTTTGATTCCATAATCGACGGTTCAAATTCACTATCCACTGGAATTGGAACGAGAACCAGAATCAAATCGATTATCGACGATTTCGGTTCCTTATGGTTCAGTTCCAGTTTGAACTATTTACAATCTAAATTTAAATTATTTAATTTTTAATTCTCTCATCTCTTTAATAGTTGACTTAACTATATTATTTTTAATTCATTAGTTCGGTCGACATATTTTAATTTAAATTGTCTTATATTTAAATTCAAGTTTTGTATGCCGAAATTTAACTTACATCCATCTATTTATTTTATATAACTCTTTATATATATAGTAAATCTTTCCCCTGCGCGCCTGCTATGCTCGGCTCCAATGCGCAACTGAGTGCAATGCACAGTGATTAAATCACTATGCATTGCTACAGTGACTCTAGCCACGTCTTGATCGCGCGCAAAGGCGCCTTGATCATCAATGAAAACTTCCCTATATATATATATATATATACACACACACAATATGTTATATATTTTATTCTTTAATTTTACAATTAAAAAAAAGAAAAAAGAAAAGGGTTTGAACTTAAAAAGAAGGGAGTTTGGCACAACGGTAAAGTTGTAGCCTTGTGACCAAGAGGTCACAGGTTCAAATCCTGGAAATAACCTCTTGCAAAAAGGCAAGGTAAGGCTGTGTACAATAGATTCCTTCTCCGGTACCCCGCGTGGCGGGAGCTTCGTGCACCGGGTTGTAGTTAGGTTGCCTGCGTATCCTTTTGAAGCCTAAATATATTTATTGTTATAATTGTGATGCAATAATAAAAATTTGAATCTTGAAGAGTTTAATACTTGTTCAAAAGTAAAAACAATAATCATTTTCAACAATTCAGTTCCGATTTCAAAAAAAAAACCTTAGTTTCGATTTCAATTTTGGTTTCAGTTTGGTTCCGATTGCGCTTTCAAAAATTTAGGAACCGAAGCTGAATCATGTCTCTGGTTTCGATTTCGATTTCTGAACTAGAATTGAAAAAGCACTTCCTGTTCGATTTTTAAGCCATCAGTTCTGGTTCAATTCACGGTTCAAACGGAACCGTGGTCACCTCTAGTTTTATGACTTTGAGTTAAGATTTTGGATCTTGACAAGGACAACAATCTAAAAGAAGGAAGACTACAATACCCAATGTAATCTCACGTGCAGAGTTATAAGCTAATAAATGAATTAATAAACTTACATAAGTGATCTACTATTAACTTAGCTTTAAGCATTTTAGTTCAATAGCTAAGTCCAATAAAGTTAACGGGTTAGTTCTTATATCTAAGCAAATCATGATAAAAATCATTAGACTAGCTTAAGATAGATGAGGTCAGCAACCTACTAAATGAATTACTGTAATTATAACATGCTATGTACATAAAAGGTAAAAGGATTTTGCCTAACTCTAATTTTTTGAAGCAGGATAGAACATGCGACTACCATGAATGTAGGATGAAGCTATGTTTCCCCCTCTCAACTGAACAGAAAGGCCTATCATGTAGCAGAGCAAAACCAAGGGGAAAGACATGATCCTTTCCTAAAAAGAAGCCAAAAGGGGGATGCTTTATAACATTGTCATGGGAGGAAGGTCGACACTAGTAAGACTGCAGACTATAGTGCCTAATCCATGAGGACCAAAAGCTAACTTGGGCTCACTTGGGACACCATGTCCAGTCTAGAGCTTTCAGAAGCAGAGCAAAGCCACCCCCCCCCCAACCCCCAAAAATTTGACACCGTCATATTATAGACATTCAATGGCTCCAGTGAGCAGGAAGGAGCATAGAGGAGGGAGATTTAGTTGACATGTCAAGAGGGGGTCTATACAAAAAATGATGTATCAATCCATTGACATTGTCAGCTCCATGTCAATCAAATTCTTTTGTCTAGCATGTGAAGTCATCATGTTGGTTCAACTCTCTAAAGGTGCATTTGGTTCAAAGTAATTGTTGATGATATGTTTGATTATATGATTTTAACCTTGTTTGGTTCAAGTATTGAGTAATTCTCAAATAATAGAGCATGTCCGCCACGTCAGCAAATGGAGTATATGATATGGAATCACATTACCTCGGAAGAGTAAGATTTTTTTATTCCAGGGTTATGCATGATAACCTGGTAAGTTATGTATGGAAATTTGAACTAAACACACCCTTAGAGTCATCTAGGAGAGCAAAGAGGTTAAAGCCCAAACCTTCTGAACTGAAATTACCATAATATGGATGTGGGGGATTGGTTCAACTATATAGATGTAAACTGCACCAGGGATATTCTTTCACCCACAATATACTCAAAGTCGAAGTTGGTATCCTTGACAATGGAGTCCCGGCTAGCAGTCTTTATCAATGTCGTTAATGAGAATAAATGAATATCCCTGGTGCAGTTTATATCTATATAGTTGATGATCTGTTTGATTATATGATTTTAACCTTGTTTGGTACAAGTATTGAGTAATTCTCAAATAATAGAGCATGTCCGCCATGTCAGCAAATGGAGTATATGATATGGAATCACATTACCTCGGAAGAGTAAGATTTTTTTTATTCCAGGGTTATGCATGATAACCTGATAAGTTATGTATGGAAATTTGAACTAAACAAACCCTTAGAGGATTCATCTAGGAGAGCAAAGAGGTTGAAGCCCAAACCTTCTGAACTGAAATTACCATAATATGGATGTGGGGGATTGGTTCAACTATATAGATGTAAACTGCACCAGGGATATTCTTTCACCCACAATATACTCAAAGGCGAAGTTGGTATCCTTGACAATGGAGTCCCGGCTAGCATTCTTTATCAATGTCGTTAATGAGAATAAATGAAGGGACACTGGTTTCCATTATATGGCAATTCCAAGCCAAGAATGGCAAGTTCCCATTGCAGATATTTGTCACCCATGCCAAGCAATCTAGATTGTCTTCCTTTGCAGGTGGTTAATGCTGACAATGGATTAGGAGTTATTGGCTCACATTCCCCAATGGAGAGTGACCTTGGCAGACATTTCCTTTGTGAGAATTCCAAGAAGAATTTAACTCTGCCACAATAAAGTGGGTTTTGTTCCCACTCTAACAAAATGCCGTCGAGGATAAAGTTGATTGCATCCTCATGAAAGGAAGTAATAAAATGAACCAAAGGAGGTGATGCAATCTCCAAGGCCCATGTCTGATGGTTAAAAAGGGTTTTAGGGTTCTTCATGTTTAGGTGGTTGGTGTGGCATTGATAATATCCCAATGTCTATGTTGTCTGCATCGCCAACAACTCCAACTTGTGAGCAACAGCTTGATAGTCCCTCCCACAACAATTGCAGCATTTACTACATAGGAAGCTGATGAACTTCAAAGATTGTGGAGGGACACAACCTATTCTTGGCAGTAGAAGGATCCACCTAGCAACAAGGTCTCTGTCATATTTGAGGCAGGACGAGGTACAGACCTGGAACCATCATCAGCATCCTAGAGTCAATGCAGAAGCACAGGGATTTGAGAATGATCTCAAGTAGGGGAAAGAATTGAGCAAGTCTTCATAACAGAGGGAAAATAGGCCCCTTCCAACATTTTGCCAGGTTGTGTGATCTTCACACCCTGTCCCTTTCATGTTAAATTTCTTATGGTTGCAAGGAATAAATCCTACAGTAGCTTAAACCATGGTTTTAAATTCCGAGCCGTTTCAGACGAAATTGCCGAAAATATTCGTTCCGACGAACCACCGAAACCTAAAGCGTCTGCAGGAAGGAGGCGGGGCGGCCGCAGAAGGCGATCACGCGAGCGATCGCATTCCGATCATCGCTGCCGCGAGCGGGATGGCGATCGCGCTTCCCGATCGTGCAGCGCGATCGCAAAGTCGATCGCACTGCGCGATCGCGAAGTCGATCGCACTGCGCGATCGCGGTGAGAAACCGCGATCGCGATCGCATGAAATTTCTATATTTCTAAAAAATAAATAAAATATATATATATATATATATATATATATATATATATATATATATATAACTGTAAAATTTAATTAAATAAATTATTAATTAATTTATATATTAAATAAAAATTAAAAAATAAAAGATATTTTAATTAAAATTCTAAATTCGAATTTATAATTTAGATAAAATTAAATCTTAAATTCTTTTTTAAAAATTAACTAAAATTTTAAAAAAAATCAAATAATTAATATTAATGTTTAAAAAAATATCGAAATAGTATCGGCACGGACGATACGATACCGAAACCGTATCGTTCCGGTCGCAAACCGAAATTCCGATACGAGTCGAGATTTTAAACTTTGGCTTAAACTATTAACAATGTAGAAGCATAGAATGATCCCTTTCCTGATAGATTAATCTTCGGATAAGTGGTCACCTCAAATATAACACAAGTAACTAAATATATGAGATTGAACTTTATAGATTGACTATTTTCCTAGTATATAAAACAATTGCTCGCTTATGGTTTTCACACCTTTGTTTATGTGAATGGTTCTGATATCATGCAGTAATGAGAACTTCTATGGGAATGATATAATCACTTTGCATGCCATGAATGATAATGGAATACAAGAGGCTCGTGTTCCAGCTTCTGTTGCACCAATAAATGACATTCCTATTATCAATGCTCCTAAATTTATAATTCTGGAAAGCAAGGAAGCAAGCAATGGGCATCATCTTTTCAAAAAACAAAGAGATGTGTTTGAGTCAATTATTGTTGATTCAGACATTTTCAATTTTTCAGGTAATTTTATTTTTGAAGGTATTGTGAACAGTAATTATTAAGGAGAAGAAATAGTATGATGACTGTAAAGTTACAAAATGGAAAGTTCTATCAAACTTTACAAATTGATAACTGAGCTTGGAAGAGATGCACTTCAGTTTTTACCCTTGTTATTCCTGGAATTTGGACTACAATGCTGATTTCCATACAAACTAAAAATGATTGGGTTTGCCACAAATGGGATGTATCTATGAAATAATAGGGCCCAACACAAATATTGAAACTTTGTCTTGTCTTGAAAATACTCAGAATTATCAGCTGAATGTGCACAATCTTTCTGCTACATACTTTGATAGAGTAATGAAGTTCCAAATATTGTATCAGCAGATCATCAGTTGCTTTGTGACTAACATTCCTGCATAGACATATAAGGTCGAATGAAATTGCATTTCGAATTATTCCAGTCAAATCCTTTAGCTGTCAAGATCGTGGGAATTAAAACTTGTGAATTCTTCTACACTGGTTACTATGTTTATATGACAGGCAACAAATCCCTTTTCATTGTAATGCTATCAATGGAAGTAAATGAAGGGACCTTGTCAACTACTCTTCCAGTAAATCTCGTTAGTTCATCCGAACTGAAGATTCAAGGTAGCAATCAATGGCAGCCTCTTCAGACTTTTGTGACAATATCCAACCATTTTGTGCTTAAAGGAAAAGGAATTAGATTCCATGGAACAATTAGTGACTGCGACAGTGCAATACGGCAGTTGTACTATCAAGTAAGTGCATAATATAGTGTACGCTTGTCTTAAAAGAGAAGCAATAAAGAAAAAGAATACCATGGGAATTTACATTAGACAAAATTGATAATACTTGCTTTTCTTTGTTTATGATGTAAACTTTTGTCTTAAACTTTGCACCTAGGATGGTACTCACCTAATTTCTGATTGTTATTCTACTTTATCTTGCATCTTAAACCCAACAGGCTTCTAAACTCATGTTTGACTATAGTGTCTATACTATAAGAAATTTGTGGAATAAAACTGTCATTTAGGCTTGTTCATAACCCCAGAAATTTATTTTGCCTACAAAGGCCATTACGTCTGATCACTTATGTTAGTTGAATCCAGTGATTTAATATATATAAAAAATTTAACTTCAATATTCTGTTAACAGGATGGGGGAAATGATGCAGTATTGACTCTAAAGGTGAATGATTTGGGAAATTATGGATGCTATCCTGATTGTTCAGAGATGATATCGATGCCACTTGGTAATGAGGTTATCGTGAGTCTTATAAAAGGAAGGCCAACACATCGTTTGGAAGTTCTTGGTACCTTTGCTGCTATCATTTTTATGAGCACTTTTTTCAGTGTCTTATCAAAAACAAGTGTTCATTTTAATCTATCTATCTATATATATTACATTTTTTCCAATGGTAAATGAGTATCAATAGCCATTGAAAGTTAATTTTAGGTAACTTGTTATATATGTTAGTACAGGAAATGTTTCAAATACTATAATACATGTTTGCCTCTACACCAGCCACTAGATATAGGATAATCTGGTATTATTATTTTGACAGGTTTCCTTGACATTTTGCAGTGCTTAGATATATAATAGTCTTGGAAATTATCATGATGCTTCTTTTGGGAGTGATGCTTCTTTTCTTCATTTGCAAGTGTCTAAATGCCCTGCATAGAGATAGAAGCAACTCCTTTGATGTTGCACCCTTCTCAACTGATGAAAACCTCAGCCATTACACTGTAAGTCTTGTTTTCCTTCATAATATATTTGTCCTCTGTCCAAGTATGCACATACCATTACAATATGGAATTGTCTAATTTCCTAATGCCGTTTGCTTATATTCTAGTTTATGCATTATGAAACTGTAAATGTCTGAAGCTTTTAGGGCTATTGTGGCTCAATTTTAATGTTTACTTCAATTCAAATTCTCCACAGTTCATGTTTTATTAATCAATTTTTTTAGCAAAAGTTTACTATGATAAATTCTTGTAAAACTAATTTAAAAACCTACAAAATGTGCAGGAGGATTTATTTAATTAATGGATTTAACAAATAGATTAAATTTTTAAATATGATCAATTAATTTCTTCAGGGATATATCAATGAAAAATAGTTTTAATTTTCAAAATATCTTTTTCAATATTATATGATGCGGCACGGATTTTTTTCGCTCCTCGATTTAGTGCCATCGAGGAAGGGGTCCTCTTTGACCATATCAGTAAATTTGTCCTGAAAAGATTAATACGCGTTAAACTGTCGCCGGCTTATCCGACGACGGCACTCCGATGCTTAAGTTAGGCCGGGCATTAATGAAAGAAAATGTATTAAATGCAGTAAAAGTAATGTAAAAAGAAGAGGAAGAAGCATATCTCTTGTGACGATAGAAGAATATCCGAGAAGAAGAGAAAAACCCTCCTCTTCTTCTTCTGTTGGAGCGTGCATCGCATAGGAAAAAGAATAGTCCAATAAGAAGGCCTCCTTGCCCATTGTCTCAATCTCTCATTGCAATTATGAGAAATGCTTTCATTTGAGGCTACTGAAGCACCAACAACTCCAATGTTGCTCAAAGTCAGTGTTCCCCTAGTAATATCTTCAGTATTTAGCTTGTTGCTTGATGCCATTTGATGTAATCTGGTCAGTTCCTTGGTGATCTCCAATATTGTAAGTGATTGAATGTCACGCCCCGAGAGCATGCCGAGCCAAAAATCAAACGGACGGCATCTCCCCTGTACGTGGCAACATTTCGGGTTAATACAAGGCTCGTAGGCCCACAATAACAACAATATATATATATATAATCAAAAACTACACAAGACACAGCGGAAACATACTACAATCTCACAAACGACAACACACATGCATACCGGTATGACTAACACCGACTCAGGACACCATAATAAAACCAGAAAGGAAGAAAAGGGGTACAACATCAATAGTCACAACTACAATCATCACATAAAACAAATCCATGACGGAATACAAATGAGAACACCAAAAATTCGGACTCTCGAAGTTGAGATGAGATGATGCCAGCCAGCGGTGCTCCAAGTCCATCACGAAGTCGGCTACATTGCAGGCGAGAAAACCCGAAGTCTGCGGGGTGGTGAGTAAAACTTCGGCGGTAATAGAAAACATGTATATATGTAATATCGCGTATATTTCGACAATATAATCTAGATGTCTGAGGTATATCGGCGTAATATATAAATCTGACATATCTAGTCTGGCTGAAATGAATAACGTAAAATGCGGACATACGAAGTGCTGCTTACTCTGATCGACTGAACATATATCAGCGTATATATAGCGGGAAGAGTAATGCGACCATAATCTACTCGTCTTTACGGGCGAGGTATACATAGTGCATCGACCTGTCTGATATCGACCTATTTGTATAACGTATCACGAGAAACATGCGTGAATATGATGTCTGATCGAATCGTGAACGTAATATCTGATCGAATCTGACATCGCGATAAGCGTATATATATATGTATACATATATGTATCTAATTCTGATCGTCCGTATATATATATATATATATACATGCGTATATGTATATATATATGATATCTGAAAATGTCGATCGTAAGTCGGCGATCACGTGCGTGGTCGTGTCATTTCGCTCTAAGCTACCACGACTCGGTGTGGCCTCGGTGGCTCGGCGTGACAAGTATCGACTTCGGCCTGACCACTACTCTCGGTGGTAGAGTGGGCGATATGATCGAGTAGCGTATAAGCGTAAAGCAGCTACGATGGGGGTCCTGCTGTTGGCCGCTCCCGGTCATATCCGTGAGTGGTCGAGTGCCGCGCGCAGACTACGACACGCGAATCCACTACCGCGTATGGTGGTAGAGTGCGGCCTGTGATGCTCTTCCCTCCATGCGGGTGACTCCTCATGAGTGCAGTGGAGGCGGGATATTGGCGGCGCTCGACCCTGAGGAGACCTGCGTCGCCCGGCGTCTGCAAATCGTGAATCGATGTCTCGCGTATAGACATCCAGCGGACTCTACATTACGAGGAGAATACTAACGGATCGCGCGCTCTACATCCTGCGGAGTGGTACTCGGTGATCATGTACTCTACATCACTGTGAGAATCGTACGATCTAATCGCGCACTCTACATCACTGTGGAAGTGCGTACTCAATGATGGACACGCTCTACATCACAGCAGAAATTACGTACTCATCGATTATAACAAGCTAGGACTAGGTCCGTGGCGATACCACAAATGTCGTTCCTCGACCGTTTACACGTCGTGGTGGTGGTAACATCTGACCTATGGGTACTTAGAACTAACCTAGGTTAAAGACATTATCTACTACGGATGACCTCTTTGGATGTACCATCAGGTTGTCATCCGGACTTTACTATTGCACTTAACCAAGCAGTTCTAAGTTACTTACATCACTATATGTATAACTCTAATCGTGATAAAATAAACATGATATCGTGATGGAGTTAATAGCGATAGTAAAAGATCGACATCGATAAAAAAGCGGTCGAGATAATATGAACACTAACATGCTCGTATCATGACTAAATCTGAATCTGATACATCTATCCAGGACGGTGAAATTACCCACTCTTCTTAAGATTCCTCTGAAGCTCCGCCTCGAATAGGAAATATGAAGCTTATCCCGTTTGTCTTCATTACTGCTAAAAAGCGGTTTAAAGCAACCACCGTATCATTAACAAAATAACATTGGTATACATCGAAACATTGAGTTTGGACTTACGACCTAACTTCCTTAGCGACTTCTTGTTCCGTATGCGAAATAGCAACTTATACCAACCCGGATGAATTTAGCGTAGTATTTGCCGTCTATCATCTGACCATAACTTGTAGAACCTGTTGTGAAAACATATATTGGTTGATAAAGTTTTGAATCTCGGCTTACCCGGCCCGGCTTTAATTCCAAGCTTCGATCAGCGATCTTAGATTTAAATCGAATAGCTTCTTGATACCTCTGCGTATATGATCGAATGAATCGGTTAAGCTGACCTATACCCGATTTCAATAACTCTAATCACTGCGATCCACGGTATGCGCGTTTAATCGATTTGTAACTTCTCGATTTCCTTGCTCGAAGAAATGGAGCAGCGAGGCCTTATCGACGATTGAAAGCGAGACTATAGGAAAACACGGGGAAGATTACGATCGATTCCCTCGAACCACCGTAAAGCTCTTGATGGGGCGGTGTTGGTGAATGGTTGTGCTCGTGATAGGATGCGAAGGAGAGGAAATGGAAGTCGAAACAAATCGCGATGTGTGAGCCAGAAAGGTGGTGATCGATTGCACCTACTGGTGGAAATCTCGAGCGGCTATGATGATCATGATTATATCACATTCGGTGAAGGGGCGAATGATTAATGAGTGGCGACAAGTGGATCTCATGGCGTTGGTGTGAGATCGAGAGATAGAAAGTGCGGCGATGGATTGGCGAGACGATAGCGGCCAAGCGGCTCGACTTGAGATCTCCGACAATAGAATCTAAGCGTAGTGAATCGGTCGGGAAGGCGAGCGGATGGATCTCGCGGAGGGAAAGCGGCCCGGTGGCGGCGGCAGCGGCGGATGTGGCGGCAGCGGTGGCTCTGGCTTCGGTGGCGTGTCACGGTGAGCTTCTCGAGTAAGCGGCAAGCGGCGGCGGTGAAAGGCCTTCGAGCAGCGGCGTGAAGGAGGAGGCTTCGTGATGCGGCCTCTTGACTCACAGCGGCGGCGTTAGAAGCCTGGCAAGCGGGCTCGGCGAGAGAGCGCGATCAAGCGGGCGATCGAGAGGCGTAGGCGGAGATCAGTGGAAGCGGCGAGATCTGCGGATTCTTGCGTGAAGTCGGGAGAGGACATCGCGGTGTGGGCCGGCGGCTCGGCGGCGGCGGTGGCAGCGAGATCGGCGGAGATCGGCCGTGGCGTGATTGTTCGGCGCGAAGATGCGAGAAATTATGGTCGCGTGAGCGAGCCACGGCGGCGATGTGGAGAAAATCGCGTGGTGGATAAGGAAAGCGCGATTTGGGAACCGGGAGGCAATGAGTAAATGAAGAAAGCGGGTGGCGTTATAGAAATGAAGCGGTCGGTCGGATCGATTTAAATGGGTCGGGTTTGGATCTATAAGCAATTTAACTCTAGATCCATTTAATTAATCCATAAGATTTAAACTTAAGCTAGGTTTGATTTAATTATATCCCAACCATCCCTCGAATCTGAATAACCCGAATAGACTTTCCAAGCCTATTTAACTCTTTCCTATATTTGCCATAGAAATTTCCATTTGAGTCAGAAAAATTTATGAAAATTCTGGAAAATTCCATAAGATATTTTTCCTAATTAGCAAGTATTTATTCTTATTAATTTAAATTTTTTTTTCGGTATTTTACATTCTCTCCATTTAATAAAAATTTGGTCCCCAATTTACGTCTTAACATCTGAAATTACTTGAATGAGTTTCGAAAGGACCACGCATTCTTAGTGAAAAGATGAGACTATCGAGCAGGATAATATCTTCCGGCTCAGCATAGCCTCCTCGTGGTATGATCGTCATCCGACCTTTAAGAGTCGGGTGGTCTTGTTTATGACGGACACCCCTTGCGACCAGAATTCATGCTGGAATCTTCTCGTAAGTCGCGTTATCTTTGAAGTGAGATTAATACCTCCTTGAACATGGTTAGATCGCGGTCGTATTTCCCGATATAGAAACATGAAATCGTTGTGAACACGCATGAGTGTCGGAGGTAAAGTCGGCCGATAAGCTACACCTCCGTAATCCGCGACACATGATCTAAATAGATCCTCGACATCTAAATGATACACTCGGTGTTTCTGTCATGCGGATGAAATGTTGCACTAAAGAAGCTCGTCGCGTAGTGCAGTCGGACTACTGCCAAAATCGCGAGGTAAATCGCGAATCTCTATCCGATATGGTACTTAAAAGTACCTCATGCAATCGATAATCTTTGGTAATACATGTCGAATGGTCAGCGAGTCGACCATGATCCTTATCGAGGCGGAGAGTTATTTTTTCAAGAAATCCATCGACCATCGCGATACACTCCATCGTTGTAAGTCGTGGAAGACTATAGCAATCGGTCTCCTTTGTTGCGATTATTTGTAGCTGATTCGCTCTGACTCATAGTAGCTACCCGGTAGCTAGATTACGATCTCTGAGCATTCTGCTCCATCTGACTCTAAATCCGGATAATAACTACTAAAGTCATGTCATGTATATGACGGTATCTCGTAGTTTCTTAAGCGGCGTAGGCGTAAGATATGCCTCGTTATTTGCGCCGGAATCGTCCGATCCACGAAACAAGCGCTCTGCGTACATCGTCCTTTATCCGCTCTGGAAGGATTAACTAATACTCGTGTAAAGTTAACCGCCATCTAGGTCTTTATGGCTGGTTTCACCGACCGGTAAATGATTTACAACATCACTAAGTCGAAACAAGTCCGTGGTATAGTAATGCTAAGGCATTACATCCCATCACGTCTGATCTTAACAACATCTGAGAAAACCGCTACGGTGATCGAGTCGCGACTCAACTACCCGCGATCAGCGGTGGCGAGTTCACGCTTGACTCAATCTACCAGTGATTGATCGTGTCGAGATACGATTCTTAAATCGATGGTGACTAAATCGTTATTAGTCTAACAACTTAATCAAAACTCATAAAATTCATACCAAGTATGAAATTGTTGTCTTTCTTTTCGTCCCCTTTACTCTAGATGATATATATTAATCATCCTGGCCTTGATAATTGTATGACACCGTATGTTTCTGATGTCAGCGCTTCGTCATAATCGACCTTAGAGTATACACGGTGTCCTTTCTTTGATCTAAGCGGATCGTATCCCCGTCGAGGATATTAAATCCGCAACGACTCGTATTACATCGTGATAATCGATCGTACTGAGTCCGTCTCTCTTTCAGCCAAGAGTTAGGATCTTCTTAAGGAGGAATCTTGAGATAGATAAATATCCTTCAGCATCTCTATAATCGCGACTCGCGTTATTCCGATTCTTTTATAGTGTTTAACAACAACGATACCAAGCAAAATATCACTCGATATGTGATCTTGATACGGACTATTTTTGTGATCATTTGATCGCTACTCCACTTACTAGCAGCAAGGCTAGGAATTCATCAGAAATTACATCAGAATGCTCTCGGATTATCAGCATCTGTGAGACATGTCATCTTATAATCTCGATAACTTGACCATCCGTAAGGATATGTCTCTGATAAAGATATATACATCAAGTCTAGGGCATCCCTTGACTTCTTAATTGTTGATCCTCGTCTTACGGCGGTAGAGATACCGTGACCGTAAGTCGATGTAAAGGACCCAATCAGTGAGAATGTTACGATCGATATAGCTTAACTCTGGCGTCTCTCGTATTAACCGGAGGGTAAAACTAGAGTAATACCACGAGCGATGAAATATCATCGATCCGATCCCGAAGGCTCGCGCGGTCTCGGCCTTTCTCAGAAGAGAATAAGATCGGATCAGCGGTCGCGACAATTGATCGCGTTTACTGCGATGAATGATCGAGGATTTTTCTGAACCGTTCCGTCCCGACCTTAAATCCTCTGAGTTGCGGTAGTATCTGAATAGATCGACCGTGTATACTCTCTCCTCTGTCTAGCGAATCACGTACGGAGGTAGCTGTTGTTGTCTGCGTGGGTCTTCATGATGTCTTCTGGCGATCTTTATACGTGATGATCTGCTGAAGGGAGTATCGAGGAACTCGACCACGCTGAGATAGTAGGTTCTTCTTTGTTGAGATAACTCGATCTTACAGTCTTTGATCTCTGTATCGGTGACATCGTCCTCCGGAACACCCTTGGTAATCTTATTTGAGTCTTGAAAGTACACCACCTCATTTGTCTTGGTTGCTCGCGATAGCATCGGATGGCGATCCAGCGGATAATCGACTTGGCGTGTCTTCGTGATCCGCGTTGCCTGCGTAATCCCTTGAAGTCTTTGTTACGATTTTGTTGATATCATGAGAACCTTGATGATCTGCGATTGGTCTTATAATCGAAACATAGCTCGAGTTTATGACTCGATCTTGCTCCTTTATCCAACATCGTAGACTTCTTATATAAGTTGACTTGCAATATGCTTATTAATCTTCGTCTAACACTTGTATGCGAGTCGTTTCTAAACTCTGTCTCGATCAAACGTCTTGAGCGAGGATCGATTGAAGATCCGGCATCCTAATCAACTATAAGCGATAACTCTGGGTGACAAATCATCCATCCGTCTTCTTGAGCTATTAGGTGGTGTAACCTCCATGAGTCTCACGACTCTGCACGCGATTATCTTTGTTTAACCGATCACCCTTTCTTGAAGCTCAAGAATTCCTTCTGATGTGTCACTAAAAGTGACACGAAATATTCTCTTCAGCGTCACTAAACCGTGATCAGTGATATATTATTTCCGAAGATTATTTTACGTATTTATCACAAATCTGAAGCAGTCCAGATAATGGTATCTGAATAACTCTTCTTTCTTAGTATAACATGAGTTAAGTACTCTAAGTACTCTCGAAGTTATCTGACTCGGTCTGAACAACTCGGGGATAAAATCCTATGAAACTCCATGTAACCTAGCCTTTATCTGCGTATGATAATCTGATACATTGTTCATTACCCACGGGTAATGATTGACTCTGTGATTAGTGAAAATCTCTAAGGTTGAAATCTACGATTTGACGAAATGTGATGACTTGACCCATGTTTTTTACTCGGTATCGATCGGCTCTCGAAGGTAAATCACCTTTTGACCACGGGTTGAGACTCGCGGACTCAGAGTCGTTCCGTGGTCGGACTCATACCGATTCTGAATAATAACCAACAGCTCTGAGTTATTCCACTGGTATAAGCATCTAAATGCATAGCCGACATAGCAGGGAGTATAAACCTAAAGGTCACTCCGGTTGGTCGCCTCGGTGGGCGACCCTACTCTGCTGCGCAGTGTCATAACTCTGTGTATACAATACACCTCTTGATCAAGTTTAGATAAATATCTACTAAACCGTAAGTTTTGAGAATTCTTACCTCGTCTTTGCTTGGAGCTCGGCATTGTCCATCTCATCTCGAAAACCAAAACCGAATAAATCGACTCAGGAATCGAGGCTCGACTCAAAAAACAACATTGTATGGCATCGCGAGAACCTTGAGCTCTGATACCACTAAAGTTGTCACGCCAGGAAGCGTCTTGAGCGAAAATCAAGCAGAATGGCACCTCCCATGCGTGGCAACATTTCGGGTTAATCTGAGGCACCGTAGGCCCTGATAACAACAATATATATATGAAATCAAAACTACACAAGACACAGCGGAAGCATACTCTGATCTACAGCGACAACCATGCATCTGGTATGACTAACAGGCTCGGGACACCGTAATAAAACCGAGAAAGGAAGAAAATCTGACATCAATAGTCACAAACTCTGATCATCACGTAAAACAAATCCGTGGAATCTGAATGAACACGCAAAAATCAGGACTCTCGGGTTGAGATGAGATGATGCGGCCGGTGCTCGAGTCCATCACGAAGTCGACTACATTACAGGCGAAGAAAACCCGAGTCATGAGGTGGTGAGTAAAACTTCGGTAATAGAAAACATGTATATATGTAATATCACATGTATTTTGACAACATAATCTAGATGTACAACGGGTATATCGGCGTAGTATATAAATCTGAGCATATCTTAGTCTAATTGAAATGAATAACATAAAATGCGGACATACGAAGTCTGCACTCTACTCGATCGGCAACGAACATATATCCAACGTATATATATATAGGAAGAGTAATACCAACACATAATCTACTACTCAGTCTGAGAGGTATCTATGGTCTACATCACCATCTGATATCGACATTTGTATAACATATAAGAAACATGCATGAATATGATGTCTGATCAAATCTGTGTCTGATCAATCTGAATGCAACATCACAATAAGCGTATATATATATATTGTATCTATATATGTATACTAATTAATCATCCATATATATATATATACATGCTATATGTATATATATATATACAAAAATGCCGTAAGTCGAATGTGCATGCATGGTCGTATCGGCTCACCCTAAAGCTACCACGACCCGGTGTGGCCTCGGTGGCTCGGCATGACATTGTCGACTTCAACACCAACCACTACTCTCGGTGGGTGGCGATATGATCGAGTAGCGTATAAGCGTAAAGCGCAAGCTACGATGGGGTCCACTGGTTGGCACTCAGGCGATCCTACCCATGAGTGGTCGAGTGTCGCACACGCGAGGACTACGACGCATGCAAATCCAACTACCACCGTCATAGTGGTAGAGTGCGGCACCTGATGCTCTGCTGCCCTCGCGCGGGTGACTCCTCTATGAGTAGCAGAGGCGGGATATTTAGCGACACTCTCGACCACAAGGAGACCTCGTCGCGTGCGTGCGAAATGCATGAATGCGATGTCTCACATCTGAGCATCCACCATAGACTCTCTATCTACTGAGAATCATACTAACGGATCAGCGCACTCTACATCTGCGAGTCGTACTCAGTGATCATAATACTCTCATCACTGTGAGAGTCATACGATCTAATCGGCCTCTCTACATCGCAGAGTCGTACTCAATGATGGACACTCTACATCTGTAGAGTCGTACTCATCGATTATAACAAGCTAGGACCACCGTCCGTGGCGATACCTAAATATCATTCCTCGACCATTTACACAATACATGTCGGTGGTAACATACAACCTAAAGGTACTTAGAACTAACCTAGGTTAAAGACATTATCTACCTACGGATGACCTTTTGCCCAATGTACAATCGGGTTGTCATCGGACTTTACTATTTGCACTTAACAAACAAATTCTAAGTTACTTACATCACCTATATGTATAACTCCTAATGATAAAATAAACATGATATAATGATAGGTTAATAGCGCAATGATAAAAGATCGACATATGATAAAAGAAGCGGTCAAGATAATATGAACACTAACATGCTACATATCTATGACTAAATCTGAATCTGATACATCTACCGGACGGTAGGAAATTACCGCTTTCTTCTAAGATTCCTCCGAGAAGCTCCACCTCGAATAGGAAATGACAAGCTTATCCCGTTTGTCTTCATTACCTGCACTAAAAAGGCGGTTTAGAAGCGACCACCATATCATTAACAAAATAACATTGGTATACATCCAAAACATTCAGGTTTGGACTTACCAAGCCTAACTTCCTTCACAGCTTCTTGTTCCATGTCTGAAATAGCAACTTATACCAACCAGATGAATTTAGCCGTAGCTGCCATCTATCATCACAACCATAACACAGAACCTAGCTGTCGAAACATATATTGGTTGATAAAGTTTTCAAATCTCAACTCACCCAGCCCAACTTTAATTCCAAAGCTTCTGATCAACGATCTTAGATTTAAATCCAAATAGCTTCTTGATACCTCTACACGTATATGATCCAAATGAATCAGTTAAACTGCAACCTATACCCGATTTCAATAACTCTAATCACTTGCAATCACAGTATGCACGTTTAATCCAATTTGTAACTTCTCAGATTTCCTTGCTCAAAAGAAATGGAACGAAAACAGAGGCCTTATACGACCCGATTGAAGCGAGACTATAGGAAATCACAGGCAGATTACCTGATCCAATTCCCTCGAACCACCGTAAGCTACTGATGGTGGCAGTGTTGGTCACTGGTTGTGCTCGCGATAGGATCGCGAAGGAGAGGAAATGGAAGTCGAAACAAATCGTGATGTGTGGACAAGAAAATTTGGGTGATCGATTACGCCTGGTGGAAATCTCAATGGCGGCTACGATGATCCGCAGATTATGTCGTGACATTCGGTGAAGGGACGAGATCGACGGTGACGACAAGTAGATCTCATGGCATTCGGCTGTGAGATCGAGAGATAGGAAATTGCAGCGATGGATTGAAGCGAGAGCGGCAACGATCGGCTGCTCGGCTTGAGATCTCCGATGGAGATCTAGGCGTAGTGAGATCCAATTCAGGAAGGCCGGAAGCGGATGGATCTCGCGGCAAGGGAAAACGGCGTGGCGAGGCGGCAGCGGCGGCGTGGCGGCGGCAGTAGTGGCTACGGCTTCGGTGGCGTGTCGGCCGAGCTTCTCGAGTAAGCGACCGCCGTGGCGATGAAGAGGCGCTCGAGCAGCGGCGAGGAGGAGCTCGTGATGCCGGCCTCTTGACTTCGCGCGGCGGCGACGCGTTAGTGGCACGCAGCGGGCTCGGCGAGAGGCCGCGATGTCGGCGGGCGATCAAGGAGGCGTGGCGGAGATCAGGTGGAGCGGCGAGATCTGCGGCTGCGCGTGAGAAGTCGGGAGAGGACATCGCGGCTGTGGATGGCAAGCGGCTCGAGAAGCCGGCAACGAGATCAGGCGGAGATCAGCACCGGCGGCATCAATTGTTCGGCGAGGAAGAGGTGCAGGGGGGGGAACTATGAGGTCGCGGCGAACAAGAGCACGAGCAGCGGCGATGTGGAGGAAAGTCGCGTGGTGGATAAGGAAGAAAACGCGATTTGGGAACTTCGGGAGAGACGGCGAAGTAAATGAAGAAACGGGTAGCGTTATAGAAATGAAGCGGTCGGGTCGGATCCAATTTAAATGGGTCGGGTTTGGATCCTATAAGCAATTTAACTCTAGATCCATTTAATTAATCCATAAGATTTAAACTTAAGCTAGGTTTGATTTAATTATATCCCCAACCATCCCTCAAATGCAGATAACCCAAATAGACTTTCACAAAGCCTATTTAACTCTTTCCCCGCAAACTGCCATAGAAATTTCCATTTGAGTCCAGAAAAATTTATGAAAATTCCTGGAAAATTCCATAGGATATTTTTCCTAATTATCTAGGGTATTTATTCTTATTAATTTAATTTTTTTTTTTCCGGTATTTTACATTGAACCTTCTTTATGTTTGGCACAGCAAGACCATATGGAGTTTCCATCGCTATACCTATATTATGATAACCTTTGCAACCATGGTCATTGATTTAACCATAGACCTTTGGAACCCCCTGATAGGAATTATCTTGTCTTCATGTTGTATGCCATCAACATTATCTTCATAAAACCCTTTATCTTGGTTTAGCAGCTCAAGTTCATTAGTGTGTCCATCATACTATCTGAAGAAAATGATTGTTCTTTGCAAAGACCCTTGCCTGTAGCATATGTAAGGACATCTTCTTTGAGAATCCTCCCATCCTTTCCTGTCCCAGGAATATCATTTAAGACAAGGCCCAACTCTTTGGCAAGATTCCTTACAGCAGGAGTAGATAGGACACCCCCAGATGCTTCTGCTTTAGGGGATATTGGGGAAATAGAATCAGTCAAACAGATACCTCCTGATGTAATATTTATATCTCCTTCAGATGTGAAAGGAGTTTGAGAACCATCAACTTGTATCTTCACCAAAGTTTCCCCAACCTTTACAATATCACCAAGTACATAAAGCATCTGAACAACTCTTCCTTTAAATCGGCTAGTTATTTCTATTGTTGCTTTGTCACTCTGCACTTCACCAAGTCTCTGAAACTCTTATACTAGATCACCCAATGGAATCACCATCCTATGAATATAAATAAAATCGCACGTTGATATTGCCAGTAGATCTAGCCAATCTCACTTCACTTATAAACCATTTTAAGAGCTCGCATTCGGCAATCCCTTTCCCGGTCTATGTTAAAGAAACATTCACCACCTCACTGCTGGTGGCATCAACCCGCGCCTGAAATTAAATGTCGGATTCAGACTCCAACGTACCTCGTGGCAGGCGGAGGAATGTCACGGAGTGGGTAGCGACAACAGCATGAGGGAGGCAGAGACGGAGGCGGGAGACACACGAGGCACCTGTGAGGAGCTGAGATTGGGAAATCATCCGTGGGAGTTCCACCCATCTCCATTTCGGAAGAAGAAGAAGAGGAAGCCCAAGGGGAGGAATGCAGGTGCAAGAATCTAGAGCACTGCCCAGCCAGCAGTCCTCCATGCGGCGAACCTCCTCTCTCTCTTAAGGCCAAGAAGATGTGTCAAAAAGAAGACCCCCTTCTCCAAACCCTAGCCACTTCTTTTATATCCCCTCTCATGGGTCGGGCCTTCGTTTCATTTCATGGACCGATATTTCTCCCATATCATTATATAAATTAGGATTTTATCAATCTAAATTTTTTGAATAATTTTCTATAAAATAATTTGTAATTCATATTTTTAAATATTTTCAAAAATCAATTTTAGCAAACAAATATTACAATGATTTGTGTAATAATTTTTAAAAACATAAATTCCCGAATATGATCGAGAATAAGTATAGTGCCCACTATACCCATGGAATTATTCACCAAAAATACATGTTGGTGTCGGTTGGCTTCTCTGGTATGGATCGGAGAGATCAATGTGGATGTGAGTGTTTGACAGAGGAGCACACAAAAAAAAGAGGACAATCCGATGCACGAAGCTCTCGCTGTGTGGGATTTCAGAGAAGGATTTATTGTATGCAGTCTTATCTTACTTTGCAAGAGACTGTTTTCGTGACCTCTAGGTCACAAGGGTCTATTGTGTTTGAAGGAGGAGCACAAGTGAGAGAAAAATAAGTTTACCATGTAACATGAGCAAAAGGACAAGAGCATAAAACATTTTTGTAGAAAAAAAAAACTCTATTTCATCTTCTGCCCACTCTTTACCTAGTTTTGGAAAGATAAAATTTGAGCCAAAACTGAACTTGCAGCATGCCTTTTCGTTCCTGCATAAAATAAGAGATATTAGAGTAGTATCGACTTCTGTAGATTTTGTCTCCCTTGTCCCATGTAAATAGACTCTTAGATTTAGTATCAACTTCTTGATAAAATGGTGTCCATTATGCACATGAAATAGGATGGAACTACAGTTTTCTTTTAATTAACATGTCTTTAGCATGGTGAGCAAACGAAGAAGGTGAAGACCTATGCTTCTTTATAAATGATGGCTTTACATTTCACTTTTCGATCTGTTCTTTTAGATTTGCCTTGTGGTCAAAATATTTTTAATAATACATTGTTCAAGTCAATTGCTGGATAACTTTTAACTTTATTAATGCTTGCACTGAACCCCACTATTCCTTCTTCTTCTCTCTTTTCTTTAGCTATGATTTGTTCTCTCTGATTCAATTTTTGGAATGAATTTTACCTCTGTTTCTCTTCCTGAAAAATAGAGTATACTTCACTAGCAATTCATCTTTCCCTTCATAGATCTATTTACTCTTGTTTTCAATTCTGCAGCACAATGGTAAAATTCATGAGAAAATATGACAGCCTGAATAAAGAATGCCCAGTGTGGATCGATCAGCAGAGAACACAATTCTAAATTGCCACTATATTATATGTATGGGCTTACAGTTCTCGAGAGCATTTTGTTATCTGTTCCCATGTGTATTTTGTCTCGAAACTAATCTGCTTAAAATTATTTGGATTGTTGAATTCTTTATTCCATTTTATCATATATTGTGTGCAAACGTTGACTTAGTACGGTTGTTCAATCGACCATGTGAAAAACAACTCAGGAAGAAGACTTTGTTAATCTTATAAATCCACAAGTACTTATTTACAGGTCATTGCAATTATACTGATTAAAAGCTTTAGAACTGGGGAAAGCACGAGATAATATTCTTTAATTTATTCTGTAGGGATTTTTGTTGTTGTTTTTTCCCTGAAGGAGACTTCAACTGAAATCATTGGTTGTATGTACTTTGAAAACTTGGGCTTCTTAATTATATGCTTATTTGGTATTTGTGTCCACGCTTAAAATGTGAACAAAAATAATATAATTGCTATCGTTAACTTAACTTGATAAACATCTCTAAAAGTCGCTCATAATTGTTATATCAATAGATGTTGGACAATTTACTAAACAGTAACGCAGCGCATGTGAAATTTAAAATTGTCCAAATAGTATTTCATACTTTCATATTTATTAAATAGCACACTTAATTTCTTTTTTATCCCTCCCGTCAAATAGATTTGTACCACAGTAAAAATTTCGAACGTGGTGCTGAGAATTCAAACTCCAATATCACAGTTGTGTTGCAATGTCACCACTGTGATGTTGGAATTTGCAATCCCAGCACCACAGTTGTGGTGTTGGAATTGCACCACCACTGTGATATTGAGATTTGAATTTTGATCAGCATTAGTATTTGAAATTTATAATTTCAACTGATAAATCGCAGATCATTTGGCGGAGGGTAAAAAGAAATTAAGTATGTTATTTGATAAATATGAAAGTATAAGATGTTATTTGGACAATTCTAAATTTCACATGCGTTGTTTGATAAATCGTGGATGGATGTTTGATACGGTGTACTTACATGAATGAATTTATATTCCATGAGATACGGTGCATCAGGCGGAGATATTTATGCAATGAGAATTTAATTTTTATATTATGTATATGTTAGGTAGTCGAATCACTCGTTATTTATAAAGTTTGATTGATTATTTTTAAAATTAGAGCGTAAGATTTGAATGTTTGAATTATAAAAAAAAATGAATGAATTTATATATCAATTAGTATTGTCTTTGCCGCCTACAATATTAGTATTGTCTATTTTCTAAGAGGCAGTGTGCTGTCTATCACCTTGACTTCCTCTTTTGAAAATAAAAGGATGATTGATTAATTATAATGTAATTATTTTTTAAAAAATAAATGAATTACAAAATTATAATAAGATTTGTTAAAGTTGTTATGATTTATATTATTTCTTTATTTTATCAAATTGATTCATGATTTATTGGGTTTTTTTTTCATTAGAATCTAAAATTTTAGTTTATAAAAAAGAAGCGTGTATAAATTAAATGTTTTACACTTTATTCATTATTAATTATTAGGTGATGGAACAACCTTTGAAAAAGAAAATAATATTATTGTCTTTTTTCAATAGAATTTAATTATTCATCCTTTGTCTTCTATTGGATAGGATGAAAAAATAGACGGATGATTTCATTTATTCTTACGTCGAATCAAACAAGTGGAAAGATAAAATAGTATCAATCAATCTCCATCTAGCCTTCGACTTATATAGACTTTCAATGGAACATGCCAAGTTGTTTTTATTCAATCCATCAACTTTTATATATATATATATATATATATATATATATATAGTTCTCATCTGCTGCGCGTCCGAACCGTCCGCAACGCGCGCGACCACTGTCGCTGTCGTCGTCGTCGCCGCACCGTCTGGCCACCTCTGGTCGTCGAACCTGGCGCGATTGATGCGCACCTCGCTGGCGGTACGGCGGGGCTCGGGCGGCATCGGATTCCGGTTGGAATCCGGCCCGATCACGGTCGGCAGTGGACGCGAAACTACCGGCCGCGAAATCGTCGGATTCCGGCCGAATCGCGATCGGAATCCGACGCCACCCAAGCCCCGCGCGGTGAGGTGCGCGTCGTTCGCGCCAGGTCAAGTGTCCGGACGGCGCGACAATGACGATGGCAGTGGCGGTGGGTCGCACGCGTCGTGGACGGTCGCGGACGGTTCAGGCACGCAGCATATATATATATACACGACACGATTTAGATCCAAGTGACGGAGAGCTCTTGTTCGACTTGGATCCAAGTGCAGAAACACTTGTGCCAGCAATATCAAGGCCTAGATGATTCGGTGGAGAGGGAGTGGATCGATAAGCACGATGGAGACAATTAGGGTCACTTGTGACGTCGCATGAGGAGCAGCACTTAGGATGGAGAAGCTTTTCCGAGGGATGGTGGCTGGTAATCACCACAGGAGACATGAGCAAGGAGTTGAAAAGAAAAAGAAATGTGAAAAAAAAAGCACCGAGAGGGATCTCGATGACTCTCCTCCGACACTCAAGTCAGGTCCACTGGAGTGGTCGGAAAAATGGGAATAGAAAGTAAAGACAAAGAAAAGAAGAACGGTTGGAAGAGTGGAGTCCCTCTCGACCTTTATATAACCTGGATGCTGGTCCAAACTCCCATGGGTCAATACCAGGGATGTAGGTTCATCAGAACGCCCTGATATGGCAGGGAATGATAAGAGACATCAACTCATTAAGTGTGGCGGTCGTAAGGGGCACAATTAATGCAGTCCCACATAATTGATGGGAGATAAAAACTCCATATGCAGTAGAAGCATCTAATCAATAAGAAGGTGTTGACATGGTCTTCTACTACTAGGCACCTTTGTCTCCTCCCAATCTAGGGCCTTTGAAGATCTCTAGTGTGGCAAGGGATAATCCTATCTGCTGTTGCATGCCCCACGAGGCGCCGAGATCATATATGGAGAAAAACCGAGAGATATATCTGCTGAGACATAGTATATGGAGAGGCGCCGAGATATATCTGTCGTGATATAATATATGGAGAGACACCGAGAGATATATCTACAGAGACATAATATATGGAGAGACGCCGAAAGATATATCTGTTGCAATATAATATATGGAGAGACGCTGAAAGATATGTTTGTCGAGACATAATATATGGAGAGGCATCGATCGAGGGATATATCTACCATGACATAGTATATGGAGAGGCGTCGAGACATGTCTATCGAGACATAATATATGGAGAGACGTCGAAAAGCATCTGGATCGAGCCTGATTTTGGGTCTTAGCCCAACCTATGCGACCAATTCCTACGTGTCTGTGCACTCCACGCCGACCCCGCGCCACTGTCGGCGTCGCCGCCGCACCGTCCGATCACCGTCGGGCGTCGGACCGAGCGCGATCAACACGCAACTCACCAGCGATCCGATGGGGCCCCACTGCCGACCACGATCGGTCCAGATTCCGACTGAATTGCGGTCGGAATCCGACAGTGGAAGGATCGACAACCAACGTCGGCCCGTCCGGTGCAAGATTCCAGCCGTAATTCGGTCGGCCGACGGTCGAATGGTGATCGATCGATTATACCGGACGGACCGGCGTCGACTGTCGGTCCGTTCGGCGCCGGATTCTGAACGCAATTCGGTCGGAATCCGATCTGATCGCGACCGGCAGTGGCCGCACCATTGTCGGCCGCGTGGTTCGGTCATTTCCGATCGATTTGCGTTGGATTCTAAGCACTAACCAATCGGAATCCAAGCCCCGCCGGACCGTCGACGAGTTGCGCGTCGATCGCGCCCGGTCCGACGGCCGACGGTGGCCGAACGGCGCGACGGCGACGGCATCAATGCATGTGGCTTGCGCACGGGCACGCATTGTGCATTTCTCAATCGCGGTTGATCGGACGGCTGGGAGTGTGTCGTGCACGGGCGCATAGGAATGAGTCGCGCAGGCAATCAAAACTATATATATATATATATATATATACCTCATGATGGATGCAATTTATTCTATTTCCTCATAACTAAAAGATTGTAAATTTCGAAAACAACTATGTACTCCTAAGACATTTCAAAGTAGATTGAATTTCAAGAGTGGCCCTTCTTCGGCGCTTGTCTCCGTGGCTCACGTTGTCGCATAGGGTTGCCCATGGCTCGTAAGGATGAGAAAACAAACATTTTAGTGAGGAAGGAAAGAAAATCATCCCATTCAATTTGGTTTAATAAAAAAATGATTCAAGAATGAATTCTTAAATTCGTCTATCTATTATTTTATAATAGGTAAACAATGGAAAAGATAAGTAATCTATATATCCTTTTTAATGAAATAAACATCGGAAAAAATTTCACACCAAAAACTTTTCTTAATTTTTATTCTTCTAAGTAAACAAAGAGTTAGAGTTTAAGGATCTTTTCTCTTACCATTGCTATTTAAAATTTTAAATTGAGTTCTTTGTTTTTTTTTTTTTAGTTCTAAGTGTGAGTCTCCAATGGTAGAATTTAAATCAAACCATGAATTATTCTTTGACTTCATCGTACTTATTTAATTTATCTTGATAGATGATATTCGTGAAACAGAATTTATATATCTTCACAATTAATCGATGAGCCAAAGAAATCTATCAAAAATAATAATAATAATATTGTTATGGTTATACAGTGTAATAATTAGTTGTAATGGTTATAATAGCGCTGAAATCAGTGGAAAGTAATCATATTCTTGGAATACATAATACAATGAGATATATCTCTTTTTTTTCACTCTTTGTAAAAAGGTCACCGATGCCATTTTTATCAGCAATTTATGTTTCACATTTTCAAAGTTGAAAAAAAATATATAGAAATCGTATAAGTAACTTTTATAATTACTAAATTACGTATCATTTCAGATTTATCCTTTTGCTCGATATTCCATTATTTATCATTTCATATTTTCAAAGTTGAAAAATATTGAAATCGTATACGTAATTTTCATAATTACCAAATCACGTATCACTTTTCGGATTTATCTCTTCGCTCAATATTCCACTATTTTTTTTTAATTAATAGAATATCATGCATGCACTTAGACAGCTCGGAATTATATGATTTGAAAATTTTTGTGCTCTTCTCGCATTTCATAATATGTACATGTCCTCGGAAAACATTGTAATACACTATGTTAGGAGCAGCGATTTATGAAATTTTAAATTATTTTAATGGAATAGTTTTATCAGTCGATTTCGTCCGAAATCGCGGGATCACATGATTTGAAGACTCATATGCTCCTCTCGAATTCCATAATACATACCTAACCTCGGAAAACATTGTGATACACCGTGTTAGAAGCAGCGATTTTTGAAACTTCAAATTTTTTTTAATGAAATAGTTTCATCAACGTAACCGGTTTCATCTGAAATCAATTGATGAACTTAGATCGGAATCACGTGGTTTGAAAGCCCATATGCTCCTCTTGAACTCCATAATACATACGTGATCTCAGAAAGCATTGTGATACACCGTGTTGGGGAGCAGTGATTTTTGACATTTTGAATTTTTTTTAATGAATTAACTCCATCAGTCAGTTTCGTCCGAAATCGACTGATGGACCTAGACAACTTGGAATCACGTGATTTGAAGACTCATGTGCTCCTCTCACATTCCATAATGTGTACGTGACTTTGGAAAGCATTGTGATTAACCATATTGAGAGCAACAATTTTTGTCACTCATGCCCTACATGTGAAGTGTGGTTGAAAGAATATTTCAAATACTACGACGATGATACCCCGCTTGACAAAACCATCAATGAGTTCCTCATACTCTTTCACTCATACAAATATAAAAGCTTGAATTTTTTTAATAGAATAGCTCCATTAATCGATTTTAACCTAAACCGACTGATGGACCTAGACAGTTCAGAATCATATGATTTGAATACCTCTGTGCTCCTCTCACACTCCATAATACATACGTGATCTCGGAAAGTATTGCGATATACTGTGTTGGGAGCAATGATTTTTGTCACTCGTGTCCGACATATAAAGTGTGGTCGAAAGAATATTTCAAATGTTACAATGACGATACCCACTAGTTCAAGTGACACGTACGTATTATGAAGTGTGAGAGGAGCATAAAGGTCTTCGAATCATGTGATTCTGAGTTATCTAGATCAATCAATCGATTTCGGATGAAATCGACCGATAGAATTGTTCCATTAAAAAAATTCAAAGTTTTATATCTGCACGAGTGAGGGAGTTCCAGGAACTCATTGGTGGCTTCGCCCAACAGGTATCATCCTCATAACATTTGAAATATTTTTTGACTACACTTCACATGTCAAATACGAGTGAAATAAATCGTTGCTCCCAACACATTTTATCACAATACTTTCTGAAGTTACGTACACATTATGGAGTACAAGAGGAGAACACGAGCCTTCGAATCATATGATTCCGAGTTTTTTAGGTTCATCAGCCAGTTTCGGATGTGTCCAAAACCAGTTGGTGGAGCTATTTCATTAAAAAAATTTAAAGTTTAAAAATTATGGCTCTCAACACAGTGTATCACAATATTTTTCGAGGTCACATATGTATTATGGAGTGCGAGAGGAGCATATGAGTCTTCGAATCATATGATTCCGAACTGTCTAGGTCCATCAGTCAGTTTCGGACGAAATCGACTGATGAAGCTATTTTATTAAAAAAATTCGAAGTTTCAAAAATCTCTGCTCCCAATATGGTGTATCACATGCTTTCTGAGGGTCACATACATATTATGGAGTGAGAGATGAACACATAAGTCTTCAAATCACTTGATTCCGAACTGTCTAAGTTCATCAGTCGATTTCAAATGAAATCAGTTGATGAAGTTATTTCATTAAAAAAATTTGAAGTTTTAAAAATCGTTACTATTAACATGGCATGTTATAATATTTTTTAAGGTCATGTACATATTAATTATAGAGTACAAGAGAAATATAATGATCCTCGAATAATATAATTTTGAACTGACTAAATTTATCAGTCAATTTATGAAGAAATCGACTGATATATTTTAATTTTAAAAATGAAAACACTAAATTGGCGCATTTTTATTTTTGCCCGATCTTTTAATTACACGACGACAAATGCAGCAACCGCTTCCCAATACGAGGAGCAATTAAAGTAAACACATGGAGCAAACCAAAAACAAAAGATAGAAATCCCCCCCCCCAAACGCAACCACGTGGCACTTCATCATCCATTAAAAAACCAATAATTTATTCTTCTTCTTGTTCACCAACTGATCTGGTCCCCGACCGCCTTCGGTTTCATTGGGGAAGCAGCTCGTGGTCGGAGGTCAGAAAAGCGTATGTGTAGACCACCCCCGCCAGGCCCCCACCGATCAGCGGGCCCACCCAGTATATCCACAGATCCGAGAAGTCGCCGCTAGCCACGGCGGGGCCGAACGAGCGCGCCGGGTTCATGGACCCGCCGGAGAAGGGACCGGCCGCCAGGATGTTCGCGCCCACAATGAATCCTATGGCGATGGGGGCGATGGTGCCCAGCGACCCCTTCTTCGGGTCCGCCGCCGTCGCGTACACCGTGTACACCAGCGCGAATGTGATGATTATCTCGAACACCACCCCTTCGCCGGCCCCCACTCCGGCTCCCAATCCATGCGTCGGCGTGTCCTGTAAGGTATTTTTATTAAATGTAAAATATTCAATTCATGGATTTTTTTTTTTTGAATTTAAGATGTTTAATTAAATATTACCAGTCCGGTGACAAACTTGACGAGAAAAGCCCCGACGACGGCTCCGAGCAACTGCGCCACCCAGTAGAAGATTCCGGTGAGGATGGTGATGTGTCCACCCAGCGCCAACCCGAATGTCACCGCCGGGTTCACGTGCCCGCCGGAGATGTTGGCGCCGATCGACACCGTCACGAAGAGCGCGAACGCGTGCGCCACCGCCACCGCCACCAGCCCCGCCGGGTCCAGCGCCGCGTCCGACGTCAACTTATCTTAATCAATTAATCAGTCGATTAAAACCCACGCGTTCATTTAATTAAGTACCGTGCAAATTAATCAGCAGTATATTATATACTGTAGGCAATGGCGGAGCCGACGCCGGCGAAAACGAAGAGGAGCGTGGAGATGAACTCGGAGAGGTAGGCCTTGAGCGTGCTGGCGCTGAAGGAGTCGTCGAAGCGACCAAAGGCGATTCCGGCCATCGTCGGACGTCGATCGTCGACTGCCGTCTCAAGGAATGGTGATGGATGGAGCCCTATACGAGCGGTGGCATATATATATACGGACGCGGTGACATAAGTAGTGCGGGGAGCAGTTGATGAAATGAGTGGATGAGGAATAGGCCAACTTATCCAATGCCGGCACGCCAGCTGTCCCGAACATGCAGCCGCAACGGGGTTGTCGGCTAGCTCATCAATGATTTGCGTTTCCGGGGCCCACCTAGCCGACCCGCCAATGGAGCCACCTCGTGGTCGGCCAACCATGACGAAGACCAACGACAAGTTTCTTTTCTTTTCTTTTTTTTTTTACTAAATCAAGAATAAAATAAATTCGGTGAGGGAAAAAAAATAAAACTAGTGGTCGTACCATTTTTTGAATAAAAATATAGAAATGAATGGTTGCTGTTATTTTGCCGTCCCAAATAAAAAAATATCTATTGCGATTACTTAGATTAAAGCGACGTGGAAATATGATGATAATTTTTCTGGGGCTCTGTTATTTGAACAGTTATTTTTCACTTGGAAGTTAACAAATTTTAATTCTTAAAAGGAAAATATCTCCAATTTCTAATATGCAGTTTAATGAAAATTGATTTGCACCCTTACGAATCTTCATGAAGATCATCTTAGTCCAAAATGTGGATTGTGAAGCTGGAAACAAAAAATGATGCGGCGTGAGGAATAATTGCCGCATAGATCTTTTTACTAAGGACAAAGAGGGGGTGAAAGGGAATCGTCCATTTCGAATCGATTCAATCGATGAAATTTCATCGGTTGAGCAATAGAATTAAACAGTCGACTTTCTTAACCGATTGTTCAATTTTTGAATGTATCAATCAATTGCATGCATATTCGATTTTTATATTTCAAAATCGAAATCGAATCTAATAAATTAAAATAATCAATATTTTTTTATTAAAAAATCAAATTTCTGAATTAATCCAATTGGATTTTAAATTTCAATCAGTTCAACATATCAATTTGCTCACCTCTAAATTGAGAGATAGAACACCAGCGAAATTTAAAAGAAAAAAAAAACAGAAAAAAGAAGCAAACTGGCGTTTCAATTCCTATATATCTTCTTCCTATATCTCTATTTTTAAGGGGATATTCGCCAACGATTCCTTAGGCACAATGGATGCTCATACTCTTTTTATTTACGATTTTAATTCCATTAGCACATATCATATAGTTTGATCGAGGGATTTAATTTCTTTTTCTTTTCTATACAAGGCCACTTGCATTGGGAGGTCCATCTCTCCTTTGCTGGTAGTTGAACTTATACTATACACTCGAACTAACTTAGCAGAATAGAAATTAGTCCATGTTTAGGCTGATAGAGAGACATTTGTCATAGCTGCCAGCAAGACGGTGAAAATGCCTTGGATCTGAAATTCCTTGTGTCTCGAGGGAAACTGAAATACCTGATATCAGAATCAACGAACTCAATAGAGCTGAGGAAACTCCACTGCAGATTGTTGACTGTAGGATAGGTCGATTAGTGTTGGGATGTATATCAAAGTCTTGCTTTTTATATGAACATCTTTATTTTCAAATAAGAATCACATGATCGATCAAGCCAGACTTTATTTATATAGTGCATATGTCTAATACTTTACATGTAGACAATACGGTGTTTGTGCACGTAAGATCATCGTTATCCCTATAGAGTATAAGTAGAGGCTCACAACCAAGATGGTTTGGACAAACCATCGTGGCATGGTTGTAGTGTAATTGTATTGTTTTGTCTCAACATAAAAGTTACACTAAGACACTTAGGTGTATCGAGAAGATCGACATGTAGAGGTGATTCAATTTGTTGCTGACTACATAATTGAATCAGACCTCGGATATTATGTTGTACATGCTCTTAATCCCGATATAATAACGGGCACATGTACTTAGTATTTATTTCTTTGATTTACAAGAGGGTGAGATTTCTATGGATTAAATCAATATGTCCGATAAATTGGGAAATGATATTATTTACATGGTGTGTCGTTGATTATAGGAGGAATCCGTGTCCTATGTATTAGGTTGATGATGTCCCCTTGAGGAGCTCATAAGGTTCATCATGTAAACCCTGCAGGTTGACTTAGTCAACATGATGATAAGGTTGAGTGGTACTACTCGAGGAGTTAGATGTTAATTAATTGATGGTCAGTAAATCAATTAATTGACGGACATTCGATATCTTAAACACGGGGAGATGGATGTACAAATAATATAAGGAGCCCATATTAATTTATGGGGGTTGGTGAGGTAGTTCGATGATGATCCTCTAGTGGAATGGAACATCATTGATGGATCAAGTTTGTGTGGTTCCGATCCATCGGGTGGCCAAGATCCAACTCCTCCTCATGGTCCCTATCGTAGCCTAATATAAACCTCATGAAGTCTAGATCAAATGATGGAAAATAAATCTCTAGATCCGATGGTTGGGATTAAATCCCTAGAATCGACGGTGGAGATTAAATCTCTAGATCCGACGGTTGGGATTAAATCCCTAGAACCGACGGTTGAGATTAAATCTCTAGATCCGACGGTTGGGATTAAAACCCTAGAATCGACGGTGGAGATTAAACCAAGGCCTAAACCCAACTCTATATATAAGGCTTATTGGGTTGGGCGGCAAAGATAATGGATGGTTTAGGGGATTAGGGCTTGCTTCCTTTGGAGGCAAGAAACCCTAGTTGGTTTAGAGTGGGCGGCTAGGGTTTGGGAGCAAAGGTGGGCGGCAACAAGTGGAAGATGTTCTTCTTCTTCTTCCTAAGGCATGGCCGGTCCCTTCCTTCTACCCTCTACCTTGGTCGGTCCACACTCTATCCTTCTTCCCCTCTTCCATGGCCGGCACATAGAAGATGGTTTTCAAAGAGATTAGGGTTTTGCCTTTCCTTTGGTTGGGCGGCAAGAAATCCTAGGTTAGGGTTTGATTAGGTGGCTAGGGTTTGGAAATTAGAGTGGGCGGCAACTATAGGAGAGGTTCTCTTCTTCTTCCTAAGGTGTTGCCGGGACCTATCTCTATTTCCTCTACCTTGGTCGGCGCTCAACTCATTCCTCTTCTCCTCTTTATTTCATCTTGGCCGGCGGCACTAGAAGCTAGGGTTTGTCCCTAGTTTGGTTCCTTGGTGGTTTCCATTTTGTTCTCTCTATTCTTGGAGCCGGCGGCATCAATCCTTTGTGGATTGGTGGTTGGCTCAAGCAAGAAGGGAAAGAGAGTTCTTCTTTCTTTGGATTGAAGAAGACCTAGGAAGCTTCAACTTGTGGAGGATCTTCGCCCACACGAAGTCTACAAGGAGGTTAGGACATACGATAGAAGATCAAGAGGTATAAAAGTTTTACAACTTTTATTATTGTTCTTTGCATGTTCTTATTGATATGCTAGCTTATGTTCTTTATGTTAGTATGTATTGATTATACTAGTTTACATTTGTATGTATTTGTATAATCATGGACCCCGAAGATAAACACAAAAACCGGCAATCCGTCCGTCGTCTCTTCCGCAGCTAACCGACTAGAAGAGTTGTGTTGCTTGAACAACTAGTTTGTTCAAGCGATCGCTCGTGTCGTTAGCACGACGACGAATTGGTTGTGCTTAGGAAACTCATCCCATCCGGATTAGTTTTCATTTGTTAAAAATTTTAATCCGGGGACATGGGAGCCAATGAGCCTCCGAGGAATAGCACGTTGCTAACAAATGGTATCAGAGCCACGGTTTTCGGTTTTGTGTGTTTTGGATTCGGTTACTTTCGCGCACTTATCATATATTGTGTATGCCGGATAATAGTAGGATGTGCGTAGGCTAACTTTTTGGTTGCAGGCATAAGATCCAACTATTATGGCTATATATGTGTGTATGTGATTGCATGTGTGTGTGATTGTATATTATTTGAATCCTCGGGGTTGACGAGGCTAAATTAGTATTTAATTTTTGTAATTGAATACAACATTGTTTAACCACTCTTTATTTTATTTTACTTTCGATCTAGATTTCATGCACACTCCCTCGTGGAGTATAGGATCGATGAATGTAAAAAAAATAGGTTTTATTCTCGGCTCGGATCTCCGGTTGGCTCGTACATGGCGTAGGAGGAGAGGACGAGGTGGCGACACGACGGGACGCATATTAGAGAACAATGTCATAATAGTTGGAAAAATTCTGATTTTTCCATATTTATTGCTGATTTATTTTATATGCATGTTGTGTGTGCTTGAAAATTCCTCATTTTCAAATTACTAAGTGGGAGAGGGATATTTTAATTAATTCCCGCGGCTTCCATTACAATTTGACGTGTGATGCAACAAACTTGTGTGTCGGCTCTGAGTGCCTTCCTCCCTGCGGATGAGTTTGTTTGCGGATCACTAGGTCAAATAATGGTTATAGGAAATTATCTAGGAGCGTATGTACTTCTACAGCGGTAAGGCACATAATCCGAAATAATTCCCTTAGTACCGTGTAATGGTGCACACTTAGATGCAAATAAAAAGTAGTTTTATTTGTAGGGCCGAAGAGAAACCAACTATTAATTTTATTTGTCAAAAAGTAAGGTTGACAAGATAATAAAATTAATGGGTTAAACCTCCTCTTACAAATGTAGAATTCATATACGTCCACACTATCGTGGCATGCGATATTCTCGGTGTTTGAGGTGTTGGTTGATTTCAAAATTTTATTGTTTGAGGAATCAATAATTTTTATTGAAATCTACAGTAATAATAAGCATATGTTGTGTGTGCTTGAAAATTCTTCATTTTCAAATTACTAAGTGGGAGAGGGATATTTTAATTAATTCCCGCAGCCTCCATTACAATTTGACGTGTGATGCAACAAACTTGCGTGTCGGCTCTGAGTGTCTTCCTCCCTGCGGATGAGTTTGTTTGCGGATCACTAGGTCAAATAATGGTTATAGGAAATTATCTAGGAGCGTGTGTACTTCCACAGCGGTAAGACACATAATCCGAAATAATTCCCTTAGTATCGTGTAATGGTGCACACTTAGATGCAAATATAAAGTATCCTCCCCATCGGAGTCACTGCTTTTGTCACGCCCCGAGAGCATGCCGAACCGAAAATCAAACGGACGGCACCTCCCCTGTACGTGGCAACATTTCGGATTAATACAAGGCCCGTAGGCCCACAATGACAACAATATATAAAAATATATCAACCACAACAATATATATAAATCAAAACAACTACACACAGCGGAAACGATACAACAACAACAATACATCCTGCACATGCATACCGGTATGACTAACACCATAACATAAAGAAAAATCTCGACAAAACCCGCACCAACATGTGTGTACATCACATAATACATAACATCACGAAAATACCGAATACATAACACGGCGGACGGAAGACCCAAAACCCAAAAACACGGGAGCCTCGGAGGTGAGATGAGACGATGTCAGCTGGCGGTGCTCCAATGTCATCACGAAGTCTTCCACCTGTTACCTGGGCGACAGAAAACCCAGGGTCCGCGAGGGGTGGTGAGTAAAACTCAGCAGGTAATAGAAAACATGTATATATGTCATATCACATGTATTTCGACAACATACTCTAGAAGTACAACAGGTATATCAGCATAGTATATAAAATACAAGCCTATACCGTCTAACTGAATGAACAACATAAAACATGCAGACATACCTGAAGTCTGCCACGCTACTCTGATCCAACCTGAACATATATCCAACATATATATATATACAACAGGAAGAGTAGATCAACTCAAAAATAAACTCTAACTACAGGTCAAGGTATCTAGTGGTCTATCCAACACATACCAAGATCCACACAATCAGATAACATATGTAAGAAACATGCATAAATATGATGTCCACCCAAATGCAAAGAAGCATAGTACAAACAAATGCAACATCACAATAATCAGATATATATATATATATATAGACTGTATCCATATATATATATTAATCTCAACCATCCATATATATATATATATATATATACCTGCATATATGTATATATATATGGTAATATGCAAAACGCCATCAGATACGGCAATGCAGCATGCATGGTCATGTCGGCTCACCCTAAAGCTACCACGACCCGTGTGGCCTCGGTGGCTCGAGCATGACAATGCCTAACTCAACACCAACCACTACTCTCGAGTGGTAGAGTGGGCGGTATGATCGAGTAGCATATAAGCGTAAAGAGCAAGCTACGATGGGGGTCCTGGCTTGGTCACTCCGACAGTCACTACCCATGAGTGGTCGAGTACCACACGCGCAGGACTACGACGCAAATCCAACTACCACCGTCTATGGTGATAGAGTGCGACACCTCGATGCTCGCCCTCACACGGGTGACTCCTCCTATGAGTAGTGGAGGCGGGATGGCGACACTCTCAACCACAAGGAGACCTCGTCCGGCGTATGTAAATGCATGAATGCAATGTCTCACATACCGACATCCACCATAGACTCTCCGTTCTCAGAGAATCATACTAACTCAGATCTACGCACTCTCATCCCGTAGAGAGTCGACTCAATCGATCATAATACTCTCATCCCGTAGAGAGTCATACCAATCTAAGCGACACACTCTCTATCCTGTAGAGAGTCAGACTCAACTAATGGACACACTCTCTATCCCGTAGAGAGTCAGACTTATCTCGATTATAACAAGCTAGGACCATCGGTCGTAGCGATACCCTAAGTATCATTCCTCGACCATTTACACAATACATGTTCCGTGGTAACATACAACCTAAGGGTACTAGAACTAATCCTAGGTTAAAGACATTATCTACCTACGGATGACCTTTTACCCAAAGTACAATCAGTTGTCATCCTGACCTTACTATTTGCACTTAACTTAAACAAATTCTAAGTTATTTACATCATCTATATGTATAACTCCTAATCATGATAAAATAAACATGATATCAACAATGGAGTTAATAGCCGTGTAGAAGATCAAGCATACGATAAAAAGAACATGGTCAAGGTAATATGAACACCTAACATGCTCATATCAATGACTAAATCAATGAAAACAACTACCCGGACTGCAGGAGATTACCCACCGCTTGTAGACACCAATCGTCTTCACGCTCATGAATATCCGCCTCGTGATCATGTCCCGCATAATATCGCAACATTTATAGTTAAGTGCACATACAACGAATGATCGATTCGAGTCCTACATCGACTTCAGATCTCGATCAACTAATTGAATAGTTTCTTCCATTATCTTTTAATCAATACCAACTATCAATTTAATAATAGTTAATCAAACTAAAATAACGATCCATAGAATTTACCTAGTTTCAAAGCTATGGTAAAAGCTTGATCCAAATTCAAATATCCTCCTCCCTAGCACGACTTCACCGCTTCAATTCAAAGTATCACATCTGCGTCAAACACCAATCCAAATCAACTCGTTGAATCGCAATAACTCAATTACATTGGAGGCAGAACCCAAATTCCAAAAATCCTATGCCCGAAATTACACAAAGATTCACATTTCTTTCAAATCTACCAAACTCGCTTCCTTAATCCAACCCACAAATCAATGGCGAATCTTACTGCAATAAGAGATGTGTAGGTTATCTGAAAATATTGACCCACAAACCTAAGCCTCGTGATCCGCCGCTCTAGAATCACCATCGTGGCCCAACGGCGCATCCTAAATCTGGATCGGTCAAGCGCAGCGAGCAGAGAGCTATAGAGATGCACCGCGATGGAGGAAGAAGAAAGACTAAAAGGCGAGGCGGCCGATGGTAGCAATCGATCGATGCCTTGGTTGTGGCGACGTCGATCGAGTGGATCGCCAAGTGGAGGTCTCCGTGATGCAACGACGGTAGTGAAGCTCGTAGCGGCGTAACAACAATCCCGGTGGCGGTACGGTGGGTAGAGGTGTTCGATTGGAGATCTCCGGCGAAGGCTGCGAGAAAAGGGCAGCGATCGAGGAAGACGAGTCGGCAAAGAGAAATAGAGGAAGCCGATAATCGAAGAGGTCGGCGGCATCGCGTGATCTAGCTCACGGTGGTGATGGAGCGGCTGACCACAACGAGCGATGCCACCGTGAGATCGCGGCGTTGAAGAACCAGAGGAGAAAAGATCCAGATCCGGCGATGGAGCGAGCTCGAGATGCGGCCTCTTCAACTTCAAGGCGGCGCTGCGTTAGGGCACATCAAGCGGGCTTGGCGATGGGGTGCAGCGACTATAGTGGTCGGCTCGTGAGGGAGAGGCGGCAGTGAGGAATCGCGCGAGACGAAGGATCGGGAGGGAAAGAGAAGAAGTCGGCGACGGGAAAGTGAGGAGAAGAAAACGGCCGATCGGGGAAATGGGAAAAACGGAAGAAATATAATAGGTTTTTTTTTTTTAATTAAATCTATTAATTCTTAGCCGATAGTCTAAACAGGCTTTATAAAAGCTTATTCATTTTATCTCCATGAAGTATCCATAGAACCTCCGTTTAAATCCAGAAAAATTTCTAAAAATTCCTGAAAAATTCCACAAGATATTTTATCAATTGACGAGGAATATTTTATTTTATTTTTTTTTTTTCCGGTATTTTACATTCTCCCCCACTTATAAAAATTTGGTCCCCAAATTTCATACTTAAGTGTAAGAACCAATACCAGAAATTTCTTGAACTACTACATGCCTCAAGTGAACAAATGAGGATGTCGAGCTCGGATAGTATCTTCCAGCTCCCATGTAGTCTCCTCACCAGTCGGATACTATCATCCAACCTTTACGAGTCGGATGATTTTCGTCTCACAATTGCCGCTCCTTGCGACCAAGAATCCACACAGGAGTCTCCTCATAAGTCGCATTCGCCTGGAGTGGTATCGAAACTTCTTTCAGAACATGGTCAGATCGCGGTGCGTATTTCCTCAGCATAGAAATATGAAATACGTTATAAACACCCGCAAGTGTCGGAGGTAAAGCCAACCAACTAGCTACAACTCCATAATCCACGCATAGGCAGAGAGTGAGCTGATTTGGGTAGTCGATCCACTATCACCCAAATCGCATCATGTCTTTCACGGATTCTAAGCAATCCTATAACGTCACCAATAGTGATATGCTCCCACTTCCATTCCGGAACCGGAATTTTCTAGAAACAATCGGCGGGTTTCTGATGTTCAGCTTTCACCTGCTGGCATACTAAACATCGAGCAGCAACATCTGCGATAACCCTCTTCATACCGTTCCACCAGTATAAACGTCTCCAATCTCGGTACACCTGAGTACCGCCAAGGTGCATAGCAAATCAACGGCGCTTCCTATAGCAACTCTTCCTTAACTGGATGCGTGTCCAGAACACACTATCCTTATCAGAGACGGAGAATTATCTTCTCAAAAGAGAAATCCATCAACCATCCAAGATACACTCCACACACGCTGTAAGTGCATGGGAGACTATAGCGACCAATTTCTCAAGTTGCAATTTTTCGAGTTCCAACAACTCTATAGTAGCTACCCAGTAGCTAATCCAAAATCCCATGAGCACTCCTGCTCCATACATCTACAAATCAGGATAATAACTACTAAGCCCACGTCATAAGTATGACCGCTTATCTCGTAGTTCCTTAATCAAGTAAGCATAAGTTACGCCTCATGCAATCAGATATCGGAATCGCCCGATCCTGAAATGATGCATTTGCGAACATCCTTTTATCCACCGGAAGGATTAACTAATACTCGTGTATAAGTTAACCGCCGTCTAGGTCCTGTAAACTGGTTTCACTAGCTTCCGACTAAATGATCACCTTTGTCAAACAAGTCTGTGGTATAGTAATGCTAAGACATTCTATCCACATCTACAGTACTAACCAAAACATACAAGGAAAACCACCATCTATGGTGGTCGAGTGCGCAACTTTAACTACCACAATCAACAGTGGCCAAGTTGCACAACTCCAACAACTACAAAAGGATCCAATCGTGTTCAAGATACACGATTCTCAAATCCAGGGAAGACTAAATCGTTAATTAGTCAAACAACTTAATCAAAATTCATAGAATTCATACTAAGTATGAAATTGTCGTCCTCCATACACCTGCATCCTGCTTACTCTAAGTTGATGATATATCAATCATCACAACGACAATGATCATCGTATGACATCATGTCACTACAATATCAATACTCTCGTCGTAACCAACCTTAGAATATACACAGGCGTCTTTGGCTGATCTAAATAGATCATATATCCACAACAAGGATATTTACTTTCAACAACTATCGCATTCCATCATCGATAATCGATGCATAATTTCAAAGGTTCATCTCTCTTTTTTTTTCAAAGAGTTCTGGATCCTTCTCAAGGAGAAATACTGGGATAGATAAATATCCCTTCCAATATCTCCTATAATTACAATTTACATTCTTCCAATTTCAATAGTTTTTTTTTTTTTTTTTTGCAACACTGATACCAACAAAATTATCACTCATATGTAATATTCGAAACCAGAACTAATTTCCGCAATCATTTCGATCGCCTACTCCACTTGCCTAAGCAACAACAAGGCTAGGAGTTCATCCGAAACTACTTCCGATTGCTCTCGGATTATACGCACATCCGAAAGACATATCGTACCATACTTCCAACAATTTGACCATCCATAAGGATATGTCTACAGTAAAAGTATGTATATCAAAATCTAAGGGTATCCCTTGACTTCTCAATTATTGGTCCACATCTCATCTGATGGTAGAGATACCACCGACCCACAAGTCGATGTAAAGGACCCTTCTAATCCAACTGAGAATGTTCTAGACAAAGATACCTGTAAACTACACGTATCTCTCAATATATTAATCCAGAGGGTAAAACTAGAGTAATACCCTGAACGATCAAATATCTGTTGATCTGATCCAAAAAGGCTCCACACAGGTCTCGGCCTTTCTCCGAAGAGAAAAGATCATATTCAACAGTCCGCGACAAAGCGGTCGCATTTCAATTTAATGCCTCGGATTTTTTTCCTAGATTATCTAATCTATCCCTTAATCCTACGAGCTGCAACTATAGAATACTGAATAAATACGACCATCGTCGTATACTCTCTCCTCTGTACTAATCAAATCACATCTGGAGGTAACTGTTGTTATCTGCTGAATCTTCTAAGATGTCTTCTGCTGATGTTGCTTCTGTGTTGATCTCTACTGAAGGGGAGTATCAAGGAACTCCAACCACGCCTGAGGTAGTAGGTTGTTGTTGTTGAGATAAGATCTTCTCGCGATCTCTGATCGACGGTGCATCATCCTCCCGGAATACCATCGATAGTCTTCAACTGAATCTTCAAAGTACACCTCCTCCACTGTACTGGTTGCTCAACAATAGCAATAGCTGAACTGCTCCAACCGATATTCTGGCTTCACGTGTCTTCGTGATCTGCACTGCACGCACACAATCCCTTCGGAGTCTTTGTTCTGATTTTTTTTTCTGATATCCACAAGAACCTTCTGATGATCTACGATTGGTCTTCTATAATCGGAAAGTAGCCCCATCGCGATTCGCTTGCTTTTTGTCCAACATTCGGAGGCTTCTTACTCCAATATCTCACTTGCTATGTCTGCTTATCGATCTTCATCTCCTAAACACTTGTACGGAGTCATTCCTAAACTCCTGTCTCAATCCAACGTCTTCCAGCAGGATCTGGTAGAAGATCCCGGCATCCTAATCTAACTATAAGACAATAACTCTGGATGACTTAAGTCATCCTTCCATCTTCTTGAGCTATTAGGTGGTAGTAACCTCTGCAAGTCTCACGACTCTGCACAGTACATTATTACTGACCGATCACCCTTTCTTGAAGCTCAAGAATTCCTTACAATGCGTCACTAAAAGTGACACGGGGAAATACTCTCTTTCAACATCACTAATCCATGATCAAGTGATATATTATTTCCCGAAGATTTTTTTTCTGCATTTATCACCAAATACCGGCTTGACCCCGATAATGGTATGCAAATAACTCTACTTTCTCGGTATAACATGAGTTAAGTACTCAAAAGTACTCTCAAAATTATATCCTAAGACACGAACAACTGTGGATAAAATCCCTAAGAAACTCCATAACCTAGCCTTCCGCTATCCGTGATCAACAATAGTCTACTGTCTGCTCATTACCCATGTAATGATCCGACTAGCACAGTTAGTGGAAATCTCTAAGACTGTAGTCTCTGATTTCCATAATAAATGTGACGACTTGGCCCCTGTTTTCCGACTCGGTATCAGTCGGCTCTCAAAGGTAAATTACCTTCTCGACACAGGTTCAAAACTCACAGACTCAACAGGTCGTTTCCGTGGTCAACACATACCACGGTTACGAACAATAACCAACAAACTACAGGTTATTCCCTGTTATAAGCATCTAAATGCATAGGCAATAAAACTGGGAGTATAAACACTAAGGTAACTCCGGTTGGTCGTCTCGGTGGACGACCTCTACTAAAAGTCTACACAGGTGTCATAACTCTATTGTATACACCTACTGATCAAGTTTAGATAAATATCTACTAAACCATAAGTTTTTCAGGAATTCTTACCTCGTGCTGCTTGGAGCTCAGGCCGCTGTCCATCTCATCTCAGAAAACCAAAACCGTATAAATCGACTCCCGAGAACCCAAGACTCGACTCAAAAACAACATAACATGGCATCGCAGAACCTTGGGCTCTGATACCACTAAAATTGTCACGCCCCGAGAGCATGCCGAACCGAAAATCAAACGGACGGCACCTCCCCTGTACGTGGCAACATTTCGGATTAATACAAGGCCCGTAGGCCCACAATGACAACAATATATAAAAATATATCAACCACAACAATATATATAAATCAAAACAACTACACACAGCGGAAACGATACAACAACAACAATACATCCTACACATGCATACCGGTATGACTAACACCATAACATAAAGAAAAATCTCGACAAAACCCGCACCAACATGCGTACATCACATAATACATAACATCACGAAAATACCGAATACATAACACGGCGGACGGAAGACCCAAAACCCAAAAACACGGGAGCCTCGGAGGTGAGATGAGACGATGTCAGCTGGCGGTGCTCCAATGTCATCACGAAGTCTTCCACCTGTTACCTGGGCGACAGAAAACCCAGGGTCCGCGAGGGGTGGTGAGTAAAACTCAGCAGGTAATAGAAAACATGTATATATGTCATATCACATGTATTTCGACAACATACTCTAGAAGTACAACAGGTATATCAGCATAGTATATAAAATACAAGCCTATACCGCCTAATGAATGAACAATATAAAACATGCGTATACTAAGTCCGCACGCTACTCGATCCAACTCGAACATATATCCAAATATATATATATATACAACAGAAGAGTAGATCAACTCAAAAATAAACTCTAACTACGTCAAGGTATCTAGTGGTCTATCCAACACATACCAAAGATCCGACACAATCAGATATAACATATGTAAGAAACATGCATGAATATGATGTCCACAAATGCAAGAAGCATAGTACAAACAAATGCAACATCACAATAATCAGATATATATATATATATAGATCAGATCCATATATATATATTAATCTCAACCATCCATATATATATATATATATATATACATATATATATATATATATGGTAATATGCAAAACGCCATCGATACGGTAATGCAAAGATGCATGGTCATGTCGGCTCACCCTAAAGCTACCACGACCCGGTGGCCTCGGTGGCTCGAGCATGACAACGCCCAACTCAACACCAACCACTACTCTCGAGTGGCCGAGGGGCGATGATCGAGTAGCATATAAGCGTAAAGAGCAAGCTACACGATGGGGTCCTCGGCTGGTCACTCCGACAAATACTACACCCATGAGTGGTCGAGTACCACACACGCAGGACTACGACGCAAATCCAACTACCACCGCCTATAGTGATAGGACACCTCAATGCTCGCCTCACACGGGTGACTCCTCCCATGAGTAACCGTGGAGGCGGGATGACCGCGACACTCAACCACAAGGGAGACCTCGTCGCCGCGTGCATGTAAATGCATGAATGCAATGTCTCACATACCGACATCCACCATAGACTCTGCTCTAGCAGAATCATACTAACTAGATCTACGACTCTATCCCAGAGAGAGTCGTGACTAATCGATCATAATACTCTCTATCCCTGTAGAGAGTCATACCAATCTAAGCGACACACTCTCATCCTCAGAGAGTTGTACTCAACTAATGGACACACTCTCTATCCTGTAGAGAGTCGTACTTATCTGATTATAACAAGCTAGGACCATCGGTCCGTAGCGATACCCTAAGTATCATTCCTCTGACCATTTACACAATACATGTTCCGTGGTAACATACAACCTAAGGGTACTAGAACTAATCCTAGGTTAAAGACATTATCTACCTACGGATGACCTTTTTACCCAAAGTACAATCAGGTTGTCATCCTGACCTTACTATTTGCACTTAACTTAAACAAATTCTAAGTTATTTACATCATCTATATGTATAACTCCTAATCATGATAAAATAAACATGATATCAACAATGGAGTTAATACGAGAAGATCAAGCATACGATAAAAAGAACATGGTCAAGGTAATAAACACCTAACATGCTCATATCAATGACTAAATCAATGAAAAACAACTACCCTGACTGTAGGAGATTACCCACCGCTTGTAGACACCAATCGCCTTCACGCTCATGAATATCCGCCTCAGATCATGTCCTCGCATAATATCGCAACATTTATAGTATGCAAGCATACAACGAATGATCGATTCGAGTCCTACATCGACTTCAAGATCTCGATCAACTAATTGAATAGTTTCTTCCATTATCTTTTAATCGTAATACCAACTATCAATTTAATAATAGTTAATCAAACTAAAATAACGATCCATAGAATTTACCTAGTTTCAAAGCTATGGTAAAAGCTTGATCCAAATTCAAATATCCTCCTCCCTAGCACAGCTTCCTGCTTCAATTCAAAGTATCACATCTGCGTCCAAACAGCCAATCCAAATCAACTCGTTGAACTGCAACAACTCAATTACATTGGAGGCAAAGCCCAAATTCCAAAAATCCTATGCCCGAAATTACACAAAGATTCACATTTCTTTCAAATCTACCAAACTCGCTTCCTTAATCCAACCCACAAATCAATGGCGAATCTTACTGCAATAAGAGATGTGTAGGTTATCTGAAAATATTGACCCACAAACCTAAGCCTCGATCCGTCGCCTAGAATCACCACTGCCCAACGGCATCCTAAACTGGATCGGTCAAGCAGCAGCAGCAGAGAGCTATAGAGATGCACCATGATGGAGGAAGAATAAGGCAGAGAGTACCGATGGTAGCAATCGATCGATGCCTTGGTTGACGGCAGCGTCGATCGAGTGATCGCCAAGTGGAGGTCTCCCGTGATGCAACGACAGCGAGTGAAGCTCGTAGCGACAGAACAACAATCCCGGGCGGCTGGGTAGAGGTGTTCATTGAGATCTCCGGCGACGAAGCCGCAGTAAAAGGGCAAATGATCGAGGAAGACGAGTCGGCAAAGAGAAATAGAGGAAGCCGACAATCGAAGAGGTCGGCGGCATCGCGTGATCTAGCTCCGCCGGTGGTGATGGAGCAGCGACCACAACGACGATGCCACCGTGAGATCGCGCGTTGAAGAACCAGAGGAGAAAAGATCCAGATCCGGCGATGGAGCGAGCTCGAGATGCCAGCCTCTTCAACTCGCGGCGGCGACGCGTTAGGGCACATCAAGCGGGCTTGGCGATGGGGTGCAGCGACTATAGTGGTCGGCTCGTGAGGGAGAGGCGGCAGTGAGGAATCGCGCGAGACGAAGGATCGGGAGGGAAAGAGAAGAAGTCGGCGACGGGAAAGTGAGGAGAAGAAAACGGCCGATCGGGGAAATGGGAAAAACGGAAGAAATATAATAGGTTTTTTTTTTTTAATTAAATCTATTAATTCTTAGCCGATAGTCTAAACAGGCTTTATAAAAGCTTATTCATTTTATCTCCATGAAGTATCCATAGAACCTCCGTTTAAATCCAGAAAAATTTCTAAAAATTCCTGAAAAATTCCACAAGATATTTTATCAATTGACGAGGAATATTTTATTTTATATTTTTTTTTTTTCCGGTATTTTACAGCTTTTATTTGTAGGGCCAAAGAGGAACCAACTATTAATTTTATTTGTCAAAAAGTAAGGTTGACAGGATAATAAAATTAATGGGTAAAACCTCCTCTTACAAATGTAGAATTCGTATACGTCCACACTGCGTGGCATGCGATATTCTCGGTGTTTTGAGGTGTTGGTTGATTTCGAAATTTTATTGTTTGAGGAATCAATAATTTTTTGAAATCTAAAGTAATGATCTATGTGATTCTTAGGATTTTCAAAATTGACTTTCAGTCCACTTACTGTGATAACTAAAGGAAATAAACTTACTGTATCCAAATAATATTGATTGGAAAAGATTCTAGATATTGTCTTATTTGCTAAGGAGTACAAGTATGCACTCTTCAAAGAGTGTCCTCAAGCCATCATTGCTCAAAAGGGTTTCTACTTCTAAGTCGAAAGGAAAGAAGAAGAAGAAACAAGGTGAAGCAAAGATGGTGGGAGGATCTCAGGGAAGAGTGAAGAAGCCGAAAGGCAAGTACTTCACTTGCAAGCAGGATGGACATTGGAAGAAGGACTGTCTCAATCCAAAACAGAACAAAAGTATATCTTTTGGACTAGTCATTGAAACATGATTAGCGGTGATATCTACCGGCACCTGGTGAGTTGATACGGGAGCCACTAATCATGTCTGCAATAATTTGCAGGGGTTCCAGGAAACCCGATGACTAGCTAAAAGGGAGATTACCATTTACTTGGGCAATGCCATGATGGTGGCGGCTATTGCAGTGGGAGAAGTTTTATTTATCTCTTGAGAATAATAAAACTTTGGTTCTGGAAAATTCCCTTTATGTACCTTTATTTAGAAAGAATTTAGTTTCAGTTTCTAAATTATTATGGATGGATATTCTATTTCTTTTAATGACAGAGTTGTTATAAAAAGGAATAGGGAGAATATCTATTCAGGTACATTGAAAGGAAATTTGAACCAAAACCTCCCACGATGCAAATTGAAGTTAATAACTCATCTTCTAATTCCAATAAGAGAAAAGAACCTTCGAAGATGAACCAAACATATCTTTGGCTTCTTAGGCTTGGTCACATTAACCTAAGCAGAATTCAAAGGTTGATAGTTGATGGACCTTTGGGTTCATTAGTGGTGGAGGATCTCCCAACCTACGAATCTTGCTTGGAGAGTAAGATGACCAAGATGTCTTTTTAAGGCCAAGGGGTATAGAGCCAAAGATGTGTTAGAAATGGTTCATTCTGATTTGTGTGGTCCTATGACTATCTAGACAAGAGGTGGTCTTGAATATTTCGTCTCTTTTATAGACAATTATTCAAGATATGGATGACACTACGATCTGATCGTGGTGGTGAGAACCTCTTGGGAGAGTTTAGGAACTACTTATCAGAGGTTGGGATTTAATCCCAATTGACTGCACCTGGCACACCCCAGCAGTACGGTGTAGCAGAGCGAAGGAATAGGACTCTTATGGAGATGATTAGATCGATGATGAATTATTCTGACTTGTTTTATAGTCCTAGAGATCAGAGAGTGATCGTTAACACGAACGCCAAATTTCTAGAGGAAGACTATGTGATAAGCCACAAGCCCAAGAGTAAAATTGTTCTGGAGGAGTTAAAAGGGAAGTCACTTCTTTAGTACCACCGGTACAAGAGGATATACCACATGTCACTGCACCGCGTGTCACAAAAGGATACACAGATGATACCTCATCGTAGTGGGAGGGTTGTTAGACAGCATCTTAGATTCATGTTTTTGGGTGAATCTTCTGATTTGGTCCCTAGCAAACATGAACCTGATCCCTAGACATACGACGAGACAATCCAAGATATAGATACAGCATCTTGGCAAAGTGCAATGAATACTGAGATTGAATCCATGGATTCAAGTCAGGTCTGGGAGCTCTTATGCATAGCAGCTCATATGGATTATAAGGTGTGGCACATGGATGTCAAGACAGCTTTCCTTAATGGAAGTCTTGAGGAAAACATCCAAATGAAGCGACCAGAGGGATTCATTGCTAAGGGCAAAGAGCATCTTGTATGTAAGCTTAATCGGTCCATTTATGGATTGAAGCAAGCTTCGAGGTCTTGGAACATCCGTTTTGAGGGGGTAAATCAGTCTTATGGATTTATTCAAAGTCTGGATGAGTCTTGTGTATACAAGAGATGTGACGGAAACGTAGTGGTATTTCTTGTACTATACGTAGATAATATTTTGGTAGTTGGCAACAATATCAGAGTGTTATCAGACGTAAGGGTATGGTTGTCCAAACAGTTTTGAAGGACTTGGGAGAAGTGGGTCACAACCTTGGGATTAAGGTTGTTGTGCTTATCCCAAGCTTCATACATAGACATGATTTTGGATCGTTTTAGCATGCAGAACTCCAAGAAGGGTTTTCTACCTTTCAGGTATGGAGTTACTTTATCTAAGGAGATGTGTCCTAGATCATCTGAGGTGATAAAGGAGCTGAAGGCGGTTCCTTATGCTTCGGCAGTATGAAGCCACATGTATGCTATGTACGAGACAAGATATCTGCTTTGTCGTGGCAATGGTTAGCAGATATCAGAGTAATCCAGGACAGGGACATTGGACTGCGGTAAAAGCATATATTATAGTGCCTGAGAAGGACTAGGGATTATATGCAAGTTTACCGGGCAGACCAATTACTCCCTGTGGGTTGCATGGATTGCTATTTCCACTCAGATAGGGATAACAGTAAGTCTACCTCAGGTTTTGTGTTTACTTTAGGAGGTGGAGCTATTGTATGGAGGAGTGCCCAACAGAAATGTGTGGCGGACTCCACCATGGAAGCTGAGTATGTGGCAGCCTATGAGGCAGCCAAAGAAGTTGTGTGGCTCAGGAACTTCCTGATGGACTTAGATGTGATTCCTGGTTTGTTAACTATCACACAATTAATTGTGATAATAATGGTGCAGCAATGCAAACTCAAGGAACCACGAGCCCATAAGGCTAGTAAACACATAGAGTGCAAGTACCACCCGATACGAGAATCGTAAAGGAGGTAGAAGTTGTCGCGCTAGATTGCATCGAGGATGACCGTAGACCCTTTCACTAAGGCCTTCTAGCGAGAGCTTTGATAGGCATGTGGAGGGAAGGGGAATCAGCGATGATGAAGATAGTCTTTAGTATAAGTGGGAGATTGTTGGGATGTATAATCAAAGCCTAGCTCTTTGATGAACATCTTTATTTCAAATAAGAATCACATGATCATTGTTTGCATATTTTTATATATGTGCATATTGTCTAATACTTTACATTGTAGATAACATGGTGCTTGAGTGTGGCACAGAAGATCATGTTATCAGTCCCTTGTAGAGTATAAGTAGAGGCTCACAACCAAGATGGTTTTGGATAAACCATTGGCATGGTTGTAGTGTAGCTTGGTATTATTTTTTCTTGAACATAAAGTTACACTAGTACACTTAGGTGTATTGAGCAGGACCGACATAGAGGTGATTCAATTTATTGCTGACTACATAATTGAATCGGACCTCGGATATTATGTTGTACATGCTCTTAATCCCGATATAATAACGGGCACATGTACTTAGTATTTATTTCTTTGATTTACAAGAGGGTGAGATTTCTATGGATTAAATCAATATGCCCAGTAAGTTGGGAAATGATATTATTTACATGGTGTGTCGTTGATTATAGGAGGAATCCGTGTCCTATGTATTAGGTTGATGATGTCCCCTTGAGGAGCTCATAAGGTTCATCATGTAAACCCTGCAGGTTAACTTAGTCAACATGATGATAAGGTTGAGTGGTACTACTCGAGAAGTTAGATGTTAATTAATTGATGGTCAGTAAATCAATTAATTGACGGACATTCGATATCTTAAACACGGGGAGATGGATGTACAAATAATATAAGGAGCCCATATTAATTTATGGGGGTTGGTGAGGTAGTTCGATGATGATCCTCTAGTGGAATGGAACATCATTGATGGATCAAGTTTGTGTGGTTTCGATCCATCGGGTGACCAAGATCCAACTCCTCCTCATGGTCCCTATCGTAGCCTAATATAAACCTCATGAAGTCTAGATCAAATGATGGAAAATAAATCTCTAGATCCGACGGTTGGGATTAAATCTCTAGAACCGACGATGGAGATTAAATCTCTAGATCCGACGGTTGGGATTAAAACCCTAGAACCGACGGTTGAGATTAAATCTCTAGATCCGACGGTTGGGATTAAATCCCTAGAACCGACGGTTGAGATTAAATCTCTAGATCCGACGGTTGAGATTAAAACCCTAGAACTGATGGTGGAGATTAAACCAAGGCCTAAACCCAACTCTATATATAAGGCTTATTGGGTTGGGCGGCAAAGATAATGGATGGTTTAGGGGATTAGGGTTTGCTTCCTTTGGAGGCAAGAAACCCTAGTTGGTTTAGAGTGGGTGACTAGGGTTTGGGAGCAAAGGTGGGCGACAACAAGTGGAAGATGTTCTTCTTATTCTTCTTAAGGCATGACCGGTCCCTTCCTTCTACCCTCTACCTTGGTCGGTCCACACTCTATCCTTCTTCCCCTCTTCCATGGCCGGCACATAGAAGATGGTTTTCAAAGAGATTAGGGTTTTGCCTTTCCTTTGGTTGGGCGGCAAGAAATCCTAGGTTAGAGTTTGATTGGGCGACTAGGGTTTGGAAATTGGAGTGGGCAGCAACTATAGGAGAGGTTCTCTTCTTCTTCCTAAGGTGTTGCCGGGACCTATCTCTATTTCCTCTACCTTGGTCGGCGCTCAACTCATTCCTCTTCTCCTCTTTATTTCATCTTGGCCGGCGGCACTAGAAGCTAGGGTTTGTCCCTAGTTTGGTTCCTTGGTGGTTTCCATTTTGTTCTCTCTATTCTTGGGGCCGGCGGCATCAATCCTTTGTGGATTGGTGGTTGGCTCAAGCAAGAAGGGAAAGAGAGTTCTTCTTTCTTTGGATTGAAGAAGACCTAGGAAGCTTTAACTTGTGGAGGATCTTCGCCCACACGAAGTCTACAAGGAGGTTAGGACATACGATAGAAGATCAAGAGGTATAAAAGTTTTACAACTTTTATTATTGTTCTTTGCATGTTCTTATTGATATGCTAGCTTATGTTCTTTATGTTAGTATGTATTGATTATACTAGTTTACATTTGCATGTATTTGTATAATCATGGACCCCGAAGATAAACACAAAAATCGGCAATCCGTCCGTCGTCTCTTTTACGGCTAACCGACTAGAAGAGTTGTGTTGCTTGAACAACTAGTTTGTTCAAGCGATCGCTCGTGTCGTTAGCACGACGACGAATTGGTTGTGCTTAGGAAACTCATCCAATCCGGATTAGTTTTCATTTGTTGAAAATTTTAATCCGGGGACATGGGAGCCAATGAGCCTCCGAGGAATAGCACGTTGCTAACACGGAGGGGGTCTAAAATCTCCCCTGGGTTCAGAGGACCCCCTCGCTGTCTTGCCAGCGTGTCCGGGACATAGTCTCCCCCGTGATTTACCCTCCCTCTCGCCAATAGCCCTGGGACGGATGGCAGGGGGATGCTAGTTGGGCAGATTCCCAACTTTTAAGATAGTATCACATTTACAGTCATCCGATCTCCATTTGATTTACGAGATTACTCAATAAATAAGAAATATACAATACTTCACTGGACGACGTTCTTCTTCGATGAACACTGTGACTCAATCCCTAAATTCGTCGGGGTCACCACCGGCATCGTTGTTGCCATCTGACTACAAATCTATCAATTCATGATTAGATCCCGTCCGAATTACGATCGAATTCCGACTAAATTATGGTTGTCAGCACTGCGTCTGCAATCACGATCGATCCTGATCATGACTCGATCAGAATCCGATTACGATCCAATCGAACTCCGATGTTGAGCGGAATGCAATCGGATTTTGGTCGAATTCCGATCGGAATCCGAGCGAAAGGCGGCGGTGCTGAGCTCAATTGTTCTCCGATAAAAAACACTGTTCATTTCTCATTTACTGTATTTGCTCGAACGATAACGAAAGTTACTGTACATCCTCGTTTTCACGTACGAGTCGCACGACACAAGTAGTGTATATATATATATATATATAGAGAGAGAGAGAGAGAGAGAAAAAAAAGATACACTACGTACCTTACGCTGAGCTCCCGTGCGCTCCACGTGAGTTTCACGCGTGCTGTCGGAGTCGTTGCCGCACCGTCCGACCCCCTCTGGCCGTCGGACTGGGTGCGATCGACGCGCAACTCACCGATAGTCCGGTGGGGCGAGTTTTCCAGTCGGTTAGCGCCCGAAATCCGACACTAAACAGTCAAAAATTATCAAAGATCGCGGTCGGTAGCGGCACGCCCACTGCCGCTCGCAATCGGGCTAGATTCCAACTGAATTGTGGCAGGAATTCAGCGCCGGATAGCCGACGTCGGCTGTCGGTCCATCCGTCGCCGAATTCTGGCCGCGATTCGATTGGAATCCGACCCGAATCGCGGCTGAAATCGGGCGCTCGATTCTGACGGTTGATTTCGGTCGAATCACAGCCGACCGAGTATAGCGGACAGACCGGCATCAGTTGTCGGTCCGTCCGCTATCGGATTCCGATCGTAATTCAGCCGGAATCCGACCTGATCGCGGTCGACAATGGGTGCACCACTGCCGCCCACGATCTTTGGTAATTTTTGGTCGTTTAGCGACGGATTCCGGGCGCTAACCGACCGGAAAACTCGCCCCGCTGGACCACCGACGAGTTGCGCATCAATCGCGCCCAGTCCGACGACCATAGGTGGTCGGACGGTGCGGCGATGACGCCGACAACGCGCGTGGGTCTCGCGTGGAGCGCACGAGCGCTCAACATAAGGTACATAGTGTATCGCGATTATATATATATATATATATATATAGTACCTTTGCTACCCGATTTCTGAACTTGTCGGGGTCACCGTCCAGACGACCGAATCCTGGTTGGATTTCGACCAAATTTCAGTCACCAACACCGCGACCGATTTCGATCGTAATCTTATCGAAATTCGACTGCGATTCGGTCGCGATCCAATCGGATTGGAGTCCTACTGGATTGTGGTCGAATTCCTATTGGAATCGGGCGCCAACGATCACAAGTCGACAGGATTTCGACTACTATCAGATTGAAATTCGATCGCAGTTCAGTCGACACCGGAGTCTGACCAAATACCAACGTCGCGATCCCAATCGCGGTCGTGGCATTGACACCCACAATTCATCGGATTCCGACTACAATCTCACCGCGGTCTGTCCAAGCTTAAACGTCGGCTAGACCGCGACCAGATTCTAATCGGATTGCGGCCAAAATTTGGACGCTCGATGGCGATGTCGAGCGACCAAGGACAGAGAGAGTGTTAAATACTGAAAAAATTTAAAATATTAAATTAAATGGCCAAAGAATTAAGGAAATAATTCTGAAAATTTTTCGGGATTTTTAGAGAATTTTAAGAATTTTTCCGGAATTTTTCTGGATTTAAACGGACTTCGTACGAGATTACTACGGGGATAAAATAATTAGGCTTTATTTAAGGGGTATTAACTTAAACCGGAAACCCTGAGTTTCTATTTTTCTAATTTCTTTTTATTTCTTTTCCCCGCCGCGCCGCAACCCCTATTCCTCCTTCGGTTTCTTTCCTCGCCTGGCCGCCCGCTGACACAAAGTGACGCGCCCTCTTCTTCGCCGGCGACGCCTTTCCTCGAGCCGACGCCGTCCATAGTCGCAGCCCTTGTTTGTGTTCCGCGGCTTGCCGACGCGAGCTCGCCTGGCCCACCGCGGATGCTGTAGAGCTCCCCCTCCGCCCTCGACGCTGAGACCGGTTGTTCCTCTGCGAGCGCCGGCAACAACGCCCTTCCCCAGCACGCCTGCAGCCATCGGACCGCCGCCGTTTCTTCCCCTTCGCTGTGATTTCTGGCCGGAGGAGACTATTAGGGCATCGGCAGGTCCTCGTTCCGGTGAACCGAGCGGTTTGGGGGAAATTCCATCGCAGGTATAACATGAACTAGTTTCTTCCTTGCCTGCCGATTGTTTGATTTCTGTATTAGGTCGGCTGTGAAGGTGGCGGTGAGTTGGCACCGGGAAGGCCGTGAATTGTGAAGTGGAGTGTGGGTTGGTTGTGAAAGGGTTGTCGATGGATTGGTATTGGCCGAAGCTTGGTAAGCTTGATCTATCTTCTCTTGTTATTAGCTGTAAGTTGATAGATTATGGGTTTGGCTGTGAGATTTAAGATGGAAAAATTGGTAAGTTCAGATATGGGTGTTAATAAATGCATAATATGTTGTTAATTTGCTTAATGGTCGATAGGGATTGATGCGGAGGATTAATTAGGTTAAATGGCATAACTAGATCAATCTGGTTGACCGGGATTTTATTAAGCATTTGGGTTAATTGGTATAAGTCCGAAATCGACTTACGATTTGATTTGACAGTGGATCGTATTTTTTGTGCGTAACTATAGTTATCTTTGTATCAGATGTGTTTGATCACGCGAGGCGGTGTTCACTATCGTGACGATCGATATTTTATCAAAGTGTATTTTGACTTGTCTTTTTGATATAGTCATGTTGATATGCTAGATAGTTATAACTTGCAATAGTTTTCATGTTTATCTACCTTGCATGTTATTATGCCTATTTGACACATGCATTTGATCAGTTTATAGTTATACTTTCCCTGTTTTACTTGGATCATGTATGTGTACCTTTTTATTGTGCATATTATTCGGATACGTATGTTAGTTGGTATTACATGCTTTAGTGTCATGCACCATCTTGCATGATTGCATGCTGGCTGGACGGGGTTCCATTATTGTTGAGCCCGCAACCAGTTACATGGCCTGCACACACTGCCACTCATGAGTTAGTGGTACATCAGGAGGGTGTGTGCAGTTGCTCTGTCAGGCTCCGCTGGTCCGCTCATAGGTAGCGATGAGGCAACGTGGTAGCGGGCAGGGATCCCTCCTCTGGTCTATGACACCGGGAGATGAGAGCTTAGCTTCCCCACTCTGTTTGGGGCAGGAGGATAGGTGTACTCCGATAGCATCCTGTCCACTCGGTCACTCAGGAGCAGTGATGGCAGAGTGCACAGTTGTCATAGCCCTACCCACTCGGCTTTACCATCGCGTGTGAGGCGGCTGACTGGCGTCAGGGGTGACCATGTCATTTGTACGGCATGCACTTTGCACGGATTGCATTTGTATTGTGTTTGCTGCATTATTGTATTGATGCCTTGGATGTTGCATATGATTGCCATGCATACATGATACATATTTGTATATGGTGATGACTCTTATAGTAGGGCACATGCTCCTATATCAGGGTAGGAGATTCATGTGAGTACAGTCCTTTTGCATTTATTTATTGCTTACCCTATATGTGAGACTATACTGACATGATTTTTATTGTTAGCTATATCTTACTTTGCATATCGACTATACCCGCTGAGTTCTTTGAACTTATCCCGTGGTTTTATTTTTTTTTATTTCAGGATGAAGCTGTCAGGAGAGTCCAGTTGCCATATTCCCCCCCTCGCAGTGATAGTTTCTTAGTTGTTTGAGTTATGGTTTGAATTTTGTATAGAAGATATGTTTAGGCTTGGAAATGGATTTATGTACTCGTGGATTTTTGGGGTTCTTGTGGACCATTGGTCGGATCTTATTTTGATTGGTTTGGTTGGGTATTCTGCTCGGATGGCGTAAGGGTAAGTCTAGTTAGTGTAGACTTTTGTTTACCTAGATTTGTTGGCCGAGGCCTTATTATTATCTGTGTTGTTTGATTCCATTAGGTGTTGACCGATGTATAGTGGTCATGTAGGTCTTGTATAAAAATTGGTATTGTCACCCGTACAGGGGAGATGCTGTCGGATTTTCGTCTGGCGGAGACTCCCTCGGGGCGTGACAATTTATTTGGTATCAGAGCGTAGGTTTCCGAGTTCCTTAGGGTCTTTGGGTATATGGAGTTCGCCAAGTTTGGCAGGTTAACTGGGTATTTTCGGAGTTGTGCGGATTTCCGACGATTTTTATGTTTCGGAAATTCGAGGTATTATGGACAAGGTCAATATGGGGGATTTGGCGGCGACAGGACATCTCCAGACAGCTAACAGGTAAATACATTCTAGAAAATTTTCTAGATTTAGTACATATTTATATTTGGTTATGCGGTGATATCATGTTTTATCTAGTATTGTTTTAACCTGAATATCTGTTGGACAATTAGATTTTTAGGTTGCTGGTTTATAGATAGCATTTGGTTATTAATTGTTATTACTGCTATACGTAGCTAGTTATCATTGTGATATAAATGATAAGATATTATTGGTAGATGTTTACCTCTTAGGATTTGACTAGCATTAGGATTATTAGACTAGTTGAATAATATGACTAAGATGGATAAATTCGTAGAAGGCATGATGACATGATTACAGCTTATGTAGTTTAGAGTATATATAAGCATCTGATGCTGTATTTAGTATTGCCTTGATTTTGATCTGGCATGACCCTTTAGTTATACCCTAATTAATTTCAGCCATTGATTCCCATTAGTAGGACTATACTGTCGTTTATTAGACAGCTTGTTATATGTTTATATGGTTATGTGTTTTGTGGTGGATACCATAATTAAGACTGGTAGAGGTAGAATAACTTAGATGAGGTTATTCTGTAGGAGCGGATCTCAGGAATGAAACAACATTAGTGGAACCCTAGGTGTTGGAACCCTAGGCGTAATAACCGGATGTGCATATTGATATGTGATTACCCATTTACTGTTTCAGTGATATGGTGATCGGAGGTCGAATGATTAGGATTCGATTAATCCTTACTATATCTCCCATTCTTGGTTGAGAGAGAGAGTCTGCAGTAGAGTCTCTCTATAGGTAGGTGCTTTGTATACATGTGGTCTCTCATGCATGGTTGAGATGACCTACTGCAAGATATATTCTTGCGTTATTCATTCGGAGTTGGTGATAATCGGATTTGTATGACATCTGTAGCTAGATAGCTACTTTACAGGTTAAGTAACCACGAGATCTGTTCGTGGTAGCATGTTGTAGCATGCATGATTGAGCTGGTAGGACGATATAATTTGGGATTAACCCTCTTGAAGGGCTTGATAGTAGACTTGTGGTCCTTATTGGCCTTGATAGGCATTTTCTGTTAATTGGGACGAAATCCTATGAGTAATCGTCTCGACGTGGTTATTGGAGGACTTATGATTTTGATCGACTTTGATAACCGATCATGTTAGAAGGGTTGGAACGCTAGATTTAACCATCTCGACTTATTTATTTATAAGTCGATGATCTTTACCGGCTTTGGTAAACATTTGGTATTAGAGGTGTTGAAACCCTCGCTTGATCGCCTCAATGGGCTTAATTGTAGATCGATGATCCTTATCGATTTTGATAGATGTTCTATGCTAGATATATTGGATAACCCTAGGTTTAACAACCTAGGATAATCGACTGCCCATGCGACCTATTAGTGGTAGTATGCTAGTGCGTGCAGTCAATAACTAGATATTTATATACTGCCTGTCTATCCACGAGTCTCATTCGTGGTAGCATGTAGTTGCGCGTAGACAGTGCTTAGCGTATTGATTGTCGACCCATGAGTACCGCTCATGAGCTCATGACGCTTCTCTTTTGTCACGAGAGCCACGAGGCTTTGTCGTGGTATCCGGATGTGCACTGCTTGTTGCAGTGGTTGAGTATGTTGCGGGTATATTTGTTATACTGCGGATCATGATAGTTGCAGACTGATATTGGTACTCTGAGGGTGGGGTAACTCTAGCTTGTCCCCTGTGACTTCCATTATGTGCATTATGATTATGCACTATTGTCTATACATCCACAGAGTGGTTGTACTTATCCCCTCCTCACTTATCCTCTAGGTTAACTGAGGGAGGACGTGTCCTGTTGACCTACCTTTATGTCGCTCAGAGAGTTCCTTGCCGTGCTTGTCCCACTGCATCGTCGAGATGCCGCTTTATTTACTTTATCGGTGTTGCATTTTATTATGCACTTTGGATTTTGTCGCAATTTGATTTGGTGTCACAAAACTATTTTACTTTGTTTGATATATGTTTAGTCGTGCATGCATGCAGTTATTGAAATACTTATATTTCTATAATTATTTTGAGGTTTTTACCAGATTTGGTCCATGGATTTCGGAATATTGTCACTAAGGGGCTCTTTTGTCATTTGGATGACGACTATGCCCCAGGACGTGACAATTTTATTGGTTTGTGGGTTTTGTGTTTCGAGGATTTGATTTCCCTTGGATTTTTGGGAGTTCTCGGGTTTTGGGACCAGAGGAGCTGAAGGATATCTCTGAGCTATAGGAAAAATATTGTCTTTAGTGGTTACTGTACTTTAATGGTTAGGAAAAGTATTGACTTAGTGAAATTGCCCCTACTCATTGTCGTGGACGAGTTCGACGACGTATTGATCTTGAGAAATCTAATGATGATTTCAGAGGTATGGATTCTTTAGAGGTGTCGACTGATGTCGAATTAGGAAGCTAGGAATATGACCTGCTAGTCATCCATTTGAAGGTCAAGGAGTAAACCCTCAGAGAATATCAGTCCCTGCTATTAGTGATTTGGTTATGGATAAGACGTGTATGCCTACACTGGTTCAGACGATGAAAGATCGTTTTACCTTATTATAGGAGGTGTTGTATGAGATATTTATTTGTCCCAGTAGTTTTCCAGAGAAGATCCGAAACTCTTTGTTAAAAGAGAGACGGACCTTTGAGGTTATGCATCGATTATCGATGATAGAATGCGGTAGTTGTGGAAGGAAATGAATATCCTTCATTGTGGATAGAGGATCTATTTAGATCAACTATAGGATATCGATGTATGCTCTAGGATTGATTTATGATTGATGGGTTGATATTGTAGTGACATGGTGTCATACAATTATCATGGTCGTTGTGATGATTGTTATATCATCAACCTAGAGTAAAGAGGATGCAGTTGTATAGCGACAACAATTTCATACTTGGTATGAATTGTATGAGCTTATGATTATCTTATTAGACTTAATGACGACTTAGTCGTCCAGGGATTTAGGAAGTCGTGTATTCTGGACACGATTGGCTCGGATTGTCGCTGATTGCGTAACTTGGCCACTGTTGAGGGTGGTAGTTGGAGTTGCGCACTCGGCCATCGTAGATGGTGATTTTTCAGGTATTGATATGATTATTACGATAGATATGGATAGGATGCTCTAGCGGTACTACATCGCTGACTGGTCGGACCAGGAAGATGATGGAATTTATTTGGTCTGAAGCTTGTGAAACTAGTTACAGGGCTCAGACGATGGTTGGCTTTTTATCCTAAGCTTACGACAGTTAAAGGACTGCGAGATAAGCCGTCATATATAATATAACGTGGACTTAGCAGTGATTATGTTGTTTTGTAGAGGTGAAGAGCATGAATGCTCATGGAGTTGGCTAGCTTTTGGATAGCTACTATAGAGTAGCTGGAACACGAACGGTTGTAACAAGGAAGTTTGGTCGCGATAGCCTTCCATGCACTTACAGAGTGTGTGTTAGAGTGGATTTAGGATGATAGATGGACTACTGTCTCGACAGGGAGGATAATGGTTTCTGAAGTTGCATTAGTTTAAGGAACAGATGCTTCAGGAAATTCCGATTCCGGAATGGAAGTGGAAGCGTATTATTATAGATGTTGTGGTGGGTTTGTCTAGGACACATCAAGGCCATGACGCGATTTGGGTAGTCATTGACCGACTAACCAAATCCGCGCACTTTTTAGTGATTTGGAAGACGAACTCTTTGGATTGTTTAATAGAGTTATATATTGTCGGGATATCATCAGATTTCATGGTGTTCCTTGAGCATTATATCAAATAGAGATCCCTGGTTCACGTCTCGGTTTTGGCAGAGTCGGAGCCTTAGGCATGCGGCCGCTTTTAATCTTGCATTCCATCCGCAGATAAATGGAGCGGCTATACTAGAGGATTTCTTTGGGGTCCTGTGTTATGGATTTCGGGGGCAACTGGGAGGACCAGTTGCTAGGACACATAGAGCTCAGCATGAGGCAGGGTTGGTATGTACTATCAGACAAAGGATGACCGAGACGCAGGATCGTCAGAATAGTTATGCAGATCGGAGACGGAGACCTCGGGAGTTCTCTATTGGTGACCAGGTATTCCTGCAAGTCTCACCCACGAAAGGAGTGAAGAGATTTGGACTCCGTGGTAAGCTAGCTCCTAGGTACATTGATCCGTTTGAGGTTTTGGAGAGGATCGGAGCAGTCGCTTACTGTCTAGTGCTACCACCGTACTTGGCTGGTATCCATGCTCTGTTTCATGTGCCCATGTTGAGGAAGTATGTGTCATACCCTACACATATTCGGTCAGGTGTGTCAGGTTCTATTCAACCTGATGCTACTTACGCAGAGGTTCCGGTACGGATTTTGGATTTCAAGGAACGACAGTTGCGGAACAAGGTTGTGCGACTTGTCAAGGTCGGGTGGAGTCACCACACCGACGAGGAGGCTACTTGGGAGCTCGAGGAAAAGATCAGAGCTCAATACCCCCACTTGTTTACTTAAGGTACGTGAGGTATATTTTCAATACTGGTGGTGTTTCTTACTCGTGCATTTGAGTAGGAAATTTGGGGACCAAATTTTAATTAGTGGGGGAGAATGTTAAATACTGAAAAAATTTAAAATATTAAATTAAATGGCCAAAGAATTAAGGAAATAATTCTGGAAATTTTTCGGGATTTTTAGGGAATTTTAAGAATTTTTCCGGAATTTTTCTGGATTTAAACGGACTTCGTACGAGATTACTACGGGGATAAAATAACTAGGCTTTATTTAAGGGGTATTAACCTAAACCGGAAACCCTAAGTTTCTATTTTTCTAATTTCTTTTTATTTCTTTTCCCTCGCAGCAACCCTATTCCTCCTTGGTTTTCTTTCCTCGCGCGACGCCAAGCCTTGCCGCCGGCTTCTTCTTCTTCGCGACGCCTTTCCTCGAGCCAACGCCGTCCATAGCCGCAGCCCTTGTTTGCGTTCCCGCGAGCTTGCGCGAGCTCGCCACCCATCGCAGATGCGAGCTCCTCCCTCCGTGGCCAAGCCGAGGCCTTGTTCCTCTGCAGCTGCGAATAACGCCCTTCCCGACGCTGCAGCCACCGGACCGCCGCCGTTTCTTCCCCTTCGCTGTGATTTCTGGCCGGAGGAGACTATTAGGGCATCGGCAGGTCCTCGTTCCGGTGAACCGAGCGGTTTGGGGGAAATTCCATCGCAGGTATAACATGAACTAGTTTCTTCCTTGCTTCGATTGTTGATTTCGTATTAGGCCTTGTGAAGGTGGCGTGAGTGGAGTGTGGGTTGGTTGTGAAAGGGTTGTCGATGGATTGGTATTGGCCGAAGCTTGGTAAGCTTGATCTATCTTCTCTTGTTATTAGCTGTAAGTTGATAGATTATGGGTTTGGCTGTGAGATTTAAGATGGAAAAATTGGTAAGTTCAGATATGGGTGTTAATAAATGCATAATATGTTGTTAATTTGCTTAATGGTCGATAGGGATTGATGCGGAGGATTAATTAGGTTAAATGGCATAACTAGATCAATCTGGTTGACCGGGATTTTATTAAGCATTTGGGTTAATTGGTATAAGTCCGAAATCGACTTACGATTTGATTTGACAGTGGATCGTATTTTTGTGCGTAACTATAGTTATGCTGTATGCAGGTTTCGGTCACGAGGCAGGTTCACGGTCGTGACGATCTGGTTCTTTTTGCGGATATTTTATCAGGCGGGTATTTTGACTTGTCTTTTTGATATAGTCATGTTGATATGCTAGATAGTTATAGCTTGCAATAGTTTTCATGTTTATCTACCTTGCATGTTATTATGCCTATTTGACACATGCATTTGATCAGTTTATAGTTATACTTTCCCTGTTTTACTTGGATCATGTATGTGTACCTTTTTATTGTGCATATTATTCGGATACGTATGTTAGTTGGTATTACATGCTTTAGTGTCATGCACCATCTTGCATGATTGCATGCTGGCTGGACGGGGTTCCATTATTGTTGAGCCCGCAACCAGTTACATGGCCTGCACACACTGCCACTCATGAGTTAGTGGTACATCAGGAGGGTGTGTGCAGTTGCTCTGTCAGGCTCCGCTGGTCCGCTCATAGGTAGCGATGAGGCAATGTGGTAGCGGGCAGGGATCCCTCCTTTGGTCTATGACACCGGGAGATGAGAGCTTAGCTTCCCCACTCTGTTTGGGGCAGGAGGATAGGTGTACTCCGACAGCATCCTGTCCACTCGGTCACTCAGGAGCAGTGATGGCAGAGTGCACAGTTGTCATAGCCCTACCCACTCGGCTTTACCATCGCGTGTGTAGGCGGTCGGCCGGGTGACCATGTCATTTGTAGCATGCACTTTTTGTATTGTGTTTGCTGCATTATTGTATTGATGCCTTGGATGTTGCATATGATTGTCATGCATACATGATACATATTTGTATATGGTGATGACTCTTATAGTAGGACACATGCTCCTATATCAGGGTAGGAGATTCATGTGAGTACAGTCCTTTTGCATTTATTTATTGCTTACCCTATATGTGAGACTATACTGACATGATTTTTATTGTTAGCTATATCTTACTTTGCATATCGACTATACCCGCTGAGTTCTTTGAACTTATCCCGTGGTTTTATTTTTTTTTATTTCAGGATGAAGTTGTCAGGAGAGTCCAGTTGTCATATTCCCCCCCCTCGCAGTGACAGTTTCTTAGTTGTTTGAGTTATGGTTTGAATTTTGTATAGAAGATATATTTAGGCTTGGAAATGGATTTATATACTCGTGGATTTTTGGGGTTCTTGTGGACCATTGGTCGGATCTTATTTTGATTGGTTTGGTTGGGTATTCCTGCTCAGATGGCAGAAGGGGTAAGTCTAGCTAGTGTAGACTTTTGTTTACCTAGATTTGTTGGCCTGAGACCTTATTATTATCTGCGTGTGTTGTTTGGATTCCGGTCGTGTTGACCGATGTATAGTGGCCATGTAGGCCTTGTATAAAAATTGGTATTGTCACCCGTACAGGGGAGATGCTGTCGGATTTTCGTCTGGCGGAGACTCCCTCGGGGCGTGACAGAGAGACTCCGACAAAGAAATTACTGTTGTTAGGACATGTGCGCCCACTAGAGGGGGTGAATAGCTCGTATCGTCGTTTGATCGGAATTCGTTCGTATGCTTGTCTACAATGTTAGGGCAATCTCTTGCCATGATAAGGTTTTGATGTGTGTGGCAAAGGGTTTAAGTTAGGTTGTTAGTGTGATTTGATATGTGCGTTGGAGTCTTGCAGAATTTAGTAATCTGCACATGGAGCCTAGGCGAGTTTCACAACTCATGACTCGGTCCTTGAGTCAGTGAAGGATGGCTTTGCGGAAGTCGTGCGCTTGGAGCATCCGAGGGACCGCCAGACGAGGAGCTTGGAGTGAAGCCGGAGGAAGTAGACTTCGAGGCAAGAGACGCGAAGGAGCATTGCAGAGTCGTGTGCCTGATGCTGCCGAGGGACGTGGCCGCGGACAAAGATAACTTCGAAGGCGAGGGACTCCGAGAGATGAGAGTGAGCGAATGTAACCCGGAAAGGGGTAGTAGCTCTTAGGTGAAACTTGACCATTTGGCTAAGTGTCGGATGAGATTTCCCGACACCAGTCGACTGCCATGAAACAACAGTCGACTGCTCTGAGTCGAACGTGGTTCGACTGGTATTCGACTAGTTGTTTTGGGCGATGATCGCCATATGTGGGCAATGATCGTTAAGACTCATCGATGAATCGCCAAGGCGAGCCGATCGGGTCGAAAGGGTTTGGCCACAGAACCGCTCGTAGCCGACTGGGCAATCGACTACGGAGGCAGTAGTCGACTGATGGGTTCCATCAATCGACTGCCAAGTGTTCCGTTGGACTACAACGGTCGGGATCCGACATGTTCGGAGGCCGTTGTAGTGGCGGCAATCGACTGCCAAGGGCAGCAGTCGACTGGTGGCGGCCAACGGGAAGAAAAGCTTCCTCTCTATAAAAAGAGAGGGTGTGGAGCTTTGAGGGGCTAATGCTTATGCTTTAAGTGATCTTCCAAGTGCCTCACAAGCTTTAAACTCTTCTTACTTGTTTTTACTTCATTCTTATTGTAAGAAGAGTGATCTTGATTGTAAAGGTTATCTCCACCTAGCTTGGTGCAAAGGAGAGACCATTAGTGGATTGGTTTTGGCAGAGTGATTCACCGAGGACGAATCGGGGACCGTGGATTAGCGGCGTAGCCGTGAACCACGTTATACCATTTTGTTAGCGTTTGTTTTCTTGTTATTTCTATTTGCTTGTCTTGCTTTATTGTTTCCGTTGCGCTAATCTCTTTGTAGACGAACAAAATCCACCATCCAACTAAAGAGGGCTATTCACCCCCTCTAGTCGGCCGTTCGATCCCCTACAAGTGGTATCAGAGCAAAGGAAAGTTTGTCGAGGACTAACCGCCACAACAAGCATATTCAAAAGATGGTCGGCTCCAACATTCATCCACCGAAGTTTGAAGGAGAATTCGCTTGGTGGAAGAAGCGAATGGAGGTATTTTTCGAAACGGATTTTGATATTATGATTACAATGGAATCCGATTTCGTTTTGCCTAGGGATGAAGAGGGGAAGCCAATAGAGAAGTCAAGGTGGACCAAGAGGCAAAGAGAGGAGCACCTTGCAAACTCAAAAGTCAAACACCATCTCTACAATGTGCTTCCTCAACAAGAAATAAATAGAATTGGAGAATGCCTAAGTGCCAATGAGATGTGGGAGAAGCTAGTTGAGCTTCATGAAGGTACCTCGGAGGCTAAACTTGCAAGAAGAGATCTCCTCCGCTCCCAACTATCCAACATAAAATTAGAAAAGGGAGAAAAGGTAACTTCATTGCATTCTAGGTTTAAAGAGATTTTAATTGGGCTAACAAGTGTAGGAGAAAAGCTCTCCAACCGGGATATGGTAATGAAGGTCATAGATGTTTTTCCCCGATCATCCAAGTGGAGTTCAATAGTGGACTCATTCTATATTTCAAAGAATCTAGAGGTAAGTACTCTAGATGAATTTTTCTCCACTATAGAATTGCATGAATCGAGGTTTGAAGGAATACAATAAGAGCCAAGAATTCAACCTTCAAGAGGAGTAGCATTTTTGGCAAACAAGGGGAAGAAGAAGATAGAGATCCCCTCCTCCTCCGATGATGAAGCATCCTCATCCTCCTCCATGGATAGCACGGAAGAAGCCTATATGGTAAGGAGGGTAAGACGTGCATTAAAAGGTTTTAGATTTAATAAATCCAATGATAGAAGTAGAAGACCAAGGGGGAAGGTCATTTGTTACAATTGCCAAGGGGAAGGACATATAAGGGATAATTGTCCCCTCCTAAACAAGAACAAGGAAGAAAGGAAAAAGAAGAAAGAAAAGAAGAAGAAAAAGGGGAGCAAGAAGAAAAAGGAAGAGGAGAAGAAGGCAAAGGAATAGGGAAAGGCAAGGCATTCAAAGCAAAGACATGGGATGATCCTTCCTCCTCTTCATCATCATCCGAGGAAGAAAACACATTTGTCACCAACTTAGCATTGATAACATTCGACGACTTGGATTGCTCCTCCTCCGAAAATGAAGGATCAAGTTCAAGTGGAGGGAGCTCAAGTGAAGGAGGAGCCTCCTCTACCTCCTCATTCGAAGAAGAGGATATGGAAACTATGGTAACTAATCTTTCACCTAGTAAAATAATTTCTATGATTTCTAGCCTCACTAAGGATCTATTTAGAGTCAAGAAAAAGAACAAAAACATGCTTGATCAAATTAAGGAATTAGAATAAAAATTAGAAAAAGTATGTTTTAATGATAATGATAATGATGCATGCTCACATGATCTTTATGTGTCATTAGATGTTAATGATGCATGCATAGAAGAAAATAGGGCTTTAAGGGAAAAGGTAGACTATTTGACAAAAGCTCTAGAAAAATTCACTATTGGCTCAAACACATTGAACATGATAATTGGGAGCCAAAGAGCAAGTTTTAACAAAAATGACCTAGGATATAAAGAAAAGAAAAATAAAAAGGCCTATAAATGCCTAATTGTTAGGGGACAAGATAAGAAGAAGGTAATAGCTAGAAAATGGATTCCTAAGAAATTTCTAGTGAACCCCATAGGCAAGAACTTATTTTGGATTCCAAAATCCATCCTTAAGGGTTAGAAAAACCCTAGGGTAGTCAACCATATGCAATTGACCTATATCATATTTTGGTTGACTTAGGATGGCGGGATAACATTTTTGAAATAATATTAGGTGATGATAATGTGCCTATAAATAGATAATAATGCTTAAATCATGATATTTAATGAAATTGCTATGTATGTTTGCAATCATGATTTATGATTTTGATATTTGGCACATAATCATGAGAAATAGGGTTTAAATCATGCCTTAGGTGATACTTTACTTATTATCACGATATAATACCTAATGCATGATTATTAATTGATGAATACATTTATTTCATGATCATAATGTAAAATTAATTCATATATGTCCTTATGATCATGTGGATTGTTAGGATGATACTTAACCTTGATAGAATTGCATGAATATAATGGTTAAGTATATACAAATACCCCTAGGATACATCTCACACGCACCATAGGCTACCTTGATTGCAAACTTAGCATGAGTGAGATGTTAGGATGATACAAATGTCCACTAATACCTATGGTATTTAGATGATTATTTAATGTATCAAAATAGCAATAATAGATCAATCATGGGGAAGACTTATGTTTAATTCATAGACATATTGTCCAAAGATCATGGTTGGATATTTCACATGTTTTCAAAACAATTTCTTACCCTAAAATCTGTGTATTCATGTTTTGAAACAATTGGATGCAGAACTAGGTAGTAAACTTGATACTAGAATGATCAAAAACCTAGTGGTTTTTAAAGCTTTTGGATTTTTGGCAAATCTCTGAAAATACAATGATTTTTCATGAAAAACTATTTTTCATTGATAGATATACTTACAAGAAATGTGTTCCCCAAATTTTACTATTTTTCGAATTTTTTGGAATTTCTAATGCATTTCTGAATTTCGATCCGAAAATCAGAAATTCCTGAAAACAGTGTGTCAGTCGACTGGTAGTCTGAACCAGTCGACTGGTGGCCTGAAAATCAGACCAGTAAAGGATGAATTCGGTTTTTAAACCAAGTTTTGGTATTTTCCTTCTATTAGACTTGATGCCATGAGTTTATAGCTTAGTATTAATCTTTTTTATGGTGTCAAAGGGGGAGAAATGATTATGTTTAAGTAAATTATGATAGGGGGAGAAATATGTATGGGGAGTCTCCTGGATTAAGGGGGAGTTGCATGTTGCTATATCATGTTTATGTTTACATGCTTTCTTACCTTATAAATTTCTATCAAATATTTTTACTTAACTTAAACGGATTGCCACACATCAAAAAGGAAGAGATTGTTAGAGCAATCTCTTCTGCAAAAAGGTTGGAACTCCCAACCTAGGAGCCTCCGGCCCCCATCCCAAGGGGAATGCGCGAAGGGGTTAATCACGAGGCGGCCCAACCGGGGACGTTACCCCACATGGGCTGAGCCTATGACCTTTGACGGGCTGGTACCAGCAGAGGAGGGGACTCTGCTACGACTGGGGGGAGGATTTTTAATCCCGTCACACCCAGGGATCGAACCCTGCCCTCATCTGCAAGCGCCCTCTGCCTTAACCAACCCGCCATCCCCGTGGGGACAAGTTAGGGCAATCTCTTGCCATGATAAGGTTTTGATGTGTGTGGCAAAAGATTTAAGTTAGGTTGTTAGTGTGATTTGATATGTGCGTTGGAGTCTTGCAGGACTTAATAATTCGCACATGGAGCCTAGGCGAGTTTCACAACTCATGACTCGGTCCTTGAGTCAGTGAAGGATGGCTTTGCGGAAGTCGTGCGCTTGGAGCATCGGAGGGACCGCCAGACGAGGAGCTTGGAGTGAAGCCGGAGGAAGTAGACTTCGAGGCAAGAGATGCGAAGGAGCATTGCAGAGTCGTGCGCCTGATGCTGCCGAGGGACGTGGCTGTGGACGAAGATAACTTCGAAGGCGAGGGACTCCGAGAGATGAGAGTGAGCGAATGTAACCCGGAAAGGGGTAGTAGCTCTTAGGTGAAACTTGGCCATTTGGCTAAGTGTCGGATGAGATTTTCCGACACGATCGCTATGCATGAAACGACGATCAATCGCTGAAGTCGACGTGGTTTCCGGTATTCGATTAGTTGTTTTGGGGCCGGATGATGCCATATGTGGGCGATTAGCCAAGACCATCGATCGGCAAGGCGGCGATCGATTGGTCGAAAGGGTTTGGCCACAGAACCGCTCGTAGCCGACTGGGCAATCGACTACGGAGGCAGTAGTCGACTGATGGGTTCCATCAATCGATTGCCAAGTGTTTCGTTGGACTACAATGATCGGTGTCCGACGTGTTCGGAGGCCGTTGTAGTGGCGGCAGTCGACTGCCAAGGGCAGCAGTCGACTGGTGGCGGCCAACGGGAAGAAAAGCTTCCTCTCTATAAAAAGAGAGGGTGTGGAGCTTTGAGGGGCTAATGCTTATGCTTTAAGTGATCTTCCAAGTGCCCCACAAGCTTTAAACTCTTCTTACTTGTTTTTACTTCATTCTTATTGTAAGAAGAGTGATCTTGATTGTAAAGGTTACCTCCACCTAGCTTGGTGCAAAGGAGAGACCATTAGTGGATTGGTTTTGGCGGAGTGATTCACCGAGGATGAATCGGGGACCGTGGATTAGCGGCGTAGTCGTGAACCACGTTATACCATTTTGTTAGCGTTTGTTTTCTTGTTATTTCTATTTGCTTGTCTTGTTTTATTGTTTCTGTTGCGCTAATCTCTTTGTAGACGAGCAAAATCCACCATCCAACTAAAGAGGGCTATTCACCCCCCCCTCTAGTCGGCTGTTCGATCCCCTACATACAACACGTTAGTACGCAGCGGAATATACAAAAATATAATAGACAAATACACAATACACACAAAACAACCGATATAACGTGGTTCGGAACCTCAAGGTTCCTACTCCACGAATTGAGCTTAAATGAGCTCTAGCGATGCAATCAACACCATTAATCAATAACTCATTCTCGGAATAATCCGGAGGTGGAGAAAACTTTTTACAATGGTTCTTACGACAATAAGAATGAAATACAAGCAATTACAAATAAAATACAACAAAAGAATACAAAGAAAACTTTACAATCGATCTTTTGGAAGCTTGTTTGTTTGGTTGCTTGAGTTACACTTGGAGACCTTAAATTGCACTAGCAAATCGTCCCAGAACTCCTCAAAGAACCATAGCCAAATCCTTCTCCACGAGTTGCTTTTATAACCTGCATTTAGGCTGAATTTCGCCCAGCAGTCGATTGATCGAGACCATCAGTCGACTGCTCCTGTAGCCATTATCTCACAACGACATGAGCCACGTTGGATAAGTTCCAACGAATAGACCATCAGTCGACTGATCATGATCATCAGTCGATTGATCGAGTCATCACTCGACTGTCAAACCCTAACAGTCGACTCGAGAATTTTTTGTCCCCGAATACCCGACCAACAATGATCATTATCCATGGCAATCGATCGCCTGCACATTAGTCTATCTGTCGTTAACTCTCATCGATCGGCCGACCGTAACTCTATCCATGAGGTTTTAACCCTAAGTATGGTGCCCCCATACTTGTTAGACCACCCTTAGCCACCTAAGCCTTCTAGCCATATCCATCAACTTCATGCCTATCGGATCCCTCCAAGTCATCCATGACTTATTCATCCATACGCTAGCCTTTAGGTGTTTCCATCGACTATTGTCATGCTAATGTGTTTACACCGCCAAGACACATTGGACTTACGTTGCCAATACCACGTTTGAACTTTACGCCGCCAACCATTGGATTTATACTACTAAGATTCCATTCTTGGACTTTACGCCGCCAATATTCCCCTTGGACTTCTTAATTGCCAAGTACTCATGACTTAGACTTTCACCGTCAAGACTACACCCTTGGACTTACGTGGCCAAGACTACACCCTTGAACTTTCCATGCCAACTCTGTGTTGGACTTCCAATTGCCAAGACTCAAGCTTGGACTTTCCCTTGTCAAGACCCATGCTTGGACTTTTCATGCTAAGTACACAAGACTTGGACTTTCCCAAATGTCAAGTGTCCCACTTGGACTTTCCATGCCAAGTATCAATGACTTGGACTTTCTTCGTCACATGGTCAACCCTAGTCAACCATCAAAATCTCCTCGAGTCAAACTCGAGTCCGATCAATCATGACATGAGTCAATTGCACCAACAATCTCTTCAAAACATTATCAGACATCAATGTCAAACATCAAAATACTACTCGAGTCTAATTCGAATCTGATCAATTGTGACCTGGGCCGATTGCACCAATAACTGTGCATTTCCTAGTCGACCATGATAAAAATTGCTATGCATTTCTATTATCGCACATGAATCGTACGACATAAGACACCTAATATATTTTTTTGTGCCTCCGAGGCTATGGTGCAACGACAGGGTACTCATGCAATTTCTCATACATCTAAGGTTTGAGCCTCAACTGCGACATATTTACAAAAATTCCCTTCAAATGAGATGTTGTGCCTAAGAAAAAAAAAATGGAACCGCCACATTAGCGCGCCCCCTCCGGTGGAGGAGGTAAATCAGGACCCAGATGGCAAGTGCAAAGGAGAGAGTCCGTCGATGACAGTCATGCCACCTCCTGAATCGACTCTCGCCCACTTAAGAGTTGTCGCTTCAGACTTACTAACCGCAATTTGTGGGCCTGGATGTTGTGCCTAAGAAAGCTGGGTTGTTGGGTTGCTCGCTATGAACGCTTTCCGATTTATTCCGATGGTCAATAAGAAATTTTTATGAGCCTGAATCGATCGTCCTCAAAATTAGTTGAGTCCAAGACCTGAATATTTGTTCGTTAATATATATATATATATATATATATATATATATATATATATATATATATATATATATATATATATAAACTAACTTTGTTGCACACAGTGTTTAAAGGAATATAATAGTCAAAATTTTCCAGCTCAGCCTGATCCGATTTGCAACCTAGTCCGTTACGATGCCCCTCCGGTTCGACTCTGAGACCCGATCCCAGCCGGATCTTCTTTCGGTCGAGAAGAACCACTTGCCTTGTGATTGGGTGCAGAGTAGAAGTTGCCCCGCTTGGCTTCTCCGAGTCTGTGTGGTGGAACCTTGACGTGGTTTGGATCGACTACTCTAGAAGAAACCCTCCGCCCTCGCCGCCGGTGACCGCCGCTGCGCTGCTGGCACCGGATCTATCCCGGCAGAGAAGCGCGTGGTATCCTCGAACTAGGAAAGGATTAAGGTGTGAAGCGACGAGTCGCTCTTCTCCTCGGTCGACGTCTTCATTCGCAAATCTGCTAGCGCTCGTGCAATCAAAAGGTGCTTCTTTCTTCTTTCCTTGTTGAACGCCCAAAAATATCACGTCCCATATCATGACATAGCTGGTTGTGATGATATGTCGTACTTCTTTTAGTACTTTAGTTGGATGCTTGCTGCAGTTATATATTTTTGTGATGATATGCCGTGTTCCATGGATGTTGGATTTGGCTCTATAATACTCGAAGATGTTTGTGTTATCGTGTTCTGTTTCTGATGCCTAATGTAATTGAATGATCTCTTTCCTTGCAGCTGTACTATGATCCCACCGCCATTTTTTGCGGGCACAGTTCCGGCTCAATTTCCAGCATGGAATCCCATTCAGTCTGCTACTTCCTCCTTCTGGCAGTCGGAGGATGTGCATAGGCATCTGGGGAAGTTGAGAGAAACAATTGATTTAGCAAAAGCAATGTATGTTCTTGCACCGCCTAACAACATCTGTTTTCCCATTTAATTACTTATTATGGAGACTAATCGAGTAATCCTACCTAGCAGGCAGAAAGAATTAGAAGCATTGCTTTTAATTAAAAGATCACAAAATCAAAATGCAGAAGAAGCTCCTTCATCAACAGGAGAACCCTCTCCATCTTCATATGATTCCATTCTTCCTGATTTCTCTCAGTGTCCTGAGAATGAATATGTTGTGCAATTTTCCAAGTTGATTGAAGCAAAGAGAACTAGCCTTGATGTTCAAACATCTATGTCAATAAAGGCAGTAAACTCGCTAGCATCAACTATTAAATATCAACTCCTTCCTCTTGATATCATTAACAATCCAGCAGTCCCATGGGAGGCACGATCGGAAGCACTAAGATTTAGTAACAAGTTACGGAAGTGCAAGAGGAACAAGCTTTGGAGGAAAAGAAAAAGGAAACGTGTGGCTGATCAAGTGCGCAAGGTTTCTTAAATTACTTCCTTTTAATTAGACATCAAATGTACAGTGAGTTTTCTTTATACTGGGGCATACCGACTCTCAATCTGCTCACTATTATGACCCTTTCTGTTTAACATTCTCTTTGCCTGTCGAAGGAAAGGTTTTAGGAATGCATGTTTTGAAACTGCAAAACAATTACTAACACCTATGGTTTTATAAGATGTTGCGGATAAGCGACTTTGTTTGGGTGATCTTCAACATCTGTGATAATGCACCAAAGGCTTGTACATTGGTGCCTTTGGGCGTGGTACATCCTTCGAAGAAGGATGGATATAGGGCATTTGTTGGAGTTTCATACGAAGACTGGTGGAATAAAAACTACACCAGCTCGAACCTTGCACCTTGCTACTTCTGCTTGAGACCAACTATCTCTAGCCTAGGCACTCGGCAGATAAGGTTCCCATTAAGACCGGATGATCCTAGGCCATCTAATAGAAATATAGCTTTCAAAAGTAACCATCCTTGGGCTCCAATAGCAGTGACAGTGGCTAAGCTAGAAACTAATTTACGTGAGTATGATAACATATTGTAAAATAAAAGTAATTATAATCATAGCCAACATTCTTGCTGAAATCAACATAATAGGTCATTTTTGAGAAATTGGAATAAATAATTTCAATGGAGAGACATGCTAGAACAATTTATCTCCAATTACAAACAAAATGCCTACTTCAAATTACTTTTTATGTGAGTATAATGACTAAATTTATGAAGAACCTTCATATACATTTTTTTTTTGATAAGTTCTTGTTAAAAATATAGATATGACACCAAGTATAATGGCAATGCCTATATGTATGATATGATTAGTAAATATGTTTTCACTAAAGTTGATTGTATGATATCTTAGCAAGGCACCAATTCCCTGAATAAGTTCTTGTCATTGGAACCATTAACGCACCATTAAATTGTTCAAGATAGGGAAGGCCAAAAGTCTCTATGACACCACCTTCTGCAGCACCTTGCGGTGGCTTATTCCAAATGCCACACTTTCTCAAAGGTCCCCACCCTTCTTTCTCCTTGAATTTCTTCGTGATCTCTTGTCATAACCATGAGTATGACCAGATGTGTCGGTTGATCATCCTTTATGTTACCAATAATCATTGGGATCGTGTGGACATCATTCTCTCTTTAACTTCATGTTCTTCGATAGTGGGCCTAGAACACTTTGACCTATGCATGCAGTGAGTTTACTATTGAATTCCACTCTGAGGACTTCTTATCGAAGATCACGCGATGTTCTCTCAAGTTCAGTAAGCTTCTCATCTGCTATCACCCTTGCAATTGGAGGTAGAAGGCAATATAGAGAGCCCATCTTGAGCTACAGGCAAATTTAGCAACATACCATTAACAGCCTGGAATCACTAGGTTGTTGAATCTATCATCTCTAGTTTTGGGATCATGGATGCCACTGACATAGGTTGTGAACTAGGGTTGCATCAAGACAGCTACTACCCTTGCATCCTTTGTCAATCAAGCACCTACTATTAAGTTGATGGGCAATCGAGTTGCATGACTGCTTGGGGTTGTGCATGGCTTCCCCATTTGACTTTGTGCCAAGTTTGCTCGGAGCTACTCTAACCTAGAAGATGACTAGTCATTGAGCCTCCTTATTCCTAGGACTATTTTGCCGCTATGAGTTTCTCTGTGGTGTTCATTGTACCTATATTTACAAATGGTTAAGGGAGCTCCTTCACTTGGTCTCATTGGTGAGTTGATGTTGTTGTACTGGATTAGCTTTCCCTTGTAGTGGTTTTTTGAGCGATGTGGTGTTGCAACTAGATTTTATCAGATGATGTCATACTTTGGGCCCTTATTTGTCATAGGGCACGAACATTTGATTTGGTATCATGATTACTCCACTGTCTCCTTGGAAATAAGATGCCTCATCCTTACTCTAGTACCCCTATTATCCTAGTATGTATTTTACCTTGTTATCTTAGTAATATAATCCAGTAGTTTGCCCTTCTCTTTCCTCAGAAGGAAAAAACACCGAATGATCTATTGCTAGTATTGCATGACAAACAAAAGAGCAGTATCATGCTTTATCCTTTATTCTGAATCATCATATTGGTTCCATCTTTTATAGTAAACTCTCCCTATAGTTAGTAATTCATCATGGTGCATGTGTAATAGAGATGTGTGTTAATTATATGCCATCTACATGTTTGGTTGTTGAATGGTTTTTTTTTGTTATACAGCTGCAAGAAGATTTTCAGAAAGCAGATCGAGATGCTGATGAATGGAGAGCTAGGGAGATTGCCAACGACATGGCTATGCACAAGGTAGTCATTGATTAGTTACAACTATAATTTGTGATATGATTTTGTAAGAATTTAGTTCCTTGTTTTAGGTTCCTGTTGATTGTGGATTGCTTTCTGACAAGTACCTTATTTGTAATTTTCTTTTACCATTCTATAGTCTAGGTAATTATTAAACTTGGTCAACAATTCATAATAAATTTCTATTTGGATTTACCAACTAGTCAAATTTGGTTTAATTGCTGAACCAGATGTGGAACTGAGGTTGAGCTTAGTTCGACCTCTTAACCAGATGGCTCAAGAGGTGCAAGCCCCAATAACTATAGTGAAGGTGTCTTTGAGATACCACAGTTGCTGCCATCATCCTTTTGTACAGGCAGCTTCTACAAAATTTCATGTCAAATCTTTTTCTTGACGAAGTCTTTTTTATTTGTTTTCAAAAAATAAAAAGAAGATTCATGGCTTTTATGCACAACAGGATCACACGCTGGTGAGGTTGAAATAGAAACAATGAAGAAATAATAACGTGAAACACCATCAAGGCATGTGTCTAGTTTTATTGAACAATCAATTTGTATCCTTAGATTCTTTTGACCCTAGAATTCCTTGATAATTTGGACCAGGTTTTGCTTCAATCGTCGACCCTCTTTTTTATGAAGCAACTATTCAGCTATCTTTTCCTAATCAGTTGCAAGTGCATAATGCTTGATATTTCGTATGATATTTGAGTTCTTCTTGGAATACCCTTTTCAATATGTTGGTATTGCTAGATTGAATACTATTACAACAACAACAACAATCAAGTCTTATCCTACTAGGTGGGGTTGACAATTGTTAGATTGAATGAAAAAAAGAAATTATATGCCAACTGAATACCATGTGTACTGCTGTTCAAGATGTTCATATCTTCGTGGAACTCTCATGGAACTCAGTATCTATTATATTTCATTTGTTAAGGACATACCTTAGTTTCTATCCATTCATATTCGATGCATATGAACTTTTCTGGTCTTATGCTGGACTGCAGTGTTGCTTTCTCAATGGTTATTATATGTTGTGATTCCAGGTAGAACACATGAAAGAAATCGCAAAGCTTAAGGCTAAAGAGGAGCGGAAGAGACTAGAATCTGAGGTGAACCATTTTGGACAGTTTGTCTTGTTGTTTGTTTTCTATTATTAAATCTCGAGAAAATTTTTATATTATTTCTGACTGATTGTATTTTGATGACCCATGTGCCATGGCAGCATCTTACTGTTGATATAGATGGTACTCCTGTGACACAATCAGATATTTTTCACAGAATTCATTGCTTTCTAATTTTTTTCTTATGTTTAAAAATAATATATAACTTAAGATGTTATGGAAATCATCAAACCTTCTGGCTTCTTTGCCTGGCTGGTTATTTATTTTATTTTGTTATTTCCTCCTCTTCTTATACTTTATGCTAGTATAGTTTGCAACCATAGTTCACTTTGATAGAGGTTTTTTTGAAACAAACATTGAGTTGAAGTTTCTCCACAAGCTTATATGAACAGGAAAGTCTTCTCAATTCAGTTTATAGGTTAAACTATACAAGCAATTTGAATGCTAATTGTAGTGTCAATTTTAAGGCAATCAAAACTTCTGTATGACAACGATGGTTATGTATCATACTGATACTGCCGATGTTTAGTGCAATTTATGGATGTGATGTCTTAGCTTTTTCATTATAATCTAGTTGTTGAAGCAAACAGGTAATGCACATAAAAAAAAGAGGTTTGTTATAAGATCTGCTACATCTCACTAGGGCGACTTTATATTGTATGACTTTCTAACTGATGTATGCCTTATCCTGCTGAAGTGATTGACATTGAATTCCATGCTAAATGTAGATTATGTTACATTATTAGTTTCTACAATATTGATGCAGTACAATGGAATGATAAATGATACGATTCTCACTCAGAGGAAATTTGTCAATTCTCATTCAAAGATTAGAGGAAAGTTGTCAATTCTCACCCAAAGAAAAGGAAATTGCAAATTATATTAACTCAAAACATGATCAATACATGAGATCTTAATCTTTTTTTGTAGTTTAAGGACACGACCTATTCTTTATAAAATAACAAACTTTTCTAATAAAATCACTCGGAGGAAATTTGTCAATCCTCATCCAAAGATTAGAGGAAAGTTGTCAATTCTCACCCAAAGAAAGGAAATTGCAAATTATATTAACTCAAAACATGAGATCTTAATCTCTTTTTGTAGTTTAAGGACACAACCTATTCTTTATAAAATAACAAACTTTTCTAATAAAATCCTAATTTTTCTAATAAAAACCTATCATACCCTTTTTAAAAAAATTAAATATTTTTTTAAAAGTTGCAACTAATTATAAAAATTAATAACATAGATAACTTTTAATAAATTAAATTCTTGACTGTAACTGACGAGAATTTGACTCCATCAAATGGGAAGGTAGAGTAGTTTTGAAGTGGAGATGCCTTTTTGGCTGAATCAAATGATTTCTGTATTTTTGATGTCGATGTATTTTCTTTTGTCAATCGAAGATAGAATAGTTGTGAAGCAGAAATATCTTTTTAGTTGAATTTGACAAATGTTGATTTATTTCTTTAATTATTGTCTTTTTAATGCCAATATGGTTTTCTGTTTGCATTAAATATTTTACCATGTCAACTTGATCATACCATTTCTAACAAGTTTGATAATGAATGTCTTTATAACATTGTTAACTAATTTTCCCCTTGAACTTTCAGCTTGAACTTCTCTTAGTTGTTGAGAAATTGCAAGAACTTCGCTCTATTAGAGTTCAAAAGTTGAAGAAACAAGGCAAGCCATTTTTTCCCTCCATCAGAGCATTATATGGATTTCTCCAACCTGAATATCTGAGCAATACATTATTTGTTCAACCATATCAAATTAGACTAAAGATTTTCATATTATATTAATCCACTAATGGCATCAACTACTGCATGCACATGGATTTTTTACTTCATTTATATTGTAAAACTAGGCCATAACCAGCAATGTATCCTTACATATAGCTCAGTGGCATGCCGAATCCATCTAGTGAACCTACATAGTTGAGTTGCATGGCTTGTTCTCTATAAACATAAACATACATAAGTTATGTTTACTTTGAACTATAAGTGGATGGATGATAGAACAGATGGATTACTTGTATCTTTGATATGTTACATTTATATTACCGAACCCAAATAGTTCACACAATCACATCTTTGATGACAATGATGTAGTGATACTTGACCTCCATTTAATATGCACTAGAGTTATGGATGTCATGTAGTGATACATGGCTACGTACAATAGATCCTTCTTTGGGACTTTAGATCGGTAGGAGTTTCGTACACCGGACTATTCTTATGTGTATAAGATGTGAAATGACCATCAACTTAAATGTATAACAATTTTTTTTTTGGAATTGTGGACATGGTTTGAAATACCGACCCGTTTTGGATGAAACGGGTGGGTTTTCTCATTCCGACGTGACACCGATACCGACACGCCCGCGAGATGTGGGAACGACGGCGGCGAAACTGCGACGGACCTTCGCGGGGCCACAACGGCCTACGAGACGCGGAACGACGATAACGGAGCCTCTCCCAGGGCCACGAGTGGCCACGCGCAGGGCCGCTTGCGGCCTCGTGCGGGGCCGCAGCGGCAGCCAACGACCTCGCGTGGGGTCGCAGTGACCTTGTGCGAGGCCACGACAGTCGTTGGCAGCCGCAGACTGCTCACTCGGGGCCGCGACAGCCACAGACGGCCTCGCGTGGGGACGCGGTGGATGTCGCCTAATTCAATTAACTTTCCAAACTATAGGTTAAATAAAATCAATTAAAATTTATTTTATTAATTTATATATTATAAATAATAATTTTATTATTATTAAAATTTATTTTATTTTTTTAATCCTATTTAATTGAAATTAATTTTATTATTATAATTAATTTTAAGTATTTTTTAATCATTTTTTTCATTTTAATTTATATATTTTATATTTAAAAATTACTGAAATTTATCGATACGCTACGATACGATATTGAAATCGTATCATTCCGGTCGCAAATCGAAACCTCAATACGAGTCGAAATTTTAAACCTTGATTGTGGAATTGTTGTAGATTGGGAGATACAATGAGAGTGACCACATAGAATGAGTGTGTAGAGGGGCACATCGTGTAGATAGGAAAAGAAAATCAAAACCATGCATGGCATGTAAATAACAATTGAAGTTGTGAAAATGAACATTATTGGCAGATGAATTATTTAATTCATTTTATTATACTTCTGCTGGTGCTAGGGAGCAAAGAGTACCTGAGCCCTACCTTTGGGATGATCAAATTTTGATTTTCTGGATGTACACAGACAGTTTCACAAAAACGAGAAGAATGTTTTGCAAATGGGTTTGATGAAGTCCTATCATTCATCCTTTATTTAGAGAGAAAGGGAAGTATAATGCTTGAGTGGCATGAAATGCGTACATGACAAGGGTACTAGTGAAGGAGGTGTGGGCATATGGCTTGCCTTAATGCAGATTAAATGTTCCCTGTTGGTACGATGGACATATATGATCACTAACATGTTTAGTTGATGTTATATATAAAAAAACAATTAATTAACTAATTAAAGATAGGGGTGTAGTTGTAAATTCTAAAACTTGCTAGACTTTTTTGCAAAAGTGCGATCAAAACCTAATCGCTCAATTTCTTTCCCTTTTGTGTCGTGATTTCTTCCTCTTGTTAATCTCTCAAACCCTATCCCCATCTTTCATTAAAAAGAAAAAAAAATCCTAAAATCCACTGTCGTTTCTCCTCATGTTGTTGTCTTCACTGCTGCCGCCAACGCCATCCCATGCCATCACCATAATTGTCGCTGTCGCTGTTGCTGTCATTGTTGCCACCGCCCATCGTCGTTGCCACTTGCTACTATTGCTAGCATTGTCATTGTCACGCTGTTGACACTCACTCCACAACAAAGGCCTTCGATTTAGGTGGAGATTTCTTGCTTATTTTTGTATAATAATCTTGTGCATGATTAAATATACCACCACAAAAAAAAGGAGAATGATTTAGATTGCTTGATATGGAATACATTAAAGCTTTATTTCATATGCTTGATTGTTGCTATAAATCATCTTAGTGCTTATGATAATAAATAAATAATAATTTCATTGAGTATTAAATTAGGCTTCTATTAGGGGAATATTAGAGATTAATTCTTTAAAATTTCACTATGTCTCATAAAAAAAATGATTTACGATTTGCTTACTCTTGAGATATGAAATAGATTAAGCTTTATATTTTATGGCTTAAATGTTCCTATTGATTCATTTGGTGCATGATAATAGAAAAAAAATATTTATATTGAAAATTTGAATTGGGCCTTGATTAGGGAAATATTAGCAATAAATTATTTAAGGTTTATGTTATGTCTTGTAAAATAAAACTAATTACATACCCCTATATACCTTTATTGCTTGATCATATCCTTTATGTTTGCTTGTTTTTCTATACTCTTATTGTTCATCAAATTGTTGCCCCATATTAAAATTTATTAATGATATTTACAATAGATAACCGGAAATTTAGAGATATCATAGGGGAACTTAGGATAATTTCCTTAAAGAACGCAAACCCTTATGAGAATTTTAAGAGGGTAAATAATGAAAATATTTTCATTGAAATAATTATCCATAACCAAATAGTACGAGAGAGATTCGGTTCAACGCTCATAAGAAGTTATGTAACTTCTCAACCAAGTTAATAAAGAAATGAGTATAACCCTTATGTCATAGAACTTTGATTCTATAATTTATAAAAGTTGTGAGAAGATTTATGTAAAGTTAGTAATAAAATAATTCTTTATAATATAGAGCTTTTGCTTGACTCTTTAAAAAGGGACTTTCAAGTCATTTCTATGCGTCCATAGGTTTCGGCCAAAATTAATAAAATATTGCCTCACTAGGTGGATTGCCGATCTTTCATCCTATTCTTATGTGAGGTACATTTCAAGTATATTGTGGGTCGTTCACCTTATATATGTATGTATATGTTATATGTGCATACATATGATGCATTTCGTATTGGATGAATTACAGATCGTTCATCCTATGTATATATAATGCATCTCTACTTGGTGGGTTGCAGGCCACTCACGCTTATTTTATATTTATATACAATGTATTTCATATCAAATGGATTGCAGGACGTTTACTTTGACATATATCACACATCTTAATGAGTGGATCGTAGGGCGTTCACTTTGACATATAACACACATCTTGATGGATGGATTGTGGGTCGTTCATCAATTAATAAATTATGTTATAAAGTGAGATTATGATGCGGATAATGTTGAAATTGAGAAATTAAGAAGTGATGAAATTAATCAAGAAGAGATTAAAAAATGAATAATGAGAAAGGAGTATAATCAAATGGTGCTAAAAAATATGAAACACAAATTATCCCTTATGTGGTTGACTTCTTTGAATTAAATTTTCGTGCACATCTTTTCTTTCTCTACTTTGCATATTGTACTCATTCTCTTTTCCTTTAACCTTCAGATTTATAGACTTGAGGCAATTATCGAGGTTTGATCGATATTATGGATGGTTGCTCAATGATAGTTTTCAAGATAGTTTCTATAATGTTCATTCAGTTTATTTCTTTACTGCATAGTTGGTTATTTATACATTTTTAGATTTTGGTATTTTCTACTTCATTGACAACATGAGGTTTGTTTGTCAATTGTATTATCGGTATAATATTGTCATTATCTTAGGACAAATATCTTGTTAACATGTTCTACATCATTTAATAAATTATTGCATATTCATGTTCGGACAACTTAGTGTATCTTTCGTGGATATTATTTGTGGTTTTTTGATACAGTGATGAATATTATTCGAACAGATAGACTATTCCTAATATAAGGATGGAAGCCTTGGATTGTGATTGACATCATGCATTAAATGCTGCTAGAGTTTTCAACATGATTAGACATGTCAACTAGCTGTAGGCATGAATTTATGAAAGAGAGATAGGGTCGACATAAGATTGGTCAATAATAAGGTAATGGTAGACCCTCTTAATATTTTGAGCCTATTAGATGCGCATAAACCCATTTTACCTGCTTGAATGATTGGACATTGATGCTCAAACTTTGATCTCATCATTTGTCCCCATCTTTTTGGCTTTGAGAACAAGCTCCAAGGACAGAGGGGCCCGTTTTTATATGAATTTCAAGTGTGTGAGCCTTTGGTTGCTTATGAGTTCCCAAGGCATTTCAATCCTTTGTAATTTGAGTTTGGCCTTATTCTTTTAGCCGACCTCATCTACTAGGATAAGATTTGGTTGTTGTTGTTGATGAATATCAAAGCTTTGAGGCTAGCTTAGACTCACATCATTTGAGGAATGTTGGTGAGCTTGACTTAGATCTTGTTATTCTGTCCTTATTGATGACTGCATCAGCTTCAACACAATGATCAAATTTATTGGATTACAACTATAGATCTTGTTAGTTAGTCGATTGCATTATTGGCAAGAATCTAGGATCTGTTATACCACATTGTGAGCCTGATACTGGAGTGTTGATTGGTTGTAATATGGGCAAGTCATTGTGAGCTGATAAGTCACATTACAACATGGATTACAAAGCTACTTTATTCCATAATGAGTTGAGATTTTGTGAGCTGATTAGTCATTTTACATTTGTGGACCCACAATCTGATCGATGACACTACTAGTTACAAGGCAGACCTGGTGGTCTGCTGATAGCATTATAGGGCCGTGGACCTCACAAGCAGGTGGATCAATTTGCATGTTGAGATCTTGAGAGTTGATCACTACATGATGAGTTGAGACTTGGTGAGCTTGCAAGTCTCATTACAACCGTGGACTTTACTAGCATCTTAATTGATGAGCTGAGACAATGAATTGATTTGTTAGCATGTATCTTGTTAGTCTCAGTTACTTTGAGGGTTGAGAGTCCACAAGCATGGGTGTGGACCTTGTGACTGGTTAACTGCAAGGTTTTAAAATGCCTATGCATATTATGTGGGTTCATGCTGCATATATGTGGTATGGAATGCATGTGCAGTCCATGCAAGTTATTTTCGAGGTGTGATAACCTATGCATCTTAATTTAAACACTTATTTTGCAAGTACTGAATTATATGTTTATTACTTATGTCATTAATAATACGAAAGAAAGCTAGGCAAAATGAAAAAGAAGAACAGACTCAATCAGGGGAAATTTTGATGAAAATTCTCACAGTTCTTATTTCCTATTTTCATTTCCAGAGAATATTTGTTCCATTTTTCAGAAACTGTTCCAAAAATGAAAACAGAAAACAGAAAATCTGAAAATTTTCAGGACTTATTGAATCATGTTGTATGGGTGCACTTGTAATTGGTATTTGAATCTTGAACCTTGAAAAATATCCATACTCAATTTTCTTTCTATGTATGTGTAAATGATGCTCTTTCTGAAGTATTAGATAGGACTCATTCAATCAAAGTTCACATGACTCTGCATCTGTGGCTATGTGCAGGTCATTTTCTTCCAGAAGAGGATGATAAATTTCTTCTGCGTGTACGAGCTGCTGTCGAGGAGGAGGAGCGTCAAGCAGCTGCTGCTGCTGATACACATGCTGCTAAGAATGCTATTGCAACAGCAGAGGAATCTAGAAAAATGATGCAGAACCGACTGACAGAAACAAATTATACAGATCAAATTGAAGTTGAGCCATCGAAGGCCGCAGGCCAAAGTATAACTTCAGACATGAATGCAAGTCGGAAATCTGAAGAGAGAGATGAAGTTCAAGGTTGTGGCACTGGCAACATCTATGACTCATTGTCAAATTTACCATTTGAATTCCTCCATTATTATCATGGAAGTAGCAATGATATGGGAACTCTAATTGAGGTGAATTTACTTACTATCCTATTTCAAATTTTCCTGCATCATCCAATAAGGTTCTTTGTTGCATGTTTGCAAAAGTGCTTGAATTGATTTGTAATTTGGTGGAAAAGCTACTGATTACCAGAATAAGTTTTCAATGCTCTTGTGATCCAAATTTTGTAGATTCTTGGGTTTATGTTGATGTTTTCTTTCTTTAATTCTTGCCTTAGGTTCAGATCCATAACTTCCTCGTATTTCTCATATATATATATATATAATATTATCCTATACAATTCATCCGTAGCACCCGTGAACACCTCCATCATCCACCGTCCGATCTCTTAGGGTTCAAGGATTCGGCTATAGTGCACACCCGATCGAATGGTGGATAATGGAGGTGCTCACAGATGAGTTGTGTAGGATAATATTTCTCTCTCTCTATATATATATATAATCTAGCATTTTGTCTGTTTATTCTAGGGCATCTGGAATTGGAAACCAGATTATTCATGGTCTTTAATATTTAATAAAAAAGACTTCATCTACACATCTTTGAACTACCATTTATTTGGAAGTTTTGACATCTTATTTCATACTTTCCACATTTAGATCCTTAGTTGTTCATCATTCCTTTTGAAGGTTCCTAACCTATTCAATTATAAAAAGGATAGCTTGATGCACGAAGCTCTTGTCAATATAGGATCCCGGAGAGGGTTTATTCAACTATACAATATATAATTTTTAATTTTTGGTATTGCTTGAACTTTCTTCGATTCGATTAACTTCTTAGTGCCATAACATTTAAATTCTGCATGACTTGCAATTTTTCTTAGCTAATGCTAGATTGGTGATCGTGCAAAATGATCTTGATTATGGTTCATAGTCATTTCTAGTTGTATTTGATCATCATTAATGTTTGGATCCATCGGTCTTTAATATTTTAAATATTCAAGCCAATAACAACCACCACCAAACTTTATCTCATTAGGTGGGGTCGGCTTTAAATATTCAAGCCATGTTCACAAAATTAAATATTTATTTCACTCTATTTTGTATATTTGTTCAATCATTGTGATAGATTCCATTTGCTGCACTATTCTGATACTATTTTAAAAACAAGTTTATTTATAGTTTCACTGGTTCATGTAGTTTTTGTATTGGCGTGCCGTTCTTTTGATGTTATTTTAAGATAAACCCATTTCCTTTTCCAGGTTAGAAGAATGTGGGATGCTTACATTAGACCTGGAGGAAGGTAAATTTGTTTAGCTTCTCTTAAGCATAACATACTATATGAACTTATAACACATCTTACTTTATTTTCTTGGAAACACATTTTCCTTATTTTCTTGGAGATCTTGTGAAAATGTTCTTTAACAACTAATCTTTTCCTTTTCTTTGCTGTTCCTTTGTTTTCTATTTTCTTTTTCTTTCTAGGAGCACAGGATTTTCCAAATTCATAAAAGAAGCTAAGGAAGTTTTAGTGCATCATATTTTAATGGTTTTGGATTCACATTTTGAGAGCCAAAGATTCTTTAACCTCTTTTGGATGGCATTCAATCACTATACTGCCTGCTGGTTTTGCATTTTGAAAGTACAAAGATTCTTTAACATCTTTATGAAACACCATTTTTTAATAACTTGAAGTTGGCGTTGTTTCATAGACTCAGGGTGATGAATTGATAAATAAAAGATTTCGGTTTACTTATTCAATACTTTAATATCTAACTTTATAACTTCTTTTGGTGTGTAATTTTAATGCAGCCATATACCTGGACATTGGGTGCAGCCACCTCCACCTTCAGATGAGATTTGGGCTTCGTACCTAATCCTGCCAAAATAATGCACTTGCAAGAAAATCTGTCTTATCTTGCCCCGTTTCTATTCTAGAATGGTTAGTTTGACTAAGCCAAGCTTATGTTTTATATATTACTCTTAACATTTGAACTCCTGATTTGAATAATTATTTTAAAAGCTTGTGAACTGTGGCAAGTTAAAAATCTTCTGTTTTCAGAGAATCTAGTTAGAACCTAATATTTGTGGATCAAAACTGATGTGGATATGACTTGGCTTGTGGGACCCAAACAATCATTAGAGGGGTGGCTTAAGGTCCCGACAAGGAACTCTGTATCGAGTTAGAGAGTAGCGCAACTCGAGAGAGGTTAAAAAAGGGTCTAAAATCGGAGTAGGCCGAGTTGGGAGTGAAGGCGACTCAGAAAGGTTCTAAGGCCGAAGTAGATCGAGGTGGAAGCGAAGGTGACTCGGGAAGGGTATAAGATCGAAGTAGGAAGAGTCAAGGGCGAAGGTGACATGGGAAGGGTCTAAGACCGAAGTAGATCGAGTCGGAAGCGAAGGCGACTCAGAAAAGGTCTAAGACCAAAGTAGGCCAAGTCGGGAGCGAAGGCAATTTGGGAAGGGTCTAAGACCGAAGTAGGCCAAGTCAAGAGCGAAAACGATTCGGGAAGGGTCTAAGATCGGAGTAGGCCGAGTCGGGAACGAAGGCGACTCGGAAAAGATTTAAGATCGAAGTAGATCAAATTGGGAGCGAAGACGACTCAGGAAGGATCTAACAGCAGAGGTAGGCTGAGTTGGGTGCAAAAATACTCAGAAGGTGGGGACCATTCAGAATATTCCCTTCTCGTGTAGAGTATGAACGATCCCCCCAACAACCTACCCGCACGATGATCCTCATCCACTCATGGTCTGCCACGTGGAGATTCCTGGCGGAGGTTGCCCCCTACCGCTCAACAGGCACGGTAACTAGAGGATAACCTTCGCATATGAAGAATCCCTCAAAGGTGCTATAAGGTTAAGGTAAAAGCTGGACTCTCTTGACTCTTTGGACTTTTTAGTCTATCTTCTTTTTCACTTTTTTCTTCCCTGCCTAACTTAAGCATTAGAGGGCCGAAGCTGGGAACCCGACGGCGGTCTCTTGATGCATGTTGATGTCGGCAGGGATACTGGTGTGGTTGTGAGAATCCCACCTCTCCCAAAGGCTCGGCAAACGGTACCCTAAAATGCGACCGCATCAAAAACTTAATTCTGCATAATTTCAACGTAATAAAAGGCTTATGAAAGTGTATTCTGTGGTCAAATTGATTAGGATGTGATTGTGGCTCGAACTAGATGCAAATCCAATCCTATTTAAGCAAATGGCTGTTCATGCTGAACCATAATGGTTTGATTGGTTAAATTTGAATCGTTGGGGCTGAAAAAGGCGATTCGCTCGTCTTCAGCGCCCCCGTCAGTCGATCTCACAGTCAACATGAAGGAAGTAAATCACGTGGGGGGGGGAGGACAGATTGAGTCCAGGGAGAGTTATTAGACTTTCGTTGAGATTCGACTCCTGCTTCATTAGGGCAGGACCACCTTGCTTTAGCCAACATGTCATCCCCGTGGGGACAGGTCCAATTTGAATCGTTAAACCATAAGTTGGTGACATCCTATTTAATAATTATAACTGAGCTGGGGGAGGGTTACTATGCCAGCATACATTGCTAAAGAAAGAATTGAAAATTTGCTAGAACATTTGTTTTCCATAAATTTTCAAAGTTTTTAAAAGTTGTTTTGACTGTATAAGAGCTAAGCTAACAAAGCCAAGTCTAAAGGTGCATAATTTATGACCTCCCAGAAATTAACTTTAGTCTGCCATCACCTGCCTCATGTGAAAATCACTATCTTATTGCATTCATTGATGATTTTTAGATTCTAATAGAAGAAAAAAATAGTTTCTTTAAAGAATTTTAAAAGTTTTCAAAACAAAGGTAGAGAGATAATTAAGGGAAGTCATTAAGATTGTATGAATTGATCTTGATTGTAAGGATTATGGCAAACATGATGTATTTAAGCAACAAATTGATTTCTTTTGTAAGTTCTTTCAAAATTGTGGCAATGTTCCTCACCACACTATGCTTGGTAGTCCTAAATAACAGGATAGTTGAAAGGCAAAATCACACACTTACAAATATGATGAGCGCCACAATTTAAAATCTCATACCTTAGCAGGCAATTTTGGTATAAATGTATCGTTTTGATAAATTACCGGAACTCAATACTACTCGGCATTTGTCATTTTGTTGATTATGTTATTAAGTATTGTGTCATGAAATTAAAAGTATTTGAACTATTGTTTGAAATTAAGAGTATGTGAAGACATTTTTTTGGTAGCTTGTGTCCATACAACATACTATCAAAACTATACCATTCCGTATTATATAAAATTAATTTAGGTATATAGCTACTAACCACCTCAAATTTGCTATCGATGCTATATATTGAAAGATTGATATAGTACCAAAATACTACTGTTCCAATCAAAATTGAAATTCGAGTGTGGATCAAGATTTTGGACCTTGATGAGCACTACGATATCTAGATCAAATCTTTTTCCAACCTTAAGGTTATAAAACATCAATGCACATTTTCAATTATGTTTCTAATGAATTGACTTGTGACACCTGAATTTGCACATCTAGCTTGTAAGTAAATGAAGTCTATTTAAAAACTAGGACAAACATCTAGATAGTTGTGTTTAGAGCTTGATGAAATTATAAGCTTTGTTGATTTTGAGAAACTAAAGGTGATCACTGCATATACTATAAGGTAAGGTTAGTGGGATTTTATCTTTTTGGTATTGTAAGTTGATAATATTTTGGTTACAAGCAATGACATGAGTTTTTTTTTTCATGACCGGGATTCATAGAGATAGATACTGCAGGAATTTAGGTTTCTCTCTAAAACCTACATTATGTGTTCTCAAAAGGTTTAATATGCGAAATTGTTGGGCTAGAGTTACACTTGTGAGGGGGGCAGTACATTGCTTAAGTCAATGTCCTAGTAATGGCCTTATGTAACTTTCATGAAAGACATTCTTTCTTCTAGTGAGGCTAAATAACATGAGCTTATGTTTGTACAAGGCCTGATATTACTTTTGCTGCAAGTTAACATAGTTACATATTCAACCTTGGTATGGATCTTTGGACTATAACAAAAGGTATTGATGTGTATTCCGCAAGTGTATGACTCGTCGTCAAGTAATAAAAAGATATCATCCACTGAGATTGCGTTGTTGAGTACTGCTCTTGCCCGCAAGAGAGATTATCTAGAAAAATCATAAAAAGAGATGTGTGAGATCGAAAGTAAGACTAACCGAAGGGAGACGATTTGAATAACTGTTCAGGAGATTAATTCTAAGATTTTGATTTCGATTTGTGATGTTGGCAAATGCAGATTCTCTTGTCTCGACGTACGAATGTGAAGGGACTCATTCTAAAATAGTCGATGTGTCTATGGGATAAAGAAAAAAACGAAAGCACCGATGTGCTTACCCTAATCATAACTTAAAAAGTGGATTAGGGTAAATCTATTAAGTTCCATGACGAATCATGAAAGCCTCAAGGGAGAAAATTAACTTCGGGATGATGGAAATCATTTCTAAGGATTACCTCTATCATAAGAGCTTTATGAAAATTCAAAGATCGCTCTACTTCGTGATACCTGAACTACTTTCGTAGGTAATCCTTGTTGACTTCCTTTTGTCACTCTGAAGATCCAGATTCGATTCTGCTTATCACACCGGATACCACCCACAACTTGTAGATCAAACTCCTTTATTGGTTTTAGAGGCCAGAGATCAGGGTTCGCCCATAAATACGACCCCCTCTCTCAGATATGTTCCAGTTGTATATTTTAGATGCAATGACTTGGCTAGGATTTTTCTCTTGGTCTAACCCAAAGAAGAATACTGGTTAAGTCGAGTCCAGCAATAGACGGTCAGATAGAATGAACATTATATGCAAAAACCAATCACAAATTATACGTTTAACTTCTAGAGGTGATTGGATGCTCAAATGTAGATGTCTTGATGATATGATAACCAATCTGGATAACACTTGAAGGTTATCAGGAGAGTATATTTTATGGAAAAGTGCGAATCCGGCATCTTTTTCTTTATCCACAATGTAAGTTGGATATTATGTTATGTTATAAATCTTCTATAAAGGCTTAGTAACTGAAGAGTGTTGGCTAAGGGTTACTCGCGATTATTTTCATCTCTAAATCATTAAAATTATTGGTCAAGTTCAAAGATCTAGTAAACAAAGGCAGCATAAAATTGTTGAGCATATCTGTACTGCTCATATGATTGCTGATCCATTAGCCAGAGATTTGACGCAGTGTTTTCATTAAACAAGTTTCCAACATGGCATGAAGGTATCTTATGATGTACTCGGTAATGGGAGTCCACTTAATGAAGCTGTTAATGCAGTTGTGGATCCATTCATAGCAAATCCAATTCTCTGCCAAAGAAATGGAAGCTTTCCGCTTGGCTTTCAATACTTTTCCCTGTGTACTTCAATTAGGTTAATTTAATGATTCCTGTACCTGCTTTTTCTGTCACACGCCATTCAAACAGCTTGAAAAGAAGCCCTTCATCTGTAACTAGAGTGCCAAAACAAAACTTAGGCAAGTAAGCTGATGATTAATTATTAAGGTGAGCTTGGTTCGTGTGGTCCCTTCTTTAAGGCCATAAAGATTCTCTTAAGCATAAATGAGTATGACGTTTTTAGAGAAATCATACAGATGACTTTTCACATGGTCAATGAGGCCATAAAGGAAGTTTTGCTTATAGTTTTTTGTGAAACCTAAGGATTTCTCATAAGGTTTGAAGAAATCATAAGTTGACTTTTTATATGCTATAGAAAATTCATACAAGAAACATCTCTCATCTAGTTTTGGAGAAATTTTGATATTTCTTATAAGGTTTTAAAGAAATTAAGTTTAACTTTTCATAAGGTTATATATAAAACTAATCAAAGAGATATCTTATATAGTTAAAGAGATATCGAGTGGTTTCACAGAGGAATCGAACTTTTTATCTGTCTCTTCTATGGTTTAAGATAGATATATAAATTTTTTATAAGGTTTTAGAGAAATATAATTTAGTCTTCAGGCTCTTTTTACCTTATACCTTATTGTACTAGGAAACAGTTCTATTGATGGGTTGAGGGGGAAGAACAAACGGAATGACCATCTTGTTTGACATTCTTCCTTGAAGAGCTATAGATTAGTATTTGGTTAGTTGATATTCACTAGAGGGACAGTAGAACGCAAATGCATATTCATGAACAATTCTTTTTTAATTCCATCTCTTTATATATATTATTTGGACTGACATGGATTAGTGTATCTGTGCAGGTGTTGATCGTGGGAAAAAATAGTTGTGCCAGGTAGCTGAAGCAACCCTGAAAGGTTTTCAATTTGTTTCCTCTTCTATCTCATACTTGTAGCACTCCTTTTGCAGATCCAAGACATGGATCGCTCGCAAACATACATGTCGATGTAAAGTGAATTTTGTATACCAATCTGAGATGGAATCTTGTATGAATGGAAGATTTTTCAATTTTTCATATATTTATCAAATCTTTTGTTCCCCACTGTGCCCTCTTTTGACATGACAATAAACCTATGGAAGGGACAAGTAGTTTACCCTTGCTACTCATTTTTGGTTTCTGCTTGCCTTCAAAATTGTTCATGACCATATTGGCCCACAAGTGGTGTTTTTTTGTTACAACTCATACTTCAGTTTCTTAATCCTCCTAAATAAAGTTTATGAATAAATTTATTTATTAACATACATAAAATTTACATATATTATTTATCTTATTTTTTTTATTAAATATATAAAATATAAAATTTTATAATATTAGTTTATTTTTAATATTCTAATAAAAGAAAATTTATCTTATTTTCGGAATGATAAGAAAATAATTATTCCGAATGTGAATTTCAATGATATTCAATTTATCAATGATGAATTAAAATAATTTTTAACAGTCGACACATAGGAAAATATCGAAATTTCTAAGGTTCGGGAAATTCTAACTTTAAAATTGTTTGTCACGATCGAGAAGCTTTCATCTTTATATGAGGGATAGTTTTTATGTTCGGATAATATTTATCACTGCATCAAAAAACACAAAGAATATTCAAGAAGGGTATACAAGGCTATACAAATATAAATATGTAATATTTTATTAAATGATTAGAATAATGTAACTATATGTTTGTCCCAAAATATTGATTTGACTATACCATAACATACCTAATAAACTAACTCATGCAAAACAATGAAATAGAAAAAATATACTAAAATATCAAAATGCATAAATAATAGATAACACTAAAAAAAATAAATTGAATGGACTTTGTCGACGATATCTTCAAATAATTACTGAGCTGCTCATTATAAAATTGATTGAACTTTAACAATCACCTCAAGTCTGTGAATCTGGAAGTCAAAGGAACAGAGAGCGATCACAATATGCAAAGTAGAGTAAGGAAAAACATACATGAATATATATCATTCAAGAGGTCAACAATAAGAGAGAACATTATATTTTCACATTTTAGACATCATTAATTTATGGCTCTTTTCTCATTAATTCAATCCTTATTCATTCTTTAGGGAACTATTGATTTTCCTCAAATTCTCATTTTCAACATTAAACACATTGTTCTTACTTAAGTTTATAACTCCAATCAATATAATATAATTACTAAAGGAGTGAACAATCTGCAGTCCACCCTTCTAAAAAAATGTTGTATGTATCAAGATGATCGACTTACAATACACTTGATATGAAACACATCATAAATATAAAATAAGATAAGAGTGAGCGACCCACAATTCATCTAGTACAGATGCATCGTATATGCATAGGATGAATAACATGCAATATCCATCCAATACAAAGTAACCTTATGTATACATATATATACATACATAGATATGAAATGAATTGTCGGTGCAATCGGCCCAGGTCACGATTGACCAGGACTCGAGTTTTGACTCGAGTGATGTTTTGATGTTTCGATAAAAACATATGACAATGTAATTGTCATGGGAAAGTCTAAGTCTTGTGTACTTGGCATGGAAAGTCCAAGTGGAACACTAGGCATTTGGTAAAGTCTAAGTCTTGAGTACTTGACATGAAAAGTCCAAGTGGGACACTTGGCACATGAAAAGTCCAAGCATGAGTCTTGGCAATGTAAAAGTCCAACATGGGTTGGCAAGGGAAAGTCCAAGCATGGTTTTGGCATTTGAGAAGTCCAACATGGGTTGACAAGGGAAAAGTCCAAGCATGGGTCTTGGCAATGTAAAAGTCCAACATGGGTTGGCAAAGGAAAGTCCAAGCATGGTCTTGGCATTTGAGAAGTCCAACATGGGTTGGCAAGGGAAAAATCCAAGCATGGGTCTTGACAATGTAAAAGTCCAACATGGGTTGGCAAGGGAAAGTTCAAGCTTGAGTCTTGGCATGAGAAGTCCAAGGGGTTTGATATTGGCTGCGTAAAGTCGAGCGAGTCTTAGCGTATAAGTCGATGGTTGGCGGCGTAAAGTCAGCGGAGTCTTAGCGGCGGTGTAGACACCGTTAGCATGATATAGCCGACGGAAGCACCTAGAGGCTAGCGCGATGGATGAACAAGTCATGGATGACTTGGAGGGATCCGAGAGGCGTGAGGCTGATGGAGGTGGCTAGAAGGCTTAGGTCTAGGCTAAGGGTGGTCTAGCAAGTATGGGGGCACCATACTTGGGTTAAAACCTCATTTTTGAGGTTGGCGGTCGGCCCGACATTATGGCGGTTCATTGCCGGTAGTCAACGAGTTCATTGCCGGTTTAGAGTGAAATGATCAGCGGTCAGCTCATTGGAAGCGATCGATTGGTGTCGGCAACGATCATTGCCGATCCAATGTCGAGCCGCGAGCGCTCCGTAGCCGGTGGCCGATCGCCGGTATTCTGGCCCGGCAATGATCGCTAATGTTGGCGATCAAGCTCGCAAGAGATCCGTTGGAGTTTTTCCACCGTTGATCGAGCCATTGTCTCACGACATGATGGCATCGATCGGTGACTTATGGCGGCGGTGATGGCGGAAATCGAGTTGCGCGCAAGGATAAAAGAGCTCGGCGGAAGGGTTTTGGCATCGATTCTTAGCGATTTCTTGGGCGTTTTGAGGCGATTTCTTGCTCCGCAAATCAGGGTCTTCAACCACGGTTCAAGCGATCAACAAGCAAGTAATCCAAAGGCATTTGTAAAGTTATTTTCTTTACTAGTTTTGCATTGTATTATTGTATTTGCTTGTATTCCTTTTGTTTATTGTTGTAAACGTTTGTACGAGGTTTCTTCGCCTCCGACTTGTTGTCGAGAAGGAGTTTATTGATTAGTGATTGCATTGGCGTCGCTAGAGCTCGTTAGAGCTCGATCCGTGGAGTAGAAACCGTGTGGTTCCGAACCACGTTAAATCTTCGTATTATTATGTTTGCGATTGTGTTTCGTTATTGTTATTATATATTCCGCTGTGCTAATGAAACTTGTAGACACGAACATGCGAACGTTTTCCATCTACGCAAGAGTAAACTCTATTCACCCCCCCCCTCTAGCGGCGTCAAATTTCCAACAATTGGTATCAGAGCCCAGGGCTCTTCTACGGACTAACCGCTGAGAGCTAAGACAAAGAGGCTAGAGGGTGAAGATGAAAGAACCATTGGGATGGGACATCAACACCCCAATTCCCTATTCCTTCTATGGACGAGAAGGTTTCAATTCTTGGAAGGCGAGAATTGAAGATTTTTTGATGATGAGAGACCTTGAGGAGTGGTCCGCGTTGATGGAAGGATTTGAATATCCTAAGAGACCAAAGGGAGGGTTTCTCAAGAAGAAGAAGTGGAGTGAGGAGCAACTCCAACAATTCGATAAAAACAAGAAGGTAATCAAATTCATTTTTGATTTAATTCCTAATGACCTTTTGTGTAGTCTAGGTGACTATGTGGATGCCAAGGAGCTATGGAGCGATTTGGTCAAGCTCCATGAAAGTCTATCATCGGTCCAAGAAGAAGGACCATCACCCTCTCAAGCTCAAGCAAGCACATCCCCATCTAAAGAGCTTGAGGAGTCAGAAGTTGATAGGGAGTCAACTTCCGGATCGGAGAAAGAAGAGGTGGAAGAAGCATCCACCTCAAGGATTGAGGGGGAGGAGAGAACTTCCACACCGGAGCCAGAACAAATTCAAGAAGAAGTCTCAACCTCCGGGAGGAATGAAGAATCCACTCCAATCACCACACCCACCATAGGTAACTCAAACATATCAATTTGTAATAAAAATCATATCATATGTTTTGAGTGTAGAGAAGTCGGGCACTACAAGAGCAAGTGCCCAAAGAAGGTTAGGAAAGCTCCACCGGCACCAAAAGTCAAGGATGCCGATGCCCCAAGTCAAAAGAGCAAGGAGCATATCATATGCTTCAAGTGCAACTCAAAGGGGCATTACCGGAGTCAATGTCCTAGGGAGCAAAAGACCAAGAATGAGATACACATGTAGGGGGAGCTAAGGCTAACCCTAAGGTATATTTTAGTAATGCTCTTTCTAATTCTTATAGTCAAAAGCATGCTAGGAATAATTTCAATAGTCTTGCTATTTATCATAAAGAGCATGCTAGAAGTAAGGAATTTTGTTTAGGAGCTAAAAGTGTTAACTTCAAAAATAGGGAGAAATTTGGGACTAATGTCCCTAAAAACAATTTACCTAAGGACAAACCTAGGTCAAATAACTCAAGATCAATTTTACCTAGGGAGACAATTAGAAAGGTGCAAGAGCACCTAGGTCTAAACCCTAAATAGACTAGGCATATGCCTAGAAAGTCTCATGCCCAAGAATTTAATCAAAAATCAATTGGGCAATTAGAATTAGAAAACCAAGCCTTGAGGTCAAGGCTTGAGAAACTAGAAAAGACCCTTAGGAATATACAAAACCAAGTTAAAGGGTCTAATGATTAAAAGTCTAGGTCTAGATCTCAAAGTCAACACCTAGGACCTCAAAGTCAAAAGTCAACCAAGGGCAAGCAAGGTTTGGGTCACAAACCTAAGGCTAAGGTGGCTTACCATAGTGTTCCATTTGATTATAGAACACAAACTAGGTATAAGAAGGCCAAGGTTACTAGGGAAGCTATCCCTAATAGTAATCATAGTTTGTGCCTAGTGGCTAAGGTTTCTAGGAAACCTAGGGTGGCCACTAAGAAGGTTGCAAGGGGAGTTACCCCTAGAGTCAACCTAAGTAAGACCCAAATGACCAAGGCTAACAAGTCTAGGAGGGTCATTAGGAAGGTATCTAGGGAGGTTATCCCTAAGGAATACCTAATTAACCCTAGGAGCTCAAATCGGTTTTGGGTTCCTAAGAGCGTGATTGATTCACGCTAGATGGGTTTAGGGTGTGTCAACCTTGATTGGATGGGTAGTTAACTCAACCATGGTAAAGGTGGCACTTTAGGATATTTTCAAGTTTATGGTTACCTTGGAAATAGACTTGAATCAATATCCTAAAAGATTTTAGGATGTGCCAATGCACTTTTGAAATTAAGAAAAATCAATTAAATTGGCACAATTTAGGTTTAGAGGTTAGTGTGTCTTTTTGGGTTTTTGGCACACTAGGGAGATTAGGTTAATATGACAAAATATGATTAATCCCAACAAATGGCAATTAATATTAAAATTTAGGTATTATTATACCATATATTTTATATGTCATGCTTTGTTTGTCATATAACATGTCATGATATCATACTTACTTTTAATCATTTTATATGTCATGTTCATGTTTTAGGATTAAGGTTTTAAATGTCATGTATTTTTAGATTTCATCTTATGCCATGCCATCATGATTATGAGCATATGCTTATTTATATCATCATTAATGTCATAATCATTCATGTATTTAAGAAAAATTTCGATTGAAATTGATTCAAGGACTATGGCATGATTTGGAGTCTCATTCATAAGGGAATCAAGTAGGGTTGCCTTAGAAGATGCATGAAACCCTAGTTTTAAATGAACCAAAACTCACATCTCACATCCAATTGACATGTATGTATATTTATACACCCTAGATACATGTGAGATGCTAGGATATGAGTTAAGTTCAAGGTGCATAGTTTTTGCATCTAGATGAACTAAAACTCATCTAATTTCAAATGTGGATCATTAGGAAAGCTTGTGTACAAGTCATGTGCATAGAGCCCAAGGAATATGATCCAAAATATGGTTTTGAAATCATTTTAAAAACAATTTAGAAAACCTTGGTGAAGTCTATCTTTTGATAGCAATCACCATTGATGAAGTTGATACAGAATAGGGCCAAAACATTGAAAATTTCAATGGTTTTGAGTTTTGTATCAAACTCACTATTTTATGGGTAAAATAATTTTCAAATATTTTTCACCCATTGTAATGACTATAAGTAATATACGTATCAAATTTTATGATTTTTTAAATTACGTATAATTACTTATGTTTTTCCAAATCTAAATCGATAAATGAAATTGAAATTTCAATTTATCACGACCGCCTTGGTGGCAATGATCGACATCGTCGAGTCGACTGCCAGGTCTGATTTCGGGTTAACAAGGTTTGTTTAGCCCGTGTTCAGCTATGGAAAAGGTTCATAATCACTCCTAACCCTAGGATATGCTTTAGGAAGCATTATAAAGGGTGAAAATCCATTGGATATGGATTAGGAGCTGTGTTAGGTCAAAGTATCAAATTTAGGGTGAGTGAAAGTTCTATGTTGAACTTAGAACCTTAATTTTGATGGTTTAGAGTTTCTATTGGCTTAGGAGTTTCCCAAGGACATTGTTAGTGCAATGGTCAAGGGGAAGCAAGCCTTTAGGGGGAGGTATCCATCTTGGGATGATGGATGTGTTTTTCTACTTGAAGAGGAGAAGTTATTGGGAGAGTATCATCAATTGGGAAAATTGATGGGTTTTTGATACCCAATTTGGAAATTGGGAGAGAGTATAGGATTGCCTCTCTTGAGTGATTTGTGAATTATCACTAGGAAGATGGTAGGCATCTTAGGTATTTATTTTTGGATCAAGGGGGAGATTGTAAGATCTCATTGGGACATGAGACATTGACCTCCTTGGAGAGAAAACCTTTTTGATGTTAGTCAAAAAGGGGGAGAATGTTTGGGGGAGAACATTTGGAGAGTGTTTACCAATTTGGGATAATTGGTAAGGGATTTGAGTTAGTGGTCTAACTCAAATGATTTGTTTGGTTTTTGTCAAACATCAAAAAGGGAGAGATTGTTGGTGCAATTGACCCAGGTCACGATTGACCAGGACTCAAGTTTTGACTCGAGTGATGTTTTGATGTTTCGACAAAAACATATGACAATGTAATTGTCATGGGAAAGTCCAAGTCTTGTGTACTTGGCATGGAAAGTCCAAGTGGAACACTTGACATTTGGTAAAGTCCAAGTCTTGAGTATTTGACATGAAAAGTCCAAGTGGCACACTTGGCACATGAAAAGTCCAAGCATGGGTCTTGGCAATGTAAAAGTCCAACATGGGTTGGCAAGGGAAAGTCCAAGCATGGTCTTGGCATTTGAGAAGTCCAACATGGGTTGGCAAGGGAAAAGTCCAAGCATGGGTCTTGGCAATGTAAAAGTCCAACATGGGTTGGCAAGAGAAAGTCCAAGCATGGTCTTGGCATTTGAGAAGTCCAACATGGGTTGGCAAGGGAAAAGTCCAAGCATGGGTCTTGGCAATGTAAAAGTCCAACATGGGTTGGCAAGGGAAAGTTCAAGCTTGAGTCTTGGCATGAGAAGTCCAAGGGGTTTGATATTGGCTGCGTAAAGTCCAAGCGGGAGTCTTGGCAGCATAAGTTCAATGGTTGGCGGCGTAAAGTCCAAGCGGAGTCTTGGCGGCGTAAGTCCAATGTGCCTTGGCGGTGTAGACACCGTTAGCATGACATAGCCGACGGAAGCACCTAGAGGCTAGCGCGATGGATGAACAAGTCATGGATGACTTGGAGGGATCCGAGAGGCGTGAGGCTGATGGAGGTGGCTAGAAGGCTTAGGTCTAAGCTAAGGGTGGTCTAGCAAGTATGGGGGCACCATACTTGGGTTAAACCTCATTTTTGAGGTTGACAGTATACTGACATTATGGCCGGTTCGACTGCCGTGAGTCGACTTGAGTTCGACTGCCAGTTTAGAGTAAATGCTCAGCGATCATTGCTCATTGAGCGATCAATCGTGTCGAATAGCGATCAAGGGCTCAGCGATCGTCGATCAATGTCGAGCACAAACGCTCCGTAGCCGTGCCGCGGCGATCGGCTCTGGTAACGATAAGAGATCCGTTAGTTTTTTCGGCGTGGATCGAGCCGTTGTCTCACGACAATGACATCGATCGGCGGTGACTTATGGCGATCGATTGGCGGAAATCCAGGTCACGCACAAGGATAAAAGGAGCTCGACGGGAGGGTTTTTGGCATCAGTTCTTAAGCGATTTCTTGGACGTTTTTGAGGCGATTTGCTGCTGTAAATCAGGGTCTTCAACCACGGTTCAAGCGATCAACAAGCAAGTAATCCAAAGGCATTTGTAAAGTTGTTTTCTTTACTAGTTTTGCATTGTATTATTGTATTTGCTTGTATTCCTTTTGTTTATTGTTGTAAACGTTTGTACGAGGTTTCTCCGCCTCCGACTTGTTGTCGAGAAGGAGTTTATTGATTAGTGATTGCATTGGCGTCGCTAGAGCTCGTTAGAGCTCGATCCGTGGAGTAGGAACCGCGTGGTTCCGAACCACGTTAAATCTTCGTGTTATTGTGTTTGTGATTGTGTTTCGTTATTGTTATTATATATTCCGCTGTGCTAACGAAACTTGTAGACATGAACACGCGAACGTTTTCCATCTACGCAAGAGTAAATGCTATTCACCCCCTCTCTAGCGGCGTCAAATTTCCAACATGAATGACCTGTAATCCATCCGAAATATCTCATATAAAAATAGAACGAACGACTTGTAATCCATCTCGTGAGATATCTCACACGAAAATATATGAACGACCCGCTATATCCACCTAGTGAGGCAAATTATTTATTTTTAAAGCACAAGGTAAAATCTCTATATTCATAGAGCATTACTTAGTTACTCAAATTTTATAATCTTGTCACGTTTATTAATTATAAAACTAAAGTTCTATAGCACCAAGGTTACATTCGTTGCTTTAGTAATTTAGTTGAGAAGTTATATGAATTCTTACAACCGCTGAGCCAACTCTGTCTTAGAATTTAATTATAAGAAATTATCTTCATAAAATTATTTTCGCTATGTATTCACTTTAATTCTCATATTGTATGAGTTTTACTTAAGAGGATTATTCTAAGTTTACGTAAATTTTAAAATTTGACTATTGTGAATATCTGTACAAATTTTTATAAGGTTTGATAAACAATAAAGAATATAAAAGATCAAATAAATATAAAAGATAGATCAAACAATACGTAATTATTTTTCATCTACGGAATAAAAGTACAAATCTTAAATAACACATCATTAACATTTTTACTTAAAGCATGATCTAACATTTTCACGAGTAAGAAGATCTTAAATCACTTTTTCTATCATCATACATCCAATCAATTGATAGAAATATTTAAGTCGAGAAAATCTTAATCTATTTTTCTATATCAAAACTAAATCATCATAAATTACTTGCTTTTATTTTTTTTTATATTGTGCAAAAGATTAAAATCGTTAATCTAGCGCCCCCCTCACCCCAACCCCTCAGGATTCGAGAATGAGTAAATCATGGGAGGATTATGTCTGTAGACGCGATTTGCCGATAAGGCAATGAGTGACCATCTGAATCTGGAACAGGGTTTTAGATCGTCTCCGGAATCGACCCTTATCCATTGTGCAAATTTACCCATTGACTTACCAACGTGCTGCACCCACGGAGAATTTTTTTTTTTTATAAAAATACAATTAAAATCTAACCGCTCAACTTTTATCCTCTTCTTCTCCTGCCGCTGCAGCAACCCTTCTTCCCCTCTCTTTTAAATCCCTCAATTCTAATTCTTTTTTCCATTCAAAAGAAAAAAAAAAATTTAAGTCCTCTCTCATCGTCATTTTCTCTCCATGTCAGTGTCGCCCATCAACATCACAGCCACATCGTCGCCCATCAATGAATCAATAATTATATATATAGGTGATTGAAGAGACACGTTGAAATAAAATATTTGATAGAATTTAGAGTTGAATATTTTCAAATATAAATTTTTATCATCACTAAATCTATCGATATAAATTTATTTAAATATTCTGATATTAAATTGAGAGAATCTTTAGTTAGATCTATTTTTAGAATATCTTTCTTTTAATTTTGAATCTAAATGTACTTTTAAAAAATTTTACTAAAAATTATTTAACTCATCTACTAAACGTGTAACATAAACTATACTTATTTACACACTTGAAAATTTAGCAAAATCGAGAAAAAAATTAATAAATTAAATAATAAAATATTTTGATATTTTGATATTTATCTATAAGTATGGCTTACCATTATATTGATAACTTTTGAAATTTTAAAAATATTTATTAGGATATTAAATTTTTTTTATGAACCACACATTGCTACACAATATTTCAAATATTATATTTTAATATCATTTGATAATATTAAATCTAATACTATAAAAATTAGTTTATCAATTTTTTATTAATGATTTATTTTTTTATATTCATTGCATATGCATATTTTAAATTTATATATTAAAGATAGATTAAAAATTTTAGAAAATCAATCACATCATGATATAATAAAATAATGAAATAAATTTAATAAAAATTAATGAAATAAAATCTAATTTTTTTTATATAATATAAATCATTTCTAAGATAAAGGGTATAAAGGTAAACGAATTACTTGAATTTTGATTCTCTTATATTTTAGGAAGATATAAATAAAATAATAATTTTGAATCGTGTCAAATTAAGAACCGAATCATAGTCCGTAATAATTTGGAATGCAATTTTTCACGAACCATAAATTTGAAACATTGGTCGAATCTATCCTAAGCACAAGTACAACAATTTCCATCCCAGATAGGCTGACTTGCTATCTCAAATAATGATGGATTTAAGTTAAAACAGTTTCCAAATATCTAAAAACACTAACTAATTTAGTGAGTACTGTTTTTGCAAAGTTAAGTCAAAGTATCAAATTGACCTTCAAAATTTATGCAAGTTTGTCCTGCAAATATTTTCTCCCACCTCACCCTTCAATCCTTCATCTACCCAATTCACGATTCTCATTTTTCCCAACTAAACGGCGCATTATTTCTCTCATAAATTCAAAAGCTTAATTTAGTAAAATTTATTCGATGGGTAATTTATTCTTCTGATTATGTAGTTAATTATCATTATTATGTGATGATATAGATATTCAGATCTTTATAGATTGGAGATGGTGACCCTCCTCTATTCGCTGCTCATCGGATAAATTCGAAAGAATTCGTGATAATGCATCAGCGTTTGATCTCTATAATTTTCATCCCACTATGATTGTGCCTCAATTAAAATTTAAACCGTGGCACTTTTAAAAATCCACTTTACTTTGCGGCTTCATCATTGTATGGTGTGAGTTCCCGCGGGAGTACCTCGTAGTTAGCACATTAACAAAGTTACATCAATAAATAAAATTTAATCTTTGAGAGTTATAAGTTTTTCGGAGTATTTATCTTTCTACTGTATTAATTCTGGATTAGATAATATACTTTCTGTGATTTTTTTTCGTATTAATTATGGAATCGATTGATGGGGGCACTGAAAGTAAATAAATCACCTTTTGTACTAATTGTATAGTGTCAAAGGACAATCCTCCTCCTCCTCATACATGTACATCCGGAAGTATGTCTTTCTTAAGGGAAGATTCTTCAATTGCTAATTGCATAGTGATATATCGAATAACTCGATTGGATACCATCAATTCTATTAGTCAATTGCTTCGGATGACAATCATGGATTTTTTTTACTAGCATCGTATATCAAGTCTCAGGTTGGACTAATCATGAGGATGATGATCAATTGTCCTATGAAAAAATTTTATCAATCGTCAGGATATAATAGGAAATGCTCACATGGACAGATTCAGCGCAACGTCATTGATTTATGTAATCGTTCATCTTATTTGAAAAAAAAAAATCCTAAGGATTGAGTGTCTTCTCTCTCCCTTGTTTTGTGCATTCTATTACTCCTTTTCACCCCCAAGGCAAACCAGTTGGTAAATACAGAGGGGTAACTCTTAAGTGAGTAAGGGTCAATTTTCGAAAGAGTTATGACTCTGAGCTATCAATGGATCCCTCCTTTGTACTTGCCACCTAGGTCCTGATTTACCTCCTCCACTGGTAGGGGCAATCGAAGGAGACCGCTAATGCGGCGATTCCCCATTTTATTACTCCATTTCGTCATCTTCTCTCTTTAATTATGCATTGATGGGTGCTCCAATAAAGAATGAATAAGTCCCAATTCACCTCCACGGGCACAGTGCAGTGGTAAAAACGAAGAGATATTTCATAAGAAAATGTAATTTGATCATTTGTTACGATATCATTCGACGGTGAATTTAAAAAAATTCATTCGGACGACTTTGGAGTCCAATATTGGATCATCGTTCAAGAATAACACGATTATAGAATCTGGATTGAACCGTAAAAAAATTGTGAGCACTTCTTTGATTTACTCTTAGTGGTCATGCAGGTCATTTGGACTTCGATCTTATCCGGCTCAATTATTGACGAGACATTTCGAAAATCCGTGAAGTAGAATCGATCACTCTCAAAGATTAATCGAATCAAAAATTTAAATATTACTATATCAATAAAAAAAAAAGGCCAAGTTAATTACCACATTTGTAATCGATACTCTATAGTCTATATCAATGTTAGCGGACACATTACCCAGCTTGGCACATGTGACAGCCAACCACCTTGGCTAGTTGGCTTTCAACATGGTAAATAAAAAAAGAGACTTATTTATATGATTTGTACAGAAGGTAAATAAAAAAAATTATCAAATATGATATATATATAAATTTATCAAATATCAAGTAGCCTCCTTTGCTACTTTATTATTTGAATGTGAGTTAAATTATCGGAGAAACAACTATCAGATAGAATCTCAGGAGAGATCAAAAACATCTGGAACACGAAGAAAAGCCATTACAGCGAGCTTATGGTAAATCTTAATTAATTTGAAAATATTATCTTTGCTATGGTTGATCAACGCCAATTATGATTATTCAAATATGATAAATCCAAATCGATGTGAGATTATCATGTAATCTTGAATTATAAGAGATATTACATTCTTTTATTTGGTGTTCATTATAAGGATGATAATTATTGACCGTCAACAACGAAGAGTGGTGATGGCGGGTCGATCGGTCGGAGGCGGCGACAGCTAGTCAACTAGCGATGGCGGCAGTGATCGGTTGATCGGCGATACATCGGTGGTCTATCGGCGACGATCGCCCATCGACGGGTAGTGACAACGACGACGAGCTGTGGTGTCGGACGATGGCAGCTACGGATAACGATGGGCGACGATTTTTCAAATTACGACTTGTAATGTAATCAGATTACATAGGTTTTGTCTTATAATCTAGATTATAAAACTTTAGTGACTTTTGTAATCCAAATTACATTATATCATAATTTTAAAATGATAATAAACAAAATAATCAATCTTGCAATGTAATCTAGATTACATTACAAGGTAGATTACGGCGTACCAAATATAGTCTAAAAGAAACTTCAAGACCGATCAATGTCCAATCAACCATTAGAGCCGTCAAATTGAGTTAAACCCGTTTGGTTGGCCCGATCTGCTAAGTAATTTAAGCGGATTAAATTTAAATTTTATCAACACGTCATTTTAACGGACCTAAACGAATCGACCCACGCGGGTTACGGATCTAGATGGATTGGCCGGCAGTGGGTTTGGATTGACCCGCAGATTTAAAAATATTAAAAGAAAATAAAACTTAGAAAAGAAAATTTATTTAAGTTTTTTTATCAATATTTTAATACTAACAAAATAAGTTACGTTCATGATAATCACAATCTTCTTCTTATTATATATACACCTAAAATATTTTTCAAAAATAATAAAAAAAATATTTAATTTAAGTACTCTAATAATTTTTTTATACTCTAATTAATTTATAATTATTTGGTCACTAATACTTCAATTAATATAGAAAATGATAACATATTATAGTTAACCAATTATAAATCCCGAAAATTCTAAGCTCTATTTGGAAGGAGTCAACTTTAATTTGTATATTATTAAGATTTGAATATTTTGAAATATTGAAAGAATAAAAATATTGACACATAACATTGTCGATCAATAATTGGATCTCAATTATAAGATTTTAGTTGCTTCAAATGTATATTTTTTGATCATGGTATTCTATTCGTCTTATCGTTTATTGCTTCAAACTCTTAATACCTCAATAATTTTAGATTTTTTTAATTCTTCTACTCGTAGATTGACTCGTTTAATCCGTAAATCATCTTAGATTGAATTAGATTGGATTGAAATTGTTTTTATCCATTAAAATGATGGATCGATCCGTTCCTTTCTATTAAATATTATATTTATGATAAATTAATCCACCTCACCGTAACCGTAGATCGATCCGTCTGACATTTCTACCCACCATGCCCACTCTTCCCACAGTCCATGGTAAACTCCCCATCAATTACGAGTTTAATTAATTTGGAGTGTCAATTAACCTCGACTACAAATCCAAAAGAAAGAAAGATAAAACTCAAGTTTTTTTCCCCTACCCTTCGTAGCCAGCTATATACTTGACGTGTGACATTGACAACCAACAGAAGCTGAGAAAAAGGTTGAAAATTATTGTCCAGTAAACAGACTCGATCGACCTCTCCAGTCTTTTCATCTCCATGAACAGTAAGCATCACCTAATTCTGACCTACGCACAATAATCCCTAGCTCTCCACCGCTCCAGGGACGACGATGCTTTTCCTCTCTCTCTCTGCTTGCTCCTGGATGGCAAGCAAAGCCTGCACGCACGCTTCCGATCGGGTGCAGTCCAATCACCCATGACTCGTCTTTGTCGTCCAAAGGACATTATTAATTTTCATTCACAAACTGTACGTGGAGGCGAGGTGGGTTTTCCAGGTGGATACTCACGCATTATACTAATATGGGACGGGACATGATCCGTGATCGACTGGGTGCTTTGCTCCCCAGAGCAAGCTAAGGGAGAGCAAGCGACGAATGAATTGCTAATTTTCTAGGGAAACGACGATGGAGGAGATCACATCAGATATCGAGAAAGACAGAAAGATGAGGAGCAGTGCAGTGATCCATCTTTCACGGCATTGGCGTTTTGAATCATACGGGGGATTCTTGTTGCCCACACAAGCTGAAGCTGAGCTGCCAACGAGTCGTTTCAGCTAAAAGCCTGCATGGTGCCGGGGATGGAGGCCAGCATCACATCGATCTTGTGCGGCATGCCCTCGACCTTTCACTCAAACGTCCAATCCAACTTTTGTTTTTAAAACCTAGATAGTGAATTCGAAAGCAGCAATTTTAACCATATCCTTGAATTAAATATGATGAAGATTGTCTAAACACTTTACCACTTTGTTTCAAATTCTGACTGAAGATGCGAGTAGATCTTTGCTTTAATTGCCTTAATAACTAATGACCTTATGTTTTTAATAATTTAATTATCTGAATACTCACATAATGTCACCAAGATTAGTAAACAAATACAACTGGAACGTATATACATGTGGATATCTCAAACAACTGTGGCAGACAACCGGAATCAAACAGCTTAGCTGCATGCTTTGAAGACGACTGATCATTTCTTGGCTGTCTATGCTTTTAAACATTTCACTGTCAGACTTTACGTCGCAAGTTGCGCACAGGCGGGAAATACTTAGATCTTCAATTACCATCAACATCATATTAGATATAGTTTCACATCAAAAATAATATAATTTCAACATCAAATACTATTTCAATTCTAATCCATTCACATCATATCACATCAAAAAAATATTTTATTTTTTTATTCATAATTTAATTATCAACCTGTATTTTAATTTATTCATATTTTTATATAATAATTATTATATTTAAAATTAATATTTCATTGATAGTTAAGATATATTATTCTTTTTAAATTTTACATCCAATTAATATATATATATATATATTTATTTATTTATTTATTTATTATTTTCATTTTTAATTTTTATTACGTAACTATTAAGCATAAATATATTTTAAAAATATTATAAAATTATACACAGAATAAAATATTTTACTAATTTTATTAAAAATAAACAATGCCAATTAATTGAAAATATAATATTATAAGACTTTAACTTTCATAATTATTATATTGTTCTTATAAATCCTTAATTAATGTATTTTGAAAGACAATATGAACTTTTTTATTTTTGATTTTTATATATCAAACTACTATCATCTCTTGTTAGCTCAACATCTGGAGTTAGCATCTCGGAGTGTTCCACAATTATTGTATTTAAATCACGTTCATTTTCAATTATTGTAGCAAAAAGATAATTCGTTCGCTCCCAACGCCCCCTGTTAGTCGGTCTCACAGGTCATACGAAGAAGGTAAATCAAGGGAGACTATCAATTATCATATTATGTATAATAATACATGATGTTATTATATCATATAAAATATTTTTCCGTCAAAAATATAAAAGTCCTGCAATAATTGCAAAAAGTGATTATAGCATGTCAAATGGTCGCTCAACATCCTTTTTACATGTTTTTTGTTTCATTGCAAATAATTTATTCTTTCAACTTTATGGATCGTGAATCATTTGAACAAGTGTTGACCATTTTGGATATATACAAGCTAAATAATAACTCATATTATACTTTTTTTCTTAAATGACATAACGAGCAGGAACAGTAATACCTTAATTTGACAAAATTAATAAAAAGATGAGAAGACTCAAGTACATTAATATCATTGTTCGATTTGACCAATCCAAAATACACATGTCAGATCTATATATCATAATCAACTACAACTTCCTGAATAGTTGTTGGCTTTCAACTACGATTATAATATTATCCTGCCCATGCTATTGGATAATTTTTCCACCTATAGTGCATACAATGTAGACTACCTAACAAACTTAAAAAATCTCATTGCTCACCAATCTGGAGTAGCCTAGCACTATCTTGAGCATTTGGAGATTGTAGGTATTGCCCTCAAAAAACTTCAACAACAACACGTCAAAATCATTTCACACTTTCAATGACAGTCGATTCTCCTATTTTAATGTACTCATCAATAGCATCTGTCGATACATTGTATGTCAATATCCAAAATGCAACTGTTATTTTTTACAAGCCAGAAAAACTAAGTCTTTTTAAGCTCATCTCTTCTCTGTATAAAATAGTTATCATGATTACTAACAACATCATAGATATGTGTAAATAATTTTTGTCCCATTCAGAATCTTTTTCGAAACATTGCATCATTATACAATGCATTTTCGATGAAATAATCATTGAATATATTACGATCAACAGCTTCACAATTATGATTGATCACATTGTGACCATAAATTAAGCCTCGATGCATGCTTTGATTGTTTTCTTCGTTGAGATAATTGAAGATAATTTGATTGTTGGTAGAAATCATCTGAGCAATCAGTTGTTGCCTTGGACTAAACATTTTCGCATAGTTATCATCATCAGAGCTTGAAGATAATAAATTTGATGAACCTTTATTGTTATTATTCATTTTCTGATATAATTGAATGAATGAGGTATATGTTGCTTATGAAGTATGTATTTATAATTTGTGATATATTTATGTATTTTTTTTTTACATATGATATGACCTAACAATAAATACATTTGGATAAAATTGCACAGATGATGTGGCACAACAATGACAACATCGGAGCAAATTAGACAGGTGACATGACTTGACACTGAATACATATTTTTTGTGTGTACAAATGACATAATCTAACAATGAATATATTTGGATAAAATTGCATAGATGATGTGACACAACAATGATAATATTGGGACAAGTTGGGCATGTGATATGACATGACACTGAGCATATAATTTTTTATGTTCAGATGATATGACTTAATAATGAACACATTTGGATAAAATTGTATAGATGACGTGACACAACAATAATAACATCGGAGCAAGTTGGACAGACGACGTGACCTGACACTGAACACTCATTTTTTTGTGTATAAATGATGTGATATCACAATGAATACATTTGGACAAAATTGTACAGATGACGTGATACAACGATGCCAACATCGGAGCAAGTTAGATAAGTGACGTGACTTGACACTGAACACACATTTTATGTGTGCAAATGACATGATAACAATCAACACATTTGAACAAAATCACAGAGATGATGTGAAATAACAATGGCGACATCGGGATAAGTTAGGTAGATGACGTGACCTGATACTGAATATACATTTTTATGTGTGCATATGACATAATATAATAAGGAACACATTTGGAGAAAAACACAGATGATGTGAAACAACAATGACGATATTGGGATAAGTTGGGCATGTGATGTGACTTGACAATTATAATATATTGACAATATTATGTAGTTGACGTGACATTACAATGCACAAATCTAAATCGTTGAACGATTCTCATTCCTATATCTATCGTCGGATCATGTACATTTTGTATAATTTTATATTCACATTTTCCCCTATATAATAGCTTACAGATATTGGTATAATACATTTTATGTCAAACACTTTTTTGAGAGTATTCTCTTTTACTAAAATGAGTTCAACCCCACCCCGACAAGCTTCATACTTATTTAAAGAAGATAAACACTTATGTCATGTTTACCTTCATATTTCACAAAATCGATCTAATCATAGGAATCAACCGATCAAATGATTAATTCTGGGTAAGAATTGAGAAAGAGTATCATGCAGATTCGAATTTTATAAAAAATAATGCTTCTTATGCTTAGTGCAGTATCCAAAATAAAAAGTTGCATATGACAAATCGAACATTTGAATCCTAGTGGAACATCTGAATAAGATATTGTAAGTTACTATGCTCATTTTTTTATTTTAGACTATCTAAATTTTATAATCAAAAGTCTAAGTTCATTAATAATATTGTCTTCATAACTGATGTTCAATTATTTTCTTACAGTTAACTCGTGCCAAAATATTGTTAACAGAAGATCTGAAATACACAAAGGGTTTCAAATTAAATTTGATCATGTCTGAAATATTCTCAAAGACATTGAAAAATTTAGCACTGACAATATGAATACTGTAGGCATGAAATCGCGATAACAAAATGCTAATGCTGGTTCATATGAGGAATAATTATTCGAGGAAGAATTTGATACACCTTCATCTCCTTGTGTCTGTTTTGATCTAAATATCACCGATTCAGATAGCAGTGCTACTTCTAATAAATGCCCTCTTGGTATGAAGAAAACAAAATGAAGAAAAAATTGCAAAGGTAGTTAAAATTAATGTTCAACTTGTTGAGACAATGATGCAAGTACTGTTGCTATTAAAAAAATGACAGATAATATGATTTACAAGGAAAAAATAAAAATTTTGTTAAAAAATTTGAATTCAATCTCTAATCCGGTGATACATGAATATATTCACAATGAACAAATTAGAATCATGCAAAAAAAAAATGTAAATCCAAGGATCCAATTGCACATAAAAAAAAAAGGATCTCAATCATCTCCAATCCAGGAAGAAATATCATAACTCAATCATTATCAATATAAAGATTAAGAATCTCAGAATCCTACGAATGTGTTTGGCTAATTTTATAATTATTTTAGCCGAATAGAGAGTAAGTTTCCCGAATTAATATTAGTATTATAATATTATTGAAATAATTTTAAATTTATGTGTACTTTATTATCGTTTTTATTTGTAATTGTTTGTCAGATTTAATGTTACTCATGTTTTTAAATTTTTATTAATAATATTTTGATTTAGTGTTACTCGTATTATTTGTAGTTATTATTTTTATTTTGTATGCCTGTGTAATAGATGATATATTTTATATTTATGCATATCAAATTTTTTAATATTGTAGTGTATTTTTTTTAATGAAATTAGTGGTATAATTTATAAATGTAATTATAATTAAAATATATTAAATAAATTAAAATTAAAATTTTTAATAAATTAAATCTTTACAAATATACGTAATAAAATTAAAATATACTATTAAATACACTCAATTTAAATTTTTAATAAATACTTGATATTACTATAAATAATATGGAAAAAATAATAATTACGAAATTAATTTTTATTTATGATACTTAATAATATAATATTTAATAATATATATTATATTTGATTTTATTAATTATATAATATAATATAATTTTAAAAAAAAATCCAGCACAAAGATGGTTCCAAAATAGTATCGCACCAACCCTATTGTTGGTGTTATTTTTTACACCATATTTGATGTATCGATTGGAGATGATCTCAGGGAGTCATTTGGTTTGTAATTTTTTTTTTAATTTTTATTTTTATGCTTTCTAATTTAGTTTTTAGGAAATAGGAAAGGTATTTGGTATGATATATTATATTTTTATTTTATAAAGAAGAGAAAATTGGAAAATATATCTAATTTTTTCTTTTCTTAGGAAATAGGATCTGTATTTTTTCTTTTCTTAGAAAATGTACTTTATATTTTTTATTTTCTTAGAAAATAATTTTTAGATATTTTTTATTTGTTTAAAAAAATGATATTTTCTTTTTAGAAAATAAAGATCAAAATTATCAGCCAAATAATATTTTTTATTTAAAAAAATAAAAAAAAATGAACGTACTATCATATTTGCTGTGTCCTTTCTTCGACGACGAGGCCAAAAGCACCGTAAAATGAAAGAAATAGTCACTCTTAAACAATAAAACTTATAAACACATATCTGCAACTCTGCAACATGTCAAAGATAGTACGGTGATGGTAAATTCTTTATTTATAAAGAAAAAGGCAAAGAGATGGGAACTATACCCTATTACTTACTGTTCCAAAGTTATAAAATATTCCTTGGCTGATGTGATGTCAGAGAAATCCTGAGCTATTTAAGGACACTTCAGGGTAGAAAGAGACCCGAAGATTATGAATGTCAAGGCTCCTCTTCAATCCATCAGCATGAACAAGGCCATTGCTTTCTTTTGATTCTTAGCTTCAAACTTCAACAGAAATGGTTGAGATAGTTTTGTTATTGAATTAATAATATATGTCTTTTTCTTTCTTCTTACTTGTGCTTTGCTGATGCTCGCATGCCATTAAGCTTGAGGTTTTGCCAAGAGAGCTTTCTTCAGTCCACTCATGGCCGGCTATGGGATTAAATTAGCTGCCGACTCATTCATCCACGTGCCGAGCAAGGAATATACCTGAAGGAGTTTGCCCGGTAGATGAGTGAATGATGCGGGAGGTAAGTGGGATCTCATGCTGCCTTTGCTTGGACTGAAGGGAGCTCCCTTGTCTTCACAATCCTCCTGCACTGCAAAGTGATTAATCCTAGCAAGTGCAGTTTTTATAGAAGATGATTATATCTAGTTTATCGCGATACGCCCTTAGCTTTTCGTTTTGTTCTACCTGTTAGTCTGAATGCTATGCAGTTGCTAATGCAATTTGTTCTTCGTTTGGTATCGGGTTATGAAAGCTGATTTGATGTTAAAATGTGTTCATTGATGTTCGATTAACAGTCAATCTTGTATCAGGGAGAGTGCTAATGCATTTTTACACGTAAGAATGCATCATGGTGCTGGTTTTTTACAAGTGATCCTCGTAATTTAGCTTACAGATGCGTATGGAATGATGGAGAGGCTGTAAGTCGATCATCAGCAGGTTAAATGCAACCCTAACCCTAATCCTTCCATGTGGGTTTAGCCTTGAACTCCTGCCACTTCAGTTCCTTGCACAAGTTCCAACCTCTGCTGCTCCTTTCCGACGCCACTAATTGATTAAAATAAATGCCTGAAGTTGCAGGAATGCGAGCTTCCATAAAGGCGATTCTTTCTTCCCCACCTGGGCTTTGGAATTTGCTGGATGTTTCCATGCGTCGTCTCTGCAGGGGGCGCCATCTCACAGTTCCAAGTGAACATGGCGTGCATGGCCGCGCAATCCTCGATGCTGCTGCAGATGCCCATTTCTTTCGCGCTTTGCTAGCTCTCGCCTGATATCTTTTAAAAAGATTACACCAAGCAGCTGTATAGAGTGACAGTATTTTGCTTGCTGTTAATTTTTTTTTTTTGTTGAAATCACCGTTCATTATTGATGACCGCTAGTCTTCATAAGAGGTGATCATAGGTGACTCAAAGCTAAAGGATGCTATGGTAATTGATACAGATTTAGCAAGGATACGGTGTGTTTCTAATGTTGGGGTGAGACGTACATGTTTTGTATCTCTTCTGAGTTCCTCATCTGAAGCATAACCTTTTAAGTAGAGGCATTGTGTTTGTTTTACAACAAAGAAGAATGTGAAATTAGGGACCAAAATTATGTGTCTGTTGGAGGTGTGAAGCGACTCCTAAAAAGACGAAAGGAAGATATAGTGACATGCTTTGCTTTGTTAACACGATTAAGTGATAAATCTTGGCTTTTCCATCATTAATATAATCATTTAGTTTTTAACACTGTCCAACAAGAACAAAAATCACGGAAGGCATGTTAAATATTGGCTGACAAGAACAAGCTTGTGAAAGTTGTGTATTAGGAAGGTGGGCAAGCCAATGCACAGAATTTAATTTCTCTTGCATGTATTTTCTCAACGAAAAATCAGAACCTCTAGAGTCTTCAAAGTACGAAAAAAGCGATTTGTTTTCTAAATAGACTTCTCAAAACAACTTTAATTACTACTTGACTATTGCCAAAACAAAAATATTCTATCCCCAAAAAAAATAACTCACTAAGTACTGCTATAGTGTTTCCGATATATTGATTGGATTGATAGTGGTACGTAGCCCATTGGAGCACTATAAGCAAAATCTCCAGCCTTTTTCTTGAGGACTTATGAGCCCTGTGAACTCATGAGGTCAAAGACTTAGCCCCAACTTAGTGAGACTTAATCAATCAAGTTCGAAGTCCACTCTCCACCAAGCCATCACTGCATTATTACATTAGACTACCCAAAAAGTCCAACCCCAGGATCACATTGTGTTTAAACACTCCAGCTCTTAATTTTTACTTATTCAACTCTACCCAAGGAACACATTGATCCACTGAGCTCCTCCTATCAAGTTTTCATGTCCGCTAAGTTCCTATCAAGTTTCATCACAATTTGAATTCTATCAAGTTTCCCATTGTCCACAAGTTCGATCTATGCCAATTTCCAAGTCAAACTGACGACATGATTACCTTAGAACGTCTAATTTAAATCATATCAACTACAGGGGAGAGATTATTTCCCCAATTTTTCTCTTTTTTGTGTTTAGCAATTTATTCAAGTTATGAATACCAATAAGCATAAAAATACAACTGGAAACTGAAGGCTCCTATCGGACTTAAGATTTTTTGTGATTTGAGATATTCTCTCTTGACTTGAGCTATACCTTTAATAGGACTCTTTATTTATTTATTTCAATAGTTTCTCGTTCGTTTATCAAAAATAAAAATAAAATCTGATAGCTAGATAAATGATAACATACAAGTATGGCAAAAAAAATGACATGAAGAAACAAAATAACATTATTAAACACTCAATTATCTCATAAGTTTTGCATTTCGTCTAAAAAAACCATTAACATATTTTTCCATTAATAATGACACAAAATGATAAAATCATAGGCATTAATGACGGAACAAGATGACAAAGGTGTTGCATGCAAGTTGAGTTGCAAATCAATTTGCGAAAATATTTAGGAATTAAAAAAAAATATATTTTTAAATAGTGGAAGCTATTGAAATGCTCAACTCGGACGGCCTGAAAACTCAATATAATTAGGATAAATCTCTCATTTTCAAAGTACATTTAGATTTGCAAATCAATTTGCTCCCTAAAAAGTATTACAAAAAATGTGTCACATTATTCATAGATCAACTTATGAAAAGACTTAAAAGGACGTTTAAAAGTTAAATATGAGGAAAAAAAAGCTATAATTCCTATCGCGTGAATTGATTCATAAATCAACATGGACTGCGAAAAATGTGAAAGGCATTGAAGGCTGCTTTCAAATCGGTCTGCGGCAAAATTTAGAGTGAATATTGAACATGGCGATGGATTCTGAGAAAAAAAATGCTCAATGCCGTAAGTTTAGTTTTATTTTACTATTTTTTTCTTTTTTTTTCCCCTTCTTTGAGAAAAAAAATTAAAGACGTCATGCCGTCTCAACTCCACCGTCAATGAGAACTCGCTTTGGGCCAACGTCACATTTACGGTAGTTTACTACGACAGAGCAAAGTGAAGGACTCAAGGACCGACCCTGTCTCATTGACGGTACCTCTCATCGACCTCTCCGTCTATGAAATTATAACATCTCCATGTGCATGTTTTTTTTAAAAAAATTAGCATTGTCGATCCGATTAATTTTTAAAATGATAAATTTTATCCCATATAAATTTTTTATTAATCATCAAAATATTATAGAAAATATTAATGTAGACAATTTTAAAACTACAATATTTTTAATTTGTCATTCAATTTGGAAAAAAATTCTATATATATATCATGACTAAAAATTGAACCGTGAATATCCGAAAATCAAAATGAATATTTTACTATTGCACCGTAATCTTGAGAGCATATGCATACGTCTGTTGATAATTACATAACATATGAACTCTTAGAATTAATTCTCAACAAATACAAAATATTTCATTGAATTTTGATCTCTCCATACAAAGAGATTATGTTAGGACATAATTCTTGATCATTTATCAATTTTTATTAAGTCACAGAATCAATTATGAAAAATAGAGCGTTATAATGTTTTACCACGTGTGCATGCCTAATGTTTACTGCAAGAGAGCAGACCAAGTCTCATCAAAGACACCACCTCTCCATCTATCCGTCTGTGAGATTATAATACCTCCTGCGCGTGTGCATGCCCAGTGTTTACTACAAGAGAGCAAAGTGGAGCTCATTGAAGGCACCTCCATGTGCATGTCTCGTGTTTACTACGGAGAGCAAAGTGAAGGACCCAGTCTCATTGAAGGCACCTTCATGTGCATGTGCATGCCTCGTGTTTACTTAAAAGTCATCACGTCGAAACGCGTTATGTACCACCCGCTTTTTCCCTTCTCTTCTCCTCGAGTATAAAACAGGCACGATTCTTCTCCTTTTCTTATCCATCCCATGGAGGTCGAGCATGGCGTGAAGAGGCCAGCATGGGACTGCGGCAGCTCCCTCTACGACTCCTTCGAGCTCAGCTCCTTCATGCTCCACCTCGACTCCGCCATCGCCGCCCGTTGCATCTCCATGCCGCACTGCTCCGCTGGCGCCGCTGCTACAACTGCCACTTCCCGCAGGAAGCCGTGTAGGTTCGTCAGATCGGTCCGGAAGCTGGTCCGGTTTGTGATCCGGCCGCACCGTTGCATGTTCGGCGTGCAAGTCCAATCGCAGGACCGTGCGTTCGTCGGTGGCGGCACGTACTCCCGGTCCGGCAGGTTGGAGCCGATTCCGGAGGCCATCTGCGACAGTGACTCGGTGGTGTCGTCCTCGCCGGAGATTGACCGCGTCGGCGCTGCCGTGAGGAAGGCCGCGTCAGAGCGGTTCGCAGGCGGGAAGATGGCAATGTAATAGAAGATCATGTTTTTTTTTGCCGCATTCGGTGAGGAACAAACCTCCGGTGAAGTCCTTTTGCATGAAGTTTCTCCTTGAAAAAACACTTTAATTTAGTCTGCTCTAATAATATTATTGAGAAGATTTTAATCTTGTTTATTTTTGTCTCTAATAAAAAATAATCACACTTTATAATTAAAAATATATATTTAAAATATATATAATGCTAAAATAATAATAACAAAAATATGAATTCTTATTATTATCTCACTTGTGATAACATATATATCTTTTATGACAATTTTTTATAGACATATCCATGAATATCATTTGCTGCTAAACATAATTTTATATCAATAAATTATTTAAAGATTTAAATTTATATAATAATACAAGAAAAGATTTAATTTGAACGCTCCACTATCAATAGGACAGGATCACTATTGACGTCTGACATACAATGGGCAATTGACAAATTTACAAGGAGACAGTAACTCGTAGACTACCAACGAGTTTATTGGAAGATTAAAGCCGATTCTAAAATAGTCTAAATTTTAGTGGATCGTGAACGAAATGATAAAAAAGAATTTTTTAATGATAAAAATTTATATTTTTATAAAATTTAAATTCTTTTTATGAAAGATTAATTTTGAGTACGAGAGCCAAACAATCCTCCCTAAAGTCGACTCTATGAAAGACAATAAGCTCATAAGAGCATCCCTAATGGATGAAGTGATGTGATTGGAGAAGAATACTCTCTCTCTCACTGTGGGAGGGAGTGTTCTTCACCGAGAGCCGCTCTCAATTTTAAAATATTTATTTTTATTTGTATGTGAAAAAATTAAATTAATTAAAAAATGAGAAAGGTTCGCTCAACGTCTAAAAATTAACTGTTGAACAACGGCTAATTTTTTACTTTAAAAAATTATCTATATATACGAGTAAGTAAATCATACATATATATATATATATATATTATCTTCTCTTTCTACATATTATCTATTCCATAAATATTGTCTTTTCAACCACACGAGATATCTTAATTTATTCCTAATGTATGAAAATCTATGATCCGTGATTTTTGGAGAAATAAATTGACGGAAGATGTAAAATACCGGAGAAAAAAAAATAAAAATATTCCTCAGTAATTGATAAAACATCTTGTGGAATTTTTCAGAAATTTTTAGAAATTTTTCTGGATTTAAACGGAGGTCTTATGGACATTTTATGGGGATAAAGCGGATAGACTTTTGTAAAGCCTGTTTAAACTATCTGCTAGGAATTAATAGGGTTTAATTGATCTAAGTTTAATTATAAAACCCTAAATTTAATGGATTGATAAGAGTCGGTTTAAGTCCGAACCTAACTCGTTTAAGCCCGAATCCAACCCGCAAACTCAACCCGTTTGCGAAACCCGACCCGCTTCATTTCGTAACGCCAAGTTGCTGCGTTTCTCGCCGTCGACTTTTATTTCCCCGAGCGTTTTCTTCTCCCCCAATCGGTCGTTCCTTCCTTCACTGCCCGATTCCTCTTTCCTGATCTCTTCCCTGATTTCTTTCCAGCCGTGATTTCTTCATCGTCGCCCTCCTCTGCCACCGACGTCGCGCCTCTTCTCTCCGCCCGCCACGCACGCTCGAGCTCGCCTGTCGCTGTCGCCGAGCTCGCTGTGCCCTAATGCGTTTCCGCCGCAGAGAAGGAGCGGCTGCCACCGGTGTTGATCCACCAATCTCCGGCCCGAATTCGATGCCGCTGCCCATGGCCGCCTACTCGTCGCCGCTCGCCGTCCACAGTCGCGATGTCCTCTCCCGATCGCAGATCGCCGTTGGAGTTTAGCGTCGACGTCTCCTCTCCGCCACCGTCTACCACGCCGGTGAACTGCCCTCCTGGGTTGCCCTTTTCTTCCTCATCGTCACCAGCCGCTCGAGGTTCGTCGCTGCGTTCTTCCTCTATCGTCGCCGCGGCCAGCCATTGCCCGACTCCTCTGCCATCGACGCTGCAACCTTGTTGATGTCGCCTCTTCACCGACGCCCAAGCCAGGTTGTCGTCGTTGTTTCTCCACCTCGCCTCGTCGTGGCTGATCGCATCCATTCGCCAGCCACAGTAGCGTCAGCCATCACGAGCTGCAAGCACCATCGGCCATGCCATAGAACCCCCGCACGCGATGTCACCATTCTCTCAGTCGTTGCGGCCGTTTCACATCGCCGTGACAGTAGAGTGTTTTCGGATATGCTATGGGCAGATGAAACGATGATGGGTAGGGGGGGGTTTGTTTCAGCTATTGCTATCAGAGGAGAAGGGAGGTAAGGCTGTGGAATCGATTTTGGGTTAAATTAATTGGGTTCATGAGTTTGGTTGATGTATTGTACAGGGCCAAGATACGGGATCCAAAAGTTTGATTGATACTAAGCGAGGTTGGAATTGGATTGATGATACTATATAATTGGATTGAGAGGTAAAGATGTGGATGTTTTGTGTGTAACCTTTAGAAATATTCTTGTTAATCGATTGAGGATTCTTGAATTTGATCAGTGGATGGAAAACCTGTATATTATATGTTACAGTTGCTAGGATGTAGAGTTCATCTTCGATTCATCTGGATTGAGCAAATTGGACTCATCAAAGGGAATGGAGAAGCTATGCAAGCGTGGATAAGCTTGGTAAGTTCTGATTTGAATTGTTGTAGATGAGATGTTTGATCTATAGCTAAGCCATTATTGGTTGCTGATTATGAATTAATGGAGGAAGATGTTCGGTTAATTAATTGGGATATAAAGTTGATGTAGGATTATGATTTGATCATAATATTAGAATTGATATATGATTGGATCATATATGTTTGTTTGCAGGATGTTGATTTCAGGACCTTGATTCAAGATAGGTTCATGGAAGTGAAGACTATCGACATACTCTACATAACAGGTGGGTAATTTCCGACCTGGTCTGGGTAGAAGTATTGCATTCAGATTTAGTCATTGATATAAACATGTTAGGTGTTCATATTACCTTGACCCTGCTCTTATTATCGTATGCTTGATCCTTTACCGTTGGCTATTAACTCCATTGTTGATATCATATTTATTTTATCATGATTAGGAGTTATACATATAGGTGATGTAAGTAACTTAGAATTTGTTTAAGTTAAGTGCAAATAGTAAAGTCCGGATGACAACCTGATTATACATTGGGCAAAAAGGTCATCTGTAGGTAGATAATATTTTGAACCTAGGGTTAATTCTAGTACCCTTAGGTTGCATGGTGACCACTGACCATATATTGTGTAAATGGTCAAGTGAATGATACTTAGTGTGTCGCTACGGACCTGTGGTCCTAGCTTGATAATCGGTTCGAGTACGACTCTCTATCGGATAGAGTGCGTCGATCAGTCGAGTACGACTCTCTATTGGAGAGAGAGTCATGATCAGTCGAGTACGACTCTCTGAGGTAGAGAGTCTCGCCGAGTCGAGCGTCGACTCTCTACAGGATAGAGAGTGCGTCGATCAGTTGAGTACGACTCTCTAATGGATAGAGAGTTATGATCAGTTGAGTACGACTCTCTACAGGATAGAGAGTCCGTCGATCTGTTGTGTACGACTCTTTACAGGATAGAGAGTGTATTGATTAGATGGGTACGACTCTTTGCTGAACAGAGAATCTGTGGTAGATGGCTGTACGTCTGACAGCATACACATATCATTTGCATACATTCTGACGACATAGTCTCCCTTGGGGTTGAGAGAGTCGTCAGTCATCTTGCCTCCCAGAGCACTCCCCGAGGAGTAACTGGTGTGAGGGCAGAGCATTTGTTGTGCCGCACTCTACCACTATAGACGGTGGTAGTTGGAGTTGCGTGCAGTTGTCCTGGGTGCGTGGTACTAGACCACTCATTAGTAGTGTTAGTCGGAGTGGCCAGCAGTAGGGACCCCCGTTGTGTAGCGAGCTCTTTACGCTCATATGTTACTTGATCATACTGTCCACTCGGCTACTCTATAGCAGTGGTTGGTGTGAGTTGGGACAGTTGTCATGTCATGCCACCTAGGCCACATTGGGGTCGTGGTAGTGAGTAGGGGTGAGCAGGTATGACCATGCATGCTGCATTGCCGTATCTTATGACGCTTTGCATATTACCATATATATATATACATATATGCATGTATATATATATATATGGATGGTTGAGATTAATATATATATATGGATACAGTCTATATATATATGATTATTGTGGTGTTGCATTTGTTTGTACTATGCTTGTTGCATTTGATTGTACATCATATTCATGCATATGTTATACAGTTGTGTCGAATATTGGTATGTGTTGGACAGACCATAGATACCTTGACCTGTAGCATGAGTAGATTATGTGTTGGTATTACTCTTCCTGTTATATATATGTTGGATATATGTTCAGGTTGGATCAGAGTAGCGTAGCAGACTTCAGGTATGTCTGCATTTTTATGTTGTTCATTCAGTTAGACGGTATATGCTTGTATTTATATACTATGCTGATATACCTGTTGTACATCTAGATTATGTTGTCGAAATACATGTGATATTACATATATACATATTTTCTATTACCCGCTGAGTTTTACTCACCACCCCCCGCGGACCCTTGGTTTTCTGTCGCCCAGATAACAGGTAGAAGACTTCGTGATGGACTTGGAGCACAGCTGGCTGACACCTCATCTCAACTCCGAGAGTCTGAGTTTTTGAGTCTTCCGTATGTTTTGGTTATGTATTCTGAGTTTATCGTGGTGTTGTGTGTTATGTGATGTACGCACATGTTGGTGCGAGTTTTGACGAGGCTTCTTTATGTTCTGGTGTTAGTCATACCGGTATGCACTCTATGGGATGGTATTGTTGTCGTGTTATTTCCGCTGTGTTTTCGTTATGTTGCTATGTTGTTATATATATATGTTGTTATTGTTGTGGCCTACGGGCCTTGTATTAACCCGAAATGTTGCCACGTACAGGGGAGGTGCCATCCGTTTGATTTTCGATTCGGCATGCTCTCGCGGTGTGACAACTTTAGTGGTATCAGAGCCCATGGTTCTGCGATGCCATACAATATTATTTTGTGTCGAGTCTTGGATTCTCGGGAGTCAATTTATTCGGTTTTGATTTTCTAAGATGAGATGGACAACGTCCTGAGCTCCAAGCAGCACGAGGTAAGAATTTCTGATAACTTATGGTTTAGTAGATATTTATCTAAACTTGATCAGTAGGTGTATACAGTATAGTTATGACACCTGTGCAGACTTGTAGTAGGGATCGTCCACTGAGGCGACCAACCGGAGTGACCTTTAGGGTTTATACTCCCGGTTATGTTGGCTATGCATTTAGATGCTTATACCAAGAAATAACCTGTAGTGTGTTGGTTATTATTCGGAACCGTGGTATGAGTTGACCATGGGAACGACCTGTTAAGTCTGTGAGTCTTGAACCTGTGTCGAAAAGGTGATTTACCTTTGAGAACCGACTGATACCGAGTCGGAAAATAGGGGTCAAGTCGTCACATTTCTCTTAGAGATTTTGACTAATTAAGCTAGTCAGATCATTACCTGTTGGGTAATGGACAAGACAAATTGTCTATTGTTGATGCAGATAGCGGAAGACTAGGTTACGGTGTTTCATAGAGATTTTATCCCTGAGTTGTTCGTACTGAGATGTATAACTTGGAGAGTACTTTTGAGTACTTAACTCATGTTATACCGAGAAAGAAGAGTTGTTTGCATACCATTATCGGGATCAAGCCGATATTTGGTGATAAATGCAGAAAATGACCTTCGGGAAATAAAACATCACTTGATACTGGTTTAGTGATGTTGAAAGAAAATATTTCCCTGTGTCACTTTTTGTGACACATTATAAGGAATTCTTGAGCTTCCAGAAAGGGCGATCAGTTAGTAATAGTGTACTGTGCAGAGTCGTGAGATTTGCAGAGGTTACTACCACCTAATAGCTCAAGAAGATTAATGGATGATTTAAGCCACCCAGAGTTATTGGCTTATAGTTGGATAAGGATGTCAGGATCTTCTACCAGATCCTGCCGGAAGACGTTGAATGAGACAGGAGATTAGAAATGACTCCGTACAAGGGTTTAAGAGTTGGAGACCGATAAACAAAGATTGCAGGTCAACTTAATAGAGTTAGAAGTCTCCAACTGTTGGATAAAAGGAGTAAGATCAGGGTCACAGGCCTTGAGCTATTTTCTGATTATAGAAGACCAACCGCAGATCATCAGGATATTCTCGTGGATATCAGCAAAAATCAGAACAAGGACTTCGAAGGGATTGTGTGCGTGCAGTGCAGATCACAAAGACACGCGAAGTCAGATCATCTGTTGGATCAGTTCATCTGATGCTATTGTGAGCAACCAGTACAGTGGAGGTGGTGTACTTTGAAGACTCAGTTGAAGATTACCAATGATGTTCCGGGAGGATGATGCACCGTCTCGACAGCAGAGATCAGCACAGAAGATTGAGTTATCTCAACAGCAACAACCTACTACCTCAGGCGTGGTTGGAGTTCCTTGATACTCCCCTACAACAGATATCAGCACAGAAGCAGCATCAACAGAAGACATCGTGGAAGACTCATGCAGACAACAGTTACCCCCAGATATGATTTGATTAGTACAGAGGAGAGAGTATACGACGATGGTCGTATTTATTTAGTATTCTACAGTTGCAGCTAGTAGGATTAAGTGATGAGATCAGATGGTCTAGGAAAAATCCCCGCGGCATTTGTCATAGAAATGCAATCGCTTTGTCACGAACTGTTAGATATGATCTTGTTCTCTTCGGAGAAAGGCGGAGACCTACGGGGAGCCTTTGGATCGGATCGACAAATATTTGATCGTTCAGGGTATTACTCTAGGTTACCCTCTGAGTTAATATATGAGAGATACTTGTAGTTTACAAATATCTTTGTCTAGAACCTTCTTATTTGGATTAGAAGGGTCCTTTACATCGACTTGTGGGTCGATGGTATCTCTACCATCGGGTGAGACGTGAACCAACAATTAAGAAGTCAAGGGAGACCCTTAGACTTTGATAGACATACTTTTATTGTAGACATATCCTTACAGATGGTCAAATTTTTGAAAGTAAATATCCTACGTTGAGGATAAATGAGCTGTTTAGATCCGCAAAGGACACCTGTGTATACTCTAAGGTTGATTTACGACTGGAGTATTGTAGTGACAGGATGTCATACGATTATCATGGTCGTTATGATGATTAATATATATCATCAGCTTAGAGTAAAGGAGATGCAGGTGTGTGGAGACGATAATTTCATACTTGGTATGAATTGTATGAGTTTTGATTAAGTTGCTAGACTAATTAACGATTTAGTCGCCACTGGATTTGAAAATCGTGTATCCTGAACATGATCGGATCCTTTTGTAGTTGTTGGAGTTGCATAACTTAGCCACTGTTGATTGTGGTAGTTAGAGTTGCGCACTCGACCACCGTAGATGGTGGTTTTCCTTGTATGTTTTGGTTAGTACTGTAGATGTGGATATAATGTCTTAGCATTACTATACCACATGCTTGTTTGATAAAGGGGATGTTGTAAATCATTTAGTCGGAAGCTGGTGAAACCAGTTTACAGATCTAGATGGCGATTAACTTTTACACGAGTATTAGTTAATCCTTCCGGAGTGGATAAAAGGACGTACGCAAATGCATCATTTCAAGGATCGGAATGATTCCGATGCAGTTGAATGAGGCGTACCTTATGCTTAAGACATTTAAGAAACTACAAGATAGTCTGTCATATATGTGATGTGACTTTAGTAGTTATTATCTGGATTTGTAGTTGTATGGAGCAGGAATGCTCATGAGATTGTAACTAGCTACTGGGTAGCTACTATAGAGTTGCTCTAACGCGAACAGTTGCAACTTGAGATATTGATCGTTATAGTCTTCCATGCACTTAGAGAGTGTGTGGTAGAGTGGATTTTGAATGGTTGATGGACTTCTCTTTTGAGAAGACATTTCCCCGTCTCTGAGAAGGATAGTGGATTCCAGAGTTGCAGTGTTAAGAAAGAGTTGCTACAGAAAAGCACATCATTCGAGATGGGCTATATACCTTTGAGGTACTCAGATGTACCGAGAGTTGAAATGCTTATACTGGTGGAATGGTATGAAGAGAGATACCACAGACTTTGTTACTGGATATATACTATACCAGCAGGTAAAGGTTGAACATTAGAAACCCGCTAGATTGCTCCAGGAAATTCCAATTATGGAATGGAAGTGGGAGCATATCACTATTGATTGTGTTACGGGATTGCCTAGGACCTGTAAAGGACATAATGCGATTTGGGTGAGGGTGGATCGATTGACCAAATCAGCTCATTTCCTTTCTATTCGTGGGTCGTACTTGTTGGATCATTCGGTAGAGTTGTATTACCGAAAGATTATTAGATTGCGTGGGGTACTTTTAAGTACCAAATCAGATAGAGATTCGTAATTTACCTCGCGATTTTGATAGAGTCTGCATCGGACTATGGGCACAGAGCTTCGGCTCAGTGCAACATTTCATCCACGGACTAATGGACTGTCTGAGCATGACATTCAAACGTTGGAGGATCTATTCAGATCTTGTGTCGTGGATTATGGAGGTGTAGCTTATCGGTTGACTTTACCTCCGACACTTGGGGGTACTCACAACGTATTTCCTGTTGTTATACTGAGGAAATACGTGTCGCATGTTGATTATGTTCTGAAAGAGGTTTCGAATTCCACCTCAATCTAATGCGACTTACGAGGTGATTCCAGGGTGAAGCCTGGGTCGCAAGGAGCGACAGTAGTGGGACGAAAACCATCTGACTCGTAAAGGTTGGATGACAACATCATATTGATGAGGAGGCTACTTAGGAGCTGGAAGACACTATTCGAGATCGATAGTCTCATCTGTTCACTTGAGGAAGGTATGTGGTCCTTTCGAAAACTTGCTTGAAGTAATTTTGCATGTTAGTACGAAATTTGGGGACCAAATTTTTATAAGTGGGGGAGAATATAAAATACCGGAGAAAAAAAAATAAAAATAAAATAAAAATATTCCTCAGTAATTGATAAAACATCTTGTGGAATTTTTCAGAAATTTTTAGAAATTTTTAGAAATTTTTCTGGATTTAAACGGAGGTCTTATGGACATTTTATGGGGATAAAGTGGATAGACTTTTGTAAAGCCTATTTAGACTATCTGCTAGGAATTAATAGGGTTTAATTGATCTAAGTTTAATTATAAAACCCTAAATTTAATGGATTGATAAGAGTCGGTTTAAGTCCGAACCTAACTCGTTTAAGCCCGAATCCAACCCGCAAACTCAACCCGTTTGCGAAACCCGACCCGCTTCATTTCGTAATGCCAAGTTGCAGCGTTTCTCGCCGTCGAATTTTATTTCCCCGAGTGTTTTCTTCTCCCCCAATCGGCCGTTCCTTCCTTCACCGCCCGATTCCTCTTTCCTGATCTCTTCCCTGATTTCTTTCCAGCCGCGATTTCTTCATTGTCGTCCTCCTCTGCCACCGACGCCGCGCCTCTTCTCTCCGCCTGCCACGCACGCTCGAGCTCGCATGTCGCTGTCGCCGGGCTCGCTGTGCCCTAATGCGTCGCCGCTGCGAGATAAGGAGCGGCTGCCACCGGTGTTGATCCACCAATCTCCGGCCCGAATTCGATGCCGCTGCCCATGGCCGCCTACTCGTCGCCGCTCGCCGTCCACAGTCGCGATGTCCTCTCCCAATCGCAGATCACCGTTGGAGTTTAGCGTCGGCGTCTCCTCTCCGCCACCGTCTACCACGCCGGTGAACTGCCCTCCTGGGTTGCCCTTTTCTTCCTCATCGTCACCAGCCGTTCGAGGTTCGTCGCTGCGTTCTTCCTCTGTCATCGCCGCGGCCAGCCACTGCCCAACTCCTCTGCCATCGACGCTGCAACCTAGCTGATGCCGCCTCTTCACCGACGCCCAAGCCAGGTTGTCGTCGTTGTTTCTCCACCTCACCTCATTGTGGCTGATCGCATCCATTCGCCGGCCACAGTAGCGTCAACCATCACGAGCTGCAAGCACCGCCGGCCACGCCATAGAACCCCTGCACGCATTGTCACCATTCTCTCAGTCGTTGCGGCTGTTGCAGCTGTTTCACATTGCTGCGGCAGTAGAGTGTTTTCGGATCTTCTATGGGCAGATGAAACGATGATGGATAAGGGGGGGTTGTTTCAGCTATTGCTATCAGAGAAGGGAGGTAAGGCTGTGGAATCGATTTTGGGTTAAATTAATTGAGTTCATGAGTTTGGTTGATGTATTGTACAGGGCCAAGATACGGGATCCAGAAGTTCGATTGATACTAAGCGAGGTTGGAATTGGATTGATGATACTATATAATGGGATTGAGAGGTAAAGATGTGGATGTTTTGTGTGCGACCTTTAGAAATATTCTTGTTCATCGATTGAGGATTCTTGAATTTGATCAGTGGATGGAAAACCTGTATATTATATGTTACAGCTGCTAGGATGTAGAGTTCATCTTCGATTCATCTGGATCGAGCAAATCGGACTCATCAAAGGGAATGGAGAAGCTATGCAAGCGTGGATAAGCTTGGTAAGTTCTGATTTGAATTGTTGTAGATGAGATGTTTGATCTATAGCTAAGCCATTATTGGTTGCTGATTATGAATTAATGGAGGAAGATGTTCGATTAATTGATCAGGATATAAAGTTGATGTAGGATTATGATTTGATCCTAATATTAGAATTGGTATATGATTGGATCATATATGTTTGTTTGCAGGATGTTGATTTCAGGACCTTGATTCAAGATAGGTTCATGGAAGTGAAGACTATTGACATAGTCTACATAGCAGATGGGTAATTTCCTACCTGGTCCGGGTAGAAGTATTGCATTCAGATTTAGTCATTGATATGAGCATGTTAGGTGTTCATATTACCTTAACCCTGCTCTTATTATCGTATGCTTGATCCTTTACCGTTGGCTATTAACTCATTATTGATATCATGTTTATTTTATCATGATTAGGAGTTATACATATAGGTGATGTAAGTAACTTAGAATTTGTTTAAGTTAAGTGCAAATAGTAAAGTACGGATGACAACCTGATTATACATTGGACAAAAAAGTCATCTGTAGGTAGATAATGTTTTAAACCTAGGGTTAATTCTAGTACCCTTAGGTTGCATGGTGACCACTGACCATATATTGTGTAAATGGTCAAGTGAATGGTACTTAGTGTGTCGCTACGGACTTGTGGTCCTAGCTTGATAATCGGTTCGAGTATGACTCTCTATCGGATAGAGAGTGCGTCGATCAGTCGAGTACGACTCTCTATTGGAGAGAGAGTCATGATCAGTCGAGTACGACTCTCTACAGGGTAGAGAGTCTACCGATTAGTCGAGTACGACTCTCTACAGGATAGAGAGTGCGTCGATCAGTTGAGTACGACTCTCTAATGGATAGAGAGTTATGATCAGTTGAGTACGGCTCTCTACAGGATAGAGAGTCCGTCGATCTGTTGTGTACGACTCTACGGATAGATAGAGTGTATTGATTAGATGGGTACGACTCTTTCTTTGAGCAGAGTGTGGTAGATGGTCACGTCTGACAACATACACATATCATTTGCATGCATTCTGACGACATAGTCTCCCTTGGGGTTGAGAGAGTCGTCAGTTATCTTGCCTCCCAGAGCACTCCCCGAGGAGTAACTGGTGTGAGGGCAGAGCATTTGTTGTGCCGCACTCTACCACTATAGACGGTGGTAGTTGGAGTTGCGTCTGATTGTCCAGGTGCACTCGACCACTCATTAGTAGTGTTAGTCGGAGTGGCCAGCAGTAGGGACCCCCGTTGTGTAGCGAGCTCTTTACGCTCATATGCTACTTGATCATACTGCCCACTCGACCACTTTATAGCAGTGGTTAGTGTGAGTTGGGACAGTTGTCATGTCGTGCCACCTAGGCCACACTGGGGTCGTGGTAGCGAGTAGGGGTGAGCAGGCATGACCATGCATGCTGCATTGCCGTATCTTATCGCGCTTTGCATATTACCATATATATATACATATATGCATGTATATATATATATGAATGGTTGAGATTAATATATATATATGGATACAGTCTATATATATATGATTATTGTGGTGTTGTATTTGTTTGTACTATGCTTGCTGCATTTGATTGTACATCATATTCATGCATGTTTCTTGCATATGTTATACAGTTGTGTCGGATATTGGTATGTGTTGGACAGACCATAGATACCTTGACCTGTAGCATGAGTAGATTATGTGTTGGTATTACTCTTCCTGTTATATATATGTTGGATATATGTTCAGGTTGGATCAGAGTAGCATAGCAGACTTCAGGTATGTCTGTATTTTTATATTGTTCATTCAGTTAGACGGTATATGCTTGTATTTATATACTATGCTGATATACCTGTTGTACATCTAGATTATGTTGTCGAAATATATGTGATATTACATATATACATGTTTTCTATTACCTGCTGAGTTTTACTCACCACCCTCCGCGGACCCTGGGTTTTCTGTCGCCCAGGTAACAGGTAGAAGACTTCATGATGGACTTGGAGCATAGCTGGCTGACACCTCATCTCAACTCCGAGAGTTCGAGTTTTTGAGTCTTCCGTATGTTTTGGTTATGTATTCTGAGTTTATCGTGGTGTTGTGTGTTATGTGATGTACGCACATGTTGGTGCGAGTTTTGACGAGGCTTCTTTATGTTCTGGTGTTAGTCATACCGGTATGTACTCTTTGGGATGGTATTGCTGTCGTGTTGTTTCCGCTGTGTTTTCGTTATGTTGCTATGTTGTTATATATATATGTTGTTATTGTTGTGGCCTACGAGCCTTGTATTAACCCGAAATGTTGCCACGTACAGGGGAGGTGCTGTCCGTTTGATTTTCAGTTCGGCATGCTCTCGGGGCGTGACAGAAGATGCGGAAGATATAAATGAGTAAATAATGCTCCAGTTATAAGAGTTCAAAGTTCTTCTGATAGAGCACAAAGGAGGGGATATTTGAATCGGGATCGTGAAGTCGGACATGCTCTCATCTTTTCAATGATTGCTTCACTAATGAGCTAGTATATCCTGATGACGTATTTCGACATCGATTTTGGATGCAAAGAGAGTTATTCCTTCATATAATTGATGCTTTGAAAAAACTGTTGGTGTAATCGGCCCAGGTCACGATTGACCAGACTCGAGTGATGTTTTGATGTTTGACAAAGTGGTTTGACAAAGTGAGTTGACATTGATGTTTGACATCAATGTCTGTTGATAATTTGGGAAGATTGTTTATACAATCAACTCGGGTTATGTTAACTGGACTTGAGGGAGACTTTGATGGTTGACTAGGGTTGACCATGTGGTTATGGAAAGTCCAAGTCATGGGTACTTGGCATGGAAAGTCTAAGTGGGACACTTGGCATTTGGGAAAGTCCAAGCATGGGTCTTGGCATGAAAAGTCCAACATGGGTTGGCAAGGGAAAGTCCAAGCTTGAGTCTTGGCACTTGAGAAGTCTAAGGGGTTTGATATTGGCGGCGTAAAGTCCAAGCGGAAGTCTTGGCGGTGTAAGTCCAATGTGCCTTGGCGGTGTAGACACCATTAGCATGACATAGCCGATGGAAGCACCTGAAGGCTAGCGCAATTGATGAATAAGTCATGGATGACTTGGAGGGATCCGAGAGGCGTAGGCTGATGGAGGTGGCTAGAAGGCTTAGGTCTTGGCTAAGGGTGATCTAGCAAGTATGGGGGCACCATACTTGGGCTAAAACCTCATGTTTGAGGTGTGCCAGTCGACTGGTGCCATGTGGCAGTCGATCGGGCGATCAACTAGGGTTTATCGCGGGGGTGCCCTAGCGATCGCCGCCATTGATGGCGCGATCGATCTTGTGATCAGTTGACTGATGCTCGGATTTCAGGGCACAGAATGGAGTCTCACTCGACCGCTGGGACGAGCAGTTGAGTGATGCTTGATCAGTCGACTGATGCAGATGATCAGTCGACTGATGTCCTAGTCGTTAGATTTTTCCAACGTGGATTACACCGTTGTCTCACAGCAACAGTGTGATCAGTCTACTGATAGTCCTGAGAAGTCGATTGATCGACCTCTTCCAGCACAGGTTGAAGCTATAAAAGGAGCTCGTGATGGAGGAAAAGACATCGGTTTTCTTGGACATTTTAAAGTGATTTGCTGCTGCAAATCAGGGCTTTCAAGTGCTAGTCCAAGGCAATCAACAAACAAACTTCTAAAGAGTTTTCTTAAAGTGTTCTTTACTTCTCTTGTTGTATTTCATATTGTATTTGCTTGTTGTATTTAGATTATTATTGTAATCATATTGTAAGGGGTTTCTCCGCCTCCGACTTGTGTCGAGAAGGAGTGTTTATCATAGTGGTGTGTGATTGGCATCGCTAGGGTTCGTAAGAACCCAATCCGTGGAGTAGGAACCGTTCGGTTCCGAACCACGTTAAATATTCGTGTTTGCGTGTTGTATATTTCGTTATCATTATTACTTTTCTATTTCCGCTGCGCTAACGAAATTATAGAGACAAACGCGAAAGAATTCCATCATCGTACCATCACGCGACGCTATTCACCCCCCTCTAGCAACCTCAAATATCCTACAATTGGTATCAGAGCCCAAGGCTCTTCTACGGACTAATCGCCGGGAGCTAGGACAAAGAAGCCAGAGGGTGAAGATGGAAGGACAATTGGGATGGGATATCAACACCCCAATTCCGTATGCCTTCTATGGACGAGATGATTTCAATTCTTGGAAGGCGAGAATTGAAAATTTTTTGATGATAAGAAACCTTGAGGAGTGGTCCATATTAATGGAAGGATTTGAGTATCCTAAAGGACCAAGGGGTGGTTTCCTCAAGAAGAAGAAATGGAGTGAAGATCAACTCCAAAGATTCGATAAAAACAAGAAGGTAATCAAATTTATTTTTGATTTAATTCCTAATGAATTCTTGTGTAGCCTAGGTGAGTGCATGGATGCCAAAGAGCTTTGGAGCGATTTGGCCAAGCTACATGAAGGATCATCACCGGTCCAAGAGGAGGAGACCGAAGAGGCTAATGCATCATGCTCAAGTGAAAGTGAGGAGTCGGAAGTTGAGATGGAATCAACTTCTGGATCGGAGAAGGAAGTAGAAGAGGTGGAAGAAGCATCTACTTATAGGATTGAGGAGGAGAGACCATCCTCAATACCGGAGTAACAAGAAGAAGTTTCGACATCCGGTCAAGATGAAGAAACTCAAAATCCAACTCCGGCACCTACCACCGAACTAGGTAACTCAAGCAATTTGGTGTTAAATAAAAAATATATAATTTTCTTTGAGCGTAGGAAAAGTGGGCATTACAAGAGTAAGTGCCCAAAGAAAGTCAAGAAGACTCCTCCGGCACCAAGAGTCAACATAAATTCAATGGATGCCGGTTCCCCGACACCTAAAGGCAAGGAGCACATCATATGCTTCAAGTGCAATTCAAAAGGACATTATAGGAATCAATGTCCTAGGGGGAGCAAAAAGAACCAAGAAGGAGCATCACAAGTAGGGGGAGCTACTAAGGCAAACCCTAAGGTATATCATTTCAATAATGCTCATTCTTCTAGGTTTAATAGACAAAAGCATGCTAGGAATTGCAATTCACTTGCTATCTACCATAAAAAGCATGCTAGGAGCAATAAATATTTTTGCCTAGGTGCTAAAAATGTCCACTTAGATAATAAGAAGAAATTTGGGACTAATGTCCCTAAAAACATCTTATTTAAGGACAAACCTAGGTCAAATAACTCAAGACCAATTCTACCTAGGGAAACGATTAGAAAGGTACAAGAACACTTAGGTCTTAATCCCAAGTGGACTAGACATATGCCTAGGAAGAACCATGCTCAAAGATTAAATAAAAATTCTAAAATTGAGCAATTAGAATTAGAGAACCAAGTCTTGAGGTCAAGACTTGAGAAATTGGAAAAGACCCTAAACAAGATACAAAATCAATTTCAAGGGTCTAATGGTTAAAGTCAAAGGTTCAAAAGTCATAATCAACACCAAGGACCTAAGAGTCAAAAGTCAACCAAGGGCAAGCAAGGTTTGGGTCACAAACCTAAGCCTAAGGTGACTTATCATAGTGTTCCATTTGACTATGGAACACAAACTAAGTCTAGGAAAACCAAGGTTACTAGGAAAGTTATCCCTAAGAGTAACCAAGGCTTGTGCCTAGTGGCTAGGGTTTCTAGGAAACCTAAGGTGGCCACTAAGAAGGTTGCAAGGGGAGTTACTTCTAGAGTCAACCTAGGTAAGACCACAATGACCAAGGCAAACAAGCCTAGGAGGGTCATTAGGAAGGTATCTAGGGAGGTTATCCCTAAGGAATACCTAATTAACCCTAGGAGCTCAAATCGGCTTTGGGTTCCTAAGAGCGTGATCGATTCACGCTAAGATGGGTTTAGGGTGTGCCAACCTTGATTGGATGTGTAGTTAACTCAACCATAGAAAAGATGACATTTTAGGTTATTTTCAAGGTTATGGTTACCTTGGAAATACATTTGAGCTTTAATCCTAAAAGATTTTAGGATGTGCCAATATTATTTGAGAAGTTTGATAAAATGATCAAATTGACACATTTTAGGTTTAGTAGTGTGTCATTTTGGGTTTTTGGCACATTTGAGAGAATTTAGGTTTTTATGGCAAAATATATTTAATCCCAACAAATGACAATTAACACTAAAATTTAGGTATTACTATACCTATATATTTTATATGCCATGCTTTGATTGCCATATGCCATGTCATGACATCTTGTCTATTTTATAATCATTTTATATGTCATGAGTATGCTTAGGTTTTAGGTTAATGTCATGTGTTTTAGTTTTATATCATATACCATGACATCATGATCATTGGCCATGATTTATTTTTGCTATTATTATGCCATGATCATTTCATGCATTTAGTTGATTAAAATTGATTTAAGGACATTGGCATGACTTGGAGTCCCATTTATAAGGGAATCAAGTAGAGTTGGCTTAGAAAATTGCATGAAATCCTAGATTAGGGATAACAAAACCCACATCTCACATCCAATTGACATGTATATGTATTTATATACCCTAGATACATGTGAGATGCTAGGATATGAGTTAAGTTCAAGGTGTATAGTTTTTGCATCTAGATGAACTAAAACTCATCTTAATTTAAATATGGATCATTGGGAGAGCATGTGTACAAGTCATGTACATAGAGCCCAAGGAATATGATTCAAAATAAGGTTTTGAAAACATTTTTAAATCATTTTAGAAAACTTTGGTGAAGTCTATCTTTTGATAACAATCACCATTGATGAGATTGATACAAAGTGAGCCAAAACTTAGAAGTTTTCTTCACTTTTGAATTTTGTATCAATTTCGGTATTTTATGGGTAAAATAATTTTCAAATATTTTTCACCCATTGTATTGGTCATAAGTATTATACGTATGAAGTTTCATGATTTTTCGATATACGTATAATTATTTATGAATTTCTGAAATTCAATTATGATAATCAAATTGAAATTTGATTATCGATCGATCTCTTAGTGGCGGCATTGGTAATTGAGTCGATGCCCAGTCTGATTTCGGATTAATAAGATTTGTTTAGCCTGATTTCAGCCATGGTAAAGGTCCCTAATCACTCCTAACCCTAGGATATACTTTGGGTAAAGGGTGAAAATTCATTGGATATGGATTAGGAGAGGTGTTAGGGTTTGTATCAAATTTAAGGTGTGGAAAATTCATGTTTGAACTTAGAACCTTAATTTTGATGGTTTAGAGTTCCTATTGGCTTAGGGACTTCCCAAGGACATTATTGGTGCAATGGTCAAGGGGGAGCAAACCTTTAGGAGGAGTTATCCATCATGGTATGATGGATGTAATTTTCTCTTCTTGAGGGAGAGAAGTTATGGAGAGTATCATCAATTGGAAAAATTGATGGGTTTTTGAGAAACCCAATTTGGAGATTGGGAGAGTATAGGATTGCCTCTCTTGAGTGATATGGGACTCATCACTAGGAAGATGGTAGGCATCCTAGGTATTTTTGGATCAAGGGGGAGATTGTAAGATCTCATTGGGACATGAGACATTGACCTCCTTGGAGAGATAACCTTTTTGATGTATGTCAAAAAGGGGGAGCAGTTATATTACCAATTTGGAAAATTGGTAAGGGAATTTGAGTTAGGGGCCTAACTCAAGGTTTGTTTTTGTCAAACATCAAAAAGGGGGAAATTATTGGTGCAATCGGCCCAGGTCACGATTGACCAGACTCGAGTTTGACTCGAGTGATATTTTGATGTTTGACAAAGTGAGTTGACATTGATGTTTGACATCAATGTCTGTTGATAATTTAGGAAGATTGTTTATACAATCAACTCGGGTTATGTTAACTGGACTCGAGGGAGACTTTGATGGTTGACTAGGGTTGATCATGTGGTTATGGAAAGTCCAAGTCATGGGTACTTGGCATGGAAAGTCCAAGTGGGACACTTGGCATTTGGGAAAGTCCAAGCATGGGTTTTGGCATGGAAAGTCCAACATGGGTTGGCAAGGGAAAGTCCAAGCTTGAGTCTTGGCACTTGAGAAGTCCAAGAGGTTTGATATTGGCGGCGTAAAGTCCAAGCGGAAGTCTTGGCGGCGTAAGTCCAATGTGCCTTGGCGGTGTAGACACCGTTAGCATGACATAGCCGATGGAAGCACCTGAAGGCTAGCGCGATGGATGAACAAGTCATGGATGACTTGGAGGGATCCAAGAGGCGTAAGGCTGATGGAGGTGGCTAGAAGGCTTAGGTCTAGGCTAAGGGTGGTCTAGCAAGTATGAGGGCACCATACTTGGGCTAAAACCTCATGTTTGAGGTGTGCCAGTCGACTGGTGCTATGTGGCAGTCGACTAGCGTAGTCAATTAGGGTTTGACTGCGGGAATTGCCCTAGCAGTCGACTGTCATTGATGGGCAGTCGACTGATTGGACGAGCAGTTGATTGATCTTGTGATCAGTCGACTGATGCTCGGATTTCAGGGCACAGAATGGAGTCTCACTCGATCGCTGGGATGAGCAGTCGAGTGATGCTTGATTAGTCGACTGATGAGATGATCAGTCGACTGATGTCCTAGCCGTTGGATTTTTCCAGCGTCGATTACACCGTTGTCTCACAACAACAGTGTGATCAGTCGACTGATGGTCCCAAGCAGTCGAATGATCGACCTTTTCCAGCACAGGTTGAAGCTATAAAATAAGCTCGTGATGGAGGAAAAGGCATCGGTTTTCTTGGACGTTTTGAAGCGATTTGCTGCTGCAAATCAGGGCTTTCAAGTGCTAGTCCAAGGCAATCAACAAGCAAGCTTCTAAAGAGTTTTTGTAAAGTGTTCTTTACTTCTCTTGTTGTATTTTATATTGTATTTGCTTGTTGTATTTAGATTATTGTTGTAATCATATTGTAAGGGGTTTCTCCACCTCCGACTTGTGTCGAGAAGGAGTGTTTATCATAGTGGTGTGTGATTGACATCGCTAGGGTTCGTAAGAACCAAATCCGTGGAGTAGGAACTGTTCGGTTCCGAACCACGTTAAATATTCGTGTTTGCATGTTGTATATTTCATTATCATTATTACTTTTCTATTTTCGCTGCGCTAACGAAATTGTAGAGACAAACGCGAAAGAATTCCATCATCGTACCATCACGCGACGCTATTCACCCCCCTTTAGCGGCCTCAAATATCCTACAAAAACATTCTGAATATTTTCAATAGAGGATTGATGTCACAAGAAAAAAGGAATTGCCCCCACTTAAAAAATGCATGACAGCTATCTGTCAATTGATGTATAGAGTCCTTGTCGACCATTACAATGAATACTTATGGGTTGTTGAAACAACTGTCATTGAATGACTGTTCAACTTCTGTCGATATGTGATTTAAGTGTTTGAGGCTCAATACTTAAGAATACCTAACTAATGCTGTTAACATTCAACACTTGCTATCAATACATGGACAGAGATATGACTTTCTTGGTATGTTGGATAGTCTTGATTATATGCATTGACAATGCAAAAATTATTCCGTCGTTTGGAAAGAACAATTTACTCAAGGAGATCATGGGGTCCTGACAATTGTGCTCGAAGTAGTCACATCTGTAGACTTATGGATCTGGCATGCCTTTTTTGACATTGTAGGCTAGTCACGTAATAATATCAACGTGCTTAACGAATCACTTTTATTTAACAACGTCTTATAAGATAATGCACTAGAGGTTAATTTTATGGTCAACACTACACAATATATAAAAGGATATTATCTGACTGATGGAATTTATCTAGAATGAGCTACTTTAATTTCATCACGAGCTTATCGTGTCCCTAAGATTCCAAAAGAAATATGTTTAAGCAGCGCTAGGAGGTTACGAGAAAGGATGTCGAGCGAGCATTTGGGGTGCTTCAATCTTGATGGGTAGTGATCAGATCAGGTCCAGAACAATTATGGTACAAGGATAATTTAAAGGACATCATGCATACATATATTTGTTTTGGAAAACATGACTATCAAGAACTAAGAATATGCAATATTCAATTGGTCGAATGACGAAGAAGACTATCCGTCACAAACATTTCAGGGGTCCATTCAAAAATTTCAAGAATACCTTGTTACAGTGCGTTTGGTTGGGGGTTTTTGTTGATAACCTTGTTAGGTTATTAACAAAAACCTTGTTTGGTTTAGGTTATGAACAATTACCTAGTAATTGTTCATTACCTGGTTATGGACAGAAAAACCTTGGAGAACCAAGGTTTTTGTTGATTCTCGGGGTTAAGGAAATTTATTTTCCAATATTACCCCTAGCATTATATTAAATGTCAATTTGTCAAAACTCAATCGATTTGCCGTCCATCGTCGGTCGATGCCCGTCGCCGGCCACCGCCGTCGCCCGTCACCGGTCGTCGGCCGCCACCGCCGCTGTCACGCCCACCCTTTTTCCAAGGGTCCGGATGGGCGACGCGTGACGTGATCGTACATACATACACTTCTTACTACTTACAGCGGAAGACTTTAGGCACATTTTTTTTTTCTTTTAAAACATAAACATGCATTGACATATATAGATACTTCTTCTTCTTAACATAGAGCATGCATCATAACATATATAGATACTTCTTCTTACTTCTTCTTATTAACATAGAACATGCATCATAACATATATAGATACTTAGTGCTTAGTTAAAGTTCATAAACATCATCATCATAAGGAGACATAAATAAGGACATCCATAAACGTCATCATCATAGGGACGTCATCATCATAGGGAAACATATATATAAGGACATAACGGATCTTCTCCACCATGCCACTACCACACACATTTGGCCCCTCCTGCTGTTCCCTTTAGTTTATCCATCCCTTACCCTTATCTGCAGTATGAGGGAAAGATAAACTATAAGCACATAGGCTTAGTAAGATCTTGTCCTACTCACAAAAATCATACATCGACATTAATCATGACATGTAACATTCATAACATATAAGCAACATAACATGTAACACACATGGCGTAAGCAACTTAACATGTAACACATATATCATAGTAGCATATCATGTAAATATATGACTTAATCAAACATAACATACAACATATGTAACATAGCAACATATACATGTCATATCAACGTAACATACAACCTATATATGACATATCAAACATAACATACATCACATGTAACATAGCAGCATAAACATGACATATCAAACATAACATGCAACATATATATATGACATATCAACATAGCATACATCACATGTAACATAGCAGCATAAACATGACATATCAAACATAACATGCAACATATATATATGACATAACAACATAACATACATCACATGTAACATAGCAGCATCAACATGACATATCAAACATAACATGCAACATATATATATGACATATCGACATAGCATGTGAACCTAACAATCAAATCATGTAAACATATGCAGGATGCTTTTTGAAAACATATATTATAGGTACGTAACATAAATCTCAACATATTTGGGTCCGACATTGTACCACTTCTTCATTATCATAGCGCGCATCCCTAAATAGACCCGAGGTAGCAAGTCTCGAACCTACTAGGTTATTAGGCCTGATCTTAGTCCGTCGACCTAAGGCAATCGTCATAGCGTAGAAGCCCATCCTAGGCCCGAGTCTTACTCCATCGACCTAGGGCATCTTGGAGCCCATCCCGTACTAGGCCCGATCTTAGTCCGTCGACCTAGGGGCAATCATACATAGGAGCCCATCCCTTTGGACCTTGTTAAGGTCTTGGTACAAGCCATGCAGAAGATAAAATACTTATATGCTTTTATTATAACATAGCTTATTTCATTTTGCAAACATAGCATACTTCATTTCATAACATATCATATTTCACTTCATAAACACATCATACTTCATTTCATAACATGCCATGTTTCACTTCATGAACATATCATATTTCATTTCATAAACACATCATACTTTATTTCATAACATGTCATGTTTCACTTCATGAACATATCATATTTCATTTCATAAACACATCATACTTTATTTCATAATCATATCATATTCATTTCATGAACATATCGTTTTTCATTTTATAATCATATCGTATTTCATTTCATAACATATATTAAATATCACATACACATAGGGCATGACATAAGGCATAAACATCAAGAGTAAGTAAACACTAACCTAAAACATGTTATCTTCATCTAGCATCATTTAATATCACAAGTCAACATGAATTCACCCAACATAAAACACATGTTAACCTAACCTTGAGCATGTTAAAGGACAATGGTTGGCCGAATGGTCCATGTAGGTTTTTAGGGCTAGTCTTTTAACCTAATTCAATTAACATACTAACAACATCATATGCATACAAACATGGAATAAAACTTCATTGGAGCATCCATACAAGAGGGGTGGCCGAATGGTCCTTGTAGGTTTTTAGGGCTAGTCTTTTAACCTAATCTAATTAACACACTAACAACATCATATGCATATAAAACATGGATTAAAGCTTCATGGAGTCATCAAAATAGAGGGGTGGCCGAATGGTTCAAGGGGCTTTTAGGGTTAAACCTTTAACTTAATCCATCTAACATACTAACATCATCATATGCATACAAATCATTGTATAAAACTTCATTGAAACATAAAACCAAGGGTGGCCGAATGGTCCATGTAGGCTTTTAGGGTTAGACTTTTAAACTAATCACTCTAACATACTAACATCACCATATACATACCATACATAGTATAGAACTTCAATTAATCACCAAAAATACATGATGGCCGAATGGTTCATAGAGGTGTTTAGGGTTAACTTTTAACTTAATTCATTCTACATCCTAACATCATCATTTGCATGTAAAACAAGATATAGAACTTCAATAAAACACTAAAAATCCATGTTGGCTGAATATATCATAGGGATTCCTAGGGTTAACTTTTAACCTAATTCATTCTACATCCTAACATCATCATTTACATGTAAAACAAGATATAGAACTTCAATAAAATACCAAAAATCCAAGTTGGCCGAATGGTTCATGGGGGTTCCTAGGGTTAACTTTTAACCTAATTCATTCTACTTCCTAACATCATTATTTGCATGTAAAACAAGATAAGGAACTTCAACAAAACACTAAAACCCATGTTGGCCGAATATATCATATGGATTTCTTTTACAAAACATCAATCGAAGCTACTCGTATGCAGGTGAGGGATACTTACATCCTTCGCGTTTCTTTTTGGTTGGAAAAATAACCTAAAGGAAGCAAAACCTAGCCTTCTCCTTGCTTGGATGGGCTTTGGCCAAAGGATGAAAATGGAGAGGGAGAGGAATAGATTTCGGTGAGGAAGAAGAAGAGAAGAGGAGAAAATGAATTTTGTAACTCATGCCCCCTCATTTCCCCTATTTATTCACTTGAAGAGTCCCTTGATCTCCCTTACACTTAACCATAATTTCCCCTATTCCTCTAATGATAAAATCTTATTGGGCTTTTGGTTAGTGGATGCATCTATAGGGCTTGGCTATCTCTAGAGGTTTGGGGTTCAATTCCTAGGCCTTGCATCCTTTTTGACTTATTTTCTTTCATTTTTGAAAGAGCTCACATAAAACCCATTATAATCATACAAAAATTCTTATAAGATTTCTAGAGCTTGGGATGAAAAAGGGAGGAAAAGGGAAATGGGGAATTCGGCCAAGGATGAGGAAGAAGGAGAATGAAGAAGGAAAGTGGAGTTTTACTTCCTCTCTTTTCTTAATTCTCCTCTTTAATACCTAGGGAATGAACACTCTTCATCCTTTCATGGGCGGGGATGAACCAACTCCTCATCTTCCCATCTATATTCTTTGTATATTCTTTATATATCTTATCCATGAATCATCCTATGGTCTTGTACATTCTTTATATATCTTATCCATAAATTATCCTAGGGTCTAGTGGTGTCAAGGCTACCTCCCTATTAGGAGGTTCATGGTTCAAATCCTACCTATAACCATCTTTTATTTTATTTTATTTTAAACCTTTTATGACCTTAAAACCTATATAATTACTTGGCATAGTTTAGAATTTTACGGGTTATTCTGTGCGGCCATACCGTCGTCGTCACGCTTTCACCCGTCGCCGCCGCCCATACCGCCATCGCCACCGCCCACCGCCACCGCCATCGCCACGCCGCCGCCGTCGCCACGTTGTCGCCGCCGCCCGCCGCCGTCACCGCCGTCACGCCTTCGCCGCCTCCGCTATCGCGATCGATCGCCGTCGCCGTCGCCGATCGGCACGGCGTCGCCGACTCTGCCGGCCGTCGCTCGGCCGGTTGTCGTCGCCACCGTCGATCACCCATCGTTGTCGCCGTGGTCGATCGATCGTCGTTCTTTGTCGCCGATCGATCGACCGCCGTCGTCGTCGCCGACCGGTCAGCCGTCGCCGTGATCGGGTTCACCGCCGGCCGTCGTCGGTCGGTCGATCCGCCGTCGCCGAAGCCGGCGGGTCACCTCCGTCGCCGATCGGTCGGTCGCCGTCATTGCCAAGCCGACGGGTCACCTCCGTCGCCGATCGGCGGTGGCGATGGCGGACGGCAGCGACCGGCAGCGGCGATGGTAGCCGATCGCGGCGGCGGTCGATCGGTCGGATGGCGGCGGCGATGGTGACCGACGTCGGCGGCGACAAGCGGTGATCGATCGATCGGCAACGATAATTATGGGTGGCCGTCGGTGGCGGCGGTGGAATAGCCAATGTTTTGACAAATTGACATTTAATATATTGCTAGGGGTAATATTGAAATTTTTTTTCCTTAAACTCCGGGAATCAACAAAAACCTTGATTCTTCAAGATTTTTCGATTCCCCTTAAAAAAGTTTTTGTTCATTACTAGGTAATGAATAATTATCAGGTAATTATTCATAACTTAAATTAAACAAAATTTTTGTTGACAACCTAATAATGTTATTAACAAAACCCCCCAATAAAATGTACCCAAAGAAATTACGAAATATATGATAATCAATTGCATCATCAGAGCCGACTTAATTGAGCATCTCTAGATACGTTACTATTGAAATTAGTAAAAAAATAATTTATTAATTATAATATATTTAATTATGTTATATCGATGTAATATTGTGGAGACCATAAAAGATCTCTCCCGAGGTTTCGGAGATGCTTAAATGGTTGATGGGCTCATGTTGTCAGTCAAATACATAGGTGATCTATGGGTTTATGGATAAGCAAACACAAGTTTGTAGGTGCCCAATGGGCTTACAGTGGATGGTAGACTCATAGAGAAACATGCATAGGAGCAAGGAAGGGTGTAGAATGGGCGGGAGGCGAGCATTGAGCTTGTTAGTAAATGGCGAGCAACAGTCTCGCAATAGGCTTTTGGCCCGCCAGAGGGCAACAAGCTTGAGAGGAGTGAGAAGTAGAATTAAGAAGGAAGTCAACCAGATCCAAATTATTCTGAGGTTCTGGATAAAATCTTGATAATTAAATCTTATTCATGATTAATTTTGATATATTTTTTTTTAGATCTTATATAAAAACTTTAATAATATTAAAATTTTATAGACCCTGAATGACCACAATAGACTTGGCCTAGCGCCGACTTTAGGGCCTGGCCTAGGGCGGACTTTAGGGTTTGCTAGCAAGTGACAAAATTCAAGAAAAAAAGAAAAAGAAAAAAGAGAGATGGGTGGTTGACTCATGGAAAACAAAGAAAGGAGGAGGACATCCGACTCATGCAAGATTAAATTTTTTTGAATAGAAAGGAAAAAAAAGAAGATGAAAAGTAATGGAGACGAAGTATGAAATTAATGCAAAAAAAAATATTCAAAAGAAGATAATATATATTGTCACAATTTGCAATAAATAAAATGAAATTGAAAATTATCAAGATTTTCATATGTTTGATAAATCAGAGATTTGATTTTTTTTACTATAATTAGTATTTTTCTATTTTAATGATAAATAAGGAATATTATAATCCCTATTAAAATTAGTACATTGTCTTTATTCAAAAAATTTATTTATATATTTATTATTGATCAGTTGAGTGTTATGTATTTTAATAATTAATATAATTTTTAATTTTACTTCTCTATATGAGAATTTTTCTTTTGATTGAGATTATTTTCTTCTTTGCTTTATTAATTTCATTCCTAGTTTTTGAGCAGTTCAATTCGTGCTAAGAGACTTTACATGTAATTTGGTCGGATCAATATTTGATGGATTAATAATCTATCATTTGAGTATTTTTTTTTTATTAACAAGTGATATTCAAGTTTCACCCGACTAATTCACTTGGTGAATCGGTTCTATCTCATGACCTTCGAAGAATCTCCATCGACCCACAAAGGTAAATCAGGATGACACGCAACCAAGTCACCGTGAGAGGTATGTACGTCAATTGGATCCATATCCCACACCGATCTAGTTGGAAAACGAGGACCCACCTTCACAACTCACGAGCGAGTGAAATACGACGAAATCCATTCTTGTGCAATCTACCCCTCTAGTCTTAATTGAACACGCAATTGGGCCAACTGCAAATTAGTGGCTAAAGCTATGGAGCTCAGGATGACGATGTGAGCCTTGTCTCATTTATACTCTTGACACACTCTTTTGATCATTGAGACATGATAGATGTACCTTTCTTTGTATCGTCTTTATTGACTTAATTTCATCAATTATCGAATTATCTCTTTAGATATCGACACACTCCTTCAAATAAGTTTAAACCCATGGATGAGAGCTTTAAGATTAAGTTGAACCAATGTGGTGTTTCTTCTATAAGGACGAAGAATTAATTCGAAAGGGTGAAAAATGGGGAAAAGAAATAGGATGTGTCTTACATATATTAATTATTTAATATTAATATTAGTAAAGTATATTTTTAATTAGTCAATTGATTATTTAATTAATTGATTAATACCGTAGCATATTAATAATTAATTAATCAATAAATTTGATAAATAATGATACTGTTGCTATCTTTTCTTGCAATGGAAATGTAAGAATCCATGTGAAAGACATGGCCTGAACCGGTTCAGCAAAATAGGTTTGGGAGAATTGATTCGGCGAAGTAGGTCTGGGAGAAATGACTCGGCAAAATAGGTTTGGGAGAACTGGTTCGGCGAAGTAGGTCTGGGAGAACTGTGTAGGTACCTTCGATGACCGCTAGAAGGAGGGGTGAATAACGATTTGTCGTTGGATGGAGGAATTCGATCGTGCTTGCCTATGATTGTTAGTACACAGTGGAATATGAAAAATACAATACAAATATAGAATCATAATACGCAAGACAATCGATGTAATGTGATTTGGAACCGTACGGTTCCTACTCTACGGATTGGGCTTGTAAGAGCCCTAGCGATGCTACCACACACCACTACACAATAAACTCTCATTCTCGGAACAATCCGGAGGTGGAGGAAACCTCTTACAACGGTTCTTACAATAATAAGAATGAAATACAAGCAAATACTGTTGGTGCAATCGGCTCAGGTTACGATTGACCAAGACTCGAGCTTGACTTGAGAGATATTTTGATGTTCGACAAAAGCATATGACAATGTGATTGTCATGGGAAAAGTCCAAGTTTTGGGTACTTGGCATGGAAAGTCCAAGTGGGACACTTGACATTTGGGAAAGTCCAAACATGGGTCTTGGCATGGAAAGTCCAACATGGGTTGGCAAGGAAAGTCCAAGCATGAGTTTTGGCATGGAAAATCCAACATGGGTTGACAAGGAAAGTCCAAGCATGAGTCTTGGCATGGAAAGTCCAACATGGGTTGGCAAGGGAAAATCCAAGTTTGAGTCTTGACATTTGAGAAGTCTAAGGGGTTTGATATTGGCGGCGTAAAGTCTAAGCGGGAGTCTTGGCAGCATAAGTATAATGGTTGGCGGCGTAAAGTCCAAGCGGAGTATTGGCGGCGTAAGTCCAATGTGCCTTGGCGGTGTAGACACCATTAGCATGATATAGCCGATGGAAGCACCTGAATGCTAGTGCAATGGATGAACAAGTCATGGATGACTTGGAGGGATCTGATAGGCGTGAGGCTGATGGAGGTGGCTAGAAGGCTTAGGTCTAGGCTAAGGGTGGTCTAGCAAGTATGGGGGCACCATACTTGGGTTAAAACCTCATGTTTGAGGTTGGCAGTCGACTAACATTATGGCCGGTTCAACTGCCGTGAGTCGACTAGAGCTCGACTGCCGTTCAAGGGCTGAAAATGCCTTGGCGATCGCTCATTGACCGGGGCCGATTGATGGCGTGGCCGACCGCCATGGATGGCAATGATCGATGGTTCGGGCCAGTATAGAATGCTCCGTAGCCGATCGGGTAGTTGGCTACGGCAGGCAATGATCGCTAATGTTAGCCGTTGGAACTTTTCCAGCGTGGATCTAGCCGTTGTCTCACGACAATAGTGGCATCGATCGGTGTGACTTATGTGATCGGTGATCGGCGAAAATCTAGCCCGATCTGAGAGTTAAAGGAGGCATTCATGGAGATTCTGACATTGGTTCTTTGGGAGCTTTGGTGAGGCGATTTGAAGGCAAATTGCAGGTGCATTTCAGGGCCCTTCAAGCTCATCCAAGCAACCGACAATCAAGCGCTCAAAACCCTAGTTTGTAAAGTGTTCTTTACATTTTCACTTGTATTTGCTTGTTGACTTTGCATTACTTATTGTAATCACTTGTAAGAGGTTTCTCCACCTCCGACGTGTTGTCGAGAAGGAGTTTATTGCTTAGTGGTGTTTGTGGCATCGCTAGAGCTCTTTAGAGCTCGATCCGTGGAGTAGGAACCGTTCGGTTCCTAACCACGTTACATGATTGTGTAGTGCTTGTGTTTGTGTTGTATTTGTTTTATTATTTCTATTTCCACTGTGCTAACACAATTTGTAGACAAGCACGCAATGAATTCTATCACGCAACGAAAACGAGCTACTCACCCCCCTCTAGCGGTCATAAATCTTCTACAAATACAAGTAAACTACACAAATACAAGTAAGGAAAACCTTTACAAATGCGAACTTGAATGCTTGCTTGTTGATCGCTTGAATCGTGCTTGAAGACCCTGATTTGCACTAGCAAATCGCCTCAAGAATGCTCAAGAAATCGCTGCCAAAACCTCCCCTTCGAGCTGCCTTTATAACTTGCACTCGGGCTATTTTCGTGCCTGTCAGTCGACTGCCATAAGGCCCCAGTCGTCTACCAACACTGTTATTGTGAGACAACGGCTCGATCAACGCTAGAAAAGTTGCAACGGGACTCTCATTAGTTGACTGTCAACATTGGCAGTCGACTGCCAGCTCCCATAGCCGGCTGCCCAATCAGCTACGGAGCATTCTGTGCTCGTGGCTGAACCATTAGTCGACTGCAGTCCATGGCAGTCGACTGATCAACCCATTAGTCGACTGATCCAATGAGCAGTCGACTGCAGAGCCTTTTCAGCCCTTAAACGATAATCGAGCTCTAGTCGACTCACGACAGTTGAACCAGCCATAATGCCAGTTGACTGCCAGTCTCAAACATGAGGTTTTAACCCAAGTATGGTGCCCCCATACTTGCTAGACCACCCGTAGCCTAGACCTAAGCCTTCTAGCCACCTCCGTCAACCTCGCGCCTATCGGATCCCTCCAAGTCATCCATGACTTGTTCATCCATACGCTAGCCTTCAGGTGCTTCCATCGGCTATTGTCATGCTAATGGTGTCTACACCGCTAAGACACATTGGACTTACGTTGCCAAGACTCCCACTTGGACTTTACGCTGCCAACCATTGGATTTATGCTGCCAAGACTCCCGCTTGGACTTTACGCCGCCAATATTTCCCTTGAACTTTTCAAGTGCCAAGACTCAAGTTTGGACTTTCCCTTGCCAACCCATGTTGGACTTTCCATACCAAGACCCATGCTTGAACTTTCCTTCGCCAACCCATGTTGGACTTTCCCTTGCCAAGACCCATGCTTGGACTTTACATGCCAAGTACTCAAGACTTGAACTTTTCCCATGAAAATGGTCAAACCATCGTCAAACATCAAATACTAACCTGGTTTTATTGCACCAACAATCCCCCAACACATGTCAGACATCAATGTTAAATATCAAAACACTACTCGAGTCCAACTCAAGTCTGGTCAATCGTGACCTGGGTCGATTGCACCAACAATCTCTCCCTTTATGATATTTGACAAAAACACCCTTGAGTTAGGCCCCTAACTCAAATTCCCTTACTAATTTTCTCAAATTGGTAATTCCATACATTCTCCCCCTTTTTGACATACATAAAAAAGGTTCACTCTAAAGAGGTCAATGTCTCATATCCAATGAGATCTTACAATCTTTCCCTTGGTCCAAAAATATCTAGGATGCCTTCACTCTTCCTAGTGATAAGTCCCATACCACTAAAGAGAGGCACTCCTATAAACTCTCCCAATTTCCAAATTGGGCATCTCAAATTCCCATTTCTCCCTCTCATGAGGAAAAATAACATCCATCATCCCATGATGGATACCTCCCCCTAAAGCTTGCTCGCTCTTGACCATTGTACCAACAATGTCATTGGGAAGTCCCTAAGCCAATAGGAACTCTAAACCATAAAAAAAAGGTCAAAAGTTCAACATTGAACTTACCATACCTTAAAATTTGATACATCACCCTAATAACTCTCCTAATCCATATCCAATGGATTTTCATCCTTTCCAATGCTTCCCAAAGCATATCCTAGGGTTAAGAGCAGTTAGGGAACCCTAACATAGCTGAAAATGGGTTAAACATACCTTGTTTATCCGAAATCAGCCTGACAGTCGACTTTATCAGGCAACAGTCGACTACCGTGCTCATCAGTCGACTGCCAACAAGGGCAGTCGATTGATAACTGAAAATTTTGATTTTCAGTTATCAGAATCGAATTTTGGAAATTCATAAATAATTATAATTCGAAAAATCATGAAACTTCATGCGTATAATACTTATGACCAATATTGTCACGCCCCGAGAGGGGTACTTGTCCGACGAAAATCGGACAACACCTCCCCTATATTGCAGACAATTGAAACCTGTATACAAGGCCCACACGACCCACTATACAACGACTAACATGGCCAGAACATAAAAATACAATGCAAATAGAATATGAGCCTCAGGCCAACAACCAAAGTAAATAAAAGGTCTAAAACCTCTAGACTTACCCCTTCTGCCATATGAGTAGGAATACACAACCACACATATAACCAAAACAAATCGAAACAAAAAGTCCATAAAGACTTAAACAAGTACCACCAAACAACCATGAGTATAAAATACTACAAGTTTGAAACATAGAGTACTAGAGACAACAAAAATATGCGAAAGCCTGAAAACCAAATGATGGAGTTGTCAGATCAGGGGACTGGCAACTGGACCCTCCGGAAGGCTTCATCCTGAAATAAAAGAGATATCAACGGAGTGAGTAAAACTCAATGGATATCTAATAGTCATGCATAGTAAATTATAAGTAGCAATAATAATCATGCTGGTACAGTTTCTCAACAAAAATATATACCTGAAACTGTACATACCAGAATCACCTAAGCTGACATAAAATACATCCATACAAGTATATGTAGAATCACCAAAACAACCAACGTAATACCTCCTGTATGTGCATGATAATCATATGCAACAACCAAAGATGCAACAAGCAATGTATATAGTAAAAACGTATGCACATGATGCAATCACCTGTGTCACCCATGACGCCAGTCAAGCCACCGATATGTCATGTGTGTCGGCCGAGTGGGTAGGGCTGTGACAACTATACACTCTGCCGTCACCACACCTATGTGATCGAGTGGACAGGATGCTGGCGGAGTATCACCCTCCTACCCCATGTATGTACATGGGGGACATTACCTCGTCTCATCTCCTCGTCTCACGACAAAGGAGGGATCCCTGTTTGCTACAACGTCACAATACCAATCACCTGAGCGACCACCGTGGAACCCTGATAGAGCAACTACACACACACCTGAAATACCACTAACCCATGAGTGGTTTTGTGTGTGTAAATAATGTAACTGACGATGGACTCAACTACTAAGTAGCATCACCTCCTACCGAGGAGCCGATGATCGGCAGTCATGCAATAATATAAGATGGTGCATGTCACTAATGCACGATACACCTATCAATCTATGACTACCTATGGTATGTACCAATAGGAGCCCATTTCAAATAACCTAAGTACATGAGTCTATGTACACATGCAAATTATATTCACTATTCATTCAATGCCCAGTATGTAAGGTATGTCACTATTCTAGTGCTAAATAAACAAATAACAAGTATCAAAGTGATAGAGCATAATATAATAAAAATATGAAACGACTACAACATGTACTAGGTAGTGACATACCAGGGCAGTTAACAAGCATAGAAAACTATTACTATCTATAGTAAACAATGCACAACAAGATGACAATATTTAAAAGAAGATAAGTCAAAGATACCCGCCTGCTATGAAGAATACCAACTGTCCTTATGCCCGTGGACCTGTCTCGTGACCGAAACCTGTATATAACCATCAAATCCAAGCACATGATAACTTACTAATTAAATTCTACTTTGATCCCGTATTCACATCTTTTGATCGAACACGGATAGAAACCATGATCACCACTCTTCGCAACCCATTCATAGATTCATTTGCAACATAATTAGAACATCACCCCCACACAACCTTCTACCATCAATTCACTCCTCCAATTACAAAGCTCTGACCCACAACTCGACAAAACCTCCTCACTCATCCACAGCCGAAACAACATACCAATTACGATCGTACCATCGACATCAAACCCAATCACATCCACATCATAGCCCTTCACAGTCCTCACCTACACCCTCCATTCAACACAGCAGACTCCACAAATCACAAACCCAGCCGTAGACAGCAAGGTTTAACCACAGTAGGAAAAGAGGTAATTTGAGTTATAGCTACCCTTGGGATTCCGCCGACAGTATTTCCTTCCCTCAACTCTACCCTGTTCGCTGGAAAAATCCTTGCCCAAATCACAAATCGACTCTAATATACTACTCTGGACAACAGAGAAAGGGAAAAATAAGGTATTTACAAGAAGCTTCAACCTCATCGGTGGCACTTCCATTCCCCTATCTCGTTGTTCGCCGGAGCAACTGACTACCCCCCACCTTCGACAGCGACGGAGATTTGCTGCGTGCTCGGGAGAGGAGGAGATATGGCGGTGGAGAATGGGGAAGATGAGGCGACGGGTCAATGATGACTCGTGGTGGTGTTGACGGCGAAGGGCAAATGGCGTCGGTGGCGAGAGTCGAGCGGGCGATGGCCGGATGGAAGGCGGTGGCCTTGATGCACTCGGCGCGTCGCGTCTGATGCATAGAGCGCGGCTAGGCGAAGAGGAGGCGACAAGCGGATCGGGAACAGCGATCGGCGACCCGATGCGGTAGTAGCTGTGGGTAGCTGTGAGAGAGAGAGAGGAACAAAGAGGCTGTGAGAAGCAGGAGATGGAGCGGCGAGCTATCGGCGGTAGTCTTTGGCCAAACCATGGCGGCGATTGCGTGTGGCGGTGGCCCGATCGTCGGCGCGTGAGGCTCGGGCGAAGTGCGAGGAGAAGGCGACAATGAATCTTTGCTCTGCGGGGCTGAGGCGGAAGGGAACAGATAGAGGAGAAAATCGCGATGAAGAGAAATCGAGTCGCGGTTAGGGAAGGAAAGTAAACGCTCGGGAATAAAAATGACGGCGAGAAATGGCTCGTGCATTATAAATGAAACGAGTTAACCCTAGGTTTTAGTTAACACATTAACCCCTCAAAAATTGATATTTCAAATAGGCCCTCCAAAATCCTATTTTTCTTATCCCCGTAAATACTACGTACAAGCCCTGTTTAATTCTTAAAAAATTCTAGAAAAATTTCTAAAATTCTTCAAAAATCCCAAAAATAATTCCTAAGATTATTTTCCTAAATTTTGGCCATTTAATTTAGTATTTTAAATTTCAGTATTTAATATTCTCCCCCACTAATAAAAATTTGGTCCCCAAATTTCCTACTCAAATGTATAATGAATTCAAGAAATTTCTTGAACTACTACATACCTCAAGTAAACAAATGAGGGTATTGATATCTGATTTTTTTTCTCAAGCTCTCAAGTAGCCTCCTTATCGGTGTGGTGGCTCTACCCGACTTTAACAAGTCGCACAATCCTGTTCCGCAACTGTCGTTCTTTGTGATCCAGAATCCATACAAGAACCTCTTCGTAAGTAGCATCAGGTTGAATGAAACTTGACACATCTGACAGAATATGTGTAGGGTTTGGCATATACTTTCTCAACATGGACACATGAAACACATCATGAATATCAGCCAAGGACGGTGGTAGTGCTAAGCGATAAACGACTGCTCCGATCCTCTCTAAAATCTTGAAAGGACTAATGTACCTTGGAGCTAGCTTACCACGGAGTCCAAATCTCTTCACCCCTTTCGTGGTTGAGACTCGCAAGAATACATGGTCACTAATAGAGAACTCCCGAGGTTTCCATCTCCGATCGGCATAACTCTTTTGACAATTCTGTGCCTCTGCCATCCTTTGCCTAATAGTATGGACCAACTCTGTCTCATGCTGAGCTCTATGGGGTCCTAGCAACTGGGCCTCCCCAACCTCCTCCCAAAGGGTGGGTGTTCGACACTGTCTACCATACAATGCCTCAAACGATGTCATTTGGATAGTCGAATGATAGCTATTGTTGTAGGCGAATTCCACTAATGGCAAGTGGTCCTCCCAGTTTCCCTCGAAATCCATAACACAGGACCTCAGAAAGTCCTTTAGAGTCTGAATGGTCCACTCAGACTGTCCGTCTGTCTGCGGATGGAATGTTATACTAAAATGGGGCTGTATGCCTAAGACCTACTGTAGACTTTGTCAGAACTGGGACGTGAATAGGGGATCTCTATCTAATATAATGCTCAAAGGGACACCATGACATCTGATGATCTCCCGACAATACAACTCTGCCATACGATCCAGAGAGTCGGTCTTCCGAATCTCTAAAAAAAAAGTGTGAGGATTTGGTTAATCAATCAACAATTACCCAAATCGTGTCATGGGCTCATGGCCTTGTCGTGTCCTAGGTAGATCCCCCTACAAAATCCATGGTAATGTGATCCCACTTCCACTCGGGAATAGGAATCCTCTGAAGTAGTCCGGCTGGTCTCTGGTACTCAACCTTCACCTGTTGGCAAACTAGGCATCTAGCCACAAAATCTGCGATGTCTTTCTTCATGCCGTTCCATCGATACAAACGCTTTAAGTCTCGATACATGTGGGTTTCGCCTAGGTGGATCGCAAATCGAGAGCGATGAGCCTCCTGGAGTAACTCCTCCATGACCGAGTGAGACTGAGGTACGCATAGTCTGCCCCAGAGATAAATAATACTCTCGTTATCTCGAGTGAACTCGACCTCGTCGGAGATTATCCGCCGCCAATAAAGCTATGAAGTCTTTGGTCAACTGAACCTCTCGGACTCTCGTCCTGATAGATGACTGAGCAACTATGGTAACAAGAATGCCCTACTTTTCCGATCCCTACTCCTCAAGGCCCAACTCGGAGAAACCCTGAATCAAATCCGTGACTAATACTTGGTAGCAAGCTAAAGTCCCTCGGGACTTCCGGCTAAGTGCATCGGCAACCACATTGGCTTTCCCCGGGCGGTTAAGCTTAGGGTTCCAACCCTTCTAACAGGAAACGCCTATCACGACCGATAAGATCATAAATCTATTCATAAACACATCAATCCGGTTAAGTCTAAATTATATCATTTCTACCAATTCAATCATGCATGCTACTCCATGCTACCACGAACAGGTCTCGTGGGTAGTCAAAGTATATAACTATCGAGTTATCGACTGCACGCAACAACATGCTACCACGAATAGGTCTCATGGGCATTCAGAGTGTATAACTATCTAGTTATTGACTGCACGCAATAACATGCTTCCACGAACAGGTCTCATGGACAGTCAGAGTGTATAACTATCTAGTTATCGACTGCACGCAAAAATATGCTACCATGAATATGTCTCATGGGCAGTCAATTATCCTAGGGTGTTAAGCCTAGAACGTCTAGCATAGAACGTCTATCAAAGTCGATAAAGATCATTGATCTACCAATAAGCACGTCGAGGTTATTACGCCTAGGGTTCCAATAATGTTGTTTCATTCCTAAGCTTCGCTCCTACGACATGACCTCATCTAAATTATACTATCTACTAGTCTTAATCGTGGTATCAACTGCGATAATACATAACCAACTAAGCATTTAACCATGATGTCCAATAATAACAGCAAAACATACTAACAGAAATCAATGACTGAAATTAATTAAGGTATAACTAAAGGGATTATGCCAGTACGAAGTCAAGACAATACCAAATAGAGCATCAAGTGCAAATACACTATAAACCACGTAAGCAACGTAATCATATCACCATGCACTAAAATCTAGAGAGTCAAGAACCAATATATACCTTCTAAGCATTTATCTCAATAATCTAGGTTCCCTTCGGTGGTAGCTGATGGTACATTCCTAATCCTTCAGGAACTCCATCCATCTCCTCTGTCGGATATTGAGTTCCTTCTGCGTAAATAGATATTTGAGACTCTTATGATCAGTGAGAATCTCAAATGTAATACCATACAGATGATGCCTCCAAATCTTCAAGGCACAGATAATAGCAGCTAACTCTAGATCATGTACTGGGTAGTTTTTCTCATGCTCCTTCAACAGGAGAGAAGCATAAGAGACCACCCTGCCGTGCTGCATCAGTACTGCGCCTAAACCCTAGAGAGACACATCGGTATAAAGGATGAAACCGTCGTCCCCTGATGGCAATACCATAATCGGTGCTGACACCAGCCTCTTTTTTAACTCCTGAAAGCTGGTCTGTAGGCCTCTGACCACGTGAACTTCACACCCTTCCTGGTAAGGCGTGTTAATGACATAGCAATGCTCGAGAAACCCTCAATGAACTATCTGTAGTATCCGGCTAAGCCCAAGAAACTGTGAACCTCCTGAACCAATTTCGGCTGCTCTCAACTAGTGACAACCTCGATCTTCTGGGGGTCAACTGCAATGCCTTTGCTGGAAACTATGTGTCCCAGACAACTGACTGAGGGTAACCAGCATGTGCATTTACTGAACTTCGCATATAGTTGATTCTGTCGAAGACTATCCAAGACAATGCGAAGATGTTGCGCGTGTTTCTCTTCGGAACGGGAATAGACCAGAATGTCATCAATAAAACAATGACGAACTGATCTAGGAAATCCATAAATTCATGATTCATCCAGTCCATGAATACTACCGGAGCATTGGTAAGGCCAAATGACATTACCAAAAACTCATAGTGCCCATATCTGGTACGAAATGCTCTCTTCTGAATGTCCGAATCCTTGACCCTTAGCTGATGATATCCGGACCACAAATCAATCTTAGAATACACTGACGTACCTTTGAGCTGATTAAACAAGTCCTCAATATGTGGTAGGGGATATTTATTCTTGATGTTGACGGCGTTCAACTACATGTAGTCGATACATAACCTCATCGAACCATCTTTCTTCTTTACGAAGAGAATCGGAGAACCCCATGGAGATATACTAGGGCGGATAAAATCTCTATCCAAAAGCTCTTGAAGTCGGACCTTTAGCTCATCCAATTCTTTCGGAGCCACACTATAAGGAGCTTTCGATGCCGACGCTGTCCCCGGAATTAACTTAATTGTGAACTCCACTTGCCTTCTGGGAGGCAGGCCCGACAACTCCTTTGAAAAGACACGCAGATACTCTCGGATGATAGGAATGTCCGAGATCTGATAGTTACCACTGTCCTCGGTGTTGATCAATGATATCAGAAAACCCTGACAGCTGTGTGATAAAACCTTCCGAGACTGAGTTGCAAAAACGGTCGATATACCATCGTTTTTGGTGCTAGTGAAATCCCACGAGGGTTAGTTAGGAGGATGGAACGTAACCACCCTCATTTGGCAATCCATAGTGGCATGATACGTTGTTAGTAAGTCCATGCAGAGTATGATGTCGAATTCGATCATGTCAAGAATCAACAAATCTACCGGGAGTATAACGCTGTCGAAATTTAATGGACATCCTCTAACCTCCTGGGTGACTTCTAATTTATCGCCAGAAGGCAGAGATACCATTAATCTTTGTGACCTAAGTGTGGGTAGTCTACCAATCTCTCTCAGGAATGCCCGAGAAATAAAGCATGTGATAACCAACTACACCACGACACCCTGTGAAGTCTGACCCTGATCGACAGGCTCATTCTCCGTAGACCTTTCTGGCAACTCTATCGCGAGAGATCTCAATGTCCTCTTGCATGGCTGCCCTGCACCACGCCTCAATGCGAGAGCACACCCACCTCGTTTCATATCTACTAAATTATTACCCAAGTATTACTACAGATAGAAAATCAATAATTTCACCTGTTAGCCATCTGGACATGTCCTGTCGCCACCAAGTCCCCAATACGATCTTGTCGAAATATGACTCCAAAATATCCGAAATGCCAAATCGACGGAAATCCATAAAAAAAAAAATCCGAAAATGCACAAGTTAACTTGCCACACGTGGCGAACTCTGAAAACCCCAAAAAATCCCTTAGGAACTCGAAACCTAGGCTCTGATACCAAATAAATTGTCATGCCCCGAGAGGGGTACTTGTCCGATGAAAATCGGACAACACCTCCCCTGTATTGCGGACAATTGAAACCTGTATACAAGACCCACACGACCCACAATACATCGGCCAACATGGCCGGAACACAAAAACACAATGCAAATAGAATATGGGCCTCAGGCCAACAACCAAAGTAAATAAAAGGTCTAAAACCTCTAGACTTACCCCTTCTGCCATCTGAGTAGGAATACACAACCACACATATAACCAAAACAAATCGAAACAAAAAGTCCACAAATACTTAAACAAGTACCACCAAACAACCACGAGTATAAAATACTACAAGTTTGAAACATAGAGTACTAGAGACAACAAAAACAAGTGGAAGCCTGAAAACCAAATGACGGAGTCGTCAGATTAGGGGACCGGAAACTGGAACCTCTGGAAGACTTCATCCTGAAATAAAAGAGATATCAACAGAGTGAGTAAAACTCAGCGGATATCTAATAGTCATGCATAGTAAACTATAAGTAGCAATAATAATCATGTTGGTGCAGTTTCTGAACAAAATATATACCTGAAACTGTACATACCAGAATTACCTAAGCTAACATAAAATACATCCACACAACTATATATAGAATCACCAAAACAACCAACATAATACCTCCTGTATGTGCATGACAATCATATGCAACAACCAAAGGTGCAACAAGCAATGCATATAGTAAAAACGTATACACATGATGCTCACCTGTGTCACCCCTGACGCCAGTCAAGCCACTGACATGTCATGTGTGCCGGCCGAGTGGGTAGGCCTGTGACAACTGTACACTCTGCCATCACCACACCTATGTGACCGAGTGGACAGGATGCTGGCGGAGTATCACCCTCCTACCCCATGTATGTACATGGGGGACATCACCTCGTCTCACGACAAAGGAGGGATCCCTATCAGCTACCACGTCGCAATACCAATCACCTGAGCGACCACCGTGGAGCCCTGACAGAGCAACTACACACACACACACACCTGAAATACCACTAACCCACGAGTGGTTGTGTGTGTGTAAATAATGTAACTGACGATGGACTCAACTACTAAGTAGCATCACCTCCTACCGAGGAGTCGATGATCGCCAGTCATGCAATAATACAAGATGGTGCATGTCACTAATGCACGATACACCTATCAATCTATGACTACCTATGGTATATACCAATAGGAGCCCATTTCAAATAACCTAAGTACATAAGTCTATGTACACATGCAAATTATATTCACTATTCATTCAATGTCCAGTATGTAAGATATGCCACTATTCTAGTGCTAAATAAACAAATAAAAAGTATCAAAGTGATAGAGCATAATATAATAAGCATATGAAATGACTACAACACGTACTAGGTAGTGACATACCAGGGCAGTTAACAAGCATAAAAAACTACTACTAACTATAGTAAACAATGCACAACATGATGACAATATCTAAAAGAAGATAAGTCAAAGATACCCGCCTGCTATGAAGAATACCAACTGTCCTTACGCCCATAGATCTGTCTCGTGACCGAAACTTGCATATAACATAATTACCATCAAATCCAAGCACACAACAACTTACTAACTAAATTCTACTTTGATCCCATATTCACATCTTTTGATCGAACACAGATAGAAACCCTGATCACCACTCTTCGCAACCCATTCATAGTTTCATTTGCAATATAATTAGAACATCACCCCCACACAACCTTCTACCATCAATTCACTCCTCCAATTACAAAGCTCTGACCCACAACTCAACCCACAGCTTGACAAAACCTCCTCACTCATCCACAGCCGAAACAACATACCAATTATGGTCGTACCACGAACATCAAACCCAATCACATCCACATCATAGCCCTTCACAGTCCTCACCTACACCATCCATTCAACACAGTCGACTCTATAGATCACAAACCCAACCGTAGACAGCAAGGTTTAACCACAGTAGGAAAAGAGGTAATTCGAGTTATACCTGCCCTTGGGATTCCACCGGCAGCAGTTCCTTCCCTCAACTCTACCCTGTTCGCTGGAAAAATCCCTACCCAAATCACAGATCGACTCCAATATACTACTCTGGACAGCAGAGAAAGGGAAAAAGAAGGTATTTACCAGAAACTTCAACCTCACCGATGGCACTTCCATCTACCCCACCTTTTCGTGAGCAATGACAGACTGGCGCAAGTGCTCGGGAGAGGAGGAGATCCGGCGGTGTAGCATGGGGAAGATGAGGCGACAGGTCAACGATGACACGTGGTGGTGTTGGACAGCGGTGAAGGGCAAGGCTGCGACGTCGGTGGCAGAGGATTCGGGTGGAGGCTGGCCGCGAATGGGGTGGCGAGCGCGCGGAGGCTGCAGCTGCTGGCCGCGTGTGCGCGATGCATAGGGCGACGACTCGGCGAAAGACAGAAGGGCGACGAACGGATCGGGAGCAACGGTCGATGGCCCGACAGTAGGCGCTGACAGCGCTGTGGGTCAGCGCCGAGAGAGAGAGGAACAGAGAGGACGACTGGGGAAGGGGGAAATGGAAGCGACGAGCTCTCGACAGCTAGTGCTGGCCGACCGTGGCGGCGATTGTGCGTGGTGATGGCTCGGTCGTCAGCGCGTGTGACTCGGGCGACGTGCGAGGAGAAGGCGGTAATGAATCTTTGCTCTGCAGGGCTGAGGTGGAAGGGAACAGATAAGAGGAGAAAATCGCGATGAAGAGAAATCGAGTCGCGGTTAGGGAAGGGAAAAAATGCTCGGGAATAAAAACGACGGCGAGAAATGGTTCGTACGTTATAAATGAAACGAGTTAACCCTAGGTTTTAGTTAACACATTAACCCGTCAAAAATTGATATTTCAAATAGACCCTCTAAAAGCCTATTTTTCTTATCCCCGTAAATACTACGTACAAGCCCCGTTTAATTCTCGAAAATTTTTGGGAAAATTTCTAAAATTATCCAAAAATCTCGAAAATAATTCCTAAGATTATTTTCCTAAATTTTGGCCATTTAATTTAATATTTTAAATTTCAGTATTTAACAAATACAATGGGTGAAAACTTGACCATTATACTAACAATGTCCTTGGGAAGTCCCTAAGCCAATTGGAACTCTAAACCATAAAAAATAAGGTCCAAAGTTCAACATTAAACTTACCATACCTTAAAAATTGATACATCACCCTAACAACTCTTCTAATCCATATCCAATGGATTTTCACCCTTTCCAATGCTTCCCAAAGCATATCCTAGGGTTAGGAGCAGTTAGGGAACCCTAACATAGCTGAAAATGGGTTAAACATACCTTGTTTATCCGAAATCAGCCTGACAGTCGACTTTATCAGGCAACAGCCGACTGCCGTGCTCATTAGTCGACTGTCAACAAGGGCAGTCGACTGATAACTGAAAATTCTGATTTTTAGTTATTAGAATCGAATTTTGGAAATTCATAAATAATTATACGTAATTCGAAAAATCATGAAACTTCATACGTATAATACTTATGACCAATACAATGGGTGAAAAATATTTGAAAAATATCTTACCCATAAAATAATGAAATTGATACAAAGTTCAAAAGTGAAGAAAAACTTCAATATTTTAGCTCACTTTGTATCAACTTCATCAATGGTGATTGCTATCAAAAGATAGACTTCACCAAGGTTTTCTAAAATGTTTTTGAAATGTTTTTAAAACCTTTAATTCTATTTTCCAAAACATCTCACTTGTATCTAAATGTGTGAAATACATACAAGTCAAGTTTTAGTAAGATGTGAGCTTTGTTTATTTAGGGTCTCATGTATTTTTCTAGGCAACATTATTTGATTCCCTTATGCTTGGGACTTCAAATTATGCTTTAGTACTTAAATCCATTTTATTTATGCATGAATGATGAGTATGGCATAATTATACAAGAATAAAAATATGTGCCAAAATCATGATGTCATGACATGTGGTTGAAATCTAAGAATACATGACATATACAAATAACCCTAAATATGATCATGACATTTTATATGATAAAAATAAATATGATGTCATGACATGACAAGGCAAACAAAGCATGACAATTATAAAATACTAAGGTATAAGATACCTAAGTGTTAAGCCCAAATTGTCATTTCTAAGATTAAATCCATTTTTGCCTTAATGCCAATTATCTCCCAAGTGTGCTAAAAACCCAAAATGACACACCATGACTTCTAAGACCTAATTGTGCCAATTTAATCATTTTTTAACTTCTCAAAGCACATTGGTACATCCTAAAGTGTCAACTCACTATGGTTAGGTTAACTACCTATCCACTTAGGATTGACACACCCTAACCCATCTAGCGTGAATCGATCACGCTTCTAGGAACCCAATACCTATTTGAGCTCCTTGGGTTTATTAGGTATTCCTTAGGGATGACCTCCCTAGATACTCTCCTAATGACCCTCCTAGGCTTGGTAGCCTTGGTCATTTGGGTCTTGCCCAGGTAAACTCTAGGGGTAACTCCCCTTGTAACCTTCTTAGTGGCTCCCCTAGGTTTCCTTGAAACCCTAGCCACTAGGCACACACTTTTGTTACCCTTAGGGATGACTTCCCTTGTAACCTTGGTCTTCCTAGATCTAGGTTGTGTTCCATAATCAAATGGAACACTATGGTATGTCTCCTTAGGCTTAGGTTTTTGACCCAAACCTTTTTTGCCTTTGGTGGACTCTTCTCTCCTAAAACCTAGGTTTTGAATCTTAGACCTAGATTTTTGATCCTTGAAATTGATTTTGTATTTTTGTAAGGGTCTTTTCAAGTTTCTCAAGCCTTGGTTCTCAACCTCTAAGTTTTCTATTTTGGTGGGTGATGAACAGTTATTTATCACGGTACCGTTTCAAATTAATTACCGAACCCACTAACTACAATAATACAACATAGTGTATGACCCGGATTGTTTCCCAACTAGTGTAATCGATACAATAGTAAACTTAGGATTTCTAATTATTACTTTGGGTTTTCTATTGAAGATTGGGGGTTTGGGTTTTTGAGCTCTAACCTACGACTGCAAGGTAATTAAAACTCTAAACTAACATACAACAACTAAATAAATAAAGCAAGAATTAAAGTAATAAAAACTAAAAGAGGAACTAATCTGATCAACCCAAGATAGGCCCGGTGAATGAACAAGGTCCTCCGGCTAAGTCCAACGAAGCTCGATCGAGACTCCGCAAACGACAGTGGATGTGGGATGGTGCAAACTCCTGAATCCAGTAGTTTGATGGATACCCCAAACTCTCGCGGATCCGGTTGAGCTCAAAGAAGTGTCGTCGGGGCGGAACTCCTTCTCGAATCCGAAGGAGAAGGTGGATGAGCTGTGAGATGGAGGACGTCACCGAAATCTCTTGATGAAGAGGTTCCTCCTCGAATCCATGGAGGAAAATGGATGGACACAAGGTGGAGGCGGTAGCTAGGGTTCAAGGGAAGAACAAATTTAACTAACAACTAAATGAAATAAGTAATTCATTAACGAAATTTAATGCATGAACATGATGTAAAGTAAAGCATGAAACTAAATCTAATCTAATGAACTACAATCTAATTACTCTAAGAAGCATTTCACCAAACAAGATGTAAGCATTAAACAAATTAAACTAAATACGTGCAATTCAAAACATGGAAGGTAAATTCGATTACAAACATTCAATGCAAACTAAACAACCACACAATCAAAATGAATAATAAGATATTACTGTCCAAAATTTGGAATAGTGCTGAACCTTGAGCTGCTGGACGAAATGAAAGAGCTGCGGGTGATGCTGGAAAAACTGCTGGCGGAGCTGTGACTGACACCTCCAATCGGAGGTGGAACTCAGAGTTGGAGGCAGTTGGAAAGAATCTGGCCGGAGCTGTGGAGGTCGTCGGCTGGAGGTGGTGGTGGCTTCGGTAGAGCTCGGTGAAGAAGCGACTGCTGGAAGCTGGAACAGGGTGGGTGGAGCTGTGGAAGATGAAATGGTCGACTGCCGATGGTGGGAAGGTGAGATGGACCACCGGTCATCGGAGAAGGAAGGAATCCCCTTTCCTCTCCGACGATTGGCGGGGAAAGGAATGAGCTCGGTGGTGGGCGATGGAAGGAGCGTCGGGCGATCGAGCAGAAGAGAAGGTGAAATACCGGCTACTCGATCGGGTGAAAATGTTGGTTTTTAAGGTGATTTTCTACAGTCGTCCGATCACAACCCATTGAATCCCAGCCATCCATTTAAGCTAGGTTAATTGAATCTGATTAATTCATGAACTAGGCAATACATCCAACGACTGAGAATTCTTCGAATTTGAATGGATGGATCTGATCAATCTGAATGGCTAATCATGATCGGTCAAATCTGGATGAACGGTCAAGATGTCCAGATCTAAATGTATGGACCAAATCACTCTAGATTTAGATGGATGGCTCAGATTAATCAGATCTCATTAGACGGTTAAGATTAAATAGATCTGAACCCTTGATTAAATTATCTTTGATCTTGATGAAGGGCTCAGATTCTTCTAGCTTAAAATGCCCATTATCACCCTTAGATGAAGCCATATTTGATCCAACTTGAGTCTAGTCTAGTGGCTCATCTCAATCTCCTACAAACAAAGATAAAATTCGTATATAAGTCCAAAATTTAGGACAATTTATAATAAGGTCTAAAAATATATCCAACTCATAAACACATGATAATAATCGATAAATAATCACTCGAGAGGATAAAAATAGTGAGATTAAGGACCAAAATAACACGACAAAATGATAGTTATCAATTCCCCCACACTTATTCTTGCACGTCCCGAGCAAGTAAATAAAACTAAAAATAAATTGAAGATATATTTCCCTAGCAATTTCCAATCATACATAGAAAATCGTGAAAGAAAGTTACTTAGGATTGTCAAATCTCAAAGACTCAAGCAATTATGGATTCAAATCTTACATAGGTTAACAAACAAGGTAAATTCAATCCATTATGAATAGACGAAGAATGATTAAGCCTCACAAAATAAGTGGTGGTTTCTCTCGCTCTCATAAGCATGTAATAGTGGAGTTCACTCAAGCTACTCATAGTTTATGAACTACCATATGCTTGCTTTTCTTCTACCTTCACCACTATATACACATAAGAATGCACAATCACTGAAGGCTTATTAAGAATGTAAGGGAAACATGAATACAAGAAAAATGACAATATGTGTGAAAGGAAAGAAAGGTAAGAAATAGCTAATGAAATGCAAGAAGATATGGAAATACTGGAATACTGCATAGATGAGTACAAGAAAGCATTGCCCTAAAAGTTTTTCGTCCAACCCAATAAACATGTAAACAACCCTTATCACATTCTTCAATACAAATCTACTCATGATATACAATAAATCTCTCAATAACTGCAACAAGGGATGTCGTTAACAAAAATACTATTACACATAAATAAAAATGAATGACACCACATGTCAAAATTTTCACAATACTTTTTTTTTTATTTCATGGGCACCCAATTTATTTATTTTTTTTAACTTTTTTTTTTTCAATTTTTTTTTCTTTTCAAACTTTTTTTTTTTACATATAGTGCACTTCCCTATGCTCCAACATCAAGCTCAGCTAAAAAGATAAAAAACATGGCTAGCTCATGGTGATCAAGCACGACTTGCCTATGCTTACACTAAATTCTCCTGAGCTACTCCTCTCCCCCACACTTAAATTTTTATCCATCCTGGGCAAAACACTCATCTTGAAACATCCAAGTATTCCACATCCAAAAATAGAAATGGATAAGAAAGTAATGGAAGGAAAGAAAAATAGAAATGATGAACGACTAGAATATTATTAAATAAGCATGTGACGATAAAAGAAGTGAAGGAAAACAAATGTGATTGCCTTCATAATAATCATGCAAACCTATTGTTGTGTGGTCTCGAAAGAATCAAAGCAAGTTCTAGTGTTACAATGACCACAAGTGCACCACACACAAGCAATAAAAATAGGCTCAATCCTCACTAGGTAAACAAAAATAATCAACTCAGTCTATCAACACAGAATCCATCACCAATTAGTAACCACATGCAATCAAATAATTCATTCCTGACAATAAATTCCCGAAACTCGACAGTCAAATTTAATAGCTTTCACGACTTCTAAGATGATATAAAGGAATGCATAGGAAATTTATTTGAAAAACTGACAAAATAAAAACTCATCAAACAAAACATAACAACTAAAACAAAAAAATGAAGTAAAAGAGACATATATACAAGGAAAAAGAAAAGAGATAAGATGGAGCAAACTCCCCTGAGGTCCTGGCAGTTGAAGAAGATTTTACAGGAGAAGCCACTCAGGCAGTGGAGTGCTCTGTGAGAAATCCCGTCCCGGTGGTTGAAGAAGATTCAGAGTAAGCATCCATGCCGGGAGTGAAATGGACTAAATGGGGGTGAGCGCCTTCATGGTGTGATCATGATAGTACTATGCTGCTCCCTCCAATAGGATCACCTTCTTTTATGTTTTCTCTGATGGTCGGAGGCGATTCAGGAAAAGTGTCCAGCCTTAGGGCTGGATTATTGCATTTGTTGTTAGGGCCTTCATCAACAGAATTGTTGGAGACTCTGGCTAAGATGGAAGTGTCCAGTTTGGGGGCCTCCAGCTATCCACCACTTCCATGGGAATCAGCTCATCACAATTTCTTGCCACTGCTATCTCACTTAACTTCTGGTCTGGCTGGCAAGTCTGGACACTAGCATTTGGAAACTGCTTCATTTCTTCAGTATAATTCGGGGCACAAATAACATCACAGAGTAAATCCAAGCCGCTAGTATCAACATCCATATCATCTTCCACAACAACAACTTCATCAATATCTGGATCATCAGATAGTACATCATCATCATGCACATCAGTAGAGGAGTCCTTTAGAGCTGTAGAAGAAGAAACATATCTATCATTAGCTCTGCAATCCATCTCCTCAAGCACATCCCTGCCATCAGAAATGATCTCTGGGGAAAACTGGGAGGAATCTTGTGCTTGTGTCTGGCTGATGGATGATGCAATTAGATCCAGCTGGATTTGCATGTTATGTATCCACTGTTGCATCTGTTGTTGTAATGATCCCAGCTGTAAAAGCTTTTCTAATGTCTCTATAGTTGACTCAGCTTGTTGGAATGGTTGTAGTCCATCACACAATGTGTCATCTTGAATTCCCAATGGACTCTGATAAACTGAAAAATTCTGAGCCTCTTCCTGATGTACTTCTCCATAACTGTAACTTGATTGATCTCCCCAACTAGACATGTAAGTATCAATAGACGGTGGGGGTAGATAGCACTGAGATTGCTTAGGAGTGTACTGTTGTGTATGCCCATACTTGAAATCTGAATCAAAATTATGAAAAGATGTACTAGAAATTGAATTATACCTGTCATGCAGATAAGACTGATGATACTGAGGAACAGGCTAATGATATTGATGCTGGTACTGATAATATTGATGTTCAGGTTGATAATACTCTTGTTGTCCAATGCCTGAATAGTAAGCCTCACTGAGATCTCCAAATCGCTGATAATATGGATCCATGTTGCAAGAGATTCTTAGTCTTTCCTGAAAAACTAATAAATACAATCAAAAGACACAGGAAATAAACATGATAAAATACATGGATATATAAGAAATAAAAGAATGCAACCCTAAATAAAAGTTTTTGAATTTTGATTTTTTTTTCCAGAAAAATGGGTAAACAATCCTAAATCTACTAAGCATCATTACACTCCTCGGCAACGACGCCAAAATTTGATGAACAGGTATTTGTGTCATGGTACCGTTTCAAATTAATTACCGAACCCCCTAACTACACTAATATAGCATAGTAGATGACCCGGATCATTTTCCAACGAGTGTAATCGACAGAATAGTAAACTTAGGATTTCTAATTATTGCTTTGGGTTTTCTATTGAAGATTGAGGGTTTGGGTTTTGGAGCTCTAACCTACGACTGCAAGGTAATTAAAACTCTAAACTAACATGCAACAACTAAATAAAACAAAGCAGGAATTAAAGCAATAAAAACTGAAAGAGGCACTAATCTGATCAACCCAAGATAGGCCCGGTGAATGAACAAGGTCCTCCGACTAAGTCCAACGAAGCTCGATCGAGACTCCGCAAACGACAGTGGATGTGAGATGGTACAAACTCTTGAATCCAATAGTTTGATGGATACTCCGAACTCTCACTGATCCGGTTGAGCTCGAAGAAGTATGGTCGGGGCGGAACTCCACGAATCCGAAGGAGAAGGTGGATGAGCTGTGAGATGGAGGACGTCGTCGAAATCTCTCGATGAAGCTGTTCCTCCTCGAATCTGTGGAGGAAAATGGATGGACGCAAGATGAAGGCGGCTGCTAGGGCTCAAGGGAAGAACAAATATAACTAACAACTAAATGAAATAAGCAATTCATCAACGAAATTTAATACATGAACATGATGTAAAGTAAAGCATGAAACTAAATCTAATCTAATGAACTACAATCTAATTACTCTAAGAAACATTTCACCGAACAAGATGTAAGCATTAAACGAATTAAACTAAATACATGCAATTCGAAACATGGAAGGTAAATTCGATTACAAACATTCAATCCAAACTAAACAACCACACAATCAAAACGAATAATAAGATATCACTGTCCAAAATCTGGAATAGTGCTGAAACTTGAGCTGCTGGACGAAATGAAAGAGTTGCCGGTGATGCTGGAAAAACTACCGACCGAGATGTGACTGGTACCTCCAATCGGAGGTGGAACTCAGAGCTGGCGGTGGTTGGAAAGAATCTGACCAGAGCTGTGGAGGTCGCCGGGTGGAGGTGGTGGTGGCTTCGACAGAGCTCGGTGAAGAAGCGACTGTCGGAAGCTGGAACAGGGCGGGCAGAGCTGTGGAAGATGAAATGGTCGGCTGCCAATGGTGGGAAGGTGAGATGGACCACCGGTCACCGGAGAAGGAGGGAATCCTATTTCCTCTCCGGCGACCGACGGGGAAAGGAATGAGCTCGACAGTGGGCGATGGAAGGAGCGTCGGGCGATCGAGCGAAAGAGAAGGTGAAATGCTGACTACTCGATCGGGTGAAAATGTTGGTTTTTAAGGTGATTTTTTGTAGCCGTCCGATCACAGCCCATTGAATCCCAGGCGTCCATTTAAGTTAGGTTAATTGAATCTGATTAATCCATGAACTAGGCAATGCATCCAACGGCTGAGAATTCTTCAACTTTGAATGGATGGATCTGATCAATCTGAATGGCTAATCACGATTGATCGAATATGGATGAACGGTCAAGATGTCCAGATCTAAATGTATGGACAAGATCACTCCAAATTTAGATGGATGGCTCAGATCAATCAGATTTCATCGGACGGTCATGATTAAACAGATCTTAACCCTTGATTAAATTATCTCTAATCTTGATGAAGGGCTCATATTCTTCCAGTTCAAAATGCCCATTATGGCCCTTAGATGAAGCCACATTTGATCCAACTTGAGTCTAGTCCAGTGGCTCATCTCGATCTCCTACAAACAAAGATAAAATTCGTATATAAGTCCAAAATTTAGGAGAATTTATAATAAGGTCTAAAAATTTATCAAACTCATAAAACATGATAATATTCGATAAATAATCACTCGAGAGGATAAAAATAGTGAGATTAAGGACCAAAATAATACGACAAAATGATAGTTATCACTGGGCCCATTGTGTCGTTGATTATTTTGGTCATTCCTAGGCATATGTCTAGATTTCTTAGAGTTAATGCCTAGGTGGTTCTCTATCTTCCTAATACTTTTCTTAGGTAAAATAGTTTTAGGGACATTAGTCCCAAATTTCTCCTTCTTCCTAATGTGGACATTTTTAGCTCCTAGACAACAAAATCTATTTTTACTAACATGCTTTTCATGAGTAATAGCAAGTGAATTAAAAGCATGCTTTTTGATCCTAGAACTAGAAGGTGCATTAAAATATACCTTAGGGTCTGCCTTAGTTGCTCCCCCTACTTGTGAAGGTCCGTCTTGCCCCTTCTTCTTCTCTCTAGGGCATTGACTTCTATAATGTCCCAGTTATTGGCATTTGAAGCAAATGACATGCTCCTTGATCTTCTTAGCGGGGACACCGACATCCTTGGCTTTTGGCACCGGTTGAGGCTTCTTGACCCTCTTAGGACACTTACTCTTGTAGTGTCCTTGCTCCCTACACTCAAAGCATATAATATGAATTTTATTATTTATTGACATGCTTGAGTTACCTTCCTTGGTAGGGGAGTCCCAAGCTTCCTCTTCCTCTCGACCGGAGGTGGATGGTTCTTCTTGATGTTGCTCCGGTGTAGATGATCCAATCTCCTCCCCCTCAACCCTAGAGGTGGAGGCTTCTTCCTCTTTCGATCCGGATCCGGATGTTGATTCTCTATCAATTTCTGAATCCTCACTTGCTTGTGAGGAAGAACTTTCTTCTTCTTTGGGCTCCTCCTCTTCTTGAGCCGGTGATGGATCTTCATGGAGCTTAGCTACTTTTTCCCATAGCTCCTTGACATCTAGACATTCACCTAACCTAGACACAATATCGTTAGGTAATGAATTTAATATCAATTGCATTACCTTATCATTTCTCTTGAAGGCTTGGACTTGCTCTTCGGTCCATCTCTTCTTCTTGAGGTATCCACCTTTTGGACCTCTTGGAAATTCAAAACCCCTCACTTGGATCATCAAATCTTCGAAGTCCATCATGAAGAAGTTCTCCATTCGTGCCTTCCATTGCTCGAACCCTTCTTGTCCATAGAAGGCGTATGGAATTGGGGTGTTGATATCCCATCCCACTTTTTCTTTGAATTCCATCTTGTTCTTCACCTTCTAGCGGTGCTCTCTTGGCGGTTAGTCCAAATGAAGAGTGACCTCGCTCTGATACCAAATGTAGGGACCTTCGATGACTGCTAGAGGGGGGGGGGGTGAATAGCGATTTGTCGTTGGATGGAGGAATTCGATCGTGCTTGCCTATGATTGTTACTACGTAGTGGAATATAGAAAATACAATACAAATATACAATCACAATACGCAAGAAAATCGATGTAATGTGGTTCAAAACCATACGGTTTCTACTCCACGGATTGGGCTCGTAAGAGCCCTAGCGATGCTACCACACACAACTACACAATAAACTCTCCTTCTCAGAACAATCCGGAGGTGGAGGAAACTTCTTACAATGGTTCTTACAACAATAAGAATGAAATACAAGCAAATACAAGTAAACTACACAAATACAAGTAAGGAAAACCTTTACAAATGTGAACTTGGATGCTTGCTTGTTGATTGCTTGAATCGTGCTTGAAGACCCTGATTTGCACTATCAAATCGCCTCAAGAATGCTCAAGAAATCGCTGCCAAAACCTCCCCTTCGAGCTGCCTTTATAACTTGCACTCGGACTATTTTCGTGCTGATCGGTCATAAGGCCCGATCGTCTACGACTCTTATTGTGAGACAAGCGGCTCGATCAGCGCTAGAAAAGTTGCAGCGGGACTCTCATTAGTTATTGTCAACATTGGCGATCATTGCCGGCTCCATGGCCGTGCCCAATCGGCTACGGGCATTACGTGCTCGTGGTGAACCATTAATCGATCATTGCGATCCATGGCGGTCGGCGATCAATTCGAGTCGACTAATCCAATGAGCAGTCAACTGCAGAGCCTTTTCAGCCCTTAAACGGCGGTCGAACTCTAGTCGACTCATGGCAGTCGAATAAGCCATAATGCCAGTCGACTGCTAACCTCAAATATGAGATTTTAACCCAAGTATGGTGCCCCCATACTTGCTAGACCACCCGTAGCCTAGACCTAAGCCTTCTAGCCACCTCCGTCAGCCTCGCGCCTATCGGATCCCTCCAAGTCATCGATGACTTGTTCATCCATACGCTAGCCTTCAGGTGTTTCCATCGGCTATTGTCATGCTAACGGTGTTTACACCGCCAAGGCACATTGGACTTGCGCTGCCAAGACTCCCGCTTGGACTTTACGCGGCCAACCATTGGACTTATGCTGCCAAGACTCCCGCTTGGACTTTACGCTGCAAATATTCCCCTTGGACTTTCCAAATGCCAAGACTCAAGCTTGGACTTTCCTTTGCCAACCCATGTTGGACTTTCCATGCTAAGATTCATGCTTGGACTTTCCTTTACCAACCCATGTTGGACTTTCCCTTGCTAAGATCCATGCTTGGAATTTACATGCCAAGTACTTAAGACTTGGACTTTTCCCATGACAATGGTCAAACCATCGTCAAACATCAAATACTAACCTGGGTTGATTTCACCAACAATCTCCCCAACACATGTCAAACATCAATATCAAACAACAAAATACTACTCGAGTCCAACTCGAGTCTGATCAATTGTGATATGGGCCGATTGCACCAACAAACTGGTCCAGCGGAATGGATCCGAAGATTGGCTCTGTATAAGGAGTATAGGAGTTGGCTCGGGCTATTATAGGAAGTTTGAGGTAGGTAGTCTATGAGCTATACTAAGCCTAGGCGGTAGGTGTAGGCTAGCTTCACGAAGGACAAGAGGGTGAAAAGGAAAGGTTAGAATCTTTCCCAAAATACTTATGAGAGTTTGTTACATAATGGATTATGACCCCACATAATATTCAGAGGAGTCTCCACTCCCCATTTTTGTAACAGAATGATTCTTCTGGTGAGCAAGATGGCCACGTGTACGATGATGGAAAATGTTTGTTACGTGACAGTTGCCCAGGAAAGAGGAGGAGGATAAAAGGCAGAGAGGGGGGGGGGCGAGAAGAAGGAGATCCACAACTTCCAAAAGCAAGGGACGAAGGCACATTTGAAGGGGAGAGCAACCACATCACTAGAAAAGGGAAAGGGGAAGACAGGAAGAAGGAGACGGGGAGAGTAGGGAACCCCATTCTTTCTACATTTGTATATTGAGCTAATTGTAAGAGGTTTTTTTCCCTTCACCTCTGGAATCATTTTCCACGAAAGAGGGAGTTCATAGTGAAAGTGCTTTGCCACCGTAGCTCGTGGGAGAGCTCACCCCCGTGGAGTAGGAATCCTCATTCCAAACCACTTAAAACTCTGTGTCTCTGCTCTCTGCTTTGGTTGTTCGTGTTTTTAGTTTGTATTTTATTTCTGTTGTGGCCGGGAGAGAACCCCAAGCTTCCAGCACGCGCCCCGACGTTGAAAGGAGGCTAGAAAATCCATCTACGACCGCATCAGTTGGCGCCGCTTATGAGAACTTACTGAGCAAGACATTGAGATGCAGCCAGAGGAGATACACTATCCAGCAGCCTCCTCTGCGGAGGAGAACCCCATTACATTGCTACCATCGCAGCTGAGGGCCATTGTGGACACAATCGTGGCTGAAGCCCTTGCCAAAGAGAGGAGAAGGACTGAATATCTCCATCCTCATTTCGATGAACCTTCTCCTCGAGGACAACAACAGGAGATGCCTCCTCCGCTTCGTATAACTACAAACGTCGAGGCGTTGCCCAGGGATGGGCTAGGGGGAAGAATGCATCAGACTACTATACCAGTGACACAAATCCAGCAAGAAGAACAGGGCGAGAGCTAGTCAACTAGGGCTTCGGAGACTTACGAGCCCAGTCCTTTCACCATTGACATTCTTTCTGAACTGCCACCTTCATATTTCAGAAATCTCCAAGTGGGAAAATATGATGGCACGACCGATCCTGAAGAAAATTTGTCGCAATTTACAGGAGCTGCCTCGCTTCATTACTATTCTGACGCTCTCAAATGCCGGGTCTTCCATACCACCTTAACCAGCTCGGCGCAGAAATGGTTTAATACCCTTGCCCCAGGGTCTATTACTTGTTTCACCGATTTTCAAGGGGTGTTCCGCCAGGAGTTTGCCAGCTGCAAGACGTACAAGCACGATGCTTCAATCCTGCTACACATTAGGCAGGAGCCCTTAGAATCACTTAGAGGGTATCTTCATCGATTCACTTCTACTGCCAGGAATATCCCCTCAGCAAAGTTAGACGCGCTGAGGGTGGCCATCTGATAACGACGATTTGTCGTGGTACCATTACAAATTAATTACCAAATCCTCTCTACGCTAATATAGCATAGGGACAACCCGAATCGTTTCCCAATGAGTGTAATTGATAGAACAGTAGTCTTAGGATTCTTAATTATTGCTTTGAGTTTTCTATTGAAAATAGGGGATTGGATTAAAATAAAACTAATCTTATTGAATGAAAGACAATGCAAACATTCAAACAAAAGTATTCGAAAACATAAAGGAAATACAGAAATTTAAACAATAATTGAAATGCAGAATAATATAAATGTAAAGCAAAGCATGAAATTAAATGTAACCTAACTAACTACAACCTAATTACTAAAGAGACATTTAACCGAACAATATGTAAGCATGCAACAAATTAAACAAAATGCGTGCAAATCAAATCGTGGAAGCAAATTTGATTACAATCATTCCAAACTAAGAGTAAAGAACAATCAACAAGAAATTTTTCTGTCCGAATGGATGCTGAAATTGGAGCTGCCGGTCGAAATGCGCTGGAATTGGATGAAGATGGAAGTGGACTACCGGTGGCTAGAATAGGGATGGCGAAGCTGTGGAGCGGCTGAGGAAGATGATAACAGAGGGAATCCCCACTCTGGTAGCTGTGGAGGCTGGCCGGACCGAACTGAGTGGAATCCCATCTCCGATTGGTCGGCGGCGACAAAGCTTGGAGCTGTGGAAGAAGCTATCGCGTGAGAGGAGAACCGACGGTAGAGAAATGGGCAGAGGAGATGAATGGAACCAGTCACCAGAGAAGGAGGGGATCCACTTCCTCTCCGGTGATCGATGAGGAAAGGGATGAGCTCGGCGATGAAGAGGGCGGAGCGTCGGGCGATCGCGTGAAGAAGAGGAAATGCCGGCTCCCTTTGCACGATCTTGATGAAGGCATTAAGTGGTTTTTGGTAGCTGTCTGATCAATTGGTCACCTAATCCCAGCCGTCCATTAAACCTAGGTTAATTGAATCTGATTAATCCATGAACTAGGCTGTGATCCAACGACTGAGAATTCTCCAACTTCGAATGGATGTATCTGATCCATCTGAAGAGATAATCACGATCGGTCGAATCTGGATGAAGGCCTAAGATGTCCAGATCTAAATGTATGGATCAGATCTCTCCAGATCTAGGTAGATGGCTCAGAATCAAGCTACTTTCATGGATGGTCCATATAGCTCAGATCTAATCTCTTGATTAAATTGCCTTCGATCATGATGAAGGGTCTAGATCAATCCAGTTTGAAATGATCCTTCTAGCCCTGATGAAGCCATATTTGATCCAACTTGAGTCTAGTCCAGTGGCTCATCTCGATCTCCTACAAATAAAGCCAAATTTTATATATAAGTCCAAAATTTAGGAGAATTTACAATTAGGTCAAAAAATATATCCAACTCATAAAATATGATAATAATCAATAATAAATCACTCGAGAGGATAAACATAGTGATATTAAGGACCGAAATAATACGACAAAATGATAGTTATCAATTCCCCCACACTTATTCTTGCATGTTCCGAGCAAGTAAATAAAATTAAAAATAAACTAAAAGTATATTTTCCTAGCAATTCCCAAACATACATAGAAAATTGTAAAAGAAAGTTACCTAGGATTGTCAAATCTCAAAGACTCAAGCAATTATGGACTCAAATCTTACACAGGTTAACAAAAATGGTAACTTCAATCCATTATGAATAGACTGAGAATCATTAAGCCTCACAAAGTAAGTGGCGGTTTCTCTTGCTCTCATAAGCATATAATAGTGTAGTTCACTCAAGCTACTCATGGTTTATGAACCACCATATGCTTGCTTTTCTTCTACCTTCACCACTATATACACATAAGAATGCACAATCACTGAAGGCTTATTAAGAATGTAAGGGAAACATGAATATAAGAAAAATGATAATATGTGCGAAAGGAAAAAAAGTAAGAAATAGCTAAAGAAATGCAAAAAGATATGGAAATACTGAAATGCTACATAGATAAGTACAAGAAAGTATTGCCCTAAATTTTTTTCTTCCAACCCAATAAACATGTAAACAACCCTTATCACATTCTTCAATACAAATCTACTAATGATATACAATAAATTTCTCAATGATTGCAACAAGGGATATCATTAACAAAAATACTATCACACATAAATAAAAAAATGAATGTCACCACATGTCAAAATTTTCACAATATTTTTTTTACTTTTTTTTTATTTCATGGGCACCCAATTTTTTTTTTTTCAACTCTTTTTTTTTTCAATCAGTTTTTTTTTCAGTTTTTTATTCAGCTTCTTTTTTTTTCTGACATGTAGTGCACTTCCCTATGCTCCAAGAAAGAAAACATCAAGCTCAGCTAAAAAGATAAAGAGCATGGCTAGCTCATGGTAATCAAGCACGACTTGCCTATGCTAACACTAAATTTACCTGAGCTACTCTCTCCCCCACACTTAAACTTTTGTCCGTCCCGGGCAAAATACTTATTATGGAACATCCAATATTCCACATTCAAAAATAAAAATGGAGAAGAAAGTAATAGAAGGAAAGAAAAAAAAAATGACATGATGTAGGAATAGAAAGACAATAGAATGAATAATGAAAATAGCATGACGTATGATAAGAAATTATTTGAGTAGCATGTGACAACAAAAGTAGTAAAGGGAAACAAGTGAGATTGCCTTCATCATAATCATGCAAACCTATGGTTGTGTGGTCTCGAAAGAATCAAAGAAACTTCTAGAGTTGCAATAACCATAAGTGCACCACACACAAGTAATAAAAACAGGCACAATCCTCACTAAGAATGAAAAAAAATCATCTCAATCTATCAACACAGAATCCATCACCAAGTAGTAACCACATGCAATCAAATAATCCATTCAAGTCAATAAATCCCAAAATTTGATAATCAAATTTAACTAGCTTTCACGACTTCTAAGAAGATATAAAGGAATGCATAGGAAATTTATTTCAAAAAATGACTCAACAAAAACTCATCAAACAAAACTTAACAACTATAACTAAAATAAACAAAGTAAAAGAAATGTATATACAAGGAAAATAAAAGAAAATGAGATGGAACAAACTCCCCTAAGTTCCTGGCGATTGAAGAAGATTCAGTAAAAGGAGCCACGCAGGCTGTGGGGTGCTCCGAAAAAAATCCAGTCCCGGTGGTTGGAGAAGATTTAGAGTAAGCATCCATGCCGGGAGTGGAATGGACTGAATGAGGGTGAGCGCTTTCATGATATAATCAGAATAGGTCCATGTTGCTCCCTCCAATATGATCACCGCATCATATGTAATCTCTGGTGGTCGGAAGCGATTCAGAAAAAGTGTCCAACCTTGGGTTGGATTATTGCATATGTTGTTAAGGCCTTTATCAGCAAAATTCTTGGAGTCTTCAATTGCGATGGGAGTGTCCAATCTGGGGGAGAAACCTAGCTATCCATCACTCCTCCGTCAGGCTTATCGAGTGGTTGCACAACTAAACATAAAAATTCTTTAGGCACTGTCTCCTCTGCAACATCATATGTAATAAAACTACAAATAGGAGTAGTTGGCAACTCACTAACATCATCCTCAACTAATTTTTCTGACCCTGCTTCCACTGCAGATATCTCAGTATCAGTGGCATAAATATCATCACAAAATAAATCCAAGCCACTAGTATCATCATCCACTTCATCTGCTACAACAACAACTTCATCTACAAATTCACATCCATCAGTGTCTACAATAACATCACAGCATAAAGATTCATAGGAGTCCTGTGGAGCGGCTAAATCATAGACATGCTCATCACTCACTCTACAATCCATCTCCCTAAGCGCATCGATATCCATAGAAATGGTCTTTGACAGAGGCTGAAAGAATTTTGTGCTTGTATCTGACTGATGGACGATGCAATTTGATCTAGTTGGATTTGTAAATTTTGTATCTTTTCTTGTTGCTGCTGATGACTATTCTTTATTTGCTACTGCAATATTGCTACCTGTAAGAACTTTTCTAGTGTATTTTCTTGACTAGGAGCAAGGGTTTCTTCATTGTAGTCTTGATATATTGGACTCTGATATGCTGGAAAAAGTTGATCATGCTGTTGTTTCTCATTTCCATTATCAAAGCTCTGATGATCAGTCCACCCTGAATTGTTGAATTGAGGTTAAGGGATGTTCTGTTGTGTGCTTCCATACTTGAACACTGAATGATCCATCCAACCATAATTATAGGTATTTGAAAATGATTCATACCTATTCTGTTGTTGAGGTTGGAAGTACTCATGTTGCTCTGAAATTCATTGGGGCTGATAATATTGTATTGAAGGATCTCCCCAATCATAACTATAAGAACTAAGAGTTGGATCATATATGTTCTGATATTCTCATGGGTAGCTCTGAGGCTCAATAGGAAAAACACTCTGCTGCTCATTTTGGTCCGAATAATAAGCCTAATTGAAGTCTCCAAATCGCTGATAATAAGGATCCATGTTTAAAGAAATTTCCTGTTCTTTCCTGCAATACTAACAAACAATATCAAAAGACACAGGAAATAGATATGACAAAATACATGGATATACAAGAAATAAAATAATGCATCCCTAAACAAAAATTTTTGATTTTTGATTTTTTTAGAAAAATGGAAAAACAATCCTAAGTCTACCAAACATCATTACACTCCCCGACAATGACGCCAAAATTTGATAACGACGATTTGTCGTAGTACCATTACAAATTAATTACCAAATCCTCTCTATGCTAATATAGCATAGGGACAACCCGGATCGTTTCCCAACGAGTGTAATTGATAGAACAATAGTCATAGGATTCTTAATTATTGCTTTGAGTTTTCTATTGAAAATAAAGGATTGAATTAAAATAAAACTAATCCTACTGAACGAAAGACAATGCAAACATTCAAACAAAAGTATTCATAAACATAAAGGAAATACAGGAATTTAAACAATAATTGAAATGCAGAATAATATAAATGTAAAGCAAAGCGTGAAATTAAATCTGACCTAACTAACTACAACCTAATTACTAAAGAGTCATTTAACTGAACAATATGTAAGCATGCAACAAATTAAAAAAAATGCGTGCAAATCAAATCGTGGAAGCAAATTTGATTACAATCATTCCAAACTAAGAGTAAAGAACAATCAACAAGAAATTTTTCTGTCCGAACGGATGCTGAAATTGGAGCTGCCGGTCGAAATGCGCTAGAATTGGATGAAGATGGAAGTGGACTACTGGTGGCCGGAACAGGGCTGGCGGAGCGGTTGAGAAAGATGATAACGGAGGGGAATCCCCACTCCGATAGCTGTGGTGCTAGACGGACCGAACTGAGCGGAATCCCATCTCCGATTGGTCGGCGGCGACAGAGCTTGGAGCTGTGGAAGAAGTTGTCGCGTGAGAGGAGAACCGGCGACAGAGAAATGGGCGGAGGAGATGAATGGCACCGGTCACCGGATAAGGAGGGGATCCCCTTCCTCTCCGGTGACTAGCGAGGAAAGGGATGAGCTCGGTAATGAAGAGGGGGGAGCGTCGGGCGATCGCGTGAAGAAGAGGAAATGCCAGCTCCCTTTGCGCGATCTTGATGAAGGAATTAAGTGGTTTTTGGTAGCCGTTCGATCAACTGGTCACCTAATCCTAGCCTTCCATTAAACCTAGGTTAATTGAATCTGATTAATCCATGAACTAGGCTATGATCCAACGGCTGAGAATTCTCCGACATGGGCTAAGAGAGGGGCCTTTTCTTAGCTCCCTATTGAGAAAATCGGTGGCTAGCTATGAGGAATTGCTAAGCCGCGTGGAGAAATACATCAATGAGGAAGAAGGACTAAAGGTCTGGTGGATCGAACAAACATCTGTAATGGCCTTCACGGAAAGAAGTTGCCCTGCAGCTCCCTGAGCTCCTCCTCGAAGAGAATACATGCGGCCTTTCATACCAGAAGCTCCCAAGCCCCGATTATTGATGCAGGGAGCTCGCCCCACCCCTCCTTTGCAGATCATGGCTGCCGACGCAGTCCCTTCCCCAAGAACTTGGAAAGAGCGGGAGATGGAGTTTTACGATCAACAAGGTCTTCTACAATGACCGATGGGATATAGGGGAGTGTCTCGTAACCCTCTAACTCCTTTCTTCTGTCAATACCACATGGAATATGGCCACGCCAGTGCCCGATGTTTCAAGATGCTAGAAGAGCTGGAGCGCATCTGAGTCGCCTACTCGGATCTGCGACCTCAGGTAGGGCCGACAAGGCGAGGTCAGCAACCTAATGTGGCTCGCCCAAGGCCCTACAGCTAGAGACCTCAGGTTACCTTCCCTCAAGACCAACAAATTCTCGTCCAGGAGGGTATTTCACAAGAAGGGCCATCAAGTGAAGGCCCATCATATGATCTGAATGACTGCCCCACACGGGGAGTTATTCACGTTATTGTAGGAGGACCTACTGATGGGGACTTCAATAGGGCTCGGAAGTCCTATGCCCGCCTCATGGAGAGCTTATCTATTGTAACCGAGCAGGCTATCCAGACTGCGCCACCAATGTCTTTTGGGCCAGAAGATCTTCGAGGCATTTTGCTACCTTATACGGATGCTCTAGTAATCCGTATTTCTCTTGCCAACTATGAGGTAGCCCGGGTCGTGGTTGACTTGGGAAGCTCTGTTAACATCCTCTTTCAAGAGGCCTTTGGATAGATGCAGTTGGGGAATGCACAGTTAGAGGGCATGGATACCCCTCTATTCGGATTTGCAGGACATATGGTGCATCCCGTAGGGCAGATCTCATTGCCCCTCACTCTGGGCACAAAGCCCATCCAAAAAACCAATATTGTTCCTTTTCTTATAGTGGATGCTTCGTCCACTTATAATGCAATTTTGGGTCATCCTTTCTTATCTATTTTCCAAGCGGTGGCTTCTCCCTATCATCAGAAGGTGAAGTTTCTGGTCGGGCAGCTGATTGGGGAAGCCAGAGGTGAATAGAAGGCTACTCGAAGTTACTATGTATATATGGTCCGAGATGACCAGAAGAAAGCCAGAGCAGACGACTCCAAGGAAAAATCTGTCATGATCTCTGATGTATACGTGCTTGAAGAGTCTCCTCCCAAAGCGGGAAAAATAGAAGAGGGGGAATATGTAGAGATAGCTCATGGGAAAGTCACTCGAGTAGCTCAACAACTCGAAATTAAGGAGGAGCTGGTGGCCTGCTTAAAAAAGAACGAAGATATCTTTACTAAGGATGTGCACGACCTGACAAGAATATATCCTCTCATTGCCGAACATCATCTCAACATCACCAGAGGAGCCTGGCCCATTCAGCAGAAGCGGCGACACTTTGGGCCTGAGAAAGATAAAGTTATAGCTGAAGAAGTAGATAAGTTATTGCAAGTGGATCATGTTAAAGAAATTCAATTCCCCGAGTGGGTGTCTAATGTAGTTCTGGTCCCCAAGCCTTTTGGGCAGTGGAGGATGTGTATTGACTTTCGTGATTTAAATAAAGCATGCACTAAAGATTGCTACCTCTTGCCTCGTATTGATCAGTTGGTAGATTCTACTGTGGGATGTGAAGTAGTATCCCTTATGGATGCCTACTAAGGATATCATCAAATACCGTTAGCAAAATAGGATCAGAAGCGCATCAATTTTATGACGGCAGGAGGATTGTATGCCTACGTGGTGATGCCCTTCGGCTTAAAAAATGTTTGGGCCACTTATCAGTGACTCATGGACAAAATCTTTGCAGAACAAAAGGGCAAGAATGTGGAGGTTTACGTCGATGACGTCCTTGTCAAGTCAAAAACCACTCGGGATCTAGTTACAGATTTGGACGAGACTTTTGCCACTCTAAGGCGGTACAACATGAAGTTAAACCCTAAAAAGTGTCTATTCGATGTAAAGAGTGGGAAGTTTTTGGGGTACGTTGTAACTGAGAAAGGACTGCAAGCTAATCCAGAGAAAGTGCAAGCCTTGTGCAACATGAAGTCACCTACTAATCTACGAGAGACTCAAAGGCTGGCAGGAAGGATAGTTTCCTTGTCTCGATTTATAGCTAGATCCGCGGATAAGGGATTACCTTTCTTTCAGATTTTACGCAAAGCCGCTAAGTTTCAGTGGGATGACCAGTGTGAGTAAACCTTCCAGGAGATAAAGAAGTATTTAGCTGAACTACCTCTGCTAGCCAAACCAGTTACAGAAGAGCCCTTGTGGATGTATTTAGCTGTTTTAGAAGGAGCCATTAGTTCAGTATTGTTGAAGCAAGAAGGTTCCCAGCAACAACCCATTTACTACACTGGTCATATCTTGAAAGGAGTTGAATCCCAATACACCGAGATGGAGAAGTTAGCATATATTCTAGTTCTGACAGCCCGCAAGTTGAGACCATATTTCCTGGCCCACCCAATTAATGTTTTGACTCATAGTGAGCTAGGTAAGGTGGTGACTAAGCCTAATTCCTCAGGCAGGCTCGCTAAATGGGCTGTGGAGCTAAGCGAGTATGACATTCATTATCATCCCCGAACCATCATCAAGGCTTAGGCTCTAGCTGATTTCCTGGCAGAGGTACCTGTTGGTTCATAGAATAGGTCAGTGGAGAAAGAATAAGGGTTGGAGGTATGGAATATCTTTGTAGATGGATCTTCTGGATATACGGGTAGTGGAGTGGGGGTACTATTAGTATCCCCCAAAAAGGAAGAAACTCGCATAGCCGTGCGCCTGGGATATCGAGCATCCAACAATGAAGCAGAATACGAAGCCATCCTAGTTGGGTTACAAGCCGCTAGAGCTGTGGGAGCAACTTCCGTCTTGATCCATTCAGATTCCCAATTAGCGGTGTCATAACTCTAGGGTGCCTTTACAGTTCGAGAAGAAAGATTACAGAAATATTTGATGGCCTTTGAAAAAGAAAATACTCATTTTCAGTAAGTCCTTCTGCAGCAGATTCCAAGAGAAAATAATCAGAGGACGGATGAATTGGCTTGGATAGCTAGTGCTATGGAAGGGGTAAAACAACCTGACGCAGTCTACGAGGAAGTCCCCAGTTCCTTGGTAGTATATAACGTGGAGGAAACCCTACCAGGAGTGGATCAGATCCCTGATTGGAGAGCTGACATCATGGCGTATTTACAGCAAGGGAAGGTTCCAGAAGCAAAAGGAGCAGCATCTGTTCTGATGACCAGAGCGAAGTGGTTCACGATCATGGATGGGGTCCTATATAAGATGTCTTTTGAGCATCCCCTGTTGAAATGCTTGGGAAAGGAATATGCTGAATGGGTACTCCGGGAAATACATGAGGGTTGTTGCAGTAACCATTTAGGAGGAAGAGCTTTGGCGAGGAAAGTGTTGTTAGCTGGGTACTTTTGGCCCACTCTTCAACAAGATGCATCTCATATAGTGCAGATTTGTTCAGCCTATCAAAAGCACGGCAACTGGTCTGAACGACCGGCCGAGCTGATGAAAGCTATTGTGGCCTCCTGTCCCTTTGATCAGTGGGGAATGGATATAGTGGGTCCCATTGTAGAGGAAACGTTGACCGCTAGATGAGGGTGAATAGCATCGTGCTAGTATGTTGATGGAATTCGTTCGCGTTTGTCTCTACAATCTTCGTTAGCGCGCAGCGGAATAATAATAAGGAAATAACAAAATAGACAAACACACAATTACACAAGTATTCAACGTGGTTCGGAATCGAACGGTTCCTACTCCACGGATCGAGCTCTAAAAAGCTCTAGTAATGCACACGCAATTACTAATCACAAACAACTCCTTCTCGGAACAATCCAGAGGTGGAGAAATCCCTTACAAGTGATTACAAAAGTAACACAATAAGAATACAAGCAACTGCACTAAAATGCAAGTAAAAAAAACTTTACATCGAACTTTTGAATGCTTGCTTGCTAGGTTGATCGATTAGCACTTGGAGACCCTAAATTGCAGCAAGAACTCGCCCCAAAACACCTCAAAGAACCTTGTTGATTTCCTCCTCCACGAGCTCCATTTAAAGCTTCTGCCTGGGCTGGAAATCGCCGATCAGTCGACTGATCGGGACCATCAGTCGACTGATGACACTGTTGCTATGAGACAACGGTGTAATCCACGCTGGAAAAATCCAACGGAGAGGACATCAGTCGACTGATGGAGCCTTCACTTGACTGCTAACCCCGCAGTCGAGTCTTGACTCCATTCTATGTCGAAATTCTCGAGCACCGATCGACTGATTACACGATCAGTCGATTGCTTGCTGACCCGGTCGATCATTGCCCACCTCTGTAGTCATTGGGGGACATTTCCAAAACATGAGATTTTAACCCAAGTATGGTGCCCCCATACTTGCTAGACCACCCTTAGCCTAGACCTAAGCCTTCTAGCCACCTCCGTCAGCCTCGCGTCTCTCGGATCCCTCCAAGTCATCCATGACTTGTTCATCAATTGCGCTAGCCTTCAGGTGCTTCTATCGGCTATGTCATGCTAACGGTGTCTACACCGCCAAGACACATTGGACTTACACTGCCAAGACTCCCGCTTGGACTTTACGCCGCCAACCATTGGACTTATGCTACCAAGACTCCCGCTTGGACTTTACGCCGCCAATATCAAACCCCTTGGACTTCTCAAATGCCAAGACTCAAGCTTGGACTTTCCCTTGCCAACTCATGTTGGACTTTCCATGCCAAGACCTATGCTTGGACTTTTCCTTGCCAAGACCCATGCTTGGACTTTTCATGCCAAGTACTCAAGACTTAGACTTTTCATCACATGGTCAACTCCAGTCAACCATCAAAATCCCCTCGAGTCAAACTCGAGCTCGGTCAATCATGACCCGGGTCGATTGTGCCAACATTTTCTCCAAAACAATATCAGACATCAATGTCAAACTTCCATGTCAAACACTTCCATGTCAAACATCAAAACATACCACTTCCATGTCAAACATCAAAACATCGCTCGAGTCAAACTCGAGTCCGGTCAATCGTGACCTGAGTCGATTGCACCAACAATCTCTCCCTTTTTGATGTTTGACAAAAACACATACCTTTGAGTTAGAAAACTAACTCAAATCTCCTTACCAATTATCCCAAATTGGTAATTCCAAACATTCTCCCCAATTCTCTGAATTGACAATTGATAACATCAATTGATAACACTCTCCATAACATTCTCTCCCAAAACATTCTCCCCCTTTTTGACTAACATCAAAAAGGTTTTCTCCAAGGAGGTCAATGTCTCATGTCCCAATGAGATCTTACAATCTCCCCCTTGGTCCAAAAATACCTAGGATGCCTATCATCTTCCTAGTGATAAGTTCCATATCACTCAAGAGAGACAATCCTATACACTATCCCAATTTCCAAATTGGGTTTCTCAACATTTCATTTTCCCCCTCATGAGAAAAAATACCATCCATCATCCCTTGATGGATACCTCCCCCTAAAGACTTGCTCCCCCTTGACCATTGCACAAACAATGTTCTTGGGAAGTCCCTAAGCCAATAAGAACTCTAAACTATCAAAAATAAAGTCTAAAGTTCAACCTTGAACTTTTCAACCCTTAAATTTGATTCAAACCCTAAACAACTCTCCTAATCCATATCCAATGGATTTTCACCCTTTATAATGCTTCCCAAAGTATATCCTAGGGTTAGGAGTGGTTAGAGACCTTTACCGTAGTTGAACACGGGCTAAAAATACCTTGTTTTCCCGAAATCAGCCTTGGCAGTCGACTCTATCAGAGATCAGTCGACTGCCACTCTCATCAGTCGACTGCCACCAAGGGCAGTTGACTGATAACTGAAAAATCCGATTTTCAATTATCAGAGTTGAATTTCAAAAATTCATAAATAATTATACGTATATCGAAAAATCATGAAAATTCATATGTATAATACTTATGAGACATACAATTGGTGAAAAATTTTGAAAAAAATATTTTATCCATAAAATATCGAAATTGATACAAAGTTCAAAAGTGAAGAAAAACTTCAATGTTTTTGCTCACTTTGTATCAACTTCATCAATGGTGATTGCTATCAAAAGATAGGCTTCACTAAGATTTTCTAAATTGATTTTAAAATGATTTTGAAAACCTATATTGGATCATATTTCTTGGGATTAATGTACATGACTTGTACACAAGCTTTCCCAATGATCCACCTTTAGTTAAAGATGAGTTTTAGTTCATCTAGATGCAAAAATTATGCACCTTGAACTTAACTCATATCCTAGCATCTCACATATATCTAGGGTGTATAAATACATATATATGTCAATTTAATGTGAGATGTGGGTTTTTGTTCATCTTAAACTAAAGCCTCATGCATTTTCTAAGGCAACACTACTTGATTCCCTTATAAATGAGACTCCAAGTCATGCCATTGTCCTTAAATCAATTTTCATTAACTTAAATGCATGAATGATCATGGCATAAATGATAGCGATAATTAAGCATGACCAATGATCATGATGTCATGACATATGATATAATCTAAAAACACATGACATTAAACCTTAATCCTAAACATGATCATGACATAAAAATGGTTAAAAAAAAATTAAACATGGTGTCATGACATGTTATATGGCAATTAAGGCATGACGAATAAAAGGTATAGGTATAAGAATACCTAAATTTTAATATTTGTTGCCATTTGATATAATTAAGTATATTTTACCATATTACCTAAATTTCCCAAAGTGTGCCAAAAACCCAAAATGACACACCAAGACCCCTAAACCTAAATTGTGCCAATTTAATTGATTTTTCATAAATCCAAGAATGTATTGGCACATCCTAAAATCTTTTAGGATTATCAATCAATTCTATTTTTAAGGTATCAATAACCTTGAAAATTACCTAAAGTGCCACCTTTACCATGGTTGAGTTAACTATCCATCCAATTAAAGTTAGCACACCCTAAACCCATCTAGCGTGAATCGATCACGCTCTTAGGAACCCAAAACCTATTTGAGCTCCTAGGGTTTACTAGGTATTCCTTTGGGATAACCTCCCTAGATACCTTCCTAATGACCCTTCTAGGCTTGTTAGCCTTGGTCATTTGTGTCTTAACTAGGTTAACCTTAGGGATTGCCTCCCTAGTAACCTTCTTAGTGGTCTTTCTAGGTTTCATGGAAATCTTGGGCACTAAGCACCTACCTTGGTCAACCTTAGGGATGACTTCCCTATTGACCTTGGCTTTCCTAAACCTAGTTTGTGTTCCATAATCAAATGGAACATTGTGGTAGGTCTTTTTGGGCTTAGGCTTGCCCTTGGATGGTTCTTGTTTCCTAGGTCTTTGACTTTGACTATTTGACCCTAGGTTTTGACTTCTAGACCATAAATGTTGACCATTTGACCTTTGCACTTGATTTATCATTTTTGCAAGGGTCTTTTCAAGTTTCTCAAGCCTTGACCTCAAGGCATAATTTTCTAACTCTAATTGCCTAATTGATTTTTGATTGAGTTTTTGGGCATTACCATTTTCTTTAGGCATATGCCTACCCTTTTTAGGGTTAATGCCTAAATGGTTTTTGATTTTCCTAATTGTTTCCCTAGGAAGGACGTTTCTAGGGATATTAGTCTCAAATTTCTCCTTATTTGAAATAAGTCTAGAGTTATTTAATCTAGGTTTGTCCCTAGATAAAATATTTTTAGGGACATTAGTCCCAAATTTCTCCTTATTTCCTAAGTGGACATTCTTAGCTCCTAAACAAAAATATTTATTGTTCCTAGCATGCTGGTCATGATAAATTGCAAGAGAATCAAAAGTCCTAGCATGCTTTTGACAATTAATTGAGGAAGGAGCAACATTAAATTTTACCTTAGGGTTTGCCTTAGAGGCTCCCCCTACATGTGATGCCCCCTCTTGAGTCTTCTTGCTCCCCCTAGGGTATTGACTCCAGTAATGATCCGGTAGTCGACACTTGAAGCAAATGATGTGCTCCTTGCCTTTAGGTGTTGGGGGAACCGACATCATTGACTTTTGGTGCTGGAGGAGACTTCTTGATCCTTTTAGGACACTTACTCTTGTAGTGTCCTTGATCCCTACACTCAAAATATATTATATGATTTTTGATTTTAGCCACAATGTTTGAGTTACCTAGGTCAATGGTGGAATTTTGAGCTTCTTCTCGACCGGATGTGGATGGTTCTTCTCGAGGTTGCTCCAGTGTAGATGCTCTAGTCTCCTCCCCCTCAATCCTAGAGGTGGAGGTCTCTTCCAATTCCACATTTTCTACTTCTTCTTCCTCTGATCCGGAAGTTGACTCCTCACTTTCTTGTGAGGATGTTGAAGCTTCTTCTTCGGTCTCCTCCTCTTCTAAGTCTTCTTCTTGTGCCGAGTGAGACACCTCATGGAATCTTTCCAATTTTCTCCATAGCTCCTTGGCATCGATGTAATCCCCTAGCTTCCACAAAATGTCATTAGGTATCAAATCTTCTAAAAGCTTTGTTACCTTGACTTCAGTCTTGAACTTGAGACGTTGCTCTTGTGTCCACTTCTTCAACTTCAAGACATTTCCCTTCTTATCCCTAGGGGTTTCAAAGCCTTCTACAAGGATGAACCAATCCTCTATATCCATCATCAAAAATGTCTCCATTCTTGATCTCCACACTGGAAAATCTTCTCGGTCGTATGGTGGTGGAGTGTTGATGTCCCATCAAAGCTTGTCTTGGAATTCCATCTTCCCTCTAGCGTCTTTGCTCCCGGCAGTTAGTCCGTAGAAGAGCCCCGGGCTCTGATACCAACTGTAGAGGAAATGTTGACCGGTAGAGGGGGGGGGGTGAATAGCGTCGTGCTAGTACATTGATGGAATTCATTCGCATTTGTCTCTACAATCTTCGTTAGCACGCAGCGGAATAATAATATGGCAATAACGAAATAGACAAACACACAATTACACGTCCTTGAGTAGAAGGTTCTTATCTATATCAATCGATTGGTTGAATCGATAATGAGATGATATAGAGAACACTACTCTTAATCATTCCTAGTCAAGTATTAATATTCAGGGACAATGTTAATGTGTAGAGACTAGCATGTAGGTCAACTCGATGACTTGATCTCACAAGTCATGGATATGAGATATCAAGTTGACACATGGGTATGCATTGGAGAATGTATACTGAATGACCCACCATGAGAAAGTATCATGGATCGTTATATGAGTGTCATATACTTTCTCATGCGACTATTAGTATGACTATTAGTCCTTGAACCTGAAGTCACCATGGTTCCATACATAAGGAGTTGCATACTTTGGCTTCGTCAAACGTCACCCGTAAATGGGTGGACTATAAAGGCGATTACTGGGTATGTAACAAATTATGCGGAGGGATGTGAGTGATGTAGATGAGATCTATCCCTCCTATATGACGGGAGTGACATCGTTATTCTTGATAGAGTGAGATCACTAAGTGCATGACAATGCCCAAATGAGTCAATATGAGATATTGAGCTCATTTGATAGAGTGAGTCTATTTGGAGTTCAAGATATAGATTGTATCAAGGATGACACGGTCTATGCCTCAATTGGTCAATCTAGATGTCAAGGATAGAGGGACATTGCCACATATTGTGAGAGTCACAATTAGTAGTCACAAAGGTGATGTTGGATCTCAACATTCTTGTAACTTGGGTAGCAATGATGTGTTGCTAGATACCGCTCATTGCTTATGTTCCTAAATCGGTTTAGGAGCATTGCCAACGTTACAAGAACCTATAGGGTCACACACAAAGGGCAATTAGATGGAGATTAGGTTCATATGATGAACCATGAGGATTAGGTTCATGGGATGAACCAAATTGGATTAAGAGTAATCCAAATTAGACTAATTGAGTTAGCCTCAATTTGATTCAAGTGTTGAATGAGTCTAATTTAGATTTGATTCATTGAGTCAATTTAAAATAATGAATAGAGATTCATTAAATCAAATTGACTTGAATCAAGTAGTTAGATTTTATCAACCATGGGAGATAATAGGTCTAGTTTGACTTGACTTGAGAGGGAAGATGAATGGTCAATTTTGACTTGACCAATTGTCATGTCATGGTGACTTGGCATGGGGGCCGACCAATAATGATGTTCCACATCATCATGGACACATCATGGGGTGCCACCTCATGAGGGAGACCAAGAGCCATTGACTCTTGGAATTACATGCATGCATGTAACCCCCCCCCCCCCCCCCCCCCCAATGGTGGCCGACCACTTAAGTGAGCATTTGTGTGTGAAGTTATTTTGTGAGTAATTTCATCATCTTCTTCCTTGGTGCTTCCCTCAAGCTCTCTCCTCTCTTCCTCATCTTGTCGTGGACTTCAAGGAGTGCTAGCACACTCAAGATTGTCCTTTCTCCACCTATTGCTCATGTGGATACCAATTGAGGAGTGTACACTTGACACTCTCGAGTTCTGGCAATCCATTTTGATGAACGGGATAAGCAAAGGGCGTCGCTTTAAGGGTAAACTCTTAACATGTAGGTCTAGCATAGATCTAAAGGTTTTAAACACGTACATGTATTTTTATTTGCCTTCGTATGGATCCGTGGCTGACTTTCGGGGTTTCCGCAATGCAAAAAGCGGTTTTTGCAGCTCGGATAGTCCAACAGATCGAGTCGCACTTGGAGACCCTGAATTGCAACAACAACTCGCCTCAAAACACCTCAAAGAACCTTGTTGATTTCCTCCTCCACGACCTCCATTTAAAGCTTCTGGTTGGGCTGGAAATCGTCGATCAATCGACTGATTGGGACCATTAGTCGACTGATGACACTGTTGCTGTGGGACAACGGTGTAAATCCACATTGGAAAAATCCAACGGATAGGAGATCAGTCGACTGATCATATCCATCAGTCGACTGATGGAGCTTTCACTCGACTGCTAACCCCGCAGTCGAGTCTCGACTCCATTCTATGTCAAAATTCTTGAGCACTAGTCGACTGATCACACGATTAGTTGACTGCTCGAGCCAACAGCCGACTGCTGGGATACTTCCCATAGTCAAACCCTAGTTGACTCACACCAGCCGACTGAGATACCTCAAACATGAGGTTTTAACCCAAGTATGGTGCCCCCATACTTGCTAGACCACCCTTAGCCTAGACCTAAGCCTTCTAGCCACCTCCGTCAGCCTCGCGCCTCTCGGATCCCTCCAAGTCATCCATAACTTGTTCATCCATTGCACTAGCCTTCAGGTGCTTCCATTGGCTATGTCATGCTAACGGTGTCTACACCACCAAGGCACATTGGACTTACGCTGCCAAGACTCCCGCTTAGACTTTACGTCGCCAACCATTGGACTTATGCTGCCAAAACTCCCTCTTGGACTTTATGCCGTCAATATCAAACCCCTTGGACTTCTCAAATGCCAAGACTCAAGCTTGGACTTTCCCTTGCCAACCCATGTTGGACTTTCTATGCCAAGACCCATGCTTGGACTTTTCCTTGCCAAGACCCATGCTTGGACTTTTCATGCCAAATACTCAAGACTTGGACTTTCCATGACATGGTCAACTCCAGTTAACCATCAAAATCCCCTCAAGTCAAACTCGAGTATGGTCAATCATGACCCGAGTCGATTGTGCCAACAATATCCCTAAAACAATATCAGACATTAATGTCAAACTTCCATGTCAAACACTTCCATGTCAAACATCAAAACATACCACTTCCATGTCAAACATCAAAACATCGCTCGATTCAAACTCGAGTCCGGTCAATCATGACTTAGGCCGATTGCACTAACACCCATGCCTATGTCATATTCACAGAAGAAATTTTTATTAGTGGCAGTGGATTATTTCTCCAAGTGGGTGGAAGCAGAACCCCTCGCGAAAATCACCGAAAATGCAGTAATCCAGTTTCTATGGAGGAACATCATCTGTCGGTACGGAGTCCCAAGAAAATTGGTCAGTGATAATGGGCTACAATTTCAAGGAAGGAAAATCAAGGAATGATGTCAAAGTCTCAATATCTAGCAGGCTTTCACTTCCGTAGCCCACCCTCAGGTCAATGGGCAGGCCGAAGTGACTAATAGAATCCTCATTCAGGGGTTAAAGACTAAATTAGGTGCTTAGAAGGGAAACTGGGTGGATGAATTGTCGGGGATCCTAGGGCCTACCGAACTACTCCTAAAACTTCGACAGGAGAAACTCCCTTCAGCTTGGTATACGGGACGGTGGATGTTATTCTAGTAGAGGCACTTCTGAACAGTGCCCGTGTGGAAGCTTATGAGCCAGAACAGAATCAAATCATCCGAGGAACTGAGTTGGATTTGCTAGAAGAGAAACGGGAATAGGCGCGAAATCGAGTAGAGTTTTACAAGAGGAGGGTACAACAAACCTTTAATAAAAGGGTATTACCTTGAATATTTCGAGAAGGAGATTTAGTTCTGTGCAAAGTTAACCCTATGGGAGACCTGGAGAAGTTGGTCCCAAATTGGGAAGGACCCTATGTGGTCACTCGCCGTGTGGCGGGATCGGCTTATTATTTAAAAGAGGATCAGGGCAGGGAACTCCCTCGGCCTTGGAACGCTGTACATTTGAAGTACTTTCATACCGTGTAAGAATAAATGGTTAATGGAAAGAGTTTGGTAGGTTTCTCATGAAGTATTCGTGGCGTGCAACATGTTATTTAACATATGACAAACACGAACATAAGTGGCGAATCATTTGCATCAAAAATAATTCCCCTCTTACAGAATAGAGAAAATTAAAAATGAGGAAGGAATTCACATGTAACGACCGACATCCCTTAACAATAGCCATCTTGGAGTAATGCCATAAATTACAATTTGAAATGGTCCGGAGGATAACGCTTGAAATCGACCTCCCAATGCAGAAAGAGCACGGGCTGGCTAGCTGGAGGTAAACCTTGATCGACATATTACTGAACTGCTTCATTAAATCCATCCTAGAAAGTGACCCGCATCAGAGCTATCAGACACTCTCGTTGGCTCGGGTCATCAGAGCGACGATCCTAATGGGACATGCGGCAATTTTCTTGATGTTCTCTAAGGGATTGACGTATTTTGCAGTAGCGATGAGATATATGAATAATGGCATCATCTAAAATGGATATGTTGTCGGCCCGGGAAGTTTGATCCTGCTATAGGACCCTCGTCATCTCCATCATGTCTTGGCGCATGGAGGCGGAGATCCCTTCAATGGTTTTCGTATGAGATCTGGTGCGGATAATTTCATTGCCTAGTTGCTGGAGGGAGGCTTTTTGCCTGCGTATTCGGGCGTGAGCATGCGCCCTAGACGTTATTAAAGAGGAGTTTTCTTGTACCTCCTTGCATAAGTGCGTGCGGAGGTCAATTATTTTATTCTCAGCTCTCTAGTGTTGGGCTCGAAGACTTGCTATGATTTTAGCATCCTTCTACCTTTCGCGGAGGATTTCAGATAGCTGCTCTTGATAATCATCCAATTCTTGGGACACGGGAGCCGTTCTATCAGCATCTTCTTGCGGGGCACTTTACAGAGCAGATAAGAGTTCCGTTTGTGTTTGTTGTTTCACTTGTAATGCTGCAATGGTCTCAACATGCTCCTGCCATTGGCGATGAGCCTCAGCTAATTGGTCCTGGCAGCGCGTCAATTCTTGCAGTAGAAGGTGCTCCCGACTCTTGGCAACGGTTTGATCCTCCAGCCGTTGTTGAGCCTATTGCAGAAATTGAGCTCGGTATTGTGTGAAACAACGTTCCAGCTCTTGGTAATTCACTAACACCTGTAGGTCATCAGTAAAGAGGAAACCATTATAGTGAGGAAAACAGTAAAGTCAGTTTAGGGAGTTTACCAATTCCAAAGCATGGTGCAGGCTTTTCATCCTTGGAATTAGCTTTTCCAAGTTCAAAATTTGAGTAGCACGGTTAGAGGAAGAAGAGGGAATAGAAAACACTAAGGGAGAAGGTTCACTCATAATGGGTTGGGAAAAGGTTAGGGCGGTAGATTGTACCGCTGGTCCAGGAAGAGGAAAGGTGATGTTCAAAAGAATGGATGGGGGTATGGAGACAACAAGATGTGTTGAAGGGGCTACGAATATAGCTCTTGCCAGTAGACTCGAGGAAGCTGGAAAAGAAAGGAGGGAAACGGACATTGGTTGCAAAATGTCAGAAGTCACCTGCCACCTGGCAGGGGAAGAAGAATCTACAGGGGATACCCAGCCCAGTGAGGTGGCTGGTAATGGAGGGGTAGAGAGAGGTGATGAAAGGGGCGGAAGTCAGTGGCTGAGGAAAGTAAGGGGATGAAAGGTTCTCCGCTAGTAGGAAGAAGAATACCAAAGTTATGGGCTGTACTCATTTGAAGGACAATACTTCTCGAACTTTGGATAGAAGGGGAAGGTAACGGGGAGGTGAGCAATGGGTGTAGAGGTGAAGATGAAGGAGTTGCAATTGAAGTAGGTTCCAATGCTGATGGAAGGTTCAAAGAAGAAGAAAGATCAGAAATGGGGATACCCTCCGCCTGTAGACGTGGGCGTGCAGCGCCCCTCAAGTCAGCTTGATGTTGTAAAAAAGGAGGGGGCAAATTACGGACTCCCAGGACGGAAGGCGAAGAGGCCGGTGAGCTAGGGTTTACAGGTGACATCGAAGAAGAAGGAGAAAGGTGTAATGATGGAAGGCTTATAATAAGCGCATTTGGTGCCATTGAAGAGGAGGTTTCAGAGGAAGGAGGAGGAAAAAGGGGTGCTGGAGTAGGGACGACGGAGGCAGATGAAGATGAAATAAGGGATGAAAGTGGGGGTGTTGTAGGCTGTTGGCCTTCGCCTCGCCCAGACCCCTGGCGGTGCTTTGCTAGCAGTTGTTGAAAGAGAGAATGCATCTGCTTCTTGAGGGAGAAGAGAAACACAGAAGTTGTTTAATGGAGCACCAAGAAGTTGTCGTTGGCGAAGAGGAAGAAGGTTGAAAGCCAGAAGAAGACGAAAATGAAAAGGATGGAAGACGAAAAGTCTTATATGGGGCGCAGGATGTGCTTATGGTGTTAATTGGGCTTCGAAGCAAAGGTGTGGGCCCTTAGGAGGTGTGGAGTTGTAATTTATCCCTTTTTATGACCCATTATCTGCCAGAACTGTTATCTTTGCATGGCAGAAGAACAAAAGCATCTAGCTTTAGAGCAAAGATATGACCCCCGAAGGTACACTTCTTTCTTTTCTTTAAAGATTGGCTTAAGCCAAAACCGTTGTCCCCATTTAACGGATGAATGAAGAAATAATAGCAGTGTGAAAAAATTCTTCTGACTTTAGAAGGCAAAGCCCTAGGTCATACTGTTATACTTTTTTGTGGCTCGGTGTTATCCGAAGCCGTCATCCCCGTGCGGTGGTGGAACGAAGGAGTAGGATTTAAGGTAAGAACACCTGTGAAGAATGGTAGAGTGAAGAAACTTTTTTGACCTGAGGGGGCAAAGCCCTAGATCAGGTCATGACACCTTTTTTATGGCTCGGCGCTAGCCGAAGCCGTTATCTCCGTGCGGTGGTGGAATGGAGGAGTAGGGTTTAAGGTAAGAACACTTGTGAAGAATGATAGAGTGAAAAATTCTCCCGACCTGATGAGGCAAAGTCCTAGATCAGGTCGTCACACTTTTTTATGGCTCGGCGTTAGCCGAAGTCGTTATCCCCATGTGGTAGTGGAACGGAAGAGTTGGGTCTAATTGCACTTTTGATGAAATCCAGTGGCGGAGTAAAAAAAAAAAATTCTTACGACCTGACTAGGCGAAACCCTAGTTCAGGTCGTCACTATTCTTATTATTTGCCTGCAAGACAAGCAGATATCCCCGTATGGTGGTGGATCGGAGGAGTTGAGTTTAAGGTAGATACACTTTCGAAGAAATACAGTGGCGGAGTAAAAAATTCTTCCGACATGACCAGGTGAAGCCCTAGTTCAGGTCATCACTATTCTTATTATTTTCCTGCAAGACAAGCAGATATCCTCGTATGGTGGTGGATCGGAGGAGTTGGGTTCAAGGTAGAGGCAAGAAAGAAGATATAGTGGAAGATGGGAAGAGATGAATCTGTGCGCAGTTATATACATTATTTTTATCCCCGTGCGGTGGTGGATCGGAAGAGCTGAGTTTTACCTCAGCTATATACTTTATTTTTATCCCCGTGCGGTGGTGGATCGAAAGAGTTGAGTTTTACCTTAGCTATATACATTATTTTTATCCCCGTGCGATGGCGGATCGGAAGAGCTGAGTTTTACCTCAACTATATACATTATTTTTATCCCCGTGCAGCGGTGGATTGGAAGAGCTGAGTTTTACCTCAGCTATATACATTATTTTTATCCCCGTGCAGCGGTGGATCGGAAGACCTGAGTTTTACCTCAGCTATATACATTATTTTTATCCCTGTGCAGTGGTGGATCGGAAGAGCTAAGTTTTACCTCATCTATATATATTATTTTTATCCCCGTGCGGTGGTGGATCGGAAGAGCTGAGTTTTACCTCAGCTATATACATCATTTTTATCCCGTGCGGTGGTGGATCGGAAGAGCTTAGTTTTACCTCAGTTATATATATTATTTTTATCCCCGTACGGTGGTAGATCGAAAGAGTTGAGTTTTACCTTAGTTATATATATTATTTTTATCCCCGTACGGTGGCGGATCGAAAGAGCTGAATTTTACCTCATCTATGCATATTACTTTTGTCCCCGCATGAAGGTAGAGCAGGAGAGCTGGGTCCTCCCCGTTTCTGTGTAATGATGAATTAGAAGAGTTGTATTTCTACTTGATGCTTGTGCAGTAATGGGGAGTTGAGGCCTCTCGCAGAAGGAAGAAGGCTAGAAGGATGGATGGGTTGTAAAGAATACCGGCAGAAACTCAGTAAGTTCCCTTGGCCGGTAAAGTTGTCACATTTTAACTTGTTATTCCTATAATGTGCATGTGGCAAGAAAGGACACATACAACTTGTAGCAGTAAAAAGCTCATTGATAAAGAAGGGTTACATAGCATAGCCTTCCTAAAAAAGAAAATAACAGATGAGGCCCCTGTTCAAGGGGGACTAAGGCTCTCCCTGAGGAGGTACTGAAGGAGCTTCTTTGCATGGCTGGGGTCAGCGTTGCAGTTGTCGAAGGTAGGACTGTTGTAGGAATATGTGCTTGGACAAATTTCTCTGGAATACGGTCAGTTCCTGACGCAGAGAGTAATTGTGAGTAGAAGTCACCTGCAAGCGTCGCCTCAGGTATTGTATTTGTTCTTCTAATTCTTCAATATGGCGTTGCTCTTTAGTCCTTCCCTCCAAAGGAGGGGAGTTGCTATCTTGCTCAGATAAGTGTTCCATGGTGCAAAGGGGAGGAAGGAGAAATGGGCACTAGCAAGATGGCGATTGGGGTTTTTATAGATAAGGGGAAGGGGTATTAATTGGCCTTCCTGGGAAGTAGAGGCAATAATTGCAAATAAAGGAGGGGAGGTGTAAGGGTAGTAGCTGGGGTTGTTGAATGCAGTAATTCTGGAAAGATTGTTTGAATTTCACGGAAGTGGTAAAAGTGAAGATTGCTTAGATAAAGTTGCTGTCGTTGAAGGTTTTTTAATTAAAATAGCTTGGAGTCTGCAGCAAAGTGACAAAGACAAGTACAAGTATTCATTCCTTCTTACTAGTATGCCCAACGGTAGTTACAGTAATTAAACTACGGATCATACATGCTTATTATTGTTATTATTACTAGGGGAGCTGACGGAGGACTCCTCTGAAGGGGGAGGTGCCAGAATGACCCTGTAGAGGTCGCCTTGAGCCCGAGGCGCAGCATGTAGAGTTTCGGTGAGGGGGAGTGGAGGAATCTCAGCCGGAGGGACTGGAATGAAAGTTAGGGCCGGAGGAAGAGGAGGAAGTTCAACGGAGGCTCGAGGATCCCCCACTGTATATTCCCAGGTCATGGGGGGGGGGGGGTTCCAAACCCGATTGCGGAAAGAAGGAAAGGGTGCTTGAAAGGACCTCCCCACATTAGGGGTTAAGGAGTCGGCTGGCGTAGGAGGAGGAAGAGGCCAGTGTGCTGAGGTCGTAGTAGATTGTGTGGCAGATTCCTCGGCGGGCCCTGCGTCAAGGTCGTATAGCTCAAAGGAGTCAGAATCCGAAGATATGTTAATGAGGTGTTCAGCGGAAGCCATGGAGGTGGGATGGGGGATTCGCATCTGCAGTGACAATTTATAATCGAAAGAGGGAGATTCGCATGTGTCCTTGGGAAGGGAGAGAAGATGAAAGGGTGAGGGAAGTGATGACATCAGCATGGGAAATAATCGATATATCAGTACCGAAGTAGGAAATTACCTTCTTGTTCGAGAAGGCGAAGTGGCGGGACTATTTAATTTTTACCGAGCGAAAATCGGTTCTGGTAAGAAGGGGGTAAAGCCCAGAACAGCCCGAACGGATTCCCAAGCGGAAGATCGTGGCAGCCGACTAGCACATTGAAGGACGAAGAATTCGCAATAACCAATAAAGGAACATCCTAGAAATGTCCTTAAAAAATTCCTAAGCAATAATAACTTATATGTATAAGGAAACACAATGCATTACAATTCTCAAAAGTCCTTTATTAATGAGAAGTCGATTAGTACTAGGAGGAAGACGCGACAATTACAATTCAAAGAGCTCAGGAGGACATTTGGCCAAAGCTACTTTAGGGTTCATATAGCTTGTGTCCACACTTGGTGGGGGGTACCCCTCGGCAGCGTTCAAAGAGGAAGATCCTTCGAAGCCTAACATGAACAGCTACACTCCTTTATGAGCATATCTCATCTTTAGGTCCACCTCCTGCTCTTTCAGCTGGGACTGACACTCAGCTAACTGGATGGCTAGGGCATCTCTGTCTTTCATGGCTGTCATAGCTTGTTTGCCCAGCGAAATCAGAGCCTCAGTATGCTCCTTCTGAAGTTCTTGTTGCTGAGTGGTTATTGAAGATAACAACCCCGGAAGAACGGACACCTTTAAAGATAGGTCTTCTTGGTGGTGTCGGTACGACTCCAAAGTGGCCTTCCAAGTTTGGCGTTCCTGTCAAAGCTGGAGTATAGTTGTAGAAGACTCATAGGCTCGAAGTTCGACCTCTGCAAGCTGCACCTTTTGTTCTTCTAGTTCTTGCGTGAGATTGTAGGGGGATTTGCTAAAGCTGGCTAGCTTGTAGGAACAATTGCTGTTAAAGGTCCTCGATCTTTTTCTGGAGTTCCCCTTGCTCACTCCGGGACACTACTAGTTGGGTCATTAAATCGTCGCATTGGGCAACCAAGGTAGACTCTTTTTGCTTGCCCTCTTTTAATTGTTGAGCTAGTTTCTTCTGATGAGTAAGGGAGGCAGTATGATGAGCAAACATGGTGGATTGATAATTCACTATGCCTGACATTGTTTCGTTGTAAGCTTTAACTGCCTAGAATCGGAAACAGGGCATTAGGAGAATACATGCTAGTCTATACGCCCTAAGGGTGAGTAGGGGAGAGCTTACTTCCGCCAGCGATCTGCACAAGCGTTCGTAGGGGCTTTGCATTTGTGACTGATTGAAGAGCTGCACTTCCTCGGTACTGCAAATTCTGAGGAAGGATCCTAAAGAAGTAGAGGGGGGGGGGGGGGGAGATCCCCTCCCACCAAAAAAGGCTCCGTTGCGGACATGGAAGGTATGGAAGGGTCCATGGCCCGAATCGGAGTGGGAGAAGAAGGTATGTTCGTAGGGGTATCTACAGGGAAAGAACTGACCAGAGAATCAATATTTGGGTCAGGTTGAAAGGAGGATGAAACAACGGAAGGAGAAGGGGAAAGTTTTTCTTTTGGGGAAGAAATATGGGTGACTAAGGCGGTTTCTTCCTCGCGGTGTTTGTGGATGATTAGGCTCCGGTGCCTATTTAATTGTAGGGGAGAAGGGGGAGGAGAAGAATGCGATGAAAAGGATACAGGAATAGAAGAGGAACTGGCAACGCCTCCCTTTCGGAGGCGAAGTTTCTTGCGAGGAGAAGGAATAGTTGAGGATTTGCCCTTGATGCATTTCTTAGAAGGCTTATTCTTCTTGGTTGCTGCAAGTTCCTCCCCTTTGATGATGGCACCATGCATTAGGTTGTCTGCAAAATCAATAATTAGAAAGCATGCCGACCATAAAGGTTATTTCGTATCAGAGTATGAACAACATCCTACCTATGGCGTCTGGGTCGGTCAGTGGAAAAGGGGACAACTTGTGGCGACTGAAGAGGGGAGGTTTCATCATATGGTCCGAGCTATACTGGTACTCTTTTAACACTTGGTAGACCTCTGGAAAGGGGCACTGAGTCCTAACCTTATGAAAGGAGGGTAGCTCAGGGAGATCTAATTTCCAGGTATCAGAATGGGGAAGGGGTGTCGGAAGTTGAGCGAAGAAGTAGAGAGCTTCCCATCCCTTATGGGAGAGGGCATGTTTATCAGAAATTGACAATCTGGACGACTAGATAGATAGAAAAGGCCCTCTTTGGAAGATTTTAGCTGGAAGAAGCAATAAAATAGCTGTGGGGACAAAGGAAGACCTAAATGTCGAAACACTATGATTGCCCCTGATAATATGTGGAAGAAATTAGGAGTAAATTGGTTTACGGGTAACTTGTAAAAGTCTAAAATTTCTAGGTAGGCAGGGGACACAGGCAAACATAAGTCATTCAGTAGTTGTTCGGAGAAGAAGCCGTGTAAGCGTGGTAGGGGAAGGTTGGGTCAATAAGGAGTGGTATTGAAACGACAAATTACAGAAGGGTCTATGTGTTGGTGCCTAAGGTTTAAGAAATAATGTTGGCTATTTAGATGAGTGATAGTATGTTCATACCAAGGGCGTGAGGTTGGGTCCTTCGGGGCCATAGGTACAGAAGAAGGAGAAGCACTTACTTGAGGGCTGAAGATGGAATGCTTGCGAAAGAGGAAGCTAGGGCACTTGGCCACCGTCAAAGAAAATTGTCGGGAAAGGGAGAGGAAAAGGCTAAATCGCTAAGAGCACTAAGTTGCTCATAAAGAGGGGAAGAGAGGGATTTTTATAGGGTTTTGTGACTTTTCAACTACCTAATAGAAAAAGAAAAGCGGAGCCCATGGGCCCAATAAGTCGTTTCAAGCATATGAAGTAAGGTAATGGGAAAAGGTAAATTCGAATTGATAAGGGAAGGATAGATGAGAGATGCTATACTTAGAAGCCAAACTCAGTGTTTCGTTTGACTATTTTTAGGGGGTGGCTAATGATACTGCTGTTACCTTTTCCTGCAATGAAAACGAAGGAATCCATGTGGAAGACATGGCCTGAACCGGTTCGGCAAAATAGATCTGGGAGAATCGGTTCGGCGAAGTAGGTCTAGGAGAAATGGCTCGACAAAATAGGTCTGGTAGAACCGGTTCGGTGAAGTAGGTCTGGGAGAACTGGTTCGGCGGAATGGATCCGAAGATTGGCTCCCTGGCTCGGGCTATTATAGGAAGTCTGAGGTAGGGAGTCTATGAGCTATACTAAGCCTAGGTGGTAGGTGTAGGCTAGCTTCACGAAGGGCAAGAGGGTGAAAAGTAAAGGTTAGAATCTTTCCCAAAATACTTATGAGAGTTTGTTACATAATGGATTAGGACCCCACATAATATTCGAAAGAGTCTCCACTCTCTATTTTTGTAACAGAATGATTCTCCAGGTGAGCAAGATGACCATGTGTACGGTGATGGAAGATGTTTGTTACGTGACAGCTGCTCAGGAAAGAGGATCAGGATAAAAGGCAGAGAGGGAGGGGGGGGGGGGGTTGAGAAGAAGGAGATCCGTAACTTCCAAAAGCAAGGGATGAAGACACATTTGAATGATAGAGCAACCACATCGCCGGAGAAGGAAAAGGGGAAGATAGGAAGAAGGGGACGAGGAGAGTAGGGAACCCCATTCTTTCGACATTTGTATAATGAAATAATTGTAAGAGGTTTTTTCCCTCCACCTTTGGAAGCTTTTTCCACGAAGGAGGGAGTTTATAGTGAAAGTGCTTTGGCACCGTAGCTTGTGGGAGAGCTCACCCTCGTGGGGTAGGAATCCTCATTCCGAACCACGTAAAACTCTGTGTCTCTGCTCTCTGCTTTGATTGTTCGTGTTTTCAGTTCGTATTTTATTACTGTTGTGGCCGGGAGAGAATCCCAAGCTTCCAGCATGTTAAATACGAAAAATTTAAAATATCAAAATAAATAGCCAAAGAATTAAGAAAATAATCCTGAATTTTTTTTCGAGATTTTTAGGGAATTTTAGGAATTTTTTCAAATTTTTTTTGGAATTAAATGGGGCTTGTACGAGATTTAAGGGGATAATTAAAGTTTATGGAATAATCAAACCTAATCTAGGTTTAGTGGTATTTAATTGATTCGACCCATGATTAATAACCAACCCATGTTATTTAAACACCTAAACCTAGGTTTCTCTCTTAATTTTTCCCCCATTACCGTTCCCAAATCTCGCCGCCGTTCCCAAACTTTCTCGAGCCCTCTTCCGCGCTCTCTTCTCTCTCACGCTTCCCTCTCCTCCGTCTCCGGTTCTCTCGCGATCTTTTCTCCGCCGATGACCGAGCCACCGCCACAAGCAGCCTCGCCACGGTCGACGCTTCCCTCCTCTGCAAGCGACGATCGACCGTCGCTCATCGGTGCCCGCAGACGAGCCACTGCAATGAGCTAGGGTCGGCAGTACCGGCAAACGCTTGCCTTCTGCCCTCCTCACCTCTGACCGTCGCCTGGCACGTCACGCGCTCGCCGTCCATAGTCGACGCCTCCTCCTCTTCCCTTCTGGCCGAGTATCGCCGGCGAGTTTCTATCGGTAGCAAGGTAAGGGGCCGACTCTCTCCTTGATTTTTGGATGAGTGCTAAACCTAGCTGTGGATTTCTCATTTTGAGCTTTATCGGTGGTTTTGGACAGTGATCGTGAGCGTCGGATTGCTCCGGTGAACAATGGATATAAGGAAGGTTGCTTCCGGTGAGGTTCCACCCCTGGTAAGCTCGATCTGCTTCTTTTTCCATGCTGTGGTTAATTTTTGTTATCTGTGGTTTGATGTTTGATCTGTGGAGTTGGCTGCGATGTTTATGTTTGGAGTTTATGCTGGATGGTGGGTGTTGGTGATGTGTTCAGGCTGTGTTTGTGGTGGAATAGCGTTAAGTGATGATAATTAGTTGAGTTGGATTGTGTCTGAGTGGCTGAGAGGGTTGAGGTGTTCTATTTGGGTGGATATGGTTGGCTGTGAACAATGTTTGAGGTGGCTATGAATGGAGTTGGGTTGTGCTGAGTTTTCAATTAGGGTGGTTAGATCCCTAAATTGGTGTAATTGTGAGTTGTGAGGTTTGTGATGGTTAATTGGTGTATAGAGTTGCATGTTGTAGGTTAGCATATTTGCTAATGGTAAATGGTGGGTTTAATTGTGGCGTTAAATGTACAAGTGAGGGTTTCTAACTCGTATTCAATAAAAGGATACGAAGATAGGAGCTTTATATAGTAGTAAGTTAGCATGTTGTCGTGTGCTTGAAATTAATCATAAACGATGATGTATGCAGGTTTCGGTCACGAGGCAGGTTCATGGGCGTGAAGATTTTGTTGTTTTCTCGAGCATTTTATCAGACGGGTATTTTGACTTATCTCTTAGCTATAGTCATGTTGATATGCTAGTTTGTATAGCTTGCAATAATTTTCATGTTTATATGCCTAGTATGTTATTGTGCCTACTTGATACATGCATTGGATCAGTTTATAGTTATATCTTTCCTATTTTACTCGGATCATTGATATATACTTATTGGTTGTGCATATTATTCGGATATGTATTTTAGTTGGATTTACATGCTTTAGTATCATGCACCATCTTGCATGATTGTATGTTGGCTGAACGAGATTCCTTTATAGTTGAGCCCGCTACTGCCACATGATTTGCAAGACACACGCCACTCGCGGTTAGTGGTACATCGTGAGGGTGTGTGCGCTCTCACAGTTCCACCGGCCGCCATGGGTAGCGCTGAGGCAACAGGTAGCGCAGGATCCTCCTCCGGTCTACGACACCGAGATGAGAGCTTAGATCCCACTGCTTGGGGGCAAGAGGATAGGTGTACCCGAGCAAAGATCCCGGCCCACTCTGGCCACCAGAGCAGTGATGGCAGAGTGCACAGTTGTCATAGCTGCACTCCACTCGCCTACCCATCGCTGTGAGGCGGTGACCGGGCATCAGGGGTGACCATGTCATTTGCACCGCATGCATTTTTCATAGATAACATTTGTATTGTGTTTGCTGCATTTTTATTGCTGCCTTGGATGTTGGATATGATTGCCATGCATACATGATACATATTTGTATATGGTCTGACGACTTTATTTCTTCTAGTATGACACATGCTCTTATATCAGGGTAGGAGATTCAGGTAAGTACAGTTCTTTTATATTTCTTTCTTACATACCCTATATATGAGACTGTACTGACATGATTGTTATTGTTAGCTATATCTTACTTTGCATACCGACTATATCCGTTGAGTTCTTTGAACTTACCCCGTTGTTTTTATATTTATTTCAGGATGAAGCTGTCAGGAGAGTCCAGCTGCCAAACCCCCTCGTCGTGATAGTTTATTAGTTTTATTGGTTATTTGATTTATGGATTTGGATTTTGATTAGAAGATATGTTTAGGACTGGAGTTGGATTTATGTACTCGTGGATACTTGATGTCCTTATGAACCTTTATTCGGATTTTATTTCGATTGGTTTTGGTTGGGTATTCCTACCAAGATGGCAGAAGGGGTAAGTCTAGTTATTGTATACTGTTTATTATTTACCTTGATTGTTGGCCTGAGGCCTTATAACCTGCGTGTGTTGTTTGGATTTCGGTCGTGTTGACTGATGTATTATGACCGTATAGGCCTTGCATGTAAGTTTGATATTGTCACCCGTACAGGGGAGATGCTGCCAGATTTTCGTCTGACGGGGACTCCCCCGGGGCATGATACAACATGCGCTCCGACGTTGAAAGGAGGCTAGAAAATCCATCTACGACGCATCAAATAATTACTTTTTCTTAATTTTCAACAAATCTCATATAATCATTTTTACGAAGCCAGCTGATATTCAAATCAATATTTTCTTCCAATCATAACAAATCAATCTTTCATTATTAGTTAAATGATCTTAAATATTAATTTCTACGACGGTCTATTTTAAAATATTTGTTCGTATTTTTATTCAATTTATTGATTATTAAAAGTAATTTTTCAATACGTATTTAGAGTTGTACAGTGGTTGAATTTGGTACGAGAGTAAGGAATAGTAGTTCGTTGTCTCCTAGGGACTGGCTCGATGATAAATACAAGGTGATGTTTGTCAGGATGTCCGGATTCGAAATCAGACGAGAGGTCTAAAATCCCTCCGGATGAAATACTCTTCATTGTGCTTACCATCGAGTTAACGGGCCAAAGACCCACCCTGCGATTTACCTCTCTTACAATGACCGAGGGGCCGATCGATGAGGACCACTAGATTGACAATTCTAACTTTTTTTGTCAAGGACTAGTAATTCGTTTTGCTTGATTTGGAGAGAAAAAAATTCCCACGACATATTCTAAATTTGTCCATCTTAGAGTAAGAGGTGAAAATCCATTGTCCCGACCCTCTCAATCACCCTCTCAATCAATTAGTTCTATAATCATTGTAAGTAAAAACGAAACTAAAATATTAATTTAATAGAGGTATAATATAATATAATTAACAAATTAAAAAATTTAACACTATAACTTTAAATAAAATAAAAATGAAAAAAAATATGTTCACATTAGACCTACGTTAGCTCCATCTTGTAAGGGAGATAAATTAAAAAAAGATATTTTTATCTAATTAAAAATTAGTACGATGAAAAAATAAATGTCTTAACAAATTTTACAGTTCACAAAAATTAATCCTCTTATTTCTTAAAATAATGTTACCGTCTATATTAATTAATCACTTCGTTCTTAGTTCTTTCGTGGAGACCTAAATTTGTCCATTCTTAAATTTACGTCAAGTAAAACAAAGGAAATTATCTCGCATGTTGTGCAATTAATCCTTTCATCCGTTCTTCTTCGGAGTAAACTAGGCATATATAGGTGTTTGTGGAGGAGGAGGTAGTAAGTTTGAGTCACCTCGTGTCAAAATAATAGTAAAAAAAAAAATACATAATCATCAAAATGTTTCCTTTTTTTTTTTTTTTAAATTTATAATAAAAAGCGCGGTACTAAATCTTTCCTCTATCTGCTTACCTTACAATAATAAAATCTAATTGCCTTTTTTTTTTTTTTTTACTCTGTGACCTCCCACTCACTATAAGAAAAATAAAAAATAACAACTAATTATTTTCATCGTTAATACAAATAATTCGCCGCTAAATAAATTTTACGATGAAAAAATTTTGTCACTAGAGTCGTCATAATAAACTTGTCGCAAAGAAATATTAACGAAAAATTAAAAATATTTTCATCGTTAATATTACTGATGGAAAAAAAATGTCTCTAACAAAAATATTTTGTCGCAAAATCTTGAATGACGGAAAGAGAAAAATCACCGATATTAGCGATGAAATATACAACACTCGTCGCTAACTATCAGTCAAGTGACGCAATAAAGTAGTCGACTGTCTAATTTTTTGCCCCACCACAGAATCAGGAAACACTCGACTAGTACCTCGACTGTCAGGTTAACGACGAAAAAAACTTATTTCATCGCTAACATCACTCGACTGATGCAAGAAAACAGTCATCTGTCTAATTTTGACCAGCCACATAATCGGGAGACCCTCGACTGACGCCTAGACTGGAGATACTTTTGCGATGAAATATATAAATTTCGTTGCTAACATCAATTCTACAGCAATCGAACGCGTCAACTGTTGACTCGACTGATACGCCAAACTCTAGCGATGAAATAAAAATTTCGTCGCTAAACCTCAAAATCCTGATACTATATATCGACAGTTAGCAACGAAATTGAAAAAAATCATCGCTAACCTTGAAAATAACGATTTCCAAAATCTATTTTATTTGTATTTGAAATCCTGTAATATAATATCAACTACACAATTTAACTTAACAATATACAACTAAAGGTGCTAGCTAATTGAACCCGAGTGTTTTCTAATTTTTGCTCGGTGGATTGAAGTTGTTCACGCAGTACTGCGTTAGTTATTCTGGAGGAAGAGCTGACATATGAAGAAGTGGACCTAACTAGTTTTGGTCCACTTCCAAGTCCTCTAATATATCCAGAGCAAATACCGAGGACTTGATCACAAATCTAATCTACAATCTGAACAGTGTTGGTGCAATCGACCCAGGTCACGATTGACCAGACTCGAGTTTGACTCGAGTAGTATTTTGATGTTTGACATTGATGTCTGACAATGTATTGGAGAGATTATTGGTGCAATCGACCTAGGTCATGATTGATGTTTGACGATGGTTTGACCATTGTCATGGGAGAAATCCAAGTCATGAGTACTTGACATGGAAAGTCCAAGCATGGGTCTTGCCAAGGGAAAGTCCAAGCTTGAGTCTTGGCAAATGGAAAGTCCAACATGGGTTGGCAAGAAAAGACCAAGGGTGCAGTCTTGGCTACGTAAGTCTAAGTGTGTAGTCTTGGCGGTGAAAGTCCAAGTCATGGGTACTTGGCAATTGAGAAGTCCAAGGGGAATATTGACGGCGTAAAGTCCAAGGGTAGAGTCTTGGCAGCATAAGTCCAATGGTTGACGACGTAAAGTCCAAGCGGAGTCTTGGCAGCGTAAGCCCAATGTGCCTTGGCGGTGTAGACCATATTAGCATGACAATAGCTGATGGAAGCACCTGAAGGCTAGCATATGGATGAACAAGTCATGGATGACTTGGAGGGATCTGATAGGCGTGAGGCTGACGGAGGTGGCTATAAGGCTTAGGTCTAGGCTAAGGGTGGTCTAGCAAGTATGAGGGCATCATACTTGGGATAAAACCTCATGTTTGAGGTATATCAGTCGACTAGGACTATGGTCAATCGACTGATGTGAGTTGACTACAGGAAATGGCCTAGCAGTCGACTGTCAGCATTGGGTAGTCGACTGATGGCCTGAGCAGTCGACTGATCTGGAGATTAGTTGACTACTTGTTGAGTTTTCGAACACAGAAGGTTCCCGAGTCAACTGCTAGGGTTTGACAGTCGAGTGATGACTCCATCAGTCGACTGATGGGCATAATGAGTCGACTGATGGTCTATCCGTTAGAACATATCCAACGTGGCTCATGCCATTGTGAGACAACGACTACAGGAGCAGTCGACTGATGGTCTCGATCAGTCGCCTGCTAGGTGAAATTCAGCCTGAATGCAGGTTATAAAAGCAGCTCGTGGAGAGGGATTTGGCTATGGTTCTTTGAGGAGTTTTGGGGTGATTTGCTGCTGCAATTTAGGGTCTCCAAGTGCAACTCAAGCAACCAAACAAGAAAGCATCAAAAAGCTCATTTGTAAAGTTCTCTTTACATAAATTATTGTATTCATTTTGTATTTACTTGTATTCGCTTAGTATTACTATTGTAATCATTGTAAGAGGTTTCTCCATCTCCGACATATTGTCGAGAAGGAGTATTTGAATTAGTGGTGTGTGTTTGCATCGCTAGGGCTCTTACGAGCCCAACATGTGGAGTAGGAACCTTGAGGTTCCGAATCACATTATATCTTGTGCATTGTACTTGTGTTGTGTATTTTGTTTTTGTTATTATATATATTCCGCTGTGTATAACACATTTGCAGCAAGCATGAACGAATTCCATCAAGAACGTCGAATCGCTATTCACCCTCCTCTAGCGGGCGCACATGTCCTAACAAGTGGTATCAGAGCTTGGAGCTCTTCTACGGACTAACACCCGGGAGAAAACACGCTAGAGGGAACAAGATGGAATTTGAAGGAAAATTAGGATGGGATATCAACACACTTTCACCATATGACCAAGAAGATTTTCCGGCATGGAGGGCGAGAATGGAGACATTCTTGATGATGAACATAGAGGAGTGGTTCATAATCATGGAAGGTTTTGAACCCACTAGAGATAAGAAGAGAGATGTCTTGGAATTGAAAAAGTGGACCCAAGAGAAAAGTCAAAAGTTTAAGACCGAAGTTAAGGTAATAAAGTTTTTAGAAGATTTGATACCTAATGATATTTTATCTAGACTAGGTGAATATCAAGATGCCAAGGAGCTTTGGAGCAAATTGGTAAAGTTCCATGAAGGCCCATCATCGGTCCAAGAAGAAGAGGAGTGCTCATCCTCTCAAGCTCAAGAAGAAGCAAGCACATCTTCATCACAAGAGCTTGATGATTCAGAGGGTGATAGAGAATCAACATCCGAATCGGGAGAGGAGAAAAAAGTAAAAGAAGCCTCCACCTCTAGGATTGAGGGGGAGGAGACTAGGCTATCTTCAATACCGGAGCCGACTCAAGAGGAACCATCTACCTCCGATCGAGAAGATAAAGAACCAATTCCGACCACCATTGACCTAGGTAACTCAAGCACATCAATTCAAAATAAAAATCATATTATGTGTTTTTAGTGTAGAGAATATGGGCACTATAAGAACAAGTGCCCTAAGAAAGTCAAGAAAAATCAACCGGCACCGAAACCTCAAGAAAAGACCAAGGAACCCGGTGCCTTAACCATCAAGAGTAAGAAGCACGTGGTATGCTTCAAGTGTCAATAATCGGGGTATTATAGGAGTCAATGCTCTAGGAGGAAGAAGAAGGTTCAAGAAGGAGCATCAAATGTAGGGGGAACCCCTAAGGCAAACCCTAACGTACATTTAAATAATGCTCATTCTTTAAGTAATAAGAAAAAGAATGCTAGAAGTAATCTTTCTATGTTTCATAAAGAGCATGCTAAAAATAATAAATTTTATTGTTTAGGTGCTAATAGTTATGATTTTAAAGATAAGGAGAAATTTGGGACTAATCCCTTAGAAAAATCCTATTTAGTGAAACCATTATGAAGGTAGAGGACCATTTAGGCATTAACCCTAAGAAGGGTAGGCATATGCCTAGGAAATGAAACAATGCCCAAAGATTAGATCAAAATTCAAAAATTGGGCAACTAGAGCTAGAAAATCAAGTTTTGAGGTCAAAACTTGAGAAAATGGAGAAGACTCTTAAAAATATGCAAAGTCAAATTAAATGGTCAAATTGTTAAAATCTAGGGTCTAGGAGTCAAAGTTAAAGGCCTAGGAAACAAGAATCATCTAAGGGAAAAGAAAGTTTGGGTCACAAACCTAAGCCCAAGGAGACCTACCATAGGGTTCTATTTGATTATGGAACTCAACCTAGGTCTAGGAAAACCAAAGTCACAAGGGAAGTCACCCCTAGAATTGACCATGATGAGTGTCTAGTGGCCAAAGTTTCCATGAAACCTAGAAAGACCACTAAGAAGGTTACTAGGGAGGCAATCCCTAGGTAAGACCCAAATGATCAAGGCTTCTAAGCCTAAGAGGGTCATTAGGAGGGTATCTAGGGAAGTTATCCCTAAGGAATACCTAGTAAACCCAAGGAGCTCCAATAGGTTTTGAGTTCCTAGGAGCGTGATCGATTCACGCTAAATGGGTTAGGTTGTGCCAACTTTAAATGGATAGGTAGTTAACCTAACCATGGCAAAGGTGTCATTTTAGATCATTTCCAAAGTTATGGGTATCTTGGAAATAAGTTTGATTTAATATTCTAAAGGATTTTAGGATGTACCAATACCATTTAAGAAGCTTGATAATTTGATCAAATTGAAATAATTAGGTATAGGAGTCATGGTGTGCCATTATGGGTTTTGGCACACTTGGGGGATCAATGTATCAAGAAAATTATCTTAAGGTTTAGAAATGCCATTTGAGATTAACACTCAAACACTATATACCTTGATGCCATATATTTGTCATGCTTCATGTGTCTTACCATATGGTTGCATGGAAAGTATGTTTATGATGTATTGCATCTCACAAAATATTTGATTCACCTTGATTGTGTATTTCAACACTTAGAAAGGGTGAGATGTTAGGAATTAAAACTCTTGGATGTTAATGCTTGTGAAAATGGAATAAAATACCAAAATATATTAATAAATATGCAAACACAGGCATAACACTAATATATTCGATATACATGCATAAACACGTTAAAATGGAACAAAATTAAGTAAAGAAATCAAAATTCGCTTAATTTCTGATCTGAAAATCAGATATCAGTCGACCGATTCAGAAATTCAGTCGATTGATAACACTATAGTACAACACTGCGAGTTCAGTAGTCGAGTGCTGCTCCTAACACTCGACTGATTTTTCATTAGTCGATTGACGATCTACAACGATCGTGATATTCTTGTTGCTCGAGCGAGCGAGACAATAGTCGATGCTTGGTCACGATAGTCGTGACGACCCATATGCGATCGATGATACGTAGTTTCAGAAGGTTCAGCTTGAGTGCCGAGCCAATCACCGACCATCGGGCCGTGAACCACTCACTGAACCGTGATCAATCGACTGATAAGGCATATAAGTTGATTGGTGTCGCGATTTTATAAGGCTGAACTGCTAGGGTTCGGCTTCTTCACGCCTTCTTCACCCGCGCACTTCTTCTCTGATCGTTACCAAAATCCTCCGATAGACCTTCTCGTGTCCACGACGGCGACTCAAAGGCCTAGGTTTGACATCTAACCTTATTCTTCGTATTTTGGTCCTTTTATCATGCAAATGGCGCCATGTCATGACTTCCATTCTCCTCCATCGCAAGTTAGGGTTCCGGTGAGACATTTTACAGTGTTCCTCCGACGTCTTCTCCAGCGTTTCGGCTGCTTCTCAAGTCTCGACCCAAAATGGCACCAAAGTATACTTCCTATACCCTAAACCCTATCTTTTTTACTTATACCATAGGTTGATTTAACCGTGTTTTTGGTGTCATTATATTGCATTGCATTACATTCATCATAATCATGTAGAAAACAATGTAGGAGTGAGTCTAATGAGGGTGGGTCGGTCTCGTACCAACCGATGCCGGTTAGGTACTTAGATGAGCAATTCTTTAGAACATACTGTGGAGATGTCATTCATATTCTGTGGCATTACTAGTTAATGAAGGTCGTTCTTTGCACGCATTCCATAAACGATGATCTTCTCAAGGAGTTTTACCTCAATTTGAGGAAAGTCGACGATAGCCCAAGTACACCACTCACATTGCAAAACGCGACCTGGAGTTCACTCCTGCGATTTTGCAGGAGTTCCTGGAGTGTCAGGCATCCGATGACTCTTTTGTCTTTTACCCTGCTTTTGAAGCCCCTCTTCCTGCTCCGTTTGATCATATATCATTAGAGTCCATGCATGAGCACTTCTTTCTTCGTCCTCGTCCACTAGCTCAAAACCTATTTCCAATCAATGACTTATTTGTACCTGATAATGTTCTTTACAAAGTCATTGTTGGGTGTATTCTTCCAATAGTGACTCGGGGTCAAGCCAAGATCCAGCCTCCCCATCTTTTCCTTATGTATGCCATGCGTCACCTTTTGGACATAAACATTGCATTGTCCATTTTGTGACCCCTGTACAAGGGAAGGTGCATATGCCTTTTTGACACATTATCACTGCATGGTTAGAGTCTATTTGCATTAACATATCCAGGGGATCACTGAGGGCTTTATCAGACGCATACGACCTCATCACGGTGCAAAACTTTACACTAGGTGGGATGCGGACAAGACCTGGACAGATGGAGTGGGTGGCTCAGCCTCAACCCATGGAGCATGAGGGGCTAGCTATAGAGCCTGGAGAGCCCGCGACAGAGCATGAGGGGCCATCTGCTGAGGAGGATGACCCTATAATAGCAGATGCACTAGCAGAGGGTCTCTTAGAGCGGATTGCACATCTAGAGGTTAGTTTTGCGAAGTAACGGGGGGTGGTTGACTTGAAGTTGGAGGAGCTCAGACTGGAGCAGTCTTCCATTGGTCAGGAATAGGGTCAGCAGCTCAGCAGGGTCGAGCAGCGTCAGATCGACCTGGTCAAGATAGTGCGGACCTGGACGCTGAGCCAGCAGCCTCCACTGCCTCCACCATTTGCGGGAGATGATCCCAGCTAGACGTAAATCATATATTTTATTTTTAGTTTTCGTAGTGAGGTCGAGAGCATTTTGGACATATATTTTGCTCATAAAACTGAATTTATATTTGAATGAAGTATTTTGTTTGTGTAAAACCATGTGTCCTTGCTTGATTGTGTGTGTTGATTTATTTGTATATTCTTTTTGACATGTCATGACATCACATTTTCTTTTATCATATAAAATGTCATGATATTTCTTAGAGTTAATTTCTATGTCATGTTCATGTCTTAAAGTATATTCATATGCCATGACATCATGATCATTGGTCATGCTTATTTATGTTATCATTTATGCCATGATCATTCATGCATTAATAAAATTGATTTAAGGACAATGACATGATTTGAAGTCCTATATAGAAGGAAATCAAATAGAGTTGCCTAGATAATGCATGAAGCCATAATAACCCTAATTCCACATCACACAATTACATTGACTTGTGTATGTTTTATACACCTTAGATACATGTGAGATGTTAGGAAAATAAGTTAAGTTCAAGGTGCATAGATGTTGCATCTAGATGAACTTAAACATATTTCAATCACAAATATGGATCATGAGGAAAGCTAACGTACAAGTCATGTACATCTAGCCCATAGTCCATGGCTCAAAATAGATTTTCAAAATCATTTTAAAATTCTTTTAGAAAACCTTGGTGAAGTCTATCTTTTGATAGCAATAACCATTGAAGAAGTTGATACAAAGTAGATCAAAAACATTAAAGTTTTAATGGTTTTTGAACTTTGTATCAATATCTTATTTTAATGGGTATTTTATTTTCAAACCATTTTTCACCCATTATATTTCATGTAAGTAATATGCATATGAAATTTCAAAATTTTTTGAAATACGTATATTTACTTACGCATTTTCAAATTTTGTTTCTGAAAACCTGATTTTTGAAAATTAGGGATCAGTCGACTGTTACAGTTTATCAGTCGACTGTTATATGGAAGAGTCGACTAATAGACTGATTTCGGATAAACAAGGATGTTTAGCCCATGTTTCAGCTATGTTAGGGTTCCCTAACTAATCCTAACCCTAGAATATGCTTTGAAAAGCATTAGAAAGGGTGAAAATCCACTGGATATGAATTAGAAGAGTTGTTAGGGTGATGTATCAATTTTAAGGTGTGGAAAAGTTCAAGGTTGAACTTTTAACCTTAATTTTGATGGTTTAGTGTTCCGATAGGCTTAGGGACTCTCTAAGGACATTGTTGGTGCAATGGTCAAGGGGGAGCAAGCCTTTAGGGGGAGGTATCCATCATGGGATGATGGATGTGTTCTTCCTCATGAGGAGGAGAAATGGGAATGCGAGTTGCCCAATTTGGAAATTGGAAGAGTTTATAGGAAGCCTCTCTTGAGTGATATGAGACTTATCTGTCATGCCCCGAGGGAGTCCCTGCTAGACAAAAATCCGGCAACATCTCCCCTGTACGGGTGACAATACGAAACTTGCATACAAGGCCCACACGACCTACTATACATCGATCAACACGACCGGAACAAAAACCACACATGCAAGTCATAAATAGGCCTCAGGCCAACAATCAAAGTAAATAACAAAAAGTCTACAATATCTAGACTTACCTCTTCTGCCATCTGAGCAGGAATACACAACCAAAACGAATCGAATAAAAGTCCATAAAGACATATCAAATACGACCAAAGCATCCACGAGTACATAATCAAAACACAAGTCCTAAACATGTCTTCTATTCAAAAACCGAAACCATAAGACCAACAAAAACAAATCCATTTCGACGAGGGGGATTGGCAGCTGGACTCTCCTGGCAATTTCATCCTGAAAAAAAAATATAAAGCAACGAGGTAAGTTCAACGAACTCACCGGATAATAAGTCGATATGCATAGTAAGATATAACAAACAATAATAATGATGCCAGTACAGTCTCCTAATCAATAATAAGAAATGCAAGAAAGAAATGCGTAAATACTGTACTTACCTAAATCTCCTATCTTGACATAGGAGTATGAGCCATACCATTAGAAATAAGGTCATCAGACCAAATACAAAAAAAATGTATCCTGTATGCATGTCAATCATATGCAACATCCAAGGCAGCAACCAAAATGCAGCAAACACAATACAAATTCCATCCATGCAATATGTATGTGATGCAAATGACATGGTCACCCCTGACGCCAGTCAGCCGCCTCACTCGTGATGGTGAAGCCGAGTGGGTAGGGCTATGACAACTGTGCACTCTGTCATCACTGCTCCAGAGTGACCGAGTGGACAGGATGCTGTCGGAGTACACCTATCCTCCTACCCTAAATAGAGTGGGGGAGCAAAGCTCTCATCTCCCGGTGTCGTAGACCAGAGGAGGGATCCCTGCCCACTACCACGCTGCCTCACCGCTACCCATGAGCAGACAAGTGGAGCCTGACAGAGCTACTGTACACCCCCCCTGATGTACTACTAACCCATGAGTGGCTGTGTGTGCAGAACATGCAACTGACTGCAGACTCAACTATAAAGGAACCCCGTCCAGTCAGCATGCAATCATGTAAGATAGTGCATGACACTAAAGCATGTAACACCAACCAAAATACGCCTCCGAATATTATGCATAAATAAATGGGTACATATCAATGACCTAGGTAAAACAGGGAAGGTATATCGACTAAGATAGAAATGCATGTATCATGTATGACACAGTGACATACAAGGCAGATAAAACACAAAAATTATTGCAAGATATATCCAACTAAGCATATCAATATGACAATATCTAAAAGATACGTCAAAATACCCACTTGCTAAAATGCTCGAAACAATGCAATCGTCATGCCCGTGGACCTGTCTCGTGATCGAAACCTGCATAAAATATAATATAATCAGATTATATTGCCAACCCTAATATCAAGTCCAAAACCTAATGGATTAAACTATCCCCTTAACCGATCACTCACTGCTGTCATATATCCACACAATAACAGGACCCATAACCATCCCTCCAATCACACTCATTCACAGCTTGCAAAAACACATCTGACCCCCCAACCAAAACCCACGGCTCAGCCATCCTCCATCTAACCTACTCAACTGATCAAACTGCCACTGCTCCAATCCACCCCACTGTATCCCATATGGACTCAACAATGCACCCACGTTCATTCAACGATTAAAATCCATACCAAAACATTGACAGAAGAAAAAGAGAGGGAAACGAGAGATATATCAAAAAATGCAGTTTCTTTCCGACTGCCCTGTTCGCTGGCTGAAATCCACCTCTACCCTAAATCCTAGCTTAGTGTACTTGCTTCGACAGAGGTTGTGGCTCCCGTTCAGAACACGGGGAAACTGCTGCCGATGCAGACTCCCAACCACGTGCGTACCCTCACTGCCGCTGTAATCGAGGGACGACTGCCGATCCAACCTTCTAGCCACGCACACTCGTTGTGGCCGCTGTTTGTCACGAGGAAGAAGAACGAGAGGGAGTTGCCGATGCAAGTTTTAGCCACACATATGTGTCGCCGACTCGTCCATGGGGCATCGAGGGGTTCAGTCGCCACCGTCTGCCGCGAGGAGAAAAAGGCAAGAGGGAGTTAGAGGAAAAGGTCGGCGACTGAGGTCACGAGAAAGAAAAGGGAAGATTGCGGAAAGGGATTCGGGTGCGGCGCGTGAGAAATCGAGAGGAAAGAGAAGAGAAGATGAGTCATGATCGCGAAGGAAACCGTCGCGAGGAAGAAATCGATGCTGCGGGGAAAACTGGGACCGATCCAAAATAACCCGAATTATCCCTTTATATAAGAGTTAACCTAGGTTAGGTTTCTATTAATCACCCAGTAATTTAATTATCCTCGTAAATATCTCGTACAAGCCCCGTTTAAATCTAAAAAAAATTCCAGAAAAATTCCTAAAATTCCCTATAAATCCCGAAATAATTGTTGGTGCAATCGGCCCAGGTCACAATTGACCAGAGCTCGAGTTTGGCTCGAGTGATGTTTTGATGTGTTTTGATGTTTCGACAAAAACATATGACAATATAATTGTCATGGAAAGTCCAAGTTGGACACTTGACATTTGGGAAAGTCCAAGTCCTGAGTACTTGGCAAATGGAAAGTCCAACATGTGTTGGCAAGGAAAGTCCAAGCATGGGTCTTGGCATGGAAAGTCCAACATGGGTTGGCATTTAAAGTCCAAGGGGATCGATATTGGCGGCGTAAAGTCCAAGCGGTAGTCTTGGCAGCATAAGTCCAATGGTTGGCGGCGTAAAGTCCAAGCGGAGTCTTGGCGGTGTAAGTCCAATGTGCCTTGGCGGTGTAGACACCGTTAGCATGACATAGCCGATGGAAGCACCTGAAGGCTAGCGCGATGGATGAACAAGTCATGGATGACTTGGAGGGATCCGAGAGGCGTGAGGCTGATGGAGGTGGCTAGAAGGCTTAGGTCTAGGCTAAGTGGTCTAGCAAGTATGGGGCACCATACTTGGGCTAAAACCTCATGTTTGAGGTGTGCGGTGACCGATGCCATGTGGCGGTCACCGACCGAGTCAACTAGGGTTTGATCATGCGGGTTATGGCCTGTTACCGCCATAGGTTAGATCGATCGGTGATCGTGAGCGATCGATCGTGTGATCATCGACCGGGTGCTCGAGAATTCGCCACGTATCGGAGTCGAGACTGTCGGTCGTCGAGTGAGGACTCCATCACGATCGATGGTCACAATCGGCCGATCGATAGTAGTTCCGCGGACTTATCCAACGTGGAACTAGCCGCTGTCTCACGACAACAGCGGTATCATCGGATCGATGGTCTCGATCGATCGACGATAGACTTTTCCAAAGACAGCTATATATGAAGCTCGTGATGGAGGAAAAAGAAACCGGTTCTTGAGGGCTATTGGGGCGATTTGTTGGTGCAAATCAGGTCTCCAAGTGCAAGCAAGCAACCAAGCATTCAAGCAATCAAAACAAGTGTTGTAAAGTCTTTTCTTTACTTGTATTTCATATTTACATTGTATATTGCTTGTATCTCATTCTTACTGTTGTAAGATTTATTGTAAGGGGTTTCTCCGCCTCCGACTTGTGTCGAGAAGGAGTGTTTATCATTAGTGAGTGCGTGTGCATCACTAGGGCTCTTTAGAGCTCGATCCGTGGAGTAGGAACCGTGCGGTTCCGAACCACGTTATATCATTGTGTTAGCTTGTTGTCTATTTCGTTATCGCTTTTATTATTTCTATTTCCGCTGCGCACTAACGAAATTGTAGACATAAACGAGAGCGAATTTCATCTACGCTATTCACCCCCCTCTAGCCATTCCAACGGGTCCTAACAATAATTTCCAGGAATATTTTTCTTAATTTTTGGCCATTTAATTTAGTATTTTAAATTTTTTATATTTAACATTCTCCCCCACTAATAAAAATTTGGTCCCCAAATTTCCTACTCAGATGCATAATGAGTAAGAGATACCACAAGTACTGAAATATATCTCACGTACCTTAAGTAAACAGGTGGAGGTATTGAGCTCTGATCTTTTCCTCAAGCTCCCAAGTAGCCTCCTCATAGGTGTGGTGACTCCACCCGACCTTGATAAGTCGCACAATCTTGTTCCGCAATTATCATTCCTTGTGATCCAGAATCCGTACCGGAACCTCTCCGTAAGTAACATCAGGTTGAATGGAATCTGACACATCTGACATAATATGTGTAGAGTCTGGCACATACTTCCTCAGCATCGACACAAGAAACACATCATGAATACTCGTCAAAGATGGTGGTAGCGCTAGGCAGTAAGCGACTGCTTCGATCCTCTCCAAAATCTCAAACGGACCAATGTATCTAGGAGCTAGCATACCCCGGAGGCCAAATCTCTTCACTCCTTTCGTGGGTGAGACTCGTAGGAATACATGATCACCAATAGAGAACTCCAGAGGTCTCCATCTCTGATCCGCATAACTCTTCTGACGATCCTGTGCCTCTTCCATCCTACGTCTGATAGTACGAACCAACACTGCCTCATACTGAGCTCTCTAGGGTCCTAGAAACTGGGCCTCCCCAACCTCCTCCTAGAGGGTGGGTGTACGACACTGTCTACCATACAATGCTTCAAACGGGGTCATTTGGATAGCCGAATGATAACTGTTATTGTAGAATAATTCCACTAATGACAAGTGGTCCTTCCAGTTGCCCCTGAAATCCATAACACAAGACCTCAGCAAATCCTCTAGAGTCTGAATGGTCCGCTCCGACTGTCCATCTGTCTACGAATGGAATGCAGTACTAAAACGAAGCTGTGTGCCTAAGGCCTGTTGCAGACTTTGCCAGAACCGGGATGTGAACCAGGGATCTCTATCTGATATAATGCTCAAAGGAACACCATGCAATCTGATGATCTCCCGATAATATAACTCTGCCAAACGATCCAAAGAATTGGTCTTCTGAATCGCTAAGAAGTACACGGATTTGGTTAGTCGGTCAATGACTACCCAAATTGCGTCAAGACCTTGACGTGTCTTAGGCAAACCCACCACAAAATCCATGGTAATGTGTTCCCACTTCCACTCGGGAATAGGAATACTCTGAAGTAATCCGGCTGGTCTCTGGTGCTCAGCTTTCACCTGTTGACAAACTAGACATCTAGCTACAAAATCTGCGATGTCTTTCTTCATGCCGTTCCACCAATACAAACACCTTAAATCTCGATACATGTGGGTTTCGCCTGGGTGGATCGCAAATCGAGAGCGATGAGCTTCCTGAAGTAACTCCTCCATAACTGGGTGAGACTGAGGTACGCATAATCTGTCTCGAAAATAAATAATACCTTCGTCATCTCGGGTGAACTCAGTCTGCTATCCAGAGGTTATTGACTGCCAATGAATTGTAAGTGCTGATTGTTGGTGCAATCGACCTAGGTTGACTCGAGTTTGACTCGAGCAGTACTTTGATAGTATTTTGATGATAGACAAAACTCATGACATGGGATTGTCATGGGAAAGTCCAACATGGAGTTGGCATGGAAAATCCAAGCATGGAGCTTGGTGTGGGAAAAGTCCAAAACATTGCGAAGCCGTGCGCTTGGTGCTTGGTGAGAAATGCATTGCGAAGCCGTGTGCTTGGTGCATGTGGGAAAGTCTTGAGGACTTGGTAAGTTCACTAGGCTCGGGGTCCTTGAGTCGGTGAAGGATGACATTACGAAGCCGTGCGCTTGGTGCATCCGAGGGACCACCGGACGGGGAGCGAATGGAGTGAGGCCCAAGGGAAGCATAGTTCGAGGGCAAGAGACGAGAAGGATGGCGTTGCAAAGCCGTGCGCTTGGCGCATCCGAGGGACGTAGGCCGAGGGAAGAGAGCTTCAGTGGGGAACTCCATGAGGAAGAAGGTGGACTTGGCCAAGAGGCTAAGATTGAGTGTCGGAGGCTCAAACTTGATGTTTGAGGGTTTACCCAATGGTCGGATGCTCAAATAACTTGGTGTTTGAGGTTTTTCCTGATAGCAGTAGACTGGCATAGGTGCCGATTCGACTGATCCAAATCGACTAGGGTTCGACTGGTGTTAGACTGTAATTTTGTACTTGGCAGTCGACTGCCATGGGTAGCGATCGTGATGTCGACAATGATCATTGTCGAGGATGGATCGTGATGGGAATGTCGCATAAGCACAAGCGCTCCATAGCCGCGATCGACTACTACTGTGATCCATTGGAACTTATCCAATGTGGATTTGGCCATTGTGAGACAACGACTACAGGGGCAGTCGACTGGGGCCTTTTGGCAGTCAACTGCTGGGCGTGAAATCAGCTTGATGCAGGTTATAAAAGGAGCTCAAGAGGGAGGATTTCGCCAAGACTTTAAGGGAGCTATTGGAGGGGAATTGTTGCTGCATTCCAGTCCTTCAAGAGCCATCCAAAGCAAGCAACAAGAAAGGGTTCAAAGCTAAGAGTTGTAAAGCATTCTTTACTTGTATTACTTAGTGTCTTTGTATTTCTTGTAGTATTACTGTTGTAATTGCTTGTGAGAGGTTTCTCCACCTCCGACGTGTAGTCGAGAAGGAGTTTAGTTAGTGTCATGCGCATAACTAGAGCTCGGTGAGCTCGCCCGTGGAGTAGGAACCATTCGGTTCCGAACCATGTATATCGTGTGTGTTTGCGTATGCTTGTATTATTGTTAGTATTATTATTGTTTCTATTATTTCCGCTATGCTAACGACAATCGTAGGAAAGCAACGCAACGAGAATGAATGAATTCCACCATCAAACGATTAAGGGCTATTCACCCCCCTCTAGCCGACCAACACAACCACATTGATCTCCTACAAGTGGTATCAGAGCCAAGACACTTGTCGAGGACTAACTACCGACACAAGCACTACAAAATGGCCGACTACAATCTTCAACCACCAAAGTTCGAAGGAGATTTTCTATGGTGGAGAAGAAAAATGGAGGTATATCTAGAAACCGATTTTTGATTTTATGCTAATCTTAGAAAACGGTTTCAAATTGCCTAGGGATGAAAGAAATAGGCAAATTGAGAAGTCAAGGTGGACCCAAGACCAAATCAAGGAATTTGAGACAAATCTCAAGGTAATCAAATTACTTAGTGATTTGATTCCTAACAATATTTGGTCTAGGTTTAGTAATTTTAGGGATGCAAAGGAATTATAGGATAAAGTAATGAAAATCCAAGAAAATTCCCAATCGGCACAAGTAGAGGAGAATGCCGAGGAAGAAGCACCCACCACATTTGAAGATGTTGATGATTTGGTGGAGACCTCCATCTCTAGCATTGAGGGGGAGGAAAGGATTTCTATTCCGGAGCAAGATCAAAGTGAAGCTTCTACCTCCGGAAGAAGTAAAGAGGCCTCCACCACCTCCCTAGGTAACTCAAGTATTATAATTTTAAATAAAGATCATATAATTTGTTTTGAGTGTAGGGAGAAAGGGCATTACAAGAGAAAATGCCCAAAATTGGCTAAGAAGAAAACACCGGCACCAAAAGTTAACCTAAAGTCAAAGGATGCCGGAGTCCCCACAACTAGAAGCAAAGAGCACATTGTGTGCTTTAAATACAATCAAAAGGGGCACTATCGAAGCCAATGCCCTAGGGAGAGGAAGAAAGGGCAAGAGGGTGTATCTCATGTAGGGGGAGCTTCCAAAGCTAACCCTAAGGTAAATTTAAATAATGCACCTTCTATTTCTAAAGTTAAAAAGCATGCTAAAAATTATTTTAGTTCTCTTGCAATTATAAATGAAAATCATGCTAGTAGAAATAATAAGGTTTATTGTTTAGGTGCTAAGCATGTTCATGTAACTAAGGACAAACCTAGGATTCATAATTCTAGAAATATTTTACCAAAGGAGTCCATTAGGAGAATAGAAGAAAATTTAGGTATTAATCCCAAAAAGTCTAGGCACATGCCTAAGAACAAGAGGCCTTCCCAAAAACCTAATGAAAATTCAAAATTGAGGAAATTGGAGTAAGAAAACCAAGTCTTGAGGTCAAGACTTGAGAGAATGGAGAAAACCCTTAGAATCATAGAAAATTCAATTCTAGGGTCAAATGCCAAAAGTCAAAACCTAGAAAGCAAGAACGGTCTAAGGGCAAGGAAGGTTTGGGTCACAAACCTAAGCCCAAGAAGACTTATCATAATGTTCCATTTGATTATGGAACAATTTTTAGGTCTAAAAAATCCAAGGCTAATAGGGAAGTTATCCCTAAGTCTAGCCATGGTGTTTGCTTAGTGGCTAAGGACTTAAGAAAATCTAAGAAAGCCACTAAGAAGGTCATTGGGAGAGTTACCTCTAGAGTTGACCTAGAAAAGACCCAAAAGACTATGGCTTTAAAGCCTAAAAGGGTCATTAGGAAGGTATCTAGGGAAGTTATCCCTAGTGAATACCTTGTTAACCCAAGGAGCTCCAATAGGTATTGGGTTCCTAGGAGCGTGATCGATTCACGCTAGTTGGGTTAGGGTGTGTCAACCCTAAGTGGATGGGTAGTTAACCTAGCCATGGTGAGTTTACACATTAGGATGTGCCAATATGCCTTGAGAAGTTGAAAAATAATTAAATTGGCACAATTAGATCTAAGAGGTATTGGTGTGCCATTTCGGGTTTATGGCACACTAGGGGGAAAAATGGCTTTAAGGAAAAAATGGACTTAACCCTAGAAATGACAATTTGGATTCAACACTTAGGTATTCTATACCTTAGCATATTTTACTTGCCATGATTTATTTGCCTTGCCATGCCATGACATCATTTTCATTTTTATCTATAAAAATGTCATGATCATGTTTAGAATTATTTTTAGATGTCATGTATGCTTAGATTTCTTTCACATGCCATGACATCATGATTTTGGCATATGCTTTTATCTATATCATAATTATGCCATAATCATCATCATGCATAAAATAAAATGGAATTAAGGACCATGACATAATTTGATGGGAATCAAAGAATATTGCCTAGAAATATGCATGAGACCATTAAAAAGGAAAAACAAAAACCCACATCTCACTAGATTAATTGACTTGTATGTGTTTTACACATCTAGATACAAGTGAGATGTTTAGGGAAAATGAATTAAAGGTTTCAAAAACATTTTGAAAACATTTTGAAAAATCTTGGTGAAGCCTATCTTTTGATAGCTATCACTATTGAATGAGATGATATAAAGAGGGCTCATTTTTGAAGCTTTTCTAAACTTTTGGACTTTGTATCAATCTATTAATTTAGTGGGTAAAATAATTTTCAAATATTTTTCACCCATAGTGTTTATGATAAGTAATATACATACCAAATTTCAAGAATTTTAAACTTATGTATATTTACTCAGAATCCATTTACGAAATGTCAAATCAGAATGATTATCGATCAGTGCCAGGAGGCGATCGATTGATGGGGGTGGCAACCGACTGATTTCTGAATTCAGTCGATTGCCCAAGCTGATTTCGGGTAAACCTTGTTGGTTAGGCCTATGTTCAGCTAGGTTAAGGTCCCCTAACCACTCCTAACCCTAGGAAATGCTTGGGAGAGCATTAGAAAGGGTGAAAATTTATTGGAAATGGATTAGGAGAAGTGTTAAGGGTGAGTATCAATTTTAAGGTGGAAGAGAGTTTATTGTTGAACTTTGCCTTAATTTTGATTGGTTAAATGTTCCTATTGGCTTAGGGACTCTCTAAGGACATTGTTGGTGCAATGGTCAAGGGGGAGCTAGCCTCTAGGGGGAGGTATCCATCATGGGAAGATGGATGTGTATTTCCTCATAGGAGGAAAATTGGGTTGCCTCTCTTAAGTGATATGGGATCACTAGAAAGATTGAGGGCATGCCAAGGGGAAGATTGTAAGATCTCATTGAGATATGAGACATTGAAACCTTTGAGGACCTTTTTGATGCGATGTCAAAAAGGGGGAGAAGTTACCAAGTTACCAATTAGGGTTCGTTGGAATTCTCATTGGGATATGAGAATTGCCAATATGGGAGAATTGGTAGACTTGAGATGGTAGTTTTGTCAATCATCAAAAAGAGGGAGATTGTTGGTGCAATCGTCCCAGGTTGACTCGAGTTTGACTCGAGCAGTACTTTGATAGTATTTTGATGATAGACAAAACTCATGACATGAGATTGTCATGGGAAAGTCCAACATGGAGTTGGCATGAAATATCCAAGCATGGAGCTTGGTGTGGGAAAAGTCCAAAGCATTGCGAAGCCGTGCGCTTGGTGCTTGGTGAGAAATACATTGCGAAGCCATGTGCTTGGTGCATGTGGGAAAGTCTTGAGGACTTGGTAAGTTCACTAGGCTCGGGGTCCTTGAGTCGGTGAAGGATGACATTGTGAAGCCGTGCACTTGGTGCATCCGAGGGATCGTCGGACGGGGAGTGAATGGAGTGAGGCCCAAGGGAAGCATACTTCGAGGGCAAGAGACGAGAAGGATGGCGTTGCGAAGCTGTGCACTTGGCGCATCCGAGGGACGTAGGCCGAGGGAAGAGAGCTTCAGTGGGGAACTCCATGAGGGATAAGGTGGACTTGGTCAAGTGGCTAAGACTGAGTGTCGGAGGCTCAAACTTGGTGTTTGAGGGTTTACCTGACGGTCGGATGCTCAAACATCTTGGTGTTTGAGGTTTTGCTCGACAACAGTCGACTGGCATAGGTGCCGGTTCAACTGATCCAAGTCGACTAGGGTTCGACTGGTGTTATACTGTAGTTTTGTGTTTGGCAGTCGACTGATGTCAATAACAGTCGACTGCCGAGGGATGGTAGTCGACTGATGGGAATGTCACGAGCACAGAATGCTCCGTAGTTGACTGGGCAGTCGACTGCCATGGACTGGCAGTTGACTGATAGGTGATCCGTTGAAACTTATCCAACGTGGATCTAGCTGTTGTGAGACAACGGCTACAGGGGCAGTCGACTGGGCCTTTTGGCAGTCGACTGCTGGGCGCGAAATCAACTTGATGCAGGTTATAAAAGGAGCTCAAAAGGGAGGATTTCGCTAAGACTTTAAGGGAGCTATTGGAGGGGAATTGCTACTGCATTCCAGTCCTTCAAGAGCCATCCAAAGCATGCAACAAGAAAGGGTTCAAAGCTAAGAGTTGTAAAGCATTCTTTACTTGTATTTCTGGTAGTATTATTGTTGTAATAGCTTGTGAGAGGTTTCTCCACCTCCGACGTGTAGTCGAGAAGAAGTTTAGTTAGTGCCGTGCGCATAACTAGAGATCTGTGAGCTCGCCCGTGTAGTAGGAACCATTTGGTTCCGAACCACGTATATCGTGTGTGTTTGCGTATGCTTGTATTATTGTTAGTATTATTATTGTTTCTATTGTTTCTGCTGCGCTAACGACAATCGTAGGAAAGCAATGCAATGAGAACAAATGAATTCCACCATCGAACGATTGAGGGTTATTCACCCCCCTCTAGCCGGCCAACACAACCACATCGACCCCCTACACTGATCACTAGCCTGAGCTTCTCGGACTCTCATCCGGATAGATGACTGACAAACCATGGTAACAAGAACGCCTTGCTCTGTCGGTCCCTGCTCCTCAAGGCCCAACTCAGAGAAACCTTGAATCAAATCCGTGACTAAAACTCGGTAGCAAGCTAAAGTCCCTCGGGACTTCCGACTAAGTGCATCGGAAACCACATTGGCTTTCCCTGGGTGGTAGCTAATGGTACAATCATAATCCTTCAGGAACTCCATCCATCTCCTTTGTCGGAGATTGAGTTCCTTCTGCGTAAATAGATATTTGAGACTCTTATGATCAGTGAGAATCTCAAATGTAATACCATACAGATGATGCCTCCAAATCTTCAAGGCAAAGATAATAGCAGCTAACTCTAGATCATGTACTGAGTAGTTTTTCTCATGCTCCTTCAACTGGCGAGAAGCATAAGAGACCACCCTGCCATGCTGCATCAGTACTGCACCTAAACCTTGGAGAGATGCATCGGTATAAAGGACGAAACCGTCGTCCCCTGATGGCAATACCAGAATCGGTGCTGACACTAGTCTCTTCTTCAACTCCTGGAAGCTAGTCTCACACGCCTCTGACCACGTTAACTTCATGCCCTTCCTGGTAAGACGTGTCAACGACATAGCAATGCTCGAGAAACCCTTAACGAACTGTATGTATTAACCGGCCAAGCCTAAGAAACTGCGAACCTCCTGAACTGATTTCGGCTGCTCCCAACTGGTGACAGGCTCGATCTTTTGGGGGTCAACTGAAATGCCTCTACTAGAAATCACGTGTCCCAGAAAACCGACTGAGGGTAACCAGAATGCGCACTTACTGAACTTCGCATATAGTCGCTTCTGTCAGAGCCTATCCAAAACAAGGCGAAGATGCTGCGCGTGTTCCTCTTCGGAATGAGAATAGACTAGAATGTCATCATTAAAGACAATGACGAACTGATCTAGAAATCCATAAATTCACGGTTCATCAAATCCATGAATACTGCTGGAGCATTGGTAAGCCCAAATGGCATTACCAAAAACTCATAGTGTCCATATTTGGTATGGAACGCTGTCTTCTGAACGTCTGAGTCTCTAACCCTTAGTTGATGATATCCGAACTGCAGATCAATCTTAGAATACACTGATGTACCTCTGAGCTGATCAAACAAGTCCTCAATATGCGGTAGGGGATATTTATTCTTGATGGTGATGGCGTTCAACTGCTTGTAGTCGATGCACAATCTCATCGATCCGTCTTTCTTCTTTACGAAGAGAACCGGAGAACCCCAGGGAGATACGCTAGGGCAAATAAAACATCTTTCCAAAAGCTCTTGGAGCTGGACCTTTAACTTGTCCAACTCTCTCGCGACCATACGATAAGGAGCTTTCGATGCCGGCGATGTCCCCGGAACTAACTCAATAGTGAACTCCACTTGCCTTCTGGGAGGCAGGCCCGGTAACTCCTCTGGAAAAACATCCGGATATTCTCGGACAATAGGAATGTCCGAGGGTTGAGAGTCACCACTGTCCTCTACATTGATCAATGATAATATAAAACCCTGGCAACCGTGCAATATAAGCTTCTAAGCCTGAATCGCAGAAATGATCGATATGTCGTCGTCCCGTATACCAGTGAAATCCCACAAGGGTTGGTTCGGAGGTCGGAATGTGACCACCCTCGTCTGGAAATCAACTGTGGCATGATATGCTGACAACCAATCCATGCCAAGGATAATGTCGAACTCAACCATTTCCAGTACCAATAAATCTACAGTAAGTATAATGTTACCGAAATCTAATGGACAACCTCGGACCTCATGGGTAACATCCAACGTATCACCGGACGGTAGAGAGACGATTAATCGCTGTGATCTAATAGTAGGTAGTCTACCAATCTCTCTCATAAATGCACGAAAAATAAATGAATGCGAACTGCCAGTATCAATTAGCATAATAGCTGAAAATACATAAAGTGAAATTGTACCGCGGAAAACAGATTCGTTGGCTCGCTGCGCATCCTCTCGAGTAACCGCATGAATCCACCCAGTCTCTGGTGGAGGTGGTAGCACTGCCAGAGGTGGTGGTCCGGGCCTCGACCGATATGAAGGCTAATACTTAAGGCGGCCGATACGAAGGTTGCGATCGGTACTATATCGCAGAGCTACTACCGGCATCAACCAAAGTGGGTTGTAGCCGACATCGAATCGCTGGCCGAGGCCGCGATCGGGTACTGCATTTAGTGGTCCGGGATGCATCCGAGCATCGAGGTCTCAAACAAAACCCTATGACATCATACGGGCACTAGAGTACTCCTGTCCCTACAAGCCATATGCTACTATTGTAGGGGGAGCTGTTCTTCACGGGCGCTAGGAAGGCTTACCGCTTTCTCTCTCCGAGTCCTGCATGCATTTAAACTATCCTCCCCGGATAGAAACCCCGAAGTTACATGCCGAGCCTTCAAACAACCCGGCCAGTGTCCAGCAGCATAATAATAGCAAACCGACCGTGGCCCCAAGGTGCAGCCGAGATGGTATGCCTTCTCACCCACAACGCAGTACAAGAGGTGTCACTAGTGGCGGCTTCCTGGCTCTGAGAAGACCGAGGGTCCACCAAGATCGCCCCGATTTCCGAGGCCGCCTAGATGCCCTAGAGTTACTCGACCCGATCGATCAGGGCCACTATACTACCGCCTAGTAGGTTTGTGGGTCTGGTCTATCTGTGGTTCATTTTGTCTGTTTCTTCTTCCTGTCAGAATTAGCTCTCTGTTGAGCCGACTCAATCAACAAAGCTTTATCCAATGCCTCTCGGTAGGAAGAACTACCAAAGTCTGCCATCTTAACCTGAAGATGCCCATCTAGTCCCTGAACAAATTGAATCATGCGCGACCTATCCTCAACGACTAACTCTGGACAAAATCTGGCTAACCAATTAAATTCTGCATTGTACTCCATCACTGTACGATTATTCTGTCGAAGACTCAGAAAATCCTGACGGTGCATCATCTGAAATGACTGTGGGAAGTACTGACTCTCAAAGGCCTCTCTGAATCTCACCCGTGTCTGCCGCCGATGATCGAAAGGCCACAGATCCCACTGCACCTCGGCCTCGCCTCGTAAATGGAAGGCCGCTAACTCTTCCTTCTCCCACTCGGAGCAAACTATGTAGAGGAAGGTATGCTCCATAGTCTCGATCCAAGACTGAGCCACGCTCAGATCAGTCTCTCCGCAGAATAGGGTGAATCGGCTTTTCATCGACTTGGATAAAATGGGAATCCGAGCTCGTGTCGCAGTCACATCAGTAGGATGAGTAAGGGCATGTCGCAGGAGCTGGCGGAACTACTGTAGATGGTGTCGCTGCATAAGCAGGGGCAGATACTGAGTAAGGGCCGACCAACACCACTGGTGGGCCTATCGGGTATGCAGTAGTAGGCCCTACCAACGAGGGTGTCTGGTGTGTAGCAGTAGGTACTAACGGTGGTACCTCCGGGTATGCAGTAGCAGGTGCTACTAGTGAGGGTGTCTGGTGTGTAGCAGCAGGGTCTACCGATGGTACATCGGATACCCCAGAAGTGGGTATCTCTGGAGGAGGAACCGTCGGGAACTGAGGACCCACGACCCCCACAACACCATGTGGAATCTGACTCTGATCAACATGCTCACCCTCAGTAGATCTTTCTGACAACTCCGTCGCCAAAGATCTCAATGTCCTCTTGTGTGGCCGCCCCGCACCACGTCTCGGCGCAGGAGCACGACCACCTCGTCTCATATCTGTTAAATTATTACCCAGATGTTACTACATGTAAAAATATATAAAATTAATCATCTTACCTATTTACCACTAGGAGAGGTCCCGTTGCCGCCAAATCCCCAAATTGACCTCGTCAATAATACCTCAAATTTCCAAAACATAAAAATCGTCGGAAATCCGTACAAATTCGAAAATCCCAAGATTGACTCACAAAAACCTGTCAAACGTGGCGAACTCCGAAAAATCCAAAAACCCCTAGGAACTCGAAAACCTAGGCGCTATGATACCAAATAAATTGTCACGCCTCGGGGGAGTCCCCGCCAGACAAAAATCCGGCAACATCTCCCCTGTACGGGTGATAATACGAAACTTGCATACAAGACCCACACGACCTACTATACATCGGTCAACACGACCGGAACAAAAACCACACATGCAGGTCATAAATAGGCCTCAGGACAACAATCAAAGTAAATAACAAAAAGTCTACAATATCTAGACTTACCTCTTCTGCCATCTGAGCAGGAAAACACAACCAAAACGAATCGAATAAAAGTCCATAAAGACATATCAAATATGACAAAAGCATCCACGAGTACATAATCAAAACACAAGTCCTAAACATATCTTCTAGTCAAAAACCGAAACCATAAGACCAACAAAAACAAATCCATTTCGACGAGGGGGATTGGCAGCTGGACTCTCCTGGCAATTTCATCCTGAAAAAAAATATAAAGCAACGGGGTAAGTTCAACGAACTCAGCGGATAATAAGTCGATATGCATAGTAAGATATAACAAACAATAATAATCATGCCAGTATAGTCTCCTAATCAATAATAGGAAATGCAAGAAAGAAATGCGTAAAGACTATACTTACTTGAATCTCCTATCCTGACATAGGAGTATGAGCCATACCAGCAGAAATAAGGTCATTAGACCAAATACAAAAAAAAATGTATCATGTATGCATGTCAATCATATGCAACATCCAAGGCAGCAACCAAATGCATCAAACACAATACAAATGCCATCCATGCAATATGCATGCGATGCAAATGACATGGTCACCCCTGACGCCAGTCAACCGCCTCACACGCGATGGTGAAGCCGAGTGGGTAGGGCTATGACAACTGTGCACTCTGCCATCACTGCTCCTGAGTGACCGAGTGGATAGGATGCTGTCGGAGTACACCTATTCTCCTACCCCAAATAGAGTGGGGGAGCAAAGCTCTCATCTCCCGGTGTCGTAGACCAGAGGAGAGATCCCTTCCCGCTACCACACTGCCTCACCACTACCCATGAACGGACCAACGGAGCCTGACAGAGCTACTGCACATACCCTCCTGATGTACCACTAACCCATGAGTGACTGTGTATGCAGAACATGTAACTGGCTGCGGGCTCAACTACAAAGGAACCCCGTCCACCCAACATGCAATCATGCAAGATGGTGCATGACACTAAAGCATGTAACACCAACCAAAATATGCCTCCGAATAATATGCACAAACAAATGGATACATATCAATGACCTAGGTAAAACAGGGAAGGTATATCGACTAAGATAGAAATACATGTATCCTGTATGTCACAGTGACATACAAGGCAGATAAAACACAAAAATTATTGCAAGCTATATCCAACTAAGCATATCAATATGACAATATCTAAAAGATACGTCAAAATACCCGCTTGCTAAAATGCTCAAAATAATGCAATCATCATGCCTGTGGACCTGTCTCGTAACCGAAACCTACATAAAACATAATATAATCAGATTATATTGCCAACCCTAATATCAAGTCCAAAACCTAATGTATTAAATTATCCCCTTAACCGATCACTCACTGCCGTCATATATCCACACAATAATAGGACCCATAACCATCCCTCCAATCACACTCATTCACAGCCTGCAAAAACACATCTGACCCCCAACCAAAACCCACGACTCAGCCATCCTCCGTCTAACCTACTCATCTGATCAAATTGCCACTGCTCCAATCCACCCCACTGCAACCCATATGGACTCAACAACGCACCCACGTTCATTCAACGATTACAATCCATACCAAAACACTGACAGAAGAAAAAGAGAGGGAAACGAGAGATATACTGAAAAATGCAGTTTCTCCCCGACTGCCCTGTTCATCGACTGAAATCTACCGCTGCCCTAAATCCCAGCTTAGTGTACTTACTTCGGCAGAGGTAGTGGCTCCCGTTCAGAACACGGGGAAATTGCTGCCGACGCCGACTCCCAGCCACGCGCATACCCTCACTGCCGCCACAACCGAGGGACGACTGCCGGTCCAACCTTCCAGCCGCGCACACTCGCTGTGGCCGCTGCTTTCCGTGAGGAAGAAGAATGAGAGGGAGTTGTCGACACAAGTTTCAGCCACACATATGTGCCGCCGGCTCGTCCATGGGGCGTCGAGGGGTTCAGTCGCCGCCGTCTGCCGCGAGGAGAAAAAGGCGAGAGGGAGTTAGAGGAAAAGGTCAGCGGCTGAGGTCGTGAGAAAGAAAAGGGAAGATCGCGGAAAGGGAGTCGGGAGCGACGCATGAGAAACCGAGAGGAAAGAGAAGAGAAGAGGAGTCATGATCGCGAAGGAAACCGTCGCGAGGAAGAAATCGGCGCGGCGGGCAAAACTGGGACCGGTCCAAAATAACCCGAATTATCCCTTTATATAAGAGTTAACCTAGGTTAGGTTTCTATTAATCCCCCAGTAATTTAATTATCCCCATAAATATCTCGTACATGCCCCGTTTAAATCCAAAAAAAATTCCGAAAAAATTTCTAAAATTCTCTAAAAATCCCAAAATAATTTCTAGGAATATTTTTCTTAATTTTTGGCCATTTAATTTAGTATTTTAAATTTTTTGTATTTAACATTATCACTAGGAAGAGTGAAGGCATCCTAGGTGTTTTTGGACCAAGGGGGAGATTGTAAGATCTCATTGGGATATGAGACATTTACCTTCTTGGGGAGAACCTTTTTGATGTATGTCAAAAAGGGAGAGAAAGTAAAATTATCAATTTGGGATAATTGGTAAGGAGATTTGAGTTAGGGTTTAGGCCTAACTCAAAGGTGTTTGGTTTTTGTCAAACATCAAAAAGGGGGAGATTGTTGGTGTAATCGACCCAGGTCACGATTGACCAGACTCGAGTTTGACTCGAGTAGTGTTTTGATGTTTGACATTGATGTCTGATAATGTGTTGGGGAGATTGTTGGTGTAATCGACCCAGGTAATGATTGATGTTTGATGATGGTTTGACCATTGTCATGGGAGAAGTTCAAGTCATGGGTACTTGTCATAGAAAGTCCAAGCATGGATCTTGACAAGGGAAATTCCAAGCTTGAGTCTTGGCAAATGGAAAGTCCAACATGGGTTGGCAAGGAAAGACGAAGGGTGCAGTCTTGGCCACGTAAGTCCAAGTGTGTAGTCTTGGCGGTGAAAGTCCAAGTCATGAGTACTTGGCAATTGAGAAGTCCAAGGGGAATATTAGCGGCGTAAAGTCCATGGGTGGAGTCTTGGCAGTATAAGTCCAATGGTTGGCGGCGTAAAGTCTAAGCGGAGTCTTGGCAGCGTAAGCCCAATGTGCCTTGGCGGTGTAGACCACATTAGCATGACAATAGCTGATGGAAGCACTTGAAGACTAGCATATGGATGAACAAGTCATGGATGACTTGGAGGGATCCGATAGGCGTGAGGCTGACGGAGGTGGCTAGAAGGCTTAGGTCTAGGCTAAGGGTGGTCTAGCAAGTATGAGGGTATCATACTTGGGGTAAAACCTCATGTTTGCAGTGTATCAGTCGACTGAGACTATGATTAGTCGATTGATGTGAGTCGACTTATGTTCGATTGTAGGAAATGGCCTAGCGATCATTGCCAACATTGGGCGATCGATGTGATGCAGATGATCGATCAGAGATCATCGGCCGTCTCGAACCGCACGAGAAGGTTCCCAGTCGCTAGGGTTTGGCAGTCGAGTGATGGCTCGATCAGTCGACTGATGGGCATAATCAGTCGACTGATGGTCTATCTGTTGGAACTTATCCAACGTGGCTCATGCCGTTGTGAGACAACGGCTAAAGAGCAGTTAACTGATGGTCTTGATCAATCGATTGCTAGGCAAAATCTAGCCCGAATGCAGGTTATAAAAGCAGCTCATGGAGAGGGATTTGACTATGGTTCTTTGAGGAGTTTTGGGACGATTTGCTGCTGCAATTTAGGGTCTCAAAGTGCAACTCCAGCAACCAAACAAGCAAACATCAAAAAGCTCATTTATAAAGTTCTCTTTACATAGATTATTGTATTCATTTTGTATTTACTTGTATTTGCTTAGTATTACTGTTGTAATCACTGTAAGAGGTTTCTCCACCTCCGACTTATTGTCGAGAAGGAGTATTTGGATTAGTGGTGTGTGTTTGCATCGCTAGGGCTCTTACGAGCCCAACCCGTGGAGTAGGAACCTTGAGGTTCCGAACCACGTTATATCTTGTGCATTATGCTTGTGTTGTGTATTTTTTTTTGTTATTATATATATTCTGCTGCGTATACCACATTTTGTAGCAAGCACGAACAAATTCCATCAAAATCGCTATTCACCCCCCCTATAGCGGGTGCACAGGTCCTTACAAGAACAACATCGATGTCATCTCCGATTTCTTATGATTGGATGTGTTCATCTCGCAGTCTCACCATATCACCCTAAGAATAACAAATATATTATTAATATATTTACAAATAATTATGCAAATTTAAAAATAACTTTACTAAATTTTATCAATTATATCGTACGTATGCAGCCTTGGCTCTCTCCCCACTCCACCCTTTTGACGAGCTACAGTGTGTTGTATTGAAGACAGTAATCCGATCTTTTCTCTGAGACTGATCGGCCTGAAATATATTATAATGTGTTAATATTTAAAATATCAAACAATATACTGTAACTATAAAGTTTATACTTACACCGTAGTAACTGTATTGGATGAATGATTTAGAGCCACCTTGATGGGTAAATGGTAGTTGTGCTCGATTTTTTGCATTTGTTGCCGATCGTGTCAACAATATAAAAATTTATTAAGATAAAACGTAAAACATGAGTTATATAATAAATATTTTAATTTGTATAGATTTAGTTACTTGAAATTTCTATGATTCAAACAAATTGCACATATAGTTCTAATCTTCCTGTGTCTCACAATACTCGATCGACATATGATGTTGGCGCTTGGTAGGGGGAAGATGTAGTAAACTCTTATAATGAGTGTGCATCTTCTTTCTATTGTTCTATACCTTGCACTCATTAACCTGTCGGCCTCCTTTCTTATCGACGTTGCCTCCTTGGCAAAACTGATATCGAAGGCAACCTAAAAAAAAATACCAATATTGAAATTTATTAACAAATGATGGTTGATTATATAAATATCAAAATACTCATACTTACTGATAATCGGTCATAGATCATCTGTTTATTATCTGCGGGGATATGCTTCCAGCTCTTAGCTTGTAGTGGAGATAACTTCTTAATTGACAGACCTAACTTTGTCATAAAAGCAGCTGCATTTGTCCCGATAGGGTGACCATCGCTCTTACGGAAGGTAATGGGTAATCTATTGGAGTATTGGGAATACAATCAAAGTTCCACATTGGTAAGACATGGAAAAGATCATGTGCTTATAAGATAAAAATATATCTCCATTGGTATGAGACCTTTTGGGTAAAGCCTAAAAACAAAACCAAGAGGGATTAGGCCCAAAGTGAACAATATCATGTCATTGTGGAGATATATGATTCTTATAGGCACTAACAATTGGTATCAGAGCCATGATACATGTCAAGCCGTGAACCTCGAATGAAGGAAGTTGAGCTCCCATGTCCAGATCAAGAGAACCAGACACCAGACAGGAAGTCCAGTTGGGCCAGAAGGGCTGGACAACTGGCAGGAAGTCTTGGTGGGTTGAGGATCGGACATCAAGAAGAGAATGTCCTTCGAGGATAGATAGGCTTGAGGGGGGTCAATGTGGTCCTTCGTTTGAGGGGGGGGGGGATTGTTGGAGTATTGGGAATACAATCAAAGTCCCACATTGGTAATACATGAAAATGATCATGTGCTTATAAGATGAAAATATATCTCCATTGGTATGAGACGTTTTGGGTAAAGCCCAAAAATAAAACCAAGAGGGATTAGGCCCAAAGTGAACAATATCATGTCATTGTGGAGATATATGATTCTTATAGGAACTAACATAATCTACCCTGTTCCTTAATTTGCCGTTGGAGCTGATCGGAGTGTGTGCCTCGTGTCTCTCTACGTGCCGGATGAACTGTAAATAAAAGAATGTTAACAATAAACAAGTTAAATATATAGAAAACAAAATATACATACTTAAAACCACATAACTAACCAGTAGGAGCAGGAGCACTGTCATCTCAGGCGTAGGCACAACTGAGGCTGGTCAATTCTCTTAGGCGGCATAACTGTGACATAAGCATTATATACAGATCGACGTATGATAAAAGATTATATTAAATACATGAAATATAAATGAAGAACAATATAAATACCGTGTAAATACATATAATCACTATCATCATCTGAAAAGGATAAATAATCATCTGCCTTACTGTCACTTTCACTATCTTCACCATCAACAATACGATTACTTTGAGCGCCCATATCCAGATCTACTTGTGCATTTGCCATATTTATTTGGTGATGCTCAACATCTAATCGACAAAGTTGAGTTATTGCTAAGTCTTCACTGACTACTGAAGTTGAATCATTGGATGAAATTTCTTGGTTTGGCTCCATTATCAAGATATTACCACCCTCAAAATCTTTAGATACTTCATCAACTTCAGTTACTTCATATATATCTCGGTGGTGAACCCTTTACACGACCTTCCAATGACCTCCACATTTGATATCATTCAAATAATACACTTGATTTGCTTGGTTAGCCAAAATGAATGGGTCATCATCATACCATGTTTTAGAAGTGTCAATACACAAGAGATTATACTCTTCCACCAACGATTTTTTTTGGATTACATTGTAACCATTCACACCAAAATAATTAAACTTTATACCTGAAAGAGTAAAATATTTGAACAATATCTTTCAACATACCAAAAAAATCCAAATTGTCTCCATCGTCAGAGGATGGTACACTGACCCCACTATTTTGAGTAGTTCTGCATGAATCACGGGACGTCATATGATATTGAATTTCATTTACTATGCAAGCATCATACAGTTGAACTTCAACATTAGGTCCCATTGCTAAATAATACAACTCATCTATGATCTCTGAATTTGTAAAATTATTTAGCGCTACAATTTTATCCCTAAATCACAGTGGGAAATCTTGCTCGTGATATTGCATCACTTGATCAACATGAACCTTTTGGGACACAAGTTGTAGATGTTCACTGTATAAAACTTAATCAATTTAAACTCTTTGAATGAAATAGAATTAAAGTAATGACTCAATGTAAACACTTACTTTCGATATCGGTCGTCTTCTTTACAATTGTTCAGAATGTGCCAATGTGCTTTCTTAAACAATGACAATGGCAATTTCAGACTTTGTTGGTTGTCAAAGACTCTTGTTTCCTGTGAGAAAACACTTAATTTGCATATTGATAGTTGGACATCTTTATTCCGTTTTGGCCTAGAAAAACTTGTCTCAATCTAACTCATATATAACGAACTGAAAGTCAAGACCTCATTTATAGTATACCCCTCTGCAATAGATCCTTCATGTCGTGCTTTATTATGAACATATTTTTTTAGCCTTCCCAAATATCGCTCAAAGGGATACATCCATCGTGATAAAACTGGCCCAGCCAACATAGCTTCACGAGGTAAATGAACTGTCAAATGGACCATAATGTCAAAAAATGCCGGAGGAAATATCCGTTCCATATTACACACTATCAGGACTATTTGCTTCTCCATTTTACATATGTCCACTGTGTGTAAAAATCTTGCAATGATCTTTTTGAAGAAATCACATAACTCAATCAGTGGACTATATATGTCTTTTGGGAAAAATTTACGTACAACAACTGGAAGTATTCTTTGCAACAATACATGACAATCATGTGATTTTAGTCCATATATCTTACCTTCATTTGCATTCACATGTCTAGATATATTAGCAGCATAACCATATGGAAACTTAACAGATTTAAAAAATTGACAAAATTCACGCCTTTCTTCCAATGTCAACGTGTAACTTGCATACGACTTCCTGAATTTGTCTCCTACCGACTGTAAATGCAACTCACTCCTTATCCCTATATCTTGCAAGTCTAATCTTGCTTTGAGAGTGTCCTTTGACTTTCCTTCTATATTTAATAATGTACCAATTAAAGCATCACAGACATTCTTTTCAATATGCATAACATCTAAATTGTGTCTCAACTTTAAACCTGACCAATATGGTTACTCAAAAAATATTGACTTCTTTATCCAATTTGTCTCATCCGAAGATCGCTGCCATTTTTATCGAATAAAGGATGCTTACTGAATGTCACTTGGGGTAACGTGTCTAACTATGCTAAAATCTCATATCCATTCATTACTTGTGGTGGTCCTTCTTTTTCAACATTTCCGTTGAAATCTTTATTTCTACGCCATGTGTGTTGCACATCCAAGAATTAACGGTGACATGTGTAGCATATTTTACTCCTTAATCCTTAAGATTTGATTTCATTCAAACATACTGGACATGCCTTATAACCCTTTGTGCTCCATTCAGAAACTGTTCCGTATGCTGGAAAGTCATGAATGATTCACATCACAGCAGCATGTAATTAAAATACTTGTTCAGTTGATGCATCATATGCTTCCACTCCGTCATCCCATAGCTCCTTCAGTTCGCTTATCAGAGGTCGTAGGTATACATCTATCTCTTTGCCAGGTGATTTAGGCCCAGGAATTAACAGAGACATAATCATATATGGTGGCTTTATCATTTTCCATGGTGGCAAATTATAATTCACAAGTATAACAGGTCACATACTATAAACATTTGACATGTTTCCAAATGGATTAAACCCATTAGTAGCCAATCCTAAGTGAATATTTCGTGAATCACTTGCAAATATTTTATGTGCATTGGCAAATTCTTTCCAAGCTTCACTATCAGCTGGGTGTCTTAATACACCATATGTGTCAACTCACTTTTCTTTATGCCATCTAATCTCTTTGGTCGTATGCTTCAAAATAAACAACCTCTTAAGTCTCGATTTCAGAGGAAAATATTGAAGAATTTTTTGAGGATTCTTTTTTTATTCATCCCTTCGTACTTGTATTTGGGCTCCTTGCACACTGGGCATGCATCCTTATTCTCATGCTCATCCCAAAATAATATACAATCATTCTTACAAACATGTATCTTCTCATATGTCAATACTGTTGGTGCAGGGGCACCAGATGATCGAACCTGTATTTTGATTATGGCAAAGATGCAAAGTTAAGATTATATTGTTATCTCATGAGCTTAATCGAGTGTGCAGAGAAATACTAAGCTAAGCCGAAGGTCAACGACACTCGGAGAGAACCATAGTGGTCGGCCAACACCGGAAGGACTTTAGAGGGAGCCAAAGGAATCAGGTGGAGACCGGAAGCATGACTTTAAAGGTAAATGTTGAGGTAAGCTCGAGTGAGTAAAGTGAAGTGAGGTCGTGTCCTTTGTACGGGGACCTCCTTAGGCGACGATCCTACCAAGACTTCCCATGGAAGGTCTATGTCAAGATCAGACGGCTAGTGGTCATCGAATTCACTTATATTTTGAGCTAACTCTTTATTGTAGTAAAAAATCCTGGCCATCAGTTCAACCAGTCCAGTTCAACCGGCCAGTTCAACTACTGTTTGAATTACAACTTCAAGATGAGTCAAAACTCATCCCTTTCTTCAAGGGTGAGGTGGCCATTGATGTAGGATCTTGATGTGCTCGAGGAGGGGACTTCTAGGGCTATAAAAGAAGGTCCATTCCTCACCATTTCATCAATCCTAAGCTTCCAAAAAGCCTCTGCAATGCTACGACTCTCCAACAACGAAGTTCTAGTTCTCCGACGTCTAGGTTTAATTATTTATATTTTTGTTTCGTCGGTATAATCTTCATTTTCAGTTTATATTTTTCATATCAATTGTCTCGGAGTTTTTATCGTTACGAGGAGAGGGGGAGTGTCCCTCTACCTCAAAGCTTTGTGATTTCTCTTGTACTCGATTAACTCCTACCTCTAATGAGGAGTTCTTTAGTGTTTTGCCCTCCGTGCGTGGTCAAGGACCACTAGGGCCTTGGAGTAGTAGCCGAAGGCTACAAACCAAGTAAAAATATCTTGTTTCTTTTATTGTTTCATTTATCTTTCCGCTGCACTTAATTGTTTTGAAACGAACTCGAAAAAAAAGGTTTATCGCTATTCACCCCTCCTCTAGCGATCCGCTTCGATCCAACAATTGGTATCAGAGCCGGGGGTGCTTAGATTTGGTGAAACCACCAATCTAGCCTTTTTTTACAGATTTGTTTTTCGTTCATTTAAATTTTCTCCCGCACTACTAATTCAAGACGAAGTCTTGGTACTCTTCTTTTGGTTTTGTTTTGCATGTATTCGTTTTTGGAGTAGCCAACAGTAAAACGGGCATAACTTTTCGTACAAGTTGACCCACGAAATGGGCTAGCTACCAAAACGAAGCTCTCTGAGAGATCTACACTTCTTACTAGGGTTTACCCTCATAACAAGCTTTCTTCTTCCCCAAAAACCGATGTTTAGTACCCTTTCGGGGACATCGAAGGTTGTAAGTGTTCATCTTTGATTTTAGTTGGTTATTTCTCGTATATTCCTTTTGTTTTTTTTTCATTTCCTACATTGCTAATCCACGGAAAAGTCTTGGAACCTTTTTCGTGTTTTCTTTTATTATTTTGTGTGCAAGGTTTTCCTTCCAAATGGGCCACATTGAGGGGTACAGTACCATCTGACCTCCGTTCTTTAACGGAGATGATTTCCGTTACTGGAAAGGTCGGATGGAGTATTTTCTAAAAACACAAGTCGAGTCTTGGATAATCATCCAAACCGGATTTGCTCTATCCACCAATGATCAAGGAGAACCCACGGACTTTCACAAGTGGACCACTACAACCAAGAGACAAATCGAAGCCGATGCAAAGGTGACTCAAATGTTGCAGTGTGGTTTGTCCAAGGAAGAGCTCAACCGCATCGGACCCTTCATCAGTGCAAAAGATCTGTGGACAAAACTCATAGAACTACACGAAGGGACTAATGACACGAAGGTAACTAAGCGTGACTTACTACTTAATAAATTGTATAATCTAAAAATGCAGGAATGTGAGACGGCAATGCAACTACACGCCCGCATCCAGGACATTGTCAACGGCCTACACACCATCGGACACAAGGTCGAAAACTGCGACCTTCTAAGGTACGTTCTTAATTCATTTCCTAGGACTACCTTGTGGGCATCCATGGTCGATGCCTACAAGGTCTCTAAGGACCTTTCGAAGCTTAGGTTAGACGAGTTATTTTCCGAGTTTGAACTTCACGAGTAGACTAACATGGTCCGGGCCGAGAAAGGTATTGCTCTATTTGCAGGACAAAGAAGAAAGCCATCTACCAGGCAAGAAGATGGACTCGAACACGAAGACGAATCAGAGTCCGAATCTGAAGAGGTGGAAGCAATTGTAAACGTAGTGCGGAAGATCATTCGGGGAGAACTAAAGAACCAAAAGAGGGCACAATTCAAATCGAATCAAAAGAAGGCTTTTCATGCAACATGGGACAACAAAGACGACGTCAGCATAGCGTGCATGGCAAGACCCGAAGAGTCCGAGTCAGAGTCCGAATCTGAATCCAACTACAACACCGACTCCAAACTCGAGGACTACTTCAAGAAACAACTCAAAGCCGGACCGAAAGGGAAAATTATGGTTAGCCACTCACTAATTCATACGCTTTACAATACAATTAAATTGCTAACTAGGAAATTAGCTAAATCCGAGTCTAGGGTCGAGTCCTTGGTTGAGGAGGTTGAAATCCTCAAACAAGAGGCATCCCTAAACTCTTCGACTAGTCGAGTTCAAGAGAAGGACTCAACTCGAGTTGAAAAACTCGAAGAAGAGAACTCTCTCTTGAAAGGACAAGTCCAAGAGCTCGAAGCTCGGCTGAACAAGTTCTCGATGGGGTCCAAGAATCTTAACTGACTTCTTGGAACTCAGAGAGCCATGTACGACAGAGCTGGACTCGGATATAGCTCAAAGACTACGAATAGATCTTACATGTCTATCATAAACCATAGTCATCATCGAGTCCAAGCGTGGGTCCTGAAAACTTTATTAAACTCACATATAAAGACCAATAGGTTTTGGATTCCCCAGGATCAAGTTCATTACTTGACTAGACCATATTGGTTCAATAATCCAGGGGGAGCTAATACCAAAATAGTATATCCGGTAACCTAAACCTCTTATTTATAGAATGGTTAGATAGAACTATAACTCGTCAATACTTTATAATATAGTACTAGGACGCGGCGAGATGATAGTACGCTAGGAAAACAGAGTCTTGTGTATTCGAGCTAGATAAGACGTATCTAGTTCGGTTCACTTGACCGAGTGGAACTAGCTGAAACTACCTCGCCGTATCCTAGACTTGTTGGACCAGGAAGTGGTCTTAGGTGAGTCAAGTTACTATTTTCTTGAAATTGGCTTTGTCTAAGAAAGTGGTCATTTTTCCGATCAAAGAAGGCCCCTGTGCCTCGCCATGACCTGGAAGCCAAGATCTTGAAAAGGTGACTTGATGGGCTTAGGATCAAATTCGAATCTAACGCAAGGTTGACCAGTTTTAAATCATTAAATTTAATCAAGATAAAATTGGAATCATCTCACACAACATATAAGGTGAACCAATTCTAAGACACTTAGAATGGGTGAGATGAATAAGGAATAATTTCAATTCACATAGTCCTTTCAAAAATGTTATCTATTTTTCAAACTATCGAGCTTAAACGTTTATCTATACTCTGATAAAACTCTAAATATACAACCTTCTAGGTCAATGTTTAGCGCCCCCTAACTCTTCTGTACCTTATATACTTGATTAAGGGGGAGAGCAAACTAACCCTAAGGGTTATATATTTTCAAAAGTTATTAGCGTATAAGTATTTTGAAACTCAAAGCTAATTTTATAAGTATTTTTGAAAATCAAATTAGTCTCAAGACTTATATTGTTGGTGTAGAGGGTTATACCTTGAACCAAAGTAAATCGAGACACATGCTTGGACCCATGTTAGATAATCTTTATGCATACTACCTTTTTTTTGTTAAAAACCCCTACTTTTTATATTATACAACCCCAAATCTTTTTTGATTTATGGCAAAAGGGGGAGAAGAGCACAAGTTAAGGGGGAGAACAAAAATTTAAAATTTTTAAGATTAACTTTTTGTTCTAAAACTCACCTAAGTTTAAGGGGGAATTGATTATAATGAGTGCGTCATTTACATTTACTCATTTTCCACATTACATTTTTCCTTAACTTTGCGTAAGTTTGCCATAGATCAAAAAGGGGGAGATTGTTGGTGTAGGGGCACCAGATGATCGAACCTGTATTTTGATTATGGCAAAGATGCAAAGTAAGATTATATTGTTATCTCATGAGCTTAATCGAGTGTGCAGAGAAATGATAAGTTAAGCTGAAGGTCAGCGACACTCGGAGAGAACCGTAGTGGTCGGCCAACACCGGGAGGACTTCGGAGGGAGTCGAAGGAATCAGGTGGAGACTAGAAGCATGGCTTCAAAGGTAAATATTGAGGTAAGCTCGAGTGAGTAAAGTGAAGTGAGGTCGTGTCCTTTGTACGGGGACATCCTTAGGCGACGATCCGATCAAGACTTCCCATGGAAGGTCTATGTCGAGATCGGACGGCAAGTTGTCGTCGAATTCACTTATATTTTGAGCTAACTCTTTGTTGTAGTCAAAAATTCTGGCCATCAGTTCAACCGGCCAGTTCAACCTGGCCAGTTCAACTACTGTTTGAATTACAACTTCGAGATGAGTCAAAACTCATCCCTTTCTTCAAGGGTGAGGTGGCCATTGATGTAGGATCTTGATGTGCTCGAGGAGGGGACTTCTAGGGCTATAAAAGAAGGTCCATTCCTCACCATTTCATCAATCCTAAGCTTCCAAAAAGCCTCTGCAACGCTACGACTCTCCGATATCGAAGTTCTAGTTCTTCGACGTCTAGGTTTAATTGTTTATATTTTTGTTTCGTCGGTATAATCTTCATTTTCAGTTTATATTTTTCATATTAATTGTCTTGGAGTTTTTATCGTTATGAGGAGAGGGGGAGTGTCCCTCTACCTCAAAGCTTTGTGATTTCTCTTATACTCGATTAACTCCTACCTCTAACGAGGAGTTCTTTAGTGTTTTGCCCTCCGTGCGTGGTCAAGGACCACTAGGCCTTGGAGTAGTAGCCGAAGGCTACGAACCAAGTAAAAATATCTTGTTTCTTTTATTGTTTCATTTATCTTTCCGCTGCACTTAATTGTTTTGAAACGAACTCGAAAAAAAAAGGTTTATCGCTATTCACCCCCCCTCTAGCGATCCGCTTTGATCCAACAAATACTAACTCTTTTAATAATTTTTTGGCTTCATAATAAGAGTTTGAAATCGCATTCGGTTTGGGAAATGCCTCTTGCAATAACTGAAGTAACATATCAAAAGATTTATTGCTCCAGCCATTTAACACCTTCATGCATTAGCTTTACTACAAAATTGAAAACCAAAAAAGTAGTACAATTGGGATAGAGTTCTTTTTGTGCTTCTTCCAACATTGAAATATAACTTCATCTACAATCATTTCCATTTGTGTTTACATTTATATCATCTGATTGAGGCTCGTTGTTGGTTATATTTTCTGCATTTTGTAAATCAGTAAACATGTCTTCAAAATCGTCTTCGAATTCATCTATGTCAACATCAAAATCATTCTCATATTGATTGACAATATTGATACTACCGGATGATGTAGAAGCTTCTCCATGAAAGTTTTAGATTTTATATAGTCTATCGAATACCCATCTATACAGATGTCCTCGCACATGATCTAATTCATACTGAAACAAATTGCCACACCGTCGACTTGCACAACAGATTTTCGATAAATTCAAACTGATCATGTAATTTTTTACAATATTTATAAACTAATTCAACCCATTGATATATTCAGGACTAATCCGATTGTGAATTGTTATCCAACTTTATCCATATTTTTAAACCCTAGTTAAACATATATAAAATAATTTTAATGTTAATTTTCAATAAAAGCAATTTAGCAACTCAAATTTAGTTGTCACATACAAAATAATCAAACAATTTATAACCTACAATTTGCATTGTAACCCTATGTTTATCATCGAACATTATAATCTAAAAATCAGAAAACCCTAACCTTATCTTCTAATAACAAAATAATCCTAAAATCATCTAATTGACAACAAATCAAAGAATGTATCATCTAGGTAATAAGTTATTGCTTGATTACCATGAATACGTCCAAATCTAAATGATAAAAAACCCTAAATTCATCGTCTAATCGCTAACAAAACCCTAACAACCGTATATATAATATACAATAACCTTAAACCCTAACAAAATCCTAAATTCATTGTCTGAGTATAATAAATCCCTAAATTTATCATCTAATCATAACAATCATAACAATAATATAAAAAAACCCTAAATTTATTGTAATACTTTGAAGAAAGAATTTGTATAAACCTAAGTCGGAGCTGAAGGATGAGTTTGAGATGGCCCGAGAAGAAGTCGGAGCTGGAGACCAGAGTTGGAGAAGAAGCCGCTGGAGCTGCTGCCGGAGCTAGAGAATCGCCGGAGCTTCTACCAGAGCCGGAGAAGTCGCATGCGCCGGAGAAGAGGTGTGGCACACACCGGAGAAGAGAAGACGGAGCACGGAGAAGTCGGAGCCGAAGGCGAAGCACGAAGATGAAGAAAGATTCGCGCAGAGGTTGTCGCTGGAGAATCGCCGGAGAGCAGGAGAATCGCCAGAAGAGGAAGTCACGCCGAGAAAATGGGGGAATCGACATGGGCGAGGGTTTTTCCATGGAAATTAGCGATGAATTAACTATATTCATCGCTAATATTTACTACTTTAGCGATGATTTTTATATTTTCGTCGCTAATATTTGATCATCAGTCGATTGGGGGGATTGACGACTCGACTGCTAGACATTTGGCTGACCACAGAATCGAGTAAACTCGACTGGCAGCTCGACTGAATCTTTCACGATGAAATTTAAATATTTCATCGCCAACAGTCAGTCGATTGGCGGGATTGACGACTCGACTGCTAGACATTTGACCGGCCACAGAATCGAGTAAACTTGACTGGCGGATCGACTAAATCTTTCGTGATGAAATTTAAATATTTCATCGCCAATAGTCAGTCGACTGGCGGGATTGGCGACTCGACTGCCAGACATTTGGTCGGCCACGGAATCGAGTTAAGTCGACTGCAGCTCGACTGAAGGTTTTGCGACGAAATGTCATTGGTCGTCGCTAAGTTATTTACGACGAATATTTATGTATTCCATCGCTAAGTATCAATTTACGACAAATATGTTTATATCATCGTAAATATATATTATGTTAGCGACGAAAAACTAAATTTTTAGTCGACTGGCGGGATTGACGACTCGACTGCTAGACATTTGGCCAGCCACAGAATCGAATAAACTCGACTGGCAGATCGACTGAATCTTTCGCAATGAAATTTAAATATTTCGTCGCCAATAGTCAGTCGACTAGCGAGATTGGCGACTTGACTGCCAGACATTTGGCCAGCCACGAAATCGAGTTAAGTCGACTGGCGGCTCGGTTGAAGTTTTTTGCGATGAAATGTCATTGGTCGTCGCTAAGTTATTTATGACGAATATTTATGTATTCCGTCGCTAAGTATCAATTTACGACGAATATGTTTATATCGTCGTAAATATATATTATGTTAGCGATGAAAAACTAAATTTTCGTCGCAAATATAAGATTATTTGCAACGATAAAGAAATTTATCGTAAATGTTTAGTTTTTCGACGAATTAATAAATCCTCGCTAATATTTCATTGCTATTTTATATTTTTCTTGTAGTGACTATAAGAAAAATGGTATTTAACGATGATTTTCTTTCGTCGCTAAAATAAAATATTCGCCGCTAAAGTCTATTCACGACGATAATATTTCGTAGCTAGTTTCATTGTAGCAAGCTTGTCGCTAAGAGACTTTAGCGACAAACGATTAATATTTCGTCGTTAAAATTAACGACGATGAAAAATAACATCGCTAAAATTGGAATATCAGAAAGGAGAGAATCATGAATATTGGCGACGAAAATAATATCTTTCGTCACTAATCATCAAACGACTGGTGGAAGCTATCAGCCTATTAATATGTAGTTTTATGAACATTGTTATATGGATCTGAACCCACTAAATTTTGTACAAATCCCATTTACCTTACAAGTGTCATTGTTATCCCATGTGTTTTAGAGACTAATTACTTTTATTCAAATCCTATCGCATATTGAAAAAAAGAACATGGAACCACCATATTAGTGGTTTCTTACCGCTGCCCCTACCGTATAAGAGGGTAAATCAAGACTTCAGTTGACAAGAGCAAATGAGAGGGATCGTCGATAGTACAAAATCATGACTCTCTGAGATTTGACTTCTGTTCAATAAAGACAAATTCCTTTTCACTTGCCAACTGAATTTGTTTTGGGGACTTCCTATCATATATATTAATGATCTTAGGCGAGATGGTTTTTATTATTCATCCTCTAAGCAAGCTAAACCATAATAACAATTAGTTAGTCACAACCACAAAAATGAAACATATTTTGGAGACAAGGCATAACTTTTGACAATTTATCATTAACAATGCATATTGGGATAGTAAGAAAATGCCTTGTGATCTTGCGAGGAGGATGAGTATGATGACGATGAGACTAAGATTGAGTAAAATGTTCTATATATGTAAAAAAAAAAATATGAAACTGTTATATTAGTGGTCTTCCATTGTTGCCCCTACGTGTGGAGGGGGGTAAATCAAGTCCCAGGTGGCTAGCGCAGAAATGCGGAGTCATTGGTAGCCTGGTCGTCACCTCCAGAAATCGATCCCTTGCCCTTTCAAACCTTAACACGGCTACATTAGCCAATTGAATTTGCCCTGAAACTATATATGTAGCTGGATGCAGAGGAGGATATAGATATGACCGTTGACGATTTGGAGGTTCAAATTCTATAAATTAATTACTATGTATTTTATGTAGATACAGAAAGCCTTGACTTTGGATGATTCGTCATTTAATCAAATACAAATATAATTTCATATTAGATAAGGACGTTGAAGTTGAGGATAGCTTAATAATAGAATCTAAAGTTGGTTAGTTAGCATGATACAATATTATTAATTTAAGAGAAAGTCATATATATTTGTTGGCCAAAACTTAATCACTCAGAGATTGTTAAACAATCATAATTTTAGAGATTATTAAATAATCTTAATTTTGAAGACTGTCGTCGAAGTGATTGGGAAAAATCTGAATTTAAAATTATATAAACATTAAATTAAGACTTATTTCTGTTGGTGCAGTGAGGCACCGAAATCGAACCTGTGTTTTGATTATAGCAAAGACACAAGGTTAAGTCTATTTTGTTATCTCATGAGTCTACTTGAGTGTGCAGAAATAGGTTAAGCTTGAGTTGGAGATCTGCGACACAGTAAGTGCAAGGTAAGACTCGTGTCCGACGAGCGTAAGTGAGGTCGGATCCTCCGTTTAGGAGTTGATCTTAGGCGACAATCCGACCCAAAACTTTCCATGAAAGTCTAAGTCGAGATCGGATGGTTGGAAACCATCTAAATCCATCACATTTAATATTTCTACATATTGCTTTGAGCTAACCCTTGTTTGAATTCGAAGTTACTCTAATTCGAATTAAAATTAGAATTCAAATTTATTCAAATTCGAATTAAAATTAGAACTCGAATTGAAATAAAATTAAATAACTAAAGTATCCTGAAAATGGGCAAAAGGAACTAAAAACAAGGTGACAACTTATCCCCCAAATCTTGGTGAGGTGGCCGGTCAAAAGCAAGGTGGAAACTTATCCCTCAATTGGTGGTGAGGTGGCCAGATCTCAAGTGGGCGGACAAGGCTTCAAATAGAGGGGGGGGGGGGTGCTTCACATCTTAGATACAACAATTATTACAAAACTCTCAAACGCCTCCACAACGCCGCTCTTCTACGACGACGCCACTACAACGGCGTCGCCAACACGGCTTCACCGTTAAAGTGTTGGTAATCGTTTTAGTCGATTAATTTAAGTTGTGTTTTTCGAGCTTTTATATCAAAAAGGAGAGAGGGGCTTGTCTCTCATCCTTGTGTTTTTGTCGAAAGTTTTGTAATCGCAACTCCTACCTCCAACGAGGAGTGTTTTAGTGATTGCCCTCCGTACGTGGTCTAGGACCATTAGGGCCTTGGATTAGCAGCCGGTTGGCTGTGAACCAAGTAAAACTCCTTGTGTCCATCTCTTTTTCGCTGCATTTATCTCTCACTTATCGTTTTTACAACAAAAGAAAAGAAAAACCGTTTTGCGCTATTCACCCCCCTCTAGCGCTCATTTCGATCCTACAATTGGTATCAGAGCTGGGGGCACTCAAATTTGGTGAAACCACCAATTTGAGTAATTTTTATTTCTTTTGTTTCCTTTGTTTCTGTCTACGTTAATTTTTATATATTTTTTAATTTTTCTAAATTTTTTTCAGACTTTTCTTTAATTTAATTTTATCGCTTTTAATCTTTCTATTGATCATCCTAACAAAAAAAAACTCTTAATTACGATTTTTTAATTCTATTACTGATTAAAATTAGTTTTTCCCAGAATTAAAAATTCTTTCATTTTTTTTTAAACACTTGAATTTTTCAAACCCTAAAATCTTTATATTTCGTTTTATAAAGTTTTCTCGTTAATCTTAGCATTGAATTAAATCTTATTTCCACTAAAATAGATTTTCAATTAATTTAAAAAATTTAATCAATTAAAAATCAATTAAAAACTTATTTTAATTTTTAAATCTTGTCTAGAATATAAGTTTGGTTTTTCAATATTTTTTACTTAATTTCAACATTAGATTTTTTTTTTACAAAATAGTTTTTAATTAATTTTCGAAATTAATTAATTAATTATTTTTTTTACAGAATTAAAATTAATTTTCTAATTAGTTAATCTATTGATTGATTTATTTATCTTTTCTTCTTCCCGCACTACTAATCTAAGACGCAAGTCTTGGGACCTTTGTTGTCTGTGTGTTTTTTCTTTTTTTTTTCTCTTCTTACCGTTTCGTGTTAATGACCCATCTCGAGGGTTTTAGCACCGTCCGACCACCGTTTTACAACGGTGACGATTTCTGTTACTGGAAAGGTCGGATGAAGTGCTTCCTAAAAACCCAAATAGAGTTGTGGATTGTGATCCAAACCGGGTTCACCCTTCCTACTAATGAAGAAGGTGAATCCTTGGATTACAATCAGTGGTCCATTACCACTAAACGACAAGTCGAGGCAGATGCAAAGGCGACTCAAATCCTGCAGTGCGGGCTATCCAAGGAGGAGCTGAACCGAGTCGGACCCTTCATCAGCGCAAGAGATCTCTGGACGAGGCTGATCGAGTTACACGAAGGATCGGATCAAGCTAAGGTTTGCAAACGCGATTTGTTGTTCAATAAATTGTATAGATTAAAAATGCAGGAACACGAGACGACAACACAATTGCACGCCCGCATCCAGGACATAGTCAACCAGCTGCATTCAATAGGACAGAAATTCGAAAACCGAGATCTAATCAGGTATGTTCTAAATTCTTTCCCTAGGACCACCTTGTGGGCATCCATGGCCGATGCCTACAAGGTATCTAAGGACCTAGCTAAAGTTAGAATAGACGAATTATTCTCAGATTTCGAATTACATGAGCAGTCCAACTCGGAACCCGAGAGGGGTATAGCCTTGTTTGTAGGTTCAAAGAAGAAGAAAATCACAAGCAAGCCACTACCAACTGAGGAGGAAGACGAGTCTGAAGAAGAAGTTGACCCGGAGTTGACTGTCGAACTAATGAACCTAGCTTGAAGGATAGCCAAGGGACGAAAGCGAACCACGACTCGACCCAACCAAGGTAAGCCTAAAAGTTCTAATATTAGGTGTTATGAGTGTAACAGGTTTGGACATATCAAGTCCGAGTGCCCCAAGCTCAACCACCAAGCACCTAAGCACAAGAAGGCCCTCAACGCAACATGGGAAGAAGCGTCATCCGAAGAAGACGAAGACCACGTCTTCATGGCGAAATCGATTGAGTCGTATTACACGAGACCGAACTCAACTTGAGTCGAACTCGAGGATGACTCGACCACGGTTACTACCTTCAAGTCAAGCCACGGATACGCATCCGGTTCAAAAGATACCCTTAAAGTGAGTCGAACTTTATTTAATACTTTACATAATACGGTTAGGTTTTTGTCTAGGAAATTAGTTAAGTCCGAGTCCAAGGTCGAGACCCTGGTTGAGGAGGTCAAACTCCTCAAACACAAGGTCTCCCTAACCTCTTCGACTAGTCAAGTTCGAGAAGAGGACCCAACTCGAGCTGAAAAGCTCGAAGTTGAGAACTCTCTCTTGAAAAGTCAAGTTGAAGATCTTAGGAACACGTTGGAAAGGTTCACTTCGGGATCCAAAGGACTTGACCTCCTACTTGGATCTCAAAGGGCCGTGTACAACAAGGCTGGACTAGGGTTTAACTCAAACATGACTAATAGGTCGTATATGTCGATTGTAAGTCGACATAGGAAACATGTCCAAGCATGGGTCCCTAAGAACTTTTTGATTTCAACTCTAGGATCCAACCCGTACTGGGTTCCCAAGGACCAAATCCACTGTGTGGATAGACCGAACCAATTCAACGGTCTAGGGGGAGCCAGTACAAAATATGTTTGTGCTTTAACTTAGAAATTACATGCTTTTTTTTTAAAACTTGTGAACTCACTTAGAACATGTACATAACCAACTAAAATCCTTCGAAAAGATTGAGCCTCGGGGAGCCTCTTTTCAAAAATAACCAGTTAGACTAGGAAATAGTCTTAGGTGAGTCAAGTCATCATTTTCTTGAAAATGGCTTTGTCTAAGGAAGTGGTCGATGATCCGATAAAAGAAGGCCCCTGTGCCTCGCCACGACCTGGAAGTCATGATCTTGAAAAGGTAAACTTGACAAGCCTAGGGTCAAATCCAAATCTAACATAAAATTACTTGAACCTAAATGCACTTAATCAAATCCTCAGCCAAATGTCTTATGACACAGGAAGAGGAATCATGGTTGTGGCACCGACGACTCGGTCACTCGCACCCAAGACTCGTCCACAAGATGAGTCAGAGTGGCTTAGTCAGAGGCTTACCCAACCTCAACAATTTGGTTAATAAAATCTGTAATGCTTGTCAACAAGGAAAACAACCTAGGACACAACACAAGTTAACTAACCAAGAACGAACCTCAAGTGTACTTGAGCTCCTGCATATGAATCTATTCGATTCACATGGAGCCAAGTCACTCAATAGAAGTCAATATTGCTTAGTCATAATTGACGACTACTCCAGGTTTACCTAGGTTAGGTTCATCAAACATAAAAATGATACCCTAGATCAATTAATCAATCTATTCAAATTAATCGAGAATCAAAAAAACCTTAAGGTTAAAAGACTTAGAAGCGATCATGGTGGTGAATTCGAAAATCAAAGGTTCACTGACTTCTGTAACCTAAATGGATACCACCATGAATTCTCTTGCCCTAGGACCCCTCAACAAAATGGCCTAGTGGAGCGGAAAAACCAAACTCTACAAGAAGCCACTAGGACCATGTTGAACGAATACGACCTACCTGATAGGTTTTGGGCAGAAGCCGTTAGCATGGCTTGCTATGTCCAGAATAGGATCCTTATGGTAAAGAGGCACCTTAAGATCTCGTACTAGATTTATCACAATAAAGTACCCAGCATCAAGTACTTTAGGGTATTTGGATATCTTAAACACTAAGAACCACCTAGGGAAATTCAAATCCAAAACCTCCACCGAAATCTTCTTAGGATACTCAACCACGAGTAGGGCCTATAGGGTATATAACCACGATACCCTTAAAGTCGAAGAGACTATTAATGTAGTATTCGATGAAGTACCCGAACCTACAAAACCCTTAATGACCCCAAGTGTTGAGCCCACTGATAACAAACTCGTCTCCGACCCTGAGATCGAGTCTAATCCACATCAACCAACTTCTCTTGTCGACCAAGTGACAAGTGATCCGAGTCAAACTAGTGTTCAACCAAGTCACCCCATTGATCAAGCATTAGGTGACACAAACCCAACCCAATCTAGGATTCAGACTAACCACCCTATCGATCAAGTGATAGGAGATCCTAATCTAGGAGTTCGAACTAGAGCATCCTATAGGAACCTTAGTCAAATTTCCTTAATTTCAAAGATAGAACCCAAATCAATTGAACAAGCTCTTCTTGATCCCGATTGGATTATTGCAATGCAAGAAGAGCTAGCTCAATTTACTAGGAATGAAGTGTGGGAATTAGTACCACCCCTAAAGACAAAATGATAATTGGAACAAGGTGGGTGTTTCGAAATAAGCTTGATGATAAAGGTGAAGTAGTTAGAAACAAGGCTAGGTTAGTCGCCAAAGGGTTTAGTCAAGTCGAAGGCTTAGATTACGACGAAACCTATGCCCCAGTAGCTAGACTCGAATCCATTCGAATGTTGCTAGCTTATGCCGCACATCGAGAATTTAAGCTGTTTCAAATGGATGTTAAGTCGGCATTCCTAAATGGATACATTAAAGAAGAAGTTTATGTTAGCCAACCCCCCGGATTCGAAAATCTAGATAAACCCGACCATGTTCTAAAACTTAAGAAAGCTCTTTATGGACTTAAACAAGCTCCTCGAGCTTGGTACGAGAGACTTTCAATCCATCTTAAGTCAAAAGGGTTTAACCAAGGCTTAGTTGACCCAACTCTCTTTGTAAAAACCTTAGGTAAAGAAATATTCATAGCTCAAATTTACGTAGACGATATAATTTTTGGAACCTCTAACTCAGCCTTACTAAACGAGTTCGTTTCACTCATGGAAAGTGAGTTCGAAATGAACTTGGTAGGCGAGTTAAGTTTCTTTTTAGGTCTACAAATTAAACAAACTAAGGATGGTATATACCTATATCAACAAAAATACACCAAGGAGTTAATTAAAAGATTTGGAATGCAAGACGCTAAGATAATAAACACCCCAATGGCGATTAATGTTAATATAGGAGAAGACCTAGAAAGTAAGTCCATTGACTTAAAGTACTATAGGAGCGCGATAGGAAGTCTCCTATACTTAACTGCGAGTTGACCCGACATCCTATTCGCAGTAAGTATGTGTGCCAGGTTTCAAACCTGTGTTAAGGAGTCTCACCTAACCCTAGTTAAGCGTATCCTTAGATATCTTAAGGGTACACTTAACGTTGGTATTTGGTACCCTAGATCTACGGAGTTCGAACTAATCGGCTACTCCGATTCGGATTATGCCGGTAGTAAACTCGATAGAAAGAGCACGAGTGGTTGTTGTCAACTACTCGGCTCGAGTCTAGTGAGTTGGTGCAGTAGGAAGCAACATTGTGTTGCCTTATCTACCACCGAAGCCGAATACGTTGCGATGGGTGAGTGTGTAACTCAGTTTCTTTGGATGAAGCACACTCTCCGAGACTTTAGGTTGGACTTCACCAAAACTAAAATTTTTGTAGACAACATAAGTTCGATAAATCTAACTAAGAACCCTATATGCCATTCAAGGACAAAGCATATAGAGGTAAAACACTATTTCATTCGAGAACATGTAGCCAACGACTCCATACAACTCAATATGTTGACTAAGTCTAACCTAGACTATTTAATAAACCACTACCCGAAGCCTAATTTATTATCTTGAGACTAAAATTGGGCTTGTGCTTAATAGAATAGGTTAGCAAAAGTTTTCAAATGCTATTTTCAAAAATTTTATTTTCCTTATTTTTTTTCTTTATGCAAATGGAACTAGTTTAGGACTTCCCCTAGATATCATGATCCTATAGATTTAAGGAGCCAACACATCTCACAACACATAGGGTTAATGTGTTTGTGTATTAAGCCACCTAGAACGACGTGAGATGTTAGGACCCTACTCCAGGTTCCAAGATGTAGATCAAGTGCGCCAATATGAACCTCGGAGTATAAATATGCAACTAATATTAACCAACTCTAATCAGGACTTGTTGATAATATCATTTCAATCAAGTCAAACTAGAGTTGAACATTTAGATGAATTATTTTCACATACTATTTTCAAAATCATCATGCTTGGACTTAGGGTTTTCTTAAACCCCCCCCCTACTTTTTTTCTTGATTTATGTCAAAAGGGGGAGAAAAGGCCAAAGTTAAGGTTCAATAAATTCAAATTTTTGAATTTGATAACTTAACTTAAAACTTTGATTCTGGCCTAAGTTAAGGGGGAGTAAGGTTTAGGTTTCAACTCTTCGGAATTGAAAACTTTAAAGGCCCAAGTTAAGAAATCAAAAGTTAAACCTTTTGAATAATTAACCTTTTGACTTAACTTTTGATTACTTAACTTGCACTTATTTTTGACTCTAAAGAGCCTATGTTAAGTAATGCCATTTACTTAACTCGTTATCTTTTGTGTTTGGAGAACTAAAAGTCTTTTTCAAGTACTCACCCTCGGGGGGAGGGTTCCTCTAAGGGGAGAACTTGAGAAATATTTTTACTACTCCTACTTTTGCTTCATGTCTTTACTGTTTCATGCACTTAATTTCCTTAACTTTGTGTGTTTTTGCCATAGATCAAAAAGGGGGAGATTGTTGGTGCAGTGAGGCACCGAAATCGAACCTGTGTTTTGATTATAGCAAAGACACAAGGTTAAGTCTATTTTGTTATCTCATGAGTCTACTAGAACAGTTAAGCTTGAGTTGGAGATCTACGACACAGTAAGTGCAAGGTAAGACTCGTGTCCGACGAGCGTAAGTGAGGTCGGATCCTCCGTTTAGGAGTTGATCTTAGGCGACAATCCGACCCAAAACTTTCCATGAAAGTCTAAGTCGAGATCGGATGGTTGGAAACCATCTAAATCCATCACATTTAATATTTCTACATATTGCTTTGAGCTAACCCTTGTTTGAATTGGTTACTCTAATTCAATTAAAATTAGAAGAATTTATTCGAATTCGAATTAAAATTAGAACTCGAATTGAAATAAAATTAAATAACTAAAGTATCCTGAAAATGGGCAAAAGGAACTAAAAGCAAGGTGACAACTTATCCCCCAAATCTTGGTGAGGTGGCCGGTCAAAAGCAAGGTGGAAACTTATCCCTTAATTGGTGGTGAGTTGGCCGGATCTCAAGTGGGCGGACAAGGCTTCAAATAGAGGGGGGTGCTTCACATCTTAGATACAACAATTATTACAAAGCTCTCAAACGCCTCCACAACGCCGCTCTTCTACGACGATGCCACTACAACGAAGTGCTGCCAACACGAAGCTTCACCGTTAAAGTGTTGGTAATCATTTTAGTCGATTAATTTAAGTTGTGTTTTTCGAGATTTTATATCAAAAAGGAGAGAGGGGCTTGTCTCTCATCCTTGTGTTTTTGTCGAAAGTTTTGTAATCGTAACTCCTACCTCCAATGAGGAGGAGTGTTTTAGTGATTTCCCTCCGTACGTGGTCTAGGACCATTAGGGCCTTGGATTAGCAGCCGGTTGGCTGTGAACCAAGTAAAACTCCTTGTGTCCATCTCTTTTTTGCTGCGTTTATCTCTCACTTATCGTTTTTACAACAAAAGAAAAGAAAAACCATTTTGCGCTATGCCCCCCCCCTCTAGCGCTCATTTCGATCCTACAATTTCTGTCGAGATGTTCTTGATGTATAACCAGAAAGATTGGAGGACATCGATGTTGGAAGGTCGAATCACTAAAAAAAATTCCATTTTAGAAATCGATTTAGATCGGTCTCTAAAGGTATTAGAGACCATTTTAGAAACTGAAATTTTCGATCACTAAATCTTCAATCGCTAATTTTAAAGATCGATTAGAAATTTCTTTTACCGAATTTTAAATCCGTCTCTAAATTTAGAAACTAATTTAAAATTCGGTATCTAAAATTAAATTCAATCTCTAAAATTAGAGACTGATTGAAAAAATCAGTCTCTAAATATATATTAGGAGTATTAAGAATACAATCAAAATTCTACATTGGAAAGACATAGAAAAGATTATGTGTCATGCCCCGAGAGGGGGTACTTGTCCGATGAAAATCAGACAGTACCTCCCCTGTACTGTGGATAATTGAAAAATGTATATAAAGCCTACACGACCCACTATACATCGGCCAACATGGCCAGAACATAAAATACCACAATATATATAATATATGGGACTCAGGCCAACAACCAAAGTAAATAAGAAGCCTAAAACCTCTAGACTTACCTCTTCTACCATATGAGCAGGAATACACAACCACACACATAACCAAAATAAATCGAACAAAAAGTCCATAAGGACATAATCAAGTACCACCAAAAGAACCACGAGTATAAAATACTACAAGTTTAAAATATAGAGTACTAGTGATAAAAAATACGAAGAATTGAAATCAAAATAACAGAGTCATCAGATCAGGGGACTGACAACTGGATCCTCTGGAAGGCTCATCTTGAAATAAAATAGATATCAACAGAGTGAGTAAAACTCAGCGGATATCTAATAGTCATGCATAGTAAACTATAAATAGCAATAATAATCATGCTGGTAGAGTTTCTCGATAAAAATATATACCTGAAATGTACATACCAGAATCACCTAAGTTGACATAAGATACAACCATACAAGCAGATGTAGGATCACCAAAACAAACTATATAATATCTCCTGTATGTGCATGACAATCATATGAAACAACCAAAAGTGCAACAAGCAATGCATATCGTAAAAGCGTATGCACATGATGCAATGACATATGTCACCCCTGACGCCAGTCAAGCCACCGACATGTCATGTGTGTCGGCCGAGTGGGTAGGGCTGTGACACCGGTGCACTCTGTCGTCACTACACCTATGTGACCGAGTGAACAAGATGCTGGTAGAGTATCACCAACCTACCCCATGTATATATATGAGGGACATCACCTCATCTCATCTCCTCGTCTCACAAAGGAGGGATCCCTGTCTGCTACCACGCCGCAATACCAATATCCTGAGCGACCACCGTGAAGCCCTGACAGAGCAACTACACACACCCTCTTGAAATACCAATAACTCACGAGTGGTTATGTGTGTAGATAATATAACTGACGATGGGCTCAACTACCAAGTAGTATCACCTCCTACCGAGGAGCTGATGATTGCCAGTCATACAATAATGCAAGATGGTGCATGTCACTAATGCATGATACACCTGTCAATCCATGACTACCTATGGTATGTATCAATAGGAGCTCATATCAAATAACCTAAGTACATAAGTCTATGTACACATGCAAGGTATATCAATTATTCATTCAATGTCCAGTATGTAAGGTATGTCACTACTCTTAGTGCCAAATAAACAAATGACAAGTATCAAAATGATAGAGCACCAATATAATAAGCATATGAAAAGGCTACAACACGTACTAGGTAGTGACGTACCAGGGCAGTTAAAAGCATAGAAAACTATTACTAGCTATAGTAAATGATGCATGACAATATGACAATATCTAAAAGAAGATAAGTCAAAGATACCAGCCTGCTATGAAGAATACCAACTATCTTTACGCCCGTGGACCTGTCTCGTGATCGAAATCTCCATATAACATAATTACCATTAAGTTCTAGCACACATGACAACGATTAAATCAGATCCTACATCGCTCTTGTAACCATCTCAATTTACCAACTACAAATTTAAAATCCCAATTAACAACCCTTTACAACCATTCACAACGATCTACAACTCATGAACAACCAACACATTCTGCTCTATTCACCGGAACAACCCACTCGAGTCTCCTCCTCTCACTCATAGCCGCACAACCGACAAGTCCCTTGCTCACAGTCGCACATCCGTCAAGTCCCTTGCTCACAGCCGCACATCCGTCCCTCAGACCCATTCATAGTCAGAAATCCATTACAACAACCAAATCATCTATCTCCAACTCACAACCACTCCACTGAAGGAAAAACCACCCCGAATCAACCAATCCAATCTGCTCAGAGCTCCATCACGAGCATGAACAGAACATCACCAGTGAATCTCCAAACAAGAACATCAAAGCCAACCAAACTCTACTCACAGCCACAACACCGAAGGGAAATTCACCCCCTAGATCACACAACCTTGACACACATCCAAAATCTAGAAATTTACAGATAACAGGAAGAGTAAATCAAGCTTACCAGCCCTAGAAAACTCCATCGGCAGCCAATCCTTCCCAATTCCTCAGTCCGTCGGAAAATGTCACTGCCCTAAAATACAAATCGACTCAACCAAGGAAAACCACAACCTATCCAAGGTAAGAACAATCGACCCTTACCTAGCTCCGTCGAGCACCGGCGAAACCTCCAGTCGCGCACACCCATCGTCGGCTTGTCCGTAGGCACCGTCGAGGTCGGTCTGTCGTCGCTTGCAGAGGAGAGGAAGAGAGCAGTGAGAGGTAGAGATCGCATGGAAAAAGGAGGAGCCTAGGATCGCTACAAGGGACTACTCTACCAATGCCCCCATCATGGACTGGAAAGATGGTTGGTGATCTACATCTTCTATAATGGGATCACGTATGCTACAAAGGTGTCCCTCGATTCTGCTGCAGGAGTAGTGCTGATGAACAAGAGGAAACGTTCATTAACAAGAAGAATGCGAGAGGAAACGTTCGGAATAATGGGTTCGACGGAGAGGAATTGAAACCAAGAAAAAGGAAACCACTTGCGTGCGTGCGGTGAGGAAACAGAAGAATAGGAATAATAAGGCTGGGCGTTAATGAATGGGACGGGTCGGGTTTGGGTTTAGCAAACGGGTCAGATGCACTAATGGGTTGGGCTTTAAAACCCTATAAGCCATTAACCCTAGATCCATTCAATTAACCCATAAGATTTAAATCTAGGTTAGGTTTAAGTAAATTCCTAACCATGCATCACTAACTTAAATTTTACCCAACAATAATATTTTTTTCTGTGGTATTTTACATTTTCCCCATTTAATAAAATTTGGTCCCCAAATTTCCCACTCAAATTTATAATGAGTAAGAGATAGCACACTCATGTAGCACAAGTACTGAAAGTATATTTCACGTACCTTAAGTAAACAGGTGGGGGTATTGAGCTATGATCTTTTCCTCAAGCTCCCAAGTAGCCTCTTCATCGGTGTGGTGACTCCACCCGACTTTAACAAGTCGCACAATCTTATTTCCACAACTGTCATTCTTTGTGATCCAGAATCCGTACCGGAACCTCTTTGTAAGTAGCATCAGGTTGAATGGAACCCGACACATCTGACAGAATAAGTGTAGGGTCTGGCACATACTTGTTAGTATGAGCCCTTAGTGTCAATTATAAGATGATTGGTGAGGGAAACTTTTGTATCATATCTTATATTGATATAGACAAACATTGGTTATTATATTTACTTTATGCATGCGCCAACTAAATAAATATAATAATGCCCTTGAATAGTGAGTTCTAATCTACAGTATATCAATTGGTAGAATTGATTATGAGAAGCTGTAGAGAACACTATTCTTGATATTCCTAGTCAAGTATTAATAGACAAAAGGGCAATATTAATACATTGAGACTAACATGTAGGTCAATGGATGATTTGATCTCACAAGTCATGGATATGAGATATCACATTGACACATGGGTATATATATTGGAGAATATATATACTGAATTGACCTGCCATGAGAAAGTGTCATGGATCGTTATATGAGTGTCATATACTTTCTTATGTGACTATTGGTATAAATAGTCCTTAGACCTGAAGTCACTATGGTTCCCTACATAAGGAGTTATGTACTTTGGCATCGTCTAACGTCACACCGTAATAGGGTGCACTATAATGGCAATCACTGTGTATGTAATGAATTAAGCGGAGGGATGTGAGTGATGTAGATGAGATCTATCCCTCCTATATGACAAAAGTGATACCTTTGGTCTCTTGATAGAGTAGGACCATGAAATGCATGACCATGCTCAAATGAGTTAATATAAGATATTGAGTTCATTTGTTTAAATGAGGCTACTTGGGGAACAAGAAACACAAAGATCGATAAGGGGATGACACGGTCTATGCCTCATTGATCGATCTAAGATATCAAGGATAGAAGGACACCGTCATACATAATAATAATCACGGAAAGGTTGTCGGATCTCGACTTTCTTGTAACTTGGATAACAATGATATATTGCTAGATGCCGCTCATTGCTTATGTGTCTAAAAGGGGTTTTAGACACATTGCCAACGTTACAAGAGCCTATAGGGTCACACACAAATGACATTCTATTTTGGAAATTGGTTCTTTTAGTTTGACTAAAAGAACAATGAGAATAATGGATGGTCAAGGCTCGAGTCAAAATCAAGTTGGTTGAGTTAGACTCAAGCGGGTTACATTTGAGTTAGACTCAAATTAAATTGGATGGATGAAGACTATATTTGAGTTAGAATGAAGTGAGACTTGAATTAAACTCAATTCGCATGCAAAACTAAAGTTAGACTTGAGTTAGACCCAAATCATATGCAAAACTCAAGTTAGACTTGAGTTAAACCCAAATCACATGCAAAACTCAAGTTAGACTTGAGTTAAACCCAAGTCACATGCAAAAGGTTTTAATGCATGCATGATGCATTGGATTTCAACGTGAAGAATTGGAAGTGGCTTTGAATTGGAAGTGGCTTTTCAATAATGCATTTGATTACAATTCAATGCATTTGATGCATTGGATTTCAACATGTAGAATGAGAAGAGGCTAGTGGATTTTCAATGATGCATTTGATGCATTGATTTTGGAATTCTAGCATGATAATATAAGGGTGGAAGAAGAGCCAAAGAGAGATCCAAGAGTTGGTGTTCTTTCTTCTTCTTCACTTCTTCATCCTCCTAATTTTGGCTAGTTGTTCTACAAAGGTTGCTAGCACAACCATATTTCCAAAAGGGCTGAGTGTCAGTGTGGATAACTTAGAGATACGATTATCTTTACCGTATTTAGATCCGACAACTTTAGACTAGCGGGATTGCGAAGGGCTCGCTTCAAAGGTATAATACTTCTTCTAGATAGGATCTAGATGGTTAAAAACAATTTATATGTTTTCGCTTGGATCTCTGGTGGGATCTAAAAAATTTTGTTTCCACTGCGGTTTTGCGAATCGGTTCGCACGCATAGTAGGATCCCAACAGTGGTATCAGAGCCACTTGCGAAACATACATTTTGTTGTTTATATAATTTATATGTGATATAAATTTAGATTTTCATGTTTTATATGAGATATAAAATGTGTGTATTATGGGTACACGAATTTTAGGCTTGCAATTGTCCTAAAGAGGCAAAACAGGGAGTCTACGACCTAGCCGTGGACACCACTGGTCACCCTAGTGGGACTGCTGTGGCATTGCGTCTTATCGATGAAGCGGCCTTAAAATTTGTGTATGTATAATCAATTTTATAAAATCACATCATTATGAATGATATGGTGCATGGTTATGGCCTAGGACCCAATATGATTGTGGTTGTGTGTTGTGTGTGCATGTTGTAATTTATAATGTGGCTTGCATGTTACGCCTTCATCTCTATTTTTCCTTTTGTAAAATAGATTTAGACTCAAATGTAACTCGAGTGTTCTTATTTTATAATGTACAAAATAAAGAAATGGAAGGTCCATTGAAGGTTGAAGTTACAAGGAGTATGCCGACAACACAGGGTGACCGAAGGAAGCACTTAGAGAAGATGTCATCCCTAGGTTCACCATTCGCTCTTCTCATTGGCTTGAGAAGATCGTAGATTAAGGCCATAACCATGTCACGTTTAAGATTATTTGCTATGTGTGTATGTGATACATGTATGTGCTATGTGTGTATATGATGCTAAATAATAATCTTATTTTAAATTAAGTCAATTTAATATGCCTACCAAAGTTTGGTACTCATAAACTACCTCGATCATTTGTTGTTGGGTTTGCCAAAGAAAAACAATGCATTTTATCTTGGTAGAGTGTGAGAGGACAATTGTGATGTCCTGCTATCAAACTTTGGATGAGACTTAACTAAGTATCTCAATTAGATTGAGAAACACCTAGAGGCATATCCTAATAGTTAGGAAACATGGGTTGGAGAGCATCTACACTAAGTCTTGGGCGATTAGCCAAAGCTAACTCAAGATGATGTGTAATATGGATCTTGGCCCTTCTTTATACAAGAATTGCATGTGATGCAATTGGTAAATTGTTACCTACCTAGTCATACTAAATCTTGGGCGATTAGCCAAAGCTAACTCAAGGTGAAGTATGATGTGGATTTTGCCCCACATGCATATATGATTCAGTGGGATTCTCATTTAATCAAAGGCCTAATTAAATGATTTAATGATATGATACTTATTTTTTACATATTATTTCTGTTGTAGATCACTATGTCTTCAAATATATCAAATACCCTATCTCTGCGATTGATCCTTGAGAAGGACAAGCTCAATGGAGAAAACTTTATTGACTGGTATAGGAATTTGAGAATAGTTCTCAAACAGGAGTGGAAACTCTTGTCCTAGAGCAACCCATTCCTGAACCACCCACCAACAATGCCACTCGTGCTAATAAGGATGCTTACAAGAAGCAACAAGATGATGCATTAGATGCATCATGCCTTATGCTTGCAACAATGAACTCTGAGCTTCAGAAGCAACATGAGAATATGGATGCCTTTGCTATGGTTGCACACCTGAAGCAACTATATCAAGGGCAAGCGAGGCACGAGAGATCCGAGGTATCTAAGGCATTGTTTCAATGCAAGATGCAAGAAGGAACACCCGTAGAATCTCACGTACTCAAGATGATTGGGTACGTGGAGAACCTTGATAGATTGGGATTTCCTTTAGTCCAAGAGTTGGCCACTGACCTTATTCTGTAGTCCTTGCCTAGTGGCTTTAGTCAATTTGTCATGAATTATTACATGAGTGAAATTGACAAACCGTTGCCCGAGCTCTTAAGCATGTTATGAACTGCTGAGAACAATCTTAAGAAGATACAACCTAGTACTAGTGATGTACTTATGGTTAAAAAGGGCAAAGGTAAGAAGGAGTCTAAAGGCAAGACTCAAGAAAAGGGCAAGAAAGCATTGAAGCCCAAAGGTGGGGTGGCCAAGGAAGGGACTTGCTTCCACTGTAAGGAAGTTGGACATTGGAAGAGGAACTATAAAAAGTATCTTGAGGAAGTCAAGAAGAAGCAAAGTGAGACTTCTGCTTCAGGTATATATGTTATAAAAGTTAACCTATCTACTTCTTCTTTATGGGTATTGGATACCGGTTGTGCTTCTCGCATTTGCACTAATGTGCAGGGCCTGAGAAAAAGTAGATCATTGACGCAAGGAGAAGTGGACCTGCATGTGGGCAATGGCGCAAGAGTTGCTTCTATAGCTGTAGGAACATATTCATTATTGTTGTCGAGTGATTTGATTTTAGAACTTGATGAGTGCTATTTTGTACCTGCAATAAAAGAACATTATGTCTGTTTCTTGTTTGGACAAGAAAGGTTTTTCATTTACTATAAAGGACAAACGTTGTTCTATTTATTTAAATGAAATGTTCTATTGCAGTGCACATTTGATGAATGGACTCTATGTTCTAGATCTAGAAAACCCAGTCTATAACATAAATACCAAACGATTCAAATCTAATGATTTGAATCAGACATATCTTTGGCATTGTCACTTGGGTCACATAAATGAGAGTCGCATATCCCAGCTCCATAGAGATGGATTATCGGACTCATTTGATTTTGAATTATATGAGATATGCGAATCTTGTCTTTTAGGCAAGATGACCAAGACTCCATTTAGTGGGCAAGGCGAACGAGCGACAGATTTGTTAGGCCTCATACATAGTGATGTTTGTGGTCCTTTCAAAGTCGCAGCCAGAGGTGATTATCAGTACTTCATTACATTTATGGATGATTTCAATAGATTTGGATATGTGTATTTGATGAGGCACAAATCAGAATCCTTTGAAAAGTTCAAAGAATTCAAGAATGAAGTACAGAACCAACTTGGAAAGAGTATTAAAATGCTTCGATCAGATCGAGGTGGGGAATACCTTAGCCAAGAGTTTCACGACTATCTAATTGAGTGTGGGATACAATCTCAACTCACTCCACCCGGAACACCACAGTTGAATGGTGTATCCGAGAGGAGAAATCGTACTCTATTAGATATGGTACGATCAATGATGAGTCATACAGATCTTCCTCCTTCCTTCTGGGGATATGCTCTAGAGACAGCTGCTTTCACACTTAATCATGTTGTTAGTGAAAGCCCTAGAGCCAATCACATGATGATTGTTGTATGAACTTTATTGTATCATATTCCTATTTATAAAGGCATGGTTATTATATTTACTTGTATTGGTGCCAAATAACTAAATATAATAATGTCCTTGAGTAGTAGGTTCTTATCTATATCAATCGATTGGTTGAATCGATAATGAGATGATATAGAGAACACTACTCTTAATCATTCCTAGTCAAGTATTAACATTCAGGGATAATGTTAATGCATAGAGACTAGCATGTAGGTCAACACGATGACTTGGTCTCACAAGTCATGGATATGAGATATCAAGTTGACACATGGGTATGCATTGGAGAATGTATACAGAATGACCCGCCATAAGAAAGTATCATGGATCGTTATATGAGTGTCATATACTTTCTCATGTGGATATTAGTATGACTATTAGTCCTTAGACCTGAAGTCACCATGGTTCCCTACATAAAGAGTTGCATACTTTGGCTTCGTCAAACGTCACCCGTAAATGGGTGGTCTATAAAGGCGATTACTGGGTATGTGACAAATTATACGGAGGGATGTGAGTGACGTAGATGGGATCTATCCCTCCTATATGATGGGGGTGACATCGATATTCTTGATAGAGTGAGACCACGAAGTGCATGGACATGCCCAAATGAGTCAATATGAGATATTGAGCTCATTTGATTAGAGTGAGTCTACTTGGAGTTCAAGATATAGATTGTACCGAGGATGACACGGTCTATGCCTCAATTGATCAATCTAGATGTCAAGGATAGAGGGACATTGTCACATATTGTGAGAGTCACAATTAGTAGTCACAAAGGTGATGTTGGAGCTCAACATTCTTGTAACTTGTGTAGCAATGATGTGTTGCTAGATACCGCTCATTGCTTATGTTCCTAAATCGGTTTAGGGACATTGCCAACGTTACAAGTACCTATAGGGTCACACACAAAGAGTAATTAGATGGAGATTAGGTTCATATGATGAACCATGAGGATTAGGTTCATGGGATGAACCAAATTGGATTAAGAGTAATCCTAATTAGACTAATTGAGTTGGACTCAATTTGATTCAAGTGTTGAATGAGTCTAATTTAGATTTGATTCATCAAATCAATTTAAATTAATGAAAAGAGATTCATTAAATTAAAATTGACTTGAATCAAATGGTTGGATTTGATCAACCATGGGAGATAAGAGGTCAAGTTTGACTTGACTTGAGAGGGAAGATGAAAGGTCAAGTTTGACTTGACCAAATGTCATGTCATGATGATGACTTGGCATGGCCGGCCAATGATGATGCTCCACATCATCATTGACTTATCATGTGGTGCCACCTCATGAGGGAGACCAAGAGCCATTGGCTCTTGGAGTTACATGCATGCATGTAACCTCCCAAGCCTTGATGTGGCCGGCCACTTCTTGATGAGGAGTGAATTGTTTTTGGGTAACTCCATCTTCTTCTTCCTTGGCTCTCTTCCTCTCTTGCTCTCCCATCCCTCTCCTTGGCCGAAACTTCTAAGGGTGATAGAACACTCTAGGTTTCTTTTCTCCACCTATTGCTTGTGTGGATACCAATAGAGGAGTGTTCACTTGACACTCTAGAGTTCCGGCAAGCTATTTGGACGAGCGGGATTTGCGAAGGGCGTCGCATCGAGGGTAACACTCTCAACTTCTAGATCTAAGGTAGATCTAGGTTTACTTAGCACATACATGTTTTTATTTTAATATATCTTCGCACAGATCCGTGGCCAGACTTCGGGGGTTTTCGCAACACAAAAAATGGTTTTTGCGGCTCGGAAAAACCCAACAGTGGTATCAGAGACACGTGCGAAGCATGTATGTGTTTCATTTTCATTGTTTTTATATTAGATATAAAAATTATAGATTTTTATGTTTCTGTAAATTTCCTATTTTTATAGAATTTTTGGGTATTTTTTTCGAAGAGTCGAAGCAACGAGTGTTGGGACACTTGTAGGCTTCAACCATCGAGAAAAACTCTCCGAAACGGTGAGTTCTCGCTTTTGGTTTTTGGGACAGTGACTTAAGTCGCTATAAGATCGTAGTAGGGATACTCGCAAAGTTTATTTTGCGAGTAGGGGCGCTGCCCCTATCCCCGAAAGGGGCCTTGTCCCGCAATCGCGCCCGGAAACCGCTTAGCGGGACCGTTACGGAGAGGTGACTCATAAAATTGAAAAAAAAATAGGAAAAATTATAGAAATTTTCTATAAAAATACATAATTTAGAATTATGTATAATTATATGATTGTCATGGCCCAAGAACCCCAATTTGATTGGACGTTAATGTGTTGTAATTCATAATACGGCTTGCGTGTCGTTTTTGTGGTTGTGCGTGTTGTATAGTGTATGCGACCTGCGCGTCGTGCCTCTTCTTTTGAAATTCTAGTTGTAAATAGTTTTAGACTCAAATGTAACTCGAGTTTCATATTTGTAATGTACAAAATGGAGCGGTGGAAAGTCCACTTGTAGACGAAGTTACGAGAAGGGTGTCGACGACACATGTCGGTCAAAGGAAGCGCTTGGAGAAGCCGCTAGCCCTAGGTTGGCCGTTCGATCTTCTCATTGGCTTGAGAAGATCGTAGTAGGGCCATGACCACATCACAGTTGTTTATATATATATATATATATATATATTTGATTTTGCTTGTATGTATGTGATCCATGCTAGTAGAATAATGCTTGTATGTATATGATGCATGCTAGGATATTTTTCTTGTATGTATATGATGCATGCTAGAATAATGCTTGTATGTATGTGATGCATGCTAATATAGGATAATAAAGGCCTTAATGCGTATATGATACACATTACGATTAGATTAGATCTTAATCGAATCAACTCGTAAATGCCTACCAGGTCCTTGATACCCATCACTACCTTGATCATTTATAGTTGTTGAATTTGCCAAAGCAGAGCAACGCATATTATCTTGGTAGGGTGCGAAGGGACAATCTTGGTCCCGCCTATCATAGCTTGGGTTAGAGTAAGCTTAATTAGATTGAGTAAAACTAGTTAACTCAATTGGATCGAGTAGAACTATAGGCATATTCCAACCGTTGGAAAGATAGGATAAGATCGCATTTACACTAAATCTTGGGCGATTTAGCCAAAGCTAACTCAAGGTCTTTTGTAAATGTGGGTCTTGATCCTATAAATAAGAGTTGCATAGAGATGTAATCGTTAATGTGTTACCCACCGATCGTACTAAGTCTTCGGCGATTTAGCCAAAGCTAACTCAAGGCTTAGTATGATGTGGATCTTGTCCCGCAAGAATTATAGCTAGTTTGTATGAATCTAGTAATGTGGTTTGATCACATCCATAACTCGATTCTATAAAATTTCTATAATTTAGTGGGAGCATCATTTGATTAAAGGCCTAATTAAATGAGAAAAGGAATATGATATTAATTCTCTGCATTGTATGTTGTAGATTACTATGTCGACAAACACGAACACTCTCTCTCTGTGTTCTATCCTTGAGAAGGACAAGCTCAATGGAGCAAATTTCCTGGACTGGTACAGTAACCTGAGAATTGTTCTCACCCAAGAAAGGAAACTGTACGTCCTGGAGTAGCCCATTCCGGAGGCACCTCCTGCCACTACCTCGCAAGCTGACAAAGATGCTTACAAGAAGCATCAAGATGATGCATTAGATGTGTCATGTCTAATGCTCGTGACCATGAACTCTGAGCTTTAGAAGCAACACGATTTCATGAATGCTTATAATATGGTTGAACATCTTCGTCAACTATATCAAGGATAAGCAAGGCACAAGAGATATGAAGTCTCTAAGGCACTATTTGGTTCCAAAATGCAAGATGGGACTCCCGTAGGTCCATATGTACTCAAGATGATTGGGTACGTAGAAAACCTACAGAGATTGGGATTCCCCCTTGGCCAAGAGCTGACCACTGACTTGATCTTGCAATCTTTTCCACAAAGCTATAATCAATTTATCATGAATTATAACATGAATGAAATTGATAAGCCACTGCCTAAGATGCTCAGCATGTTGAGAACTGCTGAGCTCAACCTTAAGAAGGGAAAATCTGACGCCATTTTGATGGTGCAAAAGAAGAAAGGCAACGGCAAGCCTAAAGGTAAGGGAAAGTCCCAAGCCAAGGGAAAAGGCAAGGAACTGAAACCCAAAGGAGGGGTGGCCAAGGAAGGGGCTTGCTTCCACTGCAAGGAAGCTGGACACTAGAAGCATAACTGCAAGGCATACCTGGAAGATCTTAAGAAGAAGAGAAGTGAGACTTCTACTTCAGGTATAAATGTTATAGAAGTCAATCTATGTATTTCTTCATCATGGGTATTAGATATCGGATGTGCATCTCACATTTGTACCAATGTGCAGGTGCTGAGAAATAGCAGAGCATTGACAAAGGGCGAGGTGGACCTACGAGTGGGCAATAGAGCAAGAGTTGCTGCTGTTACTGTAGGAACTTATGATCTATCTCTGCCCACTGGGCATGTACTAGAATTAGATGAATGTTGTTATGTGCCTACTTTAACTAAGAACATAATTTCGGTTTCTTGTTTGGACAAGAAAGGATTTACATTTATAATAAATAACAAATATTGTTCAGTTTATTTAAATGATATATTCTATTATAGTGCACCTCTAATGAACGGATTCTACTTTCTAGACTTAGAGAGCCCTATCTATAACATAAGTACCAAGAGGTTCAAGTCAAATGAGTTGAACCAAACCTATCTCTGGCATTGTCGCTTAGGTCACATAAATGAGAGTCGCTTATCTCAGCTCTATAAGGATGGGCTGCTAGACTCATTTGATTTTGAATCATATGAGACATGCGAGTCTTGCCTTTTAGGCAAGATGACCAAGACTCCCTTTAGTGGACACAGCGAAAGAGCAATGGACTTGTTAGGACTTATACATAGTGATGTATGTGGTCCTTTCAATGTTGCAGCTAGAGGTGGTTACAGGTACTTCATTACATTTACTTATGACTTCAGTAGATATGGTTATGTGTATTTTATAACACATAAATCAGAATCCTTTGAAAAGTTCAAAGAATTCAAGAATGAAGTACAAAACCAGCTTGGCAAGAGTATTAAGATACTCTTGCTATTTTTTTGGATATCCTAAGGATACAAAGGGATATTACTTTTACATTCCCAGTCAGTACAAAGTGTTTGTAGCAAAGACTGGGGTTTTTATAGAAAGGGATTTTGTTTCTAGAAAAACTAGTGGGAGTACGTTCGATCTTGAAGAAATTCAAGATAAGGACCATAACACTGAGGCTTTGATGGAGGTTGAACAGGAACCACAAAGTGTTGTGGGTGATGAGACTGTTGCACAAAGAGTTGTGGAACAACCACCTGTTCATGTAGACCTACCTCTTCGCAGGTCTGATAGGATACGTCGTCAACCTGAGAGATACTCATTTCTCTTGTCTGACCATGATGACGTTATGCTCATTGAGAATGAGCCTACATCCTATCAGGAAGCTGTGATGAGCCCAGATTATGAGAAATGGCTAGAGGCCATGAGATCCGAGATGGAATCCATGTACACCAACCAAGTATGTACTTTGGTTGATCCACCTGAAGGGGTCAAACCCATTGGGTGTAAGTGGGTCTTTAGGAGAAAGACTGACATGGATGGACTTACACATACCTATAAGGGCCGATTGGTTGCTAAAGGTTTCAAGCAAATTCATGGTATTGACTATGATGAAACCTTTTCTCTAGTGGCGATGTTTAAGTCCATTCGGATCTTGCTTGCTATTGCAGCATACCACGATTATGAGATCTGACAGATGGATGTCAAAATCACGTTTCTGAATGGAAACTTACTCGAGGATGTGTACATGACACAACCTGAGGGTTTTGAAGATCCACAGCATACTGGGAAAGTAAGCAAGCTGTAAATGTCCATTTATGGGCTAAAGCAAGCCTCTCGGAACTGGAATCTTCGATTCGATGATACGATCAAACAGTTTGGTTTCATCAAGAATGAATATGAACCCTGTGTCTATAAGAGGGTTAGTGAGAACACAGTTGTCTTCCTTGTATTGTATGTGGATGACATACTACTCATTTGGAATGACATCCCTTCGCTACAGTCTGGGAAGACTTGGCTGGGGACGTGCTTCTCAATGAAGGACTTAGGTGAAGCAGCCTGTATTCTAGGAATCAAGATCTATAGAGATAGATCTAAGAGATTGCTTGGCCTAAGTCAGAGTACATACATTGACACGGTATTACTACGGTTTGCCATGCAGAATTCCAAGAAGAGACTTCTGCCGATGTCACATGGTGTGAGTCTTTCGAAGACTCAAAGTCCCTCTTCTAGAGAGGAGAGAGACCGCATGGATAAGATCCCTTATACATCTGCTATAGGATCTATCATGTACGTCATGCTGTGTACTCATCCCGATGTCTCGTATGCTTTAAGCATGATGAGTAGATACCAGTCAGATCCAGGTGAGCGTCACTGGATAGCAGTCAAGAATATTCTTATGTACTTGAGAAGCACTAAAGAATATTTCTTGATATTTGGAGGCGATGAGGAGCTAGCTGTAAAGGGTTACAACGATGCCAGCTTCCAAACAGACCAGGATGATTATAGATCGCAGTCAGAGTTCGTGTTTTACTTGAATGGTGGCGCTGTGAGCTGGAAGAGTTCGAAGCAGGACACAGTTGCTGATTCTACAACAGAAGCCGAGTATATCGCTGCATCTGAGGAAGCAAAGGAGGCAGTTTGGATCCGCAAGTTCATTACTGAGCTTGGGGTGGTTCCTAGCATAGCAGATCCCATAGAGCTCTATTGTGACAACAATGGAGCGATTGCACAGGCTAAGGAACCTCACTCACACCAGCGGACCAAACACATACTACGACGCTTCCATCTTATTCGAGAGATTATCGATAGAGGAGATGTGAAGATTTGCAGAGTACCCACAGAGGCTAACATCGCAGTTCTTAAGAATTGCCTTTATGTAACTTTATTTAGAAAGAATTTGATTTCGGTTTCTAAATTGTTTATGGATGAATATTCTATTCCTTTTAATGATAGAGTTGTTATAAAAAGGAATAGGGAGATTATCTGTTCTGGTGCATTGATAGGAAATTTATATACACTTGAACCAAAAGCTCCCACGATGCAAATAGAAGTTAATAACTCATCTTCTAATTCCAATAAGAGAAAAGAACCTTCGAAGATGAACCAAACATATCTTTGGCATCTAAGGCTTGGTCATATTAACCTAAGCATAATTCAAAGGTTGATAGTTGATGGACCTCTGGGTTCATTAGTGGTGGAAGATTTCCCAACCTGGGAATCTTGCTTGGAAGGTAAAATGACCAAGAGGCCTTTTAAGGCCAAGAGGTATAGAGCCAAAGATGTGTTTGAGATGGTTCATTCTGATTTGTGTGGTCCTATGTCTATCCAGTCTAGAGGTGGTTTTGAGTATTTCATCTCTTTCATAGACGATTATTCGAGATATAGATACATTTACTTGATGCGCCGCAAGTCTAAATGCTTTGACAAGTTTAAAGAATTCAAGGATGATGTGGAGAAACGTCAAGGTAAAAGTATCAAGACACTACGATATGATCATGGTGGTGAGTACCTCTTGGGAGAGTTTAGGAATTACCTATCAGAGGCTTGGATTCAATCCCAATTGTCTGCACCTGGCATACCTCAGCAGAATGGTGTAGCAGAGCGAAGGAATAGGACTCTTATGGAGATGGTTAGATCGATGATGAGTTATTCTGAGTTGCCAGATTCGTTCTGGGGATATGCTCTAGATACGGTAGTATACATTCTGAACTTGGTTCCTTCTAAATCAGTGCCTTCTACTCCCACAGAATTATGGACTGGGCGAAAGCCTAGTCTAAGACATATTAGAATTTGGGAGAGTCCAGCACATGTGCTGAAGGCAGATGCTGGTAAGTTGGAAACTCGTACAGAAGTACGCATGTTTGTTGGCTATCCTAGAGGAACGAAAGGAGGTTTGTTTTATAGTCCTAGAGATCAGAGGGTGATCGTTAGCACGAATGCCAGATTTCTAGAGGAAGACTCTGTGATGAACCACAAGCCCATGAGTAAGATTGTTCTAGAGGAATTAAAAGGGGAAGTCACTTCTTCAGTACCACCGGTACAAGAGGATATACCATAAGTCACTGTACCGTATGTCACAGAGGATATACAGGTGATACCTCATCATAGTGGGAGGGTTGTGAGATAGCTTGATAGATTCATGTTCTTGGAAGAATCTTCTGATTTGGTCCCTGATGAACATGAACCTGATCCCTGGACATATAACGAGGCAATCCAAGATAAAGATGCAGTATCTTGGCAAAGTGCAATGAATACTGAGATTGAATCTATGGATTCAAATCAGGTCTGGGAGCTAGTAGAACCACCCAATGGTGTAAGAACCTTTGGATGCAAGTGGATCTACAAAAGAAAGAGAGGAATAGACGGGAAGGTTGAGATCTTCAAAGCAAGGCTTGTTGCGAAAGGATATACTCAGAAAGAGGGTATCGATTATGAGGAGACCTTTTATCCGGTAGCCATGCAGCAGTCTATCCGGATTCTCTTATGCATTGCTGCTCATATGGATTATGAGTTATGACAGATGAATGTCAAAACAACTTTCCTTAATGGAAGTCTTGAGGAAAACATCTATATGAAGCAACCAGAGGGATTCATTGCAAAGGGCAAAGAGCATCTTGTGTGTAAGCTTAATCGGTCCGATTTATGGATTGAAGCAAGCTTTGAGGTCTTGGAACATCCGCTTTGATGAGGTAATCCAGTCTTATGGATTTATTCAAAGTCCGGATGAGTCTTGTGTATACAAGAGATGTGATAGAAACGTAGTGGTATTTCTTGTACTATACGTAGATGACATTTTTTTAATTGTCAACAATGTCAAGGAGTTTTCGACCGTAAGGGTATGGTTGTCCAAACAGTTTGATATGAAGGACTTGGGAGAAGTGGGACACATCCTTGGGATCAAGGTTATAAGGGATCACAGGAAAAGGATATTGTGCTTATCTCAAGCTTCATACATAGACACCATTATGGATCGTTTTAGCATGCAGAACTCCAAGAAAGGTTTTCTACCTTTCAGGCATGGAGTTCCTTTATCTAAGGAGATGTGTCTTAGAACATCTGAGGAGATAGAGGAGATGAAGGCGGTTCCTTATGCTTCGATAGTAGGAAGCCTCATGTATGCGATGCTATGTACGAGACCTGATATCTGCTTTACAGTGGGCATTGTCAGCAGATATCAGAGTAATCCAGGACAGGAATATTGGACTGCGGTAAAGCATATATTGAAGTACCTAAGAAGGACTAGGGATTATATGCTAGTTTACCAGGCAGACCAATTACTCCCTGTGGGTTACACGGATTCCGACTTCCAATCAGACCAGGATAACAGTAAGTCTACCTCAAGTTTTGTGTTTACTTTGGGAGGTGGAGCCATTGTATGGAGGAGTGTCAAGCAAAAATGCGTGGAGGACTCCACCATGGAAGCTAAGTATGTGGCAGCCTCTAAGGCGGCCAAAGAAGTTGTATGGCTCAGGAACTTCTTGATGGACTTGGATGTGATTCCTGGTTTGCCTAGAACTATCATAATTTATTGTGATAATAGTGGTGCAGTTGCAAACTCGAAGGAACCATGAGCCAAAAATGTAAGTAAACACATAGAGCGCAAGTACCACCTGATACGAGAAATCGTAAAGCGAGGAGAAGTTGCTGTGGCCAAGATTGTATCAGAGGATAACCTGGTAGATCCTTTCACTAAGGCCCTTCCGGCGAGAGCTTTTGATAGGCATGTGGAGGGAATGGGAATCAGATGTTTGGCAGTTTTAGGACAGCATAGTCTTTTAATATAAGTGGGAGATTGTTGAGATGTATATTGAAAAGTCTATCTTTTGTATGAACATCTTTATTTTGAAATAAGAATCACATGATCATTGTTTGCATATTTATGGTTATGCATATTGTCTAATACATTACATTGTAGATAACATGGTGTGTAGTGTCACACGGTAGATCATGTTATCAGCTCCTTGTAGAGTATAAGTAAAGGCTCACAACCGAGATGGCTTTGGATAAACCATTGGTATGGTTGTAGTATGATTTGGTATTGGTTTGTCTTGACCATAGAATCGCACTAGTACACTTTGTGTGTATTGAGCAGGACCGACTTAGAGGTGATTTGATTCATTGCTGACTACATAATCGAATCGGACCTCAGATATTATATTGTACATGCTCTTAATCTCGATATAATAACGGGCATATATACTTAGTATTCATTTCTTTGATTTACCAATGGGCGAGATTTATAGAGTAAATGGATAGGCTCGGTAAGTTGGGAAATGATATTATTTATATGGTGTGCCATTGATTATAGGAGGAAACCATGTCCTATATATTAGGATGATGATGTCCCCTTGAGGAGCTCATAAGGTTCATCATGTAAAGCCTACAGGTGGACTTGGTCCGGCATGATGATAAGGTTGAGTGGTACTACTCATGGAGTTAGATGTTGATTAATTAATTGTCAATAAATTAATTAATCGACGGACATTCGAGATCTTAAACACGGAGAGAAAAATATACAAATAATATATGGAGCCCATATTAACTTATGGGGGTTGGTGAGGTAGATCAATGATAATCCTATAGTGGATTGGATTATCATTAATGGATCGAACTTTATGTGGGCTTGATTCATTGGGTGGCCAAGGTCTAACTCCTCCTCATGGTTACTATTGTAGCCTATTAAAACCTCATGAAGCCTAGATCCAATGGTTGAAAACAAAACTCTAGATCTGACGGTGGAGATTAAATCTCTAGATCCGATGGTTGAGATTAAATCTCTAGATCCGACGGTTGAGATTAAATCCCTAGAACTGATGGTTGATTTTAAAAAGAGACTTAAGCCTAACTCTATAAAAGGGGTCTTAAGGCTTGGGCGTGGGATACAAGAGAGAAAGGTTAGGGTTTTGTTCTTAAGGCTTCGACGGCAAGAAACAAAAGGAGGCTAGGGTTTTTGGAGAAGAGCTTGGGCGGCCACAAATAAGGAAGGTGTTCTTCTTCCTTAAGAGTAGACGACGCCCCTCCTTCTTCTCTTCACCTTGACCAGCGCCCAATGAAGATTCCCTTTTCTCCTTGGCCAGTGAAAAAAGTCTAGGGTCTCTTCCCTTAGAGTTTTGGCCGGCATTCACTTCTCTTGGTTCTTCTTCTTGGCCGACGGCAAGCACCAAGCTTGGAGCTTGGTGGTTGGTTGAAAGAAGGAGAAGTGTTTTGTTTCTATACTTCCTCTTGTTCGGAGCGAGCAAGGAAGGAAGATTGGTGATCTAGGAGGCTTTGACTTTTGGAAGATCGTCGCCCACACGACGTCCAAAAGGAGGAAGGATATACAATAGAAGATCGAGAGGTATAAATGTTGTTTTATATTCTTTTGTGTTATGTCTATGATTGTTTTTCAATTATATGCATGTTGTATGCTTTGTTTTATGGATAAATTAACTTGGACCCCGAATACAAACACAAAAGTCAGCGATGCGTACATCGTCTATTCCACGGCTATTTGTAGAATAGATGTTGGTGGCTTGAACAACAAGTTTATTCAAGTGACCACTCTAATCGAATAGCACGACGATAAAATGGTAGTTTGGGTAATCCCTCTTGTCAAGGATAAATTTTTTTTATCTGGGGACGTATAAGGGATTGCCATGAAGAAGCGACCGAGTTTAATTGGGAAGCGAAGTTTCATACCTTCAGAACTATCCCTTTAGTAACCATGAAGTGGCATTTTTCCCAATTCAGAACCAAGCTATTCTCCTCACACCTTTGCAAAACCCTTTCTAAATTCTTTAGACATGCATCGAAACTTGTTCCATAGACTAAAAAATCATCCATGAATACCTGCATAATCTATTCAATCATATCCGAAAAGATAGCTATCATACAACGTTGGAAGGTGGCCGGGGCATTACATAGGCCAAAGGGCATTCGTCTGTATGCAAAGGTTCTGTACGGGCAAGTGAAGGTGGTCTTCTCTTGGTCTTTAGGGTTGATTGGTATTTGAAAAAATCCTGAGTACCCATCGAGGTAGCAAAAATAGGAATGTTTAGCCTGACATTCCAGCATCTGGTCGATAAAAGGAAGTGGAAAATGATCCTTTTTTGTTGCTTGGTTTAATTTTCGGTAGTCTATGCACATTCTCCACCCCATTACCGTTCGAACAGGGATCAACTCATTCTCCTCGTTTTTGACTACCGTAGTACCGCCTTTCTTTGGGACTACGTGTACTGGACTCACCCACTCACTATCTGAAATTGGGTATATTATTTCGGCATCTAAGAGTTTAAGCACTTCCTTTTTCACTACCTCCTGCAAATGAGGGTTAAGTCGCCTTTGGTGCTCCACTGTTGACTTACACCCATCCTCAAGTATTATCCTATGCATGCACAGAGACGGGCTTACCCCTTTTATGTCTTCGATGGTATACCCCAGCACTTTTTTATATGTCCTGAGCACCTCCAGCAATTTCCTTGTCTCTTCTTTACTCAAATTGACATTTATAATCACCGGATGGGTTGCAAGTGGGCCTAAAAATTCATACTTCAGACTGGGGGGAAGTGGCTTCATCTCAGGCCCTGTGTGTTTTTCTTTTGCTACCTGCCCCGATTCTTCCTCTTCTTCTGATCCAGAGGATAAGGAGTCCTCTTCCGTCAAGTACTCTCTCTCCTTATCCTCTCCTCGTACCCGATAGACCACTTCAATGCTATCTATCCCCTTGATCCGAAAAGCCTCCTAAAAGTGTTTCTCGTTGTTAGGCCATATTTCGAGAGTCCCCACCACTGTCTCTATAATGCTATATGTGTCGTTTGTGCTCTTTTTCATCAGCACGCCCCCCCGCAGCTGTGTCCAAGAGTTCTTTCGATGTGTTTGTTATCCCGGAATAAAAAATATGGAGGAGTAACCAATCTTTTAATCCATGGTGCGGGCAATGAATCACCAGCCCCTGTAGCCTCTTCCATGCTTCGATCAGAGTCTCTTCTTGCCCTTGCTCAAATGAAAGGATTTTATCCCTAAGGTAGGCTGTTTTGTGGGGGGGGGGGGGGGGGGTGAGAGAGAGAGAGAATTTACTTAGGAAAGTGTTCTCCATTTGTTCCCATGTCGTTATACTTCCATCAGGTAGCGCGCGTATCCATTGCTTAGCCCCTCCTTTCAGCGAGAATGGGAACATAATGAGCTCAATGGCCTCTGCTGGTACTCCTTCATATTGCACCGTCTAGAAGTATTCAAGGAATTCTTCAAGGTGTAGATAGGGTTCCTCAATCTGAGTCCCTCCAAACTGTTTTCCTTGAATGAGAGCAATTAATGCAGGGTTTATTTCCCAGCTTGTTGCCTGAATTCGGGGAATAACAATGCAGGAGTTCCAGGCTTTTCTTTTAGGTGCTATATAATCTTTCAAGGGTCAAGCGACCTGTATTAACATTTTAACACCCTCCGATGAGAGATGCTTAATAGATCATATGCAATAGATGACTTGGAGGGTAAAACCAAGGGTTTAGTTTAAGGAGAAAAGTTAGGAGTGCTAATCTAATTCTAAAAGCAGAAAATAAATCAATCTAGCAAATAAAAATCTAAGATGCAATAAGTAAATAGGAAAGTACTGCTAAAAATAAAAACTTAATCTAAATATGAATAATATAGAACTAAAGCAAATAAGATAAACTAGAAAGAAAATAAAGCAAGCAAATAATCTAATCCTAAGTCCGATCCAATTTACTACTGTTCGATTTGATATCGAATCGATCAGTCCCCAGCAACGGCGATAAAAACTTGATGCGCACGGATGCAACCTCAAATCTCGCGACGGATACCGTCGAGGGCTCAAAGCGCGTGCTCGCGCTCAATGCCCGCAAGTGCACGGATGTCGTCAAGTAATAAAGATTATCGATTCCACAGGGACTGGGATTCGAATACCAATGTACTCAATGGTTGTAATTGTTCGGACGCGATCTCTAAGAGGTTTCGATTGATGAGGGATGTCGGTGGACTCTACTCTGTACAGTGTCACATGGAGGAGGAAAGGAGTGTGCCTAGGTCTTCAAAGGTGATTCTAGGACTTCGGTTTTGCTTGTGTATCACAGAATAATATTGTCAATTGGCGTTGTCTAGACGTTTACCTACAGTTTTGTGGAATGGGCATCATACACTCTCCCGCAGAGCCGCCGCATTCACCGGGAGCTATCTCTGCCTAAAAGGACGGGATAGACGGTACGAGGATGTCAAATCAATTCCTACAAAGGGACTTTGATTCCATCGCACCCTTCTCCCGCATTCTGCGGAGATCAGGTTTACCCCTAGGTTCCTTAATCAAACCTCTTAAATTTTAGATTGCGAGGGTTGTCACCCCTCGTATCGCCTAAACGCACCGAAAAGAAATCCAAATACGCATAGATATAGTAAAGAGCAACTACCAATTGTCAAATCAAACTCATGGGCAGAATTTAACATGAACCAACATTGTTTATGTACACAAGCTACTCCCTAATCCTAAAATCGAAAGTACTACTCCATTTATACGAAGGAAAAAATCACAAAGCATTTCTAAGATTGAATACATAAGGAATGAAACGCAGAAATAGAGATATACAATGCTTCCATGATCTTCTCTCCGGCATTGTGTTGCAAGGTGTGGACCTCCGGCGGCGTTCCTCCTCCCCATTGCGAGTTACCGAAGCTTTTTAGGGCTTCAACATGCCATCCTAGCCATCGTGCCTCTCCCTTAGGGTTTAGGCGGAGCCATCCTTATATAGACATCGCCTCAGACCACTGCAAAATCCGAAAAAAGCCCTAGTCGCACAAATTCGTCGGGTCGCCACACGGCCGTGTGTTTCCACATAGCCAGGTCATGTGCGGCCCTGGGGTGCTGCTCTCGCCCATTGGACACGGCCGTGGGAATCCCCACGCGTTGGTCGTGTCCAACTTTGTGTCTAGCTGCAAAATGTCCTTATTTTGCTCCAAAAATGTATCTTTTTCACTCGAAAAGCTAACCTGCACATAAAAGTACAACGAACAGACCTCCGAACCAAAAAATAGGAAATGCCTGCCAAAATAAAGTAACATATGCATGAAACTAACACAAAATGTAATGAGATGTGAGAAAAAACTACTCCTAAAACCCTATATGTTTTGCTCACATCACACGACGGCTTGGACGACACACCAAAGCCCTAAAAAGCATTGGGAACTCGCAACGGGGAGGAAGAACGTCGTTGGAGATCCAAGTTCTGTACTTCAATGCCAGAGAGAAGGACACATCGACATTGTAACCTCTTGTTCTTGCATTTTATTTCTAATATATTCGAACATGAACATGCCTTGTGATTCTCCTCTTCTATATATGGAGTAGTTCCTTCGATTCTAGGATTAGGGAGTAGCTTGTGTACGCATGACATGTTGCTTCAAATTGAATTTTGTTTTTGAGTTTGAATTTGCAATTGGAAATTGTTTATACCAATATCTATGTATATTTGGTTTTCTACCTACTGAGCTTAGGCGATACGAGGGGTGACAGCCCTCGTATCTAAGATTTAGGGGATTTGTATAAGGAACCTACGGGTAAACTTGATCTCCTGTAACCGTGGGTAGAAGGATGCAATGGAACTGAAAATGGTTCATCGCAGGGATTGATTTGACATCCTCATACTGCCTATCCCATCCTTGTAAGGCAGAGATAGCTCCCGATAGATGCGGTGGCTCATTGGGAGAGTGTATGATGTCTCTTCCACAAAACTATAGTTAAACGTTTAGACAACGCTCAATTGATAGCATGTTTTGCGACACAAGCGAAACCAAAGTCCTTGAATCCCTTTTAAAGATCTCGGCACGCTCCTTTCTTCCTCCATGTGACACCACACTAGAGTTTAGTCCACCGACAACCCTCGCAATCAAAACCTTTAGATTTTACTTCCGAACAATTTCACCCACTAAACAAATCGATACTCGAATTTCAGTCCATGTGCACTTGCGGGCATTGAGCGCCGACGCATGCTTCAAGTCCTCGATGGTCTCCATCGCGAGATTTGAGGTCGCATTCGCGTGCATCAAGTTTTTGGCGTCGTTGTCGGGGACTGATTGATTCAATATCGAATCGAGAAGTGGATAATTGGATTGGACTTAGGCTAGATTTATTTTCTTGTTTTTTTTTATATTATTTCAGTTTTATTTCATTTTAGATTTTTGCTATTCAATTTGCAGTTTAGATTAATTACATCTTTCTTTCTTTCAGATTTTAGTAGTGCTCTAGTTTAATAAAAAAGAAGAAGACTCTTGCCGACCCTCTGTTATTCCTTTCCTTACCTATAATTTCCTGTGTATAACGATGCATGCTTTTACTCATGATTATGGTCAATTGAATGTTGTAAGTTTTGGTAACATTTATTATGAACATTGTGGTGAAATATGGCATACCATTAACGATTGTCCGGATATATTTGAACCTTCACAGTTTGAACAAGAAGATGTCACCGACAATTACAACCAGTGGCCACAAGATGATTCCTATTCATATAGTTATGACCCTGGGTACTTAAACCCTCAATATTGTCCGCCTAAATCCCGACTTGAGCAGATGATGGAAGCTTTTATTCGAACAGAATAAGCAGCAAATGATGAATTCCGACGGCGGCATTCGCAGACAAAGACTCAATATTGTGTCCCAAGCGAGAACGAGTGATATGAATCGCCATGCGAATTTTATCTAGAACTAAGTCTCCACCCAGAAGCCTTGCAAGATAAAGTTACTAGGGAATGCAAGGAGCATAGTCAACAATTCACGGAGTTTATGCGACAAAATCTGGTAGATGAAGAAACCAAACGACTAGAAGGTGGCTTTGATGATTGGATTACACCTAATATGGCAGAGACTCACTTTGAGTGAATGGATGAGGAGGACGTAGATGACATTGGAAGTAAAGAAGGGCAATCCATTCAATCACCACTTGAAGAAGAACTTGAGGATTATTTAATTAATACTTTAATCGAGGAGTGCATTGCTTCAATTAAAACACCTCCTAACCTCAAGGATCTAGAAGAGCCTACCTTAACCCTCACTGAAACTTTAGTTACTAGTAATAAAACCCTTTTGGTGATTGATAATGATAAAATTTCATTTGACATAATAGAATCTACTAATCAATCTTTTGGTGAGGATGTCTATGGTGAGTTAAATTATTTACAGCATTTAGAATATAATGATCAAACTATTGATGATTTGTTGAGACTAAGCATGTTTAACCTCGAGTCAAGGAAAGCAGAGCATAAGTATCTTGCCCCTCCACGAGGAAGATTTAAAAGATATAGTAATGGAGGACCAAAAGGCAGGAAGCGAAAGGTGAGAAAGTATATGGTCGTTCCACGAGCAAGATTTAAGGGATATAGCGATGGAGGACCATCAGGCAAGAGGAATAAGGTGAGCAAATATCTTGCTCCCCCACGAGCAAGATTCAAATGCCTCAAATGAAACGTAGGAATAAGGTCGAGCTAAAAGACCTTAAACAAAGTGCTTCTTGGGAGGCAACCCAAGTTTAATTTTTAGAATTCCCTTTGATTGTATTGCATGCATTTAGTTAATTTGAACTTTGATTTCCATTTCATTTAGCATTAGGATCAGAAGAGAACTTTGCTAGGTAAAAATAAAATCATTATTAGCTTACGCGGTGAGGCGTATGAGGAAATTCGGACCGTCGTGCAAAAAGGGGAGAAGAAAGGGGACACACGGCCTAGCCGTGTGTTTTCCCATGGTTGTGCCCCATCAACCCGAGGCGCACATGGCCTGACCATGTGTTTTCACCCCATTTGCATCATGTGCTTCGATTTTTCTTACCCTAGCCGTGTGGATTCTTCTTCCCCACCACCTAGAATCCTTTCCAACCTTCAAGGAAGCCAAAAGAAGCAAGTATGAGGAGGACCAAGTAAGTGGCATCTTGATCCGGTGCTTCGGAGCGATGAGCAAGGAGAACCGACACCCCTCAAGCTCCGGAGGATAGTAACGCTCTACCAACCCTTCTTTTTCGCAATAATGAACATAGAGATAGATATAATATGCTTTCTACTCGTAAACTTACTGCTACTAGGTACCTTGATGAAGATTTGCTAGAGTCCTTAAGGTTGTTGGGTGACATTCAAGCCCTATTTGCAAAAATGGGGTGGGACGAGATAATAGGAATAAGACACCCAACCTACCCTAGGATACTTCTAGAATTTTTGAGTTCCTTAGAGGCGGAAATTTTAACGGGTAGAGAGAGCGAAGAGGGTAGGATAACTTTTAGGATATTTAACATTGAGCATGAATGGACCCTCCACCAATGGAATTCATGCTTCGACTTGCCGAGTGGGGGAGAGAGAAGAATACCTATTGGGTTTAACTCTCGGATATCTTGGACCGAGATGACGGGGGAGCATGCTTATGACCCTTCTAGGGCAAAAGCATTGCGTCTCCAAAATCTCATTTTTCGATACCTCTACCGAATCATGGTCAGTACTATATTTGGTCATGGGGAGAGTGACAGTGTAGTATGAGATAGCGAGCTACTTTGCCTCTGGGACATGCTACAAGAAAGGAGTAGCATCGATGTAGGGTCCCACTTCATCAAATACTTAGTGAAGATGGGCAAAGCAGCAAGAGGAGAGATTAATGTGGGAGGCCTACTTACTCACATTTGCCATAGGATGGGGTACGATTACACTACATTAAAGAGTATAAAGGGGAGCCCTAGGATCAACCTATGAGTGTGCATGGCGATGAAAATGATTGTGAGAGAGGGACACTTCTTATGCTTTGTAAGGAAAAACCTGACAGCCCTTTGGCTCCCCGACCCTGATCGTACCACCATCACCACACGTGCCAACTGGCCCTTGGACATGATAGTGGAGTCCCCGCCACACGAGGGACCATCCACATCGGCGCCCATCTCTCCCCCTTTACATCACTCTACCTCCAGTCCACACATGCATAGGAGCCCACCTAGTCCACGTCAACATGAGTCTGCACCTGGACCACCACCTTTTTCCACTTTTGAGCAGGATGTAGGTATGTCGGCCTATGATTTCTCAGAGTTTCGTTCGTGCCTCGACAACATATATGCCGAGCAGCAGACACAGAGGTAGCAATGGGAGGAGCAGAGCGCCTACACGCAGGCGGAGTTCCAAGGCATCCGAGAGCACTTCTAGTGGCCTGAGGAGTTCTAAGACGAGGCCCGCATCTACTTTCAGGAGGAGGCTGCCTGTCGCCAAGATGAGGCCACCTACCGCAAGGAGATGCGACAGCACATGCATGCCCAGCATGCACTGTGGGCTAGGGAGGAGGAGCACCGAGCAGTCACTGTATCCACCATCTCTCAAATCGACCACAGAACATGTGGCATTAGCGGCTCAGCAGCAAGTTCTCCTAGGATCCCGAGATGTTGAGGCTTCCAGACTTTCCACCTTGTCCACCATACTAGAGGTATGCTTTCATTTAAGTCTGGGGGGGACCCCAAATTTTTTTTTCTAGCAGTAGTTTCTTTCTTGACATTTGCATCATTGTTGGCATTCATTTGTTCATGCATAGGTGGTTGAGTTTCTTTCAACACTTAGTTTTTGCTATCTGTAAAGCTGCGTCAGTAGTATTTTTTAGAGTTTTATTCATGAGTTGTTTCCATGAGAAGTGTAACTTCATTTACCTCGTGGTATTTTATTTTATTGGCTTTGAATGAATATTCTAAACTTACACTGGTTAGCTTCTATTTTTACACCTACACATGTCGAACATTTTTAAAGGGAGAGTCTATTACATACCTAGTTATGATTCATCTCAGTAGTCTAGTACTTTGGAATCCACAGGTGACCCCAAGACTAGCATTTTAATTACTAGAGATGCTCGGATTGTGTAAGCCCATTCGGAAAAATCAAAATCCCAGTGAGCCGAAAAAAAATGAAAAAAAAAAGAAAAAAGAAGAGAAAGAAAAAGAGAGAGAGAGAGAGAGAGATTATGAGGGATAAAAAATTAGTTGTCGTGGGTGGAAATGGTTAGGTGCCCCTTTGAGACCGAGTTAGGTTACTAGGGAAACACCTAGTAATTTCTCTCAATACTGAGCACGCCTTTGAGACTTTGTGCTAGATCTAGAGAACGACCCTCGCTTTGGGCAGGTAAGTGCCTAAGAGTCGTAGACCTTAGGAAAGCTATAGGATGACGACTTAACTCACCATGGAATGAGTATCTCCTAAGAATGATTCTCTTGGCACGAGCACAAGGAGCTAATTTAGTGAATTTCTAGAATATATTTATTTTGGTTTGATAGCAAATACCACTTGATAAATTTAGTTAACATGCTAGTATGGAACAATATCCTTTTAAAATTTCATGGCACTGAGGTTTGCTTGAGGACAAGCAAAGATTTAAGTGTGGGGGAAGTGATGTGAGCAAAATATATAGGGTTTTAGGAGTAGTTTTCACTCATATCTCATTACATTTCATGTTAGTTTCATGCGTATATTTCTTTGTTTTGCATGCATTTCTTATTTTCTGGTTCAGTGATCTACTCTTTGTACTTTTGCATGTAGGATAGCATTCCGAGGGAAAAAGTTGCACTCTCAGAGCAAAAGAAGGGCATTTTATAGCTAAACGCAGAATGGGACATGGCCAGGGCATGTGGCTACACACGGTCGTGCTCAATGGGAGAGATCAGCCACCCCAAGGCCGCACATAGCCTGGCCATGTGGAAACACATGGCCTAGCCGTGTGGAAACACACAGTCATGTGGCGGCCCAGCAGATTGATGCGATTAGGGTTTTTTCTGGATTTTGCAGCGATCCGATGTGATGTCTATATAAGGAGAGCTCCACCCAAACCCTAGGGGGGAGGCACGACGGCTAGGACGACACACTGAAGCCCTAAAAAGCTTTGGGAACTCATTCCTTAGAGGAAGACGCCGCCGAAGATCCAAGTTCTGCACTTCAACGCCGGAGAGAAGGACACATCGGCATTGTAACCTCTTGTTCTTGCATTTTATTTCTGACATATTTGAACATGAAATGCCTTGTGATTCTCTTCTTCTATATATAGAGTAGTTCCTTCGATTCTAGGATAAGGGAGTAGCTTGTGTAAGCATGACATGTTGCTTCAAATTGAATTCTATTTTTGAGTTTGAATTTGCAATTGGAAATTGTTTATACCAATATCTATGCGTATTTGGTTTTCTACCTGCTGATCTTAGGCGATACGAGGGGTGACAACCCTCGTATCTAAGATTTAGGGGATTTATACAAGGAACCTAGGGGTAAACCTGATCTCCTGTAACCGTGGGTAGAAGGATGCGATGGAACTAGAAACTGTTCGTCGCAGGGATTGATTTAGCATCCTCGTACCGCCTATCCCATCCTTGTAAGGCAGAGATAGCTCTCGATAGATGCGGTGGCTCATCGGGAGAGTGTATGATGTCCCTTCCACAAAACCATAGTTAGACATTTAGATAACGCCTAGTTGATGGCATGTTTTACGACACACAAGCGAAATTGAAGTCCTAGAATCCCTTTTAAAGATCTCGGCATGCTCCTTTCTTCCTCCATGTGACACCGTACTAGAGTTTAGTCCACCAACATCCCTCGCAATTGAAACCTTTAGATTTTACTTCAGAACAATTTCATCTACTGAACAAATCGATTCTCGAATCTCAATCCCTGTGGGATCGATATTCTTTTATTACTTGATGACATCCGTGCACTTGTGGGTGTTGAGCATGAGTGCGCGCTTCGAGTCCTCGACGGTCTCCGTCGTGAGATTTGAGGTCGCGTTTGCATGCATCACTGACCTCGGGGGACGGACTTAGAGCAAGGTGAGTCAGAGGATATAAAAACCCTACCTTGCTCTTCTTCCCTTCCCAATTTTCCTCTGAAAAAGCTTCCATTATGGTATCCTGCATGATGTCGTTTGTAAAATAGAAACCACATCAACATTTCTTACCACCATTAGCATATAAACTCAAGGGGAGGATCAAGATACCTATTAAAGTGTAGTCGTTAGAGATAAAGGGGGATAACTTGAAATGACTAATAGTCGTTCATCTAATAGGACTTGGATGTTGTAGTGGTGATCGGGAAGGGTGCGCTTTGTAGCCTCAAAAGAGCATCTCGAGTGACACTCTTTTAGAGGAGGTAGGTCATGAAGGTTGGTCTTCCATGATTCAAAGTAAGGTAAAGGATTGAACAATTGAGCAAAGAAGTATAAGTTTTTCCATCCCTTATTGAAAGAGGGCATCCCTCTCAAAAATTGGCAGTCCGACCGCCCCATGAAATAGAACACCCCCGGCTCCACCATTTTAAGCTGAAATAAACTGGGGAACATGGAGGGAGAAAGGGAGAGTTTCAGATGTCCAAAAATTATGTTCATGTCAGCAAGGACACGGAAGGCATTAGGGGATAATTGTTTCGCCGCTATCCTAATAAACTCTAAGATTTGAAGATAAATAGGGGGTATCGGGAAATGGAGACCACCCTCAAGTTGGTCAACAAAGAAGCAGAAGCAGACGAAAGGAGAACGATGAAGTCGATCAATTGGCCTAGAAAAGAACGAGGGGATGGTCTTCAGGACATAATGCGACAATTACGAATAGAAAGGATGAGAGGGGGTCAAAGTAGAGGTCAAGATTTCAAATCATGGAAGATCCCATGCTCCCACCTCTTTCCTGAAATGAGACACCATAATCGAAGAGAAGAAAACAAGGATGTGCTACTCACTTGTGTCAAGAAAAAGGAGGCATCAAGGGGAAGCAGAACACAATGAATGCGTGAAGGGGGTGAGTAAACCCTCTTTAATGAAGAGACCAATCGGGGTAAGGAACGAATTGTGCAATGATGGTAGCATGTAGCGAAGAGGCGGAGTGTCGATACCAAGTCCAAATAAAAAATGTGAAGGACTCATAACCCTAGGGAGATCATGACATCAGGTCGTCAAGACTGCGTGGGTAGCCACGACTCACCAACATCATACCTCATTAATGGTCTGACTATTTTGAAAGCGGGGTAGCTAATGATATAGCTGGAAAAGTATAATGGGCTAGATCTTTAAATAAGAAGTCCATCGGGAGTAGGCCTAATAGAAGGAAGATTGAAAGCGAATGGGGGGAACACAAAGATTCCTGGGTGGCCATTTGGAGATTACAAGTCGGGAATACATGAAGCATATGCACAGGACTCAAGTACTCAGGCATGCAAACACTCGGGTGCATGGAGGAGTGGGATGTTAGAATTAAGTAAGTTTAGGAAGTCAGTTGTTCTTGTGTACGGAGGACACCAATCGGGAGCACGAGGAGTCTACCCTTTGGGCATTATGGGAATCAGATACCTAGGGACCAATGTGGATATTTTTCTCCTCCCCAATAATCTTTACATCAGGTCCCCTAATCACCTGTCTCGATGATACTTATGACATACATAGCATACCACGTGAAGATTCTTCACAAAGGTTATCCCCTAACAGCTTGCCAAAAGGCATCACAGGAATGGTCATGGGTGAAAGAAGTATCTCGGAGTAACTATATAAATGGAAGGTCAAGGTAAAAAAAGAGAACTCTCTCTGGTATGAAGACACATCTTTTACTTTGCTACATTTGATACTTCCATCTTTTCTCATCTCCCTATCTGATTTAAGCATCGGAGGATCACAGCAGTGTAGGAATGTCGGTGAGCGATAGAGGGGGTTGAATGGTGCGTTCAATCACTTGACGTAATTCGTTCGTGCTTGCGTGCTTGTCTATAACACTTGTTATGCACAGTGGAAATAAAGATAATAAAGCAATAACAAAATATACAAACACACAATACACAATCGATATAACGTGGTTCGGAACCTTAGAGTTCCTACACCACGGATTAAACTCAAATGAGCTCTAGCGATGTCAATGCCACCACTAATCAAAAACACTCCTTTTCGGTGACACACCAGAGGTGGAGAAACCTCTTACAATGATTACAAAAGTAAAGCAACGAAAATACAAGCAAATACAAAGAAATATAACTCAAATGTAAAGAACACTTTACAAATTGGGCTTTGAATTCTTTGCTTGTTGGTTGCTTGGATGATCTTTAAGGACCCTGAAATGCACCTGCACTTCGCCTTCAAATCGCCTCCACAACCTCTCAAGAAATTGATGGCGAAATCCTCCATGCGAGCCGATTCTCGTCTGCGCTAATCACATAAGGCCTCAATGATCGCTAACAAGATTATCATTGTCTCACAATGACTTAATTCACATTGGCATCCAAGCCAACCAATACACTGGCAGTTGAGTTCCATTACTCATAAGTCGACTGCTAAGCCCGTAGTCGACTGCTCAGTTGACTAACGAGTATTCTGTCCTCACAACTAACACCAGCAATCAACTACCACCGATCGTCTAACGATCGCCAAGACCTTTTTCATAGCCAAGCACTGGGCCGACTCGCATACCGACTGGTCATAATCCCAATCGACTGCTCAGAATCAACTTGGATGTCAAGTGTCAAAACACTTGACCAGTCGACTAGTCCATAACCCCAGTCGACTGCTACACCTCAATCATGAAGTTTACCCCAAGTACGATGCCCTCATACTTGCTAGACCACCCTTAGCCTAGACCTAAGCCTTCTAGCCATCTCCATCAACCTCATGCCTATCGTATCCCTCCAAGTCATCCATGACTTGTTCATCCATACGTTGGCCTTCAGATGCTTCCATCGGCTATTATCATGCTAAGCTGGTCTACACTGCCAAGGCACATATGGCCTTACGCTACCAAGACACACGCTTGGATCTTACGCCGCCAAACCATTTGACTTATGCTGCCAAGACTCCTGCTTGGACTTTACGTCACCAATATCAACCCTTGGACTTCCTAATTGCCAAGTACCCATGACATGGATTTTCCTTGCCAACCCATGTTAAACTTTCCAATTGCTAAGACTCAAGCTTGGACTTTCCCTTGCCAAGACCTATGCTTGGACGTTCCATTTGCCAAGATCAAGCTTGGACTTTCCCTTGCCAAACCATGTTGGACTTTTCAAATGCCAAGGCTCAAGCTTGGACTTTCCATGCCAAGTACACAAGACTTGGACTTTCCATTGCCAAGTGTCCCACTTGGACCTCTCCATTATGGTCAACACCAAGTCAACCATCTAGTCAACCCATTGTCAAACAACGGTCAGCTCCTTTATCAAACATCAATGTCAAACATCAAAAATACTACTCGAGTTCAACTCGAGTCTGGTCAATCGTGACCTAGCCCAATTGCACCAACAATCTCCCCCTTTTTGATGTTTGACAAAAACTAAACACCTTTGAGTTAGAACACTAACTCAATCCAATCCTCCCAATTTTCCAAATTGGGAATCTCAAATTCTCCCCTTTTTGACATACATGAAAAAGGTTCTCCCCAAGGGTGTCAATGTCTCATATTCCAATAAGATCTTACAATCTCCTCCTTGGTCCAAAAACATCTAGAATGTCTTCACTTTTCCTAGTGATAAGTCCCATATCACTAAAGAGAGACACTCCTTCAAACTCTACCAATTTTCCAACTTGGGCATCTCACATTCTCCCATTTTTTAATTCTCCAAAATTCTCCCCCTCATGAGGAATAACACATCCATCATCCCATGATGGATAACCTCCCCCTAATGGCTTGCTCCCCCTTGACCATTGCACCAACAATGTCCTTGGAGAGTCCCTAAGCCTATAGGAACACTAAACCATCAAAATTAAGGTTAAAAGTTCAACCTTGAACTTTCACACACCTTAAAATTGATACATACCCTAAACAATTCTTCTAATCCATATCCAATAGATTTTCACCCTTTCTAATGCTTTCCAAAGATATCCTAGGATTAGGGAGTGTTAGAGTAGCCTAATACAGCTGAAACATAGGCTAAACATCATTGTTTAATAGTCAACAATGATTTCTTTATAAGATCACGATCACAAAAAGAATGATCGATATCTACAAAATACAGAAATCAGAATCAGAAATCAAAATTTGAAAATTCATAAGTAAAAATATATATTTTGAAAAATCTTGAAAATTCATACGTACATTACTTATAGCAAATACAATGGGAGAAAAATATTTGAAAAAAAAAATTACCCTTTAAATAGTGAGTTTGACACAAAGTTCAAAACCATTGAAAAGTTCAATGTTTTGGCCCTACTTTGTATCAACTCTATCAATGGTGATTGCTATCAAAAGATATACTTCACTAATATTTTTCAAAATGATTTTAAAATGTTTTAAAACCTTATATTGAACCATGGTCTATGGGCTTAGTGCACATGACTTGTATATAAGCTTTCCTCATGATTCATCCATGGTATAAGATGAATTTGAGTTCATTTAGATGCAAAAACTATGCACCTTGAACTTAACTCATTTCCTAGCATTTCACATGTATTTAGGGTGTATGAATACACACACATGTCAATGTTATGTGAGATGTGGGCTTTATTTGTTAAATATGGAAATTTTAAATACTAAATTAAAATGCCCAAAAATTAAGAAAAATAATCCTAGAAATTTTTTCGAGATTTTTTAGGGAATTTTAGGAATTTTTTCTAGAATTTTTTTGGATTTAAACGGAGCATGTACGAGATAATTACGGGGATAAGAAAAATAGGCTTTTAAAGGCCCTATTTAGATTAGTTAATAGGATTAATAAACCTAGGGTTATTTGGATTAATTCTTCTTCCGCCGCGCCCAACACCTTGCGAGCTCCTCCCCGTGCACTGTCCACGTCCAGTTCGTCAACTGCTGTGCGTCCGCCGCCGCACGCCCAAAGATCTCCGACCAACCTCCAACAACCGTCATTTCCTCTTCCTTGTGTTCGCAACCCATCGACGTTGTCGCCCCTTCTTCTTCTCTTCACGATGCACAGCCTTTCTTTCCGCTCGGTGAGCACTGCAAGCCCTCCAGCCGACGCGATTGTCGTCGCTCTTCTATGGTGGTGGCTTGGCAGTGAGCATATTCGACGCCACCACAACCTTTTACTCTACGCCTGTCTCGCGGCCGCCGCTTCCCTCGCCGCTTCCTTCGCGCTTCTCGCTGATGCCTCGCCTGCGGCTGGCTCGATATTTTTAGGGTTGAGATAGCCCCCATCCTCCAGGACCGCAACCCTTCCTTGATCCCTGTCCTGATCACCTCCTCCTTGTTCTCTGCGAGGTCCGGCGAGCAGTTTATCTTCTCGATCATCGTCATCGACGGGTGGAATAGATTTGTGGACGGTGGTGGATATTCTTCGAGGCAGATCTCCCCCTCCTGTCTTGAAAGCTTCGATCACGAGGTCCATTACGATTTCTTCCTTTTGTTCGATTAGGCCATTGGGATTCAGAAACAAGTACCAATGTGATGGAACATTGTCTCAAGTGCTAGTAAGATTAATCGATGGTTGCTGCTTCATGTTAATTAGTCAATTTAGCTAATTAACTAATTTGGTTAATCAAAGTAAGGGATTAATCCTTTAAAACAATGGAGTTAATCTGATTAATCTGTTATTAGGAGTAATTGGATGAATTTGGATTTAATTAATATGTTTAATCAAATAGTATGGTTTGGGTTTTTGGAGTAAACTGATATTAATCAAGGGGTAATTAAACTTGGGGTTAATAAAGTTGATTACCTAAGCTGGTTATGATGAATTATATTTTGATACGGCAGTAAGTGATCGGTTAAGTGGATAGCTTAATCCATTAGGTTTTGGACTTGATATTGGGGTTGGCAATAAAACCTGAGTATATTATATTTTATGCAGGTTTCGGTCACGAGACAGGTCCACAGGCGTAAAGATTTGCATTATTTTGAGTATTTTGCAGGCGGATATTTTGACTTATCCTTTTGATATAGTCATGTTGATATGCTAGTTAGTTATAGCTAGCAATAATTTTCATGTTTATCTGCCTTGTATGTTATTGTGCTTTGATACATGCATTTGGTCAGTTTATAACTATACCTTCCCTATTTTACTTTGATCATTGATATGTACCTATTGGTTGTGCATATTATTCGGATATGTATTTTATTTGGTTATATGCTTTAGTGTCATGCACCATCTTGCATGATTGCATGCTGGCTGGATGGGGGTTCCTTTATAGTTGAGCCCGCAGCCAGTTACATGGTCTGCACATGCTGCCACTCATGGGTTAGTGGTACATCAGGAGGGTGTGTGCAATTGCTCTATCATGCTCCGTTGGTCCGCTCATGGGTAGCGATGAGGCAGCGTGGTAGTGGGCAGGGATCCCTCCTCTGGTCTACGACACCGGGAGATGAGAGCATTGCTCCCCCACTCTGTTTGGGGCAAGAGGATAGGTGTACTACGACATCATCCTGTCCACTCGGTCACTCAAGAGCAGTGATGGCAGAGTGCACAGTTATCATAGTCCTACCCACTCGGCTTCACCATCGCGTGTGAGGCGGCTGACTGACATTAGGGGTGACCATGTCATTTGCATCGCATGCATTTTGTATGGATAGCATTTGTATTGTGTTTGCTGCATTTTGATTACTGCCTTGGATGTTGCTTATGATTGACATGCATACAAGATACATTTTGTATTTGGTCTGACGACATTATTTCTGCTAGTATGGCTTGTACTCCTATATCAGGATAAAAGATTTAGGTATGTACAGTCTTTAAGCAGCTTTTCGTTGCATTTTTGCTATTATTGATCAGGAGACTGTACTGACATGACTATTATTGTTAGATATAGATTACTATGCATGTCGACTTGATATCCGCTGAGTTCGTTGAACTTACCCCGTTGCTTTACATCTATTTCAGGTTGAAACTGCCAGGAGAGTCCAGCTACCAATCCCCCTCGTCGAATTGGTCTTATGGTTTTGGTTGTTGACTAGAAGGCATGTTTAGGATTTGTGTTTTGATTATGTGTTCGTGGATGTTTTGGTGGTACTGGATAGGTCCTTGTAGACTTATTATTCGATTAGTTTTGGTTGTGTATTCCTGCTCAGATGGCAGAAGAGGTGAGTCTAGAAGTTGCAGATTCCTTATTTATTTTGTTTGTTGGCTTGAGGCATTATGACCTGAGTGTGTAGTTGTTTTTGTTCCGGTCGTATTGGCCATGTAGGCCTTGTATGCAAGTTCCATATTGTCACCCGTACAGGGGAGATGCTGCGGGATTTTTGTCTGGCGGGGACTACCTCGGGGTGTGACAATTTATTTGGTATCAAAGCATAGGTTCCGAGTTCCTTAGGATCTTTGGGTTTTCGGAGTTTGCCACGTTTGGCAGGTTTACTGGGGTATTTTCGGAGTTGTACGGATTTCTGATGATTTTTATGTTTCGGAAATTCGGGGTATTATTGACAAGGTCAATTTGGGGATTTGGCGGCGATAGGACATCTCCAGACGGCTAGCAGGTGAATAAATTCTAGAAAATTTTCTAGACTTAGTGCATATTTGTATTGGTTATATTGGTTATGCGGGTTACTTAGGTGGTATCATGTTTTGTCTAGTATTGTTTTAACCTTATATCTGTTAGACTATTAGATTTTTAGGTTGCTGGTTTATTGTTAGCATATGGTTATTAATTGCTATTACTGCTATACGTAGCTAGTTATCATTGCGATATAAATGATTAGATATTATTGGTAGATGTTTACCTCTTACTTTTTGGACTAGTATTAGGATTGGACTAGTATTAGGATTAGACTAGTTGAATAATATGACTAAGATGGATAAATTCGTAGAAGGTATACATATAGGTTCTTTGACTCTCTAGATCCTAGTGCATGATGACATGGTTACATTGCTTACATAGTTTAGGGTATGTATAGGCATCTGATGCTTTATTTAGTATTGCCTTGACTTTGTTCTGGCATGACCCTTTAGTTATACCCTAATTAATTTCAGCCATTGATTGTCATTAGTATGACTATGCTGTCGTTTATTAGACAGTGTGTTATGTGTTTATATGGTTATGTGTTTTTACGGTGGATACCATGATTAAAACTAGTAGAGATAGAATAACTTAGATGAGGTTATTCTGTAGGAGCGGATCTCAGGAATGAAACAACATTAGTAGAACCCTAGGTGTTGGAACCCTAGGCATAATAACCCGGATGTGCTTAATGATATATGTTTATCCATTTACTATTTCAGTGATATGGTGATCGGACTAGTAGAGTTCGTATGATTAGGATGCGATTAATCCTTACTATATCTCTCATTCTTGGTTGAGAGAGAGTCTGCAGTAGAGTCTCTCTATGGTTGCTTTGTATATCTATGGTCGAATATGTCTCCCATGCATGGTTGAGATAATCTACTGTAAGGTTATCTTCTTGAGTTATCCGCTCGGAGTTGGTGATAATCAGATTCGTATGACGTCTGTAGCTAGATAGCTACTTTACGTCTTAAGTACCCATGAGATATGTTCATGGTAGCAGGTTGGGGCATGCATGAGTGAACTGGTAGGATGGTATAATTTAGGCTTAACCCTCTTGACGGGCTTGTTAGTAGATTTATTGTCCTTATTGGCCTTGATAGGCATTTCCTATTAGCTGGGATGAAACCCTATGATTAATCGTCTCGACGTGGTTATTAGTGGACTTATGATTTTTATCGACCTTGATAACTGTTCATGTTAGAAGGGTTGGAATCCTAGACTTAACCATCTCGAGGTATTTATTTATAAGTCGATGATCTTTATCGACTTTGGTAAACATTTCGTATTAGAGGTGTTGAAACCCTCGCTTGACCGCCTCAAGGGGCTTAATTGTAGATCAATGATCTTTATCGACATTGATAGACGTGCTATGCGAGATGTATTGGATAACCCTAGGCTTAACAACCTAGGATAATCGACTGCCCACGCGTTCAGTCGACAACTAGATATCTATATGTGTTGTCTGCCCACGATACCCATTCGTGGTAGCATGTCATTGCCCGCAGACATTGAGTCTTTCTACTGCCTGTCTACCCATGAGTCCCATTCGTGGTAGCATGTAGTTGCGGGTAGACAGTACTTAGTATATTGATTATCGACCCATGAGTTCCGTTCGCGGTAGCTCATAAATAGTTCCCTTTGTATTACCTCGAGAGCCACGAGGCTTTGTCATGGTATCTGGATGTGCATTGTTTGTAGATTGCAGTGGTGTATGTTGCGGGTATATTTGTTATACTGTTGACCAGGTTAGTTGCAGACTGATATTTGTACTCTGAGGGTTGGGTTACTCTAGCTTGTTCCCTGTGACTTCTATTATGTGCATTATGATTATGCACTATTGTCTATCCATCCATTGAGTGGTTGTACTCACTCCCTCCTCACTTATCCTCTAGGTTAACTGATGGAGGACGTGTCTTTTTGACCTACCTTAGTGTCACTCAGAGAGTCCCTTGCCGTGCTTGTCTCCCTGCATCGTCGAGATGTCGCTTTATTTACTTTATCGGTATTGCATTTTGTTTATGCACTTTGGATTTTTTTGTCGCAATTTGATTTGGTGTCATAAAACTATTTTACTTTAATTGATATATGTTTAATCATGCATGCATGAAGTTAATTAAAATATTTGTATTTCTATTGTTATTTTGAGATTTTTACTAGATCTGGTCCATGTATTTCGGAATATTGTCACTAAGGGGCTCCTTCGTCATTTGGATGACGGATATGCCCCCAGGACGTGACAATTTTACTGGTTTGCGGTTTTGGTGTGTGGGTTTTGTATTTCGAGGATTTTCCTTTCCGTGGATTTTTGGGAGTTCTCGTGTTTTGGGATCAGACAAGTTGAAGGATATCTCTGAGCCATAGGAAAAGTATTGTCTTTAGTGGTTATTGTACTTTAGTGGTTAGGAAAAGTGTTGACTTAGTGAAATTGCCCCTACTCATGGTCGGGGACGAGGTCGATGACGTATTGACCTTGCGGAACCTAACGATGATTTCAGAAGTACGGACTCTTTAGAGGTGCCGACTGATGTTGAATTAGGAGGCTAGGGTTAGGCCCGCTAGCCACCCATTAGGAGGTCAAGGAGTAACCCCTCAGAAAATATCAGTCCTTACTATTAGTGATTTGGTTATGGATAAGGCGTGTATACCTACACTGGTCAAGACGATGAAAGATTGTTTTACCTTATTATAGGAGGTGTTGGATGGGATATTTATCTGTCCCAGAATTTCTTCCAGAGAAGATCCGGAACTCTTTGTTAAAAGAGAGATGGACCTTTGAGATTATGCATCGATTATCGATGATAGAATGCGGTAGTGGTGGAAGGAAATGAATATCCTTCATTGTGGATAGAGGATCTATCTAGATCAGCTATAGGAGACCTGTGTATACTCTAGGATTGATTTATGACTGATGAGTTGATATTGTAGTGACATGGTGTCATACTATTATCTATGTCGTTGTGATGATTGTTATATCATCAGCCTAGAGTAAAGAGAATGCAGGTGTGTAGCGACAAAACTTTCATACTTGGTATGAATTGTATGAGCTTAAGATTATCTTATTAGACTTATTGACGACTTTGTCGTCCAGGGATTTGGAAAGTTGTGTATTCTGGACACGATTGGATCAGTTGTGGTCGTTGGAGTTATGTAACTTGGCCACTGTTGATGGTGGTAGTTGGAGTTACGCACTCGGCCACCGTAGATGGTGGTTTCTTGGTATTGATTTGATTATTACTATAGATATGGATAGGATGCTCTAGCGGTACTACATCGCTAACTGGTGAACCAGGAAGGTGATGGAATTTACTTGGTCTGAAGCTTGTGAAACTAGTTTTAGGGCTCAGACGATGGTTGACTTTTGCATCAGTGTTGATTAATCATTCTGGTGTTGATGGAAGGGTAGTGTACATGGATGCATCATTTCGAGGATCGGAGTGATTTCACTGCTATAGAATAAGGCGTATCCTAAGCTTACGGCAGTTAAAGAACTGCGAGATAAGTCATATATATGACGTGGACTTCGCAGTTATTATGTTGTTTTGTAGAGGTGAAGAGCAGAAATGCTCATGGAGTTTTGGCTAGATACTGGATAGCTACTATAGAGTAGCTGGAACACGAACGATTGTAACAAGGAAGTTTGGTCGCGATAGTCTCCCATACACTTACAGAGTGTGTGGTAGAGTGGATTTTGGACGGTAGATGGACTACCGTCTCTGACTCCGAGAAGGATAATGGTTTCCGGAGTGCATTAGTTTAAGGAATAGATGCTTCAGAAAATTCTGATTCCGGAATGGAAGTGGAAGCATATTATTATGGATTTTGTGGTGGTTTTGCCTAGGACACAACAAGGCCATGACGCGATTTGGGTAGTCATTGACAGACTAACCAAATCCGTGCACATCTTAGCGATTCGGAAGACCGACTCTTTGGATCATTTGACAGAGTTATATTGTCAGGATATCATCAGATTGCATGGTGTTCCTTTGAGCATTATATCAGATAAAGATCCCCAATTCATGTCTCGGTTCTGGCAGAGTCTGCAGCAGGTCTTAGGCACACAGCTTCGTTTTAGTACTGCATTCCATCCGCAGACAGGTGGACAGTTTGAGCGGACCATTCAAACTCTAGAGGATTTGCTGAGGTCCTGTGTTATGGATTTCGGGGACAACTGGGAGGACCACTTGCCATTAGTGGAATTTGCCTACAATAACAGCTATCATTCTGCTATCCAAATGGCCCCGTTTGAAGCATTGTATGGTAGACAGTGTCGTACACCTACCCTCTGGGAGGAGGTTGGGGAGGCTCAGTTGCTAGGACCCCAGAGAGCTCAGCGTGAGGCAGAGTTGGTCCATACTATCAGACGAAGGATGGCAGGGGCGCAAGATCGTTAGAATAGTTATGTCGATCGGAGATGAAGACCTCTGGAGTTCTCTATTGAAGACCATGTATTCTTTCAAGATTTTGGAGAGGATCGGAGTAGTCGCTTACCGCCTAGCGCCACCACTGTCCTTGGCTGGTATCCATGATGTGTTTCATGTGTCCATGTTGAGGAAGTATGTGCCAGACTCTATACATATTCTGTCAGATGTGTCAAGTTCCATTCAACCTGATGCTACTTACGCAAAGGTTCCGGTACGGATTCTGGATCCTAAGGAACGATAGTTGCGGAACAAGATTGTGCGACTTGTCAAGGTCGGGTGGAGTCACCACACCGATGAGGAGGCTATTTGGGAGCTTGAAGAAAAGTTCAGAGCTCAATACCCCCACCTGTTTATTTAAGGTACGTGAGATATATTTTCAGTACTTGTGGTATCTCTTACTCATTATGCATCTGAGTAGGAAATTTGGGGACCAAATTTTTATTAGTGGGGAAGAATGTTAAATACGAAAAATTTAAATACTAAATTAAAATGGCCAAAATTTAAGAAAAATAATCCTAGAAATTTTTTCAAGATTTTTTAGGGAATTTTAGGAATTTTTCTGGATTTAAACTGAGCATGTACGAGATAATTACGGGGATAAGAAAAATAGGCTTTTAAAGGCCCTGTTTAGATGAGTTAATAGGATTAATAAACCTAGGGTTATTTGGATTAATTCTTCTTCCACCGCGCCCAACACCTCGCTATCTCCTCCTCGTGCACCGTCCATGTCTAGTTCGTCAACTGTCGTGCGTCCGTCGCCGCGCGCCCAAAGATCTCCGACCAGCCTCCAACAACCGTCGTTTCCTCTTCCTTGTGTTCGCAACCCATCGACGCTGTCACCCCTTCTTCTTCTCCTCCCGACGTGCAACCTTTCTTTCCGCTCGGCGAGCACCGCAAGCCCTCCAGCCGATGCGATTGTCGTCACTCTTCTACGGTGGTGGCTTGGCAGTGAGCTGATCCGACGCCACCGCAACCTTTTACTCTATGCCCTGTCTCTGTACGCCGCACCAGTCACCGCTTCTCCCTCGTTGTTTCCTTCGCACCTAGCCTACCGAGCTGCCTCTACCCCTGCAGCTGGTTCGATATTTTTAGGGTTGTGACAGCCCCCATCCTCCAGGACCGCAACCCTTCCTTGATCCTTGTCCCGATCACCTCCTCCTCGTTCTCTGCGAGGTCCGACGAGCAGTTTATCTTCTCGATCATCGTCATCGACGGGCGGCATAGATTTGTGGACGGTGGTGGATTTTCTTCGAGGCAGATCTCCCCCTCCTGTCTCGAAAGCTTCGGTCACGAGGTCCATTATGGTTTCTTCCTTTTGTTCGATTAGGCTATTGGGATTTAGAAACAACTAATGGGATGGAACATTGTCTCAAGTGTTGGTAAGATTAATTGATGGTTGCTGCTTCATGTTAATTAGTCAATTTATCTAATTAACTAATTTGGTTAATCAAATTAAGGGATTAATCGTTTAAAACAATGGAGTTAATCTGTTATTAGGAGTAATTGGATGGATTTGGATTTAATTAATATGTTTAAACAAATAATATGGTTTGGGTTTTTGGAGTAAACTGATATTAATCAAGTGGTAATTAAACTTGGGGTTAATAAAGTTGATTACCTAAGCTGGTTATGATGAATTATATTTTGATATGGCAGTGAGCGATCGGTTAAGTGGATAGCTTAATCCATTAGGTTTTGGACTTGATATTGGGGGTGGCAATATAATCTGAGTATATTATATTTTATGTAGGTTTCTGTCATGAGACAGGTCCACAGGCGTAAAGATTTGCATTATTTCGAACATTCTGCAGGCGAATATTTTGACTTATCCTTTTGATATAGTCATGTTGATATGCTAGTTAGTTATAGCTTGCAATAATTTTCATGTTTATCTGCCTTGTATGTTATTGTGCTTTGATACATGCATTTGGTCAATTTATAGCTATACCTTCCCTGTTTTACTTGGATCATTGATATGTACCTATTGGTTGTGCATATTATTCGGATATGTATTTTAGTTGGTTACATGCTTTAGTGTCATGCACCATCTTACATGATTGCATGCTGGTTGGACAGGGTTCCTTTATAGTTGAGCCCGCAGCCAGTTACATGGTCTGCACATGCTGCCACTCATGGGTTAGTGGTACATCAGGAGGGTGTGTGCAGTTGCTCTGTCAGGCTCCGCTGGTCCGCTCATGGGTAGCGATGAGGCAGCGTGGTAGCGGGCAGGGATCCCTCCTCTGGTCTACGACACCGGGAGATGAGAGCATTGCTCCCCCACTCTGTTTGGGGCAGGAGGATAGGTGTACTCCGACAGCATCCTGTCCACTCGGTCACTCAGAAGCAGTGATGACAGAGTGCACATTTGTCATAGCCCTACCCACTCGGCTTCACCATCGTGTGTGAGGCGGCTGACTGGCATCAGGGGTGACCATGTCATTTGCATCGCATGCATTTTGCATGGATAACATTTGTATTGTGTTTGCTGCATTTTGATTGCTACCTTGGATGTTGGATATGATTGACATGCATACATGATACATTTTGTATTTGGTCTAATGATCTAATTTCTGCTAGTATGGCTCGTGCTCCTATATCAGGATAGGAGATTCAGGTATGTACAGTCTTTAAGCAGCTTTTCCTTGCATTTTTGCTATTATTGATCAGGAGACTATACTGACATGACTATTATTGTTAGATATAGCTTACTATGCATGTTGACTTGATATTCACTGAGTTCGTTGAACTTACCCTGTTGCTTTACATCTATTTCAGGTTGAAACTACCAAGAGAGTCCAGCTGTCAATCCCCCTCGTCGAATTGGTCTTATTTTGGTCTTATGGTTTCGGTTGTTGACTAGATGGCATGTTTAGGATTTGTGTTTTGATTATGTGTTCGTGGATGTTTTGGTGGTACTGGATAGGTTCTTGTAGACTTTTTATTCGATTAGTTTTGGTTGTGTATTCCTACTCAGATGGCAGAAGAGGTGAGTCTAGAAGTTGTAGATTCCTTATTTATTTTGTTTGTTGGCCTGAGGCCTTATGACCTGAGTGTGTAGTTGTTTTTTTCCCGGTCATGTTGACCAATGTATAGTGGTCGTGTAGGCCTTATATGCAAGTTCCATATTGTCACCCGTACAGGGGAGATGCTGCCGGATTTTTTTCTGGCGGGGACTCCCTCGGTGCGTGACAATATTCATCCTAAACTAAGGCCTCATGCATTTTCCTAAGGCAACACTACTTGATTCCCTTCTACATGGGACTTCAAGTCGTGTCAATTGTCCTTAAATCAATTTTCAAAAATCCTAAATGCATGAATGATGATTATGGCCTAAATGATAACATAAATAAGGATGTGTCAATAATCATGATGTTATGGCATAAATACAAAACTAAGCATACATGACATAAAAACAAACCTAAGCATGATCATGACATTTATAATTAAAATGAAATATGATGTCATGACATGGCATATGGCAAACGAATGTGGCAAGTATAAAATATAAAGGTATATAATACCTAAATTTTAATATTAGTTGACATTTGTTAGTATTAATTCCATTTTTTCATATTATCACCTATCTCCCAAGTGTGCCTAAAATCCAAAATGGCACACCAAGACCTCTAGACCTAAATTGTGCCAATTTGATCAATTTTTCATAGTTCTCAAAATATATTGAACATCCTAAAAACCTTTAGGATTAAATTCAAGCCACATTTCCAAAGTATTCCATTACCTTAGAAATGACCTAAAGTGCCAACTTTGCTATGGTTGGGTTAATTACCCATCCAATCAAGGTTGACACATCCTAACCCATTTAGCGTGAATCGATCACGCTCTTAGGAACCCAATACCTATTGGAGCTCCTTGGGTTTACTTGGTTTTCCTTAGGGATGACTTCCCTAGATACCTTCCTAATGACCCTTCTAGGATTAGAAGCCTTGGTCATTGTAGTCTTGCCTAGGTTAACTCTAGGGGTGACTCCCCTTGTAACCTTCTTAGTGGCTTTCTTAGGTTTCTTCGAAACCTTAGCTACTAAGTACTTGTCATGGTCAACCTTAGGGATGACTTCCCTAGTAACCTTGGCTCTCCTAGACTTAAGTTGTGTTCCATAATCGAATGGAACACTATGATAGGTCTCCTTGGGCTTAGGTTTCAAACATTTCTTGCCCTTGGATGAGTCTTGCCTCTTAGACCCTAGGTTTTTATTCCTAGACCCAAGACTTTGACTATTTGACCCTTGCATTTGATTTTGCATTTTCCTAAGGGTCTTTTCTAATTTCTCAAGTCTTGACCTCAAAATTTGATTTTCCAACTCAATTACCCAATCTTTGATTTTTTATTTGGTCTTTGGGCATTTCCATTTCTTCTAGGCATATACCTACCCTTCTTAGGGTTAATGCCTAAATGATCTTCTATCTTCTTAATAGACTCCCTAGATAGGATTTTTCTAGGGTTATTAGTCCCAAAATTCTCCTTATTTTTAAAATTGAGACTCTTAGCACCTAGGCAATAAAATCTATTATTTCTAGCATGCTCTTTATGAACAATAGCAAGATTACTCCTAGAATAATTTTTCCTCTTACTTAAAAAAGGTACATTACTAAAATATACCTTAGGGTTTGCCTTAGAGGCTCCCCCTACATGTGATGCTCTCTCTTGAGTCTTCTTCCTCCCCCTAGGGAATTGGCTTCTATAGTGTCCCTTTTGATGACATTTGAAGCAAATGACATGCTCCTTACTCTTTTATCTTTAGGCACCAATTTCCTTGGTCTTTGGCATGACTTGTGTTGTCTTCTTGATCTTTTTCAGACACTTGATCTTGTAGTATCTGGCTTCTCTACACTCAAAATATATTATATGAATTTTATTATTAACACATGTGTTTGAGTTACCTAAGGTGGTGGTGAAATTTTGAACTTCCTCTTCTTCTTGATCGGAGGTAGATGCTTCATATTCTTCTTGCTCCAGCATTGAGGATGATCTAATGTCCTCCCCCTCAATCCTAGAGGTGGAGGCTTCTTCCACCTCTTCTACTTCTCTTTCCTCCTCGAACATCGAACACCTTTCGACCTCTGACTCCTCACTTTCTTGTGAGGATAAGCACTCCTCTTCGGGCTTTCTTTCTACTTGAGCCACGGATGGTTCTTCATGGAGTTTGGCTAATTTATCTCATAGCTCCTTGGCATCTTGAAATTCACCTAACCTAGACATAATATCGTTAGGTATTGAATTTAATATTAATTGCATTACCTTATCATTTCTTTCGAAATCTTGGACTTGCTCTTCGGTCCATCTTTTCTTCTTGAGGTATCCACCTTTTGGACCTCTTGGAATTTCAAAGCCCTTCACTAGGATAATCAAATCTTCAAAGTCCATCATGAAGAAGTTCTCCATTCGTGCCCTCCATTGCTCAAACCCTTCTTGTCCATAGAAGGTGTATGGAATTGGGGTGTTGATGTCTCATCCCAATTTTTCTTCAAACTCCATCTTATTTCCTCTAGCACTTTGCACCCGGTTGTTAATCCATAGAAGAGATCTTAGCTCTGATACCAATTGTAGGAACGTCGGTGAGCGCTAGAGGGGGGTAAATGACATGTTCAATCGCTTGACGTAATTCGTTCGTGCTTGCATGCTTGTCTACAATACTTGTTATGCGCAGCGGAAATAAAGATAATAAAGAAATAATAAAATATACAAACACACAATACACAATCGATATAATGTGGTTCGGAACCTTAAGGTTCCTACTCCACGGATTGAGCTCAAATGAGCTCCAGCGATGCCAATGCCACCACTAATCAAAAACACTCCTTTTCGGTGACACACCGAAGGTGGAGAACCCTCTTACAATGATTACAAAAGTAATGCAACAAAAATACAAGAAAATACAAAGAAATACAACTCAAATGTACATAACACTTTACAAACTAGGGATTTGAATGCTTTGCTTGTTACTTGCTTGGATGATCTTGAAGGACCCTGAAATGCACCTACACTTCGCCTTCAAATTGCCTCCACAACCTCTCAAGGAACTAGTGACGAAATGCTCCACGAGCTGCTCCTTCTATGCCTGCATCAGGCTAATTTTGCATCTGGAAGTCGACTGCCATAAGGCCCCAATCGACTGCCAACAGTGTCGTTGTCTCACAACGACTTAATCCACATCAGCATCCAAGCCAATGAATACACTGGCAGTCGACTTCCATTACCCATCAGTCGACTGCCAAGCTCATAGTGGACTGCTCAATCAGCTACCGAGTGTTCTGTCCTCATAACCAACACCAGCAGTTGACTGCCCTCCAAGGCAATCGACTGCTCAAGGCATCAGTCGACTACCCAATCGTGATCATGATCGAAGACCTTGCTACTGATCGAGCGTCGGTCCAACTCGAGCCGATCGTGGTCATAATCCCAATCGACTGCTCAGAGTCAACTCGATTGCCAAGTGTCAAAACACTTGACCAGTCGACTGGTCCATAACTCCAGTCGACTGCTACACCTCAACCATGAGGTTTACCCCAAGTATGATGCCCTCATACTTGCTAGACCACCCTTAGCCTAGACATAAGTCTTCTAGCCATCTCCATCATCCTAACGCCTATCGGATCCTTCCAAGTCATCCATGACTTATTCATCTATACGGTAGCCTTCAGGTGCTTCCATCGGCTATTGTCATGCTAAGCTGGTCTACACCGCCAAGGCACATTTAGGCTTACGTTGCCAAGACACACGCTTGGACTTTACGCCGCCAAACCATTGGACTTATGCTGCCAAGACTCCCGCTTGGACTTTACACCGCCAATATCAATCCTTAGACTTCCCAATTGCCAAGTACCCATGACTTGGACTTTCCTTGCCAACCCATGTTGGATTTTCCAATTGCCAAGACTCAAGCTTAGACTTTCCCTTGCCAAGACCCATGCTTGGATTTTTCATTTGCTAAGACTCAAGCTTGGACATTCCTTTGCCAACTCATGTTGAACTTTCCAAATGTCAAGGCTCAAGCTTGGACTTTCCATGTCAAGTACACAAGACTTGGACTTTCCATTATCAAGTGTCCCACTTGGACTTCTCCATTATGGTCAACCCCAAATCAACCATCTAGTCAACCCTTTGTCAAACAACGGTCAACTCCTTTGTCAAACATCAATGTCAAACATCAAAACACTACTCGATCCAACTCGAATCTGGTCAATCATGACCTGGGTCGATTGCACCAATAAGATGGAGTATCGATGGTCGTCAAACTTCATGTTGATTTTGAGAAGAATTACTGTTGCGGTTGTGAGAACTCACCCTCTCTCGTGGACTCGGCGAAAGGGACTAAAAACAATCGTATCATATATATAATTTAATTATTAAATAAATTATATTTCTTGACATATCTATTATTGATTGTATAATACAATTAAATAATTTTTATAAATTCAATATTTAAGGAATAAAAAAGACAAAGTAAAATTAATAAATAATCTATTAAGAGAATTAAATGCGATTAAATTTAATAATTTAAAAATAAAATACTCATTAAAAATTTATAACAAAAAGATTTAAAAAAATCGATTTCAATAAATTGGTATAACATATTCACATCGAAAAATTTATAACAAATGAATCACACGTTTAATATCATTAAAATATTATATTATTATTATTATATAAATTACTGTTTAAAAAAATTAAAATAATTAATATCAGCCATTTAATCGTTGATTTGAACAACCAGTTGAACCATCAGTTTGGTAATTAAAATGGGCTTATCAGTAATCATCCTATCTTGAACCGTCGATAGATCAATTCCAAATTTAACTGGCTGTTTCAAGTTTCAAACCAGAGCCGATTTGAATCCGACCTGTAGACAGATCTACTTAAATGACAGTCTGTGTTGTTGGGAATTGTATAACCGTTAGAGGGGGGGGATAAATAGCATCTCGTTGATGTAGATGAATTTCGATCGTGTGCTTGCTACAATTATTAATATACACAGAGAAATATATAATAGTAGAAACAAATGCACAATACAAGTACACAATGCACAAGATATACGTGATTCAGAACCTTAGGGTTCCTACTCCACGGGACGAGCTCAACAAACTCTAATGATGCACACACCACTGATAAAACTCCTCGGTGACACACCGGAGGTGGAGAAATCTCGTATAAAAAATTATAACAATAATACAATAAAATACAACAAGTAAACTAAGCAATACACAAATACAAGTAAAGAAAATTTTACACTAAGAGCTTTGGATTGCTTGTTTGTTGATTGCTTTGATTTGCTCTTGAAGGTCTGGAATGCAGCAACAATTCCCCTTCAAATCGCCCTAAGAATCATGGCTAAAAACCTCCCCTTTGAGCTCCATATAAAGCTACAACTCGGGCTAATTTCCGACTAGCAGTTGACTACTCGTACCCATCGGTTGACTACTCTTGTAGCCGTTGTCTCACAACGACTTAATCCACATCGGCATACTAGCCAACGCGCCTCCATGGCGCCGATCGATCAAGGCCGATCGGCCCAATACTGGCATTTGACTGCCAAGGCTACTTGTTGCAATTGAATGCCAGCCGACTCACGGCAGTTGACTGGTCATAATTACAGTTGACTACTCAGTGTCGACTTGGCTACCAAGTATCAAAACACTTGACCAGTCGACTGGTCCATAACCCCAGTCGACTACTACACCTCAACCATGAGGTTTACCTCAAGTATGATGCTCTCATACTTGCAAGACCACCCATAGTCTAGACCAAAGCCTTCTAGCCACCTCCATCAACCTCACGCCTATCAGATCCCTCAAAGTCATCCATGACTTGTTCATCCATACGCTAGCCTTCAGGTGCTTCCATCGTCTATTGTCATGCTAAGCTGGTCTCACCGCCAAGGCACATTTGGACTTACGCTGCCAAGATACATGCTTGGACTTTACGCCACCAAACATTGAACTTATGTTGCCAATACTCCACCCTTGGATTTTACACTACCAATATCATACCCTTGAACTTTCTAATTGTCAAGTACCCATGACTTTGACTGTCACCGCCAAGACTACACACTTGGACTTACGTAGCCAAAACTACACTCTTGGACTTTCCTTGCCAACTTTATATTGGACTTTCCAAATGCTAAGACTCATGCTTGGACTTTTCCATTACCAAGTACCCAAGACTTAGACTTTACCATTGCCAAGACCCATGCTTGGACTTTCCATGCCAAGTGTCCCACTTGGACTTCCCATGCCAAGTACTCAAGACTTGGACTTCCCATCACATTGTCATACATTTTATCGAACATCAAAATACCACTCGAGTTAAACTCGAGTTTGGTCAATCGTGACTTGGGCCGATTGCACTAACAATCTCTCCCTTTTTGGTGTTTGACAAAAACCAAACACCTTTGAGTTAGAACACTAACTTAAATCTCCCAATTCTCTCAATTGGGCTATTCTCAAATTCTCCCATCAATTCTCTCCCTTTTGACATACATCAAAAAGGCTCTCCCCCAAGGGTATCAATGTCTCACATCCCAATGAGATCTTACAATCTCCCCTTTGGTCCAAAAACATCTAGGATGTCTTCACTTTTCCTAGTGATAAATCTCATATCACTAAAGAGAGGCAATCCTTCCATTTCTCTCATTCTCCAAATTCTCCCCCTTATGAGGAAGAACACATCCATCATTCCATGATAGATAATCTCCCCCAATAGGCTTGCTCCCTCTTGACCATTGCACCAACAATATCCTTGGAGAGTCCCTAAGCCTATAGGAGCACCAAACCATCAAAATTAAGGTCGAAAGTTCAAACTTGAACTTTCAAGCACCTTAAAATTTGATACACTCCCTAAACAATTCTCTTAATCCATATCCAATGGATTTTCATATTTTATAATATTTTCCAAAGCATATCCTAGGGTTAAGAGCAATTAGGGTAGCCTAATATAGCTGAAATCATAATAAACAATCTTGTTTACCTGAAATCAGCATTTGGCAGTCGACTCTGTCGATCAAATGATCGCGCCATCCATGATATAATCGGATCGATTTACAAATGAATTTTAGAAAATTATAAGTAATTATACATACTTTGAAAAATCATGAAAATTCATATGTATAATACTTATATTAATCATTATAGGTGAAAAATATTTGAAAAATAAAATACCCATAAAATATTGAGATTGACACAAAGTTCAAAACTATTGAAAAGTTCAAGGTTTTGACCCTACTTTGTATCAACTCTATCAATGGTGATTGCTGTCAAAAGATAGACTTCACCAAGATTTTCTAAAATGATTTTAAAACCTTATATTGAACCATGGTCTATGGGCTTAATGCATATGACTTGTACATTAGCTTTCCTCATGATTCATCTATAATATATGATGAGTTTGAGTTCATCTAGATGCAAGAACTATTCACCTTGAACTTAACTCATTTCCTAGCATCTCACATGTATCTAGGGTGTATGAAAACACACACATCAATTTTATATGAGATGTGAGTTTTGTTCAACCTAATCTAAGGTCTCATGCATTTTCTTGGGAACTTTATTTAATTCCCTCATACATGAGACTTCAAATCATGTCATAGTCCTTAAATCAATTTTAATTAATACATGAATGATGATTATGACACAAATGATAGCATAGATAAAAGCAAGTGCCAATAATTATGATGTCATGGCATATGAATAAAAACTTAATATTAACATGACATAAAAACTAGCCCTAAGCATGATCATGATATTTTATAAGATTAAAAGAAAATATGATGTCATGAAATGACATATGGCAAACAAATCATGGAAAAAAAATATGAAGGTATAATAATACCTAAGTTTTAGTATAGTTTGTCATTTGTTATGATTAAGTTCTTTTTGTCATATTACCACATATCCCAAGTGTGCCAAAAAACCCAAAAATGGCACACCAAGACCTCTAAATCTAATTGTGTCAATTTGGTTTGTCTTGTCAAACTTCTTGAATTTTATTGGCACATCCTAAACTCCTTTAGGATAAAAATCCATCCTCATTTCCAAGGTATCACATGACCTTGAAAATATCCTAAAGTGTCAACTCTATTATGGTTAGGTTAACTACCTATCCATTTAGGGTTGACACATCCTAACCCATTTAGCGTGAATCGATGATGCTCCTAGGAACCTAATACCTATTGGAGCTCCTTGGGTTAATTAGGTATTCACTAGGGATAACTTCCCTAGATACCTTCCTAATGACCCTTTTGGCTTGAAAGCCTTGGTCAATTGGGTCTTGTCTTGGTCAACTCTATGGATCACTTCCCTTGTGACCTTCTTAGTGGTCTTCCTAGGTTTCATGGAAACCTTGGCTACTAGACACTTACCTTGGTTAACCTTAGGGATGACTTCCCTAGTAACCTTGGCCTTCCTAGACCTATGGATGGTTCCATAATCGAATGGAACACTATGATAGGTCTCCTTGGGCTTAGATTTGTGACCCAAACCTTTCTTACCCTTAGGTGGATCTTGCTTCCTAGACCCTAGGTTTTGACTCCTTGATCCTAAATTTTAACTATTTGACCCTTGCATTTAATTTTGCATCTTTCTAAGGGTCTTTTCTAATTTCTCAAGCTTTGACCTCAAGGCTTGGTTCTCTATCTCTAATTTTCCCAAATTTGATTTTTCATTAATCTTTTGGGTATTGTTCTTTCTCTTAGGCATATGTCTATCCTTCTTAGGGTTAATGCCTAAATGATCTTCTACCTTTCTAATTGCTTCCTTAGGTAGAATTGTTTTAGAGATATTAGTTCTAAATTTTTCCTTAGTTCTAAAATTGTCACTCTTAGCACCTAGGCAATAAAATTTATTTCTACTAGCATGCTTTTTATGATCATTACTAACAATAGCAAAGGAATTAAAATTATTTCTAGCATGCTTCTTGATACTAAAACTTGAAGGTGCGTTAATAAAAGATACCTTAGGGTTTGCTTTAGAAGCTCCCCTACATGTGATTCTTCTTCTTGTCTCTTGGTTTGCTTTCTCCCCCTAGGGCATTGACTTTGGTAGTGTCCCCATTGTTGGCATTTGAAGCACATCACGTGCTTCTTGCTCTTAATTATTAGGGCACCGGGTTCCTTGACTTTTAGCACAACTTGTGTCGTTTTCTTGATCCGTTTCGGACACTTGCTCTTATAGTGACCGGGTTCCCTACACTCAAAGCATACAATATGATTTTTATTTTTAATTAAAATACTTGAGTTACCTAGGTCGGTAGAGGCGATATGGGAGGATTCTTCACTTCTTCCGTAGATTGAAGCTTCTTCTTGATGTTCTGGAGTGGATGGTCTCTCCTCCCCCTCAATCCTAGAGGTAGAGGCTTCTCCTACTTCTTCCACCTGTTCTTGATGGCATGCTCGGAGGCTCGTCGGCTCCCATGTCCCCGGATTAAAAATTTTATTAATGAAAACTAATCTAGATGGGATGAGTTTCCTAAGCTCAACCAATTCGTCGTCGTGCTAATGACTTGAGCGATCGCTTGAACAAACTAGTTGTTCAAGCAACAAAACTCTTCTAGTCGGTTAGCCACGGAAGAGACGACGGACGGATCGTCGGTTTTTGTGTTTATCTTCGGGGTCCATGATTATACAAATACATATGGATGTAGACATGTATAATCAACACATACAAACATATTAATAAGAACATGCAAAGATCAATAATAAAACTTGTAAAACTTTTATACCTCTCGATCTTCTATCGTATGTCCTAACCTCCTTGTAGACTTCGTGTGGGCGAAGATCCTCCACAAGTTGAAGCTTCCTAGATCTTCTTCAATCAAAAGAAAGAAGAACTCTCCTTCCCTTCTTGCTTGAGCCAACCACCAAGCCCCAAAATCTTATTGCCGCTGGCCCCAAGAAAAGAGAGAACAAGATGGCCAACCAAGGAACCAAACAAGGGACAAACCCTAGCTCCTGGTGCCGTCGGCCAAGAGGAAATGAAGAGGAGAAGAGGAATAGGTTGAGCGCCGACCAAGGTAGAGGGAAGAGAGATAGGTGCCGGCAACACCTTAGGAAGAAGAAGGGAACCTCTCCTATTGTTGCCGCCCACTCCACCTTCAGAACCCTAGCCACCCAACCAAACCCTAACCTCCCTAGGATTTCTTGCCGCCCAAGCTAATGATAGGCAAAACCCTAATCTCTAAAAAACCATCTTTTCTTGCCGCCCACCTTAAGCCCCCTTTTTTATAAAGTTAGGCTTAAGCCTTGTTTTAATCTCCACCGTTGGTTCTAGGGATTCAATCTCAACCGTCGGATCTAGAGATTTAATCTCCACCGTCGGTTCTAGAGATTTAATCTCCACCATCGGTTCTAGGGATTTAATCTCAACCGTCAGATCTAGAGATTTAATCTCCACCGTCGGTTCTAGAGATTTAATCTCCACCATCGGTTCTAGGGATTTAATCTCAACTGTCGGATTTAGAGATTTAATCTCAACCATCGGATCTAGAGATTTAATCTCCACCGTCGGATCTAGAGTTTTGTTTTCCATCATTGGATCTAGGCTCCATGAGGTTTTAATAGGCTACGATAGGGACCATGAGGAGGAGTTGGATCTTGGCCACCCGATGGATCGGAACCACATAAACTTGATCCATCAATGATGTTCCATTCCACTAGAGGATCATCATTGAATTACCTCACCAACCCCCATAAATTAATATGGGCTCCATACATTATTTGTACATCCATCTCCCCGTGTTTAAGATATCGAATGTCCATCAATTAATTGATTTACTGACCATCAATCAATTAACATCTAACTCCTCGAGTAGTACCACTCAACCTTATCATCATGTTGACTAAGTCAACCTGCAGGGTTTACATGATGAACCTTATGAGCTTCTCAAGGGGACATCATCAACCTAATATATAGGACACGGTTTCCTCCTATAATTAACAGCACACCATGTAAATAATATCATTTTCCAACTTACCGAGCATATTGATTTAATCCATATAAATCTCACCCTTTGGTAAATCAAAGAAATAAATACTAAGTGCATGTGCCCGTTATTATATCGGGATTAAGAGCATGTACAACATAATATCCGAGGTCCGATTCAATTATGTAGTCAGCAATAAATTGAATCACCTCTATGTCGGTCCTGCTCAATACACCTAAGTGTACTAGTGTAACTCTATGTTCAAGACAAACCAATACCAAGCTACACTACAACCATGCCAATGGTTTGTCCAAAACCATCTTGGTTGTGAGCCTCTACTTATATTCTACAAGGGACTGATAACATGATCTTCTGTGCCACACCAAGCACTATGTTATCTACAATGTAAAGTATTAGACAATATGTACACATATAATAAATATAAAGTGCAAACAATGATCATGTGATTCTTATTTCAAAAATAAAAATGTTCATACAAAAGAGCTAGGCTTTCAGTATACATCCCAACACTTCTATCGATCCGAATGTCAAACACCTCTCGACCTCCGAATCCTCATTTTCATGTAAGAATGAACACTCCTCTTCGGGCTCTCTCTACTTAAGCCACGGATGGTTCTTCATATAGCTTGGCCAATTTATCCCATAGGTCTTTGGCATCTTGATATTCACCTAACTTGGACAAAAAATCGTTAGGTATTAAATCAACTAACATATCCATTACCTTGTCATTTATTTTGGATTTTAGGAGTTGATCTTGGGTCCATCTCCTCTTCTTGAGATATCCTCCTTTTGGACCCCTTGGAATTTCGAATTTATCCATCAAGATGGCCCAATCTTCGAAGTTCCTCATCATCATAAAGTCTTCAATCCTTGCCTTTCATTGATTGAAGTCTTCTCGTCCATGCAATGCGTATGGAACCGGAGTGTTGATATCGCATCCCAATCGGTCGTTGGCCAACTCCATCTTCCTTCTACCCTCTAGCGGTGCTTCCTTAGTTGTTAAACCTTGAAGAGTGGCCTCGTTATGATATCACTTGTTGGGAATCGTATGACCGCTAGAGGGGGGATGAATAGTGTCTCGTTGACGTAGATGGATTTCGATCGTGTGCTTGCTACAATTATTAGTGTACATAGTGGAATATATAATAGTAGAAACAAATGCACAATACAAGCACACAATACGCAAGATATATGTGGTTCGGAACCTTAGGGTTCCTACTCCACAGGGTGAGCTCAACGAGCTCTAGTGAGACACACACCACTGATAAAACTCCTCGGTGACACACTGGAGGTGGAGAAATCTCATACAAAATTATTACAATAGTAATACAAAGAAATACAATAAGTAAACTAAGAAATACACAAATACAACTAAAGAAAACTTTACACTAAGAGCTTTGGATTGCTTGCTTGTTGATTGCTTTGGTTTACTCTTGAAGGTATGGAATGCAACAGCAATTCCCCTCTAAATCGCCCCAAGAACCATGGCTAAAAACCTCCCCTTTGAGCTCCTTATAAAACTGCAACTTGGATTGATTTTCGTATAGCAGTCGACTGCTCATACCCATCAGTCGACTGCTCCTATAGTCGTTGTCTCACAATGACTTAATCCACGTCGGCATGCCAGTCAACTGATACACTGGCAGTCGACTGCCAAAGCCCGTAGCCGACTACTCAGTCGACTATCGAGTTTTCTAGTCTCGCGACCAAAACCAACAGTAGTCGACTACCCTCCATGGCAATCGACTGCTTAAGGTCAATCGACTACCAAGGCTACTTGCCATAGTTGAACGCCAGTTGACTCACGACAGTCGACTGGTCATAATCCCAGTCGACTGATCAGTGTCGACTCAGCTGCCAAGTGTCAAAACACTTGACCAGTCGAATGATCCATAACCCTAGTCGACTGCTGCACCTCAACCATAAGGTTTACCCCAAGTATGATGCTCTTGTTGGGTTAAAGCCGATGTGTAGATGTGCTTTTGTCGTTTCATAAATGAACACAACGGAATAAAATATAATAATTTCCTAAATTATTACAACACACACATCCACGCATGCTTGATTACAACACATGCGGATATATCTATCAAATAAAATTTTATATTAAATTAAGAATAAAATAAATTTTATCCTAGGTATACCTTTTGGATGATGTAGAGTTGGAAGGGCATCAACAGTACGACGCTCACGGAGCTTCGTCTCTATTCGTGTCCACGCTAAATCTTCGGAGGGGCGACTTCTCTAAGCCACGAGTTTGACTTTCTCTTCGCTACTAGACGAAGCAAAAAGGTCGGGTGATCGGAGAGCAAGAAAATTGGCCCAACAAAATAGGAAACAACTATTGTTTCCTTGGTGGCCGACGACAAGCTCCAAAACCCAACTCTCCTAGGTTTGGCCAAGTGCACAAAGGAAGAAACCTTTGTTCCAAGCCTTAGCCGAAGTTCCCCCACTCCCTTGGGGAGGAGTTGGTCGAACCTAAAGCAAGAGATGGACTTGCTAAGGTTGGCAGCAAAGAAAACCCCAACAACTCTTGTCGGCGGCAAGAAGAGGAAGGAGAAGAAAGAGTAGGCGACAAGGAGGAAGAGGAGGGGGATTTAGCACGACCCTTAATTAGGTTTTAGCCTTTATAACTCTTTATATAGGCTCTAAAACTAATGGGTTATGGGTTAGTGGATCAAATTCATAAGTCCATAACCATTAAGGCTTAATCTCATCCATTAAATCCTAATTGGGCCCTTAACCAAAAGATGGCGCATTTAATTAAAACCAAATGGGTTTGGTTTAAAATTAAACCTCTTAAGGCCCAACCCGTCTTCATAAGACATGCTCCTTTCGCATTTCCGACTTGACAAATATTTCCATATTTTTCATGTGTTTGGTCAAACCAAACTCGATCTCTCTCGATCTTGAGAATTCAATTCTCAAACTCATTTTTAAGTCTCTTCGAAGGATTCGTTATGCGTGTGACCTTATAGGTTCTCAGTTTATGTTGATCATCCAAAATTAACTATTAATTATGGAATGATCATGAGTGGCACCTAGTAGTATATCATGATCCCCAAATAATCGAAAAAACAACAGTTGATCTCGAAACCATTTTCGAACCCTTCAGCAGCTACAATGAATCGTGTCTCGTTCCTTTCACTCGTCTTATACCCACTTGATTCAAGACATGGTTTATTGTGTTAGTCCCCACTAGGATGACTACATCACACCTAGCCCAAGTAATACTTTCTCGTCTAGTGGATTCTAATTACTTTGACATGTATCCAAGAGTACCATACTCTTCACATGCAATGCTTTGGCCAAAGAATTCGAGTATTTGCGGCCAGTTTCATAGGGTATACATCTCCTCGCAAGGAGTGGTGAATCCTTTGTTGGCTATTCAATCAACTTCGGACACTTTAACTTATACCCAATCATCCCGTACCCACACCTTTGTAGAGATGTATCGACTAAGTTGTCAAAGTATAAGTCTCTATGACCAAGATGACTTGAATATCTCAAGTCGAAGGAAACTCGCACTTGAGCTGCAGTAAGAGGCTCACTGACATATCTTATATGTAGAGAACTATGTGAAGTCTTACAGCAGGTCACTCCAATGAACTAGTTACCCATAACCAGCATCCACGTTTAACTTTTGACATCACAATGTCTCCAGCCAGTGAGAAGTAGTTGCTTAGATAAACCAAGGAGTATAATCTGTGCTAGTCTCACAGAATCGATGATGTCCGAACTCATCAATTCATCGACTAGGGAATATTTCAATACTTCATAATTACACATGTAGAGATACTCACTAGTTGTGATGCAATCACAAATTCTCTCATGTTATGAATTGTATTGCGGTCATTCAGTAAATGAGTTTAAGATTCAATCAAACACATATAAGATGTGCACTCAAATAGTGGATCTTTATTTATCAAATAAATAACCATAAGGTGATTGCTTTAAGACACCTCTCAAACATAATATACTCCCACTTGGCCTAAAGCCAATCGCCATGGTATCCAATCCCATAGTCCGTGATGTGACTCTCAAACTTACTTTGCGATAGAGCCTTTGTCAAAGGATCTTCTAGGTTCCTTTCTGTGGAAATCTTCTCGATTTGTATTTCTTTCTTACTGATGATTTCTCTGATCAGATGATATCGCCGAAGCATGTGTTTGGATCATTGGTGAGACCTGGGTTCCTTTTCCTGTGTGATAGCTCTAGTATTGTCGTAGTAAACTGGTAATGCTTCAACAATGGACGGAACCACCCCAAGTTCGGAGATGAACTTCTTGATCAAAACTGCCTCCTTTGTTGTTTCAGAAGCTGCAATGTATTCTGCCTCCATGTTAGAATCGACAATTGTGTCTTGTTTGGAACTTTTCCAACTCACTACACCTCCATCCAGTGTGAATATGTACCCAGACTATGACTTGGAGTCAATCTTGTCTGTCTGGAAGCTGGCATCTATATACCCGTGTGTAAGCATATCACCTCCTCCATATACCAAGAACATATCCTTAGTTATTCTCAAGTACTTAAGGATTGCCTTGAGAACCACCCAATGACTCATTCCTAGATCTGACTGGTATCTTCTCATGACACTCAGAGCAAATGATACTGAAAGGATTTGCCCGGAAGCTCTGATACCAATTAAAGGGGTTTCCCTTGTCAAGTCCGTGAGGGGAAACTTCGCTTCCCCTTCACCTCGGTTGCTTGACCATGGTGATCCCTTCGATGTCTCCGGATTAAAAAATTTAATCCTAGACAAAAGGGATTCCCAAAGCAACCAAGTCATCATCGCACTATTCGTTTAGAGAGGTTACTTGAACAAACTAGTTGTTCAAGCGACCTTCCTCTATTCTACGAGTAGCCGCGGAATAGACGATGTCCGGATCGCCGGTTTTTGTGTTTATGCTCGGGATCTAAGTATTATTTAGCCATTTACAGAAATATAACATGCTTATATTTGAAAAACAAAACCAAGCAACAAACAAAAAGAAGAAAGTAGAATAGGTATACCTCTCGATCTTCTAATGTATGACCTTCCTCCTTTTGGACGTCGTGTGGGCGACGATCCACCAAAAATCGAAGCTCCTAGATCGCAAATCTTCCTTCCTTGCTCTTCCAAAGTAAGAGGAAGAATAGAAACAAGGTTTTTCTCCTCCCCAAAACCAACCAACATGGAGCACACAAACTTCTTGCCGCCGACCAACTAGAAGGAGGAGAAAGTGGTGGAAAACTACCAAGACACCAAGGGAAACCCTATATCTTGTTTCCACCACCTAAGGAGAAGGAAAAGGGAGCTTTTGGGTGCTGGCCAAGGCTGGAAAAGGGTGCTGGACGTTGGCCAAAAGAGGAAGAAGAAGAGAAGAATACCTTCCTTATTTGGTGCCACCCTTGCGTCCAAACCCTAATCCTAATCCTATCTCAACTAGGATTCCTTAATGTCACCCAAACCCTAGCTCTCCTCTATTCATGATGTAATCCACGACCACTCCCCATGCCCTCCTTTTATAGAGTTAGGGATAAGTCATGAATTAATCTCCTCCATTGGTTCTAGGGATTTAATCTCAACCGTCGGATCTAGAGATTTAATCTCAACCGTCGGATCTTAGAGATTTAATCTCTACCAATGGATCTTAGAGTTTTGTTTCTATCCATTGGATCTAAGCTTCATGAGGTGTTAATAGGCTACATTAGGGACCATGAGGAGGAGTTGGGTCTTGGCCACCCATGGATCAAGCCCACATAAAGTCCAATCCACTAATGATGATCCAATCCACTAAAGGTTCATCATTGATCTACCTCACCAACCCCCATATGATAATATGGGCTCCATATATTATTTGTACATTTTCTCCCCGTGTTTAAGATCTCGAATGCCCGTCGATTAATTAATTTACTGACCATTAATTAATCAACATCTAACTCCTTGAGTAGTATCACTCAACCTTTTCATCATGTTGGACCAAGTCCACCTGCAGGGTTTACATGATGAACCTTATGAGCTCCTCAAGGGGACATCATCATCCTAATATATAGGACACGGTTTCCTCCTATAATCAACGACACACCATATAAATAATATCATCTCACAACTTACCGAGTCTATCGATTTAATCTATAAATCTCGCCCATTGGTAAATCAAAGAGATGAGTACTAAGTATATGTGCCCGTTATTATATCGGGATTAAGAGCATGTACTAAATAATATCTGAGGTCCGATTCGATTATGTAGTCAGCAATAAATCGAATCACCTCTATGTCGGTCCTTCTCAATACACACAAAGTGCACTAGTGTGATTCTATGGTCAAGACAAACCAATACCAAATCACACTACAACCATTCCGATGGTTTGTCCAAAGCCATCTCGGTTGTGAGCCTTTACTTATACTTTCCAAGGGGCCGATAACATGATCTTCTGTGTGACACCACACACCATGTTATCTATAATGTAAAGTATGAGACAATATTGCATAACCATAAAAATATGCAAATAATGATCATGTGATTCTTATTTCAAAATAAAGATGTTCATACAAAAGATAGACTTTTCAGTATACATCCCTACAATCTCCCACTTATACTAAAAGACTATACTGTTCTCAAAGTGTCATACATCTGATCCCCATTCCCTCCACATGCCTATCAAAAGCTCTCGCCGGAAGGGCCTTAGTGAAAGGATCTGCCAGGTTATCCTCCGATGCAATCTTGGCCACAGCAACTTCTCCTCTCTTTATGATTTCTCGTATCAGGTGGTACTTGCGCTTTATGTGTTTACTAGCCTTATGGGCTCGTGGTTCCTTCGAGTTTGCAACTGCACCACTATTATCACAATAAATTGTGATAGTTCTGGGTAAACCAGGAATCACATTCAAGTTCATCAGGAAGTTCCTGAGCCATACAACTTCTTTGGCCGCCTCAGAGGCCGCCACATACTCAGCTTTCATGGTGGAGTCCGCCACACACTTTTTCTTGACACTCCATACAATGGCTCCACCTCCCAAAGTAAACACAAAACCTGAGGTAGACTTACTGTTATCCCTATCAGATTGGAAGTCGGAATCCGTGTAACCCACATGGAGGAATGGTGTCTGCTCGGTAAACCAGCATATAATCCCTAGTCCTTCTCATGTACTTCAATATATGCTTTACCGCAGTCCAATGTCCCTGTCCTGGATTACTCTGATATCTGCTGACCATGCCCACGGCAAAGCAGATATCTGGTATCGTACAGAGCATCGCATACATGAGGCTTCCTACTACCGAAGTATAAGGAACCGCCTTCATCTCCTCTATCTCCTCAGATGATCTAGGACACATCTCCTTAGATAAAGGAACTCCATGCCTGAAAGGTAGAAAACCCTTCTTGGAGTTCTGCATGCTAAAACGCTCAATAATCGTGTCTATGTATGAAGCTTGGGATAAGCACAACATCCTTTTCCTGCGATCCCTTATAACCTTGATCCCAAGGATGCGTCCCACCTCTCCCAAGTCCTTCATATCAAACTGTTTGGACAACCATACCCTTACGTCCGATAACACCTTGATATTGTTGTCAATCAACAAAATGTCATCTACATATAGTACAAGAAATACCACTACGTTTTCGTCACATCTCTTGTATACACAAGACTCATCCGGACTTTGAATAAATCCATAAGACTGGATCACCTCATCAAATCGGATGTTCCAAGACCTCGAAGCTTACTTCAATCCATAAATGGACCGATTAAGCTTACATACAAGATGCTCTTTGCCCTTAGCAATGAATCCCTCTGGTTGCTTCATGTAGATGTTTTCCTCAAGACTTCCATTAAGGAAAGTTGTCTTGACATCCATCTGCCACACCTCATAATCCATATGAGCTGCTATGCATAAGAGAATCTGGATAGATTTAAGCATGGCTACCTGCGAAAAGGTCTCCTCATAATCGATACCCTCTTTCTGAGTATACCCCTTCGCAACAAGCCTCGCTTTGAAGGTCTCAACCTTCCCATCTATTCCTCTCTTTCTTTTGTAGATCCACTTGCATCCAATGGTTTTTACACCATCGGGTGGTTCTACTAGCTCCCAGACCTGATTTGAATCCATAGATTCAATCTCAGCATTCATTGCACTTTGCCAAGATACTGCATCTTTATCTTGGATTGCCTCATCATATGTCCAGGGATCAGGTTCATGTTCGCCAGGGACCAAATCAGAAGATTCTCCCAAGAACATGAATCTATCAGGCTATCTCACAACCCTCCCACTACGACGAGGTATCATCTGTATATCCTCTGTGACATGCGGTGCAGTGACATGTGGTATATCCTCTTGTACTGATGGTACTAAAGAAGTGACTTCCCCTTTTAGCTTCTCAAGAACAATCCTACTAGTGGGCTTGTGGTTCATCACATAGTCCTCCTCTAGAAATCTGGCATTCGTACTCATGATCACCTTCTGATCCCTAGGACTATAGAACAAACCACCCTTCATTCCCTTAGGGTAGCCACCAAACAAGCGTACTTTTGTACGAGATTCTAACTTACCAGCATCTCCCTTCAGCACATGTGCTGGACTCCCCCATATCCGAATGTGTCTCAGACTAGGCTTTCGCCCAGTCCACAATTCTACGGGGGTAGAAGGCACTGATTTAGATGGAACCAAGTTCAGAATATACATTGTTGTATCCAGCGCATACCCCCAGAACGAATCTGGCAACCTAGAATAACTCATCATCGATCTAACCATCTCCATAAGAGTCCTATTCCTTTGCTCCGCTACACCATTCTGTTGGGGTGTGCCAGGTGCAGACAATTGGGATTGAATCCCAGCCTCTGATAAGTAATTCCTAAACTCTCCCAAGAGGTACTCACCACCATGATCAGATCGTAGGGTCTTGATACTTTTACCTTGACGGTTCTCCACATCAGCCTTGAATTCTTTGAACTCACAAAGCATTCGGACTTCTTGGTACATCAAGTTAATGCATCCATATCTTGAATAATCGTCTATAAAAGAGACGAAATATTCAAAACCACCTCTAGCCTGGATAGACATAGGACCACACAAATCAGTATGAACCAATTCTAACACATCTTTGGCTTTATACCCCTTGGCCTTGAAAGGCCTCTTGGTCATTTTACCTTCCAAGCAAGATTCGCAGGTTGGGAGATCCTCCACCACTAATGAACCCAAAGGTCCATCAGCTATCAACCTTTGAATTCTACTCAGGTTAATATGACCAAGCCTTAGATGTCAAAGATATGTCTCGTTCATCTTCAAAGATTCTTTTCTCTTATTGGAATTAGAAGATGAGTTATTTACTTCTATATGCATCGTGGGAGCTTTTGGTTCAAGAGTATACAAATTGCCAACCAATGTACCTGAACAGATAATCTCTCTATTTCTTTTTATAACAACTCTGTCATTAAAAGAAACAGAATATCCATCCATAATCAATTTAGAAATCGAAATCTAATTCTTTCTAAATGTAGGTACATAAAGACAATTTCTCAAAACCAAAACTTTATTTCTATCAAACGATAAATGAACGTCTCCCACTGCAATAGCCGCTACCTTTGTAGCATTGCCCATGTAGACGATAATTTCTCCTTCAGCTAGTCGTCGGGTTTCCTGGAACCCCTACAAAGAATTACAGACATGATCAGTGGCTCCCGTATCTATACACCAGGTACCGATAGATAACACCACTAAACATGTTTCAATGACTAAGGCAGAAGATATACCTTTGTTCTGCTTTAGGTTGGGGAAGTCTTTCTTCCCATGTCCAGTCTGTTTGCAAGTGAAGCACTTGCTTTTCGGCTTCTTCACTCCTCCCTGAGGTCCACTACCATTTTGCTCCACCTTGTTTCTTCTTCTTCTTGCCTTTCTTAGAAGTAGAAACCTTCTCGAGCAACCATGGCTTCCTCGCTTAGCACCGATTACAGTATCCGAAAAGTTCCTTTTCCCCAGAATAATCCACAGGCCTAGGAGGACACTCATCGACAGTTAAGACACTATCCAAATTTCTTTTCCAATCAATATTATTTGGGTACAGTAAGTTTATTTCTTTTAATATCACAGCAAGTGGGTTGAAAGCCATTTGAAAATCCTAAGAATCACAATGATCAAAATATTAGATTTCAAAAATTATTGATTCCTCAAAACAATAAAATTCCGAAATCAACCAACACCTCAAAACACCGAGAATATCGCATGCCACGCAGTGTGGACGTATACAAATTCTACATTTGTAAGAGGAGGTTTTACCCATTAATTTTATTATCTTGTCAACCTTACTTTTTGACAAATAAAATTAATAGTTGGTTCCTCTTTGGCCCTACAAATAAAAGCAGTGACTCCGATGGGGAGGATACTTTTATTTGCATCTAAGTGTGCACCATTACACGATACTAAGGGAATTATTTTGGATTATGTGCCTTACCGCTGTGGAAGTACACACGCTCCTAGATAATTTCCTATAACCATTATTTGACCTAGTGATCCGCAAACAAACCCATCCACAGGGAGGAAGGCACTCAGAGCCGACGCGCAAGTTTGTTTGCATCACTTGTCAAATTGTAATGGAGGCCGCAGGAATTTATAAAAATATCCCTCTCCCACTTAGTAATTTGAAATTGAGGAATTTTCCTAGCCTACGACATGCATATCAAACAAAAAGCAATAAATATGAAAAATAAATTATTTTCCAACTATTATGGCTTTTGTCTTCAATATGACTCCCATCGCGCCATCTCTCGCCCGCCTCCTACGCTACGGACGAGCAATCTATTTTAATTTACATCCATCGATCCTATACTCCACGAGGGAGTGTACATGAAATCTAGATCGAAAGTAAAATAAAATAAAGAGTGGATAAACAATGCCGTATTTAATTTACAAAAACTAAATACTAGCCTCGTCAACCCCGAGGATTTAACAAAATAAATATTTACACACATACAATCACATACACACATATGGCCATAATAGTCGGATCTTATGCCTGCAACCAAAGAGTTAAACTACGCATATCCTACTATTATCCAGCACATATAATATATGAAAAAGTACATAAAAATTAACTGAATCCTAAACACACAAAACCGGAAACCTTGGCTCTGATACCAATTGAAAGGTTTTGCCCGGAAGCTCTGATACCAATTAAAGGGGTTTCCCTTGTCGAGTCCGTGAGGGGAAACTTCGCTTCCCCTTCACCTCGGTTGCTTGACCATGGTGATCCCTTCGATGTCCCCGGATTAAAAAATTTAATCCTAGACAAAAGTGATTCCCAAAGCAACCAAGTCATCGTTGCGCTATTCGTTTAGAGAGGTTACTTGAACAAACTAGTTGTTCAAGCGACCTTCCTCTATTCTACGAGTAGCCGCGGAATAGACGATGTCCGGATTTACGGTTTTTGTGTTTATGCTCGGGATCTAAGTATTATTTAGCCATTTACAAAAATATAACATGCTTATATTTGAAAAATAAAAACCAAGCAACAAACAAAAAGAAGAAAGTAGAATAGGTATACCTCTCGATCTTCTAATGTATGACCTTCCTCGTTTTGGATGTCGTGTGGGCGACGATCCACCAAAAATCGAAGCTCCTAGATCGCAAATCTTCCTTCCTTGCTCTTCCAAAGCAAGAGGAAGAATAGAAACAAGGTTTTTCTCCACCCCAAAACCAACAAACAAGGAGCACACAAACTCCTTGCCGCCGGCCAACTAGAAGGAGGAGAAAGTGGTGGAAAACTACCAAGACACCAAGGGAAACCCTATATCTTGTTTCCACCACCTAAGGAGAAGGAAAAGGGAGCTTTTGGGTGCTGGCCAAGGCTGGAAAAGGGTGCTGGACGTTGGCCAAAAGAGGAAGAAGAAGAGAAGAATACCTTCCTTATTTGGTGCCACCCTTGCCTCCAAACCCTAATCCTAATCCTATCTCAACTAGGATTCCTTCTTGCCACCCAAACCCTAGCTCTCCTCTATTCATGATGTAATCCACGACCACTCCTCATGCCCTCCTTTTATAGAGTTAGGGATAAGTCATGAATTAATCTCCTCCATTGGTTCTAGGGATTTAATCTCAACCGTCGGATCTAGAGATTTAATCTCAACCGTCGGATCTTAGAGATTTAATCTCTACCAATGGATCTTAGAGTTTTGTTTCTATCCATTGGATCTAAGCTTCATGAGGTGTTAATAGGCTACATTAGGGACCATGAGGAAGAGTTGGGTCTTGGCCACCCATGGATCAAGCCCACATAAAGTCCGATCCACTAATGATGATCCAATCCACTAAAGGTTCATCATTGATCTACCTCACCAACCCCCATATGATAATATGGGCTCCATATATTATTTGTACATTTTCTCTCCGTGTTTAAGATCTCGAATGTCCGTCGATTAATTAATTTACTGACCATTAATTAATCAACATCTAACTCCTTGAGTAGTACCACTCAACCTTTTCATCATGCCGGACCAAGTCTACCTACAGGGTTTACATGATGAACCTTATGAGCTCCTCAAGGGGACATCATCATCCTAATATATAGGACACAGTTTTCTCCTATAATCAACGGCACACCATATAAATAATATCATCTCCCAACTTACCGAGTCTATCGATTTAATCTATAAATCTCGCCCATTGGTAAATCAAAGAGATGAGTACTAAGTATATGTGCCCGTTATTATATCGGGATTAGGAGCATGTACTAAATAATATCTGAGGTCCGATTCGATTATGTAGTCAGCAATAGATCGAATCACCTCTATGTCGGTCCTGCTCAATACACACAAAGTGCACTAGTGTGATTCTATGGTCAAGACAAACCAATACCAAATCACACTACAACCATTCCGATGGTTTGTCCAAAGTCATCTCGGTTGTGAGCCTTTACTTATACTTTCCAAGGGGCCGATAACATGATCTCCTGTGTGACACCACACACCATGTTATCTACAATGTAAAGTATGAGACAATATTGCATAACCATAAAAATATGCAAACAATTATCATGTGATTCTTATTTCAAAATAAAGATGTTCATACAAAAGATAGGTTTTTCAGTATACATCCCTACAGATACGTCAGGTCTCATACATAATATAGCATACATAATAGATCTTATTGCAGAAGCATAAGGAATCTTATTCATGCAAACCCTCTCGTCTTCTGTGCGGAGATACATAGACTTTGAAAGGTGAATCTCATATCTCATGGGTATATAACCTTTCTTGGATTCAGACATGCTAAACTGCTTTAGCACTCTGTCTATATATGTTGACTGAGAAAGACCAAGTAAACTTTTTGATCTATCTCTACAGATCTTAATCCCGAGGATGTAGGTCGCTTCTCCCATGTCTTTCATGGAGAACATTTTGGATAACCAAACTTTGACTGACTGAAAGACAACTATATTGTTTCCTATGAGTAATATGTCATCAACATATAGTATTAGGAACACAATCGCACTCCCACTAACCTTCTTGTACACAAAAGGTTCGTCGGGATTTTGTGAGGAATCAAACTCTTTAATCGCCTCATCAAAACGGATATTCCAACTCCTGAATGCTTTGTTCAGTCCATAAATAGACCGTTGAAGCTTGCATACTTTGGTTTTGTCAAACGATGTGAAACCCTCAGGTTGTATCATATACACATCATGCAGATTTCCATTAAGGAAAGTTATTTTCACATCCATCTGTCATATCTTATAATTATAATGAACTGCTATGTTCAGGAGTATCCGAATAGATTTAAGCATGACAACTGGTGAGAAGGTCTCGTCATAGTCAACACCTTTCTTTTGACGATAAACTTTTGCCACCAATCTAGCTTTATAGGAAATCATATTACCATCCATGTCAGTTTTCTTCTTGAAAACCCACTTGCACCCAATAGGCGTGATACCTTCAGGTGGATCCACCAAGTTTCAAACTTGGTTTTCATACATGGAATCCATTTTTGATTTCATAGCTACCAACCATTTATCCCTTTCTGAACTTTTCAGAACTTCTTCATAACTAGTAAGTTCTTCATCCTTAATGAGTAATACATCATTAGATTCACTTATGAGAAATCTATATCTCTCAGGAATCTTATGTGACTTGCCAGATCTGCGAAGAGGTGGTATAACGATATGTCCAGTCATTATCTCATTATCATGAATAATCAACTGTGGTTCCGATATAGACATCTCTTTAGTGTCTGTTGGAGTTTCTTGAACTTCCTCAGGTTTAAGCTGACTCCCATTGTTTTCTTGCAAGAGAAACTCTTTTTCTATAAATACAGCATTCCTTGAAACAAACACCTTTTGTTCTAAGGGATGATAGAATTGGTAACCCCTCATTTCCTTGAGGTATCCAATAAATAGACACTTATTAGACTTAGCATTCAGCTTATCTGATGTAGTCATCTTCATGTAAGCAGGACATCCCCATATCTTCAAATACGACAGCTGAGGTTTCTTACCAGTCCATATCTGATATGGAGTAGCAGAGACAGCCTTAGTCGGGACTATATTCAACAAGTGAATAGTTGTCTCAAGTGCATAACCTCAAAAGGATTTGGGAAGGCTTGCATGATTCATCATCGATCTCACCATGTCCAACAAGGTTTGATTTTGCTTTTAGAATAATAGGCTATCATGACATTTTCTTAACAACATTTATTTTATAGTGTAGTTATAAACATCTTGTAATGACACTTATTAAAAATGATTTTTAATTTTTTTAAGTATCTAATTAGATACCTTTTAATGGCATATATCATAAATGTCATTATACTTAATAAATATATTAATTTATGTTTACTAGGTTTTATTAACTTTTTCTCCCGTAGCCTTCTCATGCGCAACCCTTTCCATCTCCACCTTCAGACTTCACCTTTCCGCAACCGACATCACCACTATTGACACCGCTGTTGACGACCATCTCCTCGACGTCGGTACGTCGTCGTGATCGCCTCCTCGACATTTTAGGTGTGCGTCGTTGCTTTGTCATGGTGTCTCAACAACCATGATCGCCGTCATCATTGGCCGCCACACTCGACAGAAAACCTCCAACGACGACCACATCGTGTGGTTGCAAAGCATTGGTAGGTATGTTTTAATGATCTTCCCTTTTATACACTTGGGTCTTTTGTATTGTCAATCGGACTCTTTTGGGTTACGGCGTTGCAAATCATTGGGAGAATGGAAGGATGTTTTCATTGGAGCAACAAATTGCTCATAAGGTTTTTACGAAATATAACTTGCACACTTTCATAATAAAAGGGTTCCTTGTAACGTAAAAAAGCAATAATCTCTAAAGGGACAAAGGAAAAGAGCAAGTCAATTATGTTCTGTTCTTCCATCCTTGGGTTGTAAATTTGTAATGCTTTATGATATTCTACATCTTGGATTGCAACAATTGCTTAACTTTGAGGTTGTGATGCTTCTTCCATAAATGTCTGAATGATGCACATTTGATCAAGTAATACAATTTCTTGTAATTTATCTGTAGTTTCCTGCCCTCTTCTTGCAATCATGTATTACTCTTACATTCTTCCTTTTCTTAACCAACAATGACATTTTCTATTTTCTTCAAGGTAGATGCCATTTTCAGAATCTAATAAAATACAATAACCATTTCAGGTTGACTTTATTGAACAAGAGTTCAAGAATAATGATGTTCCAATAATCTTGGTAGTATATAATGCTGATCAACCTTCTTCAGTTACCATACTCTTTATGATTTAGCCTACTAGCAATCATGGTGTATGATGTCTTTTTCTTTTGTTTACAAAACCTTCTATCCCTGTTTGATTACTGAGAAATCTACTTTCCAGCAATAACTCTTTCAAATTTGTTGTGTACATACTTGACATTCTGCTGCTTAATAGTGCTTAATTTATGACATTGTGCTTAAATTTTGAATTTAGCTCATTCAAGATTCCTTTGAGTGTGCAAATTGTCTTTTCACAAACTGAGAAGTAATTAAATTATCTCATATTTCTATATTTTTACTGCTTGCTTCTCTTGGAATGGCGACATCAACATGTGATTTTCTTCACTTAATTCTAGAACAAAAGGATAATGTATACAATATTTTTGTTGTTTTGGGAGAAAATAATACCTGAAATGGAATTTCATAAATTAAGAAACTCCAAAAGGGGACTTAGAATATAAAGAACAACAGGTTTCTCATGTACTGTTCGAATACAAAATCTTAGCTGTTATATATTTTCACAGACTGCAATCTAAACAGTTCCGGAAGTGACACTAAAAAAGTTTGCTTTTTTTCCTATTAGCTTAACCTATATGGCTTTTTTTTTCTTTTTGCAAAGGTTGGGCGTTCTATTGGATCATATATATGCTTGGAAGTCTTCAAAAGGCTTCCACAACATGTAACAAGATGTTCCAATGTATCTATATTTTGTGATAGAGTTTTCAATTTACCTTATAGTTTTTTTGTTGGAATTTGAAGGTAAAATATGTGATAGGTATTTATCCATTTTTGACATTGAACAAGAATTCTTTCGCACAATCAATTATTGGCTTAATTGCAAGGTAGATTTCCTTTATTAATATTATTATTTTTTTGCTTTCTGCCACTTCTACTATATATTAATTAGAAATAGCCTCATTGTGAACATCTTTAAATGAACCAACAAGTTACAAATCAAAATTTCTATTTCTCTCTATTGTCCTATTGATATCACATTTTGTATATATTTTCTTCTTTCAAAATGATAGTGTTTCATACGGATGCTACCACTAGCATTGTTTGATTAGCACTAAATTCCTTATATCAAGACATTGTTGTTTAACTTGTTTTTTGGTGGCTGGGCCACACGACCCACATGGTGGATGATTTTGCTGGAATAGGCTCTCAATATGGGTTCTTATATGGCTCTAATCAAATTGACTCAATAGCAAAAAAAAAAAAAAGAAGGAGAAATTGGAAGTCTGAACTCAAAAAGAAGTACTATAATTCTGAATTATCAATTCAAATTCTTTTACAATAGAGAGATGAAAGAGCTCATGCAGAACAGTACATGAGACTAAGTACTTTTTGGAACACAGAAAAATCAAAGGTGGATATTATTTTTTATTTATAATATAATTTATTTAAAATAGTATATGTATTTTTATTATGTGTACTAAGTGTAATTTAATATATTAGGAAAGGAGAGAAAAATAAAAGTCAGAAAGTACAAAATAATGTATCAGACAACTGGAAGGACATCTTTTGCTCAAGTACAACACAAATTGGTAATTCATCTTATTCACATTATAATTATATACATGTTATTCTTCTCGGTTCTAATACATGTATAAAGTAATAACCAAATATATTTTCAGGAAAAAGAAAAGGGACATCCTCTAACTCGAGTTGAATTATTTCAGGCTTGTTTTACTCATACCAATGAAAGTCTCTCAAACAATGTTGTAGCAGAAAGATTGGTAAATTGTTTTATACTCCTCAACTATATTAAGTTTAAAAAAATTTATTTTAATTATCATTATGTATTTAATCAGTATCAACATGTCATGTTTTGATAAAGGCTGCAATGAATGAACTAACAAATCAACTGTCTGAAAATTCTAATGATCCTATGAGTCAGAATGATATATTTGCTCAAATTATGAGACCAGATAGATTTAGTCGAGTTCGTATGCTTGGTGATGGTGTTAGTCCATCTGATTTATGGGGAGAAGTTCCTAGTCGTGGCACATGCAATCGATTAATGATGGAACAACATGCAAAATTAGAAAAAATGGATGAACAAATTAAAATGCAAGGGCGACATATTGAAATGTTAGAAGTAAAGATTTTCAATCAATTAGACTAGAATCCTCTTCCAAATTGCAATAGTAATCAACACGCATTATCAAGTAGTAATCCATAAATTTTTGTTCCTCGACATTCATCTTTATGAGTAAGGTTTGTTTAATTTCTTTTTTACTATATGTTTCACACATCTTCAATCTTTTATCCCTTTTTGACTTTTTTGTAGATTGGATGTTCCATTTTGATTAAAAGTTTATTTGATTCAACAAAAATTATAGTAAAAGGAGTGCTCTATAGTATGGATCCAAATATTGTAGTAGGGGGACAGACATTAGGGCCAAATTGGTGTGAAGTAAGAATACAATTTGTGTTAGACCTAAAAGGGAGTTTAATTAGACCTTATGATCTTTTACACATGTTTGAGGATACACTTGGAGAAATGATAGCTTGGCCTTATCATCTAGTATAATTTTAATCTTTCATTGAAATATTATTAATTTTTATATTTAATGTGTTATTATAATTTTAAATAAATATGAAATGTATTTGCAATTAACAATAAGCGAAGATCACTATTAAGATACATATGGAATGATACTTTGCATTTCCTTGTTTGGTATGATATCCAATCTTTACCATTATTTCTATTAACTTTGGTTGTTTATTATTTTATTTCAGTACTAATACAAATATATTCATAGTATTTGTAGGTGATGGGTACCTGAATTTTTGCGAATCAATATTATGGTTGAAGATAGTCTGTCTAGTTGAGTTTTTTTTTAACAAGACTTTGTTAGTTCTAACATTTAATATTTTGAGAATAGTGTAGTTAGTTTTGGATGTAAAAGACTCATCAAGACATTTGTAACTTTGAGTCAATGATTGTGGAATGAATTTAGATTTTATATTATCACATTAAATTGTATTTTATAATTTTTTATATTCTAAACAGGGGATGACTTGTGATGATGTATAAATATTGAATTTGTGCTTATATTAGGGATCATGTTAATGTATTTATAAATTATTATAATGACATTAATAAATATCATTATAGATTAACTAAGGTGACATTTAAAAATAATCTTATAAACTATCTTTCTTCAATTTTACTCTCTTATAAAAAAATATAAGACATTTGTAAATATCAAAATAAATAAGTTGAGATGACATTTAGTTTTGTCCTTATTACAATGATAATAAGGCACACATAGATGTCCTTAAAATATGATTTTTTCTGACATTTTAGTGTGTCATTATATATCTATATAAAGATACTTTTGATGTTAGTATTTATATTGTATAATGACATTATAAAATGTCAGAAAAGCGAGTCGGTCTAAGCCGACATCACTTTATAGGATGTTTTTCAGTGATGTCACGAAAACCTTAGTGTCACTAAAAATATTCTGTAAGGACACTTATGAGTGTCCTTAATGACTATTATTCTTGTAGCGTGGCGGAGTCCATTGAGACAATATACCATTGTCCCTTAGATAATCTTGAAACTCTTGGCTTAAGTACTCGCCACCTCGATCGGATCGAAGTATCTTAATACTTTTACTAAGTTGTTTCTCTACTTCATTTCTGAATTCTTTGAACTTTTCAAAGGCTTCAAATTTATATCTCATAAGATATACATACCCAAATCATGAGTGATTATCGATAAAAGTAATGAAGTAGCTATAACCTCCTTGAGCATGAATTGACATTGGTCAACATACATCAGTATACATGAGACCAAGTAACTCTTCCACGGACTTATCCTTTCCAGAAAAGGATAACTTTGTCATCTTGCCTTCTAAGTATGATTTACATGTATCAAATGAATCCAATTCAAAAGATTCTAGAATTCCACTCTTGTGTAACTCTGACATGTGCTTTTTGCTTATATTGACAAGGCGACAATGTCACATGTAGGAGGTTAACTGATCATCCTTTCGAGCACACTTGTTGCTCGCTTTGATATTGAATATGTCACTAGATGTATCTAACACGTAGATATCATCGCATAAAGTTCCAATGTCATAAAGAACGTCATTCAAGGTTATATAACAACAATTGTTACTAAACATCAAAGGTAACCCTTTTTATTTAAACAATAAATAGGAACAATGTTCTTTATTAATGCAGGAACAAAATAACAATTGTCCAGTTCTAATACAAGTCCACTAGGAAGCTTCAGCAAATATGTTCTGACGGCGATAGCTGCAACCTTTGCTCCATTACCGACTCGCAGATTCGCTTATCCCTTGACAAGTCTTTTGCTATTCCTTAGCCCCTGTATGTTATTACATATATGTGAGCCACACCCGGTATCCAATATCCAAGCATCAAAGGAAATAGCATGACAGTCAATAACGAAGATACCTGAAGAGAATGGGGCATTAAATGTTGACTTCTTCTTCAAGGACTCAAGATAGATCTTGCAGTTTCTTCGCCAGTGGCCCATCTTGCCACAGTGATGACCTATGCCCTTTGGAGCTGACTCTCAAGTCTTGGCCTTCTTCTTCTTCCCCTTTGGCTATTGCTTTGACTTCTACTTGGAGCCTTTCTTCAAGGAGTCAACCAACATCACCGTCTTCTGTTCTTTAGTCACAGAAGGTTCTACATTCTTAAGCATATTGATCAGCTTGGGAATGGTGGATTCAAGATTGTTCATCCGATAGTTCATCACAAATTGTGAGTAACTCTTGGACAAACTATGCAGAATTAAGTCAATACTTAATTCATGATCCATCACAAACCCTAGTTATCCTAGCCGCTCGATATACCCATCCATCTTTAGTATAAACTGTACTGCAAATGAACCCTCCTCCATCTTCGAGCTAAAGAGAAGCTTCGAGACCTCGAACCTTTTGGATCTCGACTGCTCATCGAAGAGTTCACGAAGATGGTAAATGATCGTGTAAGCATCCATATGCTCATGCATCTTTTGCAGCTCAGGAGTCATCATTGCTAGCATGAAGCAACTGGCAAGCTCAGAATCAGTCATATGCTTCTGATGGGTCAACATTTGGTCCGGAGTTGCATCATATTCAAGACTGGTGGGAAGAGGCTTTTCAAGGACATAAGCAAGCTTCTCAGCCTTGAGAACAATTCTCAAGTTTCGAAACAAGTCCAAGAAGTTAGGCCCAGTCAGTTTGTCCGATTCCAAAATTGAATGCAGATTAACAGATGACATTATCAAATGATTAACCTAGAAATACAAAATCGAGAATGTAAGAGAGATGATTTGATATATAAACAATTTACATATTAGGCTCCCACTCACTTTTCGAATTCAAGAGTCATTACTTTGAATTCGGGAGATCGTAGGTTTTCTCCGAGTGGCTTGATATCCACTATAGATAAGAGCAACCTTGACGTTAGGCCAACAAGCTATTTTTAGCTATAGTGGTAGTATCAAGTATACTGATGTGAGCAAAACATATAGGGTTTTAGGAGTAGTTTTCGCTCACATCTCATTATATTTTATGTTAATTTCATGCATATGTCACTCTATTTTGCACGCATTTCCTATTTTCTAGTTCGGAGGTCTGCTCTTTGTACTTTTGCGTGCAGGATAGAATTTCGGGGAAAAAGGTGCACTTTCGGAGCAAAAGGACATTTTGCAGCTAGACATAGAGTGGGACATGGCCAGGGCGTGTGGCTACACACGACCATGTCCAATGGGCGAGATCAGCCACCTTAGGGCCGCACATGGCCTGGCCGTGTGGCAGCCCGACAGATTGATGCGACAAAGGCTTTTTTCGGATTTTGCAGCAATCCAAGGTGATGTCTATATAAGGATGGCTCCACCCAAACCCTAGGGGGGAGGCACGACGGCTGAGATGCCACACCGAAGCCCTAAAAAGCTTCGAGGACTCGCAACGGGGAGGAAGAACGCCGTCAGAGGTCCATGTTTTGCACTTCAACACCAGAGAGAAGACCACGTAGGCATTGTAATTCCTTGTTCCTGCACTTTATTTCTGATGTATTCGAACATGTACATGCCATGTAATTCCTCTCTTATATATAGGGAGTAGTTCCTTCGATTCTAGGATTAAGGAGTAGCTTGTGTGTGCATAACATATTGGTTCAAGTTAAATTCTGTTTTTGAGTTTAAATTAGCAATTGGAAATTATTTATGTCACGCCCCAGGGGAGTCCTCGCCAAAAAAAAATCTGGCAGCATCTCCCCTGTACGGGTGACAATACGAAACTTACATACAAGGCCCACACAGCCTACTATACATCGATCAACACGACCGGAACAAAAACCACACACGCAAATCATATATAGGCCTCAGGCCAACAATCAAAGTAAATAACAACAAGTCTATCATATTTAGACATACCCCTTCTGCCATCTGGCCAGGAATACACAACCAAATCCAATCGAATAAAAATCCAAATAGAAGTCCATAAAGACATACCAAATATCACCAAACATCCATGAGTACATAAATCAAATACCAGTCCTAAATATATCTTCTAGTCAATACCAAAACCATAAATCAAATAACAAGAAAAATATCATGATGAGGGGGTTTGGCAGCTAAACTCTCCTGACAGCTTCATCCTAAAATAGATATAAAGCAACGGGGTAAGTTCAATGAACTCAGCAGATGATACTCGATATGCATAGTAAGATATAACTAACAATAATAATCATGCCAGTACAGTCTACTAATCAATAATAGGGAATGCAAGAAAGAAATGCGGAAAGATTATACTTACTTGAATCTCCTATCCTGACATAGGAGCATGTGCCATACTAGCAGAAATAAAGTCGTCAGACCAAATACAAAAAAATGTATCCTGTATGCATGGAAATCATATGCAACATCCAAGGCAGCAACCAAAATGCAGCAAACACAATACAAATGTCATCCATACAAAATGCATGCGATGCAAATGACATGGTCACCCCTGACGCCATTCAACCGCCTCACACGTGATGGTGAAGCTGAGTGGGTAGGGCTATGACAACTGTACACTCTGCCATCACTGCTCCTGAGTGACCGAGTGGACAGGATGCTGTCGGAGTACACCTATCCTCCTGATCCAAACCGAGTGGGGGAGCAAAGCTCTCATCTTCCGGTGTCGTAGACCAGAGGAGGGATCCCTACCCACTACCATGCTGCCTCATTGCTACCCATGAGCGGACCAGCGGAGCCTGACAGAGCTACTGCACACACCCTCTTGATGTACCACTAACCCATGAGTGGTTGTGTGTGCAGAACATGCAACTCGCTGCGGGCTCAACTACAAAGGAACCCCGTCCAGCCATCATGGAATCATGCAAGATGGTGCATGACACTAAAGCATGTAACACCAACTAAAATATGCCTACGATTAATATGCACAACAAATAGGACATATTAATGACCTAAGTAAAACAGGGAAGGTATAACTAAAAGTTGATCAAATGCATGTATTAAGTAGGCACAATAATATACAAGGCAGTTAAAAATAAAAATTATTGCAAGGTATAACCAACTAAGCATATCAATATGACATTATCTAAAAGATAATTCAAAATATCCGCCTACTAAAATGATCGTAATAATGCAATCGTCAAGCCCGTGGACCTGCCTCGTGACCGAAACCTGCATAAAACATAATATAATCAAATTATATAGCCAACCCTAATATCAAGTCCAAAACCTAATGGATTAAGCTATCCACCTAAACGATCACACACTGCCGTATCAAAATATAATTCCTTCCCAAATCAACCCCTAATTTCACTAATTTATCTATCCCTTTTCACAACCCATCTACCGCTTATTCATAGCATTCACAACCCTTACACAACTCACCCATGTCTTCTTTACTTACCCTAACCGTCACACCACACTCATAGCCCAAAACTCCATACCGAACACTGTCCAACTGTTGGATCGAAGCGGATCGCTAAATCTTTTTTTCTTTTCGAGTTCATATCAAAACAATTAAGTGCAATGGAAAGATAAATGAAACAAAAAGAGACAAGATATTTTTTTACTTGGTTCATAGCCTTCGGCTACTACTCCAAGGCCCTAACGGTCCTAGACCGTGTACGGAGGGCAATTCACTAAAACACTCCTCCTCGTTGGAGGTAGGAGTTTGACGATTACAAAAACCTTCGAAGCAAAAAGATAGAGAGACAAACCCTCTCTTCTATTAAAGTAAAATGCAACGATAGAAAATCTCGAGTAAAAAGAATTGCAATATTGAAAGCAATAACAAAGTAAGATTATACCAACAACTAGAAAATAGAACTTAAGCTAGGGTTGTTGGCAGCACTTCGTTGTTGTAGAGTCGTCGGAGAGTCGCAGCGTTGCGGAGGCTTTTGAGCACTTAGAATTGATGAAGAAACCCTAGGTTAGGACCTCCTTTTATAGCCTTTGAGCCCCTTTTCGAGAGGAACCATAGCCAATCATATTTGAGCACCACTCCCCTTGAAATTTGGTGATAAACCTTGACTCCTCGAAGCTGATCCTTTGACCATCAGTCGACTGATGGCCATCATCACCGATCGATGGTAGCATCGATCAGGCCGACTCTGGCGATCGATCGATTCGGTCGAGTCCTCCGCCGTGATGATCGATGCTTGCTGCAAGTCAAAGTTAGCTCAACAAAAACATAATTTTGACAATCGTCGACCGTCCGATCTCGACCTAGACCATCGATGGGATGTCTTTGGTCAGATCTATGCTTAAGGCAATCCCCGTAAGGAGGATACGACCTCACTTACGCTCACACACACGAGCTTACCTTGATACTTACTGTGTCGCTTTCACTTTTGTCCTTCCACTCGATTTCTTCGGCTCCCTCCGAAGTAACTCGAGTGTCGCCTGACCACTGTGACTTCCTCCGGGTGTCGCTAGTCTTCAGTTTCAGCTTTAGCACTTTTCTGCACACTCGATTCAGCTCATGAGATAATGATATATCCTTGACTTTGCATCTTTTGCCATAATCAAAATACAGGTTCGACTTAGGTGCCCCTGCACCAACAATCTCCCCCTTTTTGATCCTATGGCAAATTTACGCAAAGTTAAGGAAAAATATAAAGCAGAAAATGAGTAAGATAAACGGATAAACATTACGCTCATTTGTAGTGAACTCCCTCTTAACCTTCGGTGAGATTTAAAACAAAAGTTTAATTTACAAAAATTTAAATTTTGTTCTCCCCCTTAACTTATGCTCTTCTCCCCCTTTTGCCATGAATCAAAAAAGGTATGGAGTTTTATATAAAAAGTAGGGGTTTTTTAATATAAAAGGTAGCATGCATAAAGATTATCTAACATGAGTCCAAGCATATGTCTTGATTTAATTTGGTTTGAGGTATAGCCCTCTGCACCAACAATGTAATTTTTGGAAACTAAGTTTGATCTTCAAAATACTTATAAAATTAGCTTTGAGTTCCACAATACTTATATGCTAATAAGTTTTGAAAATATATATAACCCTTAGAGTTAGTTTGCTCTCCCCCTTAATCAAATATATAAGGTACAAAAGAGTTAGGGGGCGCTAAACATTGACCTAGAAGGTTGTATATTTAGAGTTTTATCTGAGTATAAATAAATTTTTACGCTCAATAGTTTGAAAAATAGATAGCATTTTTGAAAAGATTATGTAAATTGAAATTGTTCCTTATTCATCTCATCCATTCTAAGTGTCTTAGAATTGGTCACCTTATATGTTGTGTGAGATGATTCCAATTTTATCTTGATTAAGTTTTAATGATTTGAAACTTGTCAACCTTGCGTTAGATTCGGATTTGATCATAAGCTCATCAAATCACCTTTTCAAGATCTTGGCTTCCAGGTCGTGGCGAGGCACAGGGGCCTTCTTTGATCGGAAAAACGACCACTTCCTTAGACAAAGCCAATTTCGAGAAAGTAGTAACTTGACTCACCTAAGGCCACTTCCTGGTCTAACTAGTCTAGGATACGGCGAGGTAGCTTCATCTAGTTCCACTCGGTCAAGTGAACCGAACTAGATACGCCTTATCTAGCCCGAATACACAAGACTCCGCTTTCCTAGCGTACTATCATCTCGCCGCATCCTGGTACTATGTTATCAAGCATTGACGAGTTATAGTCCTATCTAACCATTCTAAAAGAAATAAGAGGTTTAGGTTATCGGATATACTATTTTGGTATTAGCTCCCCCTGGATCATTGAACCGATATGGTCTGGTCAAGTAATGAACTTGATCCTTGGGAATCCAAAACCTATTGGTCCTTATATGTGAGTATAATAAAGCTTTCGGGACCCACACTTGGACTCAATGATGACTACGGTTTACGATAGACATGTAAGATATATTCATAGTCTTTGAGCTATATCCGAGTCCGGCTCTGTTGTACACGACTCTCTGAGTTCCAAGAAGTCGGTTAAGATTCTTGGACCCCGTCGAGAACTTGTTCAACCGAGCTTCGAGCTCTTGGACTTTCCCTTTCAAGAGAGAGTTCTCTTCTTCGAGTTTTTCAACTCGAGTTTAGTCCTCCTCTTGAACTCGACTAGTCGAAGAGTTTAGGGGTGTCTCTTGTTTGAGGGTTTCAACCTCCTCAACCAAGGACTCGACCCTAGACTCGGATTTAGCTAATTTTCTAGTTAGCAATTTAATCGTATTGTAAAGCGTATGAATTAGTGAGTGGCTAACCTTAATTTTATCTTTCGATCCGGCTTTGAGTTGCTTCTAGAAGTAGTCCTCGAGTTCAGAGTCGGTGTTGTAGTTTGATTCAGATTCGGACTCGGACTCTTCGGGTCATGCCATGCGTGCTATGTCGATGCCTTCTTTGTTGTCCCATGTTGCATGAAACGCCTTCTTTTGACTTGATTTGAATTGTGCCCTCTTTTTATTTTTTTAGTAGCCTCCTTTCCCTCTGAACGATCTTCCGCACTACGTTCACTATTGCTTCCACCTTTTCAGATTCGGACTCTGATTCGTCTTCGGGTTCGAGTCCATCTTCTTGCTTGGTGGGTGTCTTGCTTCTTTGTCCTGCAAGTAGAGCAATACCTCTCTCGGCCCGGACCATGTTAGTTTGCTCGTGAAGTTCAAATTCAGAAAATAACTCATCTAACCTAAGATTTGAAAGGTCCTTAGAAACCATGTAGGCATCAACCATGGATGCCCACAAGGTAGTCCTAGGAAATGAGTTAAGAACGTACCTTAGGAGGTCGCGGTTTTCGACCTTGTGTCCGATGGTGTGTAAGCCGTTGACAATATCCTGGACGCGGGTGTGTAGTTGCGTAGTCGTCTCGCATTCCTGCATTTTTAGGTTATACAATTTATTAAGTAGTAAGTCACGCTTACTTACCTTCGCATCATTAGTCCCTTCGTGTAGCTCCACTATCTTTGTCCAAAGGTCCTTTGCGCTGATGAAGGGGCCGACGCGATTTAACTCCTCCTTGGACAAGCCGCATTGGAGGATTTGTGTTGCCTTGGCGTCGGCTTCGACTTGTCATTTTGTCGCAATGGTCCATTGGTCATAACCCAAGGATTCACCCACTTCGTTAGTCGGAAGTGTGAAACCCATTTGGATTATGATCCATGTCTCGATTTGGGTTTTGAGAAAGCACTCCATCCGACCTTTCCAGTAACGGAAATCATCTCCGTTGTAAAACGGAGGTCGGACGGTGCTAAACCCCTCGAGATGGGCCATTTGGAAGGAAAATCTTGCACAAAAAAATACAAAAAAAAACACGAAAAAGGTTCCAAGACTTCGCCTTGGATTAGTAATGTAGGAAATGAAAAGAAACAAAAGGAATAAATGAGAAATAACCAATTAAAATAAGAGATGAGCACTTACAACCTTCGATGTCCCAGAAATAGTACTAAACGATGGTTTTTAGGGATGAAGACATCTTGTTATGAGGGTTTACCCTCGTAAGAAATGTAGATCTCTCCGAGAGCTTCGTTTTGGTAGGTAGCCCGTGTCGTGGGTCAACTTGTACGAAAAGTTATGGCCATTTTACCGTCGACTACTTCAAAAGCGAATACTTACAAAACAAAACCAAACGAAGAGTACCAAGACTTCGTCTTGGATTAGTAGTGCGGGAGAAAAACTTAAACGAACGAAAAACAAATCTGTAAAAAATGCTAGATTGGTGGTTTCACCAAATCTAAGCGCCCCCGGCTCTGATACCAATTGTTGGATCGAAGCAGATCGCTAGAGGGGGGGGGGTGAATAGCGATAAAACTTTTTTTCTTTTCGAGTTCGTATCAAAACAATTAAGTGCAGCGGAAAGATAAATGAAACAAAAAGAGACAAGATATTTTTTTTACTTGGTTCGTAGCCTTCGGCTACTACTCCAAGGCCCTAACGGTCCTAGGCAGGTGTCTGAAGAGCAATTCACTAAAACACTCCTCCTCGTTGGAGGTAGGAGTTTGATGATTACAAAAACCTTCGAAGCAAAAAGATAGAGAGACAAACCCTCTCTTCTATTAAAGTAAAATGCAACGATAGAAAATCTTGAGTAAAAAGAATTGCAATATTGAAAGCAATAACAAAGTAAGATTATACAAACAACTAGAAAATAGAACTTAAGCTAGGGTTGTTGGCAGCACTTCGTTGTTGTAGAGTCATCGGAGAGTCGCAGCGTTGCAGAGGCTTTTGAGCACTTAGAATTGATGAAGAAACCCTATGTTAGGACCTCCTTTTATAACCTTTGAGCCTCTTTTCGAGAGGAACCGTAACCAATCATATTTGAGCACCACTCCCCTTGAAATTTGGTGATAAACCTTGACTCCTCAAAGCTGATCCTTTGACCATTAGTCGACTGATGGCCATCATCAGTCGACTGATGGTAGCATCAGTCGAGTGCTGACCTCCGACAGTCGACTGATTGACGACAGTCGAGTCCTCCAAGCTGGCAGTCGATTGATGCTTGCTGCAAGTCAAAGTTTGCTCAACAAAAACATAATTTCGACGGTCGTCGACCGTCCGATCTCGACCTAGACCATCGTGGGATGTCTTTGGTCGGATCTACGCTTAAGACAATCCCCGTAAGGAGGATACGACCTCACTTACGCTCACACACACGAGCTTACCTCGATACTTACTGTGTCGCTTTCACTTTTGGCCTTCCACTCGATTCCTTCGGCTCCCTCCGAAGTCACTCGAGTGTCGCCCGACCACCGCGGCTTCCTCCGGGTGTCGCTAGCCTTCAGCTTCAACTTTAGCACTTTTCTGCACACTTGATTTAGCTCGTCAGATAATGATATATCCTTGACTTTGCGTCTTTTGCCATAATCAAAATACAGGTTCGACTTAGGTGCCCCTGCACCAACACCAATTTGCTCCACCGACAGAACAACCCATCCCCAGTTCAAAATATTTCAGCAATCCTCAAGATCAAACAATAGAAATTGAACAAAATTCAACATCCGAGATATACCTGTGCTAGGAAAACCCTCCCGACTGCATACCACCCCTAATCCTCTGACGATTAGCCCAAACCCTTTGACACAGCCATAACACCCCAATCGGCCCTTGTAGAAGGGGTCGACGAGAACTTTGAGAACCGAAAACCGAACTGACCTTGCTTCAGCGACCACCGTTGCTGATAAATTCGCGCGAAGGATAAAGCTACGGCGATGGGGGCGAGTGGAGAAGGTAGCTATAGGCTCGATCGGTGGTGCCAGTGGCAGAGGAGTCGGGCGCTATGGAGTGGCGGAGAAGAGCGGTGGCTTGGGCACAGGGAAGGGTGGCGATGGAAGGGCACTGTGGCGGATGCTTGTTGCGGCGCAGCCAGTGGCCTAGCCGGTCCGTGTGTGGCTCGGGCGAGCAGCGACAGAGGGAGGTTCAGTCGTCGCCATCTACCGCAAGGAGAAAACCGCAAGGTCGCGAGAGGAGGTGTCGTGTCACGCCCCGAGAGTATGCCGTGTCGAAAAGCAAACGGACGGCATCTCCCCTGTACGTGGCAACATATCGGGTTAATACAAGGCCCGTAGGCCCACAACAACAATATGATATACACAGATATCAACATATAAAATGCAGCGGAAACATACAACATATAACACAATATACAATGACCCAACTGTGCACTCCGGAGTGACTTGACACAACAAGAAACATAATAGAAGTCACATCGAAGCCAAATACATACAACACGTCCGTATATCACAGATACGGAAATACTACAGGTTAAAACCACCAAACAACAATCCGTAGAAATACAACAACACGGAAAACATGTTCATTCGTCCGGTGTGAGATGGGATCACCATGGCGAGCTCGAGCGTCAAGAAATCTTCTATTATACAGGCGTGAAAACCTGTGGTCCAGGGGTGGTGAGTATAAACTCAGGGGTAATATATAGAAAGTGCATGAACAACATATAAGGATAGATCTACAAGTATACATGTGAAGATCTACAGGTATACAGCATGAGTCCAATAGACATACAGTCATATCCAACTCTAATAACAAGTAACTACAGTAAAGTCATACGCAATGTATATACTAAACTGATCAACTGAACATAAAGTAATGTACCAACGTACCTGACGGTCTGCAACACCATAAGCTATATCATCGATGCGGATATACCATAACATAACCCATATAATGTACCAGGTCAATCCTATACCTGACCAATACTCAGACATATGAACAGTATATGATCACCTGTATAATAACTCGGTCCGTACCACATAATGACATGATGTTAATCAAATGCATATAACAGTCTGAATCAACGCATGTATCATACTCAACACATAGCAGTAAATAAAATGCAAATGGCATGTATCATGATGTACAAGCATGTGCAATCATAGCTCAATCAAATGTGCATCTCACGGGCATATGTAAAACATATATCAAATACATGCATACATATATATCGAATGCATATGCATGGTCGCTGTCTGCGGACGTCAACCACGACCCAGTGGCGGGGTGTACGACAAATGACAACTAGCCCGACTCCGGGCCACCACTCTCGAGTGGCCGAGTTGGGTAGTATGACTGAGTAGCGTGTAAGCGTAAAAAGCTAACTACTCCTAGGGGCCCCTGCTGCAAGCCACGCTGTCCCTACCCATGAGTAGACAAACGCCGCACACAGGACAACTGCACCTCACACAACCACCGTCTATAGTGGGCGAGTGCTAACACCACTCTGCACAGTGGCCAGGTGCGCATCTCCAGCTACCACCATCCATAGTGGTCGAGCGCGGCACATCCAATGCTCTGCCCTCAACCCTGCTACCACTACCCCGAGTGGCCGGGGAGGCAGGATGACTGACGACTTGTCTCAATCCACAAGGGAGACCCAGTCAACAGCATGCATGCAATGTGATGATGCATAGTTCCATACATGTATCCTCGCGACACTCCCCATCCCACGGGGAGTCCTGGTCAACTAAAAGTCAATTATGCAAGGACTACAATCCATAAGACTCTCTCTATCGCATAAAGAGTCATACTCATCGGCCGTCCACAACCACGCTAAGACCTCTAGTCAATAGCGATATACAATCGACCATCCATAAAACCATACACAGGCATACAATCCCTAATGGATATACCATCACACTAGGACTTCTAGTCCATGGTCACATATGGGCAACCATACAATTATCTATGCACAGACAACTAGATCCATCATAAATGCACCACTAATACGGATATGATATAACAATCGACTCCATAATCCAAACCATCACCTAACCCTAGTGATGTAATACAGTAAATCAATCTGAAGTCACAAAGATAACCCTAACTACATGTACTTACTGAACATCTATCAGCTAATACATAATAGGGTTTATAGTTCCTATCTGAGCTAGATAATCAATGAAGTACCAGAGTTTATATCTCAAAGGTCAAGGCAGTACAAGCATATGATTAAACATGAGTGGATTTAAGGTAAACAGGTATAAACATACATATCCAAGATCATGCACTGGAATTGATCAAAACTACCGGACCAGGTAGATATTACCCACCTGATACGAAGCTTGAATAATCCTCACGGCCGCGGATCCGCTTCGTATCCCAAACCAATAATGATTAAGTACAAGTATCCAACAAACATAGGAACTAAACACTACATCGTTCCTATACTCACATCCTTTCTCGTCTACGGTAGAAACTCAATTAACCCAATTTGATACACCAAAACCAACCTCACAATAGATCACTTTTATCCCGTTCACAAACAATCTCATGTACAACACATACACACACTGTACACACACCTTACCAATCGCAAACCAATATCTATTACACTCACGGATCAACCAATCATCAATTGGATTTTCTCAGCTCAAATCAAGCTGTCTTCTCCTTCCCACTCACAGCTGGCACAACCACCCAATAGTCCACATATCTCAACGACAATCAATTCCCTAAGTAGCTTGGTTACTCACAGATGGGTTCATGTTGATTAAAGGGTAAATCTCATATTACGGCTGCCACCACAAACAAGGCAGATCTCATCCTAGCTCCAAGCTCTGCAGCAAACAGAGGCTCACAACACAACCAGCCCTAAACACTGGCGCAATCCGATGACACCAATCTCCTCTTCCTCGATCTACTCTGCTCAACAGCTGCTACCCCTCTCCCTTCAAAATCGAAGCTGATGGCAAAGGAACACAAGTAAGGGAAAGATCTTGTTCGACTCAGAGGCGATCAGCCACTTACCAGATTTTGATAGAACTCGCGAAGCCCCAGCCCACAGTCGGCGACTTGATAGCACCGTTGTCGACTATTAGCTCCCAACGAAATCCCTCACCCGATTCAAACCCGACGAAGCTTGGTCGACCTCTTCCCTCAGCCGGATCACCCACCGGAGGCGTCGACAGCGACAGCGGCTGGCTCTCGGTGGAAACAAAGTGAAGATCGCCGATCGCGCGAGTGAAGGTCGGAGGCAGCTGAGCTCGCGACGGCGGCGATGACCGAAGGAGTGGGCGACGTCGCGTGCTATCGGGAAGGTTGCGGCGGCGATCGGGATGGCCTCGTCGTAGCCGAACTTCGCGTAAGAAAAGGGGAAGCGGAGAAATCGCGAATTCGCGCGATTAGGATTTTGACGAAGAGAAGAAAATTTACGGTGAATTGGGTTCGGATGATGTTAAATCGACTTCTTATGGTTAAGCCAAGCTAACCTAAATTGACCAAATTGGTTAAGTTAGCTCGAGTTTAACCAAATCTGCTTTGACCCAATCCGTTCAAGCCCAATTTATTAATAGCCCAATCCTCAAACCCAATCACTAATTAGACCCAATTAACCCACTAATCAAACCAAATTAATTAAAGGGTTAATCCACATAACTTTTTTTTTTTTTCCGTATTTTACATTCTCCCCCACTTATAAAAATTTGGTCCCCAAATTTCCGACTCATGTACAAGCGAGATGTCACAATAATCATCTCAGGTATCTGGAGCAAAGTCACACTTCAAGTGACTAAGTGGGGTACTGAGTTCGAATATTACATTCCAACTCTTATACACTCTCTATCAACCTATTAAGAGGTCAATAACTGTACCAAAGTGGAGCTCTATATCCATAACCAATGGGAGACTTTGCCAGAATCGTAAGGTGAATCATGAATCACTATCAGAAATGATACCCAAGGATACTCCATGGATATAATTCCATCAAGCGATCCAACGAAATTTATCTTACGGCTCGGAAGAAAATGAGTAGATCTAGCTAATCGATCATCGATTACCCAAATCACCTCAAGTCCTTTCCGATTTCTAGATAATCTCCCAACACAGTCTAACATACTAGGCTCCCACTTTATCACAGTACGTGACCCTACCGATCACAATATTTCACCTTTGCTTGTTGGCATACCCAACATCAACTACGAAATCAACCGTATCCCATATATCGTTCCATCAACCTGAACGTCTCAATACTTACTATTTTCGGATACACTCCGAATAAATCATCACTCTCGAATGAAGAGTCTCCTGAACAACTCTTCCTAAATCGAAATACAACTCTTTAACCCACTATTCTCCTCGGAAACGGAGAATTACTTTCTCACAATAGAAACCAATCTACTATTCCAAAATTCCTTATATCACCCAGAACTGAAAGTATCTGGAAGACTATAATGACTAATCTCGCTAGTTTCTCAACTAGCATACACATAATATACGTCTCATTCAACTGCATCGGGATCGCTCCTAATCCCTGAAATGATGCATCTGCGTACAATACCCTTCCATCCATATCGGACGGATTAACTAACACTGACCCAAAAGTCAGTCACCTTCTAGGCCTTGAAACCTAACTTCCCAACTTCCGACCAGGTGATTTCCATCACCTTCTTGGTCCAACAAGTCGGCAGTATAGTATCGCTAGAACATCCTATCCTTATCTATGGTAAATACCAAATCAATCTAAAGAAACATAACTTCCCTTAAGATCGTGAATATATCTCAAAATATATCCTCCACATATATGATGACAATCGATCCCAAATACTCCAAGAGTACTTGATTCCTCAAATTCATGAACGACTAAATCGTTAATAAGTCTAACGACATTATCAACAACTCGTAAAATTCATACTCAGTATGAAATGTCGTCTTCTATACACCTGCATCCTTTTACTCTAAGCTACAGATAGCTTAATCATCACACCGACAATGATAATTGTATGACACTAAGTCACTACAATATCAAACCTCCAGTCGTAGGCCAACCCTAGGATATACACAGGTGTCATTTAGCTGATCTAACAATTCCCCTATCCACAACGAAGAATACTCATTCTCAACTACTGCGTTCAAATCATCGATAATCGATGCATAACCTCAAAGATCTGTCTCTCTTTCAACAAAGAGTTACGAGTCTTCTCAAGAAGAAACACTAGGAAAGATAAATCTCCCATAGTGTTTAGCAATACTAATACCCGTAAAATCATCTCCCGGTATGAGGTCTCAATATCGGAACTATTTCCGAAATCACCCTCCAATCGCATATTCCTACTTGCCCATGCAGTGGCAAGCCCGGGAGTTCATCCGAAACTATATCCAAATACTCTCAGATTATACGTACATCCGAGAGTCCTAGTATACCAACGCTCCAACAATCCAACTATCCGTAAGGATATGTCTATAGTGGAGGTATGTCTAGCAACGACTAAGGGTATCCCTTGACTTCTTGGTTGTCGATCAACATCTCACCTGACGGTAGAGAAAAATCACCAACCCACAAGTCGATAGGAACCCTTCTAATCATATCTAAGTAGGTTTTAGATAAAGATACCTGTAAACTACCAGTATCTCTCGATATATCCACAAATAGGATAACCTAAAGTAATACCCCGAAGGACCGATCCTTCGGTCTTCTATACTTCTTCCCGAGTAATTATGTAAACTTGTCGACATACATTGCAGACTACGGTGAGCTCATGTAAGTTCAAAACTATCATGGAGAATCAAGTCAAGCTGAAGCGAGATACAAATTGAAACAACAGCAATGGAGATGGTAAACAACTGTACTAGCAAAGGTACACATCCTAATGAAAATATCAAGAATCAGAAACATCATAGCACGCTCCATCTCTGTGAAAGGTATAATGCAATCAAGAATACGACCATAGATTCGTATACTCTCTCCTCTGAACAAATCATAACCACGCGGGAAGATATGATTGTTGTAAATGCAGGAAGGTAACAATTGTTGTCGAGCGTCTGAAGTCTTCGAGATGTCTTTCTCTTCATCTTAGGATGAAAGTATCAAAGAACTTCAACTATATCTGGGGTAGTAGATCGCTGCTGATGTGATAACCTAATCTTCTATAATAATCTCAACTTTCGAGGTTGTGGATCGTCCGCTCAAAAGCATCATCCATAGTCTTCAACTGAGTCTTCAAAATACGTACTCTCCTTGTAGATACCGGCTGCTTATAGTAGAAACAAATACAATGATCCATCGGATAATCTGACTCTGGTGTCGTCGTGACCCGCACTGCACACACATAATCTCCCTTCGGAGTCTTTCCTCTGAGTTCGCTGATAAACATGAGAAGTTGCTGACAATCTGCAATCGGTCTTCTGTGATCGGAAACTCTTCAATAGTCGCCCGTGACTCACGACTTTAATCTTGCTCCTTTTATCCAACATTTGGAGATTTCGGATTCCAATAATTTGACTTGCAATATATGCTTATCAAATCTCCAACTCTTTAAAACACTTGCTATGGAGTCATTTCCATACACATGACTCGGTCTATAGACTTCCGGTAGGATCTGGTAGGAGATCCAAACATCCTGATCAAGATGTCAACCGATAACCCGTGGGTGGCCAAAACCAACCCAATCACATTCTTGGGCTATTAAATGGTCGTAACTTTCGCAAGTCTAACGACTCTGCATGGTACTTCCATTATCAAACGATCACTCGACCTAAAGCCCAAGAATTCCTTGACAATGAGTCAAAGATGACGTGGGAAAATACTATCTCACAACATCACTGAACTGGGACTAAGTGATACGTTATTTCCCGTAGGTTATTTCCCATTTCTTCTACCAACTACCGGCTAGACCCGGATAATGGTATTCCACTAACACTACTATCTTCGTATAACCCGAGTCAAGTACTCCAAAAGTACTCCCAATGTTATACGACCTAGAACGACCAATTCAGGGATCAAAATCCCTATGACTATCATCCCCTAATTTTCTACTATCTGCATCAGCAATAGTATACTCGCTTTTCCATTACCTAATAGGTAATGATCTGACTAACATAATTAGTGAAAATCTTAGGACCGTAATCCTTGATCTCCATAAGAGATGTGACTACCTAATCTCTGCTATCCGACTCGGTATCAGTCGGCTCTCAAAGTAATTACCTTTTCGATAGCAGGTACATGTCTAATAACCTCAACATATCGTTCCCGTGGTCATCTCAAACCACGGTTACGAATACTGATTAACATACTACAAGTCATGCACTATTATAAGCAACTAAATGCATAGCCAACAGAAGGATATGTACTAACAGTTAACATACCTTAATCCTTGTAGCTCGGAGATGTCCGCAACAGCCAGATCCCAGAACTCACGAAACAAAACCGAGTAAAGAAAAACTCGATGTCCGAACGAAATCAAATCCGAAAATGGACTTCGCAACCTAGGGCTCTGATACCAATAAAATTGTCACGCCCCGAGAGTATGCCGTGCCGAAAAGCAAACGGACGGCATCTCCCCTGTACGTGGCAACATATCGGGTTAATACAAGGCCCGTAGGCCCACAACAACAATATGATATACACAGATATCAACATATAAAATGCAGCGGAAACATACAACATATAACACAATATACAATGACCCAACTGTGCACTCCGGAGTGACTTGACACAACAAGAAACATAATAGAAGTCACATCGAAGCCAAATACATACAACACGTCCGTATATCACAGATACGGAAATACTACAGGTTAAAACCACCAAACAACAATCCGTAGAAATACAACAACACGAAAAACATGTTCATTCGTCCGGTGTGAGATGGGATCAGCTGGCGGAGCTCCGAACGTCCAAGAAATCTTCTACCTGTTATCTGGGCGACAGAAAACCCAGGGTCCAGGGGTGGTGAGTATAAACTCAGGGGTAATATATAGAAAGTGCATGAACAACATATAAGGATAGATCTACAAGTATACATGTGAAGATCTATAGGTATACAGCATGAGTCCAATAGACATACAGTCCTATCCAACTCTAATAACAAGTAACTACAGTAAAGTCATACGCAATGTATATACTAAACTGATCAACTGAACATAAAGTAATGTACCAACGTACCTGACGGTCTGCAACACCATAAGCTATATCATCCTGACAGATATACCATAACATAACCCATATAATGTACCAGGTCAATCCTATACCTGACCAATACTCAGACATATGAACAGTATATGATCACCTGTATAATAACTCGGTCCGTACCACATAATGACATGATGTTAATCAAATGCATATAACAGTCTGAATCAACGCATGTATCATACTCAACACATAGCAGTAAATAAAATGCAAATGGCATGTATCATGATGTACAAGCATGTGCAACAATCATAGCTCAATCAAATGCAGCATCTCACAGGCATATGTAAAACATATATCAAATACATGCATACATATATATCAGCAATGCATATGCATGGTCACTGTCTGTGGACCCGTCCAACCACGACCCCAGAGTGGCCAGGGTGGCACGACAAATGACAACTAGCCCGACTCACCGCCACCACTCGAGTGGCCGAGTTGGGTAGTATGACCGAGTAGCGTGTGCGTAAAAGCTAACTACTCCTAGGGGCCCTCTGCAAGCCACGCCGTCCCTACCCATGAGTAGACAAACGCGACACAGACAACCGTGCACCTCACACAACCACTGCCTATAGTGGGCGAGTGCTAACACCACTCGCACAAAGGTGGCGGTGCGCATCTCCACTACCACCATCCATAGTGGCGAGCGCGACATCCAATGCTCGCCTCAACCTCCTGCTACCACTACCCCGAGTGGCGGGAGGCAGAATGACTGACGACTTGTCTCAATCCACAAGGAGACCTATCAAAGATGCATGCAATGTGATGATGCATAGTTCCATACATGTATCCTCGCGACACTCCCCATCCTACGGGAGTCTGGTCAACTAAAAGTCAATTATGCAAGGACTACAATCCATAAGACTCTCTCTATCGCATAAAGAGTCATACTCATCATCACAACCACGCTAAGACCTCTAGTCAATAGCGATATACAATCGACCATCCATAAAACCATACACAGCATACAATCCCTAATGGATATACCATCACACTAGGACTTCTAGTCCATGGTCACACGGGCAACCATACAATTATCTATGCAATGCATAACTAGATCCATCATAAATGCACCACTAATACGGATATGATATAACAATCGACTCCATAATCCAAACCATCACCTAACCCTAGTGATGTAATACAGTAAACCAATCTGAAGTCACAAAGATAACCCTAACTACATGTACTTACTGAACATCTATCAGCTAATACATAATAGGGTTTATAGTTCCTATCTGAGCTAGATAATCAATGAAGTACCAGAGTTTATATCTCAAAGGTCAAGGCAGTACAAGCATATGATTAAACATGAGTGGATTTAAGGTAAACAGGTATAAACATACATATCCAAGATCATGCACTGGAATTGATCAAAACTACCGGACCAGGTAGATATTACCCACCTGATACGAAGCTTGAATAATCCTCACTAGCGGATCCGCCGTATCCCAAACACATACAAAAATAGCAATAATGATTAAGTACAAGTATCCAACAAACATAGGAACTAAACACTACATCGTTCCTATACTCACATCCTTTCCTCGTCTACGAGGTAGAAACTCCAATTAACCCAATTTGATACACCAAAACCAACCTCACAATAGATCACTTTTATCCCGTTCACAAACAATCTCATGTACAACACATACACACACTGTACACACACCTTACCAATCGCAAACCAATATCTATTACACTCACGGATCAACCAATCATCAATTGGATTTTCTCAGCTCAAATCAAGCTGTCTTCTCCTTCCCACTCACAACTGGCACAACCACCCAATAGTCCACATATCTCAACGACAATCAATTCCCTAAGTAGCTTGGTTACTCACAGATGGGTTCATGTTGATTAAAGGGTAAATCTCATATTACGGCTGCCACCACAAACAAGGCAGATCTCATCCTAGCTCCAAGCTCTGCAGCAAACAGAGGCTCACAACACAACCAGCCCTAAACACTGGCGCAATCCGATGACACCAATCTCCTCTTCCTCGATCTACTCTGCTCAACAGCTGCTACCCCTCTCCCTTCAAAATCGAAGCTGATGGCAAAGGAACACAAGTAAGGGAAAGATCTTGTTCGACTCAAGGGAGACGATCAGCCACTTACCAGATTTTGATAGAACTCGCGAAGCCCCAGCCCACAGTCGGCGACTTGATAGCACCGTTGTCGACTATTAGCTCCCAACGAAGTCCCTCACCCGATTCAAACCCGACGAAGCTTGGTCGACCTCTTCCCTCAGCCGGATCACCCACCGGGCGTCAGGCCGACTGGTGGCTCGGTGGAAACAAAGTGAAGATCGCCGATCGCGCGAGTGAAGGTCGAGGCACGGTGAGCTCGCGGCGGCGCTGACCGAAGGAGTGGGCGACGTCGCGTGCTATCGGGAAGGTTGCGGCGGCGATTGGGATGGCATCGTCAGCGCCGAACTCGCGTAAGAAAAGGGGAAACGGAGAAATCGCGGGTCGCGCGATTAGGATTTTGACGAAGAGAAGAAAATTTACGGTGAATTGGGTTCGGATGATGTTAAATCGACTTCTTATGGTTAAGCCAAGCTAACCTAAATTGACCAAATTGGTTAAGTTAGCTCGAGTTTAACCAAATCTGCTTTGACCCAATCCAGTTCAAGCCCAATTTCAGCCCAATAGCCCAATCCTCAAACCCAATCACTAATTAGACCCAATTAACCCACTAATCAAACCAAATTAATTAAAGGGTTAATCCACATAACTTTTTTTTTTTTTTTTTTTTCCGTATTTTACATGTCGCGAGAGAGAAACCGCAAGGTCGCGAGAGGAAGAGGGTGTCGGGCGCGACGGGGAAAAGAAAAGGGGAAATAGAAAAACTTAGGTTATCTATTTAAAACTTTAGGTTAATAAAATTTATTAACCCCTCAATACAGATAAACCAAACATGCCTTGTAAAAGCCTGTTAACTCTTTCCATATATAATATCATAAGAACTGCGTTTAAATCCAGAAAAATTCCTAAAATTCCCTAAAAATCCCAAAAAAATTCCAAGATTATTTTCTTAATTCTTTGGACATTTAATTTAGTATTTTAAATTTTCCATATTTAACATTCTCCCCCACTAATAAAAATTTGGTCCCCAAATTTCCTACTCAGATGCATAATGAGTAAGTGATACCACAAGTACTAAAATATATCTCACGTACCTTAAGTAAACAGGTGGGGGTATTGAGCTCTGATTTTTTCTTCAAGCTCCCAAGTATCCTCCGCATCGGTGTGGTGACTCCACCCGACCTTGACAAGTCACACAATCTTGTTCCGCAACTATCGTTCCTTGTGATCCAGAATCCGTACCGGAACCTCTGCATAAGTAGCATTAGGTTGAATGGAACCTGACACATCTGACAGAATATGTGTAGAGTCTGGCACATACTTCCTCAGCATGGACACATGAAACACATCATGAATACCCATCAAGGATGGTGGTAGCGCTAGGCGGTAAGTGTTAGGGCAATCTCTTGCCATGATAAGGTTTTGATGTGTGTGGTTTAGTTTGATATGCTGATTTGATATGTGCGTTGAAGTCGTACAGGACTTAGTAATTCGCACATGGAGCCGTGGCGAGTTTCACATCTCATGACTCGCCTGAGTCTGAAGGATAGCTTTACTAAGCCGGCGGCTTGGAGCATCCGAGGGACCGCCGGACGAGGAGCTTGGAGTGAAGTCAAAGGAAGTAGACTTTGAGGCAAGAGACGCGAAGGAGCATTGCAGAGTCGTGCGCCTGATGCTGTCGAGGGACGTGGCCATGAATGAAGAGAACTTCGAAGGCGAGGGACTCCGAGGGATGAGAGTGAGCGAATGTAACCCGGGAAGGGGTAGCTCTTAGGTGAAACTTGGCCATTTGGGCAAGTGTTGGTTGAGTTTTCGACACGATTTCCATGTCATGGCAATGCCGATCGCTTCCGAGTCGATGGTTCGATCGACCGTATAAGACTGTGTTTAGTGCTTGGCACCAATCATGGATCGGGCAATGATCGATGTCGAACAATGACCGCCAGGAAAGGCAATGATCGATGGCACCGCACGGCACGTAATGGAGTCGACTTCATGAGCACTCGATCGATCAAGAATCACCGACCGATGGTAGGATCACCGATCGATGCCAATACCGCTGGATGGAATCCAACGTGGAAAGTGGCCGTTTGGTATCGGCTACGACCCGATCGATCGAGGGCATCACGATCGCTTCCCGTGTCAACGGGAAGAAACCCTCTTCCTCTATAAAAAGGAAGGGGATGGAGCTTTGAGAGGCTAATGCTTGAACTCCAATCTTCTCCCAAAGTGCCATAAATTTTTCCCTACTCTTCTTACTTGCTTTTACTTCAATCTTATTGTAAGAAGAGTGATCTTGATTGTAAAGGTTACCTCCACCTAGCTTGGTGCAAAGGAGAGACCAATAATGATTGGCTTTGAAGGAGTGATTCACCTCGGACGAATCGAGATCGTGGATTAGTGGCGTAGCCGTGAACCACATTTACGACATTGTGTTAGCATTGTCTATTTCTTTTGTTTTGTCTTTATTTGTTTAATTTGCTTGCATTTGCATATTCGGCTTGTGCTAACATTTTGTAGACGAGCAAATACCATTATCCAACGTAAGAGGGCTATTCACCCCCCCTCAGCCGACCAATCGATCTCCAACAAGTGGTATCAGAGCCAAGGAAAGCTTGTCGAGGACTAACCACCCCAACAAGCAACATTCAAAATGGTCGGCTCCAACATTCACCCACCAAAGTTTGAAGGGGAATTCTCTTGGTGGAAGAAGCGAATGGAGGTATTCTTCGAGACCGATTTTGATATTATGCTTATAATGGAAAATGGTTTCGAGTTGCCTAGGGATGAAAGGGGTGAACCAATTGAAAAATCATGATGGACTAAGAAGCAAAGAGAGGAGCACCTTGCAAACTCAAAGGCAAAACATCATCTTTTCAATGTTCTCCCTCAACAAGAGATCAACCGGATCGGAGAATGTGCTAGCGCCAAAGAGATGTGGGAGAAGCTTATAGAACTCCACGAAGGCACATCCGAGGCCAAGCTTGCAAGGAGAGATGTCTTCCGCTCCCAACTCAACAACATTAAACTAGAAAAGGGAGAAAAGGTACTTTCCTTACATTCTCGTTTCAAGGAAATTATAACCGGTTTGTCAAGTGTAGGTGAGAAGCTATCAAACCGGGATATGGTCATGAAGGCTATAGATGCCTTTCCGCGATCCTCAAAGTGGAGCTCCATGGTGGACTGCTTCTATATTTCGAAGAATTTATAAGTGAGCACCTTGGAGGAGTTCTTTTCAACAATGGAGCTCCACGAAACAAGGCTTGAAGGAATACAAGAAGAGCCAAAGTTGTTGGGAGATCGGGATGGCCGACTAGAGGGGGGTGAATAACCCTCAATCGATGGATGTCGGAATTCGCTCGTTCTCGTTGCGTTTGTCTACAATTGTCGTTAATATATGCAGCGGAATAACAATAGAAATAACAACAATACAAGCACAATCAATACACAAGCATATACGTGGTTCGGAATCGAATGGTTCCTACTCCACGGGATGAGCTCAACGAGCTCGTGTTATGCGCACGACACTAACAACACTCCTTATCGACTACACGTCGGAGGTGTAGAAACCTCTCACAAGCTATTACAACAAGTAATATGAAATACAAGAAGAAATACAAAGACAATACAAAAGAGAACTTTTACACAATTGTTTTGATCGCTTTCTTGTTGCTTGCTTTGATTGGCTCTTGAAGGACTGGAATGCAGCAGCAATTCCCCTCCAATAGCTCCACAAAAACCATGGCAAAAACCTCCATCTCGAGCTCCTTTTATAACCTGCATCGAGCTATTTTCGCGCTAGCGATCGCTGCCAAAAGGCCCGATCAGCGCTGTAGCCGTTGTCTCACAACGGCCAGATCCACGTCAGATAAGTTCCAACGGATCACCTACCAGTCGACTGATGATGCCCATCAGTCGACTGGTGACCTAGTAGTCAACTGCCCAGTCGGCTATGGAGCGTTCTGTGCTCGCGACACTCCCATCAGTCGACTGCCATCCCTCGGTCATTGCTCATCGACATCCGATCATTGCTAGTCCATGGCGATCGCCGCACAAAACCCTAGCCTTACACCAGTCGAACCCTAGTCGACTTGGATCAGTCGAACCGGCACCTATGCCAGTCGACTGATGTCAGGCAAAACCTTAAACACCAAGTTGTTTGAGCATCCGATCGTCGGGTAAACCCTAAAACATCAAGTTTGAGCCTCCGACACTCAGTCTTAGCCACTTGGCCAAGTCCACCTTATCCCTCATGGAGTTCCCCATCGAAGCTCTCTTCCCTCGGCCTACGTCCCTCGGATGCACCAAGCGCACGACTTCGCAATGCCATCCTTCGCATCTCATACCCTAGAAGTATGCTTCCCTTTGGGCTCACTCCATTCGCTCTCCGTCTGGCGGTCCCTCGGATGCACCAAGCGCACGGCTTCGCAATGCCATCCTTCACTGACTCAAGGACCCGAGCCTAGTGAACTTGCCAAGTTCTCAAGACTTCCCAAATGCACCAAGCGCACGGCTTCGCAATGCATTTCTCACCAAGCACCAAGCGCATAGCTTCGCAATGCTTTGGATTTCCCATGCCAAGCACCAAGCACACGGCTTCGCAATGCTTTGGACTTTCCCATGCCAAGGCTTCCCCCTTGGACTTCCACACCAAGCTCCATGCTTGGATTTTCCATGCCAACCCCATGTTGGACTTTCACATGACAATCCCATGTCATGAGTTTTGTCTATCATGAAAATACTATCAAGGTACTGCTCGAGTCAAAACTCGAGTCAACCTGGGCCGATTGCACCAACAATCTCCCCCTTTTTGATGATTGACAAAACTACCATCTCAAGTCTACCAATTCTCCCATATTGGCAATTCTCATATCCCAATGAGAATTCCAACGAACCCTAATTGGTAACTTGGTAACTTCTCCCCCTTTTTGACACTACATCAAAAAGGTCCTCCCCAAGGGTATGAATGTCTCATATCCCAATGAGATCTTACAATCTCTCCCTTGGAGGAACACATGCCTACAATCTTTCTAGTGATCCCATATCACTTAAAGAGAGGCAACTCAATTTTCCTCCCATGAGGAAATACACATCCATCTTCCCATGATGGATACCTCCCCCTAAATGCTTGCTCCCCCTTGACCATTGCACCAACAATGTCCTTGGAGAGTCCCTAAGCCAATAGGAACATTAAACCAAACAAAATTAAGGCAAAGTTCAACAATGAGCTCTCATCCACCTTAAAATTGATACTCACTCTCAACCCAACTCCTAATCCATATCCAATGGATTTCCACCCTCTCTAATGCTCTCCCAAGCATATCCTAGGGTTAGGAGTGGTTAGGGGACCTTAACCTAGCTGAACATGGGACTAACCAACAAGATTTACCCAAAATCAGCTTAAGCGATCAACCAAATCAAATCGATCAATTGCCACCCTCATCGATCGTGAAATCCATGGCGATCAGTGATTTACATTCTGATTTTAAATTTAGAAATGGATTTACGAAATCCATAAGTAAATATACATAAGTTTAAAATTTTTTAAATTTGGTATGTATATTACTTATCATAAACACTATGGGTGAAAAATATTGGAAAATTATTTTACCCATTAAATTAGGAGATTGATACAAAGTCCAAACTTTAAGAAAAGCTTCAATAAAGAGCCCTCTTTGTATCATCCCATTCAATGGTGATAGCTATCAAAAGATAGGCTTCACCAAGGTTTTTTAAAATGTTTTTCAAACCTTTATTTTCTTTTTCCTAAACATCTCACCAATATCTAGATGTGTAAAACACATACAAGTCAAATTTTTGTGAGATGTGGGTTTTGTTTTGTTTATGTTCTCATGCATATTTCTAGGCAATATTATTGATTCCCATCAAATCATGCCATAGTCCTTAATTTCATTTTAATTTATGCATGATGATGATTATGGCATAGATATGATATAAGTAAAACCATATGCCAATATCATGATGTCATGGCATATGAATGAGATCTAGGCATACATGACATCTAAATATAAATCTAAACATGATCATGACATTTTTATAGATAAGAATGAAGATGATGTCATGACATGGCAAGGCAAACAAATCATGGCAACTAAAATATACTAAGGTATAGAATACCTAAGTGGTAAAATCAATTTGCCATTTCTAGAGATTAAACCAATTTTGCCTTAATGCCATTCATCTCCCTAGTGTGCCAAAAACCCAAAATGGCACACCATGACTTCTATGACCTAATTGTGCCAATTTAAATCATTTTTAACTTCTCAAACCATATTGGCACACCCTAATGTGTCAACTCACAATGGCTAGGTTAACCACCCATCCACTTAGGGTTGACACACCCTAACCCATTTAGCGTGAATCAATCACGCTCTTAGGAACCCAATATCTATTGGAGCTCCTTGGGTTAACAAGGTATTCCCTAGGGATAACTTCCCTAGATACCTTCCTAATGACCCTTTTTGGCTTTGAAGCCATAGTCAAATGGGTCTTACTTGGGTCAACTCTAGAGGTGACTCCTCCATTGACCTTCTTAGTGGCTACATTTGATTTTTTTGAGGTGTTAGCCACTAAACACATACCATGGCTAGACTTAGGGATGGCTTCCCTATTAGCCTTGGTTTTCCTAGACCAAGATGTGGTTCCATAATTAAATGGAACATTATGGTAGGACATAGGTTTATGACCCAAACCCTTCTTGCCCTTAGACATTTCTTGTTTTCTAGGTCTTGACTTTTGTACATTAGACCCCTTAACCGAATTTGATATTATTGCTAGGGTCTTCTCCAATTTTTCTAGCCTTGACCTCAAGGCTTGGTTTTCTAACTCTAATTTTCCCAATTTTGAATTTTCATTTGTCTTTTGGGAAATGTTTTTCTTTTTAGGCATATGCCTAGATTTCTTGGGATTAACACCCAAGTTTTCTTCAATTCTCCTAATTGACTCCCTAGGTAAAATAGGTCTAGAATTATGATTCCTAGGTTTATCCTTAGTTATATGAACATGCTTGGCACCTAAGCAATAAACCTTATTATTTCTCTTAGCATGCTTTTCATTTATAATTGCAAGAGAACTAAAATAATTCTTAGCATGCTTTTTGACTCTAGAAATTAAAGGTACATTAAGTAAATTTACCTTAGGGTTAGCTTTAGGAGCTCCCCCTACATGAGTTGCACCTTCTTGCCCTTTCTTCCTCCCCCTAGGGCATTGGCTTCGATAGTGTCCCTTTTGGTTGCATTTAAAGAACACAATGTGCTCTTTGCTCTTGATTTTGGGAACACCGGCATCCTTTGACTTTGGATTGACTTTTGGTGTTGATGCCTTTTCCTTATCCAATTTAGGGCATTTGCTCTTGTAATGCCCCTTCTCCCTACACTCAAAACATATTATGTGATTTTTATTTAAAATTACAACACTTGAGTTACCTAGGGAGTTGGTGGAGGCCTCTTCACTTCTTCCGGAGATAGAAGCTTCATTTTGATCTTGCTCCGGAATCGAAATCCTTTCCTCCCCCTCAACGCTAGAGGTGGAGGTCTCCACCAAGTCATCCACATCTTCAAAAGTGGATGGTGATTCTTCTTCGACATTCTCCTCTACTTGTGCCGATTGGGAATTTTCTTGGAATTTCATTACCTTATTCCATAATTCCCTTGCATCCCTAAAATTACCCAATCTAGACCAAATAGTGTTAGGTAATAAATCACTCATCAATTTTATTACCTCGAGATTTGTCTTGAAATCTTTGATTTGGTCTTGGGTCCATTTTGATTTTTCCATGGGCTTGTTTTCTTTGTCCCTAGGCATCTTAAAACCATTTTCTATAATTAACATCGAATCAAAATCGGTTTCAAGATATACCTCCATCCGTTTCCTCCACCAAGCAAAATCTCCATCGAATTTCGGTGGATGGATGAAACCGGCCATTTGTAGTGCTCTCACGGCGGTTAGTCCTTGAAGAGCGACCTCGGCTCTGATACCACTTGTTGGGAGATCGGGACGGTCGGCTAGAGAGGGGTGAATAGCCCTCAATCGATGGATGTCGGAATTCGCTCGTTCTCGTTACGTTTGTCTACAATTGTCATTAATATACGCAGTGGAATAACAATAGAAATAACAACAATACAAGCACAATCAATACACAAGCATATACGTGGTTCGGAACCGAATGGTTCCTATTCCACGGGGTGAGCTCAACGAGCTCGTGTTATGCGCACGACACTAACAACACTCCTTATCGACTACACGTCGGAGGTGGAGAAACCTCTCACAAGCTATTACAACAAGTAATATGAAATACAAGAAGAAATACAAAGACAATACAAAAGAGAACTTTTACACAATTGTTTTGATCGCTTTCTTGTTGCTTGCTTTGATTGGCTCTTGAAGGATTGGAATGCAGCAGCAATTCCCCACCAATAGCTCCACAAAAACCATGGCAAAAACCTCCATCTCGAGCTTCTTTTATAACCTGCATCGAGATGTTTTCGCGCCTAGCAGTCGACTGCCAAAAGGCCCCAGTCGACTGCCCCTGTAGCCGTTGTCTCACAACGGCCAGATCCACGTCAGACAAGTTCCAACGGATCACCTACTAGTCGACTGATGATGCCCATCAGTCGACTGGTGACCTAGTAGTCAACTGCCCAGTTAGCTATGGAGCGTTCTGTGCTCGCGACACTCCCATCAGTCGACTGCCATCCCTCGGCAATCGCCGACATCGATCATTGCCGATCCATGGCGATTGAGCCAAGCACAAAACCCTAGCTTACACCAGTCGAACCCTAGTCGACTTGGATCAGTCGAACCGGCACCTATGCTAGTCGACTGATGTCGGGCAAAACCTCAAACACCAAGTTGTTTGAGCATTCGACCGTCGGGTAAACCCTCAAACATCAAGTTTGAGCCTCCGACACTCAGTCTTAGCCACTTGGCCAAGTCCACCTTATCCCTCATGGAGTTCCCCACCGAAGCTCTCTTCCCTCAGCCTACATCCCTCGGATGCGCCAAGCGCATGACTTCGCAACGTCATCCTTCACGTCTCATACCCTAGAAGTATGCTTCCCTTTGGGCTCACTCCATTCGCTTCCCGTCCGGCGGTCCCTCGGATGCACCAAGCGCACGACTTCGCAATGCCATCCTTCACCGACTCAAGGACCCGAGCCTAGTGAACTTGCCAAGTTCTCAAGACTTCCCAAATGAACCAAGCGCACGGCTTCGCAATGCATTTCTCACCAAGCACCAAGCGCACGGCTTCGCAATGCTTTGGATTTCCCATGCCAAGCACCAAGCGCACGGCTTCGCAATGCTTTGGACTTTCCCATGCCAAGGCTTCCCCCTTGGACTTCCACACCAAGCTCCATGCTTGGATTTTCCATGCCAACCCCATGTTGGACTTTCACATGACAATCCCATGTCATGAGTTTTGTCTATCATCAAAATACTATCAAGGTACTGCTCGAGTCAAAACTCGAGTCAACCTGGGCCGATTGCACCAACAAAAGTTTCAACTTTCAAGAGGAGTAACCTTGATGGCAAACAAGGGGAAGAAGAAGATAGAGATCCCCTACTCCTCCGATGAAGCCTCCTCATCCTCCTCCATGGATAGCATAGAAGAAGCATATATGGTAAGGAGGGTAAGCCGTGCATTAAAAGGTTTTCATTTTAATAAATCTAATGATAGGAGTAGAAGAATAAGGGGAAAGATTATTTGTTATAATTGCCAAGGAGAGGGACACATAAGCGACAATTGTCCTCTCTTAAACAAAAGCAAGGAAGAAAGAAAAAAGAAGGAAGAAAAGAAGAATAAAAAGGGGAGCAAGAAGAAAAACGAAGAGGAGAAGAAGGCAAAGGAAAAGGGAAAGGCCATGACATTCAAAGCAAAGACATGGGATGACCTTGCTTCCTCATCCTCATCCGAAGAAGAAGAACATGTCTACTCAAATTTAGCACTAATGGCTATTGATGATTTGGATTGCTCCTCCTCCTCAAATGAAGAATCAAGCACAAGTGGGGAGAGCTCAAGTGAAGGGGGAGCTTCCTCATCCTCATCATCGGAAGAAGAAGAAGACATGGAAACTATGGTAACTAATCTTTCACCTAATAAAATATTTTCTATGATTTCTAGCTTAACTAGGGATTTATTTAGAGCAAAGAAGAAAAATAAGAGCATGTTAGATCAAATTAAGGACTTAGAAAATAAGCTAGAAAAAGCATGCTTAAATGATAATGATGATGATGCATGCTCACATGATAACTATATGCCATTAGATGTTAATGATGCATGCATAGAGGAAAATAGGGCTTTAAGAGAGAAAGTAGATTATTTAATCAAAGCCCTAGAAAAGTTTACAATTGGCTCAAATACATTAAATATGATTATAGGGAGCCAAAGAGCTAGCTTTAACAATAAAGGCCTAGGATACAAAGAAAAGAAAAATGAAAAGGCCTATAAATGCCTAATTGCTAGGGGACAAGATAAGAAGAAAGTAATTGCTAGGAAATGGATCCCCAAAGTGTACTTAGTGAATCCAATAGGAAAGAACCTATTTTGAGTTCCAAAATCCATCCTTAAGGGTTAGGATAACCCTAGGGTAGTCAACCATATGCAATTGACCTATATCATATTTTGGTTGACTTAGGATGGTGGGACAATTTTTGAAATAGTGTTAGGTGATGATAACGTGCCTATAAATAGATAATAATGCTTAAATCATGATATTTAATGAAATTGCTATGTATGTTTGCAATCATGATTTATGATTTTGAGATTTGGCACATAATCATGGGAAATAGGATTTAAATCATGCCTTAGGTAATATTTGATTTACTATCATGATATAATACCTAATGCATGATTATTAATTGATGAATACATGTGTTTAATGATCATAATGTGAAACTATTTCATATATGTCTTTATGATCATGAGGATTGTTAGGTTGATACTTAACCTTGATAGAATTGCATAAATATAATGGTTAAGTATATACAAATACCCTCTAGGATGAATCTCACACTCACTATAGGCTACCTTGATTGAAAACTTAGCATGAGTGAGATGTTAGGATGATACAAATGTCCACTAATGCCTATGGCATTTAGATGGTCATTTGAAGTATCAAAATAGCAATAATAGACCAATCATGGGGAAGGCTTATGTTTAATTCATAGACATATTGCCCAAAGATCATGGTTGGATATTTCATATGTTTTTAAAACAATTTCTTAATATACAATCTATGTATTCATGTTTTGAAACAATTGGAACCAAAACTAGGTGTTAAACTTGTTACTCTCATGATAAAAAACCTAGTGATTTTTAAAGTTTTTGGATTTTTGCCAAATACATGAAAATATAATGATTTTTCATGAAAAACTATTTTTCACTGATAAAGAACCTTAAAATAAATATGTTTTCCAAATTTCATAATTTTTCGAATTTTTTGGAATTTTTAACGCATTTTTGAAATTCGGTCCGAAAATTAGAATTTCCTGAAAACCATGTGCCAGTCGACTGGTAGTCTGAACCAGTCGACTGGTGGCCTGATATTCCGAATAGTAAAGGTTTATTTCAGGTGTTAAACCAATTTTTGGTATTTTCCTTCTATTAGACTTGATGCCATGAGTTTATAACTTAGTGTTAATCTTTTTGATGGTGTCAAAGGGGGAGAATTGATTATGTTTAAGTAAATAATGATAGGGGGAGAAAATTTGAAAATTTGTATAGGGAGTTTCATGGATTAAGGGGGAGTTGCATGTTGCTATATCATGTTTATGTTTACATGCTTTCTTACCTTAGAATTTATATCAAATTTTTTTACTTAACTTAAACGGATTGTCACACATCAAAAAGGGGGAGATTGTTAGGGCAATCTCTTGCCATGATAAGGTTTTGATGTGTGTGGTAAAGGGTTTAAGTTAGTTTGTTATGTTGATTTGATATGTGCGTTGAAGTCGTGCAGGACTTAATAATTAAAACATGGAGTCATGGCGAGTTTCACATCTCATGACTCGGGCCTTGAGTCGGTGAAGGATAGCTTTACGGAAGTCGTGCGCTTGGAGCATCCGAGAGACCGCCGGATGAGGAGCTTGGAGTGAAGCTGGAGGAAGTAGAATTCGAGGCAAGAGATGCGTGCGCCTAATGCTGTCGAGGGACGTGGCCGTGAACGAAGAGAACTTCGAAGGCGAGGGACTCCGAGGGATGAGAGTGAGCGAATGTAACCCGGGAAGGGGTAGCTCTTAGGTGAAACTTGGTCATTTGGCCAAGTGTCGGTTGAGTTTTCCCGACACCAGTCGACTGCCATGTCATGGCAGTCGACTGCTCTGAGTCGATGGTTCGATCGACTGGTATAAGACCAGGTTTAGTGCTTGGCAGTCGACTGCCATGGACTGGCAGTCGACTGATGTCGACAGCAGTCGACTGCCAGGGAAAGGCAATCGATTGATGGCACTGTGCACAGGCACAGAATGGAGTCGACTTCGCGGAGCACTCGACTGATCGAGCATCAGTCGACTGATGGTAGGATCAGTCGACTGATGCCAATACCGCTGGATGGAATCCAACGTGGAAAGTGGTCATTCTTGGGCAACGACTACAGGACTAGTCGACTGATCGAGGGCATCAGTCGACTGCTCCTGTGTCAACGGGAAGAAACCCTCTTCCTCTATAAAAAGGAAGGGGATGGAGCTTTGGGAGGCTAATGCTTGAACTCCAATCTTCTCCCAAAGTGCCATAAACGTTTCCCTACTCTTCTTACTTGCTTTTACTTCAATCTTATTGTAAGAAGAGTGATCTTGATTGTAAAGGTTACTTCCACCTAGCTTGGTGCAAAGGAGAGACCAATAGTGATTGACTTTGAAGGAGTGATTCACCTCGGACGAATCGGGATCATGGATTAGCGGCGTAGCCGTGAACCACGTTACGACATTGTGTTAGCATTATCTATTTCTTTTGTTTTGTCTTTATTTGTTTAATTTGCTTGTATTTGCATATTCCGCTTGCGCTAACGTTTTGTAGATGAGCAAATACCGTTATCCAACGTAAGAGGGCTATTCACCCCCCCTCTAGCCGGCCAATCGATCTCCAATAGTAAGCGACTGCTCCGATCCTCTCTAAAATCTAAAACGGACCAATGTACCTAGGAGCTAGCTTACCACGGAGGCCAAATCTCTTTACCCCTTTCATGGGTGAGACTCGCAGGAATACATGATCACCAATAGAGAACTCCAGAGGTCTCCATCTTCGATCTACATAACTCTTTTAACGATCCTGCGCCTCTGCCATCCTACGTCTGATAGTACGAACCAACTCTGCCTCATGCTGAGCTCTCTAGGGTCCTAGTAACTGGGCCTCCCCAACCTCCTCCCAGAGGGTGGGTGTACGACACTGTCTACTATACAATGCTTCAAACAGGGTCATTTGGATAGCCGAATGATAGCTGTTGTTGTAGGCAAATTCCACTAATGGCAAGTGGTCCTCCCAGTTGCCCCCGAAATCCATAACACAAGACCTCAGCAAATCCTCTAGAGTCTGAATGGTCCGCTCAGACTGTCCATCTATCTGTGGATGGAATGCAGTACTAAAATGAAGTTGTGTGCCTAAGGCCTGCTGTAGACTCTGCCAGAATCGGGACGTGAACCAGGGATCTCTATCTGATATAATTCTCAAAGGAACATCATGCAATCTGATGATCTCCCGACAATATAACTCTGCCAAATGATCCAAAGAGTCGGTCTTACGAATCGCTAAGAAGTGTGTGGATTTGGTTAGTCGGTCTACGACTACCCAAATCACGTCATGGCCTTGACGTGTCCTAGGCAAACCCACCACAAAATCCATGGTAATGTGATCCCACTTCCACTTAGGAATAGGAATCCTCTGAAGTAGTCCGGCTGGTCTCTGGCGCTCAGCCTTCACCTGTTGACAAACCAGACATCTCGCCACAAAATCTGTGATGTCTTTCTTCATGTCGTTCCACCAATACAAACGCTTTAAATCTCGATACATGCGGGTTCCGCCTGGGTGGATCGCAAATCGAGAGCGATAATCCTCCTGAAGTAACTCCTCCATGACCGGGTGAGACTGAGGTACGCATAATCTGCCCCGGATATATATAATACCTTCGTCATCTCGAGTGAATTCAGTCTGCTATCCAGAGGTTATCTGACTGCCAATGAACTGTAAATGCTGCTCACTGGCCTTAGCCTCCCGGACTCTCGTCCGGATAGATGACTGAACAACCAGGGTAACAAGAACGCCCTGCTCTATCGGTCCCTGCTCCTCAAGGCCCAACTCAGAGAAACCCTGAATCAAATCCATGACTAAAACTCGGTAGGAAGCTAAAGTCCCTCGGGACTTCCGGCTGAGTGCATCGGCAACCACATTGGCTTTCCCTAGGTGATAGCTAATGGTACAGTCATAATCCTTCAGGAACTCCATCCATCTCCTCTATTAGAGATTGAGTTCCTTTAGTGTAAATAGATATTTGAGACTCTTATGATAAGTGAGAATCTCAAATGTAATACCATATAGATGATGCCTCCAAATCTTCAAGGCAAAGATAATAGCAGCTAGTTCTAGATCATGTACTGGGTAGTTTTTCTCAAGCTCCTTCAACTGGCGAGAAGCATAAGAGACTACCCTGTCATGCTGTATCAGTACTGCGCCTAAACTATGGAGAGATGCATCGGTATAAAGGATGAAACTGTCATCCCCTGATGGCAAAACTAGAATCGGTCCTGACACTAGTCTCTTCTTCAACTCCAGGAAACTAGTCTCGCATGCCTCTGACCATGTGAACTGTTAGTAATATATGAGAGATGTCCTAAGGCAATCGCCTTATGTATGAACCATTTATATGATAAATGAAGATTCACTATTTGAGTATACATGTTTTATGTATTTGATTGGATCTTAAACTCATTTACTGAATGTCCACGATAGGATTCACAGCATGAGAGAATTTGTGATTGGATCACAACTAGTGAGTATCTCTACATGTGTAATTGTGATGTATCGGAATTATCCCTAGTCGATGAATTGATGGATTTGGACACCATCAATTCTGTCGAGACTAGCACGAGGTATACTCCTTGGTGTATCCAAGCAGCTGATTCTCACTGGCTGGAGATATAGTGATGTCCGAAGTTAATCGTGGATGCTAGTTATGGTAAATAGTTCATTGGAGTGACCAGCCGTAAGGCTTCATATGGTTCTCTGCATATCTAGATATGTCAATGAAGTTCTTACTGTGGCTTAAGTGCGATGTTCCGTTGACTTGCGGTATTCAAGTAATCTTGATCATAGAGACTTATGCTTTGACATCTTAAGCAAGCATCTCTAAGGAGATGTGGACCCGGGATGATTGGGTATAAGTCGAAGTGATCGAAGGTGTTTGAATAGCCTATAAAGGATTCATCACTCCTTGCGAGGAGATGTATACCCATGGCCTCTCGTCGGATTGTTACTAAAGTCTTTGGCCAAAGCATTACATGTTTAGAGTAAGGTACTCTTCGATACATGTGGAGTAACTAGAATCCGTAGGACGAGAAAATAATACTTGGGCTAGGTGTGACATAGTCAGCCTAGTGGGGACTGACACTGTAGACCATGTCCTGAACCAAGTGGGTATAAGATGAGTGAAGGGAATGGGGCACGATTCATTCGAGCTACTGAAGGGTTTCAGAAATAGTTCTGGATCAACCGTTGATCTTTTCGGTTAATTGGGGATCATGATGTACTACTAGGTGCCACTCATGATCGTTCTATAATTAATGGTTAATTATAGACGACCAACATAAACTGAGAACCTATTTGGTCACACGCACAACGAGCGTAATCCGAAGGATTTAAAATGAGCTTGAGAATGAGATTATCAGACCGAGAGAAACTAGGTTTGGTTGGACCAAACAAGAAGCGAGCATGAAATCGTTTCAGTCGCAATGGAAGCGTGGATGGGCCGTGTCTTATGAAGACATAATGGATGAACCAAAATGGTTTGGTTCTAATCCAATGGAAGAGAATAAACCAAAGGGTTTGGTTTATTTTAAACGAATGAACCAAAAGTTGGTTCGGTTCGTTTTAACTTAAAATAAACCATCATGGTTTGGTTTATTTTAACTTATCTTAATGGAGCGGGTTAACGGGCCTAATGGTTATGATCCAATAACCATTAAGAGAATTAGTTCTCTATAAAAGAGGGCTTAAGGGATAATTAAGCCCTAATCCAAAACCCTAGCTTGGAGTTGCCGCCCAACCTTCATTGCCGCCCAACCTCCATTGCCGCCCAGCTTGTTGTGCCGCCGTCCAGCTCCTTGCCGGCGACCAAGCTTCAGCCGGTGATCCTCCGGCGACCCTCCGGTGATCTCCTATAGGTTTGGCATCAAGGTGAGCCTTTTCTTCCCTTGGTTGGCCGGCGCCTATCTCCTCCACCAAAGCTGTCCAGTTTTTCTGGACAGCTTGTTCTCCTCTCGTCGGAGCGTCGTTTGGACGACGGTTAGAGCTCCGACAGCGGCTAACTTACCGGGGATTCGATCTCCGATAATCCTCTGAGGTGGAGGACGAAGGATTCGTCAATTGGTTGACGAATACCTCTCCGGAGAAGCGAGTTTTGAGAACTCGTATTAGGATCCGAATTTGGATTCGGATAGTGATCATCTCTCGATCACGTCATCTTCAACACGAGGCTAGTAACCCGTACGAAGACGAAGCTCGTGGCTTAGCGAAGTCATCCCGAGGAACTCGGCGTGGATACGGATAGAGACGATTCTAGCGATGATCGTTCCGGTTGATGTCGTTCCCGCTACACGTCATACGAAAGGTATAACGTAGATAAATTTCCTTTTATTGCAAATTTAAATTTACGGTTATGTCTACACTTATTGTAATATGCATGCGTGTGTTGTATGTGTTGTAATAAATGTAGATTTATTATTTTTATTGCTTCCGCTGTGTTCATGTTTACGAAACGTGATCGAACACACACACGCCGCGGTGCCATAACCCAACAGTGGTATCAGAGCCCAGGTTGTGTTTCGACATAATCGTAAAAATGGTTTTGCGATAGTCATAATGTATTTCTGGAAATTTTCTAATTTTGGAAATTTAGAAGTATTTATGGAAATTTTTCAATTTTGGAAAGTCTAGAAGTATTTATGGAAATCTTCCACTTTTGGAAAGTTGGAAGTATTTATGGAAATTGATATTTTCCATAAATAAAATATTTGATTAGATTCTGGAAATTTTTTTCCTAATTTAATCATGATTTGATTTGGGAAATCAAATCTTAAAATATTTCATTTCCATAAGTAGTTTTAATGATTTAGGAAATTGGTTTCCTAAATAGATTTTCCTTAATCAAATAATTCCATGAATAAAATATGTGATTAGATTTGGAAATTTGTTTCCTAATTTAATTATTATTTGATTTGAAGAATCAAATCTTAAACATATTTTATTTCCATAAATAGTTATAACATATAAGGAAATTATATATATGACATAATTGTATGCCATGTAATTGCATTAGATGCATAACATTATGCCATGCGTGTCGTGACATGTAGATGTATGCCATGTATGTCATGCCATGTAGATAATAGTTATTTGCATGCAAAGAGGATGAGACATAAAAACCCTTAAACAATATTAAAGCCTACACCTTCCATTAATATGGTTAGAACCAGAGTTCTGTTTCTTGTTTGGGTTGTTGGACTCTCTCCAAGCCCGGCTCGAACCCGAACATGTTCAAACCATGGAATAGTTTAATACTAATATGGTAGGAGTCAGAGGTCAATCGTTAGCTTTGGTTGTTGGACTCTCCCAAGCTGGGCTAATTGGTTGAATGCGCTCTAACCATATTAAAACTGTTTCCCGATTAATGGGTTGGCTTTAACCTGGAGCATCGGCTTGTTGGACTCTCTCGAAGGTCGATGTAAAGGGAGGTGAAGTTGGGTGCTATGCATATGATGCATACTTGTTAATGTGTTAACAACCCGATGTATGTGTGAACATTCAATTAGTTGATAGCACATTGTGATAGTTGCATATACGTGATATGCAATCGGTATAGTTGATACCTACCATCGTAGTTATGAATGGCTTGTTGGACTCTCTCCAAGGTTGTTCATAACTATGATGGATATCAGCCCATTCGGAGATGGACCTACGATCTCCCGAAGTGATTTTGGGGTTTTTGAAATTTGAAAAATGAATGGGATTTATAAATGTATATTGATGCATTTTAAAAATCATCTTTCTCATATATGCTCGTTTTGTATTTCTAAAATTGATCATGTTGTCTTTTAATTTGCGTTCCATTTTGGATTCGAATAAATTGACTGGGCCGAACTTCTTGGACTGGCTTAGAAACTTGAGAATTGTTCTCAAGGTGAAAAGCTTGCGTATGTCCTCGAAGCGCCTCTTCCCGCCCATCCTAGTGACGATGCAACTCCGGACCAATTGTTGGTCTATCAGAAACATGTGGTGATTACGACGACAAGTTGCATCATGCTAGCCGCGATGGAACCCAAGCTATGAAAGCAGCATGAGCATATGGATGCTCATATCGTAGTCCTTCATCTTTATGAGTTGTTTGATAAGCAAGTGAGATTGAAGGTTCAAGTCTCAAGCTCCTCTTCACCTCTCGAGATGCAAGAAGGTTCATCTGTAGTCTTGCTCAACATCTTTGAAGGCTGTGGAGCCTTACGAGAAGCGTGAGCAAGGGGACGGTGTTGTTAGTTGATTCCTCGAAGAAAGGTTCTAAGAGAGTCAAAGGAACAATGTAAGGGAAGAAGAAGAAAAGGCTAAAAGGCATAACCCAGCTCAAAGGGCACTTGCCATCATTATGGCAAGTAGGGCCATTCTTGAAGAAAGTGCAAGATTTATCTTGAGTCCGTGAAGAAGGATAAGGCATCGGATGCCCCATCTTCTTCAGAAATCTTCTTTATTGATTGTCATTCTATTTCCTCAGACACTTGGGTATTTGATACTGGGTGTGGCTCACATATATGTAATGACATACATGGGCTAAGGAATAAAAGAAGACTCGTCAAGGGAGAGTCAAATTTACGTGTTGGGAATGGAGCAACGGTTGTTGCACTCGCCATCGGAACGTATTTGTTGGAACTCCTTGTAGGACTTGTCTTAGAACTGGACAATTGCTTTTATGTTCCTTCGTTGATAAAGAACATCATTTCTATTTCTTGTTTAAATAGAAATGGGTACCATTTGACTTTTAGTAACAATTGTTGTTACATAACTTTGAATGGAGTTCTTTATGGGAATTTGGAACTTTAAGCAATGGTGTTTATACGTTGGACGTATCCAGTGATATTTTCAATATCGAAGCGAGCAACAAGCGTGCTCGAAAAGATAATCAATTAGACTCCTACATGTGGTATTGTCGTCTTGGCCATGTAAGCAAGAAACGCATGTCCGAATTACACCGATGTGGAATTCTGGAATCGTTTAAATAGGATTCATACGATACATGCGAATCATGCTTAAAAGGCAAGATGACTAAGTTACCTTTTACTGGAAAAGGTGAACGAGTGGGAGAGTTACTAGGTCTAATACATACTGATGTATGTGGACCTATGTCAACTCAAGCTTTAGGAGGCTATAACTACTTCATTACCTTCACCGATGATCACTCACGGTTTGGGTATGTGTTCTTGATGAAACACAAGTCTGAAGCCTTTGAAAGGTTCAAAGAATTCAGAAATGAAGTAGAGAAACAACATGACAAGAGTATTAAAATACTTCGATCGGATCGAGGTAGTGAATACTTAAGTCAAGAGTTTCTTGATTATCTAAGAGACAATGACATATTGTCTCAATGGACTCCGCCATATACACCACAGCATAATGGTGTATCTGAGAGGCGTAACCGGACCTTGTTGGACATGGTCAGGTCAATGATGAATCATGCGACTCTTCCCAAGTCCTTTTGGGGCTATGCACTTCAGACAGTTATTTACTTGTTAAACAGAGTGCCTACCAAGGTAGTCTCAACTACTCCATATGAGATATGGAATAGTAAGAAACCTCATGTATCTTACTTGAAGATATGGGGTTGTCCTGCTTATGTGAAGCGGACAGTATCAGACAAATTGGATGCTAAGTCTGATAAATGTCTATTTATTGGATACCCTAAGGAAATAAGGGGTTACCAATTCTATCATCCTGTGGAACAAAAGGTGTTTGTTTCAAGGCATGATGTGTTTCTAGAGAAAGAGTTTCTCTTGCAAGAAAACAGTGGGAGTGTCGTCGAGCTTGAGGAGGCTCGAGAGACTCAAATAGACATTGATGAGATACCTGGTGAAGCACAACAGTCGATAACTCATAGTGATGAGCAATCGATTGTACCTATTAAAACACCACATCTTCGTAGATCTGGTAGAACACGCAACATTCCTGAGAGATATGGATTTCTCGTAAGTGAATCGAACGACGTGTTACTCATTGATGATGAGGAGCCTACCAGTTATGAAGAAGTGATGATAAGTTCAGAAAGGGATAAGTAGCTTGATGCCATGAAGTCGGAAATGTATTCCATGTATGAAAACCAAGTTTGGAACTTGGTTGACCCACTGAAGGATAAAGCCTATAGGGTGCAAGTGGGTTTTCAAGAAGAAACCGACATGGATGGTAATGTGATTACCTATAAGGCTAGATTGGTGGCGAAGGATATCGTCAAAAACAAGGTGTTGATTATGACGAAACCTATTACGTAGCTATGCTTAAATCCATTCGGATGCTCCTGGCCATAGCGGCTCATTATGATTATGAGATATGGCAGATGGATGTGAAAACAGCTTTCCTTAATGGAAACCTGCTTAAGGACGTGTATATGATACAGCCTGAGGGTTTCACATCGGTTGATAAAACCAAGGTATGCAAATTGCGATGGTCCATTTATGGATTGAAGCAAGCATCCAGGAGCTGGAATATCCGTTTGATGAGACAATCAAAAAGTTTGATTTCTCACAAAATCCAGACGAACCTTGTGTGTACAAGAAGGTTAGTGGGAGTGCAGTCGTGTTCCTAGTATTGTATGTCGATGACATATTACTTATAGGAAATGATGTCTCAATCTTACAGTCAGTGAAGGTTTGGTTATCCAAGACATTCTCCATGAAAGACCTGGGAGAAGCAACCTACATCCTCGGGATTAAGATCTATAGAGATAGATCGAAACGGTTGCTTGGTCTTCGCAGTCTACATATATAGAGGCCAAGTGCTAAAGAGGTTTAGCATGTCGGAATCCAAGAAAGGTTTCCTACCCATCGGGCATAGGTACACCTTTCGAAGTCTATGTGTCCGCCTGAAGGCGAGAGGAATTTGCATGAGTAAGATTCCCTATGCATCCGCAATAGGATCTATCATGTATGCTATGTTATGTCACGAGGCCCGATGTATCGTATGCTCACGAGTGTCACGGCGGATACGATCCGATCCAGGAATGGATCATTGGGTGGCTGTTAAGACAATCCTTAAGTACTTGAGAAGAACTAAGGATGTGTTCCTAATATATGGAGAAGGATACATGGTGATACGTAGGTATACGGATGCCAGATCCAGACAGACAAGGATGATTCCATGTCTTAGTCTGGGTATGTATTCACCTGGAATGGAGGCGCAATAAGTTGGAAAGGTTCCAAGCTTGACACTATAGCGGATTACGCCACTAAGCGAGAATACATTGCGACTTTAGGCGACAAGGAAGCGGTTTGGATCAAAAGTTCATCTACGAACTTGATGTGATCTCATCGATGATCCAAACATGTGCCGCCGCTATCATCTTATCGGAGAGATCATCGGTAGGAGCGAAATACAAATCGAGAAAATTCCCACTGAAAGGAACTTAGCGGATCCCTTGACTAAGGCATTACCTCAAAATAAGTTTGAGGGTCATGTTCAAGCTTATGGTATTGGATACCGTAGCGATTGGCATTAGGCCAAGTGGGAGTCTGTTAGTAATATATGAGAGATGTCCTAAGGCAATCGCCTTATGTATGAACCATTTATATGATAAATGAAGATTCACTATTTGAGTATACATGTTTTGTGTATTTGATTGGATCTTAAACTCATTTCTTGAATGTCACGTCGATTCACGGCATGAGAGAATTTGTGATTGGATCATATTGGTGATATCTCTACATGTGTAATTGTGATGTATCGGAATTATCCTAGTCGATGAATTGATGGATTTGGACACCATCAATTCTGTCGAGACTAGCACGAGGTATACTCCTTGGTGTATCCAAGCAGCTGATTCTCACTGGCTGGAGACATAGTGATGTCCGGAGTTAATCGTGGATGCTAGTTATGGTAACTAGTTCATTGGAGTGACCAACCATAAGACTTCATATGGTTCTCTGCATATCTAGATATGTCAATGAAGTTCTTACTGTGGCTTAAGTGCGATGTTCCTTTGACTTGCGGTATTCAAGTCATCTTGATCATAGAGACTTATGCTTTGACATCTTAAGCAAGCATCTCTAAGGAGATGTGGACCCGGGATGATTGGGTATAAGTCGAAGTGATCGAAGGTGTTTGAATAGCCTATAAAGGATTCATCACTTCTTGCGAGGAGATGTATACCCATGGCCTATCGTCGGATTGTTACTAAAGTCTTTGGCCAAAGCATTACATGTTTAGAGTAAGGTACTCTTCGATACATGTGGAGTAACTAGAATCCGTAGGACGAGGAAATGATACTTGGGCTAGGTGTGACGTAGTTAGCCTAGTGGGGACTGACACTATAGACCATGTCCTGAACCAAGTGGGTATAAGATGAGTGAAGGGAATGGGGCACGATTCATTCGAGCTACTGAAGGGTTTCAGAAATAGTTCTGGATCAACCGTTGATCTTTTCGGTTAATTGGGGATCATGATGTACTACTAGGTGCCACTCATGATCGTTCTATAATTAATGGTTAATTATAGACGACCAACATAAACCGAGAACCTATTTGGTCACACGCACAACGAGCGTAATCCGAAGGATTTAAAATGAGCTTGAGAATGAGATTCTCAGACCGAGAGAAACTAGGTTTGGTTGGACCAAACAAGAAGCGAGCATGAAATCGTTTCAGTCGCAATGGAAGCGTGGATGGGCCGTGTCTTATGAAGACATAATGGATGAACCAAAATGGTTTTGTTCTAATCCAATGGAGGAGAATAAACCAAAGGGTTTGGTTTATTTTAAACGAATGAACCAAAAGTTGGTTCGGTTCGTTTTAACTTAAAATAAACCATCATGGTTTGGTTTATTTTAACTTATCTTAATGGAGTGGGTTAACGGGCCTAATGGTTATGATCCAATAACCATTAAGAGAATTAGTTCTCTATAAAAGAGGGCTTAAGGGATAATTAAGCCCTAATCCAAAACCCTAGATTGGAGTTGCCGCCCAACCTCCATTGCCGCCCAACCTCCATTGCCGCCCAGCTTGTTGTGCCGCCGTCCAACTCCTTGCCAATGACCAAGCTTCAGCCGGTGATCCTCCGGCGACCCTCCGGTGATCTCCTATAGGTTTGGCATCAAGGTGAGCCTTTTCTTCCCTTGGTTGGACGGCGCCTATCTCCTCCACCAAAGTTGTCCAGTTTTTCTGGACAGCTTGTTCTCCTCTCGTCGGAGCATCGTTTGGACGACGGTTAGAGCTCCGACAGCGGCTAACTTACCGGGGATTCGATCTCCAGTAATCCTCTGAGGTGGAGGACGAAGGATTCGTCAATTGGTTGACGAATACCTCTCCGGAGAAGCGAGTTTTGAGAACTCGTATTAGGATCCGAATTTGGATTCGGATCGTGATCATCTCTCGATCACGTCGTCTTCAACACGAGGCTAGTAACCCGTACGAAGATGAAGCTCGTGGCTTAGCGAAGTCATCCCGAGGAACTCGGCGTGGATACGGATAGAGACGATTCTAGCGAGGATCGTTCCGGTTGATGCCGTTCCCGCTACACGTCATACGAAAGGTATAACGTAGATAAATTTCCTTTTATTGCAAATTTAAATTTACGGTTATGTCTACACTTGTTGTAATATGCATGCGTGTGTTGTGTGTGTTGTAATAAATGTAGATTTATTATTTTTATTGCTTCCGCTGTGTTCATGTTTACGAAACGTGATCGAACACACACATGCCGCGGTGCCGGAAACCCATCATGAACTTCATGCCCTTCCTGGTAAGGCATGTCAACGACATAGCAATGCTTGAGAAACCCTCAATGAACCATCTGTAATAACCGGCCAAACCTAAGAAACTGTGAACCTTCTGAACTGATTTTGGTTGCTCCCAACTAGTGACAGCCTCGATCTTCTGGGGGTCAACTGAAATGCCTCCACTAGAAACCACATATCCCAGAAAAACGACTGAGGATAACCAGAATGCGCATTTACTAAACTTCACATATAGTCGCTTCTGTTGGAGTCTATTCAAAACAAGGCGAAGATGCTGTGTGTGTTCCTCTTCGGAACGAGAATAGAACAGAATGTCATCAATAAAGACAATGATGAACCGATCTAGGAAATCCATAAATTCACGGTTCATCAAATCCATGAATACCGGTGGAGCATTAGTAAGCCCAAATGGCATTACCAAAAACTCATAGTGTCCATATCTGGTACGGAACGCTGTCTTCTGAATGTCTGAGTCTCTAACCCTTAGTTGATGATATCCGGACCGCAGATCAATCTTAAAATATATTGATGTACCTCTGAGCTGATCAAACAAGTCTTCAATACGTGGCAGGGGATATTTATTCTTGATGGTGACGACGTTCAATTGCCTGTAGTCGATGCACAATCTCATCGAACCATCTTTCTTCTTTACGAAGAGAACTAGAGAACCCCAGGGAGATACGCTAGGGCGAATAAAACCTCTATCCAAAAGCTCCTAGAGCTGGACCTTTAACTCATCCAACTCTCTCAGGGTCATACGATAAGGAGCTTTTGATGTCGGCGACGTCCTAGGAATTAACTCAATCATGAATGTTGGTGCAACAATGCCCCAAGCATTTATATATTTTGATGTTTGGATAATCATCTAAGTTAGGGAATAATTTGTGAACTAATTGTTACAATGCTCAAGTGATAGGGAAATCCAAGTATGAAGACTTGGTAAAGGTAAAGTCCAAGTATGATCTTGGCAAGAGAAGTCCAAGGTAAAGGTTTGGCGGCATAAGACCAAGCATGTTGTCTTGGCGGCATTAAGTCCAAACGGACCTTGGCAAAAGGAAGTCCAAAGGCAAGTCTTGGCAATGTAAGTCCAAGCATGTAGACTTGGCGATGTAAAGTCCAAACACGCTTTGGCAAAGGGAAACCCAAGACATGACAAAACCGAAGGAAGCTCTTGGAAGCAAAGCGCAAAAGATGAACAAGTCGCGGACTCGGAGGGATCCTGGAGGCGCAAGGCTTAAGGAAGAGCTAGAAGGTTGAGTCTAGGTCTAGGGGGTGAAATCAAGTATGAATTACTCATACTTGATAAGTATCAGTCGACTGATACGATGTATCAGTCGATTGGTCAGGTTCTCGACTGAGTCAGGATGAAACCCTGACGATCACCAACCGCCGGTAGTCGATCGATGCGATCAATCGACTGCCAATAGTGGAAGTCGACTGATCAAGTTAAATACGGGCACAGAATGGAGTCACACTCGACTGCGGCCTGTGATCACTCGACTGATTACTCCTTCAGTCGACTGATGGATGGATCAGTCGACTGATGAGAGTGTCGTTGGAGGTAACGACTCTGAATCCCGTGAATCTGGCTATTCAGAAGCCGTTAACCGCGTCAGTAGTCGACTAATGCTGTGCATCAGTCGACTGATGTTGCTCCAATGGGAAAATCAGCCTTCTCTCTATAGAAAGAGGGCTGGTGGAGGTTTTTGGGGTTAATGCTTATTCTCTGATAATACTCTCAAGTCTCTACGAGTTTTCAAGCTTTCTAGTGATTTTAAATCCCCTCCTCCTCTCTCTAAGCTCAAGTTTCATTCTTTTTAAGATGAGGAGGATTGTTGTAAAGGAAGGCTTCATAGTGATTTTGATTAGGGTTGATCCACCTCAAGGATCATCGTGGAGTAGGAGCGCTATCTCCGAACCACGTAAAAGAATCGTGTTAGCATTGTTTTTCATTTGTGTTATTATTATTTTTGTTGTGCTTCCATTAATCTTTTTGTAGAGACGAAAAACAAGCTATTCACCCTCGATCTAGCTTCCAATCGATCTCCAACAAGTGGTATCAGAGCCCGGATCGCATCGGAAGATCTAACAATCAACCAGAGCAAATGGCTTTCCAAGTGTTGGGTTTCCGGCACTGCGACGTGTGTGTGTTCGATCATGTTTCGTAAACATGAACACAGCGGAAGCAATTAAAAATAATAAATCTACATTTATTACAACACACACAACACACGCATGCATTTTACAACAAGTGTAGACATAACCGTAAATTAAAATTTGCAATAAAAGGAAATTTATCTACGTTATACCTTTCGTATGACGTATAGCGGGAACGGCATCAACCGGAACGATCCTCGTAAGAATCGTCTCTATCTGTATCCACTCCGAGCTCCTCGGGATGACTTCGCTAAGCCACGAGCTTTGTCTTCGTACGGGTTACTAGCCTCGTGTTGAAGACGACGTGATCGAGAGATGATCACAATCCGAATCCAAATTCGGATCCAAAACCGAGTCCTCAAAACTCGATTCTCCGGAGAGGTATTCGTCAACCGTTTGACGAATCCTTCGTCCTCCACCTCAGAGGATTACCGGAGATCAAATCCCCGGTAAGTTAGCCGCTGTCGGAGCACTAACCGTCGTCCAAACGACGCTCCGACAACAAAGAAACAAGCTGTCCAGAAAAACTGGACAGCTTTTGGTGGAGGAATAGAGGCCGGCCAAAGGAGATGTGGAGCTCACCTTATCACCGAACCCACAAGAGATCACCGGAGGGTCGCCGGAGCATCGCCGGCTGAAGCTTGGATGCCGGCGGCAAGGAGGTGGCAGCAGCTCCATGAAGTTGGCGGCAACACCATGTTGGCCGGCCAAAACTTCATTAGGGTTTTTGGGTTAGGGTTTAACCCCTATTTTATAGAGAACTAATTCTCTTAATGGTTAATGGATCATATCCATAAAGCCCGTTAACCCGCTCCATTAAGATAAGTTAAAATAAACCAAACCATGATGGTTTATTTTAAGTTAAAACGAACCGAACCAACTTTTGGTTCATTCGTTTAAAATAAACCAAACCCTTTGGTTTATTCTCATCCATTGGATTAGAACCAAACCATTTTGGTTCATCCATTACGTCTTCATAAGACGCGGCCCATCCACGCTTCCATTGCGACTGAAATGATTTCATGCTCGCTTTATGTTTGGTCCAACCAAACATAGTTTCTCTCGGTCTGAGAATCCCATTCTCAAGCTCGTTTTAAATCCTTTGGATTACACTCGTTCTGCGTGTGACCAAATAGGTTCTCGGTTTATGTTGGCCGTCTATAATTAACCATTAATTATAGAACGATCATGAGTGGCACCTAGTAGTACATCATGATCCCCAATTAACCGAAAAGATCAACGGTTGATCCAGAACTATTTCTGAAACCCTTCAGTAGCTCGAATGAATCGTGCCCCATTCCCTTCACTCATCTTATACCCACTTGGTTCAGGACATGGTCTATTGTGTCGGTCCCCACTAGGCTGACTACGTCACACCTAGCCCAAGTATCATTTCCTCGTCCTACGGATTCTAGTTACTCCACATGTATCGAAGAGTACCTTACTCTAAACATGTAATGCTTTGGCCAAAGACTTTAGTAACAATCCGACGAGAGGCCATGGGCATACATCTCCTCGCAAGGAGTGGTGAATCCTTTATAGGCTATTCAAACACCTTCGATCATTTCGACTTATACCCAATCATCCCGGGTCCACATCTCCTCGGAGATGTTTGCTTAAGATGTCAAAGCATAAGTCTCCATGATCAAGATGACTTGAATACCGCAAGTCAAAGGAACATCGCACTTAAGCCACAGTAAGAACTTCATTGACATATCTATATATGTAGAGAACCATATGAAGTCTTACGGCTGGTCACTCCAATGAACTAGTTACCATAACTAGCATCCACGATCAACTCCGGACATCACTATGTCTCCATCCAGTGAGAATCAGCTGCTTGGATACACCAAGGAGTATACCTCGTGCTAGTCTCGACAGAACTGATGGTGTCCAAATCCATCAATTCATCGACTAGGGATAATTCCGATACATCACAATTACACATGTAGAGATACTCACTAGTTGTGATCCAATCACAAATTCTCTCATGCTGTGAATCGTATTGTGGACATTCAGTAAATGAGTTTAAGATCCAATCAAATACATAAAACATGTATACTCAAATAGTGAATCTTTATTTATCATATAAATGGTTTATACATAAGGCGATTGCCTTAGGACATCTCTCATATATTACTAACAGACTCCCACTTGGCCTAATGCCAATCGCTACGGTATCCAATACCATAAGCTCTAACATGACCCTCAAACTTATTTTGAGGTAATGCCTTAGTCAAAGGATCCGCTAAGTTCCTTTCAGTGGGAATTTTCTCGATTTGTATTTCGTTCCTACTGATGATCTCTCTGATAAGATGATAGCGGCGAAGCACATGTTTGGATCATTGATGAGACCACATCAAGTTCATAGATGAACTTATTGATCCAAACCGCTTCCTTTGCTGCTTCCAAAGCTGCAACGTATTCTTCCTTAGTGGCAGAATCCGCTATAGTGTCAAGCTTGGAACCTTTCCAACTTATTGCGCCTCCATTTTAGGTGAATACATACCCAGACTGAGACATGGAATCATCCTTGTCTGTCTGGAGCTGGCATCCGTATACCCACGTGTCACCATGTACCCTTCTCCATATATTAACGCATCCTTAGTTCTTCTCAAGCACTTAAGGATCGTCTTAACACCACCCAATGATCCATTCTGGATCGGTGAGTATCTGCTTGTGACACTCGAGCATACGATACGCCGGGTCTTGTACATAACATAGCATACATGATAGATCCTATTGCGGATGCATAGGAATCTTACTCATGCAAATCCTCTCGCCTTACGTATGACACATAGACTTCGAAAGGTGTACCCCATGCCTGATGGGTAAGAAACCTTTCTTGGATTCCGACATGCTAAACCTCTTTAGCACTCGGTCTATATATGTAGACTGCGAAAGACCAAGCAACCGTTTCGATCTATCTCTATAGATCTTAATCTCGAGGATGTAGGTTGCTTCTCCCAGGTCTTTCATGGAGAATGTCTTGGATAACCAAACCTTCACTGACTGTAAGACTGAAACATCGTTTCCTATAAGTAGTATGTCATCGACATACAATACTAGGAATACGACTGCACTCCCACTAACCTTCTTGTACACACAAGGTTCGTCTGGATTTTGTGAGAAATCAAACTTTTTTGATCGTCTCATCAAAACGGATATTCCAGCTCCTGGATGCTTGCTTCAATCCATAAATGGACCGTCGCAATTTGCATACCTTGGTTTTATCAACCGATGTGAAACCCTCAGGCTGTATCATATACACGTCCTCGAGCAGGTTTCCATTAAGGAAAGCTATTTTCACATCCATCTGCCATATCTCATAATCATAATGAGCCGCTATGGCCAGGAGCATCCGAATGGATTTAAGCATAGCTACAAAGTAATAGGTTTCGTCATAATCAACACCTTGCTTTTGACGATATCCTTTCGCCACCAATCTAGCCTTATAGGTAATCACATTACCATCCATGTCGGTTTTCTTCTTGAAAACCCACTTGCACCCTATAGGCTTTATGCCTTCAGGTAGGTCAACCAAGTTCCAAACTTGGTTTTCATACATGGAATCCATTTCCGACTTCATGGCACCAAGCCACTTATCCCTTTCTGAACTTGTCAGCACTTCTTCATAACTGGTAGGCTCCTCATCATCAATGAGTAACACGTCATTCGATTCACTTACGAGAAATCCATATCTCTCAGGACTATTGCGTGTTCTACCAGATCTACGAAGATGTGGTGTTACAATAGGTCCAGCCGATTGCTCATCACTATGAGTTGTCGGCTGTTGTGCTTCACCAGGTATCTCATCAATGTCTCTTTGAGTCTCTCGAGCCTCCTCAAGCTCGACGACACTCCCACTGTTTTCTTGCAAGAGAAACTCTTTCTCTAGAAACACAGCATGCCTTGAAACAAACACCTTTTGTTCCACAGGATGATAGAATTGGTAACCCCTTGTTTCCTTAGGGTATCCAATAAATAGACATTTATCAGACTTAGCATCCAATTTGTCTGATACAGTCCGCTTCACTTAAGCAGGACAACCCCATATCTTTAAGTAAGATACATGAGGTTTCTTACTATTCCATATCTCATATGGAGTAGTTGAGACTACCTTAGTAGACATTCTGTTTAACAAGTAAACAGCTGTCTGAAGTGCATAGCCCCAAAAGGACTTGGGAAGAGTTGCATGATTCATCATTGACCTGACCATGTCCAACAAGGTCCGGTTACGCCTCTCAGATACACCATTATGCTGTGGTGTATAGGGCGGAGTCCATTGAGACAATATACCATTGTCTCTTAGATAATCAAGAAACTCCTGACTCAAGTATTCACCACCTTGATCCGATCGAAGTATTTTAATACTTTTGTCATGTTGTTTCTCTACTTCATTTCTGAATTCTTTGAACCTTTCAAAGGCTTCAGACTTGTGTTTCATCAAGAACACATACCCAAATCATGAGTGATCATCGGTGAAGGTAATGAAGTAGTTATAGCCTCCTAAAGCTTGAGTTGACATAGGTCCACATACATCACTATGTATTAGGCCTAGCAACTCTCCCACTCGTTCACCTTTTCCTGTAAAAGGTAACTTAGTCATCTTGCCTTTTAAGCATGACTCGCATGTATCGTATGAATCCAATTCAAACGATTCAAGAATTCCACATCGGTGTAATTCGGACATGCGTTTCTTGCTTATATGGCCAAGACGACAATGCCACATATAGGAGTCTATATATGATTATCCTTTCGAGCACGCGTGTTGCTCGCTTCGATATTGAAGATGTCACTGGATACGTCCAACGTATAAACACCATTGCTTAAAGTTCCAGTCCCATAAAGAACTCCATTCAAAGTTATGTAACAACAATTGTTACTAAAAGTCAAATGGTACTCATTTCTATTTAAACAAGAAATAGAAATGATGTTCTTTATCAACGAAGGAACATAAAAGCAATTGTCCAGTTCTAAGAAAAGTCCTACAGGGAGTTCCGACAAATATGTTCCGATGGCGAGTGCAGCAACCGTTGCTCCATTCCCAACACGTAAATTTGACTCTCCCTTGACGAGTCTTCTTCTATTCCCTAGCCCATGTATGTCATTACATATATGTGAGCCACACCCAGTATCAAATACCCAAGTGTCTGAGGAAATAGAATGACAATCAATAAAGAAGATTTCTGAAGAAGATGGGGCATCCGATGTCTTATCCTTCTTCACGGACTCAAGATAAATCTTGCACTTTCTTCGCAAATGGCTCTCCTTGCCATAATGATGGCAAGTTTCCTTTTGTGCTAGTTCTATCTTCTTAGCCTTTCTCTTCTTTCCCTTCTGCTGTTCCTTTGACTTCCTCTTAGAACCTTTCTTCGAGGAATCAACTAATAGCACCGTCCCCTGCTCATGCTTCTCAGAAGACTCCACAGTCTTCAGCATATTGAGCAGTACCACAGATGAACCTTCTAGCATCTCAGAGGTGAAGAGGAGCTTTGAGACTTCGAACCTTTCGAATCTCACTTGCTCATCAACCAACTCACAAAGATGAAGGACTACGATATGAGCATCCATATGCTCATGCTGCTTTCGTAGCTTGGGTTCCATCGCGGCTAGCATGATGCAACTCATTTGTTCAGAATCACTCACATGTTTCTGATAGGCCAACAATTGGTCCAGAGTTGCATCGTCACTAGGACGGGCGGGAAGAGGCGCTTCGAGGACATTTGCAAGCTTTTCAACCTTGAGAACAATTCTCAAGCTTCTAAGCCAGTCCATGAAGCTCGGCCCAGTCAATTTATTCGAATCCAAAATGGAACGCAAATTTAAACACATCATGATCAATATATTAACTTAGAAATACAAAACGAGCATATATGAGAAAATGATTTTAAAAATGCATCAATATACATTTATAAATCCCATTCATTTTTCGAATTTCAAAAACCCCAAAATCACTTCGGGAGATCGTAGGTCCATCTCCGAATGGGCTGATATCCATCATAGTTATGAACAACCTTGGAGAGAGTCCAACAAGCCATTCATAACTACGACGGTAGGTATCTTCTATACTGATTGCATATCACGTATATGCAACTATCACAATGTGCTATCAACTAATTGAATGTTCACACATACATCGGGTTGTTAACACATTAACAAGTATGCATCATATGCATAGCACCCAACTTCACCTCCCTTTACATCGACCTTGAGAGAGTCCAACAAGCCGATGCTCCGAGTTAAAGCCAACCCATTAATCGGGACATAGTTTTAATATGGTTAGGCGCATTCAACCAATTAGCCCAGCTTGAGAGAGTCCAACAACCAAAGCTAACGATTGACCTCGACTCTTACCATATTAGTATTAAACTATTCCATGGTTTGAACATATTCAGGCTCGAGCCGGGCTTGGAGAGAGTCCAACAACCCAAACAAGAAACAGAACTCTGGTTCTAACCATATTAATGGAAGGTGTAGGCTTTAATATTGATTAAGGGTTTTTATGTCTCATCCTCTTTGCATGCAAATAACTATTATCTACATTGCATGGCATACATGGCATACATCTACATGTCACGTCACGCATGGCATAATGTTATGCATCTAATGCAATTACATGGCATACAATTATGTCATGTATATAATTTCCTTATATGTCATAACTATTTATGGAAATAAAATATGTTTAAGATTTGATTCTCCAAATCAAATCATAATTAAATTAGGAAACAAATTTCCAAATATAATCACATATTTTATTCATGGAATTATTTGATTAAGGAAAATCTATTTAGGAAACCAATTTCCTAAATCATTAAAACTACTTATGGAAATAAAATATTTTAAGATTTGATTTCCCAAATAAAATCATGATTAAATTAGGAAACAAATTTCCAGAATCTAATCAAATATTTTATTTATGGAAAATATCAATTTCCATAAATACTTCCAACTTTCCAAAAGTGGAAGATTTCCATAAATACTTCTAGACTTTCCAAAATTGAAAAATTTCCATAAATACTTCTAAATTTCCAAAATTCAGAAAATTTCCAGAAATACATTATGACTATCGCAAAACCATTTTACGATTATGTCGAAACACAACCTGGGCTCTGATACCACTGTTGGGTTATGGCACCGCGGCGTGTGTGTGTTCGATCATGTTTCGTAAACATGAACACAGCGGAAGCAATTAAAAATAATAAATCTACATTTATTACAACACACACAACACACACATGCATTTTACAACAAGTGTAGACATAACCGTAAATTAAAATTTGCAATAAAAGGAAATTTATCTACGTTATACCTTTCGTATAACGTATAGCGGGAACGGCATCAACCAGAACGATCCTCGTAAGAATCGTCTCTATCCGTATCCACGCCGAGCTCCTCGGGATGACTTCGCTAAGCTACGAGCTTCGTCTTCGTACGGGTTACTAGCCTCGTGTTGAAGACGACGTGATCGAGAGATGATCACAATCCGAATCCAAATTCAGATCCAAAACCGAGTCCTCAAAACTCGATTCTCCGGAGAGGTATTCGTCAACCGTTTGACGAATCCTTCGTCCTCCACCTCAGAGGATTACCGGAGATCAAATCCCCGGTAAGTTAGCCGCTGTCGGAGCACTAACCGTCGTCCAAACGACGCCCGTCGACAAGAAACAAGCTGTCCAGAAAAACTGGACAGCTTTTGGTGGAGGAATAGAGGCCGGCCAAAGGAGATGTGGAGCTCACCTTATCACCGAACCCACAAGAGATCACCGGAGGGTCGCCGGAGCATCGCCGGCTGAAGCTTGGATGCCGGCGGCAAGGAGGTGGCAGCAGCTCCATGAAGTTGGCGGCAACACCATGTTGGGCGGCCAAAACTTCATTAGGGTTTTTGGGTTAGGGTTTAACCCCTATTTTATAGAGAACTAATTCTCTTAATGGTTAATGGATCATATCCATAAAGCCCGTTAACCCGCTCCATTAAGATAAGTTAAAATAAACCAAACCATGATGGTTTATTTTAAGTTAAAACGAACCGAACCAACTTTTGGTTCATTCGTTTAAAATAAACCAAACCCTTTGGTTTATTCTCATCCATTGGATTAGAACCAAACCATTTTGGTTCATCCATTACGTCTTCATAAGACGCGGCCCATCCACGCTTCCATTGCGACTGAAACGATTTCATGCTCGCTTTATGTTTGGTCCAACCAAACATAGTTTCTCTCGGTCTGAGAATCCCATTCTCAAGCTCGTTTTAAATCCTTTGGATTACACTCGTTCGCGTGTGACCAAATAGGTTCTCGGTTTATGTTGGCCGTCTATAATTAACCATTAATTATAGAACGATCATGAGTGGCACCTAGTAGTACATCATGATCCCCAATTAACCGAAAAGATCAACGGTTGATCCAGAACTATTTCTGAAACCCTTCAGTAGCTCGAATGAATCGTGCCCCATTCCCTTCACTCATCTTATACCCACTTGGTTCAGGACATGGTCTATTGTGTCAGTCCCCACTAGGCTGACTACGTCACACCTAGCCCAAGTATCATTTCCTCGTCCTACGGATTCTAGTTACTCCACATGTATCGAAGAGTACCTTACTCTAAACATGTAATGCTTTGGCCAAAGACTTTAGTAACAATCCGACGAGAGGCCATGGGCATACATCTCCTCGCAAGGAGTGGTGAATCCTTTATAGGCTATTCAAACACCTTCGATCATTTCGACTTATACCCAATCATCCCGGGTCCACATCTCCTCGGAGATGTTTGCTTAAGATGTCAAAGCATAAGTCTCCATGATCAAGATGACTTGAATACCGCAAGTCAAAGGAACATCGCACTTAAGTCACAGTAAGAACTTCATTGACATATCTATATATGTAGAGAACCATATGAAGTCTTACGGCTGGTCACTCCAATGAACTAGTTACCATAACTAGCATCCACGATCAACTCCGGACATCACTATGTCTCCAGCCAGTGAGAATCAGCTGCTTGGATACACCAAGGAGTATACCTCGTGCTAGTCTCGACAGAACTGATGGTGTCCAAATCCATCAATTCATCGACTAGGGATAATTCCGATACATCACAATTACACATGTAGAGATACTCACTAGTTGTGATCCAATCAAAAATTCTCTCATGCTGTGAATCGTATCGTGGACATTCAGTAAATGAGTTTAAGATCCAATCAAATACATAAAACATGTATACTCAAATAGTGAATCTTCATTTATCATATAAATGGTTTATACATAAGGCGATTGCCTTAGGACATCTCTCATATATTACTAACACCAAGAGGGGTATAGCACGGCGAGGCCTCCGTACTTCGACGGCAATGACTTTGGCTACTGGAAAGGTAGGATGGAGTATTATTTAATGAATGATATTGAAAATTGGTTTAGTGTTGTAGATGGTTTCGAGAAGCCGGTCGATGAACATGGAGCGCCCATACCGACCAAGGATTGGACAAGAGACATGGCCAAGAAGGCTCAAGTCAACGCCAAGGCAACAATCACACTTCAATGTGGTTTGTCAAAAGAGCAATCAAGCAAAGTGGGGCCATTTGAATCAATGAAGGAGCTTTGGGAGAAGTTGATAGAGCTCAATGAAGGATCCAAGGAAACAAGAAGGGCCAAGAGAGATCTCCTAATTGGCCAACTTCAAAGCTTCTCCATGAAGACTAAAGAGACCGTGAGCCAAATGCACGGTCGCTTCAAAGAAGTAGTCAACGGACTACATGTAATAGGTGAGAAGGTCGACAACCGAGACCTTGTAAGGTATGTGCCCCAAGCCTTCCCTAGAACAACCTTATGGGCTTCAATGGTAGATGCCTATAAGGTCTCTAGGGATCTCTCTTTGGTTAAGTTAGATGAGCTATTTTGTGAATTTCAATTACATGAACAAGCTAACACTTCATACAAAGAGAAGGGTATAGCTCTTTTTGTAGGAAAGAAGGACAAATAGAAGAAGGAAAAGAAGGAAGTGTCCTCCTCATCCGAATCCAAGGAAGACTCATCAAGTAGTGAAGATGAGCTATCGGCAAGCGAGGTGGCTCATTATGTCAAGAAATTTGGTGGGAAGTCAAGGAAACTCACCAAGAAATATGTGAGGAGGATGTTCCAATCCTCAAGAGGTAAGTCTTCAAATAGTTCAAATTCTACACCTAACGTAACTTGCTTTGGTTGCAACAAGAAAGGGCATATAAAGCCAAATTGCTCGGAACTAAAGAAGAAGGAGGAGACGGAAAAGAAAAAGAAGGAAAAGAAGGAGAAGAAGAAGAAGGAGGCGATGGTGGCACAAACATAGGACACCCTAAGCATGGAGGATTCTTCCGATGAGGAAGAAGTATGTCGTGCCACCTGGAATCTAGCCCTCATGGCATTGGAGGAAGAGGCCGGGAGCTCAAGTGAGGAGTCCTCATCTTCTTCTTCAAGCGACGAATCATCATCAAGTGATGATGATGAGGTAAACAACTCCCCTAGGGTATATTTACTTTACAAGACAATTGCATGTCTTCAAAATGCATTGAATAGATCGAAAACTAGGATTAGGGACTTAAAAGTAGAGATTAAATCACTTAAGAGTGTAGAACCGTCTAAATTACCTTGTGATGATGATGCATGTAACCTTAGGGATGAAAATAATGAATTGAGAAAAGAAATAGGTAACTTAAGAACATGCTTAGAAAAATTTACTAATGGCTCTAAATACCTAGACATGATAATTAAGGATCAAAGGGCTATTTACAACAAGGCCGGACTAGGATATAGGCCTAAGGAAAAGGAGGTAGCATTTACATACCTTGTTAGTAGAAAAACCATAATTAAAAGCAAGGGTAGAAAGGCTTGGGTTCCTAAGAAATTTATAATTGATGCTAGTGGTCCTAAGATTTGGGTACCTAAGGATTGTATTTTTTATGTGATATAGGTAGAAGAACCAAGCTTGTGGATCGTTGATAGTGGGTGCTCAAAACACATGACCGGTGATGAGAGAAAATTCTCCACTATCAACCACACTAGCAAGGGAAAGGTATCATTTGGTAATAGCGGCAAACTTAAGATTTTAGGAAAGGGCACAATTGAGGTATCCCCCAACCTTGCCATTCATAAAGTATTATTGGTTAAAAATATAAAATTTAATTTACTTAGTGTAAGCCAACTATGTGATGCAAATTTTGATGTTAAATTTGATTCTTCAAAATGTTTTATAAAACACAAAACCTTAAATGATTGCATGCTAGTAGGTTTTAGGAAATCAAATATATACTATGTTAATTTATCCTATGCTACTAATGCTTCTACTAAGTGTCTTATTGCAAAAGAGGAAGAAAGTTGGCTTTGACATAGGAGGTTAGGACACATAAACATGAAGAACATAGCCAAAATAGCAAAAATGAAGTTAGTCAAAGGGTTGCCTAAAGTCAAATTTCTCAAGGATAAAATGTGTGATGCATGCCAAGAAGGGAAACAAACAAAAACATCACACAAAGGTAAAAATTTATTTAGTACCGCTTTACCTTTAGAACTTTTACATATGGACTTATTTGATTGTCATAGTACCCCTTCTATGATTGGTAGTAGATATTGCTTAGTAATAGTAGATGATTTCTCTAGGTTTACTTGGGTATTTTTCTTGAAAAATAAAGATGAAACCCTAGGAATAATCATAGGTTTTAGTAAGAGAGTAGATAATGAAAGAAAACTCAAAATCAACCGGATCCGTAGTGATCATGGTGGAGAATTTGAGAATTCCAATTTCTCAACTTTTTGTCTAGAACAAGGGTACAAGCATGAATTTTCTTGTCCTAGAACACCCCAACAAAATGGGGTTGTGGAAAGGAAGAATCATGCCCTACAAGAAGCGGCTAGGACAATGCTTAATGCATACTCCTTACCTAGCTACTTGTGGGCGGAAGCGGTTAACACCGCTTGCTATATCCAAAATAGGGTGTTAATTCATAGGTTCCTAGGAAAACCCCCATTTGAATTGTGGAATGGTACAATTCCAACAATTCATTATTTTAAGGTCTTTGAATGCAAAGTCTATATTTTAAATACCAAAGACAACCTAGGTAAGTTTGAGTCCAAAGCGGATGAGGGAATTCTAGTTGGATACTCATCCACTAGTGTAGGGTATAGAGTTTACAATAAAAGGACTCAAAAGATTGAGGAATCTTCAAATGTCCAATTTGATGAAACTTCCAATACATACCCTAGGAAATCCCTTATTGATGATGATATTAATAATGAACATCAAGAAATTACCCAACAATTCCAAGATTTAACTTTAGGGGGTAATGATCAAGGGGGAGGATTGAATCAAGGGGGAGTAAGAGGTGATTCCGATGATGAGCAAAGGATTGAGGTTAATTATGATCAAACTCAAATTAATACACCTCCTAGAACCATAAGAGTTCATCAAAATCACCCCTTAGATCAAATTGTGGGTGAATTATCTCAAGGTGTTAGGACTAGGTCATTTCATAGGGATCCCACTAGTCATATAACTCTAATTTCTCAAATTGAGCCCAAAACAATCAAAGATGCATTACTTGATCCGGATTGGATCTTAGCAATGCAAGATGAATTGGCTCAATTTGAAAGGAGTCAAGTATGGGAGTTAGTTCCTAGACCTAATGAAGACACCATCATTACTACAAGATGGGTCTTTAGGAACAAACTAGATGACCAAGGGAATATTACTAGAAATAAAGCAAGATTAGTTGCAAGGGGTTTTAATCAAGTTAAAGGACTTGACTATGATGAAACATATGCCCCGGTTGCTAGATTAGAGTCTATTAGGATACTATTAGGGTATGCCTCCTATATGGGTTTCAAACTCCATCAAATGGATGTTAAATCGGCATTCCTAAATGGGTTTATTAAGGAAGAGGTATATGTAGAACAACCTCCCGGGTTTGAGAATATGGATTATCCAAACCATGTATACAAGCTTAGGAAAGCTTTGTATGGTTTGAAACAAGCTCCCCGGGCTTGGTATGAAAGATTATCATCTTTCTTAATTTCTAAGGACTTTAAAAGGGGTAGTGTAGATCAAACTCTATTTATAAAGTCAACATCAAAGGACATTTTCGTAGCCCAAGTATATGTTGATGACATTATCTTTGGGTCAACAAATGATGAACTTCTTCAAGACTTTATTAAAAATATGAAAAAAGAGTTTGAAATGAGTCTAGTTGGGGAATTAAATTTCTTCCTAGGATTACAAGTTAAACAAACAAGTGAAGGAATTTATATTTATCAAACCAAATATGCTAAGGAAATGATTAAGAAATTTGGTTTGGAAAATGCTAAGGTAGTTTCAACTCCAATGGAAACCAATACTAAAATAGATAGTGATAATGAAGGAAAACAAATTGATTTTACACTCTATAGGAGCATGATTGGTAGCCTTTTGTACTTAACCGCTAGTAGACCCGACATATTATTTGCGGTTGGTATGTGTGCTAGTTATCAATCTTGTGCAAAAGAATCTCATTTAGTTGCTGTTAAGAGAATCTTAAGATATATTAAAGGCACACTAAATGTAGGACTATGGTACTCTAGGACTAGGTCTTTTGATTTGGTTGGGTACACTGATTCTGATTATGCCGGTTGCAAATTGGATCGGAAGAGTATTAGTGGTGGATGACAATTATTTGGGTCCTCCCTAGTTAGTTGGAGTAGTAGGAAGCAACCTTGTGTTGCCCTATCCACCACCGAGGCTGAGTATGTGGCTATGGGTGGTTGTGTAGCTCAACTACTATGGATGAAACATACCTTAGAAGATTATGAGCTATCTTACTCCAACATGAAAGTTTTTTGTGACAATGTGAGCACCATAAATTTGACCAAAAATCCGGTGCATCACTCTAAGACCAAGCACATTGAAGCGAAACATCACTTCATTAGAGATCATGTGGCTAAGGGGGACATTGAGCTTAATTACATTGAATCCAAGTCCAACTTAGCCGACATATTTACCAAGGCTCTCCCCAAGGTAGAATTTTCATCACTTAGGAGAGAACTTGGAATGTACTTGGTTGAATAAAGGTGTAGGTTTGCATGATCCTATAGAAATCCTAGGATTTATACCTTTAAGCATCTCACAAAATACCTAAGAAACCATGATTTTTGTATTAAGACACTTAGACAACATGTGAGATCTTAGGAAGATGCACTTGGTTCATCATGCTTGTTATGATGCATTACTATGAGCAAAAGTGTCATCTAGAGACATTAATCCTTCATTGGACCAATCATTGGGAAGGCTTATACACAATTGATGTGCATATAGCTCCAAGAACATGATTGGAAATATCAAATAAAATATGTTTTAAACTATGTTTATCATATTTTGAAAAATAGTTTTCAAGTGGAACACAAAAGTGATACAAAGTTTGCAAAAAATTTAGAACTTTTGTTAGTTTCCAAGTTTGTGTCAATCTTGAAATCTGGAAAACATATATTTTTCAAATTATTTTTCCTTGATAAAGTATTATCTTAGAAATGTGTACACAAAATTTTGTGATTTTTCTAGGTTTCTAGAATTTTTAATGCATTTCTGAAGTTGGGCTGAAAAGGCTGAAATTCGGATTTCAAGCGTAGCAGTCGACTGGTTCAGAAACCAGTCGACTGATGCACTGTGTTTTCTGATAAATAGCACCATTTTCTGATATTTAGTGTATCTTTGATTTCCTAAAACTATAGCATGATAATATTGAGTATAAAAAAATTTTTAGGACTGTTTAATGCAGTGTTTTAGGAGGAGTTTCATAAAATATATCTTTTTCATCCCAAAATTTATATTGTTGGTGCAAAGTTAGGATTTAATCTTCAAATTGGTTGTTAGGTTTCTGCTCCACATGTCTTTTACTCATCATGAACTATATCTTGGATTAAGGGGAGCTAAATTTCAATTCTATACCTTAGTTCAAGATTACAACACATTCAATTCTTTTATGAAATATATGATTTTTTTTATTTCTTCTCTTTTTTATGTATGTCAAAGGGGGAGAAGAAATGTTTAAGTTAGAATTGGAGATATGATTTGGAAATATGATCATGTGCGTATCTTTAAAAGACCTAACTTAAATGATTGCCAAATATAAAAAAGGGGGAGATTATTGGTGCAACAATGCTCCAAGCATTTATATGTTTTGATGTTTGGATAATCATCTAAGTTAGACAACAATTTGTGATCTAATTGTTACAATATTCAAGTGACAGGGAAATCCAAGTATGAAGACTTGGTAAAGGCAAAGTCCAAGTATGATCTTGGCAAGAGAAGTCCAAGGTAAAGGTTTGGCGGCATAAGACCAAGCATGTTGTCTTGGCGGCATTAAGTCCAAACAGACCTTGGCAAAAGGAAGTCCAAAGGCAAGTCTTGGCAGTGTAAGTCCAAGCATGTAGACTTGGCGGCGTAAAGTCCAAGCACGCTTTGGCAAAGGGAAACCTAAGAAATGACAAAACCGAAGGAAGCTCTTGGAAGCAAAGCGCAAAGGATGAACAAGTCACGGACTCGAAGGGATCCTGGAGGCGCAAGGCTTAAGGAAGAGCTAGAAGGTTGAGTATAGGTCTAGGGGGTGAAATCAAGTATGAATTACTCATACTTGATAAGTATCAGTCGACTGATATGATATATCGATCGGTGGTCGTCTTTCGGCGAGTCAAGATGAAACCACGGACGATCGATCATTGCTTTGGCGGTGGCTATCGATGATGTTGCGATCGATCGGCTGCAAACGATGTGATCGGTGATCAAGTTAAATCTGAACGAGAATGTAGTTACACTCGATTGCGGCGTGATCACTCTCGATCACTCCATCGATCGGTGATGGATGAATCGATCGTGATGAGTGTCGTTGGAGGTAACGACTCTGAATCCCGTGAATCCCACTATTCAAAAGTCGTTAACCGCGCCAACAGTTGACTGATACTATGCATCAGTCGACTGATGGTGCTCCAACGGGAAAATCAGCCTTCTCTCTATAAAAAGAGGGATGGTGGAGGTTTTTGGGGTTAATGCTTATTCTCTGATAATACTCTCAAGCCTCCACGAGTTTTCAAGCTTTCTAGTGATTTTAAATCCCCTCCTCCTCTCTCTAAGCTCAAGTTTCATTCTTTGTAAGAAGAGGAGGATTGTTGTAAAGGAAGGCTTCATAGTGATTTTAATTAGGGTTGATCCACCTCAAGGATCATCGTGGAGTAGGAGCGCTATCTCCGAACCACGTAAAAGAATTGTGTTAGCATTGTTTTTCATTTGTGTTATTATTATTTTTGTTGTGCTTTCGCTAATCTTTTTGTAGAGACGAAAAACAAACTATTCACCCCCCCCTCTAGCTTCCAATCGATCTCCAACAATGAACTCCACTTGCCTTCTGGAAGGCAAGCCCGGTAACTCCTCTGGAAAGACATCCGAATATTCTCGGACAATAGGAATGTCAGCAATCTGAGAGTCACCACTATCTTCTACATTGATCATAGATAATAGAAAACCCTGGCAACCCTGTAATAAAAGCTTCTGAGCCTGAATCACAGAAATGGTCGATATGTCGTCGTCCCGGATGCCAGTGAAATCCCACGAGGGTTCGTTCGGAGGTCGAAATGTGACCACCCTCGTCTGGCAATCAACTATGGCATGATATGCTGACAGCCAATCCATGCCAAGGATAATGTCGAACTCGACCATGTCCAGTACCAATAAATCTACAGTAAGTATAATGTTACTGAAATCTAAGGGACAATCTCGGACCTCCTTGGTAACGTCCAACGTATCACCGGACGGTAGGGAGACGGTTAATCGCTGTGATCTAATAGTAGGTAGTCTACCAATCTCTCTCATAAATGAACAAGAAATAAATGAATCACGAACTTCCGATGCTCAATTAGTACAATAGTGAAAATGCATAAAGTGAAACCGTCTCTGCGGGAAAGATTCAGCGGCTCATTGTGCATTCTCTCTAAGTAATCGCATGAATCCGCCCGGATCTTGACGAGGTGGAGGTGGTAGCCTTTGCCAGGTGGCTATGTCTAGGCACGAGGCGTCTGAAGGTTGATATGAAGACTATCTGAAGGCGTCACGATGCTTGTCTGAATAACAAATAAATTGTCATGCCCCGGGGGAGTCCCCGCCAGACAAAAATCCGGCAACATCTCCCCTGTACGGGTAGCTGCGACTGATCCTGAACTTGTGGCGTGCCGTCTTGAATTAGTGGTCGGGTGCATCGTCTCGAGGTCTGAATGTAACCTGTGACATCGTACATGCACTGGAGTACTCCTGTCCATGCATGCCATATGCAACTACTGTAGGGAAGGCGTTGTGAAGGTTTGGTTGTATGCCCCCCTCTCTGAGTCCCAGACTGACGAAACTATCCTCCCTGGATAGAAACCCCGAAATCCACATGCTGAGCCTTCAACGAACAATCTCGGCTCAGGTGTCCAGGAAATTTGCAATAATAGCAAACTGACTGTCCCAGGGTGCAGGCTGAGATGATATGCTCTCTCAACCCACATCGAGTACAGTAAGTGTCACTAGTGGGCTGACCTCAGGTCTCTGAGAAGGACCGGGAGGGTCCAGTTGAAGATCGTTCTGATTTCTAATGTCGGCTAGATGCCCCAGAGTGACTCGACTGGTGACTACGGTCACTTTCTTTGCGTCCAATAGTGCATGTGGCTGCTGGTGCATGTGGTTCGTTCATACATTTCCTCTTCCTATCAGTATTAGTTCTCTGTTGAGCTGACTCAATCAACAGAGCTCTATCCAATGCCTCTCGATAGGAAGAACTGCTAAAGCCTGCCATCTTGACCTAAAGATGCCCATCTAGTCCCTGAACAAATTGAATCATGCGCGACCTGTCCTCAGCGACTAACTCTGGACAAAATCTGGCTAACCGATTAAATTCTGTATTATACTCCATCACTATGCGATTATTCTGTCGAAGACTCAGAAAATCCTGACGGTGCATCATCTGATATGACCATGGGAAGTACTGACTCTCAAAGGCCTCTCTGAATCTCTCCCAGATAATCTGCTGCTCGCCGATAATCGAACACTGCGTGTCCCACCAAACCTCAGCCTCGCCTCGTAAATGGAAGGCCGCCAACTCTGCCTTCTCCCACTCGGAGCAAACCATATAGAGAAAAGTATGCTCCATAGTCTCGATCCAAGACTGAGCCACGCTCGGATCAGTCTCTCCGGAGAATAATGTGAACCAACTTTTCATCGACTTTGCTAAACCGGGAATCCAAGATCGTGCCACAACCACATCGATAGGATGAGTAGGGGTCGTCACAGGAGCTGGCGGAACTACTATAGATGGTGTCCTTTGCATGGCGAGGCGAATCTGAGTGAGGTTGTCAGGACACCACTGATGGGCTTGTCGGGTATGCTGTAGCAGGCCCTACTAGTGGGGGTGTCTGGTGTGTAGCAGCAGGGTCTCCCGATGGTACATCAGATACCCCAGAAGTGGGTATCTCTGGAGGAGGAACCGCCGAGGAATGAGGATCCACGACACCCGCGGCACCATGTGGAAGTTGACCTTGATCAACATGCTCACCCTCAGTAGATCTTTCTGGCAACTCCGTCGCCAAAGATCTCAATGTCCTCTAGCGTGGCTGCCCCGCACCACGTCTCGGCGCAGGAGCATGCCCACCTCGTCTCATATCTGTTAAATTATTACCAGATGTTACTACAAGTAAAACATATAAAATTAATCATCATACCTATTTTGCTGTCAGGAGAGGTCCCATCGTCACCAAATCCCCAAATTGACCTCGTCAATAATACCTCGAATTTCCGAAACATAAAAATTGTTGGAAATCCGTACCAATCCAAAATTTCCTAGATTGACTCGCAAAAACCTGCCAAACGTGGCAAACTCTGAAAAATCCCAAAAACCCCTAAGAACTCAAAAACCTAGGCGCTCTGATACCAAATAAATTGTCACGTCCCGGAGGAGTCCCCGTCAGACAAAAATCCAGCAGCATCTCCCCTGTATAGATGACAATACAAAACTTACAAACAAGGCCCACACGACCTACTATACATCGGTCAACACGACCGGAACAAAAACCACACACACAAATCATATATAGGCCTCAGACCAACAATCAAAGTAAATAACTACAAGTCTATCATATTTAGACATACCCCTTCTGCCATCTGGGCAGGAATACATAATCAAATCCAATTGAATAAAAATCCAAATAGAAGTCCATAAGGACATACTAAATATCACCAAAACATCCATGAGTACATAAATCAAACGCCAGTCCTAAATATATCTTCTAGTCAATACCAAAACCATAAATCAAATAACAAGAAAACTATCATGATGAGGGGGTTTGACAGCTGAACTCTCCTGACAGCTTCATCTTGAAATAGATATAAAGCAACGGGGTAAGTTCAATGAACTCAGCGAATAATAGTCGATATATATAGTAAGATATAACTAACAATAATAATTATGTCAGTACAGTCTACTAATCAATAATAGGGAATGTAAGAAAGAAATGCGGAAAGACTATACTTACCTGAATCTCCTATCCTGACATAGGAGCATGTGTCATACTAGCAAAAATAAAGTCGTCAGACCAAATATAAAAAAATGTATCTTGTATGCATGGCAATCATATGCAACATCCAAGGCAGCAACCAAAATGCAGCAAACACAATACAAATGTCATCCTTGCAAAATGCATGTGATGCAAATGACATGGTCATCCCTGACGCCAGTCAGTTGCCTCACACGCGATGGTGAAGCCGAGTGGGTAGGGCTATGACAATTGTGCACTCTGCCATCACTGCTCCTGAGTGATCGAGTGGACAGGATACTGTTGGAGTACACCTATCCTCCTGCCCCAAACAGAGTGGGGGAGTAAAGCTCTCATCTCCCGGTGTCGTAGACCAGAGGAGGGATCCCTACCCGCTACCACGCTGCCTCATCGCTACCCATGAGTGGACCAGCGGAGCCTGATAGAGCTACTGTACCCACCCTCTTGATGTACCACTAACCCATGAGTGGCTATGTGTGCAAAACATGTAACTGGCTGCGGACTCAACTACAAAGGAACCCCGTCCAGCCAACATGCAATCATGCAAGATGGTGCATGACACTAAAGCATGTAACACCAACTAAAATATGTCTCTGAATAATATGCACAACAAATAGGACATATCAATGACCTAAGTAAAATAGGGAAGATATAACTAAAAGTTGATCAAATGCATGTATCAAGTAGGCACAATAACATACAAGGCAGTTAAACATAAAAATTATTGCAAGGTATAACCAACTAAGCATATTAATATGACATTATCTAAAAGATAAGTCAAAATACCCGCCTGCTAAAATGATCGTAATAATGCAATCGTTATGCCCGTGGACCTGCCTCGTGACCAAAATCTGCATAAAACACAATATAATCAGATTATATAGCCAACCCTAATATCAAGTCAAAAACCTAATGGATTAAGCTATCCACCTAAACGATCACACACTCCTGTATCAAAATATAATTCCTTCCCAAATCAACCCCTAATTTCACTAATTTATCTAGCCCTTTTCACAGCCCATCTACCGCTTATTCATAGCGTTCACAACCCTTACACAACTCACCCATGTCTTCTTTACTTACCCTAACCGTCACACCACACTCACAGGCCAAAACTCCACACCGAACACTATCCAACTTGATCCACCACATTGAGCAAGAATTAGTAAACCATCTTTCATGGGATCCAAACTCAATGATGAAAATTTAGCCGACATATTTTATAAACGGATATAATTTTCATACTCAAGAATATGGAATGGGCAAAACTACAATGAATAGTGGGGTTTGTGTTCAGTTATCTAATGATGGAGGTGCAACGAATGATTTTTATGGTTTGTTATTGTAAGATATGAAGAAAAAAAACCGTGATTAAGAAATTATCTTATATAATTTCTCAGGAGTTCACAGGAATTTTTCCAGATTCAAAAGGAGTCAATACGAAGAAGATTTAAGTTTAAATAGATGATTGGATCAATTTGGACTAGCTTGAACTTAACCTAGGTTTTTTTAGAAGGCTTATAAAGGGGTTCGAATCCGTTTCATGTTGGCTTGACCCGACCCATTTTTCTTCCTCTTCTTTTCCCAGTCGCAATCTCTCATTCCCGATTGCGATTCTCCTCTTCTCTTTGCTCGTCGCCTTTCCTCTTCACCTCGAGTGTCGCCGAAGCAGTGGCTAGCTCCAACGAACGATGACAGCAACCACACCTGATCGTCGCTAGCCCCACCAGCTCGGTCAGCCACCTGCCGCATCGGGTCACCTTTTAGAGGTGGGCGGAGCACCGGCGGTGAACAGGGTCACCGCCACCACCTGTCTCACCGATCTTTGCTTCTCTCTTCTGAGCCCAACTTACCATCATCATCTTCTACAAGCTTTGTCGCCGAGGATCTCGATTGAGCAATTTGCGATCATCGCTAAGGTCAGGAGGCCGATCCTCACGCGTGAGCTCGGTATGTCACAGGTTGATCGCCTTCTTCTTCTACGTTTTCTAGTGAGTTCACTTCGATTCCTCTCCTTCTTAGTTTTCTTCTTGATGCAATTTCTGAATCGGATCATTGTGGTTCGTGAATGGATCTGGATGTGAATGGGGGAGCTGCCATTGTCATGATCTCATCGAGCAGAGAATGGAGGTAAGACTGTGGGTTGTCTTGTGAGTAATTCCTCCTTCATTTTTGCTATTCTTGGATGGTAAATTTGGGAAGCAATAGATCAGTTAAGGATCTTGTTAGAGTTATGATTTATTGTGATTATGGTTATGTGGACAGTTGATGTTGTTGAGATCGGATGGGAAGCTGCAATAGAGTGGTATCAGATTGATGTAGGAGGTTGATCCGAATTGAAACCGAGAGGTAGGTGATTTTGGGTCTCGGTTGATTTGAGGGGGTTGATGCAGTGGTGAAGTTAAATTGGGTATAATCCCTGTGTTTTTCCCTTTACCTATTTTGTGGATGTTGTTTTTAGGTCTGGGATGATAGTGTATTGTTGGGCCATGGTTGTGAACGATGGTGTTATATGTGGTGTTTCTATTCGAGGTTGATGATTTAGTTGTGGATGTCAATTGATCTATGTAGGTTGTGATATACTCGGTGGATGGAGAATTTAGTGTGTGAATGGATTGGCTATGGTAATTTGGGTATTGAGGTAAGCTGGATTGTTCTGAGCGTTGACGATTGTGTGGATTTATTATGTGTTGGGATATGGTGGATCGGATTGAGATAACTGGGGTTTTTAACTATAGACGAGGAAGAATGCGAGTATAGAAACGATGTAGTGTTTAGTTCGTATATTTGTTGGATACGTGTACTTAATCATTGTTTGCTATTATGTGCAGATTTGGGATCTGAGCGGGTCCACAACCATGAGGATTATTCGAGCTTCGTATCAGGTGGGTAATATCTACCTTGGTCAGGTAGTTTGATCTGAATTTGGTGTATGAATTTGGACTTATGCTATTACCTTGATCTTAGAGCCACTCTTATTTAATCATATGCTTGTACTGCCTTGACCTTTGAGATATATTGTTTATTACTTCATTGTTATCTAGCACGAATATGAAATATAAACTCTATTATGTGTTAGGTGATGGATGTTGATGAAATATTGTGGTTAGGGTTATCTTTGTGACCTCAGATTGGGTTACTGTGTTACAACACTAGGGTTAGGTGATGGATTAGATTATGGAGTCGATTTCTGTATCGTACAAATATTAGTTGTGCATCTATGGTGGATCTCGTCATCTGTGCATAGATAAATATGTGTGGTTGTCAGTATGTGGTTATGGACTGGAGGTCCTAGCATGATTGTTTATCCATTATGGATCGTATATATGTGTATGGTTATATGGATTATCGATAGTATCTCACCATGGACTGGAGGTCTTAGCATGGTTGACTGTCAGTTGGGTATGACTCTCTGTGTGGTAGAGAGAGTGCTTTGTGGATTAGTAGTCCTTGAATAGTTGACTTTTGGTTGACTAGGACTCCCCGTGGGATAGGGAATGTTGCGATGATACTTGTGTGGAGCTATGCATCATTACATTGCATGCATGCTGTTGACTGGGTCTCCCTTATGGTTGATAAGGGTCATCAGTCATCCTGCCTCCTCGGCCACTCGGGGTAGTGGTAGCAGGGTTGAGGGCAGAGCATTAGATGTGCTGCGCTCGGCCACTATAGACAGTGGTAGCTAGAGTGGCGTGCAGTTTGTCCTGACGTGCAGCACTCGACCACTCATGGGTAGTAGTAGCTAGAGTCGCTTGCAGCAGGGGCCCTTAGGGTAGCATATAGCTCTATGGCGGCTAGCTACCAGTCATACTACCCAACTCAGCCACTCGAGAGTAGTGGTAGCTGGAGTTGGGATAGTTGTCATGTCGTGTCACCCTGGCCACTCTGGGGTCGTGGTTGGGCAGTCCATGAGCGATGACCATGCATATGCATTGATATATATATATATATATATATATATATATATATATATATATATATATATATATATATATATATATATATATATATATATATATGCATGTATTTGATATATGCTTCACATATTCCTGTGAGATGTTGCATTTGATTGAGCTATGATTGCTGAATATGTTTGTACATCATGATACATGTCATTTGCATATTTTATACTGCTATGTGTTGAGCATGATATATATGTTGGTCCAGACTGTTGTATGCATTTGATTAGCGTCATGGCATAGTCTAGTATGGACCGGGATGTTATTACATGTGATTATATACTGTTCATATGTCTGAGTATTGGTCAGGTATGGAATTGACCTTGTACATTATATGGGTTATGTTATTGTATATCTGTTCAGGATGATATAGCTTATAGGTTGTAGACCGTCAGGTACGTTGGTACATTACTTCATGTTCAGTTGATCAGTTTAGTATATACATTGAGTATGACTATACTGTGGTTACTTGTTATTAGATTTGGATAGGACTGTATGTCTATTGGACTCATGTTGTATACTTGTAGATCTTCATATGTATACTTGTAGATCTCTATATCCTTATATGTTGTTCATGCACTTTCTATATATTACCCCTGAGTTTATACTCAACACCCCGGACCCTGGGTTTCCTATCGCCTAGGTAACAGGTAGAAGATTCCTTGGACGTTCGGAGCTCCACCAGCTAATCCCATCTCACACTGAACGGATGGATGTATTCCGTATTGATGTATTTTGTGGATTATCGTTTTGGGATTTTACCCTGTATTGTTTCCGTATTTGTGATATACGGATGTGTTGTATGTATTTGGCCTTTGATGTGGTTTCTATTATGATTCTTGGTGTGTCAAGTCACTCCGGAGTGCACAGTTGGGTCTTTGTATCTTGTTTTATCTGTCAGTATGTTTCTGCTGTGTTTGGTATGTTGATATCTTTATATTATATTGTTGTTGTGGGCCTACAGGCCTTATATTAACCTGATATATTGCCACGTACAGGGGAGATGCCGTCCGTTTGCTTTTCGGCACGGCATACTCTCGGGGCGTGACAGTTATATGAAATTTTATAGGTAGAGTACCCAGGCTCAGATTTGTGAATTGTTTTATTTATGAGTCATTGGTTTGACCCTATCAAATGCATGAGGGTGCATCCACACACAGTTTAATTTGGTTAAAATAAATTACAAAAATTATACAAGAGGTATGAACCATTTGTGTTAGCACAATAAGTGATTCAAGTATTTTATGCTTCATATTCTAGTCTGAGATGAGACAAAAGTGATTGGTGGATTGTTTGTAAAACAAAAGCATGTAAAAAAATTGAGGAACATTGGGAAGATATAGCATATCAACAAGATGAAGTTGTCAATACATTTTATATTGAAGAATATAATATTTCAACGTTACGAGATCCCAACGGCATAGTAATAGACGTTGGTGCAAGTGAAATGAATGAGGATGAAGATGAGGAATTTAATTTATAGGATGACGATGACGATGACGATGATGAGATCGAAGAGATGTATGACCAGGATGAAATTCACAATGAGAACTTTGATTTATAATTATGAATAACTTTTATTCAGTATCAATTATGTTTCTATTTACTGTCTAATTCTAAATTTCATATATTTATTATTTTAATGAACTGTCTTTTTTTATAGGTTATCCAGTTGCTTCAAATATGGTAATTTTTCATATTATTCATATTATAAATTCAATATGAAAATGTAATTCTTTTTTTACTTTCATATTCTTCTAATAATTATGATTGTTAGTTTCGATGTGGCGGTCATAGATGAAGTAGCGATGGAAGATCACAGTCTTCCTCTGCTTCAGCTCCTGTACAGTCTGATGCTCTTGTAGGAAATGTGCCATCGACCTCTTCTCCAGTTGTAGAATCTTCTGGTTCTCAACAAATCCCTACTAATGTATCTTACCCAATACAACAATCACTATTTGAGAGGGAAGATACGCGAGAGTTGATATCTTTGCGCAGCGATTCGTAAGTATTCAAGTTTTAAATTATCTATGTTTTTAATAAGAAATATATTTTTATAAATATCTAACATGGTTTATTTTTATTTTATGATAGATTTACAAATTCTGTACATGTGATTAATGAGGTGAATAAAATAGTGAATAACTATTGGAGCGGAGCTTCTATGACTTATACGAGCATGCCGGAAGAAATAAAAAGTTTGTGGTTGAATGAGTTTAAGGTAAGTTATTTAAATCATTTTGTATATAAAATTGCAATTAATATAATAAATTCATTTTTTCTCTACTGCAGCGGGTATTTACTTGGGAGGAGAGTGAAACACTAGAGATAAGAAGGATTTTCAAGAAAAAGTGTAGCGACCATATCAGAAACATACTAAGTCATGCGAAAACCAGAAGTAAAAAACCACACTGCATAATTGAGGAGAATTGGAATAAGATTGTTGCATATTGGGAATCTGAGGATAACAAATGAAGGAGTGAGCAAAATAAGAAAAATCAACATTGTAATTCCGACGCTATGTCTGCCACGTATGCGGGAGACTCAATCAATATCGATCAACATAGACATCGATTGGTGAGTTTGTTCAAATCCTATTTTTGTAATCTAATACTCACTAATTTATAAATTATAATGATTTTCGCTTAGGCCAAGGAGATGGGGACTTGACCATTATTTATAGATACTTTCACCCGTACATTCCAAAAGAAAGATAAGACGTGGAGTGGGGAAAGAGCTAGAATAATGAAGGTTTGTAATTTTAAAAGTTTTACGATCTTTTGTTATTATTTAACTTTTTTTAAAATAGGAGAAAATGATGTACTTTCACAGATAAATTCAGGTGCAAGTGATGATTTATGGCCTTTTGTTAGCAATATCAATTTATGGCTCGAAACATGTCACGCCCCGAGAGCATACCGAGCCGAAAATCAAACGAACGACATCTTCCCTGTACGTGGCAACATTTCGGGTTAATACAAGGCCTGTAGGCCCACAATAACAACAACATATAAATATGTATGAAAACAACCACAACAACATAACAAGACACAGCGGAAACATAATACAACATCACAAACTACACACATGTATACCGGTATGACTAACACCGACTCAGAACACCATAACAAAATCGAAAAAAAAAGAAAGGTACAACATTTACAATATCCAATCACTACAAAACATCACATAAACGAAATCCATAACGGAACACCAATGAAAACACCAAAAATCTGGACTCTCAGAGTTGAGATGAAACGATGCCAGCCAGCGGTGCTCCAAGTCCATCATGAAGTCAGCTACCTGTTACCTGGGCGACAGAAAAACCCAGGGTCCGCGGTGGTGGTGAGTAAAACTCAGCAAAGGTAATAGGAAAATATGTAAATATATGTATCAATATTACATGTCATTCAACAGTTTAATCTACTCGTACAATAGGTATACATCAGCATAACAAGTATACATGCATGCATACACTAAGTAAACTGAACAATAAACGATGCTGACATACCTGACAGTCAGCTACTCTATCCTCATCCAAACCTGGGCATATATCCACAACATAAGATATAAAGAATAATACTAACTCACACTACATCCTGATATGGGTCGAGGGTATCACAGTGAATAACTAACAAGTATACAAGTACCGACCTACTACCATACAGAAAATGCAATAGCATGTATGAATATGTACAAACAAATGCAACAAGCATAGTATATACAAATGTAGCATCACAATAAGCATATATATATAGACTGCATCTATATATGTATACTAATCATAATCATCCATATATATATATATATATATATATACATGCATATATGTATATATATGGCAATATGCAAAAATGGCATAAGTCGGCAATGCAGCATGCATGGTCATGTCAGTTCACCCTAAAGCTACCATGACCCCAGTGTGGCCTCGGTGGCTCGAGCATGACAACTGTCCCAACTCAACACCAACCACTACTCTCGAGTGGTCGAGTGGGCAGTATGATCGAGTAGCATATAAGCGTGAAGAGCAAGCTATACGATGGGGGTCCCTGCTGTTGGCCACTCCGACAGTCACTACCCATGAGTGGTCGAGTGCCACACACATAGGACTACGGCACGCAAATCCAACTATCACCGTCTATAGTGGTACAGTGCGTAACATTAACGCTCGCCACACCGCTACTGAGTAGCAGTGGAAGCGAGGATATTGGAGACCCTCTCAACCACAAGGGAGACCTCGTCGCCAGCATGCATGCAAATGACATGAATGCAATGTCTCACATATAGGCATCCACCATAGACTCTCTATTCTATAGAGAATCATACTAATCAGATCAATGCACTCTCTATCTTGCAGAGAGTCATACTGAACTGATCATAACACTCTCTATCTTGTAAAGAGTCATACCAATCTAATCGACGCACTTTCTATCCTGCAGAGAGTCATACTCAATTGATAGATTCACTCTCTATCCTGTAGAGAGTCGTACTTAACTGATCGATGCACTCTCTATCCTGTAGAGAGTTGTACTCAAACTGATTATCAAGCTAGGACCACCGGTCCGTAGCGACACACTAAGTACCATTCACTTGACCATTTACACAATACATGGTCAGTGGTAAACATGAAACCTAAGGGTACTAGAATTAACCCTAGGTTCAAGACTTTATCTACCCACGGATGACCTTTTTACCCAATTTTACAGTCAGGTTGTCATCCGGACTTTACTATTCGCACTTAACAAACAAATTCTAGGTTACTTACATCACCTATATATATATATAACTCCTAATCATGATAAAGTCAAACATGATAGCAACAATGGAGTTAACAGCCAACGGTAAAGTATCAAGCGCAAGATTAAATAGAACAGAGTCAAGGTAACATGATCATATAAGATGATCATGCATCTAAATCTGCATGCATTAAAACTACCTGACCAGGGTAGGAATTACCCACCTCCTGTAATGCTCGTAATAATATCTTCACGGTCGCAGTCCTGTCTCGTATCCATGTCCTACACATATCAAACATTATGATTAAGTGCAAGCATACAACGAATGATCAAATCAAATCCTACATCGACTTCATATCTCGATCAACTAAATTGATCTAGTTATCTAGTTAACCTAATTAAGCCTTCACATCTATCCTTATATTTCATCACCATCCAACCATTAAATTGGATGACAAAACCACCAATGGTATACATCCATAAACATCCAAATCCATACTTACCAAGCTTAGCTTCCGACACCCAACCTCTTGATCCAAATTTGAATCCACCTCCAAACTGGATTTACAGGAAACTCAATTCTTTTAATCCTCACAACCTGTCAAACACAGAAATCACACTTATCACCCTTCTCCTACAACAGGTGCATCATCAAATTAACCCAAATGCTAATCAGATCCATATTAATAGTATTGAAACATTACCATATGAACCAGGGCACATGGTTAATTGGCGATATCAGAAACCAGCAATCCCCCAGAAATCCCATTGTTGAAACCTTAATAAGCTCACAAACACAGGGGAATAGGGAAAATTGTCTGGATGATGCTGGAGGTTCCTGTGAATCTGTCGAAGTTGTAGAACAAGGTAGAAGATCAGCCGATCGAAGGAAATCCCCTTCTTCAACGGGCTGATAGTTAAGAAGATGGCCTGCGATGTAGCTTTCGGTGAGATCGAGCTCAAAACGATTGACGCAACACCAATCGTGAAGAGAATGTCACTGAATTCGTCGCTCGGTTTGATTTGGGAAGAAGGCGATGTCTCATGAACCGTCGACAGAGAAAGGAGTCGGCAACCAACACAATTACGACCGTGATTGAAGAGGTCATTGACACTCATATCCGACTGGATTCGTGGAGTACATCAAGGAGGTGGCAACGCGTGGCGATTCACAGCAAGGAAGAGGTCGGCAGTGCTCACCGCCATCTGGATCAGCGGAGCACGGTAAGGAGGAGGCGACTGGATCTGGCTACCGGTGAAGATCTCCGACAGCAGAAGGCTCGATCGACGGCGATGGAGCAGTTCGACGGTCGTGCAGCGAGCGGCTTATGGAGGCAGCCCTAGGGTGGCGACAGCGAGCACGGGCAGAGATTGGGCGGAGATAGAAGACGGATCGATCGGCGGCGCGTAGAGAAGGAATCGAGAGGAAGGAGAATCGCGCCAATTGGGAAGAAAAAGGGCACGGGGAGAAAATGAACGGAAGAGGAAATGAGTTATACGGGTCAGGTTCAAGCATTTTTTTTTAAACTGGCCAATTGATTGAGCTAGCTCAAGTCTAACCCAATCACCTATTTAAGCCTTAATCTTCCTCCTAATCGATCATATGAACTCCATTCAATGCTAGAAAAATTTCTAAAAACTCTTGAAAAATTCCACAAGATAATTCTTACTTAGCAAGTGATTTTTTTTTACCACTGTTGGACTTTTTGAGCCGCAAAAACTACTTTTTGCATTGCGGAAACCTCGGAAGCCCGGCCACGGATCCGTGCGAAGATATAAAAAATAAAACATGTATATGTTTAAATACCCTAGATCTACCTTAGATCTACAAGATGAGAGCATTACCCTCGTAGCGACGCCCTTCACTTATCCCGCTCGTCCAAATGCTTTGTCGGAACTCAAGAGTGTCAAGTGTACACTCCTCTATTGGTATCTACACGTACAAATGGTGGAGAAAAATAACCTAGAGTGTGCTAGCACCCCTTGGAAGTTTCGGCCAAAGTAAAGGATTGGGAGAGAGCTTGAGAGGAAGAAGATCCAAGGAAGAAGAAGATGGAGTTACAAACCAAATGAATTCCCAACAAATGGAAAAAGTGGTTGGCCACTTCAATGGGTGGGGGTTACATGCATGCATGTAACTCCAAGAGCCAATGGCTCTTGGTCTCCCTCATGAGGTGGCACCACATGATAAGTCTATGATGATGTGGAACACCATCATTGGCCGGCCTACATGCCATGTCACCATGACATGGCAATTGGTCAAGTCAAAATTGACCATTCATCTTCCCTCTCAAGTCAAGTCAAACTTGATCTCTTATCTCCCATGGTTGATCAAATCTAACCACTTGATTCAAGTCAATTTGATTTAATGAATCTCTATTCATTAATTTAAATTGACTCAATGAATCAAATCTAAATTAGACTCATTCAACACTTGAATCAAATTGAGTCTAACTCAATTAGTCTAATTTGGATTACTCTTAATCCAATTTAGTTCATCCCATGAACCTAATCCTCATGGTTCATCGTACGAACCTAATCTCCATCTAATTGCCCTTTGTGTGTGACCCTATAGGTTCTTGTAACATTAGCAATGCTCCTAAACTGATTTAGGAACATAAGCAATGAGCGATATCTAGCAACACATCATTGCTACCCAAGTTACAAGAATGTTGAGCTCCAACATCACCTTTGTGACTACGAATTGTGACTCTCACAAAATGTGACAATGTTCCTCTATCCTTGACATCTAGATTGACCAATTGAGGCATAGACTGTGTCATCCTCGGTATAATCTATATCTTGAACTATAAGTAGACTCACTCTAATCAAATGAGCTCAATATCTCATATTGACTCATTTGGACATGACCATGCACTTCGTGGTCTCACTCTATCAAGAATAACGATATCACTCCCGTCATATAGGAGGGATAGATTCCATCTACATCACTCACATCCCTCCGCATAATTTGTTACATACCTAGTAATCGCCTTTATAGTCCACCCATTTACATGTGACGTTTGACGAAGCCAAAGTATGCAACTCCTTATGTAGGGAACCATGGTGACTTCAGGTCTAAGGACTAATAGTCATACTAATAGCCACATGAGAAAGTATATGACACTCATATAATGATCCATGATACTTTCTCATGGCGAGTCATTCAGTATACATTCTCCAATGCATACCCATGTGTCAACTTGATATCTCATATCCATGACTTGTGAGATCAAGTCATCGTGTTGACCTACATGCTAGTCTCTATACATTAACATTGTCCCTAAATGCTAATACTTGACTAGGAATGATTAAGAGTAGTGTTCTCTATATCATCTCATTATCGATTCAACCAATCGATTGATATAGATAAGAACCTACTACTCAAGGACGTTATTATACTTAGTTATTTGGCACCAATACAAGTAAATATAATAACCATGCCTTTATATAAGAATATGATACAATAAAGTCCATACAACAATCATCACATGATTGACTCTAGGGCTTTCTCTAACAATCTCCCACTAGCACTAGTGCCAATCACCGTAGTATCTAATACCCAATGACCTAGTTTGACCATCATGCTTTTTTCTGTACCAAAGCCTTGGTCAAGGGATCTGTGATATTAGCCTCTGTGGGTACTCTGCAAATCTACCATTCAACCAAAACACGAACCCTGACTGCGATCTATAATCATCCTAGTCAGTTTGGAAGTTGGCATCGCTGTAACCCTTTACAGCTAGCTCCTCATTGCCTCCAAATATCAAAAAATATTCTTTAGTCCTTCTCAAGTACTTAAGAATATTCTTGACTGCTATCTAGTGACGCTCACCTGGATTTGACTGGTATCTACTCGTCATGCTCAAAGCATACGAGACATCAGGGCGAGTACACAGCATGACATACATGATAGATCCTATAGCAGATGCGTAAGGGATCTTATCCATGCGGTCTCTATCCTCTCTATAAGAGGGACTTTGAGTCTTCGAAAGACTCACACCATGTGACATCGGCAGAAGTACCTTCTTGGAATTCTACATGACAAACCGTAGTAATGGCTCTTGGTCTCCCTCATGAGGTGGCACCACATGATAAGTCTATGATGATGTGGAACACCATCATTGGCCGGCCTACATGCCATGTCACCATGACATGGCAATTGGTCAAGTCAAAATTGACCATTCATCTTCCCTCTCAAGTCAAGTCAAACTTGACCTCTTATCTCCCATGGTTGATCAAATCTAACCACTTGATTCAAGTCAATTTGATTTAATGAATCTCTATTCATTAATTTAAATTGACTCAATGAATCAAATCTAAATTAGACTCATTCAACACTTGAATCAAATTGAGTCTAACTCAATTAGTCTAATTTGGATTACTCTTAATCCAATTTGGTTCATCCCATGAACCTAATCCTCATGGTTCATCATATGAACCTAATCTATATCTAATTTCCCTTTGTGTGTGACCCTATAGGTTCTTGTAACGTTGGCAATGCTCCTAAACTGATTTAGGAACATAAGCAATGAGCGGTATCTAGCAACACATCATTACTACCCAAGTTACAAGAATGTTGAGCTCCAACATCACCTTTGTGACTACAGTTGGATCGAGAAGCGTTGCTAGAGGGGGGGGGGGGGTGAATAGCGATCGTAAATCTTTTCGACGTTTTGTTCGAGTAGATAATTAAATGAGTAAGAGCAGTGGAAAATAAAGAGACACATTTATTTTTACTTGGTTCACAACCCAGCGGTTGCTACTCCAAGGCCCTATCGGTCCTAGACTGTGTACGGAGGGCAAAACACTATAACGTCTCCTCCTCATTGGAGGTAGGAGACAACGATCACAAAACCGAATGTACGAGGATGAGGCAACAAGCCTACCTCACCTCGTTACGAATAAAAACAACGAATACAATATCAAAATATATGCTTGAAGCGAAGAAGATCTGAACTTGTTGTCGCGTCGGCGTTATGACGGTGTTAGAGCGTTGGCGTTGTAGGAGCACTTGATGAATAAACTTGATGATGTTTGGAGTTGGAATCCACCCCTCCTTTTATAGATTTTGCTTTCTGAATATGTCTCCTCTTTTTTCGGAACAGATCACGAAGTTGTATAATTTTTATCGTGAAGTGGCCGCGTCAAACCTTATCCGTTTTGACCTAGCGCAAAGGCTGATTTGTCACCATCAGTCGACTGATGACTCCCATCAATCGACTGATGAGCATCAGTTGACTTCCCAATGTCCATCAGTCGATTGCCAGCCTGGCCACTTCCCTGCAACAAGAGGTTAGCTCGGAAAATGATAAATGCGACGGTTTCTAACCGTCCGATCTTGACCTAGACCTTCCACAGGAAGTCTTAGTCAGATTGCCGCTGCTGCCTACAGTCATCTCTGTAAAGAGGACACGACCTTACAATCTCTCACTCACACGAGCTTTCCTCGATACTTACCTTGTAGCTCTCGCTTCCGGCCTTCCACTCGATTCCTTCAGCTCCCTCCGAAGTCACTCGAGTGTCGCCCGACCACCACGGCTTCCTCCGGGTGTCGCTAGCCTACAGCTCCAGCTTTAGTACTTTTCTGCACACTCGATTTAGCTTGTGAGATAACGATATAAACTTAACTTTGTGTCTTTGCCATAATCAAAACACAGGTTCGATTATCTAGTGCCCTGCACCAACAACTACTAATTGTGACTCTCACAATATGTGACAATGTCCTTCTATCCTTGACATCTAGATTGACCAATTGAGACATAGATCGTGTCATCCTCGGTACAATCTATATCTTGAACTCCAAGTAGACTCACTCTAATCAAATGAGCTCAATATCTCATATTGACTCATTTGGGCATGGCCATGCACTTCGTGGTCTCACTCTATCAAGAATAACGATGTCACTCCCGTCATATAGGAGGGATAGATCCCATCTACAACACTCACATCCCTCCGCATAATTTGTTACATACCCAGTAATCACCTTTATAGTCCACCCATTTACGGGTGATGTTTGACAAAGCCAAAGTATGCAACTCCTTATGTAGGGAACCATGGTGACTTCAGGTCTAAGGATTAATAGTCATACTAATAGCCACATGAAAAAGTATCTGACACTCATATAACAATCCATGATACTTTCTCACGGCGGGTCATTCAGTATACATTCTCCAATGCATACCCATGTGTCAACTTGATATCTCATATCCATGACTTGTGAGATCAAGTCATCGTGTTGACCTACATGTAGTCTCTACGCATTAACATTGTCCCTGAATGTTAATACTTGACTAGAAATGATTAAGAGTAGTGTTCTCTATATCATCTCATTATCGATTCAACCAATCGATTGATATAGATAAGAACCTACTACTCAAGGACGTTATTATACTTAGTTATTTGACACCAATACAAGTAAATATAATAACCATGCCTTTATAAATAGGAATATGATACAATAAAGTCCATACAATAATCATCACATGATTGGCTCTAAGGCTTTCACTAACAATCTCCCACTAGCACTAGTGCCAATCACCATTGTATCTAATACCCAATGACCTAGTGTGACCATCATGCTTTTTCTGTGCTAAAGCCTTGGTCAAGGGATCTGTGATGTTAGCCTCTGTGGGTACTCTGCAAAACACAAACCCTGACTGTGATCTATAATCATCCTGGTCAGTTTGAAAGCTGGCATCGCTGTAACCCTTTACAGCTAGCTCCTCATCGCCTCCAAATATCAAGAAATATTCTTTAGTTCTTCTCAAGTACTTAAGAATATTCTTGATTGCTATCTAGTGACGCTCATCTGGATCTGACTGGTATCTACTCGTCATGCTCAAAGCATATGAGACATCAGGACGAGTACACAACATGACGTACATGATAGATCCTATAGCAGATGCGTAAGGGATCTTATCCATGCGGTCTCTCTCCTCTCTAGAAGAGGGACTTTGAGTCTTCGAAAGACTCACACCATGTGACATCGGCAGAAGTCCCTTCTTGAAATTCTGCATGGCAAACCGTAGTAATACGGTGTCAATATATGTACTCTGACTTAGGCCAAGCAATTTCTTAGATATATCTCTATAGATCTTGAAGCCTAGAATACAGGCTGCTTCACCTAAGTCCTTCATCGAGAAGCACGTCCCCAGCCAAGTCTTCATAGACTGTAGCGAAGGGATGTCATTCCCAATGAGTAGTATGTCATCCACATACAATACAAGGAAAAGAACTGTGTTCCCATTAACCCTCTTATAGACACAGGGTTCATCTTCATTCTTGATGAAACCAAACTGTTTGATCACATCATTGAATTGAAGATTCCAGCTCCGAGAAGCTTGCTTTAGCCCATAAATGGACCTTTACAGCTTGCATACTTTCTCAGTATGTTGTGGATCCACAAAAACCTCAGGTTGTGTCATATACACATCCTCGAGTAAGTTTCCATTTAGAAATACGGTTTTGACATCCATCTGCCAGATCTCATAATCGTGGTATGCTGCAATAGCAAGCATGATCCTAATGGACTTAAACATCGCCACTGGAGAAAAGGTTTCATCATAGTCAATACCATGAATTTGCTTGAAACCTTTAGCCACCAACCGGCCCTTATAGGTATGCATAAGTCCATCCAAGTCAGTCTTTCTCTTAAAGACCCACTTACACCCAATGGGTTTGACCCCTTCAGGTGGATCAACCAAAGTCCATACTTGGTTGGTGTACATGGATTCCATCTCGGATCTCATGGCCTCTAGCCATTTCTCGTAGTCCGGCTCATCACAGCCTTCGATAGGAGGTAGGCTCATTCTCAATGAGCATAACGTCATCATGGTCGACAAGAGAAATGAGTATCTCTCAGCCGACGACGACTCTATCGCACTGCCAAGAGGTAGGTCTACTCAATGTGGTTGTTCCACAACTCTTTGTGCAACAATCTCATCATCCACAACATTTTTGTGGTTCCTGTTCAACCTCCATCAAGGCCTCAGTGCTATGGTCCTTATCTTGAATTTCTTCAAGATCGAACGTACTCCCACTAGTTTTTCTAGAAACAAAATCCCTTTCTAGAAAAACTCCAGTCTTTGCCACAAACACTTTGTGCTGACTGGGAATGAAGAAGTAATATCCCTTAGTCTCTTTGGGATATCCAAAAAAATAGCACTTATCGGATTTGGGTCCTAGTTTGTCTGAGACTTGACGTCGAACGTAAGCCTCACAACCCCAAATCCTCATAAAAGACATCTTGGGATTTCTCCCTGTCCATATCGTATATGGTGTCTTTATCACAACCTTGGATGATACACAGTTAAGGGTGAAGGCTGCTGTGTCTAGAGCATATCCCCAAAAGGATATAGGAAGATCTGTGTGACTCATCATAGATCGTACCATATCTAATAGGGTACGATTCCTCCTTTCGGATACACCATTCCACTGTGGTGTTCCAGGAGGAGTGAGTTGGGATAGAATCCCACACTCTGCTAGATAGTCATGAAACTCATGGCTAAGGTATTCACAATCTCGATCTGATCGAAGTATCTTAATACTCTTGCCAAGCTGATTTTGTACTTCATTCTTGAATTCTTTGAACTTTTCAAAGGATTCTGATTTATGTGTCATTAGATACACATAACTATATCTACTGAAGTCATCAGTAAATGTAATGAAGTACCTGTAACCACCTCTAGCAACAACATTGAAAGGGCCACATACATCACTATGTATAAGTCCTAACAAGTCTGTTGCTCTTTCGCTGTGTCCACTAAAGGGAGTCTTGGTCATCTTGCCTAAAAGGCAAGACTCGCATGTCTCATATGATTCAAAATCAAATGAGTCTAGCAGCCCATCCTTATGGAGCTGAGATAAGCGAATCTCATTTATGTGACCTAAGCGACAATGCCAGAGATAGGTTTGGTTCAACTCATTTGACTTGAACCTTTTGGTACTTATGTTATAGATGGGGCTCTCTAAGTCTAGAAAGTAGAGTCCGTTCATTAGAGGTGCACTATAATAGAACATATCATTTAAATAAACTGAGCAACATTTGTCCTTTATTATAAATGTAAATCCTTTCTTATCCAAACAAGAAACCGAAATTATGTTCTTAGTTAAAGCAGGCACATAACAACATTCATCAAGTTCTAGTACAAGCCTAGTGGGTAGAGATAGATCATAAGTTCCTACAGCAATAGCAGCAACTCTTGCTCCATTGCCTACTCGTAGGTCCACCTCGCCCTTTGTCAATGCCCTGCTATTTCTCAGCGCCTGCACATTGGTACAAATGTGAGATGCACATCTGGTATCTAATACCCATGATGAAGAAATAGATAGATTGATTTCTATAACATTTATACCTGAAGTAGAAGTCTCACTTCTCTTCTTCTTAAGATCTTCCAGGTAAACTTTACAGTTACGCTTCCAGTGTCCAGCTTCCTTGTAGTGGAAGCAAGCCCCTTCTTTGGCCACCCCTCCTTTGGGTTTTAGTTCTTTGCCTTTACCCTTGGCTTGAGACTTTCCCTTACCTTTAGGCTTTCCCTTGCCTTTCTTCTTTTGCACCATCAAAATGGAGTCAGATTTTCCCTTCTTAACATTGAGCTCAGCAATTCTCAACATGCTGAGCATCTCAGGAAGTGGCTTATCAATTTCATTCATGTTGTAATTCATGACAAATTGATTGTAGCTTTGTGGCAAATACTGCAAGATCAAGTCAGTGGCCAGCTCTTGGCCAAGTGGGAATCCCAATCTCTGTAGGTTTTCTACGTACCCAACCATCTTGAGTACATATGGACCTACGGGAGTCCCATCTTGCATCTTGGACTGAAACAATGCCTTAGAGACCTCATATCTCTCGTGCCTTACTTGTCCTTGATATAGTTGACGAAGATGTTCAACCATATCATAAGCATTCATGAACTCGTGTTGCTTCTGAAGCTCAGAGTTCATGGTCGCGAGCATGAGACATGCCACATCTAATGCATCATCTGGATGCTTCTTGTAAGCATCTTTGTCAGTTCGCGAGGTAGTGGGAGGAGGTGCCTTTGGAATGGGCTGCTCCAGGACGTACAATTTCCTTTCTTGGGTGAGAATAATTCTCAGGTTCCTGTACCAGTCTAGGAAATTTGCTCCATTGAGCTTATCCTTCTCAAGGATAAAACGCAGGGAGAGAGTGTTCGTGTTTGTCGACATAGTAATCTACAACATACACAATGCAGAAAATTAATATCATATTCCTTTTATCATTTAATTAGGCCTTTAATCAAATGATGCTCCCACTGAATTATAGGATTTTTGTAGAATCGAGTTATGGATGTCATCAAACCACATTATTAGATTCATACAAACATGCTATAATTCCTACGAGACAAGATCCACATCATACTAAGCTTTGAGTTAGCTTTGGCTAAATCGCCCAAGACTTAGTATGATCGGTGGGTAACACATTACCGATTACATCTCTATGCAACTCTTGTTTATAGGATCAAGACCCACATTTACAAAAGATCTTGAGTTAGCTTTGGCTAAATCACCCAAGATTTAGTGTAAATGCGATCTTATCCTATCTTTCCAACGGTTGGAATATGCCTATAGTTCTACTCGATCCAATTGAGTTAACTAGTTTTACTCAATCTAATTGAGCTTACTCTAACCCAACCCATGATAGGAGGGACCAAGATTGTCCCTCCGCACCCTACCAAGATAATATGCATTGCTCTGCTTTGGCAGATTCAACAACTACAAATGATCGAGATAGTGATGGGTATCAAGGACTTGATAGCATTTTCGAGTTGATTCAATTATGATCTAATCTAATCGTGAATGTGTATCATATATGCATCAAGGCCTTTATTATCCTACACTAGCATGCATCACATACATACAAGCATAACAAATATATATATATATATCATGGCCCTACTATGTTCTTCTCAAGCCAATGAGAAGATCGGACGGTTAACCTAGGGTTAGCGGCTTCACCAAGCTCCTCCTTTGATCGCCATGTCGTCGGCACCCTTCTCGTAACTCCATCTAGTAGTGGACCTTTCACCACTCCATTTTGTACATTACAAACATGAAACTCGAGTTACATTCGAGTCTAAAACTATTTACAACTAGAATTTTAAAAGAAGAGGCACGACGCGCAGGTCGCATACCCTATACAACAAGCACAACCACAAAAACAGCACGCATGCCGTATTATGAATTACAACACATTATCATCCATTCATATTTGGGTTCTTGGGCCATGACCATCACAGAATTATACATAATTCTAAATTATGTATTTTACAAAAAATTTCTATAATTCTTCCTATTTTTTTTAAATTTTATGAGTCACCTCTCTGTAACGGTCCCGCTAAGCGGTTTCCGGGCGCGATCGCGGGACAAAGCCCCTTTCGGGGATAGGGGCAACGCCCCTACTCACAAAAATAAACTTTGTGAGTGTCCCTACTCAATCTTACAATGACTTAAGTCACTGTCCCAAAAACCTAAAGCAAGAACTTGTCGTTTCGGAGAGTTTTTTTCGGTGGTTGAAGCCTACAAGTGTCCCAACACTCGTTGCTTCGACTCTTCGAGAAAAATACCCAAAAATCTATAAAAATAGAAAATTTACAGAAACTTAAAAATCAGTAATTTTTATATCTAATACAAAAACTACAAATTTAAAACACATACAAGCTTCGCACGTGGATCATTAGATATAGGTCGCATACCCTCTCCATCGCCATCGATCGAAGAGGTCGTTGACACTCATCGCCGACTGGATCCGCGGAGTGCATCAAGGAGGTGGCAACGCGTGGCGATTCACAGCAAGGAAGAGGTCGGCAGTGCTCACCGCCATCTGGATCAGCTGAGCACGGTAAGGAGGCGGCGATTGGATCTGGCTGCCGGTGAAGATCTCCGACGGCAGAAGGCTCGATCGACGGTGATGGAGCAGTTCGACGGCTGTGCAACGAGCGGCTTGTGGAGGTAGCCCTAGGGCGGCGACAGCGAGCACGGACAGAGATCGGGCGGAGATAGAAGACGGATCGATCGGCGGCGCGTAGAGAAGGAATCTAGAGGAAGGAGAATCGCGCCGATTGGGAAGAAAAAGGGCACGGGGAGAAAACGAACGGAAGAGGAAATGGGTTATATGGGTCGGGTTCGAGCATTTTTTTTAAAGCTGGCCAATTGATTGAGCCTTAATCTTCCTCCTAATCGATCATATGAACTCCATTCAATTCTAGAAAAATTTCTAAAAACTCCTAAAAAATTCCACAAGATATTTCTTACTTAGAAAGGGATTTTTTTTCTGATATCTTACAAAACAACTGGAGGGGTGAAAAGTGGAAGAATAATTTGACTCGGTTCTTTGAGTCAAACCTATAAAGCCCCTGGTGCTTCTTCTTCATCCTCACCGATAGTAAGATCAGAAAAAAATCAATTGACCGAAGAGATTACTCATTTGAGGGAGTTACTAGCACAAAAGGAAAATGAATCAAGACAAAGAGAACATGAAGTAAATGAATAGATGAACGAATTTCGGAGGCAACAAGTGTTAATTATGCAACATCTTCAATTAACATCTAGTCCAAGTTAACTTCTTCTCGATCTAGTCCTCATGCTGATCCCTGTAATAATGATAATGATGATGTATTTTTTGATGATGATGGTGGTTACGTTTGAATTTGTTGTATTTAAATGTTACTTGACTTATCACATTTGATATCCATGTATTGTAAGTTACGTTTGTTAGTGCCTATAAGATTCATATATCTCCACAATGGTATGATATTTTCCACTTTGGGCCTAAACCCTCATGGTTTTATTTTTGGGCTTTACCCAAAAGACCTCATACCAATGAAGATATCTTTTCATCTTATAAGCACATGATCTTTTCCATGTCTTACCAATATGGGACTTTTATTGTATTCCCAATACTCCAACAATCCCCCCCTCAAATGAAGGATCACATTGACCCCCCCTCAAGTCTATCCGTCCTCGAAGGACATCCTCTGCTTGATGTCCGATCCTCAACCCACTAGGATTTCCTATCAATTGTTTGGTCCTCCTGACCTAGCTGAACTTCTTGCCAGTTGTCCAACCCTTCTGGCCCAACTGGACTTCCTGCCCGGTGTCTGGTTCTCTTAATCTGGACATGGGAGCTCCACTTCCTTCGTTCGAGGTTCATGGTTTGACATGGATCATGGCTCTGATACCAATTGATAGTGCCTATAAGATCCACATATCTCCACAATGGTATGATATTGTCCACTTTGGGCCTAAATCCTCATGGTTTTATTTTTGGGCTTTACCCAAAAGGCCTCATACCAATGAAGATATCTTTTCATCTTATAAGCACATAATATTTTCCATGTCTTACCAATGTGGGACTTTGATTGTATTCCCAATACTCCAACAATGTTATGTTTGTTATGTATATATTGATTTGGTATTGAATTATTTTTATTTATTAGATGATTATGAAGTTTGATATGTGAATTAGTTTATATTGTTATATGTGTTTGTTGTAAAACAGGAAAAATAGTAGAATTTATCATGATATTTTTTTTTATTTTCCCAGATAAGCAATGAAACGAAAATAAATTTCGTTACAAATTTGCGACAAAAAATGTTAAATATGGAAAAATTTAAATATTAAATTTTATGGCCAAAAATTTAGAGAAATTATCCTGGAAATTTTTCGGGATTTTTAGGGAATTTTAGGAATTTTTCCGGAATTTTTCTGGATTTAAACGGAGCCCGTAAGAGATACTTAAGGGGATAAAATAAAAAGGGTTTGGGATTAATGAAAACCTAATCTAGGGATAGGGTTAATTAATCCAACCGGTTTTTAATTAACCAATTCCTTCATCGACCTTGGTTTTTATTTTTCTCACGCGCCGCACCCGACATCTTCTTCTCGCCGAACCCTTCTATCCTTCGTTCTCTTTCGCGATCTCTCTGCAGACGCCCTCCCTTCTCGTGTGGTGCCGCCTCTCTCTAAGCTGACATCTCCGCCGGCCTTCCTCGCGCACGCATTGCGTGACTTAGTCACCGCCGCTCGATCGAGTGCCGCGTCTTCTCCCGCGTCTTGCGCCCTCGCCATCGCCCCATTTTTCCCCTTTCAGCGTCGCCGTCGCAACCCTCACCGCAATTTTTCCTCCTCACCGAGCGACCTCACTGTTCTCATCGCTCTCTCCCTCTCCTCGCGGCAAACAGCGGCGACCGGATCGTCTCGACGATCCGTGTGGACGAACGGCAGCAGAGAGTGTGAAGTGGCAGGGGAGTTTGCATCAACGATGTCCTACACCCTGATCTATTTGGGAGCCATGAGTTCTGTCGGAACAAGGGGTTTTCTGCCGGTGCTATGGATTGCGCTGCCTGGTCGGGTTTTCTGTAGATCGTCGTCGAAGCCAGTGAACTAGAGCAGTAGGATTTCCAGTGTAGCTCCTATTGCTGGTATAAGCTTTGATTCATTGTGTTTGCTTTCTGTTCATTGTGTTTTTGTAGATCGATTACTGTCGTGAGGAAATGGTGGGTGTCGTGTGGCTGGTGTTGGAGGTTTGGTCATGCAAGGTCGACTGTGAACAAGTGTTGAGTAGGCTGTGAAGATGTAGGCTGGACAGAGTTTAGTCGTATGGTATAGGTTCGATTTTGGGTCTAAAAAGGGGGTTGTGTAGTGGGGTGAACTGGCGGTGAGGAAGGAGTGTCGACCGTGCCGACTGTGATGGGTGGATGAAGCTGGGTCGGTTGTGAGTTTATTGTTCGGTAAGCTTAGATATGGATACATTATGGATGTACACTATTATATAGTTGGTCTAATGTTTGTTATGATTATGATGTTAGATCTAAAGCTAATCGAGATTTGGGCTCGATTTGGGGGAGGATCTATTTTTGGGTTGTGATGAGATTTCAATTAGGGTGATTAGATCCCTAAATTGGTGTAATTGGGAGTTGTGAGGGGTGTGAAAGGGTTAGATGAATTAGTGAAACTGGAAGTTGATTTGGGTTAATTGGGTTATGAATGAAATCGATTATTCGATTTGTCGGTGGATTGCATTTTTGTGATTAATAATAGTTATGCTGTATGCAGATTCCGGTCACGAGGCAGGTCCCCGGTCGTGACGATTTCATTCTTGCAGATATTTTTAATAAGGCGGGTATTTTGACTTATCTTTTAGATATAGTCATTGTTGATATGCTAGTTAGGATAACTTACAATAATTTTTCATGTTTATATGCCTAGTATGCTTTTTGTGCCTACTTGATACATGCATGTGATAGGATTTGATTATATCTCCCTATTTGATTTGGATCATAGTACTTGGATTAGGGATATGTATATACTGATTGTACATAATATTCGGATAGGTATTTTGAGTAGGATTTACATGCTTTAGCATCATGCACCATTTTTGCATGATTGCATGCTGGCTGGACGGGGTTCCATTATTGTTGAGCCCGCAGCAAGTTATATGGCCTGCACACACTGTCACTCATGAGTTAGTGGTACATTTAGAGGGTGTGTGCAGTTGCTCTGTCAGGCTCCGCTGGTCCGCTCATGGGTAGCGATGAGGCAGCATGGTAGCGGGCAGGGATCCCTTCTCTGGTCTATGACACCGAGAGATGAGAGCTTAGCTCCCCCACTATGTTTGGGGCAGGAGGATAGGTGTACTCCGACAGCATCCTGTCCACTCGGTCACTCGAGCGATGATGGCGGTCGAGTTGTCATAGCCCTACCCACTCGGCTTCACCATCAGCGTGTGAAGCGGGTCGGGCGTCGTCATTTGCACGACATGCATATTTTTGCATGGATCGCATTTGTATTGTGTTTGCTGCATTTTTATTGATGCCTTGGATGTTGCATATGATTGACATGCATACAGGATTCATATTCGTATATGGTGATGATTTTATCTCTTATAGTAGGGCACATACTCCTATATCAGGGTAGGAGATTCAGGTGAGTACAGTCCCTTTTGCATTTCTTTCTTGCTTACCCTATATTAGAGACTGTACTGGCATGATTTTTATTGTTAGCTATACCTTACTTTGCATATCGACTATTATCCGCTAAGTTCATTGAACTTACCCCGTGATTTTATATTTATTTCAGGATGAAGTTGTCAGGAGAGTCCAATTGCCAATCCCCCTCGTCGAAGTGGATAGGTTTTATTGGTCTTATGGTTTTTGGTTATTAGTTTTATGGATTGAGATTTTATTAGAGGATATGTTTAGGTTTTATGTTTGGATTGTATACTGGTGGATGTTTTGGTTATATTTGTTATGTCTTTGCGGACTTATAATCGGTTCATTTTGGTTGTATGTTCTTGCTCAGATGGCAGAAGGGGTAAGTCTAGTTAGTGTAGACTTTTGTTTACTTTGATTGATGGCCTGAGGCCTAATTATTATATGCGTGTGTTGATTGGATTCCGGTCGTGTTGACCGATGTATAGTGGCCGTGTAGGCCTTGTATAAAAATTGGTATTGTCACCCGTACAGGGGAGATACTGTCAGATTTTCGTCTGGCAGGGACTCCCTCGGGGCGTGACAATTTATTTGGTATCAGAGCGTAGGTTCCGAGTTTCTTAGGGTTTTGGGTTTTCGGAGAGTTTGCCTCATTTGGAGTTAAGCGAGGTATTTTGTTGTTATGATTCAAGCGATTTTATGTTTCGGAAATTCGAGGTATGATTAACGAGGTCAATATGGGGGATTTGGCGGCAACAGGACAACTCTAGACGGCTAACAGGTGAATAAATTCTAGAAAATTTTCTAGATTTAGTGCATATTTGTATTGATTATATTGGTTATGTGGTGGTATCATGTTTTGTCTAGTATTATTTTAACTTTATATCTGTTAGACTGTTAGATTTTTAGGTTGTTGGTTTATCATTAGCATATGGTTATTAATTGCTATTACTGCTATAGGTAGCTAGTTATCATTGTGATATAAATGATTAGATATTATTGGTAGATGTTTACCTATTACTATTTGGACTAGTATTAGGATTGGACTAGTATTAGGAGTGGACTAGTTGAATAATATGACTAAGATGGATAAATTCGTAGAAGATATACATATAGGTTCTTGAACTCTCTAGATCCTAGTGCATGATGACATGATTACATTGCTTACGTAGTTTAGGGTATATGTAGGCATCTGATGCTTTATTTAGTATTGCCTTGACTTTGTTCTGGTATGACCCTTTAGTTATACCTTAATTAATTTCAGCCATTGATTGGCATTAGTATGACTATGCTGTCGTTTATTAGACAATGTGTTACATGTTTATATGGTTATGTGTTTTTGCGGTGGATACCATGATTAAGACTAGTAGAGGTAGAACAACTTAGATGAGGTTATTCTGTAGGAGCGGATCTAAGGAATGAAACAACATTAGTAGAACCCTAGGTGTTGGAACCCTAGGCGTAATAACCCGAATGTGCTTAATGATATATGGTTATCCATTTACTATTTCAGTGATATGGTGATCGGACTAGTAAAGTTCGTATGATTAAGATGCGATTAATCCTTACTATATCCCCCATTCTTGGTTGAGAGAGAGTCTGCAGTAGAGTCTCTCTATAGGTAGGTGCTTTGTATATTTGTGGTCAATCATGCCTCCCAATCATGGTTGAGATGACCTACTGCAAGGTTATATTCTTGCGTTATTCGTTCGGAGTTGGTGAAAATCAGATTCCTATGACGCCTGTAGCTAGCTAGCTACTTTACGTCTTAAGTACCCACGAGATATGTTCGTGGTAGTAGGTTGGGGCATGCATGATTGAACTGGTAGGATGATATAATTTAGGCTTAACCCTCTTGGCGGGCTTGTTAATAGATTTGTTGTCTTTATTGGCCTTGATAGGTGTTTCATGTTGGTTGGGACGAAACCTTATGAGCAATCGTATCGACGTGTTTGTTAGTGGACTTGTGATTTTTATCGACTTTGATAACCGATCATGTTAGAAGGGTTGGAACCCTAGACTTAACCATCTCGACTTATTTATTAATAAGTCGATGATCTTTACTGGCTTTGGTAAACATTTCGTATTAGAGGTGTTGAAACCCTCGCTTGACCGCCTCAATGGGTTTAATTGTAGATCGATGATCCTTATCGATTTTGATAGACGTTCTATGCTGGATGTATTGGATAACCCTAGGCTTAACAGCCTAGGATAATCGACTGCTCACGCAACCTATTAATGGTAGTATGCTAGTGCGTGCAGTCAATAACTAAATATTTATATACTGCTTGTTTACCCACGAGTCTCATTCGTGGTAGCATGTGGTTGCACGTAGACAGTGCTGAGTATATTGATTGTCGACACATGGGTTACGTTCGTGGTAGCTCATAGATAGTTCCCTTTTTGTGTGAGAGCCACGAGACTTTGTCGTGGTATCCAGATGTGCACTGCTTGTTGCAGTGGTTGTGTATGTTGCGGGTATATTTGTTATATCGCTGACCAGGATGGTAGTAGACTGATATTGGTACTCTGAGGGTTGGGTTACTTTAGTTTGTTCCCTGTGACTTCCATTATGTGCATTATGATTATGCACTATTGTCTATACATCCACAGAGTGGTTGTACTCACCCTCTCCTCACTTATCCTTTAGATTAACTGATGGAGGACGTGTCTTGTTGACCTACCTTGGTGTCGCTCAGAGAGTTCTTTGTCGTGCTTGTCTCCCTGCATCGTCGGGATGCTGCTTTGTTTACTTTATCGGTGTTGCATTTTGATTATGCACTTTGGATTTTTGGTCGCAATTTGATTTGGTGTCACAAAACTATTTTACTTTAAGTGATATATGTTTAGTCGTGCATGCATGCAGTTAATTAAAATATTTGTATATCTATTAATATTTCGAGGTTTTACTAGATTTGGTCCATGGATTTCTGAATATTATCACTAAGGGGCTTCTCTGTCATTTGGATGACGGATATGCCCCCAGGACGTGACAATTTTATTGGTTTGCGGTTTTGGTTTGTGGGTTTTGTATTTCGAGGATTTTCTTTTCCTTGGATTTTTGGGAGTTCTCGGGTTTTGGGACCAGGCGAGCTGAAGGATATCTCTGAGCTATAGGAAAAGTATTGTCTTTAGTGGTTACTGTACTTTAGTGGTTAGGAAGAGTATTGACTTAGTGAAATTGCCCCTACTCATGGTCGGGGACGAGGTCGATGACATATTGACCTTGCGGAACCTAACTGTTGGAAATTTGACGCCGCTAGAGGGGGGTGAATAGCGTTTGACCATTCGTAGATGGAATTCGATCGCGTGTTCGTGTCTACAAGTTTCGTTAGCATAGCGGAATATATATATGATAACAATAACGAAACACAATCACAAACACAATAACACGAAGATTTAACGTGGTTCGGAACCACACGGTTCCTACTCCACGGATCGAGCTCTAACGAGCTCTAGCGACGCCAATGCAATCACTAATCAATAAACTCCTTCTCGACAACAAGTCGGAGGCGGAGAAACCTCGTACAAACGTTTACAACAATAAACGAAAGGAATACAAGCAAATACAATAATACAATGCAAAACTAGTAAAGAAAACAACTTTACAAATGCCTTTGGATTACTTGCTTGTTGATCGCTTGAACCGTGGTTGAAGACCCTGATTTGCAGTAGCAAATCGCCTCAAAAACGTCCAAGAAATCGCTTAGAACCGATGCCAAAACCCTCCGTCGAGTTCCTTTTATCCTTGCGCCGACACGGATTTCCGCCATCAATCGATCGCCATAAGTCACCCGTCGACTGATGCCACTGTTGTCGTGAGACAACGACTCGATCCACGCTGGAAAAACTCCAACGGATCTCTTGGCGCCGATCGCTAACGCCGTAGGCGATCGCGGTCGGCTACGGGCGCTGTGCTCGACATTGACCGGGCATGACTACCGACCTTTGGCGGTTGGATCGTCGTCGACACCCGATCGTTGCCGACACTACCGATCGCTCTAATGAGCCGACCGCTGCCAGAGCATTTCCAGCTCTAAATTGGCAGTCGAACTCAAGTCGACTCACGGCAGTCGAACCGACCATAATGTCAGTCGACTGCCAACCTCAAAAATGAGGTTTTAACCCAAGTATGGTGTCCCCATACTTGTTAGACCACCCTTAGCCTAGACCTAAGCCTTCTAGCCACCTCCATCAGCCTCACGCCTCTCGGATCCCTCCAAGTCATCCATAACTTGTTCATCCATCGCGCTAGCCTCTAGGTGCTTCCGTCGGCTATGTCATGCTAACGGTGTCTACACCGCCAAGGCACATTGGACTTACGCCGCCAAGACTCCGCTTGGACTTTACGCCGCTAACCATTGGACTTATGCTACCAAGACTCCCGCTTGGACTTTACGCAGCCAATATCAAACCCCTTGGACTTCTCATGCCAAGACTCAAGCTTGGACTTTCCCTTGCCAACCCATGTTGGACTTTTCAAATGCCAAGACCATGCTTGGACTTTCCCTTGCCAACCCATGTTGGACTTTTACATTGCCAAGACTCATGCTTGGACTTTTCCCTTGCCAACCCATGTTGGACTTCTCAAATGCCAAGACCATGCTTGGACTTTCCCTTGCCAACCCATGTTGGACTTTTACATTGCCAAGACCCATGCTTGGACTTTTCATGCCAAGTACTCAAGACTTGGACTTTCCCATGACAATTATATTGTCATATGTTTTTGTCAAAACATCAAAACATCACTCGAGTCAAACTCGAGTCCTGGTCAATCGTGACCTGGGTCGATTGCACCAACAATCTCCCCCTTTTTGATGTTTGACAAAAACCAAACAAATCATTTGAGTTAGACCACTAACTCAAATCCCTTACCAATTATCCCAAATTGATAAACATTCTCCAAATGTTCTCCCCCAAACATTCTCCCCCTTTTTGACTAACATCAAAAAGGTTTTCTCTCCAAGGAGGTCAATGTCTCATGTCCCAATGAGATCTTACAATCTCCCCCTTGATCCAAAAATAAATACCTAGGATGCCTACCATCTTCCTAGTGATAATTCACATATCACTCAAGAGAGGCAATCCTATACTCTCTCCCAATTTCCAAATTGGGTATCAAAAACCCATCAATTTTCCCAATTGATGATACTCTCCCAATAACTTCTCCTCTTCAAGTAGAAAAACACATCCATCATCCCAAGATGGATACCTCCCCCTAAAGGCTTGCTTCCCCTTGACCATTGCACCAACAATGTCCTTGGAAGCCCTAAGCCAATAGGAACTCTAAACCATCAAAATTAAGGTTCTAAGTTCAACATAGAACTTTCACTCACCCTAAATTTGATACTTTGACCTAACACAGCTCCTAATACATATCCAATGGATTCTCACCCTTTATAATGCTTCCTAAAGCATATCCTAGGGTTAGGAGTGATTAGGAACCTTTTCCATAGCTGAACACGGGCTAAACAAACCTTGTTAATCCGAAATCAGACTGCAATGACTGACAAGAATCACGATCGCCACCAAAGCCGATCGATAGTCAAATTTTCAATTTCACTATCAAGATTTAGATTTGGAAAAACATAAGTAATTATATGTAATTTAAAAATCATAAAATTTGATCGATATTACTTATAGTCATTACAATGGGTGAAAAATATTTGAAAATTATTTTACCCATAAAATAATGAGTTTGATACAAAACTCAAAACCATTGAAATTTTCAATGTTTTGGCCCTATTTTGTATCAACTTCATCAATGGTGATTGCTATCAAAAGATAGACTTCACCAAGGTTTTTTAAATTGATTTTAAAATGATTTAAAAACCATTTTTTGGATCATATTCCTTGGGCTCTATGCACATGACTTGTACACAAGCTTTCCTAATGATCCACATTTGAAATTAGATGAGTTTTAGTTCATCTAGATGCAAAAACTATGCACCTTGAACTTAACTCATATCCTAGCATCTCACATGTATCTAGGGTGTATAAATACACATACATGTCAATTGGATGTGAGATGTGGGTTTTGGTTCATTTAAAACTAGAGTTTCATGCATCTTCTAAGGCAACCCTACTTGATTCCCTTATGAATGGGACTCCAAGTCATGCCATAGTCCTTAAATCAATTTCAATCGAAATTTTTCTTAAATACATGAATGATTATGACATTAATGATGATATAAATAAGCATATGCTCTTAATCATGATGTCATGGCATAAGATGAAATCTAAAAACACATGACATTTAAAACCTTAATCCTAAAACATGAACATGACATATAAAATGATTAAAAGTAAGCATGATGTCATGGCATGTTATATGGCAAAAAAAGCATGACATATAAAATGTATAGGTATAATAATACCTAAATTTTAATATTAATTGCCATTTGTTGAGATTAATCATATTTTGCCATATTAACCTAATCTCCCTAGTGTGCCAAAAACCCAAAATGGCACACTAACCTCTAAACCTAAATTGTGTCAATTTAATTGATTTTCTTAATTTCAAAAGTGCTCTGATACCACTTGTTGGAAATTTGACGCCGCTAGAGGGGGGGGGTGAATAGCGTTTGACCGTTCGTAGATGGAATTCGATCGCGTGTTCGTGTCTACAAGTTTCGTTAGCACAGAGGAATATATATATGATAACAATAACGAAACATAATCACAAACACAATAACACGAAGATTTAACGTGGTTCGGAACCACACGGTTCCTACTCCACGGATCAAGCTCTAACGAGCTCTAGCGACGCCAATGCAATCACTAATCAATAAACTCCTTCTCGACAACAAGTCGAAGGTGGAGAAACCTCGTACAAACGTTTACAACAATAAACGAAAGGAATACAAGCAAATACAATAATACAATGCAAAACTAGTAAAGAAAACAACTTTACAAATGCCTTTGGATTACTTGCTTGTTGATCACTTGAACCGTGGTTGAAGACCCTGATTTGCAGCAGTAAATCGCCTCAAAAATGTCCAAGAAATCGCTTAAGAATTGATGCCAAAAACCCTCCCGTCGAGCTCCTTTTATCCTTGCGCGCGACCTGGATTTTCGCCATCGATCGCCATAAGTCACCGATGATGCCACTGTCGTGAGACAATGGCTCGATCCACGCTGAAAAACTCCAACGGATCTCTTAGCGCCGATCGCCAACATTGTGACAGACGACGCGCCGTAGCCGATTGGCGATCGGCTACGGAGCGTTCGGCTCGACATTGGGATAGCTGATCGCCGACTTTGGTGCGATCGCTGCCGCACTCCGATCGCCATCGATACCGCGATCGCTCCAATGGGCTGATCACAGCATTTCCTCTAAACCGGGCAACTCAATGTCGACACACGTAAATCGGCCATAATGCGATCGCACACCTCAAAATGAGGTTTTAACCCAAGTATGGTGCCCCCATACTTGCTAGACCACCCTTAGCCTAGACCTAAGCCTTCTAGCCACCTCCATCAGCCTCACGCCTCTCGGATCCCTCCAAGTCATCCATGACTTGTTCATCCATCGCGCTAGCCTCTAGGTGCTTCCGTCGGCTATGTCATGCTAACGGTGTCTACACCGCCAAGGTGCTTCCGTCGGCTATGTCATGCTAACGGTGTCTACACCGCCAAGGCACATTGGACTTACGTCGCCAAGACTCCGCTTGGACTTTACGCCGCCAACCATTGGACTTATGCTGCCAAGACTCCGCTTGGACTTTACGCCGCCAACCATTGGACTTATGCTGCCAAGACTCCCGCTTGGACTTTACGCAGCCAATATCAAACCCCTTGGACTTTCCCTTGCCAACCCATGTTGGACTTTTCAAATGCCAAGACCATGCTTGGACTTTCCCTTGCCAACCCATGTTGGACTTTTACATTGCCAAGACTCATGCTTGGACTTTTCCCTTGCCAACCCATGTTGGACTTCTCAAATGCCAAGACCATGCTTGGACTTTCCCTTGCCAACCCATGTTGGACTTTTACATTGCCAAGACCCATGCTTGGAATTTTCATGCCAAGTACTCAAGACTTGGACTTTCCCATGACAATTACATTGTCATATGTTTTTGTCGAAACATCAAAACATCACTCGAGTCAAACTCGAGTCCTGGTTAATCGTGACCTGGGCCGATTGCACCAACACTAACGATGATTTCAGAAGTACGGACTCTTTAGAGGTGTCGACTGATGTTGAATTAGGAGGCTAGGGTTAGACCCGCTAGCCACCCATTAGGAGGACAAGGAGTAAACCCTCGGAGAATATCAGTCCCTACTAATAGTGATTTGGTTATGGATTAGGCATGTATACTTACACTGGTCAAGATGATGAAAGATCGTTTTACCTTATTATAGGACGTGTGGGATGGGATATTTATCTGTCCCAGTATTTCTTCTTGAGAAGATCCGGAACTCTTTGTTAAAAGAGAGATGGACCTTTGAGGTTATGCATCGATTATCGATGATAGAATATGGTAGTTGTAGATGGAAATGAATATCCTTCATTGTGGATAGAGGATCTGTTTAGATCAGCTTAGGACACCTGTGTGTACTTTAGGATTGATTTATGACTGGCTTGTTGATATTGTAGTGACATAGTGTCATACAATTATCATTGTTGTTGTGATGATTGTTATATCATCAACCTAGAGTAAAGAGAATACAGGTGTGTAGCGAAGACAATTTCATACTTGGTATGAATTGTATGAGCTTATGAATGTCTTATTAGACTTATTGACGACTTAGTCGTCCAGGGATCTGGGAAGTTGTGTATTATGGACACGATTGGATCAATTATGGTCGTTGGAGTTGCGTAACTTGACCATTGTTGATGGTGGTAGTTGGAGTTGCGCACTCGACCACCATAGATGGTGGTTTCCTGGAATTGATTTGATTATTACCATAGATATGGATAGGATGCTCTAGCGGTATTACATCGCTGACTGGTTGAACCAGAAAGGAGATGGAAATTACTTGGTCTGAAGCTTGTGAAACTAGTTTCAGGGTTCAGACGATGGTTGACTTTTACGCCAGTGTTGATTAATCATTCTAGTATGGATGGAAGGGTGGTGTACATGGATGCATCATTTTGGAGATCGGAGCGATTCCGATGCTATTGAATAAGACGTATCCTAAGCTTACGATAGTTAAAGAACTGCGAGATAAGCCATCATATATATGACGTGGACTTAGCAGTGATTATGTTGTTTTGTAGAGGTGAGGAGCAGGAATGCTCATGGAGTTTTGGCTAGCTACTAGATAGCTACTATAGAGTAGCTGGAACACGAATGATAGTAACAAGGAAGTTTGGTCGCGATAGCCTCCCATGCACTTACAGAGTGTGTGGTGGAGTGGATTTTGGACGGTAGATGGACTACCGTCTCTGACTCCGAGGAGGATAATGGTTTCCAGAGTTGCATTAGTTTAAGGAACAGATGCTTCAGGAAATTTCGATTCCGGAATGGAAGTGGAAGCGTATTATTATAGATGTTGTGGTGGGTTAGCCTAGGACACGTCAATGCCATGATGTGATTTGGGTAGTCATGGACCGACTAACCAAATTCGCGCACTTCTTAGCGATTTGGAAGACCGACTCTTTTGATCATTTGACAGAGTTATATTGTCGGGATATCATCAGATTGCATGGTGTCCTTTGAGCATTATATCAGATAGAGATCCCCGGTTCACGTCTCGGTTCTGGCAGAGTCTGCAGCAAGCGTTAGGCACACAATTTTGTTTTAGTATTGCATTCCATCCGCAGACAGATGGACAGTCTGAGCGGGCCATTTAGACACTAGAGGACTTGCTAAGGTCCTGTGTAATGGATTTCGGGGGCAACTGGGAGGACCAGTTCCTAGGACCCATGGAGCTCAGTATGAGACAAGGTTGGTCCGTACTATCAGACATAGGATGACAGAGGCGCAGGATCGTCAGAAGAGTTATGCTGATCGGAGACAGAGACCTCTGGAGTTCTCTATCGGTGACCAGGTATTCCTGCGAGTCTCACCCACGAAAGGGGTGAAGAGATTTGACCTCCGTGGTAAGTTAGCTCCAAGGTACGTTGGTCCGTTGAGATTTTTAGAAAGGATCGGAGCAGTCGCTTACCGACTAGCGCTACCACCATCCTTGGCTGGTATCCATGATGTGTTTCAGGTGTCCATGCTGAGGAAGTATGTGTCATACCCTACATATATTTGGTCAGGTGTGTCAGGTTCTATTCAACCTGATGCTACTTACGCAGAGGTTTCGGTACGGATTTTGGAACACAAAGAATGACGATTGCGGAACAAGATTGTGCGACTTGTTAAAGTCGGGTGGAGTCACCACATCGATGAGGAGTCTATTTGGGAGCTTGAGGAAAAGATCAGAGCTCAATTCCCCCACCTGTTTAATTAAGGTACATGAGATATATTTTCAGTACTTGTGGTATCTCTTACTCGAGATACATTTGAGTAAGAAAATTGGGGACCAAATTTTTATTAGTGGGGGAGAATGTTAAATATGACAAAATTTAAATATTAAATTTTATGGCAAAAAATTTTGAGAAATTATCCTGGAAATTTTTCGGGATTTTTAGGAATTTTTCTGGATTTAAATGGAGCCCGTAAGAGATACTTAAGGGGATAAAATAAAAAGGGTTTTGGATTAATGAAAACCTAATCTAGGGATAGGGTTAATTAATCCAACTGGTTTTTAATTAACCAATTCCTTCATCGACCTTGGTTTTTATTTTTCTCATGTCACTTTTGAGCATCTTCTTCTCGCCGAACCCTTCTATCCTTCGTTCTCTTTCGCGATCTCTTCGCAGACGCCCTCCCTTCTCGTGTGGCGCCGCCTCCCTCCGTGCTAGCATCTCCGCCGGCCTTCCCCGCGCACGCATCGCGTGCCTTAGTCACCCCCACCACCGCGATCGGGCTGCCACCGTCTTCTCCTCGTGTGCGCGCCTGCTGCCATCGCCCCGTTTTTCCCCTTTCAGCGTCGCCGTCGCAACCCTCACCGCAATTTCCCCTCCTCACCGAGCGACCTCACTGTTCTCGTCGCTCTCTCCCTCTCCTCGCGACAAACAGCGGCGACCGGATCATCTCGACGATCCCTATGGACGAACGGCAGCAGAGAGTGTGAAGTGGCAGGGGAGTTTGCATCAACGACATCCTACACCCTGATCTATTTGGGAGCCGTGAGTTCTGCCGGAACAAGGGGTTTTCTTTAGTCTTTGTGGATTGTGCTACAGTCGGGTTTTTCGTAGATCGTCGTGAGCCCGATGAACTAGAAGCTGAGATTTCCAGCGTAGCTCCTATTGCTGGTATAAGCTTTGATTCATTGTGTTTTCTTTCTGTTCATTGTGTTTTTGTAGATCGATTGCTGTCGTGAGGAAATGGTGGGTGTCGTGTGGATGGTGTTGGAGGTTTGGTCGTGCAAGGTCGACTGTGAACAAGTGTTGAGTAGGCTATGAAGATGTAGGCTGGACAGAGTTTAGTCGTATGGTATAGGTTCGATTTTGGGTCTAAAAAGGGGGTTGTGCAGTGGGGTGAATTGGCGGTGAGGAAGGAGTGTCGACCGTGCCGACTGTGATGGGTGGATGAAGCTGGGTCGGTTGTAAGTTTATTGTTCGGTAAGCTTAGATATGGATACATTATGGATGTACACTATTATATAGTTGGTCTAATGTTTGTTATGATTATGATGTTAGATCTAAAGCTAATCGAGATTTGGGCTCGATTTGGGGGTGGATCTATTTTTGGGTTGTGATGAGATTTCAATTAGGGCAATTAGATCCCTAAATTGGTGTAATTGGGAGTTGTGAGGGTTGTGAAAGGGTTAGATGAATTAGTGAAACTGGAAGTTGATTTGGGTTAATTGGGTTATGAACAAAATCAATTATTCGATTTGTCGGTGGATTGCATTTTTGTGATTAATAATAGTTATGCTGTATGCAGGTTTCGGTCATGAGGCAGGTCCCCGGTCGTGACGATTTTATTCTTGCGGACATTTTTAATAAGGCGGGTATTTTGACTTATCTTTTAGATATAGTCATTGTTGATATGCTAGTTAGGATAACTTACAATAATTTTTCATGTTTATATGCCTAGTATGCTTTTTGTGCCTACTTGATACATACATGTGATAGGATTTGATTATATCTCTCTTTTTGATTTGGATCATAGTACTTGGATTAGGGATATGTACATACTGATTGTACATATTATTCGGATAGGTATTTTGAGTAGGATTTACATGCTTTAGTATCATGCACCATTTTTGCATGATTGCATCTTTGGTAGGCCGAGTTCCATTATTGTTGAGCCGCGGCCGATTACATGCTCGCACCTGCTGCCACTCATGGGTTAGTGGTACATCAGGAGGGTGTGTGCAGTTTCTATGTCAGGCTCCGCTGGTCCGCTCAATCGATCATGGTGGTCGTCATCAAGTTCCTCATAGCTTCCTGCCTAGCAGCCCAATTCTGGTGTCCGAAAAGTTCTTTGAGATTGAGCATCATGTCATAAGCAGTGGGCATGGCTTGTTGCTGATGTTGCAGTACATTTGACATAGATGCCAAAATGTAACACCGCGCCATCTCATCGGCCTTTATCCACTATTTATAGCTCTCCTTCTCCTTTTCCCTAGAATAATCTGAAGGCTTAGGAGGGCACTCTTCGAGGAGTACATATTTGTATTCCTTAGCAGTCAAGACAATGTCAAGATTCCTCTTCCTATCAACATAATTGGGTTCAGTAAGTTTATTTTCTTTCAGTATCACAGCAAGAGGGTTGAAAGTTATTTTGAAAAAACCTAAGAATCACATAGATCAAAACATTAGATTTCAAAAAATTATTGATTCCTCTAACAATAAAATTTTAAAATCAACCAACACCTCAAAACACCGAGAATATCGTATGCCACGATAGTATGGACGTATACGAATTCTACATTTGTAAGAGGAGGTTTTACCCATTAATTTTACTATCTTGTCAACCTTACTTTTTGACAAATAAAATTAATAGTTGGTTCCTCTTCGGCCCTACAAATAAAAGCAGTGACTCCGATGGGGAGGATACTTATATTTGTATCTAAGTGTTCACCATTACTCGGTACTAAGGTAATTATCTCGGGTTATGTGCCTTCCGATGGGGAAGTACACATGCTCCTTAATAATTTCCTATAACCATATTCGACCTTGTGATCCGCAAACAAACTCATCCGATGTGGAGGAAGGCACTCAGAGCCGATGCGCAAGTTTGTTTGCATCACATGTCAAATCATAATGGAGGCCGTGAGAATTTATAAAAATATCCCTCTCCCACTTAGTAATTTAAAATTGAGGAATTTTCTAGCCTATGACATGCATATCAAACAATAAGCAATAAATATGAAAAAGAAATATTTTCCAACTATTATGACTTTTGTCTCCAATATGCCTCCCGTAGTATCGCCATCTCGTCCGCTCCTCCCTACGTCATGTACAAGCCATCCGAAGATCCGAGTCGAGAAAAACTATTTTAATTTACATCCATCGATCCTATACTCTACGAAGGAGTGTACATGAAATCTAGATCGAAAGTAAACTAAAATAAAAAGAGTGGCTAAACAATGTCGTATCTAATTACAAAAATTAAATACTAGCCTCGTCAACCATGAGGATTCAAATAATATACAATTACACACATACAATCACATACACACATATGACCATAATAGTTGGATCCTATGCCTGCAACCAAAAAGATAACCTACGCACATCCTACTATTATCCGACGCATATAATATATGAAAAGTGCATAAAAGTAACTGAATCCTAAACACACAAAACTAGAAACTGTGGCACTGATACCACTTGAAGGTAGGAAACTTCTCTTTCCACTTCAACTCAGTTGCTTGTTCATGGCGATCCCGCCGTCGTCCCTGGATTAAAAATTTAATCCATGACAATTTGGGATTACCCAAGCTACTGTTTCATCATCGTCCTACTCGATTAGAGTGGTCACTTGAACAAACTTATTGTTCAAGCAACCAACCTCTATTTTACGATTAGCCACGGAATAGACGATGTACAGATCGCCGATTTTTGTGTTTGTATTCGGGGTCCAAGTTAATTTAGCCACAAAAAAAACCTACAACATGCATATAATTGAAAAACAATTTTAGACATATTACAAAAGAATATAAACAAGCATTATACCTCTTGATCTTCTATTGTATGTCCTTCCTCCTTTTGGAGGTCATGTGGGCGACGATCTTCCAAAAGTCGAAGCCTCCTAGATCACCAATCTTCCTTTCTTTGTTCACCCCAAACAAAGGAAGATTATAAAACAAAACTCTACTCTATCTAGGACCAACCAACAAGCTCCAAACTTGAAGCTTGCTGCCGGGCCAAAAAGAGGTGGAGGAGTGGACACCGGCCAAGAGCTCCAAGGAACAACCTTAACCCTAGTTTCCATTGGCAAAGGAGAAGAGGAACAAGAAGATGAGCACAGGCCAAGGTTGAGAAGAGCAAGTTTAGCGTCGGCTAAGGAGAAGAGAAAGGAATCCTTGCCGCCCAAGGATTCCCCAAAACACTAGCCGCCCAAGCCTCCAAGCCCTAGCTGCCCAAACCATAATCTCCTCTTCAATTGCTCTTGCTGCCCACCCCTAGCCTCCTTTTATAGAGTTAGGCCTAAGCTTCCTTTAATCTCCAACATCAGAATCTAGGGATTTAATCTCAACCGTCGGATCTAGGGATTTAATCTCAATCGTCGAATCTAGAGATTCAATCTCTACCGTCGGATCTAAAGATTTAATCTCCACCATTGGATCTTGAGATTTAATCTCCACCATCGGATATAGAGTTTTATTTTCCACCATCGGATCTAGGCTCCATGAGGGTTTAATAGGCTACAATAAGGACCATGAGGAGGAGTGGATCTTGGCCACCCAATGGATCAAGCCCACATAAAGTCCGATCCATTAATGATAATCCATTCCATTACAGGATTATCATTGATCTACCTCACCAACCCCCATAAGTTAATATGGGCTCCATATATTATTTGTACATTTTTCTCCCCGTGTTTAAGATCTCGAATGTCCGTCAATTAATTAATTTACTGATAATTAATTAATCAACAACTAACTCCATGAGTAGTACCACTCAACCTTATCATCATGCCGGACCAAGTCCACCTGCAGGGTTTACATGATGAACCTTATGAGCTCCTCAAGGGGACATCATCATCCTAATATATAGGACACGGTTTCCTTGTATAATCATTGACACACCATATAAGTAATATCATTTTCCAACTTACCGAGCCTATCGATTTACTCTATAAATCTCGCCCATTGGTAAATCAAAGAAATGAATACTAAGTATATGTGTCCGTTATTATATCGGGATTAAGAGCATGTACAACATAATATCTGAGGTCCGATTCGATTATGTAGTCAGCAATGAATCGAATCACCTCTAAGTCGGTCCTGCTCAATACACACAAAGTGTACTAGTGTGATTCTATGGTCAAGACAAACCAATACCATATCACACTACAACCATACCAATGGTTTGTCCAAAGCCATCTCGGTTGTGAGCCTTTACTTATACTCTATAAGGAGCTGATAACATGATCTACCGTGTGACACTACACACCATGTTATCTACAATGTAATGTATTAGACAATATGCATAACCATAAATATGCAAATGATGATCATGTGATTCTTATTTCAAAATAAATATGTTCATACAAAAGATAGACTTTTTAGTATACATCCCAACACTTTTGAGCATCTCGCCTCCTTTCCTTCTTCGCTATTGCCTCTTTCTTTGGCCATAACTATCTATACTCCCGCACCCCCCTCTCATAGTGCAGTGATAGAGAGTATAGAAGTTCCTACCCCCCTCCCTATGGGCACCCCCACCCCTCAGGGTACTCCGACATTGTCTCAATGGCCATTCCTTCCACGGGTCTTGTTTCCTTTGGTACTTCACCTTCGCTTCCTGTCGAGCTCCCCATCCCTTCACAAAGCACCACAAGGGAGACTCTATTATTTTCTCTGCAAAGTCCCCTAATGGTTTCTTTCAACTCTGTCCTCTATGCTCGCTCACTTGAGGAGTTGAGACTTTTGAACCAGGTAGAGGTGTGATGTGGAGTAACTGCAAGCGCACAGTCATCGTCAAGTTATAAAATATCGATCCCATAGAGATTAATCAAGTACTAAATATTCGATTGGTAGTTGGATAAGGAAGGAAAGTAAGCGATCGAGAAATGATTATAGGACAACATTACAAAGCAACAGTAGGACTTTGGTTTCGCTACAATGTCTATTGTCTTGGCAGTTCTCTATTATATTGATGTGTATTCTTGAAGGAAATTTATCTAAAGTAATCGGATGTCTCTTCCAAGATCAACTCGATGTATTCACCTAACTTGGTTTCTATTTTCACAGTGTTAGCTCTTAGAAGGAACTTGTTCATAATATAGGCACCTGTCACAAGAACCCCAACGGATCCATTTGAGAACTACCACTTATTACTTATAGGAACCGAGGTTAGATAAATTATTATGTTCTAGGATAAGTTTTGGAACCCTTGAGAGGTCCTAAAGGCTTTCGAGGTATTCATGCATAATTGACCTTGTTCGCAATATGGGTACTTGTCACAAGCACCCCAGTGGATCAATCTAGGTGAAAGCCCTTAATTGCTATAGCTCCTCACAATTAGTTTTATAGAACCGGAATTAGAAAACCCAAAAGCATACGAATAGGCGATCAACCAACTCACAAGATAAACTATACGTATCATAAAACTAATTCAAGAAGTTCACAATCAATAAATAAAAGAGTTATACCAATCCAAGATGAATATATAAATAGCTACTCCCTCATCCTAAGATCGAGGAGAATTACTCCATAGTTCAAAGAGAAGATAGAAACGAAGTGCAGATAGACATTCGACAAAAATAAAGAAGAGAAAGAAGGAAAAATGGGTTTGTCGACGTCAGTTGAAGTCTTCCTTAGGCTTGGGGCTCCTTCTCCATGGCTCCGTAACTTGCCCTAGGATGCTCCTTGATGGTTGCCTCAATCTAAGAGTTAGGATCTCCATAATATCCAAAATGTCTTTCTCTTTGGACTTGGGGTCTTGTTATAGATTTTTTTGCGCAAGAAATTCGAGGAAGTTCATTAACCATGGTATGGGCAAGGCATGACAGAAGTTGGAATGACTCGTCATGTCCCATATTCGGGCATGTTGATCAGGCTAGGCACGACCATACCATTTGGCACTACTAGGGTGTGTCGGCTTCTATGCTGCTCCTTTTTCATGCGTTCATGCAAGAAAAACTCATAACCATAGTTATCTGAACTAAAAAGATAAAAGGAAAGTAAATGTAAGATTTTATGCATGATATGTGAATGAAATACTACAAAAACATAGTGAATACACTTTAAAATATGCGTGTGATTCACACTCATCACACCTCTAAATTTAAACTTTTGCTTGTCCTCAAGCAAAGAAAAAGAAAGAATTTATGAGTGAGAATTATGATAACTTATTAGAAACCCATCCTAAGTTATAAAATACTTAGTATTATCGATTCATTCCTAGTGGCTTAGCTTGAAAGATCCTTTTGTAGTGCATGTGAGTTTTGACCTTAAGGTTTTGGACACCAATTCGAGCTTGTATTCCTTCTACTGTGTTCCTCGCATACCCGATATAAAGACACTTATCTGCCAATATGCTTGGATTATACTCTCACTATCATACTTTGTCTCAAAGGAGCATTCAAGATCGAGGAGAAGAAAAGTAGGAAATAAATATCACGTATTTCTCCAGTAACTAGTTAGCCTCAAAGGGGCACCTATATGGGTGTTTCCTTAGTAGCTACTTGGTCTCAAAGGAGTACTTTAATGATATTTCATCTTTTCTTTTTATTATCTCTTTTCTTTTTAGATTTTTTTTCTACTCACTTTTTTTTCTCATTTTTTTAAAATAAACTCTTGAGATAAATTATTCTCCAGTAACTAAGTATTGTGAAAGTCTCCATGGAAATTTGACTACTAGTCCGGTATGGGGGCAAAATCTTTTTGGATACCTCTACCTCATAGGTTGTGTAAAAAGTGAAACAAGGTTCTTGTCAAGTAGGCCAAAAGGACCTTTACCGATCTAACTGTAGGATATTTGAAGCCGCTAGGAGGGGGTGAATAGCGTAGTATTCGTTCGTAGATGGAATTCGATCGTGGTTGTCTCTACAATTTCGTTAGTGCACAGTGGAATAGTAATGAAAGCAATAACGAAATAAACAACAACACAAACACAAATATTTAACGTGGTTCGGAACTGAAAGGTTCCTACTCCACGGATTGGGTTCGTACGAACCCTAGCGATGTCAATCACACACCACTATGATAAACACTCCTTCTCAACACAAGTCAGAGGCAGAGAAACCCCTTACAAGTAATCTTACAACAGTAAGAAACTAAAACAAGCAATTACAACAATTTATATGAAAGATAAGTAAAGAAAAACTTTACAACTCTTGCTTTTGATTGCTTGAATGCTTGGTTATTTGATTAGCAATTGGAGACCTGATTTGCAGCAACAAATCGCCCCTAAAGCTCTCAAGAACCAGATACATTTTTCTCCATCATGAGCTCCTTTTATAGCTTCAACCTGTGCTGGAAAAAGTCGATCGATCATTGCTCGGGACCATCGATCTATGGTGTAATCCACGCTGGAAAAATCCAATGGCTAGGACATCAGTCGACTGATCATCCACATCAGTCGACTGATTATGCATCACTCGAATGCTCATCCCAGCGGTCGAGTGACACTCCATTATGTGCCCTGAAATCTGAGAATCAGTCGACTGATCACAAGATCAGTTGACTGCTCTTTCAATCAGTCGACTGCTCATCTATTGCAGTCGACTGCTAGGGCAATTCCCATAGTCAAACCCTAGTTGACTACGCCAATCAACTGCCACATGGCACCAGTCGAGTGGCACACCTCAAACATGAGGTTTTAGCTCAAGTATGGTGCCCCCATACTTGCTAGACCACCTTTAGCCTAGACCTAAGCCTTCTAGCCACCTCCATCAGCCTTACGCCTCTCGGATCCCTCCAAGTCATCCATGACTTGTTCATCCATCGTGCTAGCCTTCAGGTGCTTCCATCGGCTATGTCATGCTAACGATGTCTACACCGCCAAGGCACAATGGACTTACGCCGCCAAGACTCCCGCTTGGACTTTACACCGCCAATCATTGGACTTATGCTACCAAGACTCCCGCTTGGACTTTACGCTGCCAATATCAAACCCCTTGGACTTCTCATGCCAAGACCCATGCTTGGACTTTCCCAAATGCCAAGTGTCCCACTTGGACTTTCCATGCCAAGTACCCATGACTTGGACTTTACCTTGCCAAGACCCATGCTTGGACTTCCCAAAATGTCAAGTGTCCAACTTGGACTTTCCTTTCCAAGAACCCATGACTTGGACTTTACCATGACAATTACATTGTCATATGTTTTTGTCTAACATCAAAACATCTCTCGAGCCAAGCTCGACTCTTGGTCAATCGTGACCTGGGCCGATTGCACCAATAATCTCCCCCTTTTTGATGTTTGACAAAAACACAAACCTTGAGTTAGACCACTAACTCAAGACTCTTACCAATTATTTCAAATTGGTAATTTCAAATAATTTCCCAAACATTCTCCCCCTTTTTGACATACATCAAAAAGGTTAACTCTCTAAGGAGGTCAATGTCTCATATCCCAATGAGATCTTACAATCTCCCCCTTGATCCAAAAATACCTAGGATGCCTACCATCTTCCTAGTGATAGGTCTCATATCACTCAAGACAGGCAAACCTATATGCTCCCCCAATTTCCAAATTGAGTCTCTCAAAATCTCATTTTCCTCCTTATGAGGAAAAATATCATCCATCCTCCCATGATGGATACCTCTCCCTAAAGGCTTGCTCCCCCTTTACCATTGCACCAACAATGTCTTTGGGAAGTCCCTAAGCCAATAGGAACTCTTAACCATCAAAGATAAGGTTAGAAATTCAACATTGAACTTTCCAATATCTTAAATTTGATACAAACCCTAAACACCTCTCTAAAACCATATCCAATGGATATTCACCCTTTAAAATGCTTCCCAAAGCATATCCTAGGGTTAGGAGTGATTAGGGACCTTAGCAATATTGGCAAGCTAAACAAACCTAGTTTTCCGAAATCGGCATTGACGATCGACTCTGTCTACGGTCGTGATGTGCCAATCAATCGATTGTCACAAAGCAATGAGTGATCTTTGCTAACTTCGATCAGTCAGCGCTACCCATCGGTCATTGCCCTATAGAGGCAATCGATAGATATCAGACTTGACTTTTGGAAATTCATAAGTAATTCTACATAAATAAAAAAATCATGAAATTTGATACGTATATTACTTATCACGCATACAATGGGTGAAAAATTTTGGAAAAATATTTTAACCATGGAAATAGGAGATTGGTACAAAGTTCAAAAACTATTAAAACTTTAATGTTTTTGATCTACTTTGTATCATCTTCTACAATGATGATGGCTATCAAAAGATAGACTTCACCAAGGTTTTCTAAATTGTTTTTAAAATGTTCTCGAAAACCTATTTCGAACCATGGTTTATTGGCTAAATATACATAGCTTGTATAGTAGCTTTCCTCATGATTCTTCGTGATGATTGAAATAAGTTAAGTTCATCTAGATGCACTATCTATGCACCTTGAACCTAACTCATTATTCTAACATCTCACATGTTATCTAAGGTGTATACACACACATACATGTCAATTTAAATGTGAGATGTGGGATTAAGATTATTATGGCCTCATGCATTTTCTAGGCAACCCTACTTGATTCCCTTATAAATAGGACTCCAAGTCATGCCATTTTTCCTTAAGTCAATTCTAATCAAAATAAATGCATGAATCATCATGGCACAAATTATAACAATAATAATGCATGGCCAATAATCAAGATGTCATGACATGTGATATAATCTAAAAACAAACATGACATCTAAAATAATTATAACCAATGGCATGACATGTTATATGATAAGATGAAATTTCATGTCATGATATAGCAACTTTCATAAACCAATACATTAATACAAATAGATAATCAAACACAAATGATTTTCACAAACAGAAATTTCATTCAATTTAAGAAGATTTCAATTTTTACATCCAAAATAGAGATTTGATATGCTCAATCTCACTACAAAAATTGAAAAACCAAAAATTCTAACATCCTCTAGATCTAGTCATCTGCAGAAGGTGAAGGTGGAGGAGGTTGCTGGCTCAAAGTCTAGGCTTGCATCATCTTATACATATCGAGCTGATGCTGCTCAATGCGGCTCTGGGACTCTGCAATCTGAATGTATCTCTCCTCCATCCGACTAAGATGTGCGCCTATGGAGGCTTGCCCTACTAAGAGCTCGGCGGTAGAGTCATTGTCTGCTGATAGTCCTGGAATCTGGCCTCCAGCTGGCCAAGCCGATCTGATGGACCCGCTACTGATGCATCTGCTGGCATCTGATCCTCCTCATCAGCAGCGTCTGGATCCTCATAGTCCTCTGCAGCCTCTCTAGGCACCAGAGGCGGCTCTCCACGTGCCTTGGGCGGAGGTCGAGGTGCCAACTCCATCTGCCCATGCCCCATCGCGGCCGCCAGCGAGATTCTGGTGATATGCAGTCGTACACCTCAGATAGTGCCCTCAGTGATCCCCTGTGAATGTTGATGCCTACTGACTCTAACCATGCAGTGATAATGTGGCCATAAGGCATATACACTTTCCCTTGTACAGGGGATATGAAATGTACAATGCAATGATTATGTCTAGTCTATTACGCATGGCGTACAGTAGAAAGAGATGGGGAGGCCAAATCTTTGCCAGACCCCGAGTCACGATCGAAAGAAAACACCCAACAATGACCTTGTAGAGTACATTTGTCGGTCGAATAGCTCGATAATAGGAAATAAATTACAGTGGTGGACGAGGATGACCAAAAACATGCTCATGCATGGAGTCCAAAGAGATATGGTCAAAGGGCTCGGGTAAAGGGGCATCAAAGGTAGGGTAGAAAATGAAGGTGTCATCCGATGACTTACACTCAAGAAACTCCTGCAATATCGCAGGAGCGAACTCTAAATCGCATTTTGCAACACGAGTAGTGTAGGTAGGGCCATTGTCTACCTTCTTTAAGTTCTAATAGAACTCCTTAAGGAGATCATCATATATGGCATGTGTGCATAATACAATTTTCATAAGATGATAATATGCAAATATGTCCATGACGTCACTACAGTAACGTGTAAAGAAGTCCCTATCGATGTACCTAACCAACATGGTTTGGTACAATCGTGATTCACCCTCGGGTGGGTCATTTCTACGGGATCTCCTATATGAGTGTAATGCAACGACATGAAATATAAGGGCACCAATGCACGATTAGATTATAATAGATTATAATGGAAAGAAAAAATTAGGTTTTTTTAGTAAGAAAATTTTACTTTGGCGCCATTTGGAGGGATGATGAGAGAATACTCGGATATCGCTGAAAAGGCCGCCGAAAAGTTCACTGGAGGACTGGACACCGGAACCCTAATCGAAAAAGAGGAAACAATCACTAGAAATGAGTGGATTAGGGTTGTGAGATGAGTGAAAACATGAGTGGAAGATAGTGGCTATCAAACCTAGGACTTAGGTGGTTGGCACGGTCAGAAAAACTCATCGGAGAAAGAAGTGGCAACCGGAGAGAAGAGAGAAAACGAGAGGTAGACGCGTGAATACGCCGAACCCTAGCGGTTCGGCGTTATAAAATCACGATGCCAGTCGATTGATGTGCAACATCACGATCGATTGCGCTTATCGCCGATTTCTTGAATCGACCGACTGATCGACTCGGGCTTAGCACTCGATCATTGCGAACCTTCAGATCGACCACTCGATTGTTCAACGAGCACTTGACTGATGATCCTCTACCTCGATGAACAGTACCATCAGTCGACTGATATGCAAACAGTCGAGTCCTAGAAGCAGCACTCGACTACTTGACTCACGATATCGTGCTACAGTGTGATCAGTCGACTGATAACTGTATCAGTCGACTGATATCTGATTTCCAGTTCTGAAATTCAGAAAATCTTGATTTCTTTATCTAACTTATTCCATTTTCTCATGTTTAATCTTGTATATCGAACATATTGATGTTATGCTTATATTCATGTATTCGTTAATGTATTTTGATATTTTATTTCATTTTAGCAAACATTAACATCCAATGATTTCAAAATCCTAACATCTCACCCTTTCTAAGTGTTGAAATACACAATCAAGGTAAAAGACTTGTTTTGTGAGATGCAATCCACCCTAGACATTCCTTCCATGCAAACACATGGTGAAACACATGAAGCATGGTAAGTGCAAGACATCAAGGTGTGTGGCACTTGAGTATCACTCTTGATGTTACTTCTACATCTTAAACACACTTCTCTTGATACATTGATTCCTAAAGTGTGCCAAAGATCAAAGTTACACACTATGACCTCTAAATCTAGATTGTGCCAATTTTATTGATTTTCATGATTTCAAAAATATATTGGCACATCCTAAAATCTTTTAGGATTAAAGCTCAAATGTATTTCCAAGGTAACCATAACCTTGAAAATAACCTAAAGTGCCACCTTTACCATGGTTAACTACCCATCCAATCATGGTTGGCACATTCTAACCCATTTAACGTGAATCAATCACGCTCTTTGGAACCCAAAATCTATTTGAGCTCATTGAATTAATTAGGTATTCCTTAGGGATAACCTCCCTAGATACCTTTCTAATGACCCTCCTAGGCTTGTTAGCCTTGGTCATTATGGTCTTACCTAGGTTGACTCTAGAGGTAACTCCCCTTGCAACCTTCTTAATGGCCATCCTAGGTTTCCTAGAAACCCTAGCTACTAGGCACAAACCTTGGTCAACTCTAGGGATGACTTCCCTATTGACCTTGGTCTTCCTAGACCTAGTTTGTGTTCCATAATCAAATGGAACACTATGGTAAGCCACCTTAGGCTTAGGTTTGTGACCCAAACCTTGATTGCCCTTGGTTGACTTTTGACTCTTAGGTCCTAGGTGTTGACTTTGACTCTTTGACCTAAACTTTTGATCATTTGACCCTTTAAATTGATTTTGCCTAATTTTAAGGGTCTTCTCAAGTTTTTCAATCCTTGACCTCAAGGCTTGGTTCTCTAATTCTAATTGCCCAATCTTAAAATTTTGATTTAAACCATGGGCATGGTCCTTCCTAGGCACATGCCTAATCCATTTAGGGTTAAAACCTAGGTGTTCTCCTATTTTCCTAATTGATTCCCTAGGCAAAACATTTTTAGGGACATTAGTCCCAAATTTCTCCTTATTTTCAAGATGGACACTCTTAGCTCCTAAACAATAATATTTATTGTTTCTAGCATGCTTTTCATGATGAATATCAAGACTATTAAATTTATTCCTAGCATGCTTTTGCTTAGAATTTAAAGAATGAGCATTATGAGAATATACCTTAGGGTTAGTCTTAGAGACTCCCCCTACTTGTGAAGCTCCCTCATTTCTTTTAGGACATTGGCTCCTATAGTGTCCCGGTTGTTGGCATTTGAAGCACACCACGTGCTCCTTGCTCTTCTTGGTGGGGACACCGACATCCTTGACTTTTGGTGCCAGAGGAGCTTTCTTAACCCTTTTTGGACACTTACTTTTGTAGTATCCGGATTCCCTACACTCAAAGCATATTATATGATTTTTATTTACAATTGACATGCTTGAGTTACCTATGGTGGTGGTAGGTGCCGGAATTGGAGCTTCTTCATCTTGACTAGATGTCAAAGCTTTCTCTTGTTGCTCCAGAGTGGAAATTCTTTCCTCCCCCTCAATCCTAGAGGTGGAGGTGTCTTCTACTTCTTCTTCCACCGATCCGGAAGTTGACTCCTCTTCAACTTCCGATTCCTCACTTGCTCGTGAGGAAGATGAACTCTCTTCATCCTCTTCCTTATCTTCTTCTACTTGTGCCAACTGGGGCTTCTCATTGAACTTGGCTAATTTGTCCCATAGCTCCTTGGCATCAAGATATTCACCTAGCCTAGACAAAACATCATTAGGTATCAAATCTTCTAAGAGTTTTGTCACCTTGGCTTCGGTTTTGAATTTTTGTCGTTGCTCTTGGGTCCATTTCTTCAACTTGAGGACTTGTCCCTTCCTATCCTGAGGAGGTTCAAAACCTTCTACGAGGATGAACCAATCCTCTATATCCATCATAAAGAATGTCTCCATTCTTGTTCTCCACGTCGAAAAGTCTTCTTGATCATATGGCGGTGGAGTGTTGATGTCCCATCCAAGCTTGTTTTGGAATTCCATCTTCCCTCTAGCCTTTTAGCTCCCGACGGTTAATCCGTAGAAGAGCCCCAGGCTCTGATACCAAATGTAGGATATTTGAAGCCACTAGAGGGGGGGGTGAATAGCGTAGTGTTCGTTCGTAGATGGAATTCGATCGTGGTTGTCTCTACAATTTCTTTAGCGCGCAGCGGAATAGTAATGAAAGCAATAACGAAATAAACAACAATGTAAACACAAATATTTAACGTGGTTCGGTACCGAAAGGTTTCTACTCCATGGATTGGGTTCGTACAAACCCTAGCGATGCCAATCACACACCACTATGATAAACACTCCTTCTCGACACAAGTCGGAGGCAGAGAAACCCCTTACAAGTAATCTTACAACAGTAAGAAACTAACACAAGCAATTACAACAATTTATATGAAAGACAAGTAAAGAAAAACTTTACAACTCTTGCTTTTGATTGCTTGAATGCTTGGTTATTTGATTAGCACTTGGAGACCTGATTTGCAGCAACAAATCGCCCCTAAAGCTCTCAAAAACTAGATACATTTTTCTCCATCACAAACTTTTTTTATAGCTTCAACTATCTGGAAAAAATTCGATCGATCGAGCTCGGGACCATCGATCGGTGATCACCTTTATTCTTGTGAGACAGCGGTGTAATCACGCTGAAAAATACAGCAGCTAGGACATGATTGGTGATCATCCGCATCAGTTGATTGATTATGCATCACTCGATTGCTCGTCGGCGGTAGTGAGACTCATTCTTCCTGAAATCGAGCATCGATCGGTGATCACAAGATCGATCATTGCTCATCAATCGATCATTGCTCATCTATCGCGCGATCATTGCTAGAAATTCCCGTAGTCAAACCCTAGTTGACTATGCCAGTCGATTGCCACATGGCACCAGTCGACTGGCACACCTCAAACATGAAGTTTTAGCTCAAGTATGGTGCCCCCATACTTGCTAGACCACCCTTAGCCTAGACCTAAGCCTTCTAGCTACCTCCATCAGCCTTACGCCTCTCAGATCCCTCCAAGTCATCCATGACTTGTTCATCCATCGTGCTAGACTTTAGGTGCTTCCATCGGCTATGTCATGCTAATGGTGTCTACACCGCCAAGGCACATTGGACTTACGCCGCTAAGACTCCCGCTTGGACTTTACACCGTCAATCATTGGACTTATGCTGCCAAGACTCCCGCTTGGACTTTACGCTGCCAATATCAAATCCCTTGGACTTCTCATGCCAAGACTCATGCTTGGACATTCCCAAATGACAAGTGTCCCACTTGGACTTTCCATGCCAAGTACCCATGACTTGGACTTTACCTTGCCAAGACCCATGCTTAGACTTCCCAAAATGCCAAGTGTCCCACTTGGACTTTCCATGCCAAGTACCCATGACTTGGACTTTACCATGACAATTACATTGTCATATGTTTTTGTCTAACATCAAAACATCTCTCGAGCCAAGCTCGAGTCCTGGTCAATCGTGACTTGGGTCGATTGCACCAATACTAACTAAGTTTAGTTATACTACTCTGGATAGAGGGATAATAGGTTATCAATTTAAGGAAATATACAGAGAAAATATGCTAGCAATGCAAGGAAATATATGCAAAAAATTAAAAATTATGCTAAATAGGAAGAATATGTAAAGCTACCCGTAGGAAATTATTCTAAACAGGAAAATATGCTAAAAAGGAAAAATAAGCTACCCCTCAAACTTAAAATATGCATTGTTCTCAATGTATGGAAGAGTAATAGTAAAGGAAATAAATTACTCAGGAGGTGGAGGTCGATAGAAACAACCTTGTGAAAGGTGTCAATGATACATGGCATCGATCATCTGCCTCTAAGTATTGAGTTCAATCCACTGTTCTCTTAGCTCTATGTGGATGGAATCCAAGGAAGACAAATTCAAGTATATGGATCAACATGAGTGCTATTACCTGCAGAAGAATCACCAAAAGAAAAAGAATGCCTAGGAGATTTGTCCTAACGGGTGGTACTATAGTCGACTCTAAGGGGTCAGGAATATGTGCTACATTAGTCATGAGCTGGTTGGCTCGGTTCCTTATTGTTATTCGATCAGGATTTGACAGTAGGAGTGGTAAATGATCTTGTATGACTGAATGATATCTTTCCTCATCTCTAGTGATCATTCTCATGGGCATACGTGCATCTAAATCAATCATGGGTCTATTTGGAATCTACTCTAATCCATAAAGATTAAACCCCAAGGCCAATTCTATCTGAGGCATTAGATCTCCAACTAAGATTGATCTGTAGGGGATCTTGTCACCGCTAGAGGGGGGGTGAATAGCGTCGGCATCGTAGATGGAGGAATTCGTTCGCGATCACGTGCTTACTACAATTCAGTTAGTGCGTAGCGGAATAATAATAAAAAGCAATAACAAAAGAAAAACACACAATTACACAACGATATAACGTGGTTCGGAACCAAATGGTTCCTACTCCACGGATTGGGCTCTAAAATCCCTAACAATGCAAACACGCACCACTAATCACAAATACTCCCTCTCAGAATAATCCGGAGGTGGAGAAATCTCGTACAAATGATTACAATAGTAATACGAAATACAACAAGCAAATACAAGTAGATACAACAAAAGAAATGCAAAGAACACTTTACAATCGATCTTTTGGAAGCTTGCTTGTTTGGTTGGTTGAGTTGCACTTGGAGACCCTGAATTACACTAGCAATTCGCCCCAAAACTCCTCAAAGAACCATTGCCAAATACCTCCTCCACAAGATCCCTTTAAACCTGCTCCTTGGGCTGGATTTCACCTAGTAGTCGACTAATCAGAACCATCAGTCGACTTCCCCTGTAGCCGTTGTGAGACAACGACATGAAAAACGTCGGATAAGTCCAACGAATACACCATTAGTCAACTGATCATACCCATCAGTCAACTGATGGTTTAATCGATCAGTGTTCGGCAATCACTCACTTTCGTGGAGCCTTCAGGTCGAGATCTCGACTAATCACAGTTAGTCATTTGCTCGACTAGCGATCGATTGCCCACCTCTGGCATGTTGGGATTTCGGTATCGCGGCGAGTGTGTGTTCGAACATGTTTCGTAAACATGTGCACAACGGAAGAAATAAATGGAAATAAATCAAATTTATTACAACACACACACCACATGCATACATAGTACAATATGTGTAGATATAATCGTAGTTTCAAATTTTGCAATAAAAGGAAATTACTCTATGTATACCTGACGTATCACGTGTAGCGGGAAAGATATCAACAGGAGCGACTCTCGCTAGAATCGCCTCTATCCGTATCCACGCCGAGTATCATCGGGATGACTTCACAAAGCCATGAGCCTCGTCTTCGTACGAGTCACTAGCCACGTGTCGAAGACGATGTGATCGAGAGAAGATCACAATCCGAATCAAAATTCGGATTCGAAAATGAATCCCCAAAATTCGCTTCTCCGGAGAGGTATTCATCAACCGTTTGATGAATCCTTCGTCCTCAACCTATGAAGATTACCGGAGATCAAATCCCCGACAAGGTAGCTGCTGTCGGTGCTCCAAACGTTGTCCAAATGACGCTCCGACAAGAAGGAAACAAGTTGTCCAGAAAATTGGACAGCTTGGTGGAGGATGTTGTGCCGACCAAAGAGGATGGGCGGCCAACCCTTGGTCGCCGGAACCAAGGTGAGTTGCCGGAGGGTTTCCGGAGGAGTGGCCGGAAGCAGCTGGATGTCGGCAGCAAGGGTGGACGGCGGCAAAAAGCATGGCGGCATGGAACCCTTGGGCGGCAGCAAGGAGAAGAGAGGGAGAGGGTTGGGCGGCTAGGTTTTGTAGGGATCCCGAGCGATAAACAAAATTCGCAGCGGAAAACTTAGGATCCCTCCAAAGATCCAAGCAAAAAAAATATACTCATTTCAATTATCGATTCTATCCTATAGGAATCGAGATTACCTTCAAAGCGTGCCCTTCGAATTCCAGTCAGCAACACTTGCGGATCTCAGCATGGTCAGAATGTCCACGCCTCTACGATGCACACACACACGATCTTGGAGAGAAGAGGTAAGCCCTTTCGGTTGTGCTAGCAACCACTCCAAGGTCTCACTTTTTCCACTCTATACTTGTCCCTTTTGTGTTGTGAACTAAAAATAAAATCTGATTTTCTTTTTTATTGTCCACGTTGAAGAAGAAGAAGCAACCATAATACACCTTAATGAGACATTAAATGCACTTCCTTATTCTCTATGGTAAAAAAAAGGAAGTCAATTAATGCTCATTAAATGCACATTAATGAGTTTTAAATCTCATTTAAAACCCCATTTATTAATTCGTGTAATATATTATTAATTCGTGTATTATTCATTTTAGCCTTCTTCTCTTGGTTTGACTTGAGTCTAACTCAACATAAACCAATTTGAGTCCAACTCAAATTTAGCCAAGTAATGAGTCTTACTCATTCTAGTTAATCCAATTAACTAATAATTCATTTTAGTCAAACCAAAATGATTTCCTCTCCAAAATAATATGTTCTTTGTGTGTGACCCTATAGGCTCTCATAACGTTGGCAATGTATCCAAAACCATTTTAGATACATAAGCAATGAGCGGCATCTAGCAATACATCATTGCTACCCAAGTGATGAGAATGTCGAGATCCGACAACCTCTTCCGTGACTATTATCATATGACAGTGTCCTTCTATCCTTGATATCTTAGATCGATGAATGAGGCATAGACCGTGTCACCCTCTTATCAATTTTTATGTTTCTTGATCCCCAAGTAGACTCACTCAAACAAATGAGCTCAATATCTCATATTGACTCATTTGAGCATGGTCATGCATTTTGTGGTCCTACTCTATCAAGATGCCAAAGATATCACTCCCGTCATATGGGAGGGATAGATCCCATTTACATCACTCACATCCCTCCGTATAATTCGTTACATACTCAGTGATCGCCGTTATAGTCACCCAATTACGGTGTGACGTTAGACGATACCAAAGTACATAACTCCTTATGTAGTGAACCGTAGTGACTTCAGGTCTAAGGACTATTCATACCAATAGTCACATGAGAAAGTATATGACACTCATATAACGATCCATGATACTTTCTCATGGTGGATCAATTCAGTATATATAGTCTCCAATATATATACCCATGTATCAATGTGATATCACATATCCATGACTTGTGAGATCAAGTCATCCATTGACCTACATGCTAGTCTCAATGTATCAATACAACCCTTGTCTATTAATACAATACTCGACTAGGAATATTTAAGAATAGTGTTCTCTACAGCTTCTCATAATCAATTCTACCAATTGATATACTGTAGATAACAACCTACTATTCATGGGCATTATTATATTTATTTAGCTGGCACACGCATAAAGAAATATAATAATCAATCTTTGCCTTTATTAATGCAAGAATATAATACAAAAGTCTCCCTCACCAATCATCTCATAATTGACACTAAGGGCTCATACTAACAATCTCCCACTAGCACTAGTGCCAATCACTGTAATCTCTAAGACCCAGTGACCTAGTATGACCATCATGCTTCCTCTGTGCCAAAGCCTTGGTCAAGGGATCCGCAATGTTAGCATCAGTGTCTACTCTGCATATCTGAACATCTCCTCTATTGATGATCTCTCGAATGAGGTGATACCGCCGCAGTATGTGTTTGGTCCTCTGATGAGAGCGAGGTTCCTTAGCCTGAGCAATAGCCCCATTGTTGTCACAATAGAGGTCTATTGGGTCTGCTATGCTAGGAACCACCTCAAGTTCAGTGATGAACTTTCGGATCCAAACAGCCTCCTTTGCTGCAGAAGACGCAGCAATATACTCGGCTTATGTTGTAGAATCTGCAACTGTATCCTGCTTCAAACTCTTCCAGCTCACAGCGCCACCATTCAAGCAAAATACATACCCTGACTGTGATCTGGAGTCATCCTTGTCAGTTTGGAAGCTTGCATCACTGTAACCCTTTACAGCTAGCTCCTCATCGCCTCCAAATATCAAGAAATATTCTTTTATCCTTCACAAGTACTTAAGAATATTCTTGACAGCTGTCCAGTGACATTCACCGGGATCTGACTGGTACCTGCTCGTCATGCTTAAAGCATATGAGACATCGGGGCGAGTACAAATCATGGCGTATATGATAGATCCTATAGCTGATGCATAAGGGATCTGATCCATGCGATCTCTCTCCTCCTTAGAAGAGGGAGATTGAGTCTTCGAAAGACTCACACCATGTGACATTGGCAAAAATCCCTTCTTGGAATTCTGCATGGCAAAACGCTTAAGCACCTTGTCAACATATGTACTCTGACTCAAGCCAAGCAATCTCTTAGATCTATCTCTATAGATCTTGATGCCTAGAATATAGGCTGCTTCACCTAAGTCTTTCATTGAGAAATAATTCCCAAGCCAAGTCTTCACAGACTGCAGCATAGGGATATCATTTCCAATGAGCAGTATGTCATCTACATACAATATAAGGAAAACAATTGAGCTCCCACTAACCTTTTTGTAGACACAAGGTTCATCTTCGTTCTTAATGAAACCAAACGTTTTGATCACATTATCGAAACGAATATTCCAGCTTCTAGAAGCTTGCTTTAAACCATAAATGGACCTATACAACTTACAAACCTTTCCAACATCCTTTGGATCGACAAAACCCTCAGGTTGTGTCATATACACATCCTCGAGTAGATTTCCATTAAGAAATGCTGTTTTGACATCCATCTGCCAAATCTCATAGTTATAGTAAGCTGCAATAGCAAGCATGATCCGAATGGATTTGAGCATCGCAACTGGAGAAAAGGTTTCATCATAGTCAATACCATGAATCTGCTTGAATCCTTTTGCTACAAATCGCCCTTTATAGGTATGCACATTACCTTCCATGTCAGTCTTTCTCCTAAAGACCCACTTACACCCAATGGGTTTGACCCCTTCAGGTGGATCAACCAAAGTCCATACTTGGTTAGTGTACATGGATTCCATTTCGGATTTCATGGCCTCAAGCCATTTCTTAGAATCTGGGCTCATTACAACTTCCTGATAGGATGTCGGCTCATCAAGCATGATACCATCATTGTCATCCAAGAGAAAAGAATATCTCTCGGATTGACGACGTATCCTATAAGACCTTCGCAGAACTTGGTCTACATGAACAGGTTGTACCACAACTCCTTGTGATGACTGTTCTTGTTCCATTAAGGTATCAGTGCTATTTTGTGTATCTTGAACTTCTTCAAGATCAATTTTACTCCCATTTATTTTTCTAGAAATAAATTCCCTTTCTAGAAAAATACCATTTCTAGCAACAAACACTTTGCCTTGTGTGGGGTTGTAAAAGTAATATCCCTTAGTTTCCTTGGGATATCCAATGAAATAGCATCTATCTGATTTGGGGCCTAGTTTATTTGAAACTCGACGTTGTACGTATGCCTCACAACTCCAAATCTTCATAAAAGTCATCTTGGGACTCTTCCCAGTCCATATCTCATATGGTGTCTTTACGACTGCCTTAGAAGGAACACGGTTAAGTGTGAAAGCGGCGGTCTCTAGAGCATATCCTCAGAAGGAAGGAGGAAGTTCTGTATGACTCATCATTGATCGTACCATATCTAATAGAGTACGATTTCTCCTCTCGGATACACCATTCCACTGTGGTGTTCCAGGTGGAGTGAGTTGAGATCTTATCCCACACTCAACTAGATAGTCACAAAACTCTTGGCTTAGGTATTCCCCACCTCGATCTGATCGAAGCATCTTAATACTCTTACCAAGTTGGTTCTGTACTTCATTCTTGAATTCTTTGAACTTTTCAAAGGATTCTGATTTGTGTCTCATAAGATACACATATCCATATCTACTGAAATCATCAGTAAATGTGATGAAGTACTGATAACCTCCTCTGCTGCGACTTTGAAAGGACCACATACATCACTATGTATGAGGCCTAACAAATCTGTAGCTCGTTCGCCTTGTCCACTAAATGGAGTCTTGGTCATCTTGCCTAAAAGACAAGATTCACATACCTCATATAATTCAAAATCAAATGAGTCCAGTAATCCATCCTTATGGAGCTGGGACAAACGTTTCTCATTTATGTGACCCAAGCGACAATGCCAAAGATATGTCTGATTCAAATCATTAGATTTGATAAATGCAGTATTTATGTTATAGACTGGGTTTTCAAGGTCTAGAACATAGAGTCCATTCATCAAGTGTGCACTACAATAGAACATTTCATTTAAATATACAGAACAACACTTGTCCTTAATTATAAATGAAAAACCTTTCTTGTCCAAACAAGACACAGATATAATGTTCTTAGTTATTGCAGGTACCAAATAACACTCTTCAAGTTCTAGAATTAAACCACTCGGTAATGATAAGGAATATGTTCCTACAGCTATAGCAGCAACTCTTGCGCCATTGCCAACACGTAGGTCCACTTCTCCTTTTGTCAAAGATCTACTTCTTCTCAAGCCCTGCACATTAGTACAAATGTGAGAAGCACAACCGGTATCTAATACCCATGAGGAAGAAATAGATAGATTGACTTCTATAACATGTATACCTGAAGTGGAAGTCTCACTTCCTTTCTTCTTCTGAACTTCCTCGAGGTACTTTTTGCAGTTCCTCTTCCAATGTCCAGCTTTCTTGCAGTGGAAGCAAGTCCCTTCCTTGGCCACCCCACCTTTAGGCTTCAATGCTTTGTCCTTATCTTTATTCTGGGTCTTACCCTTGCCTTTAGACTTTTTCTTACCCTTGCCCTTTTTAACCATAAGTACATCACTAGTACCAGGTTGCATCTTCTTAAGATTGCTCTCAGCAGTTCTCAACATGCTTAAGAGCTCAGGCAATGGTTTGTCAATTTCGCTCATGTAATAATTCATGACAAATTGACTAAAGCCTCTAAGCAGCGAATATAGAATAAGGTCAGTGGCCAACTCTTGGCCTAAAGGAAACCCCAATCTTTCAAGGTTCTCAACATACCCAATCATCTTGAGTACATGAGTTCCTACAGGTGTTTCTTCTTGCATTTTGCATGAAAATAATGCCTTAGATACCTCAGATCTCTCGTGCCTCGCTTGCCCTTGATATAGTTGCTTCAAGTGTGCAACCATATCGAAGGCATCCATGTTCTCATGTTGCTTATGAAGCTCAGAGTTCATGGTTGCAAGCATAAGGTATGATGCATCTAATGCATCATCTTGATGCTTCTTGTATGCATCCTTATCTGCACGAGTAGCATTATTGGCGGGTGGTTCAGAAATGGGTTGCTCTAGGACATAGAGTTTCCGCTCCTGTTTGAGAACTATTCTCAAATTTCTGAACCAGTCAATGAAGTTTTCTCCATTGAGCTTGTCCTTCTCAAGGACCGATCGCAGAGAGAGGGTATTTGACGTATTTGAAGACATAGTAATCTACAACAGAAATAATATGAAGAAATGAGTAGTATATCTGAAATCATTTAATTAGGCCTTTTAAGTAAATGAGACTCCCACTGATTCCTTTAGCTTCAATTGGAGCTAGTCATACCAGTTCTATTGAGCTTCAAGTTCATGTGGGACGAGATCCACATCATACCTCACCTTGAGTTAGCTTTGGCTAATCGCCCAAGATTTAGTATCACTAGGTAGGTAACATTTTACCAATTGCATCGTATGTAACTCTTGGAATAAAGGATCAAGATTCACATTATACATCATCTTGAGTTAGCTTTGGCTAATCACCCAAGACTTAGTATAAATGTTCTCTTATCCGTGTCTCCTAACTATTAGGAAATGCATCTAAGTTTTTTTCAATCTAATTGAGACAGTCTCATCCAAAGTTTGATAGCGGAACATCACTATTGTCCTCTCGCACTCTACCAAGATAAAATGTGTTGCTTTGCTTTGGCAAACCCAACACAAATGATCGAGGTAGTTTATGAGTACCAAACTTTGGTAGGCATATTCATTTGACTTAATTTTAAGATAACAAATTATCTAGCATGCATCACATACACACAACATATATCACATATACGCTAAACGTGACATGGTTATGACCCTTATTCTACGATTTCTCAAGCCAATGAGAAAATCGATTGGTTACCCTAGGGATAGCATCTTCTCCAAGCGTTTCCTTTGGTCAGCATGTGTTGTCAGCATCGTCCTTGTAACATCCACCTTCAATGGACTTTCATTGCTTATTTATTTTGTACATTACAAAATGAGAATACTCGAGTTACATTTGAGTCTAAATCTATTTTACAACTAGAAAATAGAAGTGAAGGCACGACACACAGGCCGTGTAAACAAAATACAACACCCACATACATATGACGGCACGCAGGCTGTATTATGAATTACAACACATAACCACAATCATATTGGGTCCTAGGCCATAACCATGCACCATATACAAATCATTCACAATGATTTAATAAATTATTTTATTTATCAGTTTTATTATGTGCAATTTTTAAGCCGCTATGCCGATTAGCCACAACACCACGCCGATGATCACCCAAACCATGAGTGATCATCGGTGAAGGTAATGAAGTAGTTATAACCCCCTAAGGCTTGAGTTGACATAGGTCCACATACATCAGTATGTATTAGACCAAGCAACTCACCCACCGGTTCACCTTTTCCAGTAAAAGGAAACTTGGTCATCTTACCTTTTAAGCATGATTCACATGTATCGTATGAATCTAATTCAAATGATTCCAGAATTCCACATCGGTGTAATTCGGACATGTGTTTCTTGCTCACATGGCCAAAAGAACAATGTCACATGTGGGAGTCTAATTGATTATATTTTCGAGCACGCTTGTTGCTCTCTTCAATATTGAAAATGTCACTGGATACGCTTGTTTCTTTATAATTTGTAGACTCCTCAATGTCAATGAGTAACACGTCATTCAATTCACTTACGAGAAATCCATATCTCTCAGGAATATTGCGTGTCCTACCAGATCTACAAAGATGTGGTGTCACAATAGGTTTAGTCGATGTCTCATCACTATGAGTCATCCATCGAGGTGCTTGACCAGGTATCTCTTCAATGTCTACTAGAGTCTCTTGAACCTCCTCAAGTTCAACGACACTCTCACTGTTTTCTTGCAAGAGAAACTCTTTCTCTAGAAACCCTTGACCAAGGCTTTGGCATAGAAAAAAATATGATGGTCACACTAGGTCATTGGGTATTAGATACTACGGTGATTAGCACTAGTGCTAGTGAGAGATTGTTAGTGAAAGCCCTAGAGCCAATCATGTGATGATTGTTGTATGGACTTTATTGTATCATATTCCTATTTATAAAGACATGGTTATTATATTTACTTGTATTGGTGCCAAATAACTAAATATAATAATGTCCTTGAGTAGTAGGTTCTTATCTATATCAATCGATTGGTTGAATCGATAATGAGATGATATAGAGAACACTACTCTTAATCATTCCTAGTCAAGTATTAACATTCAGGGATAATGTTAATGCGTAGAGACTAGCATGCAGGACAACACGATGACTTGATCTCACAAGTCATGGATATGAGATATCAAGTTGACACATGGGTATGCATTGGAGAATGTATACTGAATGACTTGCCATGAGAAAGTATCATGGATCGTTATATGAGTGTCATATACTTTCTCATGTGGATGTTAGTATGACTATTAGTCCTTAGACCTGAAGTCACCATGGTTCCCTACATAAGGAGTTGCATACTTTGGCTTCGTCAAACGTCACCCGTAAATGGGTGGACTATAAAGGCGATTACTGGGTATGTGACAAATTATGCGGAGGGATGTGAGTGATGTAGATGAGATCTATCCCTCCTATATGACCGGGGTGACATCGATATTCTTGTTAGAGTGAGACTACGAAGTGCATGACTATGCCCAAATGAGTCAATATGAGATATTGAGCTCATTTGATTAGAGTGAGTCTACTTGGAGTTCAAGATATAGATTGTACCGAGGATGATACGGTCTATGCCTCAATTGGTCAATCTAGATGTCAAGGATAGAGGGACATTGTCACATATTGTGAGAGTCACAAAGGTGATGTTGGAGCTCAACATTCTTGTAACTTGGGTAGCAATGATGTGTTGCTAGATACCGCTCATTACTTATGTTCCTAAATCAGTTTAGGGACATTGCCAACATTACAAGAACCTATAGGGTCACACACAAAGGGTAATTAGATGGAGATTAGGTTCATATGATGAACCATGAGGATTAGGTTCATGGGATGAACCAAATTGGATTAAGAGTAATCCTAATTAGACTAATTGAGATGGACTCAATTTGATTCAAGTGTTAAATGAGTCTAATTTAGATTTGATTCATCAAATCAATTTAAATTAATGAATAGAGATTCATTAAATTAAAATTGACTTGAATCAAATGGTTGGATTTGATCAACCATGGGAGATAAGAGGTCAAGTTTGACTTGACTTGAGAGGGAAGATGAAAGGTCAAGTTTGACTTGACCAAATGTCATGTCATGATGATGACTTGGCATGGCCGGCCAATGATGATGCTTATCATGTGGTGCCACCTCATGAGGAAGACCAAGAGCCATTGGCTCTTGGAGTTACATGCATGCATGTAACCTCCCAAGCCTTGATGTGGCCGGCCACTTCTTGATGAGGAGTGAATTGTTTTTGGGTAACTCCATCTTCTTCTTCCTTGGATCATCTTCTTCCTTGGCTCTCTTCCTCTCTTGCTCTCCCATCCCTCTCCTTGGCCGAAACTTCTAAGGGTGCTAGCACACTCTAGGTTTCTTTTCTCCACCTATTTCTTGTGTGGATACCAATAGAGGAATGTACACTTGACACTCTAGAGTTCCGACAAGCTATTTGGACGAGCGAGATTTGAGAAGGGCATTGCATCGAGGGTAACACTCTCAACTTCTAGATCTAAGGTAGATCTAGGTTTACTTAGCACATACATGTTTTTATTTTAATTTATCTTCGCACATATCCGTGGCCAGACTTCCGGGGTTTTCGCAATGCAAAAAGCGGTTTTTGCGGCTCGGAAAGTCCAACACGTGTTCCATCTAAGGCAGTCATAAAGACACCATATGCGATATGGACTGGGAAGAGTCCAAAGATATCTTTTATGAGGATTTGGGGATGTGAAGCTTACATGAGACATCAAGTTTTAGATAAATTAGGCCCTAAATCAGATAAATATTATTTTGTTGGATATCCCAAAGAAAGTAAGGGATATTACTTTTACAATCCCACGCTAGGCAAAGTGTTTGTCGCTAGAAATGGTATTTTTCTAGAAAGGATATTTTGTTCTAGAAAGGCTAGTGGGAGTAAAATTGATCTTGAAGAAGTTCAAGATACACAAAATAGCACTGATGCCTTAATGCAATAAGAACAGGCACCACAAGGTGATGAGCATTATGAATCAAGGTCATCACAAGGAGTTGTGGTACAACCTATTCAGGTAGACCAAGCTCTGCACAAGTCTGATAGGATACATCGTCAATCTGAGAGATATTCTTTTCTCTTGGATGACAACGATGGTGTCATGCCTGATGAGCCAACATCCTATCAGGAAGCTGTAATGAGCCCAGATTCTGAGAAATGGCTTGAGGCCATGAAATTCGAAATGGAATCCATGTACACTAACCAAGTATGGACTTTGGTTGATCCACCTGAAGGGGTCAAACCCATTGGTTGTAAGTGGGTCTTTAGGAGAAAGACTGACATGGATGACAATATGTATACCTATAAAGGGCGATTGGTAGCAAAAGGATTCGAGCAGATTCATGGTATTGACTATGATGAAACTTTTCTCTAGTTGCGATACTCAAATCCATTCAGATCATACTTGCTATTGCTGCTTACTATGACTATGAAATATGGCAGATGAATGTCAAAATTGCATTTCTTAACGAAAATCGACTCGAGGATGTGTATATGACACAACCTGAGAGTTTTGTCAATCCAAAGGATGCTGAAAAGGTCTGTAAGTTGCATAGGTCCATTTATGGTTTAAAGCAAGTTTCTAGAAGCTGGAATCTTCGATTTGATGATGCGATCAAAATGTTTGATTTCATTAAGAACGAAGATGAACCTTGTGTCTACAAGAAGGCTAGTGGGAGCACAGTTGTTTTCCTCATTTTGTATGTAGATGACATCCTACTCATTGAAAATGATATCCCTATGCTGGAGTCTGTAAAGACTTGGCTTGGGAATTGTTTCTCAATGAAGGACTTAGGTGAAGCAACCTATATTTTTGGCATCAAGATCTATAGGGATAGATCTAGGAGATTGCTTGGCCTAAGTCAGAGTACATTTATTGACAAGGTGCTTAAGCATTTTGCCATGCAGAATTCCAAGAAGAGATTTCTGCCAATGTCACATGGTGTAAGTCTTTCGAAGACTCAATGTCCCTCTTCTGTGAAAGAGAAACAACGCATGGATCAGATCCTTTATGCATTTGCTATAGGATCTATCATGTATGCCATAATTTGTACTCGCCCCGATGTCTCGTATGCTTTGAACATGGCAAGTAGGTACCGGTCAGATCCCGGTGAGTGTCACTGGACAGCAGTCAAGAATATTCTTAAGTACTTGAGAAGGACGAAAGAATATTTCTTGATCTTTGGAGGTGATGAGGAGCTAGTTGTAAAGGGTTGCAGCGATGCAAGCTTCCAAACCGATAGAGATGATTCGTGATCACAGTCAGGGTATGTATTTTGTTTGAATGGTGGTGTTGTGAGCTGAAAGAGTTCGGCGAATACGTAAATTCTACAACTTAGTACATTCTTTGCATCGATCTGCAAAGAAAGGATGCTGTTTGGATCAGGAAGTTCATTGTTGAACTTGGGGTGGTTCCTAGCATAGTAGATCCTATAACCCTCTATTGTGACAACAATGGGGCTATTGCTCAGGCTAAGGAACCTCGCACTCATCAGAGGACCAAACACATACTACGGCAGTTTCATCTCATTCGAGAGATTATCGATCGAGGAGATGTGAGAATATGCCGAGTAGATTCTGATGCTAACATTGCGGATCCCTTGATCAAGACTTTGGCACAGAGAAAGCATGATAGTCATACCAGATCACTGGGTATGAGATATTACATTGATTGACACTAGTGCTAGTGGGAGATTGTTAGTATGAGCCCTTAGTGTCAATTATGAGATGATTGGTGAGGGAAACTTTTGTATCATATCTTATATTAATATAGGCAAACATTGGTTATTATATTTACTTTATTCATGTGCCAACTAAATAAATATAATAATGCCCTTGAATAGTAGGTTCTAATCTACAGTATATTAATTGCTAGAATTGATTATGAGAAGCTGTAGAGAACACTATTCTTGATATTCCTAGTCAAATATTAATAGACAAAAGGGCAATATTAATAAATTGAGACTAGTATGTAGGTCAATGGATGACTTGATCTCACAAGTCATGGATATGAGATATCACATTGACACATGAGTATATATATTGGAGAATATATATACTGAATTGACCCGCCATGAGAAAGTATCATGGATCGTTATATGAGTGTCATATACTTTCTTATGTGACTATTGGTATGAATAGTCCTTAAACCTGAAGTCACTACTGTTCCCTACATAAGGAGTTATGTACTTTGGTATCGTCTAACGTCACATCGTAATAGGGTGCACTATAACGGCGATCACTGCATATGTAATGAATTATGCGGAGGGATGTGAGTGATGTAGATGAGATCTATCCCTCCTATATGACAAGAGTGATATCTTTGGCCTCTTGATAGAGTAGGACCACGAAATGCATGACCATGCTCAAATGAGTCAATATGAGATATTGAGCTCATTTGTTTGAGTGAGTATACTTGGGGATCAAGAAACACAAAGATCGATAAGGGGATGATACGGTCTATGCCTTATTGATCGATCTAAGATATCAAGGATAGAAGGACACCGTCATACATAATAATTATCACGGAAAGGTTATCGGATCTCGATTTTCTTGTAACTTGGGTAGCAATGATGTATTACTAGATGCGGCACATTGCTTATGTGTCTAAAAGGGGGTTTAGACACATTACCAACATTACAAGAGCCTATAGGGTCACACATAAATGACATTCTATTTTGGAAATCGATTCTTTTAGTTTGACTAAAAGAACAATGAGAATAATGGATGATCAAGGCTCGAGTCAAAATCAAGTTGGTTGAGTTAGACTCAAGCGGGTTACATTTGAGTTAGACTCAAACTAAATTGGATGGATGAAGACTAGATTTGAGTTAGAATCAAGTGAGACTTGAATTAAACTCAATTCACATGCAAAATTCAAGTTAGACTTGAGTTAAACCCAAGTCACATGCAAAACTCAAGTTAGACTTGAGTTAAACCCAAATCACATGCAAAACTCAAGTTAGACTTGAGTTAAACCCAAGTCACATGCAAAAGGTTTTAATGCATGCATGATGCATTAAAATGCATTGGATTTCAACGTGAAGAATTGGAAGTGGCTTTTCAATAATGCATTTGATTACAATTCAATGCATTTGATGCATTGGATTTCAACGTGTAGAATGGGAAGAGGCTAGTGGATTTTCAATGATGCATTTGATGCATTGATTTTGGAATTCAAGCATGATAATATATAAGGGTGGAAGAAGAGCCAAAGAGTGATCCAAGAGTTGGTGTTCTTTCTTCTTCTTCACTTCTTCATCCTCCTAATTTTGGCTAGTTGTTCTACAAAGGTTACTAGAACAACCATATTTCCAAAAGGGCTGAGTGTCAGTGTGGATACCTTAGAGATACGATTATCCTTACCGTATTTAGATCCGACAGCTTTGGACTAGCGGGATTGCGAATGGCTCGCTTCAAAGGTATAATACTTCTTCTAGATAGGATCTAGATGGTTAAAAACAATTTATATGTTTTCGCTTGGATATCTGGTGGGATCCAAAAAATTTTGTTTCCGTTGCGGTTTTGTGAATCGGTTCGCACACATAGTAGGATCCCAACAATACTTCCTCATCGTGAACACATGAAACACATCATGAATACTAGCTAAAGATGATGGTAGCGCGGTAAGCGACTGCTCCAATCCTTTTCAAAATCTCGAAGGACCAATGTACCTTGGAGCTAGCTTACCACGGAGGCCAAATCTGTAAGAGATCGGATGGCCGGCTAGAGGGGGGTGAATAGCCCTCGTTCGTTGGTTATCGGAATTTGCTCGTCTACAATTAGATTAGCGCAAGCGGAAACAACAATACAAGCAAATTAAACAAATAAAAACAAAGCAAAGGAAATAGACAATGCTAACACAAGATGTAACGTGGTTCACGGCTACGCCGCTAATCCACGGTCCCCGATTCGTCCTCGGTGAATCACTCCGCTCAACCAATCCACTAAATGGTCTCTCCTTTGCACCAAGCTAGGTGGAGGTAACCTTTACAATCAAGATCACTCTTCTTACAAATAGAATGGATTAAAAGCGAGTAAGAAGAGTTTAGAGCTTGTGGGGCACTAGGAAGATTGTTTGGAACTTAAGCATTAGCCTCTCAAAGGCTCACACAATCTCTTTTTATAGAGAGGGCTGCGGAACTCTTAGCGATCGACTCACCGGACCTCACATTCTTGCGACCCATAGTCGGCCCGCCTTGATCGGCTACAGCGCTTCGTGGCCAAAACCCTATTGACCAATCGATTGCTAGTCTTAGCGATCGGCGGCCCGCGCTAACGATGGCGATCGCTGCCACAAACGATCGATCGTATACCGATCGAGCTACACTCGACTTCGGAAGCGATCGATCGCCATTCCATGGCAATCGACTGGTGTCGGGAAAACCCATCCGACACTTGGCCAAATGGCCAAGTTTCACCTAAGAGCTACCCTTCCCCGGGTTACAATCGCTCACTCTCATTTCTCGGAGTCCCTCGCCTTCGAAGTTCTCTTCGCCGTTCGGCCACGTCCCCTCGGCGATCGGCGCACGGCTCTGCAATGCTCCTTCGCGTCTCTTGCCTCGAAGTCTACTTCCTCCGGCTTCACTCCAAGCTTCTCGTCCGGCGGTCCCTCGGATGCTCCAAGCGCACGGCTTCCGCAAAGCTATCCTTCACCGACTCAAGGCACGAGTCATGAGATGTGAAACTCGCCATGGCTCCATGTGCGAATTACTAAGTCCTGCACGACTTCAACGCACATATCAAATAAACATAACACACTAACTTAAACCCTTTTCCACACCATCAAAACCATATCACGGCAAGAGATTGCCCTAACAATCTCCCCCTTTTTGATGTGTGGCAATCCGTTTAAGTTAGGTAAAAACATTTGATATAAATTCTAAGGGTAAGAAAGCATGTAAAGATAAACATGATATAACAACATGCAACTCCCCCTTAATCCATGAAAATTTTCCTCCCCCTATCATATATTTCTCCCCCTTTTATAATTAACTTAAACATAATATTTTCTCCCCCTTTGACACCATCAAAAAGATTATCACTAAGTTAAGAACCCATGGCATCAAGTCTAATGGAGGGAAAATATGACAAGTTATAAAATTGGGTACCACTTGTAAGTTCACAAACTGAAATCGGCCTTCAATGTTCTGATTTACAAGCCACCAATGATCGCTATCGATGGCAATGATGGCATAGCGAAAGCAATTTCGATTTTGGATGAAATTGAAATGCATTAAAAATTTCAGAAAATTCTAAAAATCATGAAATTCGAGGAACATATTTCTCTTAAGTATATCTATCAAGGAAAAATAGTTTTTCATGAAAAATCATTATATTTTACAAGATTTGCCAAAAATCCAAACACTTGAAAAACCACTAGTTTTTGAGCATGTTAGTATCAAGTTAGCTACCTAGTTTTGCATCCAATTGTTTCAAAACATGAATACATGTATTTTAAGGTAAGAAATTGTTTTGAAAACATTAGAAATATCCAACCATGATCTTTGGGCAATATGTCTATTAATTAAACATAAGCCTTCCCCATGATTGGTCTATTATTGATATTTTGATACTTTAAATGACCATCTAAATGCCATAGGCATTAGTGGACATTTGTATCATCCTAACATCTCACCCATGCTAAGTTTGCAATCAAGTTAGCCTATAGTGAGTGTGAGATGCATCCTAGGGGGGTATTTGTATATATATACTTAACCAATATATTCAAGCAATTCTATCATGGTTAAGTATCAACCTAACAACCTACATGATCATAATGACATATATCAATTAATTTCACATTATGATCATGAAATACATGTTTTCATCAAATTATAACCATGCATTAGGCATTATATGATGATAATAAATAAGTTATCACCTAAAGCATGATTTAAACCTATTTTTCATGATAATGTGCCCAATATCAAAATCATAAATCATGATTACACATATACATAGCAATTGCATTAATCATCATGATTTTAAGCATTATTACCTATTTATGGGCACGTTATCATCACCCAACACTATCTAAAAATGTTGTCCCATCATCCTAAGTCAACCAAAATATGATATAGGTCAAGTTCATATGGTTGACTACCCTAGGGGTTTTCTAACCCTTAAGGATGGATTTTGGAACCCAAAATAGATTTTTACCTATGGGGTTCACTAGAAATTCCTTGGGGATCCATTTCTTAGCTATTACTTTGTTTTTGTCTTGTCCCCTAGCTATTAGGCATCTATAGGCCTTCTCATTTTTCTTCTCTTTATATCCTAGGCCTTTCTTGTTAAAACTTGCCCTTTGGCTCCCTATGATCATATTCAAGGTGTTGGAGCCAATTGTGAATTTTCCTAGGGCTTTGGTTAAATAATCTACCTTTTCCCTTAATGCCCTATTTTCTTCTATGCATGCATCACTAACATCTAAAGGCACATAATTATCATGTGAGCATGCATCATCATGGCAAGAAGAAGTATCATTATTATTTAAGCATGCATTTTCTAGCTTATTTTCTAATGCCTTAATTTGATCTAGCATGCATTTATTTTTCTTCTTTGCTCTAAACAAATCCCTAGTTAAACTAGAAATCATAGAAACTATTTTACTAGGAGAGGCTGCTTACCATAGTTTCCATGTCCTCTTCTTCTTCTTCGGATGATGAGGAGGATGATGATGTGGAGGAGGCTCCCTTCACTTGAGCTCTCCTCTTGTGCTTGATCCTTCATTTTCGGAGGAGGAGCAATCTAAATCGTCAAAGGCCATCAAGGCCAAATTGGCAACAAAGGCATTCTCCTCATCCGATGATGAGGAGGAGGATGAGGAAGGATCATCCCATGTCTTGGCCTTGAATGCTTTGGCCTTCCCTTTTCTTTTGCCTTCTTCTCCTCTTCCTTCTTTTTGCTCCCTTTTCTTCTTCTTCTTTCTTCTTTCTTTTTCCTCTCTTCCTTGCTTTTGTTTAGGAGAGGACAATTGTCCCTTATGTGTCCCTCTCCTTGGCAATTGTAGCATATCACCTTCCCTCGGTCTTCTATTCCTATCATTTGATTTATCAAATCTAAAATTCTTAAATACACTCACCTTCCTTACCATGTAGGCTTCCTCGGTGCTATCCATGGAGGAGGAGGAGGCTTCATCATCGGAGGAGGAAGGGACTTCCATCTTCTTCTTCCCTTGTTTGCCAACAATGCTACTCCTCTGAGGGTTGAATTCTTGGCTCTTCTTGAATTCCTTCAAGCCTCGTTTGTGGAGCTCCATTGTCGAGAAGAACTCCTCCAAGGTACTTACTTCCAAGTTCTTGGACATATAGAAGGAGTCCACCATGGAACTCCACTTTGAGGACCGGGAAAGGCATCTATAGCCTTCATGAGCATGTCCCGGTTCGATAGCTTCACCTACACTTGTTAGCCCAATTAAAATTTCTTTAAACCTAGAGTGTAGTGAGGTTACCTTTTCTCCCTTTTCTAGTTTTATATTGATAGTTGGGAGCGGAGGAGGTCTCTCCTTGCTAGCTTGGCCTCGGATGTGCCTTCATGGAGTTCTATAAGCTTCTCCCACATCTCTTTGGCGCTAGCACATTCTCCGATCCGGTTGATCTCTTGTTGAGGGAGCACATTGTAGAGATGGTGCTTGGCTTTGAGTTTGCAAGGTGCTCCTCTCTTTGCCTCTTGGTCCACCTAGATTTCTATTGGCTTCCCTTCTTCATCCCTAGGCAAAACGAAACCGATTCCATTGTAATCATTATATCAAAATCTGTTTGAAAAATACCTCCATTCGCTTCTTCCACTGCGAATTCTCCTTCAAACTTCGGAGGATGGATGTTGGAGCCGGCCATTTTTGATGTAGGGCTTGTTGCGGCGGTTAGTCCGGTGACAAGCAACCTCGGCTCTGATACCACTTGTAAGAGATCGGATGGCCGGCTAGAGGGGGGGTGAATAGCCCTCGTTCGTTGTTATCGAATTTGCTGCCTACAATTAGATTAGCGCAAGCGAAACAACAATACAAGCAAATTAAACAAATAAAACAAAGCAAAGGAAATAGACAATGCTAACACAAGATGTAACGTGGTTCACGGCCACGCCGCTAATCCACGGTCCCCGATTCGCCCACGGTGAATCACTCCGCCAACCAATCCACTAAATGGTCTCTCCTTTGCACCAAGCTAGGTGGAGGTAACCTTTACAATCAAGATCACTCTTCTTACAAATAGAATGGAGTAAAAGACAAGTAAGAAGAGTTTAGAGCTCAGGGGCACTAGGAAGATTGTTTGGAGCATAAGCATTAGCCTCTCAAAGGCTTACACCTCTCTTTTATAGAGAGGGCTAACTTCTTCCGCTGCCGCCATCACGATCGCCGCCGATGACCGCTGTTACTAACGGCCTCCCAACACGTCGATCCCGACCGCAGTCCAACGGTCCTTGGCAATGATCGATGGAATCACCGACCGACTTCACACCGATCACGACTGATGTCGACGCCTGGCCACGGCTACGAGCTTCCAGGGCTAAAACCCTATCGACTACCGATCACGCTTTCAGCAGCTGATCGATCTTGAACGATCGATCACGACGTGATGGCCGCCGATCGCCACAATCCGGCCACAGATACACCGAACTCACTGATTAGCAAGGGCCGATCGCCATGACATGGCAATGACCGGGTGTCTGAAAACCCATCCGACACTTGGCCAAATGGCCAAGTTTCACCTAAGAGCTACCTTCCCGGTTACAATCGCCACTCATTTCTCTGAGTCCTCGCTTCGGTTCTCTTCGCTTCTCGCCACGCCCCTAAGGCAAAGATCAAAGCGCACGGCTCTGCAATGCTCCTTCGCGTCTCTTGCCTCGAAGTCTACTTCCTCCGGCTTCACTCCAAGCTTCTCGTCCGGCGGTCCCTCGGATGCTCCAAGCGCACGGCTTCCGCAAAGCTATCCTTCACCGACTCAAGGCACGAGTCATGAGATGTGAAACTCGCCATGGCTCCATGTGCGAATTACTAAGTCCTGCACGACTTCAACGCACATATCAAATAAACATAACACACTAACTTAAACCCTTTTCCACACCATCAAAACCATATCACGGCAAGAGATTGCCCTAACAAAATCTTTTTACCCCTTTCGTGGGTGAGACTCGCAAGAATACATGGTCACCAATAGAGAACTCTAGAGGTCTTCGTCTCCGATCGACATAACTCTTCTGACGATCCTACGCCTCTACCATCCTTCGTCTGATAGTACGAACCAACTCTACCTCATGATGAGCTCTATAGGGTCCTAGCAACTGGGCCTCCCCAACCTCTTCCCAGAGGGTTGGTGTCCGACACTGTCTACCATACAATGCTTCAAACGGTGCCATTTGGATAGCTAAATGATAGCTGATGTTGTAAGCAAATTCCACTAATGGTAAGTGGTCCTCCCAGCTGCCCCTGAAATCCATAACGCAGGACCTCAGCAAATCCTCTAGAGTCTGAATAGTCCGCTCAGACTGTCCATCTGTGTGTGGATGGAATGTTGTACTAAAACAGAGCTGTGTGCCCAAGGTCTGCTGTAGACTCTACCAGAATTGGGACGTGAACCAAGGATCTCTATCTGATATAATGCTCAAAGGAACACCATGCAATCTGATGATCTCCCGACAATATAACTCTGCCATACGATTCAGAGAGTCAGTCTTCTGAATCGCTAAGAAGTGTGTGGATTTGGTTAATTGATCAACGACTATCCAAATTGCGTCATGACCTCGTTGTGTCCTAGGCAGACCCACCACAAAATTCATGGTAATATGATCCCACTTTCACTAGGGAATAGGAATGTAAAATACTGAAATTAAAATACGAAATTTAATGGCCAAAATTTCGGGGAAATAATCCTAGGGATTATTTTCGGGATTTTTAGGGAATTTTAGGAATTTTTTTGGATTTAAACGGAGGTCGTACGAGATAATTACGGGGATAGGGAAAACAGGCTTTTAAAGGGCCTATTTAGTCTAGGTTTTCTATTTTTTTTTTCTAATTTTTGGATTTCTCTTTTTTTCCCCGTCGCGACCTTTTCCTCGGCAGTTCCCTCGCGCGACGGTTTCTTCGCCGGCGACGTCTTCTCCGCCGATTTCTCTGCACGCTCATTGTCCAGATGACGCGCGCCGACAGATGGCTCGTCGTCCTCGCCTCGGACCGCCGTGCGATGCCTCTCTTCTTCCCCGAAGGACCGGCCGGTGCGCCTTCTGTCGCCACCCTCGACCTCGCCGCGTCTGCGCCGACCTCCTCTGCCACCGACGGTGCGCGCCGGCCTCCTCTGCCAAAGAGCGCCGTCGCCGCTCCTCTTCCTTTCTCCCCGCCGCGCCCGACGCCCCACGCCCGAAGCCGTTGCCTCTTCCCTTCGCCGGCGACGCCTTTCCTCGAGCCGACGCCGTCCACAGTCGCAGCCCTTGTTTGCGTTCCCGCGAGCACTGCCGCCCGACGCGACGCGAGCTCGCCTTCCACCATGCAGACGCTGGGCTCCTTCCGTGCCGCCGACGCCGATCGTTGTTCCTTCGGCCGGCCGAATGGCGCCCTTCCCCAGCACGCCTGCAGCCACCGGATCGCCGCCGTTTCTTCCCCTTCGCTGGGATTTCTGGCCGGAGGAGACTATTAGGGCATCGGCAGGTCCTCGTTCCGGTGAACCGAGCGGTTTGGGGGAAATTCCATCGCAGGTATAACATGAACTAGTTTCTTCCTTGCCTGCCGGTTGTTTGATTTGGTTGATTTAGGGGCAGTAATTAGGGCAGCAAGGGAGTGTCGGCTGAGAGGGGTTGTGAGAGTTTTATTTGGAGGGTGTCGTGTGGTTAGGGTTGGAGGTGTCACTGTGAATTTAAGAAATTGAGTTGGGGGTATCGGCCGTGGATGGAATTTCTAGGGCGGGTGAGCTTGATTGGTCGATTTGGGTTGATTCTGGTGTTATTCGGTTGATCGGTACGGTATTCGGAGGATATGGGATTTGGGTGATATTGTTTGATCTTGAGGATATTTTTTTTGTAGGTGATGAATTAGGTTAATTGATTTGGAATTAATTGGGCTAAATTAATTGTATGGATATTTGTGGACAAGGAGAATTGGAAATTGGTTTGGGTTAATTGGGTTATGAAGGAAATCGATTAAGTATTCGATTTGTCGGTGAATGATATTTTGTGCTTAACAATTGTTATGCATTATGCAGGTTTTGGTCACGAGGCAGGTCTCCGATCGTGACGATCTGATTCTTTTACGGATATATTATCAGGCGGGTATTTTGACTTAACTTTTAGATTAAGTCATGTTGATATGCTAGTTAGGATAGCTTACAATAATTTTTCATGTTTATATGCCTAGTATGCTTTTGGTGCCTACTAGATACATGCATGTGATAGGATATGATTTTATCTTCCCTGTTTGATTTGGATCATAGTATATGGATTAGGGATATGTACATATTGATTGTACATATTATTCGGATAGGTATTTTGTGTAGGATTTACATGTTTTAGTATCATGCACCATTTTTGCATGATTGCATGCTAGCTGGACGGGGTTCCATTATTGTTGAGCCCGCAACTAGTTACATGACCTGCACACACTGCCACTCATGGGTTAGTGGTACATCAGGAGGGTGTGTGCAGTTGGTCTGTCAGGCTCCACTGGTCCGCTCTTGGGTAGCGATGAGGCAGCGTGGTAGCGGGCAGGGATCCCTCCTCTGGTCTATGACACCGGGAGATGAGAGCTTAGCTCCCCCACTCTGTTTGGGGCAGGAGGATAGGTGTACTCCGACAGCATCCTGTCCACTCGGTCACTCAGGAGCAGTGATGGCAGAGTGCACAGTTGTCATAGCCCTACCCACTCGGCTTCACCATCGTGTGTGAGGTGGCTGACTGGCGTCAGGGGTGACCATGTCATTGGCACGACATGCACTTTGCACGGATTGCATTTGTATTGTGTTTGCTGTATTTTTATTGATGCCTTGGATGTGCATATGATTGTCATGCATACATGATACATGTTTATATATGGTCAGGACTTTATTACTTCTAGTCAGGCACATGCTCCTATATCAGGGTAGGAGATTCAGGTAAGTACAGTCCTTTTGTATTTCTTGCTTGCATACCCTATTTATGTGAGACTGTACTGACATGATATTTTTATTGTTAGCTATACCTTACTTTGCATATCTACTATACCCGCAAAGTTCTTTGAACTCACCCCGTTGATTTATATCTATTTCAGGATGAAGCTGTTAGGAGAGTGCAGCTGCCGGACCCCACTCGTCGTAAATGTTTTATTTGGGTATTTGCTTTATGGTTTGGATATTTTGGTTAGAGGACATGTGTAGGTTTGGAGATTGATTTTGTATTTGGATTTTTGGTGTCCTTATGGACTTTATTCGGATTTTGGTTTGATTAGATTTTGTTGAGTATTCTTGCCCAGATGGCAGAAGGGGTAAGTCTATTTATGGTAGACTATTTATCATTTATTTTGGTAGATGGCCTGAGACCAAATTATATAACTGCGTGTGTGTTTGGATTCCGATCGTGTTGACCGATGTATAGCGGTCGTGGAGGCCTTGTATGTAAATTGGGATTGTCACTCGTACAGGGGAGATGCTTCCCGATTTTCGTCTGGCGGGGACTCCTTCGGGGCGTGACAATTTATTTGGTATCAGAGCGCCTAGGTTTTTGAGTTCCTAGGAGTTTTTGGATTTTTCGGAGTTCGCCACGTTTGGCGAGTTTCTGAGCAATTTGGAAAATTTTGGATTGGTATGGATTTCCGACGATTTTAATATTTCAGAAATTCGAGGATTTTGACGAGGTCAATTTGGGGTTTTGGCGGCGATGGGACCTCTCCTGCGGCGAAATAGGTACGCTGAAAAATTTTATATATTTGTACTTCTAGTAACATCTGTTCTAGTAACATCTGTATTAATTTAACAGATCTCTAGCTAAGGAGATGGGCGTGCTCCTGCACCGAGACGTGGTGCAGGGTAACCACGCGAGAGGACAGTGAGATCTCTAGCTAAGGAGTTGCTAGAAGGGTCTATAGAGTCCTGACTCATGTGCACACTCGTAGTAGGGGTCGCCCACCAAGGTGACCAACCGAAGTTGCCATAGTGTTTATACTCCTGGTTAGATTGACTATGTGTTTAGTGGATAACAGGAAATAACATTTAAGTGTGTTGGTCACTATTTGTAATCGTAGATGGAGTTGACCACAAATGACTTGTTCAGTTTGTGAGTCTTGGACCTGTGACGAAAAGATGCATTGCCTTTTTGAGAGCTGATAGGAAAGCGAGTCAAGTCGTCACATTGGTTGTAAATCAAGGACTACGATTATGTGAGATTTTCACTTGATTATGCTAAATGATTATTACTCTGTGGGGCAATGGACAAAGAATGTATACTATTGTTGATACAGTCCTTGGAGGTTTAAGTTACGAAGTTCCATAGGGATTTTGATCCTTGAGCGGCTTGAGCCTTAGATTGATAACATTGAAGGTACTGTTAAGTACCTAACTGGTATTTATATAGGAGTGGAGATAGTTTCTTACTATTGCAATGATCAAGTTGTTACTTGGTGGAATAAGTGGAAGAAATTTATTTGAGGAAATAACCCATTACGGGATCACGGGTTCAGGATGTTTTCGAGAGACGATATTTCTCCATGTTATTTTGTATGACTCATTGTTGGGAAATGCTTGAGCCTTAAGTTGAGTGATTAATTGATAATGGAGTTTCATTATAGAGTTTGTTAGACTTGCAGAGTTTACCCCCATTTAAGGGCTCAAGATAGTGATCGAGTTGTTTTCGATCACCCACGATTTATTGGCTTACATTTGGATTAGGATAGTTGGATCTTCCATCAGTTCCTATCAGGAGGCATTAAGGTGAGTCATAATTATGAAAATGACACTGCAGTAAGTGTCTCCAGAAAATAGCGTGGTCAACCTAGTGATAATAACCTACACTATGGATAAGGCAACCGTAGAAGTCGTGAAAGTGCTCTTCTAGCTGGATTCACGTGGCATTATTTCGTTCCCATGTTGTTGCTCGATATTGATTATGTCGGTTGCTAGAGATGGTAACTTGATGTTGATGATGGGGGTTTACAACCTCTTGAGTGATTGAGGATTTAGTTGGAATTTTGGGTTGTTTTGGTGGTGATCAAGGCTCTGTCCCGGGAATGAAAGATGGATGAAACACCTCATTTCCCAGCCGAAAACAGGAATATGGATTTAAGTTTTCTCCTCAGATATATGTCGCTATCAGAAGTGGTTTGTACACTTGTAGAGATATGAGGCTGGTTGTATGGTTCGTGAAGAAAAGGAGAGGAAGAGGTGTATACACCTAGATTCATCTGATTATCGAATTCTTTTCTAGATCACTGTGAAATAGGGAATCCATTAAGAGCAGAAGTTGGATGAGTTTACATCTTTACTCGAAAGGAGTTGTAGATGGTTGAAGGATTGATCATTGAGGTTGGTATCAGATGATTGAAGGATTGATCATTGAGGTATTACTATAGTTTACCTTACTTGATGATATATTGAGAGATACATGTGTTTACAGATATCTGTGGTTAAAACATGCACTGATAGGATTAAAAGGATTTTTATATTTGGATCATGTGGATTAATAGTGTTTCCACTGATAGGTGAGATGTTGAGATGATTACTGTGATGATTATCACAGGGGTATGAAAATGATTTTGGATGTTTAGAGGTTGATTGATGGAAATGTTATATTATGGTGAGAGAGTTGACTTAGTTGTTTTATAGTTGACTTGGTTGATATGATGTGGATATCTGGATATTAACTTGGAGGTTATGCTTGTGACATGATGGTATAAGAAGGTCTCTCGGATGCTTGTATAATTCGAGAGTAATCAGATGTAGTGTTGGAGGAACTTCTAGGCTTGCCGCTGTATAGGCAAGTAGAGTAGGCGATCGAAGGGATTTCGAAAATAGTTTCGATATCGAAGATCCCCTACTGTGAGATAATTTATTTGATACTGAGGTAATGTTATTTTTACGAGCTAATATTTTTACTTATGGTGCGTTGGCTGAGGGCTAGTGTAAAGTGCACAAGGTTGTTAAAGCTCGTGATGTACTCAAGGCAATGTCATTCAATTGACTGTAAGTCAATCGAGTTGCTTAGATACCGTCATCGATCGGTCTTTCAGAATTGGCAAGGTTGATGATGCCAAGAGGTATTTGTTAGAATGATGATTTTTCAGGGGATAATTTAGTTGGTATCAGTGTTGCTTAACACTATGGGAATTGGAAGAATCTAAGTTCCAATTAAAGGAGGTATTGGATGGGATATTTGTTGTCCCAGTATTTTATTTCTTGAGAAGCTCTGGAACTTGTTGTTCAAAGAGATATGAACCTTTGAGGTTATACATCAATTATTGATGATGGAATGCGGTAGTGGTAGAAGGAAAAGAATATCATTCATGGTGGATCGAGGATCTATTTAGATCAACTATAGGACACCTGTGTATACTCTAGGATTGATTTATGATTGATGTGTTGATATTGTAGTGACAGGGAGTCATACAATTATCAAAGTCGTAGGGATGATTGATATATCATCAACCTAGAGTAAAGAGGATGCAGGTGTGTAGCGATGACAATTTCATACTTGGTATGAATTGTATGAGCTTTTAGATTATCTTATTTGACTTATTGACGACTTTGTTGTCCAGGGATTTGGTAAATCGTGTATTCTAGACACGATTGGATCATTTGTGAGGGTGGCAGTTGGAGTTGAGCACTCGGCCACTGTAGATGGTGATTTTTTTTTGGTATTTAATTTGATTATTACCATAGATATGGATAGGATGCTCTAGTGGTACTACACCGCTGACGGGTGATGGAATTTATTTAGTTTGAAGCTTGTGAACCTAGTTTCAAGACTCAGACGATGGTTGACTTTTACACCAGTGTTGTGTGATCATTCTCGGGTGAAAGGAAAGTTAATTTATATGCGGATGCGATGTTTCAGAGAATGGAGTGTTTCTGATTTAGTTGATTGACACGTATCCCATGGTTACGTCAAATGAGGAACTACGAGATGGGTTGTCATATATATATATGACGTGGACCTAGTAGGAGTTGTTATGTTGTTTTGTAGAGGTGAGGAGCAGATATGCTTATGAGGTTTTAGCTAGCTCTTTGTGTAGTTGCATTTGAATTTAGGAAGAGTTACTATTGATTCGGGAACAACAGATAGATTCCTGTTGTGATGATAGAGAGCATCTACCATAGAGTTGTACTTTTGCTCTACCGGTTCGGAATTAGTGATATTGGAATTTGTATGTAGTAGGTGGATAGATAGCTACCTGGCATCTTGACTGACTATGAGTCCCGAGCGTGGTAGCATGTCGTTGCCCGTAAGTAGTGCCTTATGCATTACCCTGAGAGCCACGAGGCTTTATCATGATATTTTGAGAAGTATTGCTAGTAGATTGCGGTAGGTTCTATATGTTGAAGATGTATAGGATTGTATCCGGAAAATAGTAAGTATTGAAACGTTCTCCATGGTGGAACGTCATGTGGAACTTAGTTGATTTGGAAGTCTGATGTTCAGTGTGTCAACTAGTAAAGGTGGAATGCTAATAATCAGTAAGGTTCTGTACCAAGAGGAAAGTGGGAGCCTAGTATGATGGACAATGTTGGGAGATTAATTGGAATTCGGAAAGGACTTAGTATGATTAGCTAAGTCCGCTCATTTTCTCTAGATCCATACGATGAGTTATAGGATCGCTGGATAGGTTATATTGTGGCGATTTCCAGTTCATGGAGGATCTTTGAGTATCATATGCGATAGCGATTCAGGATTTACCTTAGGATTATGGTAAAGTCTTTAACAGGTCACGGATATAGAGCTCCACTCAGGTACAGTTAGGTACTTATGATAAGTGGTCGATATGAAGATACTATTCATACTTTGGAAGGGCTGCTAGAAGTAAGTGTGATTGGATGTTAAGGGATATCAGTAACCCCACTTAGTCACTTGAGGTGTGACTTGTCTCCAGATGCTTGAGATGGTTGTTGGGACATCTCGTACTAATATACGAGTAGAAAATTTGGGGACCAAATTTTTATTAGTGGGGGAGAATGTAAAATACTGAAATTAAAATAGGAAATTTAATGGCCAAAATTTCGGGGAAATAATCCTAGGGATTATTTTCGAGATTTTTAGGGAATTTTAGGAATTTTTCTAGATTTAAACGGAGGTCGTACGAGATAATTACGGGGATAGGGAAAACAGGCTTTTAAAGGGCCTATTTAGTCTAGGTTTTCTATTTTTTTTAATTTCTGGATTTCTATTTTTTCCCCGTCGCGACCTTTTCCTCGGCAGTTCCCTCGCGCGACGGTTTCTTCGCCGGCGACGTCTTCTCCGCCGATTTCTCTGCGCGCTCGTTGTCCAGACGACGCGCGCCGGCAGATGGCTCGCCGTCCTCGCCTCATGCGGCGACGCTCTCTTCTTCCCGGCGGCCGCCGCAGCGCCCTTCCGTCGTCGCCTACCCCTCGGCCACCAACGTCACCGTCTGCGCCGGCCTCCTCTGCCACCGACGGTGCGCGCTGACCTCCTCTGCCAAAGAGCGCTGTCGTCGCTCCTCTTCCTTTCTCCCTGCCGCGCCCGACGCCCCACGGCCGAAGCCGTTGCCTCTTCCCTTCGCCGGCGACGCCTTTCCTCGAGCCGACGCCGTCCACAGTCGCACCCCTTGTTTGCGTTCCCGCGAGCACTGCCACCCGACGCGACGCGAGCTCGCCTTCCACCGCGGTACGCGCCGAGCTCCCTTCCGCTGCCTGACGCCGAGACTGGTTGTTCCTCCGCGAGCGTCGGCAACAGCGCCCTTCCCCAGCACGCCTGCAGCCACCGGATCGCCGCCGTTTCTTCCCCTTCGCTGGGATTTCTGGCCGGAGGAGACTATTAGGGCATCGACAGGTCCTCGTTCTGGTGAACCGAGCGGTTTGGGGGAAATTCCATCGCAGGTATAACATGAACTAGTTTCTTCCTTGCCTGCCGGTTGTTTGATTTGGTTGATTTAGGGGCAGAAATTAGGGCAGCAAGGGAGTGTCGAATGAGAGGGGTTGTGAGAGTTTTATTTGGAGGGTGTCGTGTGGTTAGGGTTGGAGGTGTCACTGTGAATTTAAGAAATTGAGTTGGGGGTATCGACCGTGGATGGAATTTCTAGGGCGGGTGAGCTTGATTGGTCGATTTGGGTTGATTCCGGTGTTATTCGGTTGATCGGTACGGTATTCGGAGGATATGGGATTTGGGTGATATTGTTTGATCTTGAGGATATTTTTTTTGTAGGTGATGAATTAGGTTAATTGATTTGGAATTAATTGGGCTAAATTAATTGTATGGATATTTGTGGACAAGGAGAATTGGAAATTGGTTTGGGTTAATTGGGTTATAAAGGAAATCGATTAAGTATTCGATTTGTCGGTGAATGGTATTTTGTGCTTAACAATAGTTATGCATTATGCAGGTTTTGGTCACGAGGCAGGTCTCCGATCGTGATGATCTGGTTCTTTTGCGAATATATTATCAGGAGGGTATTTTGACTTAACTTTTAGATTAAGTCATGTTGATATGCTAGTTAGGATAGCTTACAATAATTTTTCATGTTTATATGCCTAGTATGCTTTTGGTGCCTACTAGATACATGCATGTGATAGGATATGATTTTATCTTCCCTGTTTGATTTGGATCATAGTATATGGATTAGGGATGTGTACATATTGATTGTACATATTATTCGGATAGGTATTTTGAGTAGGATTTACATGTTTTAGTATCATGCACTATTTTTGCATGATTGCATGCTAGCTGGACGGGGTTCCATTATTGTTGAGCATGACTAGTTACATAACTTATACTTGCCACTCATGGGTTAGTGGTACATCGAGGGTGTGTGGTTAGTGCATCGAGCTCGGTCCGCTCATGGGTAGCAATGATGAGGCGGCGTGGTAGTGGCGAGGATCCCTCCTCCAGTCATGACGGGAGATGAGCTTAGCTCCCCACTCTGTTTGGGGCGGGAGGATAGGTGTACTCAAAGCATCCTGTCCCACTCGGTCACTCCAGAGCGATGATGGCGAGTGCACGATTGTCATAGCCCTACCCACTCGGCCACCATCACGTGCAGGCGGTATAGCGTCAGGGGTGACCATGTCATTGGCACGACATGCACTTTGCACGGATTGCATTTGTATTGTGTTTGCTGCATTTTTATTGATGCCTTGGATGTGCATATGATTGTCATGCATACAGGATACATGTTTATATATGGTCAGGACTTTATTACTTCTAGTCAGGCACATGCTCCTATATCAGGGTAGGAGATTCAGGTAAGTACAGTCCTTTTGTATTTCTTGCTTGCATACCCTATTTATGTGAGACTGTACTGACATGATATTTTTATTGTTAGCTATACCTTACTTTGCATATCTACTATACCCGCAAAGTTCTTTGAACTCACCCCGTTGATTTATATCTATTTCAGGATGAAGCTGTTAGGAGAGTGCAGCTGTCGGACCCCACTCGTCGTAAATGTTTTATTTGGGTATTTGCTTTATGGTTTGGATATTTTGGTTAGAGGACATGTGTAGGTTTGGAGATTGATTTTGTATTTGGATTTTTGGTGTCCTTATGGACCTTATTCGGATTTTGGTTTGATTGGATTTTGTTGAGTATTCCTGCCCAGATGGCAGAAGGGGTAAGTCTATTTATGGTAGACTGTTTATCATTTATTTTGGTAGATGGCCTGAGGCCAAATTATATAACTGCGTGTGTATTTGGATTCTGGTCGTGTTGACCGATGTATAGCGGTCGTGGAGGCCTTGTATGTAAATTGGGATTTTCACCCGTACAGGGGAGATGCTTCCGGATTTTCGTCTGGCGGGGACTCCTTCGGGGCGTGACAAGGAATCCTCTGAAGTAGTCCAGCTGGTTTCTGGTGCTCGGCCTTCACCTGTTGATAAACTAGATATCTAGCTACAAAATTTGCGATGTCTTTCTTCATGTCGTTCCACCAATACAAACATCTTAAATCTCAATACATGCGGGTTCCGCTGGGTGGATCATAAATCGAGAGCGATGAGCCTCCTGAAGTAACTCCTCCATGACCGGGTGAGACTGAGGTACGCATAATCTGCCCCGAAAATAAATAATACCCTTGTTATCTCGGGTGAACTCAGTCTACTGTCGAGAGGTTATCTGGCTGCCAATGAACTGTAAGTGCTGATCACCGGCCTGAGCCTCTCGGACTCTCATCCTGATAGATGACTGAGCAACCATGGTAACAAGAATGCCCTGCTTTGTCGGCCCCTACTCCTCAAGGCCCAACTCGGAGAAACCCTGAATCAAATCCGTGACTAAAACTCGGTAGCAAGCTAAAGTCCCTTGGGACTTTCGACTAAGTGCATTGGCAACAATATTGGCTTTCCCTGGGTGGTAGCTAATGATACAGTCATAATCCTTCAGGAACTCTATCCATCTCCTCTGTCGGAGATTGAGTTCCTTCTACATAAATAGATATTTGAGACTCTTATGATCAGTGAGAATCTAAAATATAATACCATACAAATGATGCCTCCAAATCTTCAAGGCAAAGATAATAGCAGCTAACTCTAGATCATGTATTAGGTATTTTTTCTTATGCTCCCTCAACTGACAAGAAGCATAAGAGACCACCCTGCCGTGTTGCATCAGTACTGTGCCTAAACCTAGAGAAATGCATCGGTATAAAGGACGAAACCGTCGTCCCCTGATGGCAATACTAGAATCGGTGCTGACACTAGTCTCTTCTTCAACTCCTGAAAGCTATTCTCGTAGGCCTCTGACCATATGAACTTCACGCCCTTCCTGGTAAGGCATGTTAACGACATAGCAATGCTTGAGAAACCCTCAACGAACAGTCTATAATATCCGGCTAAGCCCAAGAAACTGCGAACCTCTTGAACCATTTTTAGCTGCTCCCAAATAGTGACAACCTCGATCTTCTGGAGGTCAACTGAAATGCCTTTGCTAGAAACCACGTGTCCCAGAAAACCGACTGAGGGTAACCAGAATGCACTTTTACTGAACTTCGCATATAGTTTCTTCTATCGAAGCCTATCCAGGACAATGCGAAGATGCTGTGCGTGTTCCTCTTCAGAACGGGAATAGACTAGAATGTCGTCAATAAAGACAATGACGAACCGATCTAGGAAATCCATAAATTCACGGTTCATCAAGTCCATTAATACTGTCGGAGCATTAGTAAGCCCAAATGGCATTACCAAAAACTCATAGTGCCCATATCTGGTACGAAACGATGTCTTCTAAACGTCCAAATCTCTGACCCTTAGTCGATGATATCTAGATCGCAGATCAATCTTAGAATACACTGACGTACCTCTGAGCTGATCAAACAAGTCCACAATGTGTGGCAGGGGATATTTATTTTTGATGGTGACGACGTTCAACTGCCTATAGTCGATGCATAATCTCATCGAACCGTCTTTCTTCTTTACGAAGAGAACTGGAGAACCCCAGGGAGATACGCTAGGGCGAATAAAACCTCTATCCAAAAGCTTATGAAGCTGGACCTTTATCTCGTCCAACTCTTTCGGGGTTATACGATAAGGAGCTTTTGATGCCGACACCATCCCCAGAATTAACTCAATTGTGAACTCCACTTGCCTTCTGAGAGGCAGGCCTGGTAACTTCTCTAGAAAGACATCCGGATACTCTTGGACGATAGGAATGTCCGAGATCTGAGAGTCACCACTATTCTCGGCGTTGATCAATGACAATAGAAAACCATGACAGTCGTGTGATAAAAGCTTCCAAGCCTAAATTGCAGAAACGGTCGATATACCATAGTTTCTGGTGCCAGTGAAATCCCACGAGGGTTGGTTAGGAGGATGGAACGTAACCACCCTCGTATTGTAATCCACAGTGGCATGATACACTGTTAGCCAGTCCATGCCAAGTATGATATCGAATTTGATCATGTCGAGAACCAACAAATTACCCAGAGTATAACGTTGCCGAAATCTAATGGACATCCTCTAACTACCTGGGTGACTTCTAATTTATCCCCAGAGGCCAGAGATACCATCAATCTTTGTGACCTAAGGGTGGGTAGTCTACCAATCTCTCTCATGAATGCCCGAGAAATAAATGAATGTGAACTACTAGTGTCAACTAACATATCAGCAGAAAATGAAAAAAATAAAACCGTACCAAAGAAAGCAAATCTGTTGGCTTGCTGTGCATCCTCTCGGGTAACTGCATGAATATGTCCCTCTCGTGGGTGGAGGTGGTGCCAGAGCTGGATGTGCCAGATCGCCACCGAGGCGGAGCATCGAGGCGTGTCAGTACTATATCGAGGTCGATATAAATCACTGTTGATATTGAACCAACGGCTGATACTGAAGTCATGATATAGAACTCTACAACTCCATAGGGGCACTAGAGTGCTCTTGTCCATGCATGACATATGCAGAATCGCGGTAGCCCTCCTTGGCGTATAAAGATTGGGATTTCGCCACCTCACGAGGTCCTTCGCTCAACTGCCCTCCTCGCATGATAACGCCACGAGCCTTTAGTGAACAATCTCGGCTCTAGTGTCCAGGAAGTTTGCAATAATAGAAAATTGACTGTGTTAGTGAACAGGCTGATATCATATGATCCCTGGACCCGCATCTAACATAGTGATTGTAAAACCGGCCTACGCCACCGAGCGCCCAAAACGTTTCGATCCTACATATGCCCGAAGCACTACTTAGCAATGCACCGAACGAAGTACTCATTTGTTGACCCATAGTCGATGGCTGCTGGGCCTGAACTGAACTCTGAGATGGCTGTTTCCTTTTCTTTTCTGCATTTTCTCTCTGCTAAGCCGACTCAATCAGAAGAGCTTGATCCAATGCCTCTCTGTAAGAAGAATTTCTAAAACCTGCTAGCTTCACCTGAAGTCCATCTAGACCCTGAACAAACTGAAGCATGCAAGATCGGTCCTCAGCGACTAACTCCGGATAGAATTTAACTAACCGATTAAATTCAATATTATATTCCATCACCATGCAATTGTTCTATCGAAGATTCTGAAAATCATGATGATGCATCATCTGATAAGATAGTGGAAAATATTGGCTCTTGAAAACCTCTCTGAATTTCGCCCATATTATCTGTTGCTCGCCTATAATCGCGCGCTGCGTGTCCCACTAGATTTCAACCTCGTCCCGTAAATGGTAGACTGTAAGCTCTGCCTTCTCACACTCAGAGCAAGCGATATAGAAAAAGGTCTGCTCCATAGTCTCTATCCAGGACTGAGCCACCCTCGGATCTATCTCTCCGTGGAAAAGCGTGAATCAGCCTTTCACCGACTCCGCCAAGGCTGGGATCCGAGCTCGTGCCGCAGTCACATCAATAGGATGAGTAGGGATCGCCGCGAGAGCTAGTGGAACCACTGGAGTTAGTGCGACTGCATAAGCAGGGGCAGGTATTGAGAATGGGGCGACTAAATCTTTGTGGGGTATCGGGTATCACGATGCTTGAGACACCATTAGCGGAAGTGCATATCCCATAGGCACTACAAGAGGAGGTGCTTGGTATGTAGCAGCAGGGGCTACCGATGGTACCTTCGGGTGTACAGTAGCAGGTGCTGCTAGGGGTACTGCAGGATATGTTGGAGTGGGTACCATTGGTGGTAAAATGAATACTGCAGAAGTGGGTATCTCTGGAGGAGGAACCGTCGGGGACTGAGGGTCCAATACACCCGCGGCACCATGTGAAGTGTGACCTTGATCGATAGGCTCATTCTCCATAGACCTTTCTGGCAACTCCATCGCCAGAGATCTCAATGTCCTTTTGCATGGCTGCCCCACACCACGTCTTGGCGCGAGAGCATGCCCACCTCGTTTCATATATGCTAAATTATTACCCAAGTATTACTACAGGTAGAAAATTAATAATTTCACCTGTTAGCCATCTGGAGATGTCCTGTCGCTGCCAATTCCCCAATACGAACTTATCGAAATATGACTCTAAAATGTTCGAAACGCCAAATCGACGGAAATCTGTAAAAATCCTAAAATGCACAGGTTGACCTGCCAAACGTGGCGAACTCCGAAAACCCAAAAACCCTTAGGAACTCGAAACCTAGGCTCTGATACCAAATAAATTGTTACGCCCCGAGAGTCGGACATCACCTCCCTATATGCGGATAATTGAAACCTGTATACAAGGCCCACACGACCCACTATACATCGACCAACATGGTCGGAACATAAAACACCAAAATATATATAATATATGGGCATCATGCCAACAACCAAAGTTAATAAGAAGCCTAAAACCTCTAGACTTACCTCTTCTGCCATCTGAGTAGGAATACACAACCACACACATAACCAAAACAAATCGAACAAAAAGTCCATAAGGACATAATCAAGTACCATCAAAACAACCACGAGTATAAAATACTACAAGTTTTAAACATAGAGTACTAGTGATAAAAAATACGAAAAACTAAAATTAAAATAACGAAGTCGTCAGATCAGGGGACTGACAATTGGACCCTCCGGAAGGCTTCATCCTGAAATAAAATAGATATCAATGGAGTGAGTAAAACTCAGCGGATATCCAATAGTCATGCATAGTAAACTATAAGTAGCAATAATAATCATGCTGATATAATTTCTTGACAAAAATAGATATCTGAAACTGTACATACCAGAATCACCTAAGCTGACATAAGATACAACCACACAAGTAGATGTAGAATCACCAAAACAAACTACATAATACCTCCTGTATGTGCACGACAATCATATGCAACAACCAAAAGTGCAACAAGCAATGCATATCGTAAAAGTGTATGCACATGATGCAATGACATGTGTCACCCCTGACGCCAGTCAAGCCACCGACATGTCATGTGTGTCGGCCGAGTGGGTAGGGCTGTGACAACTGTGCACTCTGTCGTCACCACACCTATGTGATCGAGTGGACAGGATGCTGGCGGAGTATCACCCTCCTACCCCATGTATATATATGGGGGACATCACCTCGTCTCATCTCCTTGTCTCACAGCGAAAGAGGGATCCCTATCTGCTACCATGTCGTAATACCAATATCCTGAGCGACCACCATGGAGCCCTGACAGAGCAACTACACACACCCTCCTGAAATACCACTAACTCATGAGTGGTTGTGTGTGTAGATAATGTAACTGACGATGGGCTCAACTACCAAGTAGTATCACCTCCTACCGAGGAGCCGATGATTGCCAGTCATGCAATAATGCAAGATGGTGCATGTCACTAATGCACGATACACCTGTCAATCCATGACTACCTATAGTATGTACCAATAGGAGCCCATATCAAATAACCTAAGTACATAAGTCTATGTACACATGCAAGGTATATCCATTATTCATTCAATGCCCAGTATGTAAGGTATGTCACTACTCTTAGTGCCAAATAAACAAATGACAAGTATTAAAATGATAGAGCACCAATATAATAAGCATATGAAAAGGCTATAACACGTAGTAGGTAGTGACGTACCAGGGTAGTTAAAAGTATAGAAAACTATTACTAGCTATAGTAAATGATGTATGACAATATGACAATATCTAAAAGAAAATAAGTTAAAGATACCCCGCCTGCTATAAAGAATACCAACTGTCTTTATGCCCGTGGACTTGTCTCGTGATCGAAATCTACATATAACATAATTACCATTAAGTTCTAGCACACATGACAACGATTAAATCAGATCCTACATCGCTCTTGTAACCATCTCAATTTTGTAGGATCGATGTGGTGAAGTGTTGGCCGGCTAGAGGAGGGTGAATAGCCCTCTTTCGTTTGATGAATTAATTCGTTCGTTCTCGTTGCGTGCTCGTCTACAATTGTTGTTAGCACAGCGGAATACTAATACAAATATGAATACTAACAACAAATACAATCACATGCAAACACAGACAATATACGTGGTTCGGAACCGAATGATTACTACTCCATGAGCGAGCTCACCGAGCTCTAGTTATACACATGACACTAACTATAACACTCCTTTTCGACAACATGTCGTAGGTGGAGAAACCTCTCACAAGCAATTACAATGTAATATAGAAATACAAGCAAATACACAAATACAATACACAAGAAAACTTTCCCCGATTGCTTTGATCACTTTGCTTGTTGCTTGCTTTAGATGGCTCTTGAAGATCTGGAATGCAGTAGCAATTCCCCTCCAATAGCTTCACAAAAGTCTTGGCAAAAACCTCCATCTCGAGCTCCATTTAGAACCTGCATCGAGATGTTTTCGCGCCTAGCAGTCGACTGTCATAAGGCCCTAGTCAACTGCCCCTGTAGCCGTTGTCTCACAACGGCCAGATCAACGTCGGATAAGTTCCAACGGATCACCTACCAGTTGAATGGTGACCTAGTAGTCGACTGCCCAATCGGCTACGGAGCGTTATGTGCTCGTGACACTCCCATCGATCATTGCCATCCTCGGCGATCATTGATCGGCTCGATCGATCATTCTTTATACATCGATCGTCGCCGACATCGATCGCTTCTTATCGACATCCGTCAGCTGATCCATGGCGATCGGATCGCTAAGCACAAAATCACAGCCTTACACCAGTCGAGCCCTAGTCAACCTGGATCAGTCAAACCGACATCTATGCCAGTCAACTGTTGTGGGGTAAAACCTCAAACACCAAGTTGTTTGAGCATCCGACTGTCGGGTAAATCCTAAAATATCAAGTTTGAGCCTCCGACACTCAGTCTTAGCCACTTGGCCAAGTCCACCTTATCCCTCATGGAGTTCCCCACCGAAGCTCTCTTCCCTCGGCCTACGTCCCTCGGATACGCCAAGCGCACGACTTCGCAATGCCATCCTTCGCGTCTCATGCCGTAGAAGTATGCTTCCTTTGGGCTCACTCCATTCGCTCCCCATCCGGCGATCCCTCGGATGCACCAAGCGCACGGCTTCGCAATGCCATCCTTCACCGACTCAAGGACCCCGAGCCTAGTGAACTTTCCAAGTCCTCAAGATTTCCCATATGCACCAAGCGCATGACTTCGCAATGCATTTCTCACCAAGCACCAAGCGCACGACTTCGCAATGCTTTGGATTTTCCCACACCAAGCTCCATGCTTGGATTTTCCATGCCAACTCCATGTTGGACTTTCCCATGACAATCCCATGTCATGAGTTTTGTCTATCATCAAAATACTATCAAGGTACTTGCTCGAGTCAAACTCGAGTCAACCTGGGCTGATTGCACCAACAATCTCCCCCTTTTTGATGATTGACAAAACTACCATCTCAAGTCTACCAATTCTCATATATTGACAATTCTTATATCCCAATGAGAATTCCAACGAACCCTAATTGAAAACTTGGTAACTTCTCCCCCTTTTTTACATTACATCAAAAAGGTCCTCAAGGGTTTCAATGTCTCATATCCCAATGAGATCTTATAATCTTCCCCTTGGCATGCACTCAATCTTTCTAGTGATCCCATATCACTTAAGAGAGGCAACCCAATTTTCCTCCCATGAGAAAATACACATCCATCTTCCCATGATGGATACCTCCCCCTAGAGGCTTGCTCCCCCTTGACAATTACACCAACAATGTCCTTGGAGAGTCCCTAAGCCAATAGGAACATTAACCAAATCAAAATTAAGGCAAAGTTCAACAATGAACTCTCTTCCACCTTAAAATTGATACTCACCCTCAACCCTTCTCCTAATCCATATCCAAAGGATTTCCACCATTTCTAATGCTCTCCCAAGCATATCCTAGGGTTAAGAGTGGTTAGGGGACCAAAACATGGCTGAACATGGGCCTAACCATCAAGGTTTACCCGAAATCAACTAGTGCCAGTCGACTCCGTCAGATACTAGTCGACTGCCATTACAGGCAGTCGACTGATAACTGCATTCTGCAGTTTTTTAGTTTTAGAAATGGATTTTCGAAATCCATAAGTAAATATACGTAATTTTAAAAATCTTGAAAATGCATACGTATAATACTTATCTTAAACACTATGGGTGAAAAATATTGGAAATTTATTTTACCCATTAAATTAGGAGATTGATATAAAGTCTAAAATTTAAGAAAAACTTCAATAAAGAGCCCTCTTTGTACCATCTCATTCAATGGTGATAGCTATCAAAAGATAGACTTCACTAAGGTTTTTCAAAATATTTTTAAAATGTTTTTAAAACCTTTATTTTCTTTTTCCTAAACATCTCACCAATATCTAGATATGTAAAACACATACAAGTCAAATATCATAGTGAGATGTGGATTTTTGTTCTTTATGTTCTCATGCATATTTCTAAGGCAACTCTATTTGATTCCCTCCAAATTGTGCCATAGTCCTTAACTCCATTTTAATTTATGCATGATATGATTATGGCATAGATATGATATAGATAAAAGCATATGCCAAAATCATGATGTCATGGCATGTGAATGACATTTTAGCATACATGACATATAAAAAAGAAGTCTAAACATGATCATGACATTTTTAGAGATAAAAATGAAGATGATGTCATGACATGGCAAGGCAAATAAAGCATGGCAAGTAAAATATACTAAGGTATAGAATACCTAAGTGTTAAAATCAATTTTCCATTTCTATGGATTAAATTCATTTTGCCTTAAACCATTTAGCTCCCAAGTGTGCCATAAATCCAAAATGGCACACCAATACCTCTAAGACCTAATTGTGCCAATTTAAATCTTTTTAAACTTCTCAAACACATTGGCACATCCTAATGTGTCAACTCAACATGGCTAGGTTAACTACCCATCCACTTAGGGTTGACACAACCTAACCCATCTAGCGTGAATCAATCACGCTTCTAGGAACCCAATACCTATTGGAGCTCCTTGGGTTAACAAGGTATTCACTAGGGATAACTTCCCTAGATACCTTCCTAATGACCCTTTATGTCTTTGAAGCCTTAGTCAAATGGGTCTTTCCTAGGTCAACTCTAGAGGTAACTCCCCTAATGACCTTCTTGGCTACATTTGATTTCTTTGAGGTTTTAGCCACTAAACAAATACCATGACTAGACTTAGGGATAACTTCCCTATTAGCCTTGGATTTTCTAGACCTAGATGTTGTTCCATAATTAAATAGAACATTATGGTAGGACATAGATTTGTGACCCAAACCCTTCTTGCCCTTAGGTATTTCTTGTTTCCTAGGTCTTGACTTTTGTACATTAGACCCCTTAACCAAATTTGAAATGATTGCTAGAGTCTTCTCCAATTTTTCTAGCCTTGACCTCAAGGCTTGGTTTTCTAATTCTAATTTTCCCAATTTTGAATTTCCATTTATCTTTTGGGAAAAGTTCTTCTTCTTAGGCATGTGTCTACCCTTCTTAGGGTTAATGCCTAGATGGTTTTCAACTCTCCTAATGGATTCTTTAGGTAAAATAGATCTAGTGTTTTGAGTCCTAAGTTTGTCCTTAGAGAAACTAACATGCTTAGCACCTAAGCAATAAATCTTATTATTTCTACTAGCATGCTTTTCATTTATAATGGCAAGAGAACTAAAATAATTTTTAGCATGCTTTTTAACTTTAGAAATTGAAGGTGCATTATTTAAATGTACCTTAGGGTTAGCTTTAGAAGCTCCCCTACATGAGTCACACCATCTTGCCCTTTCTTCCTCCCCTAAGGGCATTGGCTTCGCTAGTGCCCCTTTTGATTGCATTTAAAGCACACAATGTGCTCTTTGCTTTTAATTTTGAAAACACCGGCATCCTTTGACTTTGGGTTGACTTTTGGTGCCGATGCCTTTTCCTTAGCCAATTTAGGGCATTTGCTCTTGTAATGCCCTTTCTCCCTACACTCAAAGCATATTATATGATCTTTATTCAAAATTATAATACTTGAGTTACCTAGAGAGGTGGTGGAGGTCTCTTCACTTCTTCCGGAGGTAGAAGCTTCAGTTTGATCTTGCTCCGGAATGGAAATCCTTTCCTCCCCCTCAATGCTAGAGGTGGAGGTCTCCACCAAATCATCAACATCATCAAAAGTGGATGGTGCTTCACCTTCGGCATTCTCCTCTACTTGTGCCGGTTGGGAATTTTCTTGGAATTTCATTATCTTATTCCATAATTCCCTTGCATCCCAATAATCACCCAATCTAGACCAAATAGTGTTAGGTAACAAATCACTAATCAATTTTATTACCTCGAGATTTGTTTTGAAGTTCTTGATTTGGTCTTGGGTCCACTTTGACTTCTCAATTTGCCTATTTCTTTCATCCCTAGGCAATTCGAAACCGTTTTCTAAGATTAGCATAAAATCAAAATCGGATTCTAGGTATACCTCCATCTTTCTTCTCCACCATAGAAGATCTCCTTTGAATTTCGGTGGATGGATGAAGCCGACCATTTTGTAGTGCTCTCGCGGCGGTTAGTCCTTGAAGAGCGACTTGGCTCTGATACCACTTGTAGGATCGATGTGGTGAAGTGTTGGCCGGCTAGAGGGGGTGAATATCTTTCTTTCGTTCGATGACGTAATTAGTTCGTTCTCGTTGCGTGCTCGTCTATAATTGTTGTTAGCGTAGTGGAATACTAATACAAATATGAATACTAACAACAAATGCAATCACACGCAAACACATGTGATATACGTGGTTCGGAACCGAATGGTTCCTACTCCACAGGCGAGCTCACCGAGCTCTAGTTATGCACACGACACTAACTATAACACTCCTTCTCGACAACACGTCGGAGGTGGAGAAACCTCTCATAAGCAATTAAAATATAATATAGAAATACAAGAAAATACACAAATACAATACGCAAGAAAACTTTCACCGATTGCTTTGATCGCTTTGCTTGTTGCTTGCTTTAGATGGCTCTTGAAGGTATGGAATGTAGCAACAATTCCCCTCCAATAGCTTCACAAAAGTCTTGGCAAAAACCTCCATCTCGAGCTCCATTTATAACCTGCATCAAGCTATTTTCGTGCTTAGCAGTCGATTGCCATAAGGCCCCAATCGACTGCCCCTGTAGCCGTTGTCTCACAACGGCCAGATCCACGTCGGATAAGTTCCAACGGATCACCTACCAGTCGACTGATGATGTCCATCGATCGGTGACTATAATCGATCGTCCTCGACGAGCATTACAGACTCGCGACACTCCCATCACTTCATTGTCATCCCTCGGTCGATTGCTATCGACATCGATCATTGCGATCCATGGCGGTCGGCGCCATCATAAAATCGCAGCCTTACACGGTCGAGCCCTAGTCGACTTGGATCGATCGAGCCGGCTTTGTGCGGTCGTTGTTTGAACATCGACCGTCGGGTAAACCTCTAAAACATCAAGTTTGAGCCTCGACACTCGATCTTAGCCACTTGGCCAAGTCCACCTTATTCCTCATGGAGTTTCCCACGAAGCTCTCTTCCCTCGACCTCGTCCCTCGGATCATGCCAATCGCCGCGGCCGCCGCGCCATCCTTCGTGTCTCATGCCCTTGAAGTATGCTTTCCTTTGGGCTCACTCCATTCACTCCCCGTCCGGCGGTCCCTCGGATGCACCAAGCGCACGACTTCACAATGCTATCCTTCACCGACTCAAGGACCCCGATCCTAGTGAACTTCCCAAGTCCTCAAGACTTCCCACATGCACCAAGCACATGGCTTCACAATGCATTTCTCACCAAGCACCAAGCGCACGGCTTCGCAATGCTTTGGATTTTCCCACACCAAGCTCCATGCTTGGATTTTCCATGCCAACTCCATGTTGGACTTTCCCATGACAATCCCATGTCATGAGTTTTGTCTATCATCAAAATACTATCAAAGTACTTGCTCGAGTCAAACTCGAGTCAACCTGGGCCGATTGCACCAACAATCTCCCCCTTTTTGATGATTGACAAAACTACCATCTCAAGTCTACCAATTCTCCCATATTGGCAATTCTCATATCCCAATGAGAATTCCAACGAACCCTAATTGGTAACTTGGTAACTTCTCCCCCTTTTTGACATTACATCAAAAAGGTCCTCAAGGGTTTCAATGTCTCATATCCCAATGATATTTTATAATCTTTCCCTTGGCATGCCCTCAATCTTTCTAGTGATCCCATATCACTTAAGAGAGGCAACCCAATTTTCCTCCCATGAGGAAATACACATCCATCTTCCCATGATGGATACCTCCCCCTAGAGGCTTGCTCCCCCTTGACCATTGCACCAACAATATCCTTGGAGAGTCCCTAAGCCAATAGGAACATTAACCAAATCAAAATTAAGGAAAAGTTCAACAATGAACTCTCTTCCACCTTAAAATTGATACTCACCCTCAACCCTTCTCCTAATCCATATCCAATGGATTTCCACCCTTTCTAATGCTCTCCCAAGCATATCCTAGGGTTAGGAGTGGTTAGGGGACCAAAACATGGCTGAACATGGGCCTAACCATTAAGGTTTACCCAAAATCAGCTTGTGCGATCGACTCGTCGATATACGATCGATTGGACTTACCATCGATCATTGCCATTCTTGGCGGTCGAATGATAATCGATTCTGATTTTGATTTCGAAATGGATTTTCGAAATCCATAAGTAAATATACGTAATTTTAAAATTTTTGAAAATGCATACGTATAATACTTATCCTAAACACTATGGGTGAAAGATATTGGAAATTTATTTTACCCATTAAATTAGGAGATTGATACAAAGTCTAAAATTTAAGAAAAGCTTCAATAAAGAGCCTTCTTTGTATCATCCCATTAAATAGTGATAGCTATCAAAAGATAGGCTTCACTAAGATTTTTCAAAATATTTTTAAAACCTTTATTTTCTTTTTCCTAAACATCTCACCAATATCTAGATATGTAAAACACATACAAGTCAAATATCTTAGTGAGATGTGGGTTTTTGTTCTTTATGTTCTCATGCATATTTCTAAGGCAAATCTATTTGATTCCCTCCAAATTGTACCATAGTCCTTAACTCCATTTTAATTTATGCATGATATGATTATGGCATAGATATGATATAGATAAAAGCATATGCCAAAATCATGATGTCATGCCATGTGAATGACATTTTAGCATACATGACATATAAAGAAGAAGTCTAAACATGATCATGACATTTTTAGAGATAAAAATGAAGATGATGTCATGACATGGCAAGGCAAATAAAGCATGACAAGTAAAATATACTAAGGTATAGAATACCTAAGTGTTAAAATCAATTTGCCATTTCTAGGGATTAGATTCATTTTGCCTTAAACCATTTAGCTCCCAAGTGTGCCATAAACCCAAAATGGCACACCAATACCTCTAAGACCTAATTGTGCCAATTTAAATCATTTTAAACTTCTCAAAAATATTGGCACATCCTAATGTGTCAACTCAACATGGCTAGGTTAACTACCCATCCACTTAGGGTTGACACACCCTAACCCATCTAGCGTGAATCAATCACGCTTCTAGGAACCCAATACCTATTGGAGCTCCTTGGGTTAACAAGGTATTCACTAGGGATAACTTCCCTAGATACCTTCCTAATGACCCTTTTTGGCTTTGAAGCCTTAGTCAAATGGGTCTTTCCTAGGTCAACTCTAGAGGTAACTCCCCTAATGATCTTCTTAGTGGCTACATTTGATTTCTTTGAGGTTTTAGCCACTAAACAAATACCATGACTTGACTTAGGGATAACTTCCCTATTAGCCTTGGATTTCCTAGACCTAGATGTTGTTCCATAATTAAATGGAACATTATGGTAGGACATAGGTTTGTGACCCAAACCCTTCTTGCCCTTAGGCATTTCTTGTTTCCTAGGTCTTGACTTTTGTACATTAGACCCCTTAACCAAACTTGAAATGATTGCTAGAGTCTTCTCCAATTTTTCTAGCCTTGACCTCAATGCTTGGTTTTCTAATTCTAATTTTCCCAATTTTGAATTTCCATTTATCTTTTGGGAAAAGTTCTTCTTCTTAAGCATGTGTCTACCCTTCTTAGGGTTAATGCCTAGATGGTTTTCAACTCTCCTAATGGACTCTTTAGGTAAAATAGATCTAGTGTTTTGAGTCCTAAGTTTGTCCTTAGAGAAACTAACATGCTTAGCACCTAAGCAATAAACCTTATTATTTCTACTAGCATGCTTTTCATTTATAATGGCAAGAGAACTAAAATAATTTTTAGCATGCTTTTTAACTTTAGAAATTGAAGGTGCATTATTTAAATGTACCTTAGGGTTAGCTTTAGAAGCTCCCCTACATGAGTCACACCATCTTGCCCTTTCTTCCTCCCCTAAGGGCATTGGCTTCGCTAGTGCCCCTTTTGATTGCATTTAAAGCACACAATGTGCTCTTTGCTTTTAATTTTGAAAACACCGGCATCCTTTGACTTTGGGTTGACTTTTGGTGCCGATGCCTTTTCCTTAGCCAATTTAGGGCATTTGCTCTTGTAATGCCCTTTCTCCCTACACTCAAAGCATATTATATGATCTTTATTCAAAATTATAATACTTGAGTTACCTAGAGAGGTGGTGGAGGTCTCTTCACTTCTTCCGGAGGTAGAAGCTTCAGTTTGATCTTGCTCCGGAATGGAAATCCTTTCCTCCCCCTCAATGCAAGAGGTGGAGGTCTCCACCAAATCATCAACATCATCAAAAGTGGATGGTGCTTCACCTTCGGCATTCTCTTCTACTTGTGCCGGTTGGGAATTTTCTTGGAATTTCATTATCTTATTCCATAATTCCCTTGCATCCCAATAATCACCCAATCTAGACCAAATAGTGTTAGGTAACAAATCACTAATCAATTTTATTACCTCGAGATTTGTTTTGAAGTTCTTGATTTGGTCTTGGGTCCACTTTGACTTCTCAATTTGCCTATTTCTTTCATCCCTAGGCAATTCGAAACCGTTTTCTAAGATTAGCATAAAATCAAAATCGGATTCTAGGTATACCTCCATCTTTCTTCTCCACCATAGAAGATCTCCTTTGAATTTCGGTGGATGGATGAAGCCGACCATTTTGTAGTGCTCTCGCGGCGGTTAGTCCTTGAAGAGCGACTTGGCTCTGATACCACTTGTAGGATCGATGTGGTGAAGTGTTGGCCGGCTAGAGGGGGTGAATATCTTTCTTTCGTTCGATGACGTAATTAGTTCGTTCTCGTTGCGTGCTCATCTATAATTGTTGTTAGCGCAGTGGAATACTAATACAAATATGAATACTAACAACAAATGCAATCACACGCAAACACATGTGATATACGTGGTTCGGAACCGAATGGTTCCTACTCCACAGGCGAGCTCACCGAGCTCTAGTTATGCACACGACACTAACTATAACACTCCTTCTCGACAACACGTCGGAGGTGGAGAAACCTCTCATAAGCAATTAAAATATAATATAGAAATACAAGAAAATACACAAATACAATACGCAAGAAAACTTTCACCGATTGCTTTGATCGCTTTGCTTGTTGCTTGCTTTAGATGGCTCTTGAAGGTATGGAATGTAGCAACAATTCCCCTCCAATAGCTTCACAAAAGTCTTAGCAAAAACCTCCATCTCGAGCTCCATTTATAACCTGCATCAAGCTATTTTCGTGCCTAGCAGTCGATTGCCATAAGGCCCCAGTCGACTGCCCCTGTAGCCGTTGTCTCACAACGGCCAGATCCACGTCGGATAAGTTCCAACGGATCACCTACCAGTCGACTGATGATGTCCATCAGTCGACTGGTGACCTAGTAGTCGACTGTCCAGTCAGCTACGGAGCATTCTGTACTCGCGACACTCCCATCACTCGACTGTCATCCCTCGGCAGTCGATTGCTGTCGACATCAGTCGACTGCCAGTCCATGGCAGTCGACTGCCATGCATAAAATCGCAGCCTTACACCAGTCGAGCCCTAGTCGACTTGGATCAGTCGAACCGGCACCTGTGCCAGTCGACTGCTGTCTGGCAAAACTTCAAACACCAAGTTGTTTGAACATCCGACCGTCGGGTAAACCCTAAAACATCAAGTTTGAGCCTCCGACACTCAGTCTTAGCCACTTGGCCAAGTCCACCTTATTCCTCATGGAGTTTCCCACCGAAGCTCTCTTCCCTCGACCTACGTCCCTCGGATGCGCCAATCGCACGGCTTCGCAACGCCATCCTTCGTGTCTCATGCCCTAGAAGTATGCTTCCTTTGGGCTCACTCCATTCACTCCCCGTCCGGCGGTCCCTCGGATGCACCAAGCGCACGACTTCACAATGTCATCCTTCACCGACTCAAGGACCCCGAGCCTAGTGAACTTACCATGTCCTCAAGACTTCCCATATGCACCAAGCGCACGACTTCGCAATGCATTTCTCACCAAGCGCCAAGCGCACGGCTTCGCAATGCTTTGGATTTTCCCACACCAAGCTCCATGCTTGGATTTTCCATGCCAACTCCATGTTGGACTTTCCCATGACAATCCCATGTCATGAGTTTTGTCTATCATCAAAATACTATCAAAGTACTTGCTCGAGTCAAACTCGAGTCAACCTGGGCCGATTGCACCAACAATCTCCCCCTTTTTGATGATTGACAAAACTACCATCTCAAGTCTACCAATTCTCCCATATTGGCAATTCTCATATCCCAATGAGAATTCCAACGAACCCTAATTGGTAACTTGGTAACTTCTCTCCCTTTTTGACATTACATCAAAAAGGTCCTCAAGGGTTTCAATGTCTCATATCCCAATGAGATTTTACAATCTTTCCCTTGGCATGCCCTCAATCTTTCTAGTGATCCCATATCACTTAAGAGAGGCAACCCAATTTTCCTCCCATGAGGAAATACACATCCATCTTCCCATGATGGATACCGCCCCCTAGAGGCTTGCTCTCCCTTGACCATTGCACCAACAATATCCTTGGAGAGTCCCTAAGCCAATAGGAACATTAACCAAATCAAAATTAAGGAAAAGTTCAACAATGAACTCTCTTCCACCTTAAAATTGATACTCACCCTCAACCCTTCTCCTAATCCATATCCAATGGATTTCCACCCTTTCTAATGCTCTCCCAAGCATATCCTAGGGTTAGGAGTGGTTAGGGGACCAAAACATGGCTGAACATGGGCCTAACCATTAAGGTTTACCCGAAATCAGCTTACATGCGGTCGACTCCGTCGGATGATCGATTGGACTTACCATCGATCATTGCCATTCGGCGATCGATTGATCTTCGCTGATTTTGATTTAAATGGATTTTCGAAATCCATAATTAAATATACGTAATTTTAAAATTTTTGAAAATGCATACGTATAATACTTATCCTAAACACTATGGGTGAAAGATATTGGAAATTTATTTTACCCATTAAATTAGGAGATTGATACAAAGTCTAAAATTTAAGAAAAGCTTCAATAAAGAGCCTTCTTTGTATCATCCCATTAAATAGTGATAGCTATCAAAAGATAGGCTTCACTAAGATTTTTCAAAATGTTTTTAAAACCTTTATTTTCTTTTTCCTAAACATCTCACCAATATCTAGATATGTAAAACACATACAAGTCAAATATCTTAGTGAGATGTGGGTTTTTGTTCTTTATGTTCTCATGCATATTTCTAAGGCAAATCTATTTGATTCCTCAAATTGTACCATAGTCCTTAACTCCATTTTAATTTATGCATGATATGATTATGGCATAGATATGATATAGATAAAAGCATATGCCAAAATCATGATGTCATGCCATGTGAATGACATTTTAGCATACATGACATATAAAGAAGAAGTCTAAACATGATCATGACATTTTTAGAGATAAAAATGAAGATGATGTCATGACATGGCAAGGTAAATAAAGCATGACAAGTAAAATATACTAAGGTATAGAATACCTAAGTGTTAAAATCAATTTGCCATTTCTAGGGATTAGATTCATTTTGCCTTAAACCATTTAGCTCCCAAGTGTGCCATAAACCCAAAATGGCACAACAATACCTCTAAGACCTAATTGTGCCAATTTAAATCATTTTAAACTTCTCAAAAATATTGGCACATCCTAATGTTTCAACTCAACATGGCTAGGTTAACTACCCATCCACTTAGGGTTGACATACCCTAACCCATCTAGCGTGAATCAATCACGCTTCTAGGAACCCAATACCTATTGGAGCTCCTTGGGTTAACAAGGTATTCACTAGGGATAACTTCCCTAGATACCTTCCTAATGACCCTTTTTGGCTTTGAAGTCTTAGTCAAATGGGTCTTTCCTAGGTCAACTCTAGAGGTAACTCCCCTAATGATCTTCTTAGTGGCTACATTTGATTTCTTTGAGGTTTTAGCCACTAAACAAATACCATGACTAGACTTAGGGATAACTTCCCTATTAGCCTTGGATTTCCTAGACCTAGATGTTGTTCCATAATTAAATGGAACATTATGGTAGGACATAGGTTTGTGACCCAAACCCTTCTTGCCCTTAGGCATTTCTTGTTTCCTAGGTCTTGACTTTTGTACATTAGACCCCTTAACCAAACTTGAAATGATTGCTAGAGTCTTCTCCAATTTTTCTAGCCTTGACCTCAATGCTTGGTTTTCTAATTCTAATTTTCCCAATTTTGAATTTTCATTTATCTTTTGGGAAAAGTTCTTCTTCTTAAGCATGTGTCTACCCTTCTTAGGGTTAATGCCTAGATGGTTTTCAACTCTCCTAATGGACTCTTTAGGTAAAATAGATCTAGTGTTTTGAGTCCTAAGTTTGTCCTTAGAGAAACTAACATGCTTAACACCTAAGCAATAAACCTTATTATTTCTACTAGCATGCTTTTCATTTATAATGGCAAGAGAACTAAAATAATTTTTAACTTGCTTTTTAACTTTAGAAATTGAAGGTGCATTATTTAAATGTACCTTAGGGTTAGCTTTAGAAGCTCCCCCTACATGAGTCACACCTTCTTGCCCTTTCTTCCTCCCCCTAGGGCATTGGCTTCGGTAGTACCCCTTTTGATTGCATTTAAAGCACACAATGTGTTCTTTGCTTTTAATTTTGGAAACACCAGCATCCTTTGACTTTGGGTTGACTTTTGGTGCCGATGCTTTTTCCTTATCCAATTTAGGGCATTTGCTCTTGTAATGCCCTTTCTCCCTACACTCAAAGCATATTATATGATCTTTATTCAAAATTATAATACTTGAGTTACCTAGGGAGGTGGTGGAGGTCTCTTCACTTCTTTCGGAGGTAGTAGCTTCAGTTTGATCTTGTTCCAGAATGGAAATCCTTTCCTCCCCCTCAATGCTAGAGGTGGAGGTCTCCACCAAATCATCAACATCATCAAAAGTGGATGGTGCTTCTTCTTCGACATTCTCCTCTACTTGTGCCGGTTGAGAATTTTCTTGGAATTTCATTATCTTATTCCATAATTCCCTTGCATCCCTATAATCACCCAATTTAGACCAAATAGTGTTAGGTAAAAAATCACTAATCAATTTTATTACCTCAAGATTTGTCTTGAAGTTCTTGATTTGGTCTTGGGTCCACTTTGACTTCTCAATTTGCCTATTTATTTCATCCCTAGGCAATTCGAAACCGTTTTCTATGATTAGCATAAAATCAAAATCGGATTCTAGGTATACCTCCATCTTTCTTCTTCACCATAGAAGATCTCCTTCGAATTTCGGTGGATGGATGAAGCTGGCCATTTTGTAGTGCTCTCGCGGCGGTTAGTCCTTGAAGAGCGACTTGGCTCTGATACCACTTGTAGGATCGATGTGGTGAAGTGTTGGTTGGCTAGAGGGGGGGGTGAATAGCCCTCTTTCGTTCGATGATGTAATTCGTTCGTTCTCGTTGCGTGCTCGTCTACAATTGTTGTTAGCGCAGCAGAATACTAATACAAATATGAATACTAACGACAAATACAATCACACGCAAATACACGTGATATACGTGGTTCAGAACCGAATGGTTCCTACTCCACGGGCGAGCTCATTGAGCTCTAGTTATGCGCATGACACTAACTATAACACTCCTTCTCGACAACACGTCGGAGGTGGAGAAACCTCTCACAAGCAATTACAATGTAATATAGAAATACAAGCAAATACACAAATACAATACACAAGAAAAGTTTCACCGATTGCTTTGATTGCTTTGCTTGTTGCTTGCTTTAGATGGCTCTTGAAGGTCTGGAATGAAGCAGTAATTCCCCTCCAATAGCTTCACAAAAGTCTTGGCAAAAACCTCCATCTTGAGCTCCATTTATAACCTGCATCGAGCTATTTTCGCGCCTAGCAGTCGACTGCCATAAGACCCCAGTCGACTGCCCCTGTAGTCGTTGTCTCACAACGGCCAGATCCACGTTGGATAAGTTCCAACGGATCACCTACCAGTCGACTGATGATGCCCATCAGTCGACTGGTGACCTAGTAGTTGACTGCCCAGTCGACTACGGAGCATTTTGTGCTCGCGACACTTCCATCGATCATTGCCATCCTCGTGATCGACTATTATTATCGATCGGTCATCACTCAACATCGATCGACTGCCAAGCACAAAATCGCAGCCTTACACCAGTCGAGCCCTAGTCGACTTGGATCAGTCGAACCAGCACCTGTGCTAGTCGACTGCTATCGGGCAAAACCTCAAACACCAAGTTGTTTGAGCATCCGACCGTCGAATAAACACTCAAACATCAAGTTTGAGCCTCCGACACTCAGTCTTAGCCACTTGGCCAAGTCCACCTTATCCCTCATGGAGTTCCCCACTGAAGCTCTCTTCCCTCGGCCTACGTCCCTCGGATGTGCCAAGCGCACGGCTTCGTAACGCCATCCTTCGCGTCTCATGCCCTAGAAGTATGCTTCCTTTGGGCTCACTCCATTCGCTCCCCGTTCGGTGGTCCCTCGGATGCACCAAGCACACGGCGTCGCAATGCCATCCTTCACCGACTCAAGGACCCTAAGCCTAGTGAACTTACCAAGTCCTCAAGACTTCCCATATGCACCAAGCGCATAGCTTCGCAATGCATTTCTCACCAAGCACCAAGCGCACGACTTCGCAATGCTTTGGACTTTCCCACACCAAGCTCCATGCTTGGATTTTCCATGCCAACTCCATGTTGGACTTTCCCATGACAATCCCATGTCATGAGTTTTGTCTATCATCAAAATACTATCAAGGTACTTGCTCGAGTCAAACTCGAGTCAATCTGGGCCGATTGCACCAACAAATTTACCAACTACAAATTTAAAATCTCAATTAACCACCCTTTACAACCATTCACAACGATCTACAACTCATGAACAACCAACACATCCTGCTCTATTCACTGGAACAACCCACTCGAGTCTCCTCCTCTCACTCATAGCTGCACAGCCGACAAGTCCCTTGCTCACAGCCGCACAATCGTCAAGTCCCTTGCTCACAGCCGCACATCCGTCCCTCATACCCATTCATAGACGACAATCCATTACAACAACCAAATCATCTATCTCCAACTCACAGCCACTCCACCGAAGGGAAAACCACCCCAAATCAACCAATCCAATCTGCTTACAGCTCCATCACGAGCATGAAAAGAACATCACCAATGAATCTCCAAATAGGAACATCACAGCCAACCAAACTCCACTCACAACCATAACACCGAAGGGAAATTCACCCCCGGATCACACAACCTTGACACACATCCAAAATCTAGAAATTTACAGACAAGAAGAAGAGTAAATCAAGCTTACCAACCCTAGAAAAATCCACCGAAAGCCAATTCTTCCCAATTCCTCAATCCGTCAAAAAATGTCGCTGCCCTAAAACACAAATCGACTCAACCAAGGAAAACCACAGTCTGGCCAAGGTAAGAACAATCGACCCTTACCTAGCTCCGTCAACCACTGGCGAAACCTCCAGCCACACACACCCACCGTCAGCTTGTCCGTAGGCACCATCGAGGTCGGTCTGCCGCCGCTTGCAGAGGAGAGGAAGAGAGCAGTGAGAGGCAGAGATCACACAGAAGGAGGAGGAGGATTTGCAGCGAGGAAGAAGAATGTGAGAGGAAATGTTCGGAATAATGGGTTCGGCGGAGAGGAAGAGAAATCGAAGAAAAAGGAAACCGCTTGCGTGCGTGCAGTGAGGAAACAGAAGAACAAGAATAATAAGGCTGGGCATTAATGAATGGGATGGGTCAGGCTTGGGTTTAGCAAACGGGTCAGATGCACTAACGGGTTGGGCTTTAAAACCCTATAAGCCATTAACCCTAGATCCATTCAATTAACCCATAAGATTTAAATCTAGTTTAGGTTTAAGTAAATTCCTAACCATGCATCACTAACTTAAATTTTACCCAACAATAATATTTTTTTTTTCTGTGGTATTTTACATTCTCCCCCACTTAATAAAATTTGGTCCCCAAATTTCCCACTCAAATGTATAATGAGTAAAAGATAACACACTCAAGTAGCACAAGTACTGAAAGTATATTTCACGTACCTTAAGTAAATAGGTGGGGGTATTGAGCTATGATCTTTTCCTCGAGCTCCCAAGTAGCCTCTTCATCGGTGTGGTGACTCCACCCGACTTTAACAAGTCGCATAATCTTGTTTCTACAACTGTCGTTCTTTATGATCCAGAATCTGCACAGGAACCTCTTTGTAAGTAGCATTAGGTTGAATGGAACCCGACACGTCTGACAGAATATGTGTAGGGTCTAGAACATACTTCCTCAACATGGACACATGAAACACATCATGAATACTAGCCAAGGACGGTGGTAGCGCTAGGCGGTAAGTGACTGCTCCGATCCTCTCTAAAATCTCGAAAAGACTAATGTACCTTAGAGCTATCTTACCATGGAGGTCAAATCTCTTCACCCCTTTCGTGGGTGAGACTCACAAGAATACATGGTCACCAATAGAGAACTCCAGAGGTCTCCGTCTCCGATCGGTATAACTCTTCCTTGCTCATAGTCGCACAACCGTCAAGTCCCTTGCTCACAGTCGCACAACTGTCCCTCAGACCCATTCATAGCCAGCAATCCATTACAACAACCAAATCATCTATCTCCAACACACAACCACTCCACCAAAGGGAAAACCACCCTGAATCAACCAATCCAATCTGCTCACAGCTCCATCACGAGCATGAACAGAACATCACCAGCGAATCTCCAAACAGGAACATCACAGCCAACCAAACTCCACTCACAGCCATGACACCGAAGGGAAATTCACCCCCGGATCACACAACCTTGACACACATCCAAAATCTAGAAATTCACAGATAAGAGGAAGAGTAAATCAAGCTTACCAACCCTAGAAAACTCCATCGGCAACCAATCCTTCCCAATTCCTCAGTTCGCCGGAAAATGTCGCTGCCCTAAAACACAAATCGACTCAACCAAGGAAAACTACAGCCTGCCCAAGGTAAGAACAATCGACCTTTACCTAGCTTCGTCGACCACCACAAACCTCTGCCGCACGCCCACACACGCATCGTAGAGCACGCCGAGGTCGGGAGGAGAGGAAGAGAGCAGTGAGAGGCAGAGATCGCACGGAAGGAGGAGGAGGATTTGCGGTGAGGAAGAAGAATGCGAGAGGAAACGTTCGGAATAATGGGTTCGGCGGAGAGGAAGAGAAACCGAAGAAAAAGGAAACTGTTCGCGCACGTACGGTGAGGAAACAAAAGAACAAGAATAATAAGGCTAGGCGTTAATGAATGGGGTGGGTCGGGTTTGGGTTTAGCAAATGGGTCAGATGCATTAACGCATTGGGCTTTAAAACCCTATAAGCCATTGACCCTAGATCCATTCAATTAACCCATAAGATTTAAATCTAGGTTAGGTTTAAGTAAATTCCTAACCATGCATCACTAACTTAAATTTTACGCAACAATAATATTGTTTTTTCTTTGGTATTTTACATCATGTGCTTATAAGATGAAAATATATCTCCATTGGTATGAGGTATTTTTGCTAAAAGCCAAAAATAAAATCATGAGGGCTTGAGCTCAAAGTGAACAATATTATATCATTGTGGAGACACATGAATCTTATTTGCACCAACAATATAGATATTAAAATTTAAATCGATCATTAATTTAGAAATCAAAATTTAAAATACATTATTCGATAATCAATATTAATTTTAAAATTTATTAACAACATCTAAACACCCACAATTGCAATATAAATAATGATCAAATTTAATATTATTATTATACACATGTACACAATTACAATATAAACATCCTGTGAAATTCATCCCTCTTGCGCTCAATCCGGGGCACATCCAGTGGATTCTACGATCATGGTGAGCTCCACTGCTAGACCGTGGACATTGCTACATCTCCATCACATTTTGGAAAGTCACTACCCTACCAAGATAACTATCATGTCAAGTACTATATGGAAATAAAATTTAATAGAAAAAGTACATGAACAAGATTAACATGAAAGAAACTTTTCATGTAGACTACAAATAATATTGTAAGAATAATCATTAACTATTTTACAACAACTTAAACAAGGGCTGGTAAAAATAACAACACTTATAACTTCATAAGAGCTTCTTAGTCACTGATCCATATCCCATTTCACCTATAAACAAGAATATACCTCTATTGGTGCATGATTGACAGTGTAAATTCAAGACCAAATATCTAAGAAAAAAAGAGGGGGAAACTTTTAAATATAGATTAAAAGTCACCATCCTGTCAAGATAACTATTATGTTAAGCACCATATAGAAATAAATTCAATAGAAAACATAGATGAAGAATGCGACAATATGAATAATATTAATTACAACACAAGAACATTAGATACATGTTTTTTTTTAAAATAGAAACTTCAATATAGCTATAAAATATGATACCAAAATAATAATAAAATAATAGTATTTCTTAGGAAATTGTCTGATAGATTTTTTCAAGTATTTTTATAGATTTAAATTAACTTGATATGGTTATTCATGGGAGACTTTATAAAACCTAATTGGATTATTAGGTAAGTGAAGGATTGATTGAAGGTTAATTAAACTTAACCCTAGTTTATTTTTATTATAAAAGCTGCCCTGATTTACCCCTTTTTCTTAATTCCCTCACCTCTCGATTCTTCTTTCTCTCCCAAATTCCCAATCAGCGGATTCCTTCTTTTCTTCCCTGTGCTCTCACTCGCCGTCGTCGTCGACTGAGCCCAACTCACTTTCTAGTCATCCTCTGCTGTAGCTCAGATCATCGTCATACTCTCCTCCTCTACCATCTTCACCACTATAGAGGTTATCCACAATTAGATCTGCAAACCTGTGGTCTCTGTGTCTGTGCTTGGTTGTGCTGTTGTCGCACTTGGGGAAGGACTATCATAGCTGTGCAGGGTGGTTTGAGGTCTCAAATTGACGAATCAAACATTTGTACCTATATTTTCCACTCAAGTCCAGGTTGTGAGGATTAACGGAATTGAGTTTTTCTTGTAAATCTAGTTCGGCAGTGGACTTAAATTGGATCAAGAAGCTGGGCTGAGGAAGCTAGGTTTGGTAAGTCCATACTTGGATGTTTATAGATGTATACCATTGTCTGTTTTGTTAACTAATTTGGTGGTTGGTTCTATAGTTAATGGAAGAGGTAGTTCTTTTGCTAGATATGTAGTTTAAGGATTGATGTGAATGATTAAGTTAATTGGATAACTAGGAATTGGGGTTCAAGTTTATGTAGGACTCAATTTGTTCACTAGGTGTACGATATAACCTAGTTATGATCTATGTTCTATGTGCAGGATTTTTGGTTTGAGATATAGATGTGAAGACGATCAGTACGATCTATATATCAGGTGGGTAGTTCCTTCTTTGACCTCTTTAGATCTTTTGATCTTAGTGCATGATTATTTTGGTTACGTTGTTTACCGAGTTTATATTATCTTTCTACTCTATGTTCTTTCTAATAGTATTTTGATCTTATATTTGCTTGACCTTTTTATACTCTACTTGGTTTCTGGGTTGCTTGCTAATCATTAATATGTAGTTATTGATTGATATTACTTTTTTATGTGCTTATTTATTGCTTCAGTATAAATTAGTAGATGTTACTAATATATGCTTACCTATTTATTGTTTCAGTTGATATATAATTAGACTAGTAGAGATAGTATAAGCGAGACGAGATTATTCTTTAGAAGTGGATGTAAGGAGTGAAACAATATTTATGGAACATGTGCTTATTAGCAGATTTATTATCTTTATCGACCTTGATAGACAGTTCATGTTAGATGTGTTGGAATCATCGTGATTATTAGTAGATTTATTATCTTTATCGGCCTTGATAGGGTTCATGCTAGGTGTGTTGGAACCCTAGGCTTAACCACCTTGATGTGTTTATTAGTAGATTGGTTATTTTTATCGACCTTGATAGGTATTTTATAAAATACCAAAAAAAAAATAAAATAAAATAAAATAAAATATTCCTTATTAATTAATAAATTATCTTGTGGAATTTTTCAAGAATTTTTAGAATTTTTTTTAAAATTAAATGGAGTTTCTACGGTATTTTTTAGGGAAAGATTTAATAGACTTTGAGAAATCCTGTTTGGGTTATCTGCTTGTAGGGTCTAAAAATCCCCAAAAACCCAACCCTCTTCCCTTCTACCAATTTCTCTTCGCTGCGGTTTCCTCTTTATTTTCGTTTCGCGATTTCTCTCCTTCCAATTTGCGTGGGTCGATTCCTCTCCTTCTTGACTTCTCACGCGCAATGCGATCTCCTCCTCACTGTCGCCGGTGTTGATCTAGCGATCTTCGGCCCAAGCTAGTTGTCATCGCCGCTCCTTAGATCGCCCGATTCTCTTCTCTACTCGCTGATCTCCGCCTCGAGTTTTTTGCCGCCACTAATGGCCGCCTCCTCAAGCTGTTTGTCGCGCAACCTACCGCACCGCCGTCGTGCCGATCGCCGTCGTCGCGCCGCTTGCCGCGCCACTCGTCGCCGCCACGCGAGAGAGAGATGTTGTCGCCGGTGCTGATCTCCGCCTGATCCAGCCCAATCCTCTTCCCTTCTCTTTCGCCTTCATCTACAATGAGTTGGATCGCCGTCGAGCCCAGCCTCACGTGCACCGTCGCAAGTTGGATCCACTATCGTCGTGAGTTGGATGGATTGCTTGTTGGGTTTCCGGCACCGCGGCGTGTGTGTGTTCGATCACGTTTCATAAACATGAACACAGCGGAAGCAATAAAAATAATAAATCTATATTTATTACAACACACACAACACACGCATGCATATTACAACAAGTGTAGACATAACCGTAAATTTAAATTTGCAATAAAAGGAAATTTATCTACGTTATACCTTTCGTATGACGTGTAGCGGGAACGACATCAACCGGAACGATCCTCGCTAGAATTGTCTCTATCCGTATCCACGCCGAGTTCCTCGGGATGACTTCGCTAAGCCACGAGCTTCGTCTTCGTACAGGTTACTAGCCTCGTGTTGAAGACGACGTGATCAAGAGATGATCACGATCCGAATCCAAATTCGGATCCTAATACGAGTTCTCAAAACTCGCTTCTCCGGAGAGGTATTCGGCAACCAATTGACGAATCCTTCATCCTCCACCTCAGAGGATTACCGGAGATCGAATCCCCGGTAAGTTAGCCGCTGTCGGAGCTCTAACCGTCGTCCAAACGATGCTCTGACGAGAGGAGAACAAGCTGTCCAGAAAAACTGGACAGCTTTGGTGGAGGAGATAGGCGCCGGCCAACCAAGGGAAGAAAAGGCTCACCTTGATGCCAAACCTATAGGAGATCACTGGAGGGTCGCCGGAGGATCACTGGCTGAAGCTTGGTCGCTGGCAAGGAGCTGGACGGCGGCACAACAAGCTGGGCGGCAATGGAGGTTGGGCAGCAATGAAGGTTGGGCGGCAACTCCAAGCTAGGGTTTTGGATTAGGGCTTAATTATCCCTTAAGCCCTCTTTTATAGAGAACTAATTCTCTTAATGGTTATTGGATCATAACCATTAGGCCCGTTAACCCGCTCCATTAAGATAAGTTAAAATAAACCAAACCATGATGGTTTATTTTAAGTTAAAACGAACCGAACCAACTTTTGGTTCATTCGTTTAAAATAAACCAAACCCTTTGGTTTATTCTCCTCCATTGGATTAGAACCAAACCATTTTGGTTCATCCATTATGTCTTCATAAGACACGGCCCATCCACGCTTCCATTGCGACTGAAACGATTTCATGCTCGCTTCATGTTTGGTCCAACCAAACCTTGTTTCTCTCGGTCTGAGAATCCTATTCTCAAGCTCGTTTTAAATCCTTTGGATTACACTCGTTGTGCGTGTGACCAAATAGGTTCTCGGTTTATGTTGGCCTTCTATAATTAACCATTAATTATAGAACGATCATGAGTGGCACCTAGTAGTACATCATGATCCCCAATTAATCGAAAAGATCAACGGTTGATCCAGAACTATTTCTGAAACCCTTCAGCAGCTCGAATGAATCGTGCCCCATTCCCTTCACTCATCTTATACCCACTTGGTTCAGGACATGGTCTAGAGTGTCAGTTCCCACTAGGCTGACTACGTCACACCTAGCCCAAGTATCATTTCCTCGTCCTACGGATTCTAGTTACTCCACATGTATCGAAGAGTACCTTACTCTAAACATGTAATGCTTTGGCCAAAGACTTTAGTAACAATCCGACGAGAGGCCATGGGTATACATCTCCTTGCAAGGAGTGGTGAATCCTTTATAGGCTATTCAAACACCTTCGATCACTTCGACTTATACCCAATCATCCCGGGTCCACATCTCCTTAGAGATGCTTGCTTAAGATGTCAAATCATAAGTCTCCATGATCAAGATGACTTGAATACCGCAAGTCAAAGGAACATCGCACTTAAGTCATAGTAAGAACTTCATTAACATATCTATATATGCAGAGAACCATATGAAGTCTTACGGCTGATCACTCCAATGAACTAGTTACCATAACTAGCATCCACGATTAACTTCGGACATCACTATGTCTCCAGCCAGTGAGAATCAGCTGCTTGGATACATCAAGGAGTATACCTCGTGCTAGTCTCGACGGAATTGATGGTGTCCAAATCCATCAATTCATCGACTAGGGATAATTCTGATACATCACAATTACACATGTAGAGATACTCACTAGTTGTGATCCAATCACAAATTCTCTCATGCTGTGAATCGTATCGTGGACATTCAGTAAATGAGTTTAAGATCCAATCAAATACATAAAACATGTATACTCAAATAGTGAATCTTCATTTATCATATAAATGGTTCATACATAAGGCGATTGCCTTAGGACATCTCTCATATATTACTAACAGACTCCCACTTGGCCTAATGTCAATCGCTACGGTATCCAATACCATAAGCTCGAACATGACCCTCAAACTTATTTTGAGGTAATGCCTTAGTCAAGGGATCCGCTAAGTTCCTTTCAGTGGGAATTTTCTCGATTTGTATTTCGTTCCTACTGATGATCTCTCTGATAAGATGATAGCGGCGAAGCACATGTTTGGATCGTTGATGAGACCTTGGCTCTTTCGCTTGTGCAATTGCTCCATTGTTGTCGCAGTAGACCGGTATTGCTTCAACAATGGCCGGAATCACACCAAGTTCATGAACGAACTTCTTGATCCAAACCGCTTCCTTTGCTGCTTCCGAAGCTGCAATGTATTCTGCCTTAGTGGCAGAATCCGCTATAGTGTTAAGCTTGGAACCTTTCCAACTTATTGCGCCTCCATTCCAGGTGAATACATACCCAGACTGAGACATGGAATCATCCTTATGCATGCGGGGTATACCCACGTATCACCATGTACCCTTCTCCATATATTAGGAACACATCCTTAGTTCTTCTCAAGTACTTAAGGATCGTCTTAACAGCCACCCAATGATCCATTCCTGGATCGGTGGTATCGCCGTGACACTCAGAGCATACGATACATCGGGCCTCGTACATAACATAGCATACATGATAGATCCTATTGCGGATGCATAGGGAATCTTACTCATGCAAATCCTCTCGTCTTCTGTGCGCGGACACAGACTTCGAAAGGTGTACCCCATGCCTGATGGGTAGGAAACCTTTCTTGGATTCTGACATGCTAAACCTCTTTAGCACTCGGTCTATTTATGTAGACTGTGAAAGACCAAGCAACCGTTTCGATCTATCTCTATAGATCTTAATCCCGAGGAAGTAGGTTGCTTCTCCCAGGTCTTTCATAGAGAATGTTTTTGATAACCAAACCTTAACTGACTGTAAGATTGAAACATCATTTCCTATAAGTAATATGTCATCGACATATAATACTAGGAACACGACTGCACTCCCACTAACCTTCTTGTACACACAAGGTTCGTCTGGATTTTGTGAGAAATCAAACTTTTTGATTGTCTCATCAAAACGGATATTCCAGCTCCTGGATGCTTGCTTCAATCCATAAATGGACCGTCGCAATTTGCATACCTTGGTTTTATCAACCGATGTGAAACCCTCAGGCTGTATCATATACACATCCTCGAGCAGGTTTCTATTAAGGAAAGCTGTTTTCACATCCATCTGCCATATCTCATAATCATAATGAGCCGCTATGGCCAGGAGCATCCGAATGGATTTAAGCATAGCTACAGGCGAATAGGTTTCGTCATAATCAACGCCTTGTTTTTGACGATATCCTTTCGCCACCAATCTAGCCTTATAGGTAATCACATTACCATCCATGTCGGTTTTCTTCTTGAAAACCCACTTGCACCCTATAGGCTTTATGCCTTCAGGTGGGTCAACCAAGTTCCAAACTTGGTTTTCATACATGGAATCCACTTCCGACTTCATGGCACCAAGCCACTTATCCCTTTCTGAACTTGTCAGCACTTCTTCATAACTGGTAGGCTCCTCATCATCAATGAGTAACACATCGTTCGATTCACTTACGAGAAATCCATATCTCTCAGGAATATTGCGTGTTCTGCCAGATCTACGAAGATGTGGTGTTATAATAGGTCCAGCCGATTGCTCATCACTATGAGTTGTCGACTGTTGTGCTTCACCAGGTATCTCGTCAATGTCTATTTGAGTCTCTCGAGCCTTCTCAAGCTCGACTACACTCCCACTATTTTCTTGCAAGAGAAACTCTTTCTCTAGAAACACAGCATGCCTTGAAACAAACACCTTTTGTTCCACAGGATGATAGAATTGGTAACCCCTTGTTTCCTTAGGGTATCCAACAAATAGACATTTATCAGACTTAGCATCCAATTTGTCTGATACAGTTCGCTTCACATAAGCAGGACAACCCCATATCTTCAAGTAAGATACATGAGGTTTCTTACCATTCCATATCTCATATGGAGTAGTTGAGACTACCTTGGTAGGTATTTTGTTTAACAAGTAAACAGCTGTCTGAAGTGCATAGCCCCAAAAGGACTTGGGAAGAGTCGCATGATTCATCATTAACCTGACCATGTCCAATAAGGTCCGGTTACGCCTCTCAGATACACCATTATGCTGTGGTGTATATGACGGAGTCCATTGAGACAATATACCATTGTCTCTTAGATAATCAAGAAACTCTTGACTTAAGTATTCACCACCTCGATCCGATCGAAGTATTTTAATACTCTTATCATGTTGTTTCTCTACTTCATTTCTGAATTCTTTGAACCTTTCAAAGGCTTCAGACTTGTGTTTCATCAAGAACACATACCCAAACCGTGAGTGATCATCGGTGAAGGTAATGAAGTAGCTATAGCCTCCTAAAGCTTGAGTTGACATAGGTCCACATACATCGGTATGTATTAGACCTAGTAACTCTCCCACTCGTTCACCTTTTCCAGTAAAAGGTAACTTAGTCATCTTGCCTTTTAAGCATGATTCGCATGTATCGTATGAATCCAATTCAAACGATTCCAGAATTCCACATCGGTGTAATTTGGACATGCGTTTCTTGCTTACATGGCCAAGACGACAATACCACATGTAGGAGTCTAATTGATTATCTTTTCGAGCACGCTTGTTGCTCGCTTCGATATTGCAAATGTCATTGGATACGTCCAACGTATAAACACCATTGCTTAAAGTTCCAGTCCCATAAAGAACCTCATTCAAAGTTATGTAACAACAATTGTTACTAAACGTCAAATGGAAATCATTTCTATTTAAACAAGAAATAGAAATGATGTTCTTTATCAATGAAGGAATATAAAAGCAATTGTCCATTTCTAAGACAAGTCCTGCAGGGAGTTTCAACATATACTTTCCGATGGCGAGTGCAGCAACCTTTGCTCCATTCCCAACACGTAAATTTGACTCTCCCTTGACGAGTCTTCTTCTATTCCTTAGCCCATGTATGTCATTACATATGTCACGCCCCGAGGGAGTCCCCGCCAGACGAAAATCCGGCAGCATCTCCCCTGTACGGGTGACAATACCAATTTTATACAAGGCCTACACGACCACTATACATCGGTCAACACGACCGGAATCATACCACATCACACGCAGATAATAATAAGGCCTCAGGCCAACAATCTAGGTAAACAAAAGTCTACTCTAACTAGACTTACCCTTACGCCATCTGGCAGAATACTCAACCAAATCCAATCGAAATAAAAATCCGATCAAAGGTCCTAAGGACATACCAAAACATCCACGGTACAAATATCCAACTCCAAATTCCTAAACATATATTCTAATCCAAATACCCAGTAAACACAAATAACAAAATACACTTCCTGACGAGGGGTTTGGCGGGACTGACTCTGACTCCATCACGAAATAGATATAAAACCACGGGGTAAGTTCAAAGAACTTAGCGGATACTAGTCGATATGAATAGTAAGAAATAGCTAACAATACTAATCATGCCAGTACAGTCTCATATATATGGTAAGCAAGAAATAAATGCAAAGGACTGTACTCACCTGAGTCTCCTACCCTGATATAGGAGCATGTGCCCTACTATAAGAGATAAAGTCATCACCATATAAGAATATGAATCCTGTATGCATGTCAATCATATGCAACATCCAAGGCATCAATACAATAATGCAGCAAACACAATACAAATGCAATCCGTGCAAAATGCATGTCGTGCAAATGACATGGTCACCCCTGACGCCAGTCAGCCGCCTCACACGCGATGGTGAAGCCGAGTGGGTAGGGCTATGACAACTGTGCACTCTGCCATCACTACTCCTGAGTGACCGAGTGGACAGGATGCTGTCGGAGTACACCTATCCTCCTGCCCCAAACATAGTGGGGGAGCTAAGCTCTCATCTCCCGGTGTCATAGACCAGAGGAGGGATCCCTGCCCGCTACCACGCTGCCTCGTCGCTACCCATGAGCGGTCCAGCGGAGCCTGACAGAGCAAACTGCACACACCCTCCTGATGTACCACTAACCCATGAGTGGCAGTGTGTGCAGGCCATGTAACTAGCTGCGGGCTCAACAATAATGGAACGTCGGCAAGATGGTGCATGATACTAAAGCATGTAAATCCTACTCAAAATACCTATCCGAATAATATGTACAATCAATATGTACATATCCATAATCCAAATACTATGATCCAAGTAAAACAGGAAGATATAAACATACTGATCAAATGCATGTATCTAGTAGGCACAAAACATACTAGGCATATAAACATGAAAAGTATTGCATGCTATCCTAACTAACATATCAACTTGACTATATCTAAAAGATAAGTCAAAGTACCCGCCTGATCTGTAGAATATCAATTGTCTTTGCATCATAGAATCTACCTCCACCATAGGCCTACAAGTAAAATATCATTATTACCAAGTTCTATGATAAGTCCAATGAGGGTAATAAATCGAACTTAATTCTATATCTTGAATCTCCTAAAATAAACAAACATAATACCTCGTATGCGTGCGATGCTGTGCTAACCATCTCCACATCCAAGATTCCATCACAATCCTCGATCACCATCAATTGCTCGTATAGGATATAGAAACTCCACCAAAGACACTCTAAATCAAGCCCTCGAATCACTCAACCTTGACGCCCATCCAAAATCTAGAAATTTATAGATAAGAGGAAGTGTAATCAAGCTTACCAGCCCTAGAAAACTCCTCCGCTAGTATTTTCCCCAAATCGCCTTAGCGCTTGGCGTCGTTGCCCTAGCTTCACACGGCAATATGAGTTAATGGTAGTGCCTAACACGATTGAGGATGGATCTCTTCAAAATCAGGGAAAGAGATCGACAACTTACCTACTACGACTGAGATCGTGAAGAACAGTTCACGATCAAAACTCCATCGATCAAGCTCGACCAATCGCCCCCACTCGCTCGCTCTGCGATCGCGGAGATCATCAAGGTTGGTCCGAGCGCCAGCGTTCGTAGCGAGGAAGAACACTCGAGGAGGAAGGAGAGGTCGGCGGCGCTTGGGGGTTGGCGACACGAGCGACGGAGAGGAAATGAGCGGCAGACGCACAAGGCGTGCGACGCGAGCGAGGCTGTGGTGAAGGGCAACTAGTGTCGGAGGCCGTGACATTGCGAGCGGCGGCGTTGGCGATGGCGGTGGTAGACGTCAGAGAGATCGCGAAAAGGGGTGAAGGCACCGCCGATGCTCGTGGAAAACCAGCCACAGCAAGTGCTCAAAGAGGATGGCATCGACATCCACCAAAACATATCTCGTCCGGCATCGGAGACCCTTTTCCGGCCGCCTACATTAAGATCCAAAAGTTAGATCAAGCACGAAGCGGTCGACGAAGAAGACATGGTGCTCCTTTCCAGCCACCACGTGGATGAGCGGCTCGGCAGGAAGCGGCGACTGAGAGGCCAACTGCGGCCACGGCGCGAGGAAAGCGGCGGCGCGAGCCGTGGGCGGCAGCGGAGAAGAAAAATCAATCGAGAATTGGGAGGTGGGAACCCAATGCGAAGGAAAAATTAGGAGCTAGGAAACCTAGGTTTTGGTATTTAAGCATAGGGTTAAATCAAACCCATTAATCCCCCAAAATTGATATTTCAAATAGGCCCTCCAAAAGCCTATTTATTTTATCCCAGTGAATACCCCATACAAGCACCGTTTAATTCCTGAAAAATTCCAGAAAAAAATTTCTAAAATTCTCCAAAAATTCCGAAAATAATTTCTAAGATTATTTTCCTAATTTTGGCCATTTAATTTAATGTTTTAAATTTCCCGTATTTAACATTCTCCTCCACTAATAAAAATTTGGTCCCCAAATTTCCTACTCAATACTAACAAGCAATGTCACCTTTGTTGAACTCAAGTACTTGGGGAAAACCACACATCAAGTAACTAAGTGGGGTACTGAGCTTGAATCTTTTCCTCAAGCTCCCAAGTAGCCTCCTCATCAGTGTGGTGACTCCACCCGATCTTGACAAGTCGCACAATCTTGTTTCACAACTGTCGTTCCTTGTGATCCATAATTCGTATCGGAACCTCTACGTAAGTAGCATCAGGTTGAATGGAACCTGACACATCTGATAGAATGTGTAGAGTCTGACATATACTTCCTCAGCATGAACACTTGAAACACATCACGGATACCCGGCCAAAAATGGTGGTAGCCCTGGGCGATGTATGATCTCCAAAACCTCAAACCAATGTATCTAGGAGCTAGCTTAACTACGAAGGTTCAATCTCTTCACCCCTTTTGTGGGTGAGACTCGCAGGAATACATGATCACCAACAGAGAACTCCAAAGGTCTCCGTCTACGATCTGCATAACTCTTCTGGCGATCATGTGCCTCTGCCATCCTACGTCTGATAGTACGGACCAACCCTGTCTCCTACTGAGCTCTATGGGTCCTAGCAACTGGTCCTCCCAGTTGCCCCCGAAATCCATAACACAGGACCCCAGCAATCCTCTAGTATCTAAATGGTCCGCTCAGACTGTCCATCTATCTGCGGATGAAATGCAGTACTAAAACGAAGCTGCATGCCTAAGGCCTGCTGCAAACTCTGCCAAAATCGAGACGTGAACCAGGGATCTCTATCTGATGAAATGCTCAAAGGGACACCATGAAATCTGATGATCTCCCGACGATATAACTCTCCGTCAATCGATCCAGAGAGTCGGTCTTCCGAATCGCTAAGAAATGCGCTGATTTGGTTAGTCGGTCAACGACTTCCCAAATCGCATCATGACTTTGACGTGTCCTAGGCAAACATACCACAACATCTATAATAATACGCTTCCACTTCCATTCCGAAATCTTTATTTACTGAAGCTTCTGTTCCTTAAACTAATGAAACTCAGTAAACAATTATCCTCCTCGAAGTCAGAGATGGTAGTCCATCTACCGTCCAAAATCCACTCCACCACACACTCTGTAAGTGCATGGTAGGCTATCGCGACCAAACTTCCTTGTTACAACCATTCGTGTTCCAGCTACTCTATAGTAGCTATCCAGTAGCTAGCCAAAACTCCATGAGCATTTCTGCTCCTCACCTCTTCTAAACAATATAATAACTGCGAAGTCCACGTCATAAATATATGACAACCCATCTCGTAGTTCCTCATTTGACGTAAACACGGGATACGTCTCGATCAACTAAATCAGAAACGCTCCATTCTCTGAAACATTGCATCCGCATACAATACCCTTCCTTCCACCCGAGAATGATCAAACAACACGGGTGTAAAAGTCAATCATTATGCAAGTGAAACTAACTTCACAAGCTTTAGACCAAATAAATTCCATCACCCGATCAGTATAGTACCACTAGAACATCCTATCCATATCTATGGTAATAATCAAATCAATACCAAAAAAATCATCATCTACGGTGGCCGAGTGCTCAACTCCAACTACCACCATGACAAATGATCCAATCGTGTCCAGAATACACGATTTCCCAAATCCCTGGACGACTAAGTCGTCAATAAGTCTAATAAGATAATCAAAAGCTCAAACAATTCATACCAAGTATGAAATTGTCATCGCTACACACATGTATTCTCTTTACTCTAAGCTGATGATATAACAATCATCACAACGACAATGATAATTGTATGACACCATGTCACTACAATATCATCACACTAGTCACCAATCAATCCTAGAGTATATATAGGTATCCTATAGCTGATCTAAATAGATCCTCTATCCACAATGAAGGATATTCATTTCCTTCCACAACTACCGCATTCTATCATCGATAATCGATGCATAACCTCAAAGGTCCGTCTCTCTTTTAACAAAGAGTTTCGGATCTTCTCTGGAAAACTACTGGGACAGATAAATATTCCATCCAACACCTCCTATAATAAGGTAAAATGATCTTTCATCGTCTTGACCAGTGTAAGTATACACGTCTTATCCATAACCAAATCACTATTAGTAGGGACTGATACTCTCTGAGGGTTTATTCCTTGACCTTCAAATGGGTGACTAGCAGGCCAAATCCCTAGCTTCCTAATTCGACATCAGTCGGCACCTCTAAAGAATCCGTACCTCTGAAATCATCATTAGATTCCTCAAGATCAATATGTTATCGACCTCGTCCCCGACCATGAGTAGGGACAATTTCACTAAGTCAATAGTTTTCCTAGCCACAAAAGTACCGTAATTACTAAAGACAATACTTTTCCTATAGCTCAGAGATATCCTTCAGCTTGCTTGGTCTCAAAACACGAGAACTCCCAAAAATCCAAGGAAAATAAAATCCTCGAAACACAAAACCCGCAAACCAAAACCGCAAACCAATAAATTGTCACGTCCTGGGGGCATATCCGTCATCCAAATGACAAGGGAGCCCCTTAGTGACAATATCCAGAATCCATGGTCCAAATCTGGTAAAAACCTCGAAATAATTATAGAAATATAAGTATTTCAATAACTGCATGCATGCACGACTAAACATATATCAATCAAAGTAAAATAGTTTTATGACCCCAAATCCAATTGCGACCAAAAATCCAAAGTGCATAAATAAAATGCAATACCAATAAAGTAAACAAAGCGGCATCTCGACGATGCGATTGGGACAAGTGCAATGAACTCTCTGAGCGACTCGAAGGTAGGTCAACATGACGTCCTCCATCAGTTAACCTAGAGGATAAATGAGGAGGGGATAAGTACAACCACTCTGTGGATGTATAGACAATAGTGCATAATCATAATGCACATAATGGAAGTCACAGGGAACAAGCTAGAGTAACCCAACCCTCAGAGTACCAATATCAGTCTGCAACCATCCTGATCAGCAGTATAACAAATATACCCGCAACATACACAACCATTGCAACAAGCAGTGCACATCCGTGATACCACGATAAAGTCTCGTGGCTCTCGCACAAAAGGAAACTATCTATGAGCTACATGACGTAACCCATGGGCCAACAATCAATAGCACGGTTCACAGCGCGCAACTATATGCTACCACGAATGAGACTCGTGGATAGACGGTGTATATAAATATCTAATTATTGATGCGCTCGGACGTACCTACCACCAATAGGTCACGTGAGCGTCGATTATCCTAGGTTGTTAAGCCTAGGGTTATCAATACATTCGCATAAATCGACTTTCCGAGTCGCTAAAGATCACCGCTCTACAATTAACCCATTGAGGCGGTCAGCGAGGTTTCAACACTTCTAATACGAAATGTTTATCAAATACGATAAAGATCATCAACTTATAAATAAATAAGTCTAGATGATTAAATCTAGCCTTCCAACCCTTCCAACATGATCGGTATCAAGGTCGATCAAAATCATAAGTCCACTAATAATCGCGTCGAGACGATTAATCATATGGTTTCGTCCCAACTAACAGGAAACGCCTATCAAAGCCAATAAAGGTCACAAATCTACTATCAAGCCCTTCAAGAGGGTTAAGCCTAAATTATACCATTCTACCAATGCAATCATGCATGCTACAACATGCTACCACGAACAAATCTCGTGGGTACTTAAGATGTAAAGTAGCTATCTAGCTACATGCGTCATACGAATCCGATTATCACCAACTCCGAACGAATAACACAAAAATATAACCTTACAATAGGTCATCTCAACCATGATTGGGAGATATAGTAAGGATTAATTGCATCCTAATCATACGAACTCTACTAGTCCGATCACCATATCACTGAAACAGTAAATGGGTAATCACATACCAATATGCACATCCGGTTATTACGCCTAGGGTTCCAACACCTAGGGTTCCACTAATGTTGTTTCATTCCTGAGATCCGCTCCTACAGAATAACCTCATCTAAGTTATTCTACCTCTACCAGTCTTAATTATGGTATCCACCACAAAACACATAACCATATAAACATATAACAAGCTGTCTAATAAACGACAGCATAGTCCTACTAATGGGAATCAATGGCTGAAATTAATTAGGGTATTACTAAAGGGTCATGCCAGAACAAAGTCAAGGCAATATATAAATAAAGCATCAGATGCTTATATATACTCTAAACTACATAAGCTATGTAATCATGTCCTCATGCACTAGGATCTAGAAAGTCAAAGAACCTCTAACCTTCTGCGAATTTATCCATCTTAGTCATATTATTCAAGTCTAATCCTAATACTAGTCCAATCCAAATACTAGTCCAAAAAGTAAGATGTAAACATCTACCAATCTAATCATTTATATCACAATGATAACTAACTACGTATAGCAGTAATAGCAGTTAATAACCATATGCTAACGATAAACCAGCAACCTAAAAATCTAACAGTCTAACAGATATCAAGTTAAAGCAATACTAGATAAAACATGATATCACCGCATAACCAAATATAAATATGTACTAAATCTAGAAAATTTTCTAGAATGTATTTACCTGTTAGCTGTCTGGAGATGTCCTGTCGCCGCCAAATCCCCCATATTGACCTCGTCAATAATACCTCGAATTTCCGAAACATAAAAATCGTCGGAAATCCGTACAACTCCGAAAATACCCAGTTAACCTACCAAACTTGGCGAACTCCATAAACCCAAAGACCCTAAGGAACTCGGAAACCTACGCTCTGATACCAAATAAATTGTCACGCCAGGAGTCCCGCCTTGACGAAAATCCGGCATCTCACATGCGGGTGACAATACCAATTTATACAAGGCCTACACGGCCACTATACATCGATCGGCCAACACGGTAGGAATCATACCACATCACATGCAGATAATAATAAGGCCTCAGGCCAACAATCTAGGTAAACAAAAGTCTACTCTAACTAGACTTACCCCTTCTGCCATCTGGGCAGGAATACTCAACCGAAATCCAATCGAAATAAAAATCCGATCAAAGGTCCCTAAGGACATACCAAAACATCCACAGGTACAAATATCCAACTCCAGTCCTAAACATATATTCTAATCCAAATACCCAAAAACCGTAAACACAAATAACAAAATACACTTCCACGCGGCGAGGGTTTCGGTGGACTCTCTCGACTCCATCCTGAAATAGATATAAAACCACGGGGTAAGTTCAAAGAACTTAGCGGATACTAGTCGATATGAATAGTAAGAAATAGCTAACAATACTAATCATGTCAGTACAGTCTCATATATATGGTAAGCAAGAAATAAATGCAAAAGGACTGTACTCACCTGAGTCTCCTACCCTGATATAGGAGCATGTGCCCTACTATAAGAGATAAAGTCATCACCATATAAGAATATGAATCCTGTATGCATGTCAATCATATGCAACATCCAAGGCATCAATACAATAATGCAGCAAACACAATACAAATGCAATCCGTGCAAAATGCATGTCGTGAAAATGACATGGTCACCCCTGACGCCAGTCAGCCGCCTCACACGCGATGGTGAAGCCGAGTGGGTAGGGCTATGACAACTGTGCACTCTGCCATCACTACTCCTGAGTGACCGAGTGGACAGGATGCTGTCGGAGTACACCTATCCTCCTGCCCCAAACATAGTGGGGGAGCTAAGCTCTCATCTCCCGATGTCATAGACCAGAGGAGGGATCCCTGCCCGCTACCACGCTGCCTCGTTGCTACCCATGGCATGGCGGTCGAGAACTGTGAGCAAACTGCACACACCCACCTGATGTACCACTAACCCATGAGTGGCAGTGTGTGCAGGCCATGTAACTAGCTGCAGGCTCAACAATAATGGAACCCCGTCCAGCCAGCATGCAATCATGCAAGATGGTGCATGATACTAAAGCATGTAAATCCTACTCAAAATACCTATCCGAATAATATGTACAATCAATATGTACATATCCATAATCCAAATACTATGATCCAAGTAAAACAGGAAGATATAAACATACTGATCAAATGCATGTATCTAGTAGGCACAAAACATACTAGGCATATAAACATGAAAAGTATTGCATGCTATCCTAACTAACATATCAACTTGACTATATCTAAAAGATAAGTCAAAGTACCCGCCTGATCTGTAGAATATCAATTGTCTTTGCATCATAGAATCTACCTCCACCATAGGCCTACAAGTAAAATATCATTATTACCAAGTTCTATGATAAGTCCAATGAGGGTAATAAATCGAACTTAATTCTATATCTTGAATCTCCTAAAATAAACAAACATAATACCTCATTATGCGTGCGATCAGCTAACCATCTCCACATCCAAGATTCCATCACAATCCTCGATCACCATCAATTGCCCGTATAGGATATAGAAACTCCACCAGCACACTCTAAATCGAAGCCCTCGAATCACTCAACCTTGACGCCCATCCAAAATCTAGAAATTTACAGATAAGAGGAAGTGTAATCAAGCTTACCAGCCCTAGAAAACTCCTCCGCTAGTATTTTCCCCAAATCTGCCCTGACGCCAACGTCGTTGCCCTAGCTTAACACCGCAATATGAGTTAATGGTAGTGCCTAACACGATTGAGGATGGATCTCTTCAAAATCAGGGAAAGAGATCGACAACTTACCTACTACGACTGAGATCGTGAAGAACAGTTCACGATCAAAACTCCATCGATCCAAGCTCCCAGCCAATCGCCCCCCACTCGCCGCTCTAGCCAGTCCGCGGAGATCATCAAGGTTGGTCCGAGCGCCAGCGTTCGTAGCGAGGAAGAACACTCGAGGAGGAAGGAGAGGTCGGTGGCGCTTGGGGGTTGGCGACGAGCGACGGAGAGGAAATGGCGGCGACGCGACAAGGCGTGCGACGCGAGCGAGGCTGTGGTGAAGGGCAACTAGTGTCCGGGAGGCCGGACGACATTGCGGCGGCGGCGTTAGCGATCGCGGAAGGGGTGAAGGCACCGTCGATGCTCGTGGAAAACCAGCCACAGCAAGTGCTCAAAGAGGATGGCATCGACATCCACCAAAACATATCTCGTCGATCGGAGACCCTTTTCCCTACATTAAGATCCAAAAGTTAGATCAAGCACGGCGGCGTCGAAAGAAGACATGGTGCTCCTTTCCAGCCACCACGTGGATGAGCGGCTCGGCAGGAAGCGGCGACTGAGAGGCCAACCTACGGCTCACGGCGGGCAGCGGAAAGGCAAAGCGAGTCGTGTGGCGACGCGCGGGGAGAAGAAGAAAACTGAATCGAGAATTGGGAGGTGGGAACCGCGGCTGCGAAGGAAAAATTAGGAGCTAGGAAACCTAGGTTTTGGTATTTAAGCATAGGGTTAAATCAAACCCATTAATCCCCCAAAATTGATATTTCAAATAGGCCCTCCAAAAGCCTATTTATTTTATCCCAGTGAATACCCCATACAAGCACCGTTTAATTCCTGAAAAATTCCAGAAAAAAATTTCTAAAATTCTCCAAAAATTCCGAAAATAATTTCTAAGATTATTTTCCTAATTTTGGCCATTTAATTTAATGTTTTAAATTTCCCGTATTTAACAACATATATGTGAGCCACACCCAGTATCCAGTACCCAAGTGTCTAAGGAAATAGAATGACAATCAATAAAGAAGATTTCTGAAGAAGATGGGGCATCCGATGCCTTATCCTTCTTCACGGACTCAAGATAAATCTTGCAATTTCTTCGCCAATGGACCTCCTTGCCATAATGATGGAAAGTGCCCTTTTGAGCTGGTTCTACCTTTTTAGCCTTTTTCTTCTTCCTCTTCTGTTGTTCTTTTGACTCCCTCTTAGAACCTTTCTTCGAGGAATCAACTAACAACATCGTCCCCTACTCATGCTTCTCAGAAGGCTCCACAGTCTTCAGCATGTTGAGCAGTACCACAGATGAACCTCCTTGCATCTCAGAGGTGAAGAGGAGCTTGGAGACTTCGAACCTTTCGAATCTCACTTGCTTATCAAACAACTCATAAAGATGAAGGACTACGATATGAGCATCCATATGCTCATGCTGCTTTCGTAGCTTGGGTTCCATCGCGGCTAGCATGATGCAACTTGTCAGTTCAGAATCAGTCACATGTTTCTGATAGACCAACAATTGGTCCGGAGTTGCATCGTCACTAGGATGGGCGGGAAGAGGCGCTTCGAGGACATACGCAAGCTTTTCACCTTGAGAACAATTCCCAAGTTTCTAAGCCAGTTCAAGAAGTTCGGCCCAGTCAATTTATTCGAATACAAAATGGAACGCAAATTAAAAGACAACATGATCAATTTTAGAAATACAAAACGAGCATATATGAGAAAGATGATTTTTAAAATGCATCAATATACATTTATAAATCCCATTCATTTTTTGAATTTCAAAAACCCCAAAATCACTTCGGGAGATCGTAGGTCCATCTCCGAATGGGCTGATATCCATCATAGTTATGAACAACCTTGGAGAGAGTCCAACAAGCCATTCATAACTACGATGGTAGGTATCATCTATACCGATTGCATATCACGTATATGCAACTATCACAATGTGCTATCAACTAATTGAATGTTCACACATACGTTGGGTTGTTAACACATTAACAAGTATGCATCATATGCATAGCACCCAACTTCACCTCCCTTTACATCGACCTTGGAGAGAGTCCAACAAGCCGATGCTCCAGGTTAAAGCCAACCCATTAATCGGGAAATAGTTTTAATATGGTTAGAGCGCATTCAACCAATTAGCCCAGCTTAGAGAGAGTCCAACAACCAAAGCTAACGATTGACCTCTGACTCTTACCATATTAGTATTAAACTATTCCATGGTTTGAACATGTTCGAGTTCGAGCCGGGCTTGGAGAGAGTCCAACAACCCAAACAAGAAACGGAACTCTGGTTCTAACCATATTAATGGAAGGTGTAGGCTTTAATATTGTTTAAGGGTTTTTATGCCTCATCCTCTTTGCATGCAAATAACTATTATCTACATGGCATGGCATACATGACATACATCTACATGTCACGACACGCATGGCATAATGTTATGCATCTAATGCAATTACATGACATACAATTATGTCATGTATATAATTTCCTTATATGTCATAACTATTTATAGAAATAAAATATGTTTAAGATTTGATTCTCCAAATCAAATCATAATTAAATTAGGAAACAAATTTCCAAATCTAATCACATATTTTATTCATGGAATTATTTGATTAAGGAAAATCTATTTAGGAAACCAATTTCCTAAATCATTAAAACTACTTATGGAAATAAAATATTTTAAGATTTGATTTCACAAATCAAATCATGATTAAATTAGGAAACAAATTTCCATAATCTAATCAAATATTTTATTTATGGAAAATATCAATTTCCATAAATACTTCCAACTTTCCAAAAGTGGAAGATTTCCATAAATACTTCTAGACTTTCCAAAATTGAAAAATTTCCATAAATACTTCTAAATTTCTAAAATTAGAAAATTTCCAGAAATACATTATGACTATCGCAAAACCATTTTTACGATTATGTCGAAACATAACCTGGGCTCTGATACCACTGTTGAGTTTAAACATGTGTGTGTGTTCGATCACGTTTAAGTAAACATGAACACAGCGGAAGCAATAAAAATAATAAATCTACATTTATTACAACACACACAACACACGCATGCATATTACAACAAGTGTAGACATAACCGTAAATTTAAATTTGCAATAAAAGAAAATTTATCTACGTTATACCTTTCATATGACGTGTAGCGGGAACGACATCAACCGGAACGATCCTCGCTAGAATCGTCTCTATCCGTATCCATGCCGAGTTCCTCGGGATGACTTCGCTAAGCCACGAGCTTCGTCTTCGTACAGGTTACTAGCCTCGTGTTGAAGACGACGTGATCGAGAGATGATCACGATCCGAATCCAAATTCAGATCCTAATACGAGTTCTCAAAACTCGCTTCTCCGGAGAGGTATTCGTCAACCAATTGACGAATCCTTCGTCCTCCACCTCAGAGGATTACCGGAGATCGAATCCCCGGTAAGTTAGCCACTGTTGGAGCTCTAACCGTCGTCCAAACGATGCTCCGACGAGTGGATAACAAGCTGTCCAGAAAAACTGGACAGCTTTGGTGGAGGAGATAGGCGCCGGCCAACCAAGGGAAGAAAAGGCTCACCTTGATGCCAAACCTATAGGAGATCACCGGAGGGTCGCCGGAGGATCACTGGCTAAAACTTGGTCGCCGGCAAGGAGCTGGACGACGGCACAACAAGCTGGGCGGCAATGGAGGTTGGGCGGCAATGAAGGTTGGGCGGCAACTCCAAGCTAGGGTTTTGGATTAGGGCTTAATTATCCCTTAAGCCCTCTTTTATAGAGAACTAATTCTCTTAATGGTTATTGGATCATAACCATTAGGCCCGTTAACCCGCTCCATTAAGATAAGTTAAAATAAACCAAACCATGATGGTTTATTTTAAGTTAAAACGAACCGAACAAACTTTTGGTTCATTCGTTTAAAATAAGCCAAACCCTTTGGTTTATTCTCCTCCATTGGATTAGAACCAAACCATTTTGGTTCATCCATTATGTCTTCATAAGACATGGCCCATCCACGCTTCCATTGCGACTGAAACAATTTCATGCTCGCTTCATGTTTGGACCAACCAAACCTTATTTCTCTCGGTCTGAGAATCCTATTCTCAAGCTCGTTTTAAATCCTTTGGATTACGCTCGTTGTGCGTGTGACCAAATAGGTTCTCGGTTTATGTTGGCCGTCTATAATTAACCATTAATTATAGAACGATCATGAGTGGCACCTAGTAGTACATCATGATCCCCAATTAACCGAAAAGATCAACGGTTGATCCATAACTATTTCTGAAACCCTTCAGCAGCTCGAATGAATCGTGCCCCATTCCCTTCACTCATCTTATACCCACTTGGTTCAGGACATGGTCTAGAGTGTCAGTCCCCACTAGGCTGACTACGTCACACCTAGCCCAAGTATCATTTCCTCGTCCTACGGATTCTAGTTACTCCACATGTATCGAAGAGTACCTTACTCTAAACATGTAATGCTTTGGCCAAAGACTTTAGTAACAATCCGACGAGAGGCCATGGGTATACATCTCCTCGCAAGGAGTGGTGAATCCTTTATAGGCTATTCAAACACCTTCGATCACTTCGACTTATACCCAATCATCCCGGGTCCACATCTCTTTAGAGATGCTTGCTTAAGATGTCAAAGCATAAGTCTCCATGATCAAGATGACTTGAATACCGCAAGTCAAAGGAACATCGCACTTAAGCCACAGTAAGAACTTCATTGATATATCTATATATGCAGAGAACCATATGAAGTCTTACTGGTCACTCAATGAACTAATGACCATAACTAGCATCCACGATTAACTCCGGACATCACAATGTCTCCAGCCAGTGAGAATCAGCTGCTTGGATACACCAAGGAGTATACCTCGTGCTAGTCTCGACAGAATTGATGGTGTCCAAATCCATCAATTCATCGACTAGGATAATTCCGATACATCACAATTACACATGTAGAGATACTCACTAGTTGTGATCCAATCACAAATTCTCTCATGCTGTGAATCGTATCGTGGACATTCAGTAAATGAGTTTAAGATCCAATCAAATACATAAAATATGTATACTCAAATAGTGAATCTTCATTTATCATATAAATGGTTCATACATAAGGCGATTGCCTTAGGACATCTCTCATATATTACTAACATTGCTGTCGCCGGTGGAGTTCCTAGGGTTGGTAAGCTGATCTCTTCTCCTCTCTCAGTTGTCACATTTTTCTCCTTCCTCGCCTGATTGCACGGTGGTCCGCTCACGGCGTTGTTGATTCTGACCCGGTAGATCCTAGTCGATCTTTGCCTTCGTGTGATGTCGGTGTCCACCACGAGCGAGCATATGGTTTGATATCTAACATTTCTATTTGATTGCTGGTAAAATCTCAATTTGCTTATTGTAGTTGTGGGTTGTTAATACTAGGTGTGCTGATCAGATTTTAGTTGTATCAAGAAGTTGTGGCCAGAGTGGTGATTCATCTCTATGTGTTTGGGTAAGTTCTTCATTGGTTTATCTGATGCTTGGATTGTGGTATGATAATTATAGTGGATGTCCTAGTTGAATTGATGTTTAATAGCTAGCGAACGATGTTGTTCTATTGAAGAATAACGATTGTGGATTTATGGTAATAGTGTAATGGTGGAGTTAATTGTAGGATAGGGTAAGATGAAGGGTTAAATTTGGCGAATGAGATTAAGTATGTTATCAATAGGGATTTGATATCACCGTTGGACTTACGAAGAACTTAGTTATGTTCCTTGCTCTTACTTGCAGGACTTTGATTGTGATAAATTCTTGGACGTGAAGACTATAACCAACGTTCTTCATAGCAGGTGGGTAATACCTACCCTAGTCAGGTAGTTTTAATGCATACAGATTTAGATGCATGATCATCTTATATAATCATATTACCTTGACTTTGTTCTTATTTACTCTTGCGCTTGATACTTTATCTTTGGCTGTTAACTCCATTGTTGTTATCATGTTTGATGTTATCATGATTAGGAGTTATATATATAGGTGATGTAAGTAACCTAGAATTTGTTTAGTTATGTGCAAATAGTAAAGTCCGGATGACAACCTGACTGTAAATTGGGCGAAAAGGTCATCCGTAGGTAGATAATGTCTTGAACCTAGGATTATTCTGGTACCCTTAGGTTGCATGTTTACCACTGACCATGTATTAATCTATGATCCAAGCCTAATGCCTCCTTCCTCGGATCATCACCAAAACTACAGGAAACAAATCTTCATCTTCGAAATGACAAAGCAACCCCAATTCTGCAGAAATCACATAGTTATATAATCTAACAATTAACTAATCTCAACTATCATACTTCCATCGACAACACTTACTATCGGTCCAACTTGCTGTGGGGAGAAGCAACAGCGAGCTAGGTTGGGGACGTCATAGCAGAGGCTATCAACGAAGGGTGCCATAGATTTGCTTGTGATTGTGAAATTGAGCTCTTGACGATTGTCGTAGCAGCAACCGCAAGAGACAACCATGGATCCAATGCTCACAGTGAGGGGTGTAAAGGCGGCGACAAGTCCAGTAATGGCAGAAATTGACTGAAATCCAGTAAAGCATCGCACCCTAACCTTGCTCCGGCGACGACGCAACGAGCTCAAGTAGCAGTGGCAACAGATCACTCTGGCGGCTTGATGCAGAGAAAAAGGAGCGACGGCGATGGGGATCAGAAGAGGCGCGGTGTCATGCCCCGGGGGAGTCCTCGCCATTCAAAATTCGACATCATCTCTCCTGTACGGGTGACAATACCAATCTTGCATACAAGACCTACACGGCCACTATACATCGGTCAACACGACCGGAATCCAAACAACACACGCAGGTCATAAATAGGCCTCAGGCCAACAATCAAATGATATAACCAAAAGTATATCACATCTAAACCTACCCCTTCTCCCATCTGGGTAGGAATACTCAACCAAATCCAATCGAATAAAGGTCCATAAGGACACCAAATATCCATGAGTACATAAATCCAACTCCAGTCCTAAACATATCTTCTAATACAAAATACAAAACCATAAATCAAACAACTAATAAAATATCACGACGAGGGGGGTTTGGCAGCTGGACTCTCCTGATAGCTTCATCCTGAAATAGATATAAAACAATGGGGTAAGTTCAAAGAACTCAGCGGATATAATCGATATGCAAAGTAAGTTATAGCTAACAATAACAATCATTCCAGTACAGTCTCATATATAGGATATGCAAGAAAGAAATACAAAAGGACTGTACTTACCTGAATCTCCTACCCTGATATAGGAGCATGTGTCATACTAGAAGAAATAAAGTCATTAGACCATATACAAATATATATCCTGTATGCATGACAATCATATACAACATCTAAGGCAACAATAAAAATGCAGCAAACACAATACAAATGCTATCCATGCAAAATGCATACGGTGCAAATGACATGGTCACCCCTAACGCTAGTCAGCCTCCTCACACGCGATGGTGAAGCCGAGTGGGTAGGGCTATGACAACTGTGCACTCTGCCATCACTTTGCTCTGAGTGGCCAGAGTGGGCCGAGGATCTTTGTCGAGTACACCTATCCTCCTGCCCCAAGCAGTGGGGAGAATGCTCTCATCTCGGTGTTGTAGACCCGGAGGAGGGATCTACTGCCGCTACCCGCGTGCCTCGTCGCTACCCGTGGCGGACCCGATGGAGCTGTGAAGCAGCGCACACACCCTCCTAATGTACCACTAACCCATGAGTGGCAGCATGTGCAGACTATGTAACTGGCTGCGGGTTCAACTATAAAGGAACCCAGACCAGCCAACATGCAATCATACAAGATGGTGCATGATACTAAAGCATGTAATACCAACTAAAATACATATCCGAATAATATGCACAACAAATAAGTACATATCAATGATCCAAGTAAAACAGGGAAGGTATAACTATAAACTGATCAAATGCATGAATCAAGTAGGCACAATAACATACAATGCAGTTAAACATAAAAATTATTACAAGTTATACTAACTAGCATATCAACATGACTATATCTAAAAGATAAGTCAAAATACCCACCTGATAAAATGCCCGCAAAAATGAAATCGTCACGATCGTGGACCTGCCTCGTGACCGAAACCTGCATACAACATAACTATTGTTAAGCACAAAAATACAATCCACTGACAAATCGAATACTTAATCGATTTCTTACATAACCAATTAACCCAAAGGCTTAATAAAATCTCGATCACCTTCCACCTAATATAACTATCTTTTCGTCCAATCACTCGAATATAATTTCTCAACCCCTATCATCATGTGTACAACATCCAAACAAAACCTCACAGCTAACTCACCCAAAGTAGATCCATCCCACAACCCAAAATTTATCCGAAATCCACCAACAATCTAATCTCCACTGAATATAATTACAATTAATCGAAATCAACTTCCAATTTCACTAATTTATCTAACCCTTTCACAGCCCTCACAACTCCCAATTACACCAATTTAGGGATCTAACCACCCTAGTTGAAATCTCATCACAACCCAACTCCATTCACAGTCGCACAACAACACACACTCCTTCTCAGCTGGCTCAACCAATGTTCACAGCCGACCACATCCACCCACAGCCAATATTAACCAAACCAAAACCAAACAGGAGATAGCTCGAGATATACCTGCGATTGGAACCTCCCAACTGCTCAGTTCATGACAAACTTCCTTGCTGCCCTAAATCATTGCCCAAACACAACAGGACGCATTCACAGGAGGATCCCTTTTGAGATCGAGTAAAAACAAAGAACGAACAGTGCTTTACCTTCCTCCGATAGAAAAATTGCGTCTTCCGACAGAATTTGGTGTCGATGTCGTCGACCCAAGCCCCCCAACTGTGAGCACCCTTGCTGCCCTGGCTCGCTTGTGAGCACCGTAGAGGGGACGTCGCTCATCGTCAGCTCGAGTTCGAGCGACGACGACCGTGGCAGAGGAGCCGGCGCGTGCGGCTGTGGATGGCGAGCGCGCGTCGCGCCGGGGCGACGGTGCTCGCGGGAAGCGAAAGATGCGTGCTGCGACGCGGTGGGGGAAAAAGAATGAGGGTGAGGCGCGGGTGGTGCTGTGGGTGGTGATGCGAGGAAGAAGTGCTCGGGAAAGGGGATGCGGCGCGTGGGGAGAAGAGTTATCGCGAGGGAGAAGAAACCGTCGCATCGCGTGAGGAAGGGCATCGGGCGTGGCGGGGGGAAAAGGAAGTTATCGCGATGGTGAAAACTAAACCTAGGTTTAGGTATTTGAAACCTTAGGTTAATATTGCCTATTAACTCCCTTAAATAGACTCCACCAAAGCCTATTTATTTTATCCCCATAAATATCTCATACAAACTCCGTTTAAATCCAGAAAAAATTTATAAAAATCCTGAAAAATTTCCAAGATTATTTCTCTTAATTTTTGGCCATTTATTTTGGTATTTTTAAATTTTCCATATTTAACATTCTCTCCCACTAATAAAAATTTGGTCCCCAAATTTCCTACTCAGATGCATAATGAGTAAGAGATACCACAAGTACTGAAAAATATATCTCACGTACCTTAAGCAAACATGTGGGGGTATTGAGCTCTGATCTTTTCCTCAAACTCCCAAGTAGCCTCCTCATCGGTGTGGTGACTCCACCCGACCTTGACAAGTCGCACAATCTTATTCCGCAACTGTCATTCCTTGTGATCCAAAATCTGTACCGAAACCTCTACGTAAGTATCATTAGGTTGAATGGAACCTGACACATCTGACAGAATATGTGTAGAGTCTGGCACATACTTCCTCAGCATGGACACATGGAACACATCATGAATACTCGTCAAAGATGGTGGTAGCGCTAAGTGATAACTGTCATTTTATTGTATTATTTCGGTCCTTAATATCATCGTTTTAATCCTCTCGTATGTTTAATTGTTGATTATTTGCATGTTTTACGAGTTGGATATATTTTTGGGCCTTATTGTAAATGCTCCTAAAGTTTGGACTTATATGTAAATTTTATCTTTGTTTGTAGGAGATCGAGATGAGCCACTGGACTAGACTCAAGTTGGATAAAATATGGCTTCATCTGGGGTCATAATGGACATTTCAAGATGATTTAATCTACGCCCTTCATCTAGATCAAAAGACAAATGAAATCAAGGGTTCAGATCTGAGCATTATGAACCGTCCGAGGAAAGTGATTGATTCTGAGTCATCCATCTAGATCTGGAGCGATCCAGCCCATACATTAAGATCTACACGTCTTGGCCGTTCATCCGGACCGTTGGATCGTGATTATCCCTTCAGATGGATCAGATCCGTCCATTTCAAATCAGACTAATTTCAGCCATTGGATGGAGCAGCTTAATTAAGCAAATAATGGATCGATCAAACCCTAGCTTAATTGGGTGGTTGTGATCAAGAGAGCATTGGATCGGACGGCTCACAAAATCCCTTTAATCAACCTAGCTTCATCCGGCAGAAATAGTAGCCGCAGTAGTTTTCTCTTCTTCCCAAAATCGCGCAGCTTCCTCCCCAATCGCACGCCGCCGGCGTTTCTTCTCCACGCCACCTTCCGAAGCACCGCCGGCCGGTCTCTTCCTCCACCGAGGCCGACGGTGGTGTTCCTATTTCCTATTTCCTCATCTTCTCCGTGCATCTTCTTCCTCCTCTCCAACGCGCGGCGGCGGCGGCTTTCGTCCACAGCGATTCCGGTGGCGGTTTTCCGGCAACTCTAGCGGCGTCCCCTTCATCTCCATCCGAAGATCCTTCCCTTGGTCAGCGGAGTCAAGTTCTGAAGTTGGGAAGACGGTGACTTTGCCGAGCAGAGGGGTTTTCGTCCATCTTCATCGGCGTTCTTTTGACGCTTGGCAACCGGAGCTAAGCTATCCAGCTGGACGTGGTCACAGAAGGATGGGGTGACCTTCTACTGCTGTGGCAGCGGCAACATGTATTTCCAGATTCCGGCAGCCCTTCAATTCCTAAATTCCGGCGGCAGAACCCTATTTCCAGCATCGGTGAAGACTTGTAGATGATCACAGATTCGGTCCCTTCTACTACCGTGGTAGCGGCAGTCTCGAAGTCCATCACCGGAGCAGTGATCCGTTCCACCATTCTAACTTTCGTCGGAGGATTGTTCTGATGAGAGATCCGTACCCTGAGACCTTTGGAGCTGTTAGATATTGTCGTAGGTCACCGGAGAGGATGGTACCTTTCCGGTATTTGTGGATGACTGTGTTTAATTTTTTACTTTAGTGATTCAGTATTGTGTTTGTTACTGTTTTACTTTGTTACTTTGTGTGTTTTAGTTTGTGATTTCAATTATGGTTCATACTGTGTTTTCATTTGTATTTGCACTTGTGTTTTCCTTTGTATTTTCACTTATATTTTCATTTGTGTTGTCACTGGTGTTATTACATTGTGTTTGCATTAGTGTTTTCAATTGTATTTTTGCTAGTGTTTTTAATATGTGGTTTCACCAGTGGCCTTGAACTGTGTTTTTACTAGTGTTTGTAATCTGTGTTTTCACTAGTATTTTACTTTGTATTTTAATCTACAGTTTACCTTGTATTTTATTCTGTATTCTAACTTGTGTTTAATTCGAGTCGTAGTTAGAGTTTTATTTGTGTTATGCTTTAGTTGTTAGGTTAGTTTGATTTACATTCGACCCGATATCAGTATAGTAGCGTGATCGGTCTTGGTTGAATTTTCGTTATTGCATTTCGTTTATTGCGATTTTTAGTATTTGTTTGACTATTGTATGTTGTATAGTAGCAGCGGTCGCGGTGCGTGGTTGAATTGTTCATCTTTGTTTGATCGATTGTACCATATAGTAGTGTGCTTGGTGCCTACGTTTGTTAGTTTAGTTTTGATATAGTGATAGTTGTTTGATCGTTTCTTGTTACTTTTTGCATTTGTTCTTGCATTAGGTTAGTTTCCTGGGAATTAATAATTGGGAGTTAGTTTACTTTTTGCATGTTTAATTCTCATGTTTGCTTTTGATTTTGTATTTTGATTGTTTTGATAATTATAAAAATCCCCAGTGTTTACTTCTGTTTAAAAACAAACGTTCAGCCATTAGGTTTGTTGGGAGATGACCCGAGTCAGTCCTATACTGCATTAGTGTAGTTAAGGGGGTTCGGTAAATAATTTTGGGAACGGTATTGCGACAATTAAAATCGTTCGATCAAAATTTTGGCGCCGTTGCCGGGGAACTTTAATGGGTTCGTTTGTCTTTAAACTGTAGTTTGTTTGTTTGTTTTCTTTTTCTTTTGTTATTATTGTCTTTCTTATTATCTATATTTGTTGCTCATTTTATTTGTTTGTGTGGATGACTAGGTCTTCAGGCGATAATCTACTTGAGTCTTATGCAGCAGTTTTTCTCTTCCCTCAAAGGCCCAGCCTAGGAAGGGGGTTGTTGAAGAAAAGGCTAGGGAAGCAGATTCCCAAGTATGTCGAGGTTTTGTTTCACGAGAAGTTGTACTCTTTCTATGGAGGACCTATCTGTGGGCCCTCTTTTATGTAGACAGGGATATGGAATGTGTAGGGACTAGTGCTCTTCCGGCGATGCCCCAAGGATCACTTCCATCATATGTTTGTGAGAAATATCATTTCATGGTCGAGCATGGGATAGTCTTAGGTCATATCTTCCCTGTGTATGGTATTGAAGTAGATCCTACTAAAATTCATGTTATATCTTCTTTATCTTACCCCGCTTTTGTGCGGGAAGTTGTGCTTTTCTAGATCATGTAAGTTTCTACAGACATTTTATCGTGAGACTTGATCAGTTGCTACCCTTGAGTATTTCAATTTGATCAGGATTGTGAGGGAGATCGATTCCACCCCATAGCAGACTCTTTTCCAGATGAGCAATTTTTTCACTTGTAGGGTAAGACATCATGGTATGCAGATCTTGCTATTTAATTAGTTGCCGTGTTGCACCTTCACATTTTACTCATGCACAAGTCCAGAAATTGAAAAGTGATGCTAAGTATTATGTATGGGATGATCTTTATCTTTGAAAATTTTGTAGTGATCAGATTATTAGATGATGTGGACTTGATTATGAGTTTCATTCCATACGTACTTACTTTTTGTTATTCTCTGGCTTGTGGGGGGGGGGGGGGGGGTATTTTGGACCCCAAAGAACTGCTAGAAAAGTTTTATAGTCTAGTTTGTATTGGCCCACCTTATTTCATGATGCCTTTGAATTCTACAAGTCTTGTTAGCGATGTCAATGAACAGGGAAAATAGGACGTAGAAATGAAATGCCTCAAAAACTTTTGTTATTTTGTGAGATTTTCAATATTTGGGGTATTGATTTTATGGGTCCATGTCCTGTATCTTTTAGATTTCCATATATTCTGTTGGTATATGATTATGTTTCCAAATGGGTGGAGGCCATCCCCACCAGGACTGATGATTCTCTAGTTGTTGTGGATTTTGTTAGGTCTCACACATTTTACAGATTTAGAGTTCCCAAGGCGATCATTAGCGATCAAGGGTCTCACTTTTGCAACAGACTCATGAAGTGTCGAGCAAAGAGATCAAGTCTATACTAGAGAATACGGTGGGGCCAGACATGATGATGTTTTTTCTCCGACTTGAAAGGGGAGTGTGTTCTTTTATTTACTGTATTTATTTTCTTCCTTTCATGTTCGGAATAACTTGTGTGGTTGATTGCATGTTTGCCTGTTTACCTAGGTTTGTTTGTCTGTTGTTGAGTCAAATAATATTCCCTGTGCATGCTTTAGTATCATTTCAGAGGTGGTAAAAATTAGTTAAGTTTGATCATCAAATTATGGATTTTTGTGTATGATAGGAGACTTCACCTACATGCAGTCACTTGTTATGATGGTGAACTTTTTATTGATAGACTAAGCTTGATGTTTATTCACCTAGTGAGGTTACAAGTCATTCTTATCATCTACCCACTTTTGTGTGATAATACATGTAATTCTTGTTACTCTAGAACTTGCTTTGAGTCTTTTCAAAATTGCAGTAACATTTACTTGCATGAATATGATGAAGGATTTCATTCTTTGACTCTTTTCCTGACTTGGTTTGATTGTCTAATCCACTTGATACTTCCATCCTCCATGTCTTACTTGTCATATCTTTTCAATTGCTATCCATTGTCTTTGTATCTTTGTGGATTATCTTTTTCATATCTATTATTTTCCATATTGGAGGAATAGTTTGATGGGTTGTATTGTCCGAGACGGACAAAATTTTTAAGTGTGGGGGAGGAGCTATATTATTTGTGTTGGAAACATGATATGGAAGGCATGATTTTCAGAGGTCATTGGTCCTGAGATATATTTGTCTGTGATTAGTACTTGAGTTTCTGCACACAAAAAAAAAAGAAAAAAAAAGAAAAAAAAATGACGCCATTGATGTTTCTTTTGTAAAAAAAAAAAAGAAAAAAAAAGTGCAATTATAATGCGGGCAAATGGAATTGCAATGTGTTGGATATAGCCATTTGATCCTGAATCCAATTCTAAAAGTTTCCAATTGTCCTAGCCTCTTCCCATATTGCTGGTTACTGAGCATTTCACAGAGCAACTTATCGGGTTTATTTCTCCAATTCTTCTCTTGTTTCCTATTCATTTGTACCTTTGTCTTGTACTTCTCTTTGCATACTTTATCTACAATCTACTTTTGATCTTATTCTGATTCATGATAAATCCTTTTGATTCATGTATGAGATATATTGATAGCAGTAGAGAAGTAGATGATAAGCAAGCATATGGTAGTACAAAATTGCATGTTGTTCTGAGGGTACCCCACTCCTACGTTATTATGTGAGCATCAGTGCATTTATCCATTTTGGGAGGTTTTGTATCAGGCTTAGTTTATTTGATTTGACTGTAAATCATCATACATGTTGATTGTTGTAGGAGTTGGATCTTTTGACTACCCTAGATCCGGACCTATTTGGTGATCCTAAGTAACTTATTTTTTCTATCTCTGAATTATTGATCTAGGTATTGTTTGGGGAATGAGTGATAGAGTTAGTGTGTCTTTATTTTTATTATTGTTCGGGACGCACAAGAATAAGTGTGGGGGAGTTGATAACTGCCATTTTATTGTATTATTTCGGTCCTTAATATCATCGTTTTAATCCTCTCGTATGTTTAATTGTTGATTATTTGCATGTTTTACGAGTTGGATATATTTTTGGGCCTTATTGTAAATGCTCCTAAAGTTTGGACTTATATGCAAATTTTATCTTTGTTTGTAGGAGATCGAGATGAGCCACTGGACTAGACTCAAGTTGGATCAAATATGGCTTCATCTGGGGTCATAATGGACATTTCAAGATGATTTAATCTACGCCCTTCATCCAGATCAAAAGACAAATGAAATCAAGGGTTCATATCTGAGCATTATGAACCGTCCAAAAAAAGTGATTGATTCCGAGTCATCCATCTGGATCTGGAGCGATCCGGCCCATACATTAAGATCTACATGTCTTGGCCGTTCATCCGGACCGTTGGATCGTGATTATCCCTTCAGACGGATCAGACCCGTCCATTTCAAATCGGTGATTTGACCATTGGATGGAGCGAAATTAAGCAAATAATGGATCGATCAAACCCTAGCTTAATTGGGTGGCTGTGATCAAGAGAGCATTGGATCGGACAGCTCACAAAATCCCTTTAATCAACCTAGCTTCATCCGGCAGAAATAGTAGCCGCAGCAGTTTTCTCTTCTTCCCAAAATCGCGCAGCTTCCTCCCCAATCGCACGCCGCCGACGTTTCTTCTCCACACCACCGCCCGAAGCACCGCGGCCGGCCTCTTCCTCCACCGAGGCCGGCGGTGGCGTTCCTATTTCCTATTTCCTCATCTTCTCCGTGCATCTTCTTCCTCCTCTCCAACGTGCGGCGGCGACGACTTTCGTCCACAGCGATTCCGACGGCGGTTTTCCAGCAACTCTAGCGGTGTCCCCTTCATCTCCATCCGAAGATCCTTCCCTTGGTCGGCGGAGTCAAGTTCTGAAGTTGGGCAGACGGTGACTTTTTCGAGCAGAGGGGTTTTCGTCCATCTTCACCGGCGTTCTTTTGACGCCTGGCAACCGGAGCTAAGCTATCCAGCTGGACATGGTCACAGAAGGCTGGGGGTGACCTTCTACTGTCGTGGTAGCAGCAGCATGTATTTGCATATTCCGGCAGCCCTTCAATTCCATAATTCCAGCGGAAGAACCCTATTTCCAGCATGGGTGAAGACTTGTAGACGATCACAGATTCAGTCCCTTCTACTGTCGTGGTAGTGACAATCTCGAAGTCCATCACCGAAGCAGTGATCCGTTCCACCATTCCAACTTTCGTCGGAGGATTGTTCTGACGAGAGATCCATACCCTGAGACCTTTGGAGCTGTTCGGTATTGTCGTAGGTCACCGGAGAGGATGGTACCTTTCCGGTGTTTGTGGATGACTGAGTTTAATTTTTACTTTAGTGATTCAGTATTGTGTTTGTTACTGTTTTACTATGTTACCTTGTTACTTTGTGTGTTTCAGTTTGTGATTTCAGTTATGGTTCATACTGTGTTTTCATTTGTATTTGCACTTGTGTTTTCCTTCGTATTTGCACTTATATTTTCATTTGTGTTGTCACTGGTGTTATTACATTGTGTTTGCATTTGTGTTTTCAATTGTGTTTTCGCTAGTGTTTTTAATATGTGGTTTCACCAGTGGCCTTGAACTGTGTTTTTACTAGTGTTTGTAATCTGTGTTTTCACTAGTATTTTACTTTGTATTTTAATCTGTGGTTTACCTTGTATTTTATTCTGTATTCTAACTTGTGTTTAATTCGAGTCGTAGTTAGAGTTTTATTTGTGTTATGCTTTAGTTGTTAGGTTAGTTTGATTTACATTCGACCAATGTACCGTATAGTGACAGTGCGGTGCTTGGTTGAATTGCTTTCGTTTATTGCAGTTTTTAGTGACTGTTTGACTATTGTGCCGTATAGTGACAGTGCGGTGCATGGTTGAATTGTTCACCTTTGTTTGATCAGTGTACCGTATAGTGACAGTGTGGTTCTTGGTCGCTTTCCTTTCTGTTTGTTAGTTTAGTTTTTCAGTGACTGTTTGATCACTGCGTCGTATAGTGACAGTGCGGTGCTTGGTTGAATTGTTCACCTTTGTTTTATCATTGTACCGTATAGTGACAGTGCGGTGCGTGATCACTTACTTTTGCGCATTAGGATAGTTGCTTGTTACTTGTTGCATTTGTTCTTGCATTAGGTTAGTTTCCCGGGAATTAATAATTGGGACTTAGTTTACTTTTTGCATGTTTAATTCTCATGTTTGCTTTTGATTTTGCATTTTGATTGTTTTGATAATTATAAAAACCCCCAGTGTTTACTTCTGTTTAAAAACAAACGTTCAGCCATTAGGTTCGTTGGGAGATGACTCGAGTCAGTCCTATACTGCATTAGTGTAGTTAGGGGGGTTCGGTAAATAATTTTGGGAACGGTATTGCTACAATTAAAATCGTTCGATCACTAAGCGATAAGCGGCTGCTCCGATCCTCTCCAAAATCTCAAACGGACCAATGTACCTAGGAGCTAGCTTACCGCGGAGGCCAAATCTCTTCACCCCTTTCGTGGGTGAGACTCGTAGGAATACATAATCACCAATAGAGAACTCCAGAGGTCTCCGTCTCCAATCTCCATAATTTTTCTGGCGATCTTGCGCCTCTGCCATCCTACGTCTGATAGTACGGACCAACTCTGCCTCATGCTGAGCTCTCTGGGGTCCTAGCAATTGCCCTCCCCAACCTCCTCCCAAAGGGTGGGTGTACGACACTATCTACCATACAATGCTTCAAACGGGGCCATTTGGATAGCCGAATGATAGCTTTTATTGTAGGCGAATTCCACTAACGGCAAGTGGTCCTTCCAGTTGCCCCCGAAATCTATAACACAGGACCTCAGCAAATCCTCTAGTGTCTGAATGGTCCGCTCAGACTGTCCATCTGTCTACGGATGGAAAGCAGTACTAAAACGAAGCTACGTGCCTAAGACCTGCTGCAGACTCTGCCAGAACCGGGATGTGAACCGGGGATCTTTATCTGATATAATGCTCAAAGGAACACCATGCAATCTGATGATCTCCCGACAATATAACTCTGCCAAACGATCTAGAGAGTCGGTCTTCCGAATCGCTAAGAAGTGCGCTGATTTGGTTTGTCGGTTAACGATTACCCAAATCGCGTCATGACCTTGATGTGTCATAGGCAAACCCACCACAAAATCCATGGTAATATGATCTCACTTCCACTCAGGAATAGGAATATGCTGAAGTAATCCGGCTGGTCTCTGGTGCTCAGCCTTTACCTGCTGACAAACCAAACATCTAGCTACGAAATCTGCTATGTCTTTCTTCATGTCATTCCACCAATACAAACGCCTTAAATCTCGATACATATGGGTTCCGCCTAGGTAGATCGCAAATCGAGAGTGATGAGCCTCCTGAAGTAACTCCTCCATGACCGGGTGAGACTGAGATACACATAATCTACCTCGGAAATATATAATACCTTCGTCATCTCGAGTGAACTCAGTCTGCTGTCCAAAAGTTATCTGACTGCTAATGAACTGTAAATGCTGATCACTATCCTGAGCCTCCCGGACTCTCGTCCGGATAGATGACTGAACAACCATGGTAACAAGAACGCCCTGCTTTGTCGATCCATGCTCCTCAAGGCTCAACTCAGAGAAACTCTAAATCAAATCCGTGACTAAAACTCGGTAGGAAGCTAAAGTCCCTCGGGACTTTTGGCTAAGTGCATCGGCAACCACATTGGCTTTCCCTGGGTGGTAGTTAATGGTACAATCATAATCCTTCAGGAACTCCATCCATCTCCTCTGTCTGAGATTGAGTTCCTTCTGCATAAATAGATATTTGAGACTCTTATGATAAGTGAGAATCTCAAATGTAATACCATATAAATGATGTCTCTAAATCTTCAAGGAAAAGATAATAGCGGCTAACTCTAGATCATGAACTGGGTAGTTTTTCTCATGCTCCTTCAACTAGCGAGAAGTATAAGAGACTACCCTACTGTCACGCCCCGATGGAGTCCCCGCCAGACGAAAATCCGATAGCATCTCCCTTGTATGGGTAACAATACCAATTTACATACAAGGCCTACACGGCCACTATACATCGGTCAACACGACCGGAATCCAAACACACATGCAGATAATAAAATAGGCCTCTGGCCATCAACCAAAATAGATAGGTAACATCTATCACAACTAGACTTACCCCTTCTGCCATCTGGGCAGGAATACTCAACCAAAACCAATCCAAACAAAATCCGAATAAGGTCCATAAGGACGCCAAAAAATCCACGAATACAAATATCCAACTCCAATCCTAAACATGTCCTCTAATCAAAATATCCAAACCATAGAAACAAATAACAACTTTCACGACGAGTGGGGTTTGACAGCTGGACTCTCCTGACAGCTTCATCCTGAAATAGATATAAATCAACGGGGTAAGTTCAAAGAACTCAGCAGGTATAGTCGATATACAAAGTAAGATATAACTAACAATAAAAATCATGCCAATACAGTCTCACATATAGGGTAAGCAAGAAATAAATGCAAAAGGACTGTACTCACCTGAATCTCCTACCCTGATATAAGAGCATGTGCCCTACTATAAGAGATAAAGTCATCACCATATACGAATATGAATCCTGTATGCATGGCAATCATATGCAACATCCAAGGCATCAATAAAATAATGCAACAAACACAATACAAATGTGATCCGTGCAAAGTGCATGCCGTGCAAATAACATGGTCACCCCTGACGCCAGTCAGCCGCCTCACACGCGATGGTGAAGCCGAGTGGGTAGGGCTATGACAACTGTGCACTGTTAGGGATCGATTGGCCGGCAAGAGGGGGGTGAATAGCCCTCTTACGATGGATGTCGGAATTCTCTCGTCTACAAAGTGTTAACGCAAGCGGAATATACAAATACAAATAAAGACAACACAAAAGATAGACAAGCAATACAAACACGAGATGTAACGTGGTTCACGGCTACGCCGCTAATCCACAGTCTGATTCGTCCAAGGTGAATCACTCCTCCAAATCTATCCACTAGATCTCTCATTTGCACAAAGCTAGGTGGAGGTAACCTCTTTTACACAAGGATCACTCTTCTACAATAGAATAGAGATTAGAACAAGTAGAAGAGTAGGGAATCGTGTATGGCACTTTGGGAGAAGTTTAGAGCTCAAGCATTAGCCTCCCAAAGCCCCACCCCCTTCCTTTTTATAGAGGAAGAGGGTTTCTTCCCGTTGACACAGGATCAGTCGACTGATGTCCTCGATCAGTCGACTGATCCCGTAGTCGTTGCCCAATAATGACCGCTTTCCACGTTGGATTCCATCCAACGGTATTGGCATCAGTCGACTGATCCTACCATCAGTCGACTGATGCTCGATCAGTCGAGTGCTCAATGGAGTCGACTCCATTCTGCCCGCATGGCAGCATCACCGATCGCACATTCCTCGGTGCAGTGTCGACATCAATCGATTGCCACCCATGGCGATCGGCCGACCGCTAAGCACTAAATCGGTCTTATACCACGATCGAACTATCGATTTTAGAGCGATCGGCGCTATGACATGGCAATGCGTAGGGAAATCCCATCCGACACTTAGCCAAATGGCCAAGTTTCACCTAAGAGCTACCCCTTCCCGGGTTACATTCGCTCACTCTCATCTCTCGGAGTCCTTCGCCTTTGAAGTTCTCTTCGTTCGCGGCCACGTCCCTCGGCAGCATCAGGCGCACGACTCTGCAATGCTCCTTCGCGTTTCTTGCCTCAAAGTCTACTTCCTCCGGCTTCACTCCAAGCTTCTCGTCCGACGGTCCCTCGGATGCTCCAAGCGCACAGCTTCCGCAAAGTAATCCTTCATCGACTCAAGGATCGAGTCATGAGATGTGAAACTCACCACGGCTCCATGTGCGAATTACTAAGTCCTGCACGACTTCAACGCACATATCAAATCAACATAACAAACTAACTTAAACCCTTTGCCACACACATCAAAACCTTATCACGGCAAGAGATTGCCCTAAAAATCTCCCCCTTTTTGATGTGTGGCAATCCGTTTAAGTTAGATAAAAATATTTGATAAAAAAATTTTTAAGGGGAAAGAAAGCATGTAAACATAAACATGATATAGCAACATGCAACTCCCCCTTAATCCATGAAACTCAAACATGATATAGCAACATGCAACTCCCCCTTAATCCATGAAACTCTCTCTACAAATTCTCAATTTTCTCCCCCGATCATAATTTACTTAAACATAATTAATTCTCCCCCTTTGACACCATCAAAAAGATTAACACTAACTTATAAACTCATGGCATCAAGTCTAATGGAAGAAAAATACCAAAGATTAGTTTAAAAACTGAATTCGGCCATTTCTGTTCTGATTTACAGGCCACGATCGTTCGTTGACTAGATCCAGCGCACGATTTCGAAAAATTCTGATTTTTGAACCGAATTTCAGAAATGCGTTAAAAATTCTAGAAAATTCGAAAAATCATGAAATTTTGGGAACATATTTCTTGTAAGGTTATTTATCAGTGAAAAATAATTTTTCATAAAAAATCATGATATTTTCACGTTTTTGCCAAAAATCCAAAAGGTTTAAAAACCACTAGGTTTTTGACCATTCTAGTATCAAGTTTAACACCTAGTTTTGGTTCCAATTGTTTCAAAACATGAATACATAGATTTTAGATTAAGAAATTGTTTTGAAAACATATGAAATATCCAACCATGATCTTTGGGCAATATGTCTATGAATTAAACATAAGTCTTCCCCATGATTGGTCTATTATTGCTATTTTGATACTTTAAATGACCATCTAAATGCCATAGGCATTAGTGGACATTTGTATCATCCTAACATCTCACTCATGCTAAGTTTTCAATCAAAGTAGCCTATGGTGAGTGTGAGATGCATCCTAGGGGTATTTGTATGTACTTAACCATTAAATTCATGCAATTCTATCAAGGTTAAGTATCACCCTAACAATCTACATGATCATAATGACATATATGAATGAATTACACATTATGATCATGAAATACATGTATTCATTGAATTGTTATCATGCATTAGGTATTATGTCATGATAATAAACAAATTATCACCTAAGGCATGATTTAAACCCTATTTCTCATGATGATGTGCCAAATTTCAAAATCATAAATCATGATTGCACATATACATAGCAATTACATTGATTATCATGATTTAAGCATTATTAACTATTTATAGGTACGTTATCATCACCTAACACTATTTAAAAATATTGTCCTGCCATCCTAAGTCAACCAAAATATGATATAGGTCAATTGCATATGGTTGACTACCCTAGGGGTTTTCTAACCCTTAAGGATGGATTTTGGAACCCAAAATAAGTTCTTTCCTATTGGGTTCACAAGATACTCCTTGGGGATCCATTTTCTAGTTATTACTTTCTTCTTATCTTGTCCCCTAGCAATTAGGCATTTATAGGCCTTTTCATTTTTCTTTTCTTTATATCCTAGGCCCTTTTTGTTAAAGCTTGCCCTTTGGCTCCCTATGATCATGTTCAAGGTGTTGGAGTCAATTGTGAATTTTTCTAGGGCTTTGGTTAAATAGTCTACCTTTTCCCTTAGGGCCCTATTTTCTTCTATGCATGCATCACTAACATCTAATGGCACATAAAGATCATGTGAGCATACTTCATCATGGCAAGAAGAAATATTTTCATTTTCATTTAAGCATGCTTTTTCTAATTTTTGTTCTAATTCCTTAATTTGTTCAAGCATGCATTTGTTTTTCTTCTTTGCTCTAAATAAATCCTTAGTTAAACTAGAAATCATAGAAACTATTTTATTAGGTGAGAGGTTGGTTACCATAGTTTCCATGTCCTCTTCTTCTTCGGATGATGAGGATGTAGAAGCTCCCCCTTCATTTGAGCTCTCCCCACTTGAGCTTGATTATTCATTTTCGGTGGAGGAGGAGGAGCAATCCGAGTCATGAAGAGCCATTAGTGCTAGGTTGGAGTAGACATGCTCTTCTTCATCGGATGAGGAAGAAGAAGAAGGATCATCCCATGTCTTGGCCTTGAATGCTTTGGCCTTCCCCTTTTCTTTTGCCTTCTTCTCCTCTTTCTTTTTGCTTCCCTTTTTCTTCTTCTTTTCTTCTTTCTTCTTTCTTTCTTCCTTGCTCTTGTTTAGGAGAGGACAATTATCCCTTATGTGTCCCTCTCCTTGGCAATTGTAGCAAATGATTCTCCCCCTTGGTCTTCTATTCCTATCATTTGATTTGTTAAATCGAAAACTTTTTAAAGCACGTCTTACCCTCCTTACCATATACGCTTCTTCCGTGCTATCCATGGAGGAGGATGAGGATGCTTCGTCATCGGAGGAGGAAGGGACTTCCATCTTCTTCTTCCCCTTATTTGCCATCAATGCTACTCCCCTTGAAGGTTGGATTCTAGGCTCTTCTTGTATTCCTTCAAGCCTCGTTTCGTGGAGCTCCATGGTTGAGAAGAATTCCTCCAAGGTGCTCACTTCTAGGTTCTTGGAGATGTAAAATGAGTCCACCATGGAACTCCATCTTGAGGACCGGGGAAAGGCATCTATGGCCTTCATTACCATATCCCGGTTGGAGAGCCTTTCACCTACACTTGTTAGCCCAATCAAAATCTCTTTAAACCTAGAATGCAATGAAGTTACCTTTTCTCCCTTTTCTAATTTGATGTTTGATAGTTGGGAGCGGAGGAGGTCTCTTCTTGCTAGCTTAGCCTCCGAGGTACCTTCATGAAGCTCTACTAGCTTCTCCCACATCTCCTTAGCACTAGAACATTCCCCTATCCTATTGACTTCTTGTTGGGGGAGTACATTATAGAGGTGGTGCTTGGCCTTTGAATTTGCCAAATACTCCTCTCTTTGTCTTTTGCTCCATCTCGATTTCTCTAATGGCTCCCCATCTTCGTTCCTAGGCAACTCGAAACCGTTTTCCATAATTAACAATATTTCAAAGTCGGTTTCGAAGAATACCTCTATTCTCTTTTTCCACCAAGAGAATTCGCCGTCGAACTTCGGTGGGTGGATGTTTGAGCCGGCCATTTTTGATGTAGAGCTTGTTGCGGCGGTTAGTCCGGTGATAAGCAACCTTGCTTTGATACCACTTGTTAGGGATCGATTGGCTGGCTAGAGGGGGGTGAATAGCCCTCTTACGATGGATGTCGAAATTCTCTCGTCTACAAAGCATTAGCGCAAGCGGAATATACAAATACAAATAAAGACAACACAAAAGATAGACAAGCAATACAAACACAAGATGTAACGTGGTTCATGGCTACACCGCTAATCCACGGTCCGATTCGTCCAAGGTGAATCACTCCTCCAAATCTATCCACTAGATCTCTCCTTTGCACAAAGCTAGGTGGAGGTAACCTCTTTTACACAAGGATCACTCTTCTACAATAGAATAGAGATTAGAACAAGTAGAAGAGTAGGGAATCGTGTATGGCACTTTGGGAGAAGTTTAGAGCTCAAGCATTAGCCTCCCAAAGCCCCACCCCCTTCCTTTTTATAGAGGAAGAGGGTTTCTTCCCGATGACACAGGATCAGTCGACTGATGCCCTCGATCAGTCGACTGATCTCGTAGCCGTTGCACAATAACGGTCGCTTTCCACGTTGGATTCCATCCAACGGTATTGGCATCAGTCGACTGATCCTACCATCAGTCGACTGATGCTCGATCAGTTGAGTGCTCAATGGAGTCGACTCCATTCGCGTTCGCGCAGTGCCATTAGTCGACCGCCATTCCCGGCAATGACTCATCATCGACATCAATCGACCGCCACCCATGGCAATGATCGCTAAGCACTAAACTAGTCTTATACCAGTCGATCGTACTATCGACTTAGAGTAGTCGACTGCCATGACATGGCAGTCGACTGGTGTCGGGAAATCCCATCCGACACTTAGCCAAATGACCAAGTTTCACCTAAGAGCTACCCCTTTCCGGGTTACATTCGCTCACTCTCATCTCTCGGAGTCCTTCGCCTTTGAAGTTCTCTTCGTTCGCGACCACGTCCCTCGGCAGCATCAGGCGAACTGCTCTGCAATGCTCCTTTACGTCTCTTGCCTCGAAGTCTACTTCCTCCGGCTTCACTCCAAGCTTCTCGTCCGGCGGTCCCTCGGATGCTCCAAGCGCACGGCTTCCGCAAAGCAATCCTTCACCGACTCAAGGACCGAGTCATGAGATGTGAAACTCACCATGGCTCCATGTGCGAATTACTAAGTCCTGCACGACTTCAACGCACATATCAAATCAACATAACAAACTAACTTAAACTCTTTGCCACACACATCAAAACCTTATCACGGCAAGAGATTGCCCTAACATGCACTCTACCATCACTGCTCCTGGGTGATCGAGTGGACAGGATGCTGTCGGAGTACACCTATCCTCCTGCCCCAAACAGAGTGGGGGAGCTAAGCTCTCATCTCCCGGTGTCATAGACCAGAGGAGGGATCCCTGCCCGCTCCCATGCTGCCTCATCGCTACCCATGAGCGGACCAGCAGAGCCTAACAGAGCAACTGCACACACCCTCCTGATGTACCACTAACCCATGAGTGACAGTGTGTGCAGGCCATGTAACTGGCTGCGGGCTCAACTATAAAAGAACCCCGTCCAGCCAGCATGCAATCATGCAAAAATGGTGCACGATACTAAAGCATGTAAATTCTACTCAAAAATACCTATCTGAATAATATGTACAATCAATATGTACATATCCATAATCCAAGTAACTATGATCCAAATAAAACAGAGAAGGTATAATCATACTGATCAAATGCATGTATCTAGTAGGCACAAAAACATACTAGGCATATAAACATGAAAATGTTGGTGCAGTGGGCACCTAAGTCGAACCTATGTTTTGATTATAGCAAACGATACAAAGTTAAGCTTATATTGTTATCTCACGAGCTAAATCAAGTGTGCAGAAAAGTCTTAATGCTGGAGCTGAAGGCTAGCGACACCCGGAGGAAGCCGCGGTGGTCAGGCGACACTCGAGTTACTTCGGAGGGAGCTGAAGGAATCGAGTGGAAGGCCGGAAGCAAAAGCGACAAGTAAGTATCGAGGTAAGCTCATGTGTGCAAGCGTAAGTGAGGTCGTGTCCTTTGTACGGGGACGTCCTTAGGCGACGATCCAACCCAAGACTTCCCATGGAAGGTCTATGTTGAGATCGGACGGCAAGTGGCCGTCGAATTCACTTGTATTTTGAGCTAAACTCCTTTTTTAGTCAAAAATCGTGGCTGCCAGTTCAACCGGCCAGTTCAACCGGCCAGCGATTCAAGCCGGCGATTCAGCAGCGTGGCGATTTCAACCGCCGATTCAGCCGGTGGTCAAAAATCAGCCTCGAGGAGTCAAGCTTTATCACCATTTTTCAAGGAGTTTTGTGCCCATTTGTGATTGGTTGAAGACCCATTCGTTGAGGGCTTAAAGGCTATAAAGGAGGGCCAAACCTAGGGTTTTTCATCAATTCAAAAGCTTCCAAGTGCTTCCGATCGCTCGACTCTCGACATCCCTCTGACGATGAGCTGAGACGACGACAAAGCTTCAACCTCCAATCCTTGAAGTCATCGGTATAATCTTTAATTTTGTATAAGTTGTCTTTATTTTCAAGCTTTAAATCATATCAAGGAGAGAGTGTCCTCTACCTTGAATCTTTATTGAGTTTTTGTATTCGCTAACTCCTATCTCTATCGAGAAGGAGTTCGTTTAATATTGCCCTCGAGGTGGTCAAGGACCATTAGGGCCTTGGAGTAGTAGTCGTGAGGCTACTGAACCAAGTAAAACCCTCGTGTTTTTATTTATTTATTGCTATCTTTCCGCTGTGTTTACTCGTGCCAATTCGAACGATTACGAAAAGTTTTTTCTTATCGCTATTCACCCCCCCCTCTAGCGCTCAAATCGATCCAACAATTGGTATCAGAGCCGGGGGTTGCTAAGATTTGGTGAAACCACCAATCTAGCTTTTTTTTACAGATTTATTTTCTTTTAATTCTGTTTATTTCTATTTATTTTGTTTGTTCAATTCTCTCCGCCTTTTACTAATCCAAGGCGCGAGTCTTGGTACTTGAGTTTTTGAGTTTTGTCTTTGCTAGCTTTTCGGTCTTCGTCTCTTTTTGTCTTTTTGTTTCAATGGCCCATCTCGAGGTTTTAGCACCGTCCGACCTCCGTTTTATAGCGGAGATGACTTCCGTTATTGGAAGGTCGGATGGAATGCTCTCAAAACCCAACTCGAGATGTGGATCATAATCCAAACGGGTTTCACACTTCCGACTAATGAAGTGGGTGACTCCTTGGATTATGATCAATGGACCGTTGCAACAAAACGACAAGTCGAAGCCGACGCCAAGGCAACACAAATCCTCCAATGCGGCCTATCCAAGGAGGAGTTAAATCGCGTCGGCCCCTTCATAAGCGCAAAGGATCTTTGGACTAAACTAATCGAGTTACACGAAGGATCGGATCAAGCCAAGGTATGTAAGCGTGATTTGTTATTCAATAAATTGTACACACTAAAAATGCAGGAACACGAATCCGCGACGCAACTCCATGCCCGTGTCCAGGACATCGTCAACAACTTACACGCAATCGGGCAAAAGGTCGAAAACCACGACCTTATAAGGTATGTTCTAAACTCTTTTCCGAGGACTACCTTGTGGGCATCCATGGTCGATGCCTACAAGGTCTCCAAGGATCTTTCTAAAATTAGGTTAGATGAACTCTTTTCCGATTTCGAATTACATGAACAATCCAACTCGGAACCCGAGAAGGGTATAGCCTTGTTTGCAGGTTCAAAGAAGAAGAAAATCGCAAGCAAGCCACCACCAACCGAGGAGGAAGACGAGTCCGAAGAAGAAGTTGACCGAATTAATCGAACTAATGAACCTAGCTCGAAGAATAGCCAAGGGAACGAACGACTCGACCCAACCAAGGTAAACCTAAAAGTTCTAATATTAGGTGTTATGAGTGTAACAGGTTTGGACATATCAAGTCCGAGTGCCCCAAGCTCAACCACCAAGGACCTAAGCACAAGAAGGCCCTCACGCGACATGGGAAGAAGCGTCATCCGAAGGCGAAGACCACGTCTTCATGGCGAAATCAATTGAGTCGGACACGAGACCGAACCGAACTTGAGTCGAACCGAGGATGATTCGGACTACGAAGCAACCTTCAAGTCAAGCCACGGATCATCCGGTTCAAAAGATACCCTTAAGGTGAGTCGTACTTTATTTAATACTTTATAATACGGTTAGGTTTTTGTCTAGGAAGTTAGCTAAGTCAGGAGTCAAGGTCGAGACCACTGGTTGAGAAGTTAAACTCCTCAAACACGAGGTCTCTAACCTCTTCGACTAGTCGAGTTCAAGAGAAGGACTCAACTCGGGTTGAAAAACTCGAAGTTGAGAACTCACTCTTGAAAAGTCAAGTCGAAGATCTTAGGAATACGTTGGAAAGGTTTACTTTGGGATCCAAAGGACTTGACCTCCTACTTGGATCGCAAAGGGCCGTGTACAACAAGGCCGGACTAGGGTTTAGCTCAAACACGACCAATAAGTCGTATATGTCAATCGTAAGTAGACATAAAAAATGTGTCCAAGCATGGGTCCCTAAGACCACTTTGATTTCAACTCTAGGATCTAACTCATCGGGTTCCCATGACCAAATCCACTATGTGGATAGACCGAACCGATTCAACCGTCTAGGGGGAGCCAGTACAAAACATGTTTGTGCTTTAACTTAGAAATTGCATGCTTAGTTTTTTTTTGTTGTTTTTTTTTAACTCACTTGGAATACACAAATAACCAACTAAAAAATCCTTCGAAAAGATTGAGCCTCGGGGAGCCTCTTTTCAAATAACCAACTAAAATCCTTCGAAAAGATTGAGCCTCGGGGAGCCTCTTTTCAAAAATAACTAGTTAGACTAGGAAATAGTCTTAGGTGAGTCAAGTCATCATTTTCTTGAACATGGCTTTGTCTAAGGAAGTGGTCGATGATCCGATAAAAGAAGGCCCCTGTGCCTCGCCACGACCTGGAAGCCATGATCTTGAAAAGGTAAACTTGACAAGCCTTGGGTTAAATCCAAATCTAACTTGAACCTAAATCCACTTAATCAAACTTAATTGAAAATCATCTCAACATAAAATTACTTGAACCTAAATCCACTTAATCAACTTAATTGAAAATCATCTCAATATAAAATTACTTGAACCTAAATCCTAATTACTTGAACCTAAATCCACTTAATCAATTTAATTGAAAATCATCTCAACATAAAATCACTTAAACCTAAATCCACTTAATAAATTTAATTGGGAGTCATCTCACAAAAAACACATAAGTATAACATGCTTGATCATATAGACTGGGTGAGATCACCTAGGTTTAACAACTTACAACCAATTTAAAATAAAAATCTAACATCCAATCCAACCACCTTGTGTGTAGGATCAATGGATGGTTACTCTGGCACACACATGGGGATCAACTCAAATTCACAAAGCTTCGATTCAAACGACAAGGATCGGTAGCCTTTGGGAATACGCAAGCTCAAAATCATCGGATCGGTGATATCGAGCTTAACTCGAATTTTGTTATTAAAAATGTATTACTTGTAGAGAATTTTGAATATAACTCGCTTAGCGTAAGCCAATTGTGTGACAATAACTATAAGGTCGTATTTTTAGAAAATGAATGTGTAATTAAAACAAATGAAACAAATAAAACAATACTCAAAGGAACTAGGACAAATAACATTTATACAATGAACTTAATCAAATCCTCACCAAATGTCTTATGACACAGAAGAGGAATCATGGTTGTGGCACCGACGACTCGGTCACTGCACTTTTAAGACTCGGCCCACAAGATGAATCAGAGTGGCTTAGTCAGAGGTTTACCCAACCTCAACAACTTGGTTAATAAAATCTGTAATGCTTGTCAACAAGGAAAACAACCTAGGACACAACACAAGTTAACTAACCAAGAACGAACCTCAAGTGTACTTGAGCTCCTGCATATGGATCTATTCGATTCACATGGAGCCAAGTCACTCAATAAAAGTCAATATTGCTTAGTCATAATTGACGACTACTCCAGATTTACCTGGGTTAGGTTCATCAAACATAAAAATGATACCTTAGATCAATTAATCAATCTATTCAAATTAATCGAGAATCAAAAAGACCTTAAGGTTAAAAGACTTAGAAGCGATCATGGTGGTGAATTCGAAAATCAAAGGTTCACCGACTTCTGTAACCTAAACGGATACCACCATGAATTCTCTTGCCCTAGGACCCCTCAACAAAATGGCCTAGTGGAGCGGAAAAACCGAACTCTACAAGAAGCCGCTAGGACCATGTTAAACGAATATAACCTACCTGATAGGTTTTGGGCAGAAGCCGTTAGCACGGCTTGCTATGTCCAGAATAGGATCCTTATGGTAAAGAGGCACCTTAAGACCTCGTATGAGATTTATCACGATAAAATACCTAACATCAAGTACTTTAGGGTATTTGGGTGTAAGGTACATATTCTAAACACTAAGGATTACCTAGGGAAATTTACATCCAAAACCACGACCGGAATATTTCTAGGATACTCGACTACAAGCCGAGCTTATAGAGTATATAACCACGACACCCTTAGAGTCGAGGAGACTATCAATGTAGTATTTGATGAAGGACACGAACCTACAAAACCCCCGACAACCCCAATTAGCGAGCCTACTCATACTAGACCTAACTCTGACCCTGAGATCGAGTCTAATCCACATCAACCAACTTCTCTTGTCGACCAAGTGACAAGTGATCCGAGTCAAACTAGTGTTCAACCAAGTCACCCCATTGATCAAGCATTAGGTGACACAAACCCAACCCAATCTAGGATTCAGACTAACCACCCTATCGATCAAGTGATAGGAGATCCTAATCTAGGAGTTCGAACTAGAGCATCCTATAGGAACCTTAGTCAAATTTCCTTAATTTCAAAGATAGAACCGAAATCAATTGAACAAGCTCTTCTTGATCCCGATTGGATTATTGCAATGCAAGAAGAGCTAGCTCAATTTACTAGGAATGAAGTGTGGGAATTAGTACCACCACCTAAAGACAAAACGACAATTGGAACAAGGTGGGTGTTTAGAAATAAGCTTGATGATAAAGGTGAAGTAGTTAGAAACAAGGCTAGGTTAGTCGCCAAAGGGTTCAGTCAAGTCGAAGGCCTAGATTACGACGAAACCTATGCCCCAGTAGCTAGACTCGAATCCATTCGAATGTTGCTAGCTTATGCCGCACATCGAGGATTTAAGCTATTTCAAATGGATGTTAAGTCGGCATTCCTAAATGGATACATTAAAGAAGAAGTTTATGTTAGCCAACCCCCCGGATTCGAAAATCTAGATAAACCCGACCATGTTCTAAAACTTAAGAAAGCTCTCTATGGACTTAAACAAGCTCCTCGAGCTTGGTACGAGAGACTTTCAATCCATCTCAAATCAAAAGGGTTTAACCAAGGCTTAGTTGACCCAACTCTCTTCGTCAAAACCTTAGGTAAAGAAATATTCATAGCTCAAATTTACGTAGACGATATAATTTTTGGAACCTCTAACTCAGCCTTACTAAACGAGTTCGTTTCACTCATGGAAAGTGAGTTTGAAATGAACTTAGTAGGCGAGTTAAGTTTCTTTTTAGGTCTACAAATTAAACAAACTAAGGATGGTATATACCTATATCAACAAAAATACACTAAGGAGTTAATTAAAAGATTTGGAATGCAAGACGCTAAGATAATAAACACCCCAATGGCGATTAATGTTAACATAGGAGAAGACCTAGAAAGTAAGTCCATTAACTTAAAGTACTATAGGAGCGCGATAGGAAGTCTCCTATACTTAGCAGTCGAATTCGACATCCTATTTGCAAGAAGTATGTGCGCTGTGTTTCAAACCTGTGCTAAGGAGTCTCACCTAACCCTAGTTAAGCGTATCCTTAGATATCTTAAGGGTACACTTAACGTTGGTATTTGGTACCCTAGATCTACGGAGTTCGAACTAATCGGCTACTCTGATTCGGATTATGCCGGTAGTAAACTCGATAGAAAGAGCACGAGTGGTTGTTGTCAACTACTCGGCTCAAGTCTAGTGAGTTGGTGCAGTAGGAAGCAACATTGTGTTGCCTTATCTACCACCGGGCCAATACACGCTATGCGATGGGTGAGTGTGTAACTCAGCTTCTTTGGATGAAGCACACTCTCCGAGACTTTAGGTTGGACTTCACCAAAACTAAAATTTTTGTAGACAACATAAGTTCGATAAATCTAACTAAGAACCCTATATGCCATTCAAGAACAAAGCATATAGAGGTAAAACACCATTTCATTCGAGAACATGTAGCCAACGGCTCCATACAACTCGAATATGTTGACTCAAGTCTAACCTAGCGTATCATATTTACTAAACCACTACCCGAAGCCGAATTTAGTCTCTTGAGATGAAAATTAGGCATGTGCGTAATAGAATAGGTTTTGCAAATTATATTACTACTATTTCTTACTTTTTCATGAAACTAGCATAGGTCATACCTTAGATATCATGCACCTATAGATTTAAGGAGCCAATACATCTCACAACACATAGGACTAATGTGTTTGTGTACTTAGCCAATAGATGGGCATGAGATGTTAGGACCTTACTCACAGTTCCAGATGTAGAGCTAGTGCATCGCTATGAACCATGGAGTATAATCATACATACTAACCGACTCACCAGATGGTTGATCCTTCATATCAATCAAGCCAAATATGAGTGAACATTTCATAGATGAGCTTATTTTCAATATACTATTTTTAATAAAAATGTGGAACATGCTTGGACTTTAAATTTAGCAATTATTTTGATTTCCACACCCCTTACTCTTTTCGATATACAAAAGGGGAGAAAAAGGCCAAAGTTAAGGGGTCAAATTTTTTTTCAAATTTGAGAAAATTCTCTTAACTTAACTCTTACTTCATGTTTAAACCAAAAGTTAACTTTAGGTTTTGAGAACTTATTTAACTTTTGACAAAAGGCCAAGTTAAGAGAATTCTTAACTTATTTATGTCGTTAGTGTTTTACTTAAGGGGGAGAAAGGGCTTAACTAAAACGTTTTACTAAAGCTAATTTTAAAACGTTTTACTAAAGCTAATTTTAAGTAATGTTAATTACTTAAAGCAACCCTCAAGGGGGAGGATTAAGGTCTTTCTTCAAAGACTCACCCTCGGTCAAGGGGGAGGTTTCCTCAAGGGGGAGTACTTGAAGAAAATCCTTACTACTCCAACTTAATCTTCATTTTTTTTCTCTCATGCACATTATTATTCTTCATGCTTGCTTAACTTTGTATGTGGGTTTGCCATAAATCAAAAAGGGGGAGATTGTTGGTGCAGTGGGCACCTAAGTCGAACCTATGTTTTGATTATAGCAAACGATACAAAGTTAAGCTTATATTGTTATCTCACGAGCTAAATCAAGTGTGCAGAAAAGTCTTAATGCTGGAGCTGAAGGCTAGCGACACCCGGAGGAAGCCGCGGTGGTCGGGCGACACTCGAGTTACTTCGGAGGGAGCCGAAGGAATCGAGTGGAAGGCCGGAAGCAAAAGCGACAAGTAAGTATCGAGGTAAGCTCGTGTGTGCAAGCGTAAGTGAGGTCGTGTCCTTTGTACGGGGACGTCCTTAGGCGACGATCCAACCCAAGACTTCCCATGGAAGGTCTATGTTGAGATCGGACGGCAAGTGGCCGTCGAATTCACTTGTATTTTGAGCTAAACTCCTTTTTTAGTCAAAAATCGTGGTCGCAGTTCAACCGCCAGTTCAACCTTCAGCCGTGGCGATTCAACCGGCCAGATTCAACCGTGGCTCAAGCTTTATCACCATTTTTAAAGGAGTTTTGTGCCCATTTGTGATTGGTTGAAGACCCATTCGTTGAGGGGCTTAAAGGCTATAAAAGGAGGGCCAAACCTAGGGTTTTTCATCAATTCAAAAGCTTCCAAGTGCTTCCGATACGCTCCGACTCTCCGACATCCCTACAACGAAGCGCTGCCGAGACGACGACTAAAGCTTCAACCTCCAATCCTTGAAGTCATCGGTATAATCTTTAATTTTGTATAAGTTGTCTTTATTTTCAAGCTTTAAATCATATCAAGGAGAGGGGGAGTGTCCCTCTACCTTGAATCTTTATTGAGTTTTTGTATTCGCTTAACTCCTATCTCTATCGAGAAGGAGTTCGTTTAATATTTGCCCTCCGTGCGTGGTCAAGGACCATTAGGGCCTTGGAGTAGTAGTCGTAGGCTACGAACCAAGTAAAAACCCCTCGTGTTTTTATTTATTTATTGCTATCTTTCCGCTGCGTTTACTCGTGCCAATTCGAACGATTACGAAAAGTTTTTTTCTTATCGCTATTCACCCCCCCCCCCCTCTAGCGCTCAAATCGATCCAACAGAAAATTATTGCAAGCTATCCTAACTAGCATATCAACTTGACTATATCTAAAAGATAAGTCAAAATACCCGCCTGATAATATATCCGCAAAAGAACCAGATCGTCACGACCGTGAACCTGCCTCGTGATCGAAACCTGCATAATGCATAACTATCGTTAAGCACAAAATACCATTCACCGACAAATCAAATACTAAATCGATTCCTTCCATAACCAATTAACCCAAAGTAAATCCATCAAATCCAAGCACACGACAACGTGCTAAATACTACTATGTATCTCCAAGTAGACCCTCAACCCGTAGGTCATAAATTGTGATTAACTCCTCAATCCAAGAACATATCCTTGCAATTAATCTCACCATGATCAATACTCATCATATGAAAATATTATCCATCTCACAACAAATGATCAAATCGAATCCTACATCGACCTCATATCCGATCCACTAGATTGATTTAATTATCCTATTCAACTTAATCAATCCTCCATACTGAATTACAGAACCGATCATAAATATGAATCCAACCTAACCCTAGGTGACATACACAGCTCAATCAAACCTTACCTCAAACTCGATCCAACACTTGGATCCCACAACTTGGCACCCACAATCCATTTACAACCCTTCACAGCCAACCAACTGCATAACAAAACTCACAACCAAGTCCCACAACCTACCAAACTTCCAAACACCTAGCCGTGCACAGCCGATATCACCCAAATAGACTCTTACATCCCTCTCAACCCACAACAACTCCAATCATAGCCGCCTCAAACACCAAAATCATGCTTACCAGCCCTAGGATCCCACCGGCAGCCATTTCTTTCCCCCAAATAGAATCCCCAACTCAATTTCCTAAATTCACAGTCGACAACACCACCCACAACCACCATCAACTCTCACTGCCCACCAACTTTCAGCAATCCTCAAAAATCAAACTATAGGAATTGAACAAAACATCAACAACCGAGATTTACCTGTGCTAGGAAAAACCTTCCCGACTGAATTCACCGGAGATAAAGTCTCGACTGCCCTATTCAGTGCCCAAACACAAAGATCAAGAATTAGTTTGCTCAGGCAAACACCCGCAGAGATCACAACGAAGGGGAAAAAGAAGCTTGACGGTTCTGTGGCAGAGGAGTCAGCACCTATGATTGTGGCAGAGGAGGCCGACAAGCACGCCGAGGGCGGGTCGGGGCGGCGGCGGAAGGCACGATGGCGGTTGCTGGCAGCAGCGCGGCCAGTGACCTGGCCGTCGCGTGTGGGGGCTCGGGCGACGGAGAACATACGAGCTCGTGGCGATCCAGTGGTCACGGCGGCCGACGCACGCGGCTATGGATGACGAAGGGAAGAACCGTCGGGCGGCTGCGGACGAAAGGGTTGCATCGAGGAGGAAGCAGTGATCCGGTGGCCGCGGACTATAGGTGGTGACGCGAGGAAGAAGGCTCGGGAAATCCAGAACCGACAGCGTGATTTGGGAGCGGAAAGAAAAGGGCGCGGCGGGGGAAATAAAAAGAAATAGTTAGGTTTTCTATTTAAAACCTTAGGTTAATAAAATTTAGTAACCCCTCAACACAGATAAACCAAACATACCTTGAAAAAGCATGTTGACTCTTTCCATATATAATATCATAAGATCTCCGTTTAAATCCAGAAAAATTCCGAAAAAATTTCTAAAATTCCCTAAAAATCCCGAAAAATTTCCAGGATTATTTTTCTTAAATTTTTGTCCATTTAATTTATATTTTAAATTTTTCGTATTTAACACCTACCGTGCTGCATCAATATTGCGCCTAAATCCTACAGAGACGCATCGGTATAAAGGACGAAACCGTCATCCCCTGATGGCAATACCAGAATCGATGCAGACACCAGTCTCTTCTTCAACTCCTGGAAACTGGTCTCGCACGCCTCTGACCACGTGAACTTCACGCCCTTCCTGGTAAGGCGTGTCAATGGCATAGCGATGCTCGATAAACCCTCAACGAACCATCTATAATAACCGACCAAGCCTAAGAAACTACGAACCTCCTGAACTGATTTCGGCTGCTCCAACTGGTGACAGCCTCGATCTTCTGGGGGCAACTAAAATGCCTCTACTAGAAACCACATGTCCTAGAAAACCGACTGAGGGTAACCAGAACGCGCACTTATTGAACTTCACATAGAGTCCCTTCTGTCGGGGCCTATCCAAAACAAGGCGAAGATGCTCCACGTGTTCCTCCTCGGAACGCGAATAGACCAGAATGTCATCAACAAAGACAATGACGAACTGATCCAGGAAATCCATAAATTCATGATTCATCAAATCCATGAATACAGTTAGAGCATTGGTAAGCCCAAATGGCATTACCAAAAACTCAGTGTCCATATCTAGTACGGAACGCTGTCTTCTATACGTTTGAGTCTCTAACCCTTAATTGATGATATCCAGACCACAGATCAATCTTAGAATACACTGATGTACCTCTGAGCTGATCAAACAAGTCCTCAATATGGGGCAGGGGGTATTTATTCTTAATAGTGACGACATTCAACTGCCTATAGTCGATGCATAATCTCATCGAACCGTCTTTCTTCTTCACAAAAAGAACCGGAGAACCCCAGGGTGATACACTAGGGTGAATAAAACCTCTGTCCAAAAGCTCCTAGAGCTGAACCTTTAACTCGTCCAACTCTCTTGGGGCCATACGATAAGGAGCTTTCCATGTCGGCGACGTTCCAGGCATTAACTCAATCGTGAACTCCACTTGCCTTCTGGGAGGCAGGCTCGGTAACCCTCTGGAAAGACATCCGGATATTCTCGGACAATAGGAATGTCAGCGATATGAGAGTCACCACTGTCTTCTACATTGATCATAGATAATAGAAAACCCTGGCAACCGTGCAATAAAAGCTTCTGAGTCTGAATCGCAGAAATGGTCGATATGTCGTCATCCCGGATGCCAGTGAAATCCCACGAGGGTTGGTTCGGAGGTCGGAATGTGACCACCCTCGTCTGACACTCAACTGTGGCATGATATGCTGACAGCCAATCCATACCAAGGATAATGTCGAACTCGACCATGTCCAGTACCAATAAATCTACAGTAAGAATGATGTTACCAAAATCTAAGGGACAACCTCGGATCTCCTGGCTAACATCCAACGTATCACCAGACGGTAGGGAAACGATTAATCTCTGTGATCTAATAGTAGGTAGTCTACCAATCTCTCTCATAAATGCACGAGAAATGAACGAATGCGAATTGTCAGTATCAATTAGCATAATAGCTGAAAATGCATAAAGTGAAACCGTACTACGAAAAACGGATTCGTTGGCTCGCTGCACATCCTCTCTAGTAATCGCATGAATCCGCCCAGTCTCCGGTAGAGGTGGAGGTGGTAGCACTACCAGAGGTGGCTGTGCCTGGGCCTGAGATTGATACGAAGGCTAGTACGAAGGCTGATACGAAGGCTAATATGAAGGTTGCGACCGGTATCGCATCGCGGTATGGCCGTCTGAACCGAGGTCGAGGCTGCGGTAATCGTATCGATGTCGATGCGGCGATCATCGCATCTGGTTGGGGTTGCATCGTCTGCAGCTTCAAATAGAACCTCGTGATACCGTCATGTGCACTAGAGTACTCCTGTCCATGCATGCCATATGCGACTCCTGTAGGGGGAGCTATCCTCTGCGGGCATTGCGAAGGTCTGACTGTTTGCCCCCCTCTTTGAGTCCCAGACTGACGCAATTGCCCTCCCTGTATAGTAACCTCGGAAGTCACATGCTGAGCCTTCAACGAACAATCTCGACTCAGGTGTCCAGGCAGTTTGCAATAATAGCAAACTGACTGTCCCAAGGTGCAGGCTGAGATGGTATGCTCTCTCGACCCACAATGAGTACAATAGGTGTCACTAGTGGGCGGCCTCCGGCTCTGCTAAGAAGACTGGGAGGGTCCAGCTGAAGATCGTCCTGATTTCTGAGGCCGACTAGATGCCTCAGAGTGACTCGACTGGACCGATCGCGGCCACTTTCATCCCGGTAGTCTGTGGTGCTCTTGAGTGCTCATGATTCATTCTGCCTGCTTCTCTTCCTCAAGATAGCTCTTTGTTGAGCCGACTCGATCAACAAAGCTCTATCCAATGCCTCTCGATAGGAAGAACTGTCAAATCTTGCCATCTTGACCTGAAGATGCCCATCTAGTCCCTGAATAAATTGCATCATGCATGACCTGTCCTCAGCAACTCACTCTGGACAAAACCTGGCTAACCGATTAAATTTTATATTATACTCCATCATTGAGCGATTATTCTGTCGAAGACTCAGAAAATCCTGACGGCGCATCATTTGATATGATCGTGGGAAGTACTAACTCTCAAATGCCTCTCTAAATCTCGCCTAGGTAATTTGCTGCTCGCCGATGATCGAGCGCTGCGTGTCCCACCAGATCTCAGCCTCGCCTCGTAAATGGAAGGTCGCCAACTCTGTCGCCTTCTCCCACTCAGAGAAGACCATATAGTAGAAAGTACGCTCCATAGTCTCTATCCAAGATTGAGCCACGCTCGGGTCAGTCTCTCCGCTGAATAAGGTGAACCGACTTTTCATCGACTTTGCTAAACCGGGAATTCGAGCTCGTGCCACAGCCACATTAGTAAGATGAGTAGGGGCCGTCACAGGAGCTAGCGAAACAACTGTAGATGGTGTCGCTGCATACGCAGGGGCAGATACCAAGTGAGGGCGACCGGCTCCACTAATGGGCCTAACGGGTCTGTAGTAGCAGGCCCTACTGGCGGGGGATTCTGGTGTGTAGCAGCAGGGTCTCCCGCTGGTACATCGGATACCCCCGATGTGGGTATCTCTGGAGGAGGAACCGCCGAGGACTGAGGATCCACGACTCCCGCAGCACCATGTGGAATCTGACCCTGATCAACATGCTCACCCTCAGTAGATCTCTCTGGCAACTCCGTCGCCAGAGATCTCAATGTCCTCTGGCGTGGTCTCCCCACACCACGTCTTGGCGTAGGAGCACGCCCACCTCGTCTCATATCTGTTAAATTATTACAGATGTTACTACAAGTAGAAACATATAAAATTAATCATCATATCTATTTTGCCGCCAGGAGAGGTCCCGTCGTCGCTAAATCCCCAAATTAACATCGTCAATAAGACCTCGAATTTCCGAAACATAAAAATCGTCGGAAATCCATACCGATCCAAAAATTTCTAGATTGCCTCGCAAAAAACCTGCCAAACGTGGTGAACTCCGAAAAAAAATCCAAAAACCCCTAGGAACTCGTAAACCTAGAGCTCTGATACCAAATAAATTGTCACACCCCGGGGGAGTCTCCGCCAGACGAAAATCCAGCAGCATCTCTCCTGTATGGGTGACAATACCAATCTTGCATACAAGGTCTACACGACAACTATACATCGGTCAATACGACCGGAATCCAAACAACACACGCAGGTCATAAATAGGTCTTAGGCCAACAATCAAATGATATAAACAAAAGTATATCACATCTAAACCTACCCCTTCTGCCATCTGGGTAGGAATACTCAACCAAATCCGATCGAATAAAAATCCGAATAAAGGTCCATAAGGACACCAAATATCCATGAGTACATAAATCCAACTCTAGTCCTAAATATATCTTCTAATACAAAATCCAAAACCATAAATCAAACAACTAATAAACTATCACGACGAGGGGGGTTTGTCAGCTGGACTCTCCTGACAGCTTCATCCTGAAATAGATATAAAACAACGGGGTAAGTTCAAAGAACTCAGCGGATATAATCGATATGCAAAAATAAGATATAGTTGTTAGGATCTTTATAATGGCTAGAGGGGGGTGATTAGCCTTTCTCTGTTTCTACAAAATACATTAGCGGAAGCAATACAAATACAAGTACAAATAAGAGAAAGAAATAAGAAAACAATGCTAACACCCGATGTACGTGGTTCGGAGATAACGCTCCTACTCCATGGCAATCCGTAAGGTGAATTAGCCCTAGTCAAGCTTCACTAAATCCTCCTTTGGATGAACCAAGGTGGAGAAACCTTGTCTTACAATGCACTCCTCTTATTTACAATGATGGAAGATGAAGACTAGAGAAGAGGAGGTTTAGAATCACAAAAATACTTGGAGAAAGCTTGGTGAGCACGAGGGTGTAGCTAGGAATGAGAGAACTAACTCCACCAAGCTCCCCATGGCCTCTTCTTATAGAAGAGGGGCTATTTTTCCCGTTGAGCTTTGATCAGTCGACTAATGCTCACCATCACGACCGTCAAGGCTTAACGGCATTCACAGAATCCGCGAGGATCATTCCATTTCCAACGGGAGGACTATCAGTTGACTGATCACTCCATCAGTCGACTGATGAAGCGATCAGTCGAGTGATCGCCACGAGGAGTCGAGTGAGACTCCATTCTCTGCTCATTTTTGACCTGATCAGCCTAGATCGGGATAAAGTATGAATAATTCATACTTGAATTGACTCCCTAGACCTAGACTTGACCTTCTAACTCTTCCTTCAGCCTTGCGCCTGCCTTCAAGAGTTTCCTTCGGCCTCGTCATGTCTTGGGTTGCCAAATGCTTGGACTTTACGCCGCCAAGACTACAAGCTTGGACTTATGCTGCCAAGACTTTACTTTGGACTTCCTTTGCCAAGGTTCACTTGGACTTTACGCTGCCAAGACTACAAGCTTGGTCTTACACTGCCAAGTCCATCCCTTGTACTTCCTTTGCCAAGGTTCACTTGGACTTTACGCTGCCAAGACTACAATCTTGGTCTTACGCTGCTAAGTCCATCCCTTGGACTTCCTTTGCCAAGGTTCACTTGGACTTTACGTTGCCAAGACTACAAGCTTGGTCTTACGCTGCCAAGTCCATCCCTTGGACTTTTCGTTTACCAAGTCTTCATACTTGGATTTCCCTGTCACTTAAACATGTTCACAATTAGATCACAAAACATTGCCTAACTTAGATGATTATCCAAACATCAAAACATATAAATGCTTGGGGCATTGTTGCACCAACAATCTCCCCCTTTTTGATGTTTGGCAATCATTTAAGTTAGGTCTTTACCATATGCACATAATCATAATATAAATTCTAACTTAAACATTCCTTCTCCCCCTTTGACATACATCAAAAAGGGAAGGATTCATAAATTTTATGAAAGAATTAAAGTTGTTGTATCTTGAACTAAGGTATAAGATTAATATTAAGCTCCCCCTTAAACAAAGATATACTTTATGATGTGTGACTAACATTTGAAGCAAAGCATAACAAAAGTTCGAAAGTTAAGTCCTAACTTTGCACCAACAATGTAAGTTTGGGGATGAAAAGAGATATATTATGAAACTCCCCCTAAAACATTGCATCGAACAGTCCTAAAAACTTGTTTGAACTGAAGATTATCATATCATAGTTTTAGAATATTCCAAGATACACTTAAATGCAAGAAATAGAGCCTTTTATCAGAAAACACAGCGACAATGATCATTATCGACGCAATGATCGCTATGCTCGAATCCGAATTTCAACCTTTTCAGCCCAACTTCAGAAATGCGTTAGAAAATCTAGAGATCGCGAAAAATCACGAAATTTGGCGTACACATTTCTGGAATCATTATCTATCAAGTAAAAATAATTTGAAAAATGTATGTTTTCCAGATTTCAAGATCGATACAAACTTAGAAACTAACAAAAAGTCTAATAATTTTGCAAACTTTGTATCACTTTTGCCTTCCACTTGAAAACTGTTTTTCAAAATATGATGAACATAGTTTAAAATATATATGATTTGGAATTTCCAACGATGTTCTTAGAGCTATGTATTCATTACTTGAATACAAGTCTTCCCAATGATTGGTCCATGAAGTATTCATGTCTCTAGGTGTGTCATTGGCTCATAGTAATGCATCATAACAAGCATGATGAGCCAAGTACACCTTCCCTATCATCTCACATGTTCCTAAGTGTCTCAATACAAAAATCAAGGTTTCTCAAGGCTTTTTGTGAGATGCATCAAGGTATAAGGTTAACATATGAATATGGGATCATGCAAATCTAGAATTTTACTCTACAAAGCACATACCAAGCTCTCTCCTTAATGATGAAAATTCGGTTTCGGGAAGAGCTTTGGTGAAGATATCGGCAAGGTTGGACTTAGATTCAACATAATTAAGTTCAATGTCCCCTCTTGTCACATGATCTCTTATGAAGTGATGCTTTACTTCAATGTGCTTGGTCCTAGAGTGATGTACCGGATTTTTGATCAAGTTGATGGTACTCACATTGTCACAATAAACTTTAATGTTAGAGTAGTGTAGCTCATAGTCCTCAAGAGTATGTCTCATCCAAAGTAATTGAGCTACACAACCACCCATAGCCACATATTCAGCTTCGGTGGTTGATAAAGCAACACAATGTTGCTTCCTACTACTCCAACTAACTAGGGAGGACCCAAGAAATTGGCATCCACCACTAGTACTCTTCCTATCCAATTTGCAACCGGCATAATCGGAATCGGTATAGCCAAGCAACTCAAAAGACCTAGTCCTAGGATACCAAAGTCCTACATTTAGGGTGCCTTTAATATATCTTAAAATTCTCTTAACGACTACTAAATGTGATTCTTTGGCACAAGATTGGTATCTTGCACACATACCTACCGCAAATAAGATATCGGGTCTACTAGCGGTTAGGTATAGTAGGCTACCAATCATACTCCTATAAAGTTTAAGATCAATTGATTTACCATCATGATCACTATCTATTCTAGTGCTAGTGGCCATAGGAGTGGTTACAATTTTGGCATTTTCCAAACCAAATTTCTTGATCATTTCATTTGCATATTTGGTTTGATAAATATGAATCACTTCATTAGTTTGCTTGACTTGTAACCCTAGGAAAAAGTTAAGCTCTCCAACTAAACTCATTTCAAATTCATTCTCCATGTTTTTTATAAAGTCTTGAAGAAGATCATCACTTGTTGACCCAAAAATAATGTCATCAACATATACTTGGGCTATGAAAATATCCTTCAATGTTGACTTTATGAACAAGGTTTGATCTACTTGGCCTCTTCTAAAATCCTTAGAAATTAAGAAGGATGACAATCTTTCATACCATGCCCGGGGAGCTTGTTTTAACCCATATAACACTTTCCTAAGCTTATATACGTGGTTTGGATAATCTATGTTCTCAAACCCGGGTGGTTGTTCTACATATACTTCTTCCTTAATATAACCATTTAGGAATGCCGATTTAACATCCATTTGATAAAGTTTAAATCCCATATAGGAAGCATACCCTAAGAGAATTCTAATAGATTCTAACCTAGCAACCGGGGCATAAGTCTCATCATAGTCAAGCCCCTCAACTTGATTGAATCCCCTAGCAACCAACCTAGCCTTATTTCTAGTAATATTTCCTTCGTCATCTAGCTTATTCCTAAAGACCCATCTTGTAGTAATTATGGTGCTATCATTTGGTCTAGGTACTAACTCCCATACTTGACTCCTCTCAAATTGAGCCAATTCATCTTGCATTGCCAAAATCCAATCCGGATCATGTAATGCATCGTTGATCGATTTGGGCTCAATTTGTGAAATAAGAGTTATTTGACTAGTAGGAGCTCTATGAAATGACCTAGTTCTTACTCCTTGAGATAGATCTCCTACTACTTGGTCAAGTGGATGATCTTGATGAATTCTTAGGGTTCTAGAAGGGGTTTCAAATTGATCATTGTTGTCTTCTACCCTCCTTTCATCATCGGAATCTCCTCTTCCTCCCCCTTGATCATTACCCCTTATGGTCAAATTTTGAAGTTTTTGGGTAATGTCTTGATTATTGTCATTAATATCCTTATCAATGGAGAACTTTCTAGGGTAGGTACTAGTGGTTTCATCAAATTGAATATTAGAGGACTCGTCAATCCCTTGGGTTCTCTTATTGTAGACTCTATATCCTCTACTTGTAGATGAGTATCCAACTAGGATTCCCTCATCCGCTTTGGATTCAAATTTTCCTAAGTTATCTTTGGTGTTTAAAATATAAACTTTACATCCAAAGACTTTGAAATAATGAATTGTGGGAATAGTCCCATTCCATAATTAAAATGGTGTCTTTCCTAAAAACCTATGGATTTGAACCCTATTTTGGATATAGCAAGTGGTATTAACCGCTTCCGCCCACAAGTAGCTAGGTAGAGAATATGCATTAAGCATAGTCCTAGCCGCCTCTTGTAGGGCACGATTTCTCCTTTCCCCCACCCCATTTTGTTGAGGTGTTCTAGGACAAGAGAACTCATGTTTGTACCCTTGCTCTAAACAAAATTGTGAAAATTTAGAATTCTCAAATTCACCACCATGATCACTACGGATCCGGTTGATTTTGAGACTCTTTTCATTTTCAACCCTCTTACTAAATCCTATGATTATTTTTAAAGTATCATCCTTATGTTTCATAAAATAGACCCAAGTATACCTAGAAAAATCATCTATTATGACTAAACAATATTTGTTACCATTTAAAGGAGGAGTACTATGGCAATCAAATAAGTCAAGATGCAATAATTCTAATGGTAAAGAGGTATTAGTTAAGGTTTTACCTTTGTGTGATGTCTTTGTTTGTTTTCCTTCTTGGCATGCATCACACATTTTGTTCTTGATATACTTGATCTTTGGTAGCCCTTTGACCAACTTCAACTTGGCTACCTTGGCTATATTTTTCATGTTGATGTGCCCCAATCTCCTATGTCATAGCCAACTTTCTTCTTCTTTTGCAACAAGACACTTAGTAGAAATGTTAGAAGCATATGAAAGATCAACATAATAAATATTTGATTTCCTATATCCAACTACCATACAATCATTTAATTCCTTGTGTCTAATCATGCATTTAGAAGATTCAAAAGAAACATGGTAGCTTGCATCACAAAGTTGACTAACACTTAATAAATTAAATTTCATATTTTCAACTAGTAAAACTTTGTGAATGACGATTTTGGGGGATACCTCAATTGTACCTCTACCTAATATCTTGAGTTTTCCACTATTTTCAAAAGACACCGCTCCCTTCTTCACATACTTAATTGTGGAGAACTTGCTCACATCCCCGGTCATGTGTGTTGAGCAACCGCTATCCACAATCCACATACCTTGCTCTCCTACCTAAATCACATGAAAAACACAATCTTTTGGTACCCAAACATTTGGACCGGTAACATTAAGTAAAAACTTCTTAGGTACCCATGCTTTCTTAACCTTACCCTTAATGGTTGCTTTTCTATTAATCAATGAGATATAAGCAACTTCTTTTTCTTTTGACTTATATCCGATATCGGCCTTGTTGTAAATGGCTCTTTGTCGGCTAAGGATCATGTCAAGATATTTTGAGCCATTCGTAAATTTCTCTAAGCATGCCTTTAAGTCACTAACCTCATCCTTAAGTTTTTCATTCTCTTCCTTAAGTATGCAAGAATCAACATGTGAAGGTTTTTCATTCCTAATGGCCTTTAGTTCTACCTTCATACTTCTAACATTAGATTTAGACTTATCTAGAGCCTCTTTAAGATAAGCAATTGATTTATAAAGAAGCTTAACTTTAGGAGAGTTCATTACCTCATCGTCACTAGATGACGATTCATCACTTGAAGAGTCTTCTTCTTGGCTTGATGTACCAGAGTCATCTCCTTGGGCCATGAGTGCCACATGACGTGTGACGTGGCAAAGCTCATCATCGGAGGAGGAATCTTCGACACTTGGTGTGTCCCATGTGGTTTGAGCCATCATGGCCTCCTTCTTCTTCTTCTCCTTCTTATCCTTCTTTTTCTTTTCTTTTTCTTCCTTCTTCTTTAGCTCCGGGCAATTTGGCTTTATGTGCCCCTTCTTATTGCAAGCATGGCAAATCACATTATTGTTAAAATTTGAATTACCACTAATTTTACCTCTTGAAGAATGGGACCCCTTCCTTGCTTCTCTATTCTTGAACTCCTTTGATTTTCTATAGAGCTTCTTGACAAAGTTGGTCATCTCGCTAGACGAGTCTCCATCACTACTTGAATCATGCTCCGACTCGGATGATGATGACACTTCTTTCCTTTCTTTCTTCTTCTTTTCCTTCTTTTCAACAAATAGAGATAAACCCTTTTCCTTAGAGGACATGTTAGTTTGCTCATGCAATTCAAACTCATAAAATAATTCATCAATTTTAATTTGAGAAAGATCCCTAGTTACCTTAATAGCATCAACTATAGAAGTCCATAGTGAAGTTCTAGGAAATTCTTGAAGAATGTACCTTACCAAATCCCGGTTGTCAACTCGCTCACCTATGATGTGGAGTCCATTCACAATTTCCTTAAACCTTCCATGCATTTGGCTTACGGTTTCATGGATCTTCATTTGGAAGGCTTGAAGTTGTCCAATTAGCAAGTCCTTCTTGGCTCTCTTTGACTCCTTGGATCCTTCATTTAGCTCAATGAGCTTTTCCCATAACTCCTTGGCGGATTTGAAAGGCCCAACCTTGTTGAGTTGCTCCATTGTAATACCGCATTGGATGGTGAGTACTGCCTTTCATTTGATTCGAACCTCCTATTCATTTCCCTTGTCCAGTCCTTGCTTGGAATAGGGTTTCCATGTTCATCCACCGGTTCCTCAAAGCCATCTACAATGCTATGCCAAATCTCAATATTACTCATTAGATAATACTTCATCCTACCTTTCCAATATGCAAAGTGACTCCCATCAAAGAGCGGTGGCTTGGCGGTGCTATATCCCTCTTGAAGAGCCATTGATGCCTTGGTTGATGGTGAAATCTTCCAAGCTATCCGGACTCTGATACCACTTGTTAGGATCTTTGTAATGGCTAGAGGGGGGTGATTAGCCTTTCTCTGTTTCTACAAAATACGTTAGCGGAAGCAATACAAATACAAGTACAAATAAGAGAAAGAAACAAGAAAACAATGCTAACACCCGATGTACGTGGTTCGGAGATAACACTCCTACTCCACGGCAATCCGTAAGATGGATTAGCCCTAGTCAAGCTTCACTAAATCCTCCTTTGGATGAAACAAGGTGGAGAAACCTTGTCTTACAATGCACTCCTCTTCTTTACAATGATGGAAGATGAAGACTAGAGAAGAGGAGGTTTAGAATCACAAAAATACTTGGAGAAAGCTTGGTGAGCACGAGGGTGTAGCTAGGAATGAGAGCACTAACTCCACCAAGCTCCCCATGGCCTCTTCTTATAGAAGAGGGGCTGTTTTCCCCATTGAGCTTTGATCAGTCGACTGATGCTCACCATCAGTCGACTGCCGTCGAAGCTAACGGCTTTTGACAAGCGAATCCATAGGGATTCGCAGCCGCCATTTCCAATGGGAGGACTATCAGTCAACTGATCACTCCACCAGTCGACTGATGAGGCGATCAGTCAAGTGATCACCGCGAGGAGTCGAGTGAGACTCCATTCTGTGCTCATTTTCAACTTTGATCGGTCACGATCGCTAGATTGGTAGTCGATTGCCTCATCACCGCCGCGGCTCTATCACCGATCGATAGTCTGGTTTTTATCCTGACTCAGTCGAGCACCTTATCAGTCGACTGCTACACCGTATCAGTCGACTGATACTAGTCAAGTATGACTAATTCATACTTGAATTGACTCCCTAGACCTAGACTTGACCTTCTAACTCTTCCTTCAGCCTTGCGCCTGCCTTCAAGAGTTTCCTTCGGCCTCATCATGTCTTGGGTTGCCAAATGCTTGGACTTTACGCCGCCAAGACTACAAGCTTGGACTTATGTTGCCAAGACTTTACTTTAGACTTTCTTTGCCAAGGTTCACTTGGACTTTACGCTGCCAAGACTACAAGCTTGGTCTTACGCTGCCAAGTCCATCCCTTGGACTTCCTTTGCCAAGGTTCACTTGGACTTTACGCTGCCAAGACTACAACTTGGTCTTACGCTGCCAAGTCCATCCCTTGGACTTCCTTTGCCAAGGTTCACTTGGACTTTACGCTGCCAAGACTACAAGCTTGGTCTTACGCTGCCAAGTCCATCCCTTGGACTTTTCTTTTACCAAGTCTTGATACTTGGATTTCCCTGTCACTTAAATATGTTCACAATTAGATCACAAAACATTGCCTAACTTAGATGATTATCCAAACATCAAAACATATAAATGCTTGGGGCATTGTTGCACCAACAATAGCTAACAATAACAATCATGCCAGTACAGTCTCATATATAGGGTATGCAAGAAAGAAATACAAAAGGATTGTACTTACCTGAATCTCCTACCCTGATATAAAAGCATGTGCCATACTAGAAGAAATAAAGTCATCAGACCATATACAAATATGTATCTTGTATGCATGGCAATCATATGCAACATCCAAGGCAGCAATCAAAATGCAGCAAACACAATACAAATGCTATCCATGCAAAATGCATGTGGTGCAAATGACATGGTCACCCCTGACGCCAGTCAGCCGCCTCACACGCGATGGTGAAGCCGAGTGGGTAGGGCTATGACAACTGTGCACTCTGCCATCACTGCTCCTGAGTGACCGAGTGGACAGGATGCTGTCGAAGTACACCTATCATCCTGCCCCAAACAGAGTGGGGGAGCAATGCTTTCATCTCCCAGTGTCGTAGACCAGAGGAGGGATCCCTGCCCGCTACCACATTGCCTCATCGCTGCCCATGAGCGAACCAGTGGAGCCTGACAGAGCAACTGCACACACTCTCCTGATGTACCACTAACCCATGAGTGGCAGCGTGAGCAGACCATGTAACTGGCTGCGGGCTCAACTAAAAAGGAACCCCGACCAGCCAGCATGCAATCATGCAAGATGGTGCATGATACTAAAGCATGTAATACCAACTAAAATACATATCTGAATAATATGCACAACCAATAAGTACATATCAATGATCCAAGTAAAACAGGGAAGGTATAACTATATATTGATCAAATGCATGAATCAAGTAGGCACAATAACATACAATGCAATTAAACATAAAAATTATTGCAAGCTATACTAACTAGCATATCAACATGACTATATCTAAAAGATAAGTCAAAATACCCGCCTGATAAAATGCCCGCAAAAATGAAATCGTCATGACCGTTGACCTACCTCATGATCGAAACTTGTATACAGCATAACTATTGTTAAGCCCAAAAATGTAATCCACCGACAAATCGAATACTTAATCGATTTCTTACATAACCAATTAACCCAAAGGCTTAATAAAATCTCGATCACCTTCCACCTAATATAACCATCTTTTCATCCAATCACTCGAATATAATTTCTCAACCCCTATCATCATGTGTACAACATCCAAACAAAACCTCACAGCTAACTCACCCAAAGTAGATCCATCCCACAACCCAAAATTTATCCGAAATCCACCAACAATCTAATCTCCACTGAATATAATTACAATTAACCGAAATCAACTTCCAATTTCACTAATTTATCTAACCCTTTCATAGCCCTCACAACTCCCAATTACACCAATTTTGGGATCTAACCACCCTAGTTGAAATCTCATCACAACTCAACTCCATTCACAGCCGCACAACAACACACACTCCTTCTCAGCTGGCTCAACCAATGTTCACAACCGACCACATCCACCCATAGCCAACATCAACCAAACCAAAACCAAACAGGAGATAGCTCGAGATATACTTGCGATTGGAACCTCTCAACTGCTCAGTTTGCCGGCAAACTTCCTTGCTGCCCTAAATCACTGCCCAAACACAACAGGACGCGTTCACAGGAGGATCCCTTCTGAGATCGAGTAAAAATAAAGAACGGACAGCGCTTTACCTTCCTCCAATAGAAAAATCACGACTTCCGACAGAATCTGGTGCCGATGCCGTCGACCCAAGCCCCCCAGCAATGAGCACCGAAGAGGGGACGTCGCTCATCGTCGGATCGAGTTCGAGCGACGACGACTGTTGTAGAGGAGTCGGCGCGTGCGGCTGTGGACGGTGAGCGTGCATCGCGCCGAGGCGACTGTGCTCCAGGAAGCAGAAGATGCGTGCTGCGGTGCGGTGGGGGAAAAAGAATGAGGGCGAGGCGTGGGCGATGTTGTGGGTGGTGACGCGAGGAAGAAGGGCTCGGGAAAAGGGATGTGGCGCACGAGGAGAAGAGTTATCACGAGGGAGAAGAAACCATCGCGTCGCGTGAGGAAGGGCGTCGGGCGCGGCGAAGGGAAAAGGAAGTTATCGCGATGGTGAAAACTAAACCTAGGTTTAGGTATTTGAAACCTTAGGTTAATATCGCCTATTAACTCCCTTAAATAGACTCCACCAAAGCCTATTTATTTTATCCCCATAAATATCTCATACAAACTCCGTTTAAATCCAAAAAAATTTCGAAAAAATTTCTAAAAATCCCTAAAAATCCCAAAAAATTTCCAGGATTATTTCTCTTAATTTTTGGCCATTTATTTTGATATTTTTAAATTTTCCGTATTTAACACGCGATGTGGAGAAATCGGAAGATGCGACTCCCAAATCTGACAGCGAGAACCCCTGCCGCTCCCTAGCTCTCAACATTGAGGACGCCCGCCGAAGCCCAAATGTTGATCCTCCCCTCCCGCTTGCTCTCCCACCAGAAGGAGTGGCATTCGTGAGATCGGGGGAAGGAGAAGACGACGGCGATGAAGGTCGTGCATGGCGTTGTAGTGGCCTGTCCGCAGGTCCGATGGAGAGGCCAGTAGAAGGCCTAGCGCTTGGCGACGGACTGCGGCGGCACAGGAAGAAGATGGTGGTAGTGAATCGCTCTCTCAGCAGCCACAGTGGAGAGGGGAAATCGCGCCCATCAAGTGAAGGAGGAGAAACGACAGCGGAGACGCGGTCGGGGTGAGGAATCGCACGAGAGAACGAAGAATCAGGATCGGGAGGGGAAGAGAAGAAGTCGGCGTGATCGGGAAAAATGGCCGACAGTGGAGAAATAGGAGTCGCGATAAGAAACCAACGGAAATGAAGGAATCAGGCTAATTAAGACATTTAATATCTCATAGTCTAAACAGACTTTATAAAAGCCTATCCGCATTATCCCCATGAAATGTCCATAGAACCTCCGTTTAAATCTAGAAAAATTTCTAAAAATTTTTGGAAAAATTCTATAAGATAATTTATTAATTAACAAGGGTATTAATTATTATTATTATTATTATTTTCTCGTTATTTTACATTCTGCCCCACTTATAAAAATTTGGTCGTGAGGAGTGACCGCCTCCTCGAGCTGTTCGTCGTGCACCCTACCACACCACTGTCGTGTCGATCGCCATCGTTGCGCTGTTTGCCACACCACTCGTCGCTGCCGTGAGAGAGAGCTATTATCACCGGTGTTGATCTCCACCCGATCTAGCCTGATCCCCTTCTCTTCTCTTTCGCCTTCAGCCACCATGAGTTGGATCGCCGTCGAGCCCAACCTCACGTACACCGTCGCATGTTGGATTCACTGTCGCTGTGAGTTGGATGGATTGCTTCCACCGGTGGAGTTCCTAGGGTTGGTAAGCTGATCTCTTCTCCTCCCTCAGTTGCCATATTTTTCTCCTTCCTCCGGTACAGCTGCAGCTCGATGGTCTACTCACGACATTGTTGATTTGCAGCCAGCATAGATCCTAGTCAGTGCTGCCTTTGTGTGATGTCGGTGTCCACCACGAGCGAGCATACTATTTGATCTCTAACATTTCTATTTGATTGCTGTAAAATCTTGAGTTGCTTACTGTAGCTGTGGGTTGTTAATGCTAGGTGTGCTGATCAGATTTTAGTTGTATCAAGAAGCTGTGGCCATAGTGGTGATTCATCTCTACGTGTTTGAGTAAGTTCTTCATCGGTTTATCTGATGCTTGGATTGTGGTATGATAATTATAGTGGATGTCCTAGTTGAATTGATGTTTAATAGCTAGCGAACGATGTTGTTCTATTGGAGAATAACGATTATTGATTTATGGTAATAGTGTAATGGTGGAGTTAATTGTAGGATAGGGTAAGATGAAGGGTTAAATTTGGCGAATGAGATTAAGTATGTTATTAATAGGGATTTGATATCACCGTTGGACTTACGAAGAACTTAGTTATGTTCCTTGCTCTTACTTGCAGAACTTTGATTGTGATAAATTCTTGGACGTGAAGACTATAACCAACGTTCTTCATAGCAGGTGGGTAATTCCTACCCTGGTCAGGTAGTTTTAATGCATACAGATTTAGATGCATGATCATCTTATATGATCATGTTACCTTGTCTCTGTTCTTATTTACTCTTGCGCTTGATACTTTACCTTTGGTTGTTAACTCCATTGCTGCTATCATGTTTGATGTTATCATGATTAGGAGTTATATATATAGGTGATGTAAGTAACCTAGAATTTGTTTAGTTAAGTGCAAATAGTAAAGTCTGAATGACAACCTGACTGTAAATTGGGCGAAAGGTCATCCGTAGGTAGATAATGTCTTGAACCTAGAATTATTTTGGTACCCTTAGGTTGCATGTTTACCACTGACCATGTATTGTGTAAATGGTCAGGTGAATGATACTTAGTGTTTCGCTACGGACCAGTGGTCCTAGCTTATTATAATCAGTTGAGTACGACTCTCTACAGGATAGAGAGTGCGTCGATCAAATGAGTACGACTCTCTACAGGATAGAGAGTGCGTCCATCAGTTGAGTACGACTCTCTGTAGGATAGAGAGTGCGTCGATTAGATTGGTATGACTCTCTACAGGATAGAGAGTGTTATGATCAGTTGAGTATGACTCTCTGCAGGATAGAGAGTGCGTTGATCTGATTAGTATGACTCTCTGTAGAATAGAGAGTCTGTGGTAGATGTCTATTTGTGACAGAGCATTCATGTCATTTGCATGCATACTGACGACGTAGTCTCCCTTATATTTGAGAGGGTCGTCAGTCATCTTGCCTCTACGATTACTCATAGGAGGAGTAACTGGTGTGAGGGCAGAGCATTGTGGTGCCGCACTATATCACTATAGGCGGTGGTAGTGGGATTTGCATGTCATAGTCCTACGTGTGTGGCACTCGACCACTCATGGGTAGTGACTGTGGGAGAGGCCAACAGCAGGGACCCCCATCGTGTAGCTTGCTCTTCACACTTATATGCTACTCGATCATACTGCCCACTCGGCCACTCAAGAGTAGTGGTTGGTGTTGAGTTGGGACAATTGTCATGCTCGAGCCACCGAGACCACACTGGGGTCGTTATAGCTTTAGGGTGAGCCGACATAACCATGCATGCTGCATTGCCGTGACTTATGACATTTTTTCATATTACCATATATATATATATATATATATATATATATATATATATATATATATATATATATTTATATATATATATATATATATATATATATATATATATATATATATATATATATATATATATATATATATATATATATATATATATATATATATATATATATATATTCTTATTGTGATGTTGCATTTGATTGTACTATGCTTGATGCATTTGATTGTATATCATCTTCATACATGGTTCTCGCATCTGTTATACGGTGGTGTCGGATACTTGTATATTTGTTGGACAGACCATTAGATACCTTGACCTGTATCATGAGTATGTTGTGAGTTAGTATTACTCTTCCTGTTATATATGTTGGATATATTCTCAAGTTGGCTCAGAGTAGCGTAGCAGACGTTCAGGTATGTCTGCATTTTATGCTATTTATTTGGTTAGACGGTATATGTTTGTATTTGTATACTGTGTTGTTATACCTGTGGTACCTTTAGGTTATGCTGTTGAATTACATGTGATATTTGATATATACATGTTTCTTCTATTACCTGCTGAGTTTTACTCACCACCACGGACCCTGGGTTTTTCTGTCGCCTAGGTAATAGGTAGCCGACTTCGTGATGGACTTGGAGCACCGCTGGCTGGCATCGTCTCATCTCAACTCCGAGAGTCTGGGTTTTTTTGGGTTTTCATTGGAGTTCCGATATGGATTTGGTTTGTGTGATGTTTTGTAGTGATTGGACACTGTAAATGTTGTACCTTTCTTTTTCTGGTTTTGTTATGGTGTTCTGAGTCGGTGTTAGTCATACCGGTATGCATGTGTGTAGTTTGTGTTGTTGTTGTATTATGTTTCCGCTGTATTTTGTGTATTTGTTGTGTTTACATATATATATATATATATATATATATATATATATATATATATATATATATATATATATATATATATATATATATATGTTGTTGTTGTTGTGGCCTACGAGCCTTGTATTAACACGAGATGTTGTCACATACAGGGGAGATGTCGTCCGTTTGCTTTTCGGCATGACATACTCTCGGAGCATGACATATTTCATGCTAGATGTGTTGGATAACCCTAGGCCTAACAACCTAGGATAATCAACTGCCCACGAGACCCATTCGTGGTAGCATGTTGCATGCAATCAATAGCTAGATAGTTATATATTCTGTCTACCCACGAGATCCGTTCATGGTAGCATGTCGTTGCCCGTAGACATTGAGTCTTTATATTGCCTGTCTGCCCACGAGACTCATTCATGGTAGCATGTCGTTGCGCATAGACAGTGCTCTGTATATCGCTTATCTGCCCACAAGTCCCATTCATGGTAGCATGTTGTTTCCCGCAGATAGTGCCCCTTTGTATTACCTCGAGAGCCAAGAGACTTTGTCGTGGTATCTTGATGTGTATTTCTTGCAGGTTTGCAGTTGGTTGTGTATGTCACACATGCATTTATTATATGACTGACTAGGTTAGTTGCGGATTGATACTGGTACTCTAAGGTTTGGGTTACTCAAGTTTACTTTCTTGTGACCTTTATTTTATTTTTTATTATCATGCACTATCTTTCTATACACCCACTGAGTGATTTGTACTCACTCTCTCTTTTCTTTGACCTCCAGATTAGCTAATAGAGGACGTGTCCTATTGACCTACCTTCGCGTCGCTCAGAGAGTCCCTTGTTGTGCTTGTCCCATTGTATCATCGAGATGTCGATTTATTTTCTTTATTGTTATCACATTTTATTTATGCACTTTGTATTTTGTCGCAATTTGATTTGGATGTCATAAATCTATTTTACTTTCATTGACTTATGTTTTAGTCATGCATGCTTGCAGTTAATAAAATAATTATATTTTATATTTTTATTATTTCAAATTTTTTACCATATCTGATTCCAGTAATGTATTTCGGAATATTATCACTAAGGGGCTCCTCCGTCTTTTGGATGACGAATATACCCCCGGGGCGTGACAATAGTAGTCAGAACCTTGATAAATACATGGATGAAGAAATACTCACGTATAGAGTGAAGATAATAGTTATTACCATTATAGGTATACACAGAGAATTAGAAAAAACCATCTAATAGTTTTTCAGCAATAAATGCACAGAAGATTGAAACATGATCAACGATCAGAAAAATGACAAATATGAACAATATTAATCACAAAATATTAACAAATATAACAATGTGAATATTAATTATAAAAATACTGACAAATATGACAATGTGAATTATATTAATAAAAAAAATACATGCAACGAAGCTAACATATACTCGTTACCAAAGAAATTACAAAGTCTTATCAAGATAGTATTCTATATCAAAACACAGTGCATTGTAAGAATCCGTCTCTAAATTAGAGATCGATTTTTGTATTAGTCTATAATTTAGTCTCTATTTTATAATTTTTTTAGGGAAATTAGAAATCGTAAAAATCTTATTTTTTTTCGAAGTTTTCTTTAAAATTGTTGGAATCTGAAATTCAAATTAGAGACCGATTTCAAAATCGATCTCTAATTATAGATCAATTTTCTAAAATCAATTTTTAATTAGATATCTATTTAAAGTCAGTCTCTAATTCGGTCTCAAATTAAGGTTTTTCTTGTAGTGAATGTTGTTGGGAATGTTGAATACTAAGCAGTGTAGCCCTTCTTGATGGATCAAGCACCGAGTGTTGCTTTCAACTACTTAGTGGGCCGCATGCCCAAGTGTCTAAGTGGCCTAAGTGTTTGGATGCCTGAGTAGATTGAGTGGACTGAGTTACTAGTGGTTTGAGAGGATTGAGGGCGAGTGCTGAATTTGGGTTCTATTGAAATCCCAAGAGTCAAGTCTGAGCCTCAAGAGGTTTAGAGCTGAAGTGCTGATATCAAGTGTCGATTGTCAAGTGGCCAAGTGTTGAGGATGAGTGCCCAAGATTGAGAGCTGAGTTATTTGAGTGTCGAGCTTCTAAGGAGCAAGTCTTGACTGCCAAGTAGCCAAGTGTTGAGGCCAAGTGTCAAGTGCTCGAGATCGAGAGTGAAGCACTCGAGTGTAGAGTTTTAGAGTGTCGAGCACTGAGAGACGAAGAGAATTGACTGCTGACTACAAGTCCCCCGACTATTGATTGGGAATGTGCCCTGGGCATTGTCGAGGTCTATGTTAAACATAGTTTCCTTAAAATTAATTTATCCCATTTGGTAGTACTTTGAGGTTACGTTGGACATTTGTTTCTTAGGATACAATGAGTCAACCATTATCGCAACCAAGCACCACTTGTTCTTGGCAAATTGAACATGTGCCTGAATGTTGTCACAAGAAGCGAAAAAAGAAGTTGTCGAGTGGATTTCTTGGTAGAGAGGTGGAGAATGTGGGGAATGAAGGTACTCTCATAGTTTTCTTGCTCTTTTCATTCTCTTCTCTTTTTAGTATTTTTTTTGCCAAGGTAGGAGCCTACTTATATAGGCTCTCAATTACGACAACATTAAATTTGTCGATTACTTGTTGAATAAAGGCTCTTACTGTATTTGCCCGCTTGGCTTGAAATGCCAATAGTTGGCTATCAATGGCCTGCCATTTTTGTTTGGACAATTACAAATCTACCATTAATATCTAACTATTATAGGCTTGCCCATTGATGTGTCCATTACACACTTGAGCATATAGGAAAAAGTTGATATAGTGGAAAAATGTTAGCTAATCTACTTGGGCTATCTTTGCTCTAATCGATCTAACCTTGACTTGTGCAGTTTGTGCTCACATATGAGTCATCTAGGTTTAATGCAATCCAAGCCTTGGATTTACATCCACTATTGGCGTATGTTTGTAAGAAAGTCTCTCACCATACATGTTCACAAAATCCATAGTTGTGATTCAATTTAAATTAACCTTCATGTCACAAAACTTCCAATGTGAAACTAAAATTCCATACACATTGGATTCTTTTATTCACATTTTCGATAATCCCTCACATGGATAAAAAATGAGAAAGTTATAGCATTTATTAGTTGAGTCTTATATAAGATAAGTAGATTTTACCTTTTAAACCTTCTCTTATTATTGGTTGACCAGTGGATGCAATGTCCATGTACTGTTCTACCATTTGTGTAAATATTGACATATCTTATCTAGGACTCTCCTTGAAACAATTTAGTTATCATGGTTGTGTTTGTTTTGTCGATGAATGAACCTAGTTCTATGAAAGGTTCTAAGAATTATTTTTCAATTCTCTTCGAAGCAACCATACTTCTTTTACATAGGTTATCTCTTAATTAAAAGTAACCCATATTATTTCACTCAAAAGTATAAGGACTATTGAAAGTCATATGCTTACCTCTTCCTTTACGAGTATCACTAGTCCCTTGAGTACTGTCTCCACGGTGATCTACTTATTCGATGTAGTTATGTTGTCCCATTGGATCTAATTCTTGGAATCTTCAGTCATCATATGTTGAGTTTCCTTTGCACTAATTTATTCCATAGGAATTAATCCCATTCACCTCGATGAACTTGTAGTTAACTCTTTGTTTAACCATTTAGTTACCAGATCCAACAGATTACCCCTTAACTTTACATAGTCAATAATGATAATACCAAATGAGAGTAGTTATCTAATAGTATTATATCTACATGTATATGTCTAGACTTATCATTATATAGATGACTTTGTGCTTGTCCAATAGCTGATTGATTATTACAGTGTATAAAAATTGTTGGCATTAGTTTTGGCCATCTTAGAATATCTTCTAAGAATTGGTATATTCATTCAACCTTTTCATTATATTTGTTAAGGACAACAAACTCATATTCCTTCGTAGATTTGGCTATTATAGTCTACTTAGAAAATTTCCATGAAATGGTTGCACTACTCAATGAGAATAAATATCAACTTATAGACTTTGAATCTTTCACATCATATAGCCAATTTTCATTGTTGTATCCTTCTATTACAGTAGGATAGCTTGTACAATGCAATTCATAATCACGAGTATACCTCAAGTGCCTTAGTGCTCTCGTTATCCCTTTATAGTGCTTAACACCAGAATTACTCATATATCTACTTAATTTTCTCACTATTTAGGCTAAGTTTGGTTATGTATAACTCATCATGTACATCAAATTTCCAATAACTCTAAAGTACTCTATCTAAGAGATACTCACCTTTGTTTTTTGATAGATGTTGGATTGTATTTATTGAAGTTCGTGCTAATGAAGAATTACACTTAAGAATCTTATCCATAAAATGAAATTAACTCAAAACAAGTCTTTCGGATGTTTTAAGAATTTTAATTCCTAGAAGTACATCAGCTAGATCTTTGTCTTTCATATCAAATCTTGAGTTTAATATCTCTTTAGTGGTTATAATTATCTTATCATTATTCCCGGTGATAAGTATGTCATCTATATAAAGACATAAGATGATATAGCCATTTTATGTGTCTTTAACCTAAATACATTTGTCAAATTTATTGATTTTAAATCCACATTCATTTATGGCATTGTCAAATTTTTTATTCAATTGCTTTGGATCTTATTTCAAGTCGTATAACAACTTCATCGACCTACAAAACTTAGTTTTCTACCCTAGAATAGAAAATTATTTAGGTTACTCTATATAGATTTTCTCCACTAATTTTTCATTTAAAACGATCATCTTTACATCCGTTTGATATATTTTCAGGTTTCATAGAGTGACAATAGTTAACAATATTTTGATAGAAGTTATTCTCGATACCAAATAATAAATATTAAAGTAATCAAGGCCTTCACTTTATTGGTAACTTTTAATTACCAACCATACCTTGCACTTATTAATCGTTCCATCTAAATTTTTTTTCCTCTTGAAAATCCACTTGTAATCTAGTGGTTTACTTCTAGGAAGAAGATCCATAAGTTTCCAAGTATGATTTTACAAGATTGAATCAATCTCATATATAATTGTCTCTTTTCATTGAGGTCTCTCAAAAGAACTTATAGCTTCTGAATAACTTTAAGATTCACTTTCCAACAGAAAAGTAAGAAAATCCATTCTGAAACATTTTCGACACATGCTCTTTTACTTTGTTTGAGCTCAATCTCATCCAGTTCATCTTCTTCTTCTTCTTGTGTTCTGTATGCTCGTTTTGAGGAACTTACTTCCTCTTGGGATTTAAATGGAAACAAATGTTTGAAGAATGAAGCATCCCTTGATTCAATTATCGAGTTCTTACATATGTTCCATATTTAAGATTCATACACAAAGAGCCAGGTAAGCACTGATGTTATGTGCATCTCCTATAAATATACAATTAAAAGTCTTTGGTCCTATCTTCAACATTTTCGGATTAGAAACCAAAATCTTTGCAAGAGACTCCACACTCATAAGTATTTATAAGATGACTTCCTTCTATTCCACAACTCATAAGAACTCTTATATATTGTCTTTTGGGACACCTTATTTAAAAGGTAATTAATTGTTAAAACAACTTCCCCAATAAGTCATTTGACAATCTAGAGCTTAATAGAAGATCATTTATCATCTCTTTCAAAGTATAATTTTTTCTCTTAGCAACAAAATTTTGTTGAAAAGTATAAGGAGTTATTGTTTTGTTTCCGATTCTATATTTAGCACAAATTATAATAAACGATGATACAAATGTACAAATGAAATATAAAGAAATCGAAGTAAATACCTTTACAAGTGAATCTTACTTTTGTTTGCCTTCTTATCGCTTTAAAATGCTCCATGAAGGTGTAGAATGTAGCAACACTTTCCTTTCAAAGTCTTCAAGAACTAGCTTCTTCAAATATTCTCGAAGCACTCTTTTATAAGCTATAAATTAGGCTAATTTTTGCTTAACGGTTGATTGATAAAACTCATGATTGCCCCACTGAATTCTACCGTTTCATCTATAGAACTACTCTTTATAGCTCAAGTTTAACCACATCAGTCAATTTTTGTTACCATTAGTCAATTGATGCACAAATATTTGAGTTTTTTGATTGACTATTAAACCTTATATATGCTGCTATAGTGCTATTAGTCAACTGCTCCTCTTCATTAGTCGACTGATGAAGAATAGTTGAGTTGCCTCTTCATTAATCGACTGATGAAGAATAGTTGAGTTGAAGTAGTCAAGTTCAGAACTCTTTATTTGCTCCAACAACAACATCAAGTGAGTCCTTCACTTGAATGATGAAATAGTCGATTTCTAGTATAAAGAACCCTCGTAAACCCCCTTAAATCCTTAAACTCAGGGGTTATGATTCATCAGTTGATTGATATTCCATAGTCGTTGATTGATACTTTGTTTCAGCCTAGCCAAGGCTGAATTCTCATTTTGCCTAGTATCCGATTAACCTCAACCTACTAAAACTTCTCTCTCTTAGCATCTAGTTACTCTTGATCTACTAGAACTTCATCCACCTAACATCTAGTCACTTTTGATCTACTAGGACTTTTCGTCTTATGCCTAACATCTGGTCCTTTTCAACCTATTAGGACTTCATCGACTTATGACAAGCATCCTGTCAATCTTGATATTATGAGATTTCACCATTGTCAAACATCCAATTCTCTTTAACTTATTTGGACTTCTTTTCTTGTGTCATGTATATGATCAACCTTAACTTGTCAAAACTTTACCATTGCCAAATCTTTGGTCATCTTTGATCTTCCATACCTACCTAATATCCAGTCTTTCATAATCTATTAGGACTTTCATCCATCTCATATCAAGTGTTTGATCTTTCATAATCCACTTGAACTTCGTCCATTTGTCAAGTATATAATCAACGTTGACCTACTTGAATTTTTTTCTCAACCAAATAACATCGAAACCCTTATCCTTCTTCATCAACTTGATCCGAGGTTGATTGCACCAACAATCTTTCTCTCTAATAATTTTCTCTTATACACTAAGTTTCGTCACCCTTAACTAACAATCTCGCCCTAGAGATCTAGTATTGTTCAGTCATCACCATATATTGCTCAAACATTAAAATCCAACTCAAACTCAACTCTGTTGGGAATTGACCGTCGCTAGAGGGGGGTGAATAGCGTGTAGTTCATTGCTCGATGGAAATCGTTCGTTCTTGATCGTCTACAACACTTGTTAGCACAGCAGAATAATAACAATAAAAACAAATGCACAATACAAGCACAATACAATAACACACCGATATAACGTGGTTCAAAACCTTAGGGTTCCTACTCCATGGATTGAGCTCAAATGAGCTATAGCGATGCCAAACACCACTAATAATCAAATACTCCTTCTTGACAATAAGTTGGAGGTGGAGAAATCTCGTACAAAGGTTCTTACAACAATAAGAAAAAAAATACAAGCAAATATAAAAGAAATACACAAAACAAAGTAAAGAAAACTTTACAACTATTGCTTTGGATGCTTGCTTGTTGATTGCTTGAACTATGCTTGAAGACTCTGATTTGCACCAGTAAATCGCTTCAAAAATACCCAAGAAATTACTTTTGAAATACCTCCCGTTGAGCTCCTTTTAAGCCTCCTTGCGACCTGAATTTCCACCTGGCAATCGACTGCCATAAGGACCTAGTCGACTACCAACAGTATCGTTGTGAGATAACGGTTTGATCTACACTAGAAAAGTTCCAATGGATACACTAGCAGTCGACTGCCATTACCCAGTAGTCGACTACCAGGGTCGTAGCCGACTGACTAGTCGACTACCGAGCATTCTGCTCCCCGCAACCCTGACTAGCAATCGACTACCCTCCATGGTAGTCGACTGCCATCACCGATCGCTTCAATTCGCAATGATCGCCATGCCATTTCGTCACACACCGACTCGATCGTCGACTAACCATAATCCCAGTCGACTGCCAAGAGTCAACTCGGGTGCCAAGTGTCAAAACACTTGACCAATTGACTGGTCTAAAGCCCCAGTCAATTGATAACCTCAATCATGAGGTTTAACCCCAAGTATGATGCTCTCATACTTGCTATACCACCCTTAGCCTAGACCTAAGCCTTCTAGCCACCTCTGTCAGTCTCATGCCTATCAGATCCCTCCAAGTCATCCATGACTTGTTCATTCATACGCTAGCCTTCTGGTGCTTCTATCAGCTATTGTCATGCTAAGCTGGTCTATACTGCCAAGGCACATTGGACTTACACTGCCAAGACTACCGCTTGGAATTTACCCTGCCAACCATTGGACTCATGCTGCCAAGACTCCACCCTTAGACTTTACGCCGCCAATATCACCCCTTGGACTTTCCTTGCCAACCCATGTTGGACTTTCCATTTGCCAAGACTCAAGCTTGGACTTTCCCTTGCCAAGACCCATGCTTGGACTTTCCATGCCAAGTACCCAAGACTTGGACTTTCCATGCCAAGTACCCATGACTTGGACTTTCCATTGCCAAGTACTCAAGACTTGGACTTTCCCATGATAATCACGTTATCATACATTTTGTCAAACATCAATGTCAAACATCAATGTCAAACATCAAAACACTACTCGAGTCAAACTCGAGTCCAGTCAATCGTGACCTAGGTCGATTACACCAACAAACTCAAGCTTGGTCAACCTTTATCAGAGGTCAATTGCACCCATAATATTCACTTATTTGGTCAATTTGTACCACCATAATCTTTTTATTAAAAAGGTTTTCAATATCATTCTTATAGAGAATAAATTTCTCTATAGTTTCATCCTTAATTTTGAGAAGATACACATAGTAAAATTTTGTGATATCATCAATAAAAGTGATGAAATAGTTATTTCTATCATGTGTCGATACCCCTTTTAGATTGCACACATTTGTATGGATTAGGTTGAGTGGTTTACTATTTCTTTCAATATGTTGAAAGGATGATCTTATTAATTTTAGCTTATCACAAGTCTCACACTTAACGAATCAATCTAGAATGTAAGTATACTTTGCATGTTAATTAATCTATATAATATATCATAATTAACATATCCTAGTCTACTATGTCAGAAATTGAAAGACTGAAGCATATAAGTAGAAGAATTATAAATTTATTCATTTTAAGTCTAATGACCATTACACTAAGTTTGAATAACTCATCATATACATAGCCCTTTCCCATAAACATGTTATTTTTAGATAGAATAACTCTATTTGATTAAAAAACCACATGAAACCTATGCTTACTAAGAAGTTATTTGGACATTAAATTATTTTAAATTATTAGAACATACAATGTATTGTTGAGAGTCATCTTCTCTCTAGAGGTTATCTTCAACACCACTTTGCCCTGCCCTTTGATGCATGAGGTTGTTAAGCTCCCCATGAAAAACTTTCCTCCATCTTTGAATTATTCAAAGTTGGGGAGCACCTCCTTGTTGTGTTTGAACCCACAAGGTTCACTTCGAAGACCATAGTACATAGATCTATCTTTAGCCCACCATTCTTGTCTACTAGGTTGGCTTCTTGCTTCTTTCTTGACTTTTTATATTCTAAGGACATGTGACTAACTTGGTTACAATTGTAGCATTTCCTAGAGAATTTTTTCACGATGCCTCCTTTGGGTCCCATTTTTTTCCCTTTGTTGGACAAACCAGTGGTCTTCTATTTCGAACTTTGACTATACTCGACCACGTTGGCTTTAATAGACACTTAAGAGAATTTTCTTCCTTAATGTGAAGTCTAATAATGAGTTCCTCAGTGTTCATCTCCTTTTGCTTGTGTTTCAAGTAGTTCTTAAAATCCTTCTAAATGGATGATAACTTTTCAATGATCATATCTACTTGAAAGGTTTTTCACTCAACACTATGTCCTCTGAGTGAATCTCATATAGGAGCACCTGAAGATCTTGGATTTGGTTGATCATAAGTTTGGAGTTAACCATCTTGTAATCCAAGAATCAACCAGCAATATGTAGTGTTGGGACCTTGATGTGCCATAGAGAGGGGGGGGGGGGGAATAGAATCTCCAACTCGCTTTCTACGATCCGTTCGTCGATCGTATTGGTCATGCTTTTCTACAGTAATATTAGCACAATGGAAACTAAAAACATACAAAGATATAAACAAACCACCAATACTGAATCGATTTTAATGTGATACGGATATCCACTCCTACTCCATGACAATCTTTAAGGCAGATTACTCCTCTTGTAAGCTTCCACTATCTTCTCCTTTGGATGAACACTAAGGTGGAGAAAACTTACTTATAATATGGAGCTTATACAATAATACAACAACCAAATACAAATTGTAAGAGAAATAAAATGACTAAAACACAAATAGAGCTTTACACAATGATTACTTTGATCGTTGTTGAGTTTAGTGGCTTTGAAGCAACGTTTGAAGGCCTGGAATGCAACAACACTTCCCTTCAAAGCCTCCCAAGAGTAGGATACCATTTTTCCATCCAAAGTCATCCTTTTATAATCTCTTGTTGGGCTGATTTTTCACCGATCAGTCGACTGATCTTACACCCAATCGATTGGTCATTTATCCGTTGTCCCACAATGGCTTAATCCACATCGGATTTCAACCGATCAATTGACTACTTGAGCCACTAGTCGAATGACATGAGTCATCAGTCGACTAAGAAACTTTCTATGCTCATGTCCAATGAAGTCAGTTAACTTCCCAAACTAGTAGTCGACTGCTCAAACTAGCAGTCAACTGCTCGAGCACTTAAGCCAACCTGACTACTCGCGGCTAGTTGACTAGTCCAAACCACCATTTGACTGCCTGAGCACCAATCAGATTTTCTTGAGTCATAGTTGACTGAGCACCAACTCGAGGCGAGCTTCCCATTGCTTGACCACTTGACCAGTCGACTGGTGCAAACTATCAGTTGACTGCCAAACAATCTGTACGATTGTTTTAACTCACTAGTCGATTTGTCAAGATCACCAGTAGACTGGTACACCTCAAAACTAAGGTTTACTTTATCAAGTATGATCTTCTCATACTTGACTCTTACCCTTAGCCTAGATCTAAATCTTCAAGCTACTTCCATCAGTCTCATGCCCTCAGGTTGAGTCCACGACTCCTCACCCTTTGCGCTAACCTTCAAGTACTTCCTTCAGCTTTGTCATGCTATCGGATACCCTTAGCCTAGACATAAGCCTTCAATCTACTTCCATCAACCTCATACCCTCAGGTTGAGTCCACGACTCCTCACCCTTTGTGCTAGCCTTCAAGTGTTTCCTTCAACTTCGTCATGCTAACGGGTCTTCCTTTTCTAAGAGGCCGCACTTCCAAGACTTCCATTGCCATGTCTCCATACTTGGACTTTTCCTTTGCAAGTATCCATACTTGAATTTTTCCTTGCTAAGCATCCATACTTGGACTTTTCCTCGCTAAGTCTCCATACTTGGACTTCTCCTTGCCAAGCATAAATACTTGGAATTTTCCTATCAAGTCTCTAATCATCCTTGACCTACTTGACTTCTCGGTCAACAACTTTATATGACTACAGATGTCCCATGTCATCTAGTCATACGTATTGTCAAACATCAAAACTCTACTCGAGTTCCACTTGAGTCCCACTCGAGTCTAGTCAACCTTGATTTGAGGTTGATCGCACCAACAATCTCCTCAATAATCTCTCCATTTTTAATGTTTGACAATACCTTTAAGTTAGACTAACTCATAAGGCCAATGTGCCTCTTCTTATGCCAAAGCATAATGAAAGTTTCCTAACCTAAACCCTTTATTTCTCCCCCTTTGGCACACATCAAAAATGTTGGTGCAATCGGCCCAGGTCAAGATTGACCAGGACTCGAGCTTGACTCGAGAGATGTTTTGATGTTCGACAAAAAAAAATGACAATGTGATTGTCATGGGAAAGTCCAAGTATTGGGTACTTGGCAATGGGAAGTCCAAGTGGGGCACTTGGCATTTGAGAAAGTCCAAGTCTTGAGTACTTGGCATGTAAAGTCCAACATGGGTTGGCAAGGAAAGTCCAAGCATGGGTCTTGGCAATGGAAAGTCCAACATGGGATGGCAAGGGAAAGTTCAAGCTTGAGTCTTGGCATTTGAGAAGTCCAAGGGGTTGATATTGGCGGCGTAAAGTCCAAGAGGGAGTCTTGGCAGCATAAGTCCAATGGTTGGCGGCGTAAAGTCCAAGCGGAGTCTTGGCGGCGTAAGTCCAATGTGCCTTGGCAGTGTAGACGCCGTTAGCATGACATAGCCGATGGAAGCACCTGAAGGCTAGCGCAATGGATGAACAAGTCATAGATGACTTGGAGGGATCTGAGAGGCGTGATGCTGATAGAGGTGGCTAGAAGGCTTAGGTCTAGGCTAAGGGTGGTCTAGCAAGTATGGGGGAACCATACTTGGGCTAAAACCTCATGTTTAAGGTGTGCCAGTCGACTGGTGTCATATGACAGTCGACTGGTGAGAGTCAACTAGGGTTTGACTGTGGGAAATGCCCTAGCAGTCGACTGCCATAGGTGAGCAGTCGACTGATTGGTCGAGCAGTCGACTGATCTTGTGATCAGTCGATTGGTACTCGGGTTTTGAAGCACAGAATGGAATCTCACTTGACCACTGCGGTCAATAGTCAAGTGATGGCTTGATCAATTGACTGATGGTCATAATCAGTCGACTGATGATGAATCCGTTGGACTTTTCCAGCGTGAATCTAGCCATTGTCTCATGACAACAGTGGCATCAGTCGACTGATCAACTTTTTCCAGCACAGGTAGAAGCTTTAAAAGGAGCTCATGAAGGAGGAAAAAGGAAGTGATTTTCTTGGGCAAATTGAAGGGGAGAGTTGGTGCTTTCCAGCCCTTCAAGGCTAGTTCAAGGCAATCAAAGATCAAGCAAATCCAAAGAGCATTTGTAAAGTTTTCTTTGCATAGATTGTTGTATTCTTGTTGTATTTGCTTGTCTTACTTTGCATTACTGAGTGTAATCTTTGTACGAGGTTTCTCCGCTTCCAACTTGTGTCGAAAAGGAGTATTTGTGATTAGTGATTGCATTGGCATCGCTAGAGCTCGATTCGTGGAGTAGGAACCGTTCGGTTCCGAACCACGTTAAATATTTGTGTTCTTGTTGTGTTTGTCTTATTTCGTTATTGTTATTATCTATATTCCACTGCGCTAACGAAGTTTGTAGATGAAAACGTGAACGAATTCTATCACGTATAGCACGACGCTATTCACCCCCTCTAGCGTTCCAACGATCCCCTACAAGTGGTATCAGAGCGAGGCCGCTCTTCAAGTTTAACAACAAAGGAAGCACGCTAGAGGGTGAAGATGGAAGTTCAAGAGCAACTAGGATGGGATATCTGTAGGGATGTATACTGAAAAATCTACCTTTTGTATGAACATCTTTATTTTGAAATAAGAATCACATGATCATTGTTTGCATATTTACATGGTTATGCAATATTGTCTAATACATTACATTGTAGATAACATGGTGTGTGGTGTCACACGGGAGATCATGTTATCGGCTCCTTGTAAAGTATAAGTAAAGGCTCACAACCGAGATGACTTTGGACAAACCATCAGAATGGTTGTAGTGTGATTTGGTATTGGTTTGTCTTGACCATAGAATCACACTAGTGCACTTTGTGTATATTGAGCAGGACCGCAATAGAGGTGATTCGATTTATTGCTGACTACATAATCAAATCAGACCTCAGATATTATTTTGTACATGCTCTTAATCCTGATATAATAACGGGCACATATACTTAATAGTCATCTCTTTGATTTACCAATGGGCGAGATTTATAGATTAAATCGATAGGCTCGGTAAGTTGGGAGATGATATTATTTATATGGTGTGTCGTTGATTATAGGAGGAAACCGTGTCATATATATTAGGATGATGATGTCCCCTTGAGGAGCTCATAAGGTTCATCATGTAAACCCTGCAGGTGGACTTGGTCCAGCATGATGAAAAGGTTGAGTGGTACTACTCAAGGAGTTAGATGTTGATTAATTAATGGTTAGTAAATTAATTAATCGACGGACATTCGAGATCTTAAACACGGGGAGAAAATGTACAAATAATATATGGAGCCCATATTATCATATAGGGGTTGGTGAGGTAGATCAATGATAATCCTTTAGTGGATTGGATTATCATTAGTGGATCGGACTTTATGTGGGCTTGATCCATGAGTGGCCAAGATCCAACTCCTCCTCATGGTCCCTAATGTAGCCTATTAACACCTCATGAAGCTTAGATCCAATGGATAGAAACAAATCTCTAGATCCAAAGGTAGATATTAAATCTCTAGATCCGACGGTTGAGATTAAATCTCTAGATCCGACGGTTGAGATTAAATCCCTAGAACCAATGGAGGAGATTAAATCATGACTTATCCCTAACTCTATAAAAGGAGGGCAAGGGGGTTGGCGTGATGAATATATCCAAGAGAGCTAGGGTTTTGGGCGGCAAGAGAAGCAATCCTAGTTGAGATAGGATTAGGGTTAGGGTTTGGAGGCTTGGGCGGCACTAAATAAGGAAGGTTTTCTTTTCTTCTTCTTCCTTCATTGGCCGGCATCCAGTAGCTTTTCCAGCCCCTTTCCAACCTTGGCCGGCAGCCAAAGCTTCTCTTCTCCTTCTCCTTAGGTGGTGGAAACAAGATATAGGGCTTTCCCTTGGTGTCTTGGCCGGATTCCACTACAAACTCCTCCTCCTAGTTGGCCGGCGGCAAGGATTCTATTTGTTCCTTGTTGGTTGGTTTTAAGGAGGAGAAATACCTTGTTTCTATTCTTCCTCTTGCTTTGAAAGAGCAAGCAAGGAAGATTTGCAATCTAGGAGCTTCGACTTTTGGTAGAGCATCGCCCACACGACGTCCGAAAGGAGGAAGGTCATACATTAGAAGATCGAGAGGTATATCGATTCTCTAATTTTTATATGTTACATGTTTGTATTTGTTTTTCATTTATGAGCATGATATAAATCTGTATATGGCTAAATAATACTTGGATCCCGAGCATAAATACAATAACCGGCGATCCGGACATCGTCTATTTTGTGGCTACTCGTAGAATAGAGGATGGTCGCTTGAACAACGAGTTTGTTCAAGTGACCTCTCTAAACGAATAGCACGACGATGACTTGGTTGCTTTGGCAATCCCTTTTGTCTAGAATTAAATTTTTTAATCCGGGGACATAGAAGGGATCGCCATGATCAAGCAATCGAGGTGAAGTGGGAAGCGATGTTTCCTCTCACGAACTCGATAAGCAAAACCCTTCAATTGGTATCAGAGCTTCCGGGCAAAACCTTCAATTGGTATCAGAGCCAAGGTTTCCGGTTTTGTGTGTTTAGGATTCGGTTAATTTTTATGCACTTTTTCATATATTATATGTGCCGGATAATAGTAGGATATGCGTAGTTTAACTCTTTGGTTGCAGGCATAAGATCCGACTATTATGGCCATATGTGTGTATCTGATTGTATGTGTGTAAATATTTATTTTGTTGAATCCTCGGGGTTGACGAGGCTAGTATTTGATTTTTGTAAATTAGATACGACATTGTTTAGCCACTCTTTATTTTATTTTACTTTCGATCTAGATTTCATGTACACTCCCTCGTGGAGTATAGGATCGATGGATGTAAATTAAAATAGGTTTTAGTCTCGGCTCGGATCTCCGGATGGCTTGTACATGGCGTAGGAGGAGCAGACGAGAAGGCGGTGCGACGGGGGACATATTGAAGACAAAAGCCATAATAGTTGAAAAATAATTTATTTTTCATATTTATTATTTATTGTTTGATATGCATGTCGTAGCCTAGAAAATTTCTCATTTTCAAATTATTAAGTGGGAGAGGGAAATTTTTATAAATTCCCACGACCTCCATTACGATTTGACATGTGATGCAAACAAACTTGCACGTCGACTCTGAGTGCCTTCCTCCCCATTGGATGAGTTTGTTTGCGGATCACAAGGTTGAATATGGTTATAGGAAATTATCAAAGAGCATGTGTACTTCCCCATCGGAAGGCACATAATCCGAGATAATTATCTTGGTACCGAGTAATGGTGAACACTTAGATACAAATATAAGTATCCTCCCCATCGGAGTCACTGCTTTTATTTGTAGGGCCGAAGAGAAACCAACTATTAATTTTACTTGTCAAAAAGTTAGGTTGACAAGATAGTAAAATTAATGGGTAAAACCTCCTCTTACAAATGTAGAATTCGTATACGTCCACACTATCGTGGCATACGATATTCTCGGTGTTTTAAGGTGTTGGTTGATTTTGAAATTTTATTGTTTGAGGAATCAATAATTTTTTGAAATCTACAGTAATGATCTATGTGATTCTTAGGATTTTCAAAAATGACTTTCAGTCCACTTACTATGATACTAAAGGAAATAAACTTACTGTACCCAAATAATGTTGATTGGAAAAGAATCTAGATATTGTCTTATCTGCTAAGGAGTACAAGTATGCACTCTTCAAAGAGTGTCCTCAAGCCATGGTTGCTCAAAAAGGTTTCTACTTCTAAGCCGAAAGGCAAGAAGAAGGAGAAACAAGGTAGAGCAAAGGTGGTGGGAGGATCTCAGGGAGGAGTGATGTCACGCCCCGAGAGTATGCCGTGCCGAAAAGCAAACGGACGGCACCTCCCCTGTACGTGGCAACATATCGGGTTAATACAAGGCTCGTAGGCCCACAACAATAATATGATATACGCAGATATCAACATATCAAAACACACTAAACACAGCGGAAACATACAACAGATAAAACAATATACAATGACTCAACTGTGCACTCCGGAGTGACTTGACACAACAAGAAACATCATAGAAGCCACATCGAAAGCCAAATACATACAACACGTCCGTATATCACAGATACGGAAACAATACAAGCTAAAACCACAAAACGACAATCCACACAAATACAACAGTGCGGATTAAATATCCATCCGTCCGGTGTGAGATGGGATCAGCTGGCAGAGCTCCGAACGTCCAAGGAATCTTCTACCTGTTACCTGGGCGAAAGGAAGCCCAGGGTCCCGGGGTGGTGAGTATAAACTCAGGGGTAATATATAGAAAGTGCATGAACAACATATAAGGATAGATCTACAAGTATACATGTGAAGATCTACAGGTATACAACATGAGTCCAATAGACATACAGTCATATCCCAATTTAATAACAAGTAACTACAGTAAAGTCATACTCAAGGTATATACTAAACTGATCAACTGAACATAAAATAATGTACCAACGTACCTGGCGGACTGTAACGCCATATGCTAGATCATCCTGACAGATATACAATAACATAACTCATATAACATACTAAGTCAATCCCATACCTGACCAATACGCCAACATATGAACAGTATATGATCACCTGTAATAACAACCCAGTCCATACCACACTATGACATGACACTAATCAAATGCATACATCGGTCTGGACCAACACATATATCATGCTCAACACATAACAGTATATAAAATGCAAATGACATGTATCATGATGAACAAACATGTGCAACAATCATAGCTCAATCAAATGCAAGATCTCACGTGCATATGTAAAACATATATCAAATACATGCATACATATATATCGAAGAATGCATATGCATGGTCATGTCTGCATCTAACTCGCTACCACGACCCGGTGTGGCCTAGGTGGCACGACATGACAACTATCCGACTCGACCGCCACCACTCTCGGTGGCCAGGGTTGGGTAGTATGAAACGATAGCTAGCCCGCTATAGAGCTATATGCTACCCACACGGGGGTCCTCACGCTAAGCCGCTCAGTCCCTACCCATGAGTAGACGCGGGCACCGCACCGGGACAATCGCGCATCACACGACCACCGTCGATAGTGGGTGAGTCGCTAACTACCACTCCGCACTGGCCAAGTGCGCATCTCCACTACCACCATCCATAGTGGCGAGAACGGCACGCATACAACAATGCTCTCCCCTCAACCTCAGAACCACTACCCGAGTGGCCGGGAGGCGGGATGATCGACGACACGTCTCCACCATAAGGGAGACTCACCAACAAAGATGCATGTAGTGTAATGATGCATAGATCCATACATGTATCCTCGCCACACTCCCTATCCCACGGGAGACTCGTCAACAAAGTCAACTATCACGAGGACTACAATCCACAAGACTCTCTATCGCACAAAGAGTCATACTCATCTGACAGTCAACCTCACTAAGACCTCTAGTCCATAACGATATACAATCGACCGTCCATATAACCATACACAGGCACACAATCCATAATGGATATACCATCACGCTAAGACCTCCAGTCCATGGTCACATACTGACAACTCTACACTTATCTATACACAGACAACTAGATCCATCATAAATGCACTACTAATACGGATACGATATAACAATCGACTCCATAATCCAAACCATCACCTAACCCTAGTGATGTAATACAGTAACCCAATCTGAAGTCACAAAAATAACCCTAACCACATGTACTTACTGAACATCTATCAGTTAATACATAATAGGGTTTATAGTTCCTATCCATGCTAGATAATCAATGAGTAATAGAGTATATATCTCAAAGGTCAAGGCAGTACAAGCATATGATTAAATAAGAGTGGATTTAAGGTAAACAGGTATAAACATAAATCCAAGATCATGCACTAGAGTTGATCAAACTACCGGACCAGGTAGATATTACCCACCTGATACGAAGCTCGTATAATCCTCACGGCCGCGGACCTGCTTCGTATCCCAAACCTGCACAATAGTAACAATTATAGCTAAGCACAAGTCTCTAATAATTTTACGAACAAAATACTAATTCGTTCTGTAATTCGCATTCTTTCCTCGTCTACGAGTAAGAACCCCAACTCACAATAGATCACTAACATCCACAAAATCACCCGCAACATAAATGAAAAATCTAAACAACATCTAAATCAATGTTGCAATTTAGCTCACTTCCTCATCCCATCAAAATCACATTAACTGCAAATCAACTTATCCACAATTATCAAACGTAGATAACCTACAACATTCAACCAAATTTAATCCTATTAATCACTCAACTATAATTCAGCCAATCCACAAAACAACTCAACATACCAATCCACCATTTATCCCTAAATCACAGTAGAAAACTATAACCATCCAGAATTCTTTAATCATCTACATACACCACAATCTACCGATTTCCTTCACAATTTGATCAACGGAAAACAGAGATTATACTCTACCTTTCACCGTTCCATCCATACACCCAAACAACCCATCGGCAGAATATAGATCTACACCGAATCAGCAATTCCACCCAAATCACAGGTTAACTTCCAAATCACAGCAACGATTCTTAACCCACAACACACAACCAATTGAATTCCCAATTCATTGCATCAATCGACAATGCCATAAGCACACCGACATTTCACACAGCACAACACAAATGAAACAAAAAGGATAAACACACTTACCGGCCAAATCTTCACCGACAGCCACCTCCCCTGTTCACCGTCGATTACCAACATCACAAACACATAGAACTCACTACAACTACCTAGCAATTTCAATATAGTACGGTGGACAGAAAGAACGGATCGACTTACCAACACGGTAGATCCTCCCTCAGTAGTTCTGTTCACCGGCAAAATCCGAGCTCCAAAACACTGCCCAAAACCGATCCAAGCTACGAAGGTCGAGGCGGCTCTTAATGGTTCACCGATGGAAATCCCGGCTCAATCACAAGCTCAAGACTCCACCGAAATCCTCCTTCCTCGTCCCCTGACCGAAGATCGGAGCTCTGATCACTGCCATACCATAGATTGGAGCTCAACCGCTGAATACACAGCTACATCCAGAGGAAACAGCGATTAAAACCTAACCCTAGCTATAGTACCTGAATCGGCAGCCTGCTGCCGCGGCGATAACATCGCCGGTCCGCCGACGGAAATCTCCGAGATCCCTTAAGCACGAACCCCTTGTTCCTCGACCGGAGATCAGCCCACTAGCGCAGCTGCTGCGGTGAGGGCGTCTTCGAGCTGCCTGCACCGGACGCCGACGAGCGGAGGTCGGCGACGCGATCGCGCGGAGCAGAGGAAATGTCGCGGAGAAGAAATGGAAACGGGATCGCGATCTGATTTTCGTTCGGCAGCTTATAAACGCCGTTCGACTGATTCGATTAACCCAGCTCAACCCAAACCCAATCTGATTGGGTTCAAATTTGCCCACTCGCCCATCTCAAATTTGATTATTTCAAACCCAATTTCAGCCCAACAATTTGGCCCAAGCCCAATTTCAGCCCAAGCCCAATAGACTCAATCCAACTAGCTAATCCACCTCATTAGCCCAATTAACTCACTAATTAAACCCAATTAATCCCCTAATGAATCACAATTAATTAAAGGGTTTAATCCATATAAATTTTTTTTTTTTTTTTTCATACTTTACAAGTGAAGAAGCCGAAAGGCAAGTACTTCACTTGTAAGCAGGATGGACATTGGAAGAAGGACTGTCCTAGTCCGAAGCAAGAACAAAGGTATATCCTTTGGTCTAGTCATTGAAACATGGATAGCGGTATTATCTACTGGCACCTAGTGTGTAGATACGGGAGCCACTGATCATGTCTGCAATACTTTGCAGGGGTTCCAGGAAACCCGACGACTAGCAAAAGGGGAGATTACCATTTACTTGGGCAATGCCATGAAGGTGACGGCTATTGCAGTGGGAGAAGTTTTATTTATCTCTTGAGAAAAATAAAGTTTTGGTTCTTAAGAATTGCCTTTATGTACCTTTATTCAGAAAGAATTTAATTTCGATTTCTAAATTGTTTGTAAATAGATACTCTATTTCTTTTAATGACATAGTTGTTATAAAAAGGAATAGGGAGATTATCTGTTCTGGTACATTGATAGGAAATTTATATAAACTTGAACCAAAAATCTTCCACGATGCAAATTAAAGTTAATAACTCATCTTCTAATTCCAATAAGAGAAAAGAACCTTCGAAGATGAACCAAACATATCTTTGACATCTTAGGCTTGGTCACATTAACCTAAGCAGAATTCAAAGGTTGATAGTTGATGGACCTTTGGGTTCATTAGTGGTGGAGGATCTCCCAACCTGTGAATCTTTCTTGGAGGGTAAGATGACCAAGAGGCCTTTTAAGGCCAAGGGGTATAGAGCCAAAGATGTGTTAGAATTGGTTCATTCTGATTTGTGTGGTCCTATGTCTATCTAGGCTAGAGGTGGTTTTGAGTATTTCGTCTCTTTTATAGACGATTACTCAAGATACGGATACATTTACCTGATGCGCCGTAAGTCTGAATACTTTGACAAGTTCAAAGAATTCAAGGCTGATATGGAGAAACGTCAAGGTAAAAGTATCAAGACACTACGATCTGATCATGGTGGCGAGTACCTCTTGGGAGAGTTTAGAGATTACCTATCAGAGGCTGGGATTCAATCCCAATTGACTGCACCTGGCACACCCCAGCAGAATGGTATAGCAGAGCGAAGGAATAGGACTCTTATGGAGATGGTTAGATCAATGATAAGTTATTCTGACTTGCCAGATTCGTTCTGGGGATATGCTCTAGATACGGCGGTGTACATTCTGAACTTAGTTCCATCTAAATCAGTGCCTTCTACTCCCACAGAATTGTGGACTGGGCGAAAGCCTAGTCTAAGACATATTCGGATATGGGGGAGTCCAACACATGTGCCAAAGGCAGATGCTGGTAAGTTGGAACCTCGTACAGAAGTATGCATATTCGTTGGCTATCCCAGGGGAACAAAGGGTGGTTTGTTTATAGTCCTAGAGATCAGAGGGTGATCATTAGCACGAACGCCAGATTTCTAGAGGAAGACTATATGATGAGCCACAAGCTCAAGAGTAAAATTGTTCTAGAGGAGTTAAAAGGGGAAGTCACTTCTTTAGTACCACCGGTACAAGAGGATATACCACATGTCACTGCACCGCGTGTCACAGAGGATACACAGGTGATACCTCATCATAGTGGGAGGGTTGTGAGACAGCCTGATAGATTCATGTTCTTGGAAGAATCTTTTGATTTGGTTCCTGACGAACATGAACCTGATCCCTAGACATATGACGAGGCAATCCAAGATAAAGATGCAGCATCTTGGCAAAGTGCAATGAATGCTGAGATTGAATCTATGGATTCAAATCAGGTCAAGGAGCTAGTAGATCCACCCGATGGTGTAAAAACCATTGGATGCAAGTGGATCTACAAGAGAAAGAGAGGAATAGATGGGAAGGTTGAGACCTTCAAAGCGAGGCTTGTTGCGAAGGGGTATACTCAGAAAGAGGGTATCGATTATGAGGAGACCTTTTCGCCGGTAGTCATGCTTAAGTCTATCCGGATTCTCTTATGCATAGCAGCTCATATGGATTATGAGGTGTGGCAGATAGATGTCAAGACAACTTTCCTTAATGGAAGTCTTGAGAAAAACATCTATATGAAGCAACCAGAGGGATTCATTGCTAAGGACAGTGAGCATCTTGTATGTAAGCTTAATCGGTCCATTTATTGATTGAAGCAAGCTTCGAGGTCTTGGAACATCCGCTTTGATGAGGTAATCCAGTCTTATGGATTTATTCAAAGTCCAGATGAGTCTTGTGTATACAAGAGATGTGACAGAAACGTAGTGGTATTTCTTGTACTTTACATAGATGACATTTTGTTGATTGGCAACAATATCTAGGTGTTATCGGACGTAAGGGTATGATTGTCCAAATAGTTTGATATGAAGTACTTAGGAGATGTGGGACACATCCTTGGGATCAAGGTTATAAGGGATCGCAAGAAAAGGATGTTGTGCTTATCCCAAGCTTCATACATAGACACGATTTTGGATCATTTTAGCATGCAGAACTCCAAGAAGGGTTTTTTACCTTTCAGACATGGAGTTCCTTTATCTAAGGAGATGTGTCCTAGATCATCTGAGGAGATAGAGGACATGAAGGCAGTTCCTTATGCTTCGGCAGTAGGAAGCCCCATGTCTGCGATACTATGTACGAGACCAGATATCTGCTATGTCATGGGCATGGTCAGCAGATATCAGAGTAATCCAGGACAGGGACATTGGATTGCGGTAAAGCATATATTGAAGTGCATGAGAAGGACTAGGGATTATATGTTAGTTTACCAGGCAGACCAATTACTCCCTATGGGTTACACGGATTCTGACTTCCAATCTGATAGGGATAACAGTAAGTCTACCTCAAGTTTTGTGTTTACTTTGGGAGGTGGAGCCATTATATGGAGGAGTGTCAAGCAGAAATGCGTGGCGGACTCTACCATGGAAGCTGAGTATGTGGCAGCCTCTGAGGCGGCCAAAGAAGCTGTATGGCTCAGGAACTTCTTGTTGAACTTGGATGTGATTCCTGGTTTTCCCAGAACTATCACAATTTATTGTGATAATAGTAGTGCCGTTGCAAAATCGAAGGAACCACGAGCCTATAAGGCTAGTAAACACATAGAGCATAAGTACCACCTGATACGAGAAATCGTAAAGGAGGTAGAAGTTGATGTCGCCTAGATTGCATCAGAGGATGACCTGGTAGACCTTTTCACTAAGGCCCTTCTAGCGAGAGCTTTGATAGGCATGTGGAGGGAATGGGGATCAGATGTATGGCAGTTTGAGGACAGCATAGTCTTTTAGTATAAGTGGGAGATTGTAGGGATGTATACTGAAAAGTCTACCTTTTGTATGAACATCTTTATTTTGAAATAAGAATCACATGATCATTGTTTGCATATTTACATGGTTATGCAATATTGTCTAATACATTACATTATAGATAACATGGTGTGTGGTGTCACATGGGAGATCATGTTATCGGCTCCTTGTAAAGTATAAGTAAAGGCTCACAACAAAGATGACTTTGGACAAACCATCGGAATGGTTGTAGTGTTATTTAGTATTGGTTTGTCTTGACCATAGAATCACACTAGTGCACTTTGTGTGTATTGAGCAGGACCGTAATAGAGGTGATTCGATTTATTGCTGACTACATAATCAAATCGGACCTCAGATATTATTTTGTACATGCTCTTAATCCCGATATAATAACGGGCACATATACTTAGTAGTCATCTCTTTGATTTACTAATGGGCGAGATTTATAGATTAAATCGATAGGCTCGGTAAGTTGGGAGATGATATTATTTATATGGTGTGTCGTTAATTATAGGAGGAAATCGTGTCCTATATATTAGGATGATGATGTCCCCTTGAGGAGCTCATAAGGTTCATCATGTAAATCCTGCAGGTAGACTTGGTCCGGCATGATGAAAAGGTTGAGTGGTAATACTCAAGGAGTTAGATGTTGATTAATTAATGGTCAGTAAATTAATTAATCGACGGACATTCGAGATCTTAAACACGGAGAGAAAATGTACAAATAATATATGGAGCCCATCCCTAATGTAGCCTATTAACACCTCATGAAGCTTAGATCCAATGGATAGAAACAAATCTCTAGATCCAAAGGTAGAGATTAAATCTCTAGATCCGACGGTTGAGATTAAATCCCTAGAACCTGTTGGTGCAGTGGGCACCTAAGTCAAACCTATGTTTTGATTATAGCAAACGATACAAAGTTAAGCTTATATTGTTATCTCACGAGCTAAATCAAGTGTGCAGAAAAGTCTCAATGCTGGAGCTGAAGGCTAGCGACACCCGGAGGAAGCCGCGGTGGTCGGGCGATACTCGAGTTACTTCGGAGGGAGCCGAAGGAATCGAGTGGAAGGCCGGAAGCAAAAGCGACACGTAAGTATCGAGGTAAGCTCGTGTGTGCGAGCGTAAGTGAGGTCGTATCCTCTTTACGGGGATGATCTTAAGCGTAGATCCGACCAAAGACATCCCATAGATGGTCTAGGTCGAGATCGGATGGTCGGAGGCCGTCAAAATAATGTTTTCTTTGAGCTAACTTTGCCCTGCAGCTAGCATCAGTCGACTGCCAGCTTGGAGGACTCGACTGCCGTCAAACAGTCGACTGCCGAAGGTCAGCACTCGACTGATGCTGCCATCAGTCGACTGATGATGGCCATCAGTCGACTGATGGTCAATGATCAGATTCGAGGAGTCAAGGATTATCACCAAATTTCAAGGGAAGATGTGCTCAAATTTGATTGGCTAGGGTTCCTCTCGAAAAGGGGCTCAAAGGCTATAAAAGGAGGGCCAAACCTAGGGTTTCACATAATTTTCTAAGCTTCCAAAAAGTCTCCGCAAAGCTACAATTCTCCGACAACGAAGTCCTTCCTTCCGACGTCTAGGTTTAACTTTCCTTACTTGTCTTTGTACGTCGGTAGTATTTTGTTATCAGTTGTTCATCTACTTTTCGGAGCTTTTATCGTATACGAGGAGAGGGGGAGTGTCCCTCTACCTTAAAGTTTTTTTGTATCGATTAACTCCTACCTCCAACGAGGAGGAGTTCCTTTAGTGCTTCTGCCCTCCGTACGTGGTCAAGGACCACTAGGGCCTTGGAGTAGTAGCCTTCGGCTACGAACCAAGTAAAACCCTTGTGTTGATTGTCTCTTTTATTTTACATTTACATTTCCGCTGCAATTAATTAATTATCTCTCGAGTTTTAACGAACGAAAGAAAAAAAGAAAAGATTTTTCGCTATTCACCCCCCCCCCTCTAGCGAACCGCATCGATCCAACAATTGGTATCAGAGCCGGGGGTTGATAAGATTTGGTGAAACCACCAATCTAGCCATTTTTCACAGATTTATTTGTTTTATTTCTGTTTATTTTAGATTTTTTTTCACTTTGTTAAATCTACTCCCGCACTACTAATCCAAGACGCGAGTCTTGGTACTTTTTGTGTTTTTTTTTTGTCGTTGCTAGTTTTTCCTTCGTCTTCTTTTGTCTTTTGTTCTAATGGCCCATCTCGAGGGTTTTAGCACCGTCCGACCTCCGTTTTACAACGGAGATGACTTCCGCTATTGGAAGGGTCGGATGGAATGCTTTCTCAAAACCCAAATCGAGATGTGGATCATAATCCAAACGGGTTTCACACTTCCGACTAATGAAGTGGGTGACTCCTTGGATTATGATCAATGGACCATTGCGACAAAACGACAAGTCGAAGCCGACGCCAAGGCAACACAAATCCTTCAATGTGGCCTATCCAAGGAAGAGCTAAATCGCGTCGGCCCCTTCATAAGCGCAAAGGATCTTTGGACAAAGCTAATCGAGTTACACGAAGGATCGGATCAAGCTAAGGTTTGCAAACGTGATTTGTTATTCAATAAATTGTACACACTAAAAATGCAGGAACATGAGTCCGCGACGCAACTCCACGCCCGTGTCCAAGACATAGTCAACAACCTACACGCAATCGGGCAAAAGGTCGAAAACCGCGACCTTATAAGGTATGTCCTAAACTCTTTTCCGAGGACTACCTTATGGGCATCCATGGTTGATGCCTATAAGGTCTCCAAGGATCTTTCTAAAATTAGGTTAGATGAACTCTTTTCCGATTTCGAATTACATGAACAATCCAACTCGGAACCCGAGAGGGGTATAGCCTTGTTTGCAGGTTCAAAGAAGAAGAAAATCGCAAGCAAGCCACCACCAACCGAGGAGGAAGACGAGTCCGAAGAAGAAGTTGACCCGGAGTTGACTGCCGAACTAATGAACCTAGCTCGAAGGATAGCCAAGGGACGAAAGTGAACCACGACTCGACCCAACCAAGGTAAGCCTAAAAGTTCTAACATTAGGTGTTATGAGTGCAACAGGTTTGGACATATCAAGTCCGAGTGCCCCAAGCTCAACCACCAAGCACCTAAGCATAAGAAGGCCCTCAACGCGACATGGGAAGAAGCGTCATCCGAAGAAGACGAAGACCACGTCTTCATGGCGAAATCAATTGAGTCGGACACAGAGACCGAGCCTGAACTTGAGTCAGAACCTGAGGATGACTCGGACTACGAAGCTACCTTCAAGTCAAGCCACGGATACGCATCCGATTCAAAAGATACCCTTAAGGTGAGTCGAGTTTTATTTATAACTTTACATAATATGGTTAGGTTTTTGTCTAGGAAGTTAGCTAAGTCCGAGTCCAAGGTCGAGACCCTTGTTGAGGAGGTTAAACTCCTCAAACACGAGGTCTCCCTAACCTCTTCGACTAGTCGAGTTCAAGAGAAGGACTCAACTCGAGTTGAAAAGCTCGAAGTTGAGAACTCTCTCTTGAAAAGTCAAGTCAAAGATCTTAGGAACACGTTGGAAAGGTTCACTTCGGGATCCAAAGGACTTGACCTCCTACTTGGATCTCAAAGGGCCGTGTACAACAAGGCTGGACTAGGGTTTAACTCAAACACGACTAATAGGTCGTATATGTCGATTGTAAGTCGACATAAGAAACATGTCCAAGCATGGGTCCCTAAGAACTTTTTGATTTCAACTCTAGGATTCAACCCGTACTGGGTTCCCAAGGACCAAATCCACTATGTGGATAGACCGAACCGATTCAACGGTCTAGGGGGAGCCAGTACAAAACATGTTTGTGCTTTAACTTAGAAATTGCATGTTTTAACTTAGAATGTTTGTGCTTTAACTTAGAAATTGCATGCTTTAACTTAGAAAGTTTGTACTTTAAAACTTGTGAACTCACTTAGAACATGAACATAATCAACTTCGAAAAGATTGAGCCCCGGGGAGCCTCTTTTCAAAAAAACATAACCAACTAAAATTCTTCGAAAAGATTGAGCCTCGGGGAGCCTCTTTTCAAAAATAACTAGTTAGATGAGGAAATAATTTTAGGTGAGTCAAGTAATCATTTTCTTGAAAATGGTTTTGTCTAAGGAAGTGGTCGATGATCCGATAAAAGAAGGCCCCTGTGCCTCGCCACGACCTGGAAGCCATGATCTTGAAAAGGTAAACTTGACAAGCCTAGGGTTAAATTCAAATCTAACATAAAATTACTTGAAACTAAATCCACTTAATCAACTTAATTTGAAGTCATCTAAAAAAAACACATAAGTATAACATGCTTGATCATATAGACTCCGGTGAGATGACCTAGGGTTAACAACTTACAACAAATTTTCTTAACAAAAATCTAACATCCAATCCAACCACCTTGTGTGTAGGATCAATGGATGCTGGACAGCGGTTGCTCCCGACACATGACCGGGGATTAACTCAAATTCGCAAAGCTTCGATTCAAACGACAAGGATCGGTAGCCTTTGGGAATAACGGCAAGCTCAAAATCATCGGATCAGGTGATATCGAGCTTAACACGAATTTTGTTATTAAAAATGTATTACTTGTAGAGAATTTTGAATATAACTTACTTAGTGTAAGCCAATTGTGTGATAATAACTATAAAGTTATATTTCTAGAAAATGAATGCGTAATTAATACCAACGAAACCTCTAAAACAATTCTTAAAGGAACTAGAAATAACAACATTTATACGATCAACTTAACCAACTCCTCAACTAAGTGTCTTATGACACAGCAAGAGGAATCATGGTTGTGGCACCGACGACTCGGTCACTCGCACCCAAGACTCATCCACAAGATGAGTCAGAGTGGCTTAGTCAGAGGCTTACCCAACCTCAACAATTTGGTTAATAAAATTTGTAATGCTTGTCAACAAGGAAAACAACTTAGGACACAAAACAAGTTAACTAACCAAGAATGAACCTCAAGTGTACTTGAGCTCCTGCATATGGATCTATTCGATTCACATGGAGCCAAGTCTCTCAATAGAAGTCAATATTGCTTAGTCATAATTGACGACTACTCTAGGTTTACCTGGGTTAGGTTCATCAAACATAAAAATGATACCCTAGATCAATTAATCAATCTATTCAAATTAATCGAGAATCAAAAAGACCTTAAGGTTAAAAGACTTAGAAGTGATCATGGTGGTGAATTCGAAAATCAAAGGTTCACCGACTTCTGTAACCTAAACGGATACCACCATGAATTCTCTTGCCCTAGGACCCCTCAACAAAATGGCCTAGTGGAGCGGAAAAACCGAACTCTACAAGAAGCCGCTAGGACCATGTTGAATGAATACGACCTACCCGATAGGTTTTGGGCAGAAGCCGTTAGCACGGCTTGCTATGTCCAAAATAGGATCCTTATGGTAAAGAGGCACCTTAAGACCTCGTACGAGATTTATCACGATAAAATACCTAACATCAAGTACTTTAGGGTATTTGGGTGTAAGGTACATATTCTAAACACTAAGGATTACCTAGGGAAATTTACATCCAAAACCACGACCAGAATCTTTTTAGGATACTCGACTACAAGTAGAGCTTATAGAGTATATAACCACGACACCCTTAGAGTCGAGGAGACTATCAATGTAGTATTTAATGAAGGACATGAACCTACAAAACCCCCAGCAACCCCAATTAGCGAGCCGATTCATACTAAACCTAACTCTGATCCGGAGATCAGGTCTAGTGTTAATCCTAACCTAGGTCAACCTAGTCACTCTATTGATCAAGTGATAGATGACTCCAACCAAACTAGTGTTCAACCAAGTCACCCCATTGATCAAGCATTAGGTGACACAAACCCAACCCAATCTAGGATTCAGACTAACCACCCTATCGATCAAGTGATAGGAGATCCTAATCTAGGAGTTCGAACTAGAGCATCCTATAGGAACCTTAGTCAAATTTCCTTAATTTCAAAGATAGAACCCAAATCAATTGAACAAGCTCTTCTTGATCCCGATTGGATTATTGCAATGCAAGAAGAGCTAGCCCAATTTACTAGGAATGAAGTGTGGGAGTTAGTACCACCACCTAAAGACAAAACGATAATTGGAACAAGGTGGGTGTTTCGAAATAAGCTTGATGATAAAGGTGAAGTAGTTAGAAACAAGGCTAGGTTAGTCACCAAAGGGTTTAGCCAAGTCGAAGGCTTAGATTACGACGAAACCTATGCCCCAAAGAGCTAGACTCGAATCCATTCGAATGTTGCTAGCTTATGCCGCACATCGAGGATTTAAGCTGTTTCAAATGGATGTTAAGTCGGCATTCCTAAATGGATACATTAAAGAAGAAGTTTATGTCAGCCAACCCCCCGGATTCAAAAATCTAGATAAACCCGACCATGTTCTAAAACTTAAGAAAGCTCTCTATGGACTTAAACAAGCTCCTCGAGCTTGGTACGAGAGACTTTCAATCCATCTTAAGTCAAAAGGGTTTAACCAAGGCTTAGTTGACCCAACTCTCTTTGTAAAAACCTTAGGTAAAGAAATATTCATAGCTCAAATTTACGTAGACGATATAATTTTTGGAACCTCTAACTCAGCCTTACTAAACGAGTTCGTTTCGCTCATGGAAAGTGAGTTCGAAATGAACTTGGTAGGCGAGTTAAGTTTCTTTTTAGGTCTACAAATTAAACAAACTAAGGATGGTATATACCTATATCAACAAAAATACACTAAGGAGTTAATTAAAAGATTTGGAATGCAAGACGCTAAGGTAATAAACACCCCAATGGCGATAAATGTTAACATAGGAGAAGACCTGGAAAGTAAGTCCATTGACTTAAAGTACTATAGGAGCGCAATAGGAAGTCTTCTATACTTAACTACGAGTCGACCCGACATCCTATTCGCAGTAAGTATGTGCGCCAGGTTTCAAACCTGTGCTAAGGAGTCTCACCTAACCCTAGTTAAACGTATCCTTAGATATCTAAAGGGTACACTTAATGTCGGTATTTGGTATCCTAGATCTACCGAGTTCGAACTAATCGGCTACTCCGATTCGGATTATGCCGGTAGTAAACTCGACAGAAAGAGCACGAGTGGTTGTTGTCAACTACTCGGCTCGAGTCTAGTGAGTTGGTGCAGTAGGAAGCAACATTGTGTTGCCTTATCTACCACCGAAGCCGAATACATCGCGATGGGTGAGTGTGTCACTCAACTTCTTTGGATGAAGCACACTCTCCGCGACTTTAAGTTAGACTTTACAAATACTAAACTTCACGTAGATAACATTAGTTCAATTAATCTTACAAAGAATCCGATATGTCACTCTAGGACCAAACATATAGAGGTCAAACACCATTTCATTCGAGAACATATGGCCAACGGATCCATACACCTCGAATACGTCGAATCGAAGTCTAACTTGGCAGATCTATTTACTAAACCCCTACCCGAAGCCGAATTTAGTCTACTATGACGAAAATTGGGCATGTGCGTAATAGAATAGGTACATGCAAATTATATTTTCTTACTACTATTTCTTAACTTTCATTCTTGTTATGGAACTAGTATAGGACATACCTTAGATATCATGCACCTATAGATTTAAGGAGCCAATACATCTCACAACACATAGGACTAATGTGTTTGTGTACTTAGCCACGTAGATGGGCGTGAGATGTTAGGACCTTACTCCTGGTTCCAGATGTAGAGCTAGTGCATCGCTATGAACCACGGAGTATAATCATACATACTAACCGACTCTGACCAGGACTGGTTGATCCTTCATATCAATCAAGCCAAATATGAGTCGAACATTTTATAGATGAACTTATTTTCAGTATATTGTTTTTTAAAAAAAAATGTGGAACATGCTTGGACTTTAAATTTAACATTTGTCTTGTTTTCCACACACCCCTTACTCTTTTCGATATACGGCAAAAGGGGGAGAAAAAGGAGAAAAAGGATAAAAGTTAAGGAGTCAAAATTTAATTTTTTTTATATAACTTAACTCTTACTTCATAATTAAACCAAAAGTTAACGTTAAGTTTTGAAAACTTATTTAACCAAAAGGCCAGGGTTAAGAAATCATTTGGTTTCTTAACTTAAAACTTATTTTAAACACTATGGCCAACATTAAGTAAGTTTGATACTTAATTCTTTTTCTTAGTAGCAAATATCTAGGGGGAGAGTTAAAACCCTTTCTCAAGTACTCACCCTCGGTCAAGGGGGAGGATTCCTCAAGGGGGAGCACTTGAAAAAGGATTTTTATATACTCCTACTCATTCATGCATAATCTCATACTTATTTTTGTCTTAACTTTGTATGTGGGTTTGCCATAAATCAAAAAGGGGGAGATTGTTGGTGCAGTGGGCACCTAAGTCAAACCTAAGTTTTGATTATAGCAAACGATACAAAGTTAAGCTTATATTGTTATCTCACGAGCTAAATCAAGTGTGCAGAAAAGTCTCAATGCTGGAGCTGAAGGCTAGCGACACCCGGAGGAAGCCGCGGTGGTCGGGCGATACTCAAGTTACTTCGGAGGGAGCCGAAGGAATCGAGTGGAAGGCCGGAAGCAAAAGCGACACGTAAGTATCGAGGTAAGCTCGTGTGTGCGAGCATAAGTGAGGTCGTATCCTCTTTACGGGGATGATCTTAAGCGTAGATCCGACCAAAGACATCCCATAGATGGTCTAGGTCGAGATCGGATGGTTGGAGGCCGTCAAAATAATGTTTTCTTTGAGCTAACTTTGCCCTGCAGCTAGCATCAGTCGACTGCCAGCTTGGAGGACTCGACTTCACAATGATCATTGCTAGAAGTCGGCGACTCGATATCGATGCCATCGATCACGATCGATGATGGCATCACGATCGGTCAATGACAAATTTCAAGGGAAGATGTGCTCAAATTTGATTGGCTAGGGTTCCTCTCGAAAAGGGGCTCAAAGGCTATAAAAGGAGGGCCAAACCTAGGGTTTCACATAATTTTCTAAGCTTCCAAAAAGTCTCCGCAAAGCTACAATTCTCTGACAACGAAGTCCTTCCTTCCGACGTCTAGGTTTAACTTTCCTTACTTGTCTTTGTACGTCGGTAGTATTTTGTTATCAGTTGTTCATCTACTTTTCGGAGCTTTTATCGTATACGAGGAGAGGGGGAGTGTCCCTCTACCTTAAAGTTTTTTTTGTATCGATTAACTCCTACCTCCAACGAGGAGGAGTTCCTTTAGTGCTTCTGCCCTCCGTACATGGTCAAGGACCACTAGGGCCTTGGAGTAGTAGCCTTCGGCTACGAACCAAGTAAAACCCTTGTGTTGATTGTCTCTTTTATTTTACATTTACATTTCTGCTGCAATTAATTAATTATCTCTCGAGTTTTAACGAACGAAAGAAAAAAGAAAAGATTTTTCGCTATTCACCCCCCCTCTAGCGAACCGCATCGATCCAACAGAACCAATGGAGGAGATTAAATCATGACTTATCCCTAACTCTATAAAAGGAGGGCAAGGGGGTTGGCGTGATGAATATATCCAAGAGAGCTAGGGTTTTGGGCGGCAAGAGAAGCAATCCTAGTTGAGATAGGATTAGGGTTAGGGTTTGGAGGCTTGGGCGGCACCAAATAAGGAAGGTTTTCTTTTCTTCTTCTTCCTTCATTTGCCGGCATCCAACAGCTTTTATAGCCCCTTTCCAACCTTGGTCGGTGGCCAAAGCTTCTCTTCTCCTTCTCTTTAGGTGGTGGAAAAAAGATATAGGGCTTTCCCTTGGTGTCTTGGCCGGATTCCACCACAAACTCCTCCTCCTAGTTGGCCGGCGGCAAGGATTCTATTTGTTCCTTGTTGGTTGGTTTTAGGGAGGAGAAGTACCTTGTTTCTATTCTTCCTCTTGCTTTGGAAGAGCAAGGAAGGAAGATTTGTGATCTAGGAGCTTCGACTTTTGGTAGAGCGTCGCCCACACGACGTTCGAAAGGAGGAAGGTCTTACATTAGAAGATCGAGAGGTATATCGATTCTCTAATTTTTATATGTTATATGTTTGTATTTGTTTTTCATTTATGAGCATGATATAAATCTGTATATGGATAAATAATACTTGGATCCCGAGCATAAATACAATAACCAGCGATCCGGACATCGTCTATTTTGCGACTACTCGTAGAATAGAGGATGGTCGCTTGAACAACGAGTTTGTTCAAGTGACCTCTCTAAACGAATAGCACGACGATGACTTGGTTGCTTTGGCAATCCCTTTTGTCTAAAATTAAATTTTTTAATCCTGGGACATAGAAGGGATCGCCATGATCAAGCAACCGAGGTGAAGTGGGAAGCGATATTTCCCCTCACGAACTCGATAAGCAAAACCCTTCAATTGGTATCAGAGCTTCCAGACAAAACCTTCAATATCAACACACCTATTCCTTATGCCTTCTATGGACGAGAAGGCTTCAATTCTTGGAAGGCAAGAATTGAAAATTTTTTGATGATGAGGGACTTCAAAGAATGGTCCACCTTGCTGGAGGGTTTTAGCTATCCAATAGGACCAAAGGGAGGGTTATTTAAGAAGAAGAGATGGACCAAAGAGCAAGTCCGAGCCTCCGAGAAAAATAATAAGGTGATAAAATTTTTAATTGATTTAATACCTAACAATATCTTGTGTATGTTAGGTAATTATATAGATGCCAAGGAGCTATGGAGCCAAGTAGCAAAGCTCCATGAAAATTCATCATCGGTTCAAGAAGAAGAGGAGTGCTCACCCTCTCAAGCTCAAGCAAGTACATCATCATCTAAAGAGCTTGAGGAGTCGAAAGTTGATAGGGAGTCAACTTTCGGACCAGTGGAAGAAGCATCCACCTCTAGGATTGAGGGGGAAGAGAGAACTTCTACACCGGAGCAACTTCAAGAGGAGCCATCCATCTCCGGGAGAGATGAAGAAGCTCAAAATTCCACTCCAACCATCACAACCACCCTAGGTAACTCAAATATATGTGTTAATAATAAAATGCATATAATATGTTTTGAGTGTAGGAAAATCGGGCACTACAAAAGCAAGTGCCCAAAGAAAGTCAAGAAGACTCCTCCGGCACCAAAAGTCAATACAAATTCAAAAGATGTCGGTGCTTCCACTAAAAGAAGCAAAGAGCACATCATTTGCTTCAAGTGTCAACAACTGGGGCATTTTAGGAATCAATGCCCTAGGGGGAGCAAGAGAGTCAAAGAAGGAGCAACTCATGTAGGGGGAGTTAAGGCTAACCCTAAGGTATGTTTTAATAATGCACCTTCTAAATTTAAAAGTCAAAAACATGCTAGGAATTTTAACTCTCTTGCAATCCATCATGAAAAGCATGCTAGAGATAAATATTTGTGTTTAGGTTCTGAAAATGTCCATGTAGGAAATAAAGAGAAATTTGAGACTAATGTCCCTAGAAAAACCTTACCTAGGGAGTCTATTAAAAAAATACAAGAGCACCTAGGTTTTAATCCTAAATGGACTAGGCATATGCCTAGAAAGGATAATGCCCAAAAACTTAATCAAAAATCAAAAATTGGGCAATTGGAGATGGAAAATCAAGTCTTGAGGTCAAGACTTGAGAAACTAGAAAAGACCCTTAGGAATATACAAAATCAATTTAAAGGGTCAAATGATCAAAAGTCTAGGTCCAAAAGTCAAAGTCAACATCTAGGACCTAAGAAACAAAAGTCAACCAAGGGCAAGAAAGGTTTGGGTCACAAACCTAAGCCTAAGGTGGCTTATCATAGTGTTCCATTTGACTATGGAACACAAACTAGGTCTAGGAAGACCAAGGTCAATAGGGAAGTCATCCCTAGAGTTGACCAAGGTATGTGCCTAGTGGCTAGGGTTTCTAAGAAACCTAGGGTGGCCACTAAGAAGGTTGCAAGGGGAGTTACCCCTAGAGTCAACCTAGGTAAGACCACAATGACCAAGGCTACTAAGCCTAGGAGGGTCATTAGGAAGGTATCTAGGGAGGTTATTCCTAAGGAATACCTAATTAACCCTAGGAGCTCAAATAGGTTTTGGGTTCCTAAGAGCATGATTGATTCACGCTAGATGGGTTTAGGGTGTGCCAACTTTGATTGGATGGGTAGTTAACTCAACCAGGGTAAAGGTGGCACTCTAGGTTATTTTCAAGGTTATGGATACCTTAGAAATAGATTTGATGTTAAATCCTAAAAGATTTTAGGATGTGCCAATATATCTTGAGAAGTTTGATAAAATGATCAAATTGGCACAATTAGGTTTAGAGGTCTTAGTGTGTCATTTTGGGTTTTTGGCACACATGGGGATATTTTGATAATATGGCAAAATATAATTAATCCCAACAAATGACAATTAACACTAAAATTTAGATATTATATATCTTTATATCTTATTTGCCATGCTTTGATTTTTCATATGTCATGTCATGACATCATGCTTATTTCTATCATTTATATGTCCTGATTATGCTTAGGTTTAAGATTAATGTCATATATGCTTAGATTTATATCATATGCCATGACATCATGATCATTGGTCATGCTTTATTTTGCTATCATTATGCCATGATCATTTCATGCATTTAAATTGGTGTAAGGACAATGACATGACTTGGAGTCTCATTTATAAGGGAATCAAGTAGAGTTGCCTTAGAAAAATGCATGAAACCCTATATTAGGGAGAACAAAACCCACATCTCACATTACATTGACATGTATGTGTATTTATACACCCTAGATGCATGTGAGATGCTAGGATATGAGTTGAGTTCAAGGTGCATAGTTTTAGCATCTAGATGAACTTAAACTCATCTTAACTTATTGTGGATCATTGGGAAAGCATGTGTACAAGTCATGTACATAGAGCCCAAGGAATATGACCCAGAATAAGGTTTTGAAAACGTTTTAAAATCATTTTGAAAAACCTTGGTGAAGTCTATCTTTTGATAGCAATCACCATTGATGAAGTTGATACAAAGTGAGCCAAAACTTAGAAGTTTTTCTTCACTTTTGAATTTTGTATCAATTTCTATATTTTATGGGTAAAATAATTTTCAAATATTTTTCACCCATTGTATGTGTCATAGGTATTATACGTATAAAATTTCATGATTTTTCGAATTACGTATAATTATTTATGATTTTTCAAAATTCATTTCTAATAATTGAAATTCAGAAATTTGATTATCGATCGCTCTGGTGGCAATCATCGATGAGTGTCGATCGTCGTAGCTGAGAGAGTCGACTGATAGCCTGATTTCGGGATAAACAAGATTGTTTAGCCCGTGTTCAACTGTGGTTAAGGTCCCTAACCACTTCTAACCCTAGGATATGCTTTGGGAAGCATTATAAAGGGTGAAAATGCATTGGACATGGATTAGGAGAGGTGTTAGGAGAATGTATCAAATTTAAGGTGTAGAAAGTTCAAGTTTGAACTTTGAACCTTATTTTTGATGGTTTAGAGTTCTTATTGGCTTAGGGACTTCCCAAGGACATTGTTGGTGCAATGGTTAAGGGGGAGCAAGCCTTTAGGGGGAGGTATCCATCATGGGATGATGGATGTGTTTTTCTCTTCTTGAAGGGGAGAAGTTATGGGGAGAATGTCATTAATTGAAAAATTGATGGGATTTTGAAATACCCAATTTGGAAATTGAGAGAGTGAATAGGATTGCCTCTCTTGAGTGATATAAGACTTGTCACTAGGAAGATGGTAGGCATCCTAGGTATTCTTGGACCAAGGGGGAGATTGTAAGATCTCATTGGGACATGAAACATTGACCTCCTTAGATAGAACCTTTTTGATATTAGTCAAAAAGGGGGAGAATTTATTGAAAGGTAAGATTACCAATTTGGGATAATTGGTAAGGAGTTTGAGTTAGTGTTCTAACTCAATGGTTTGTTTGGTTTTTGTCAAACATCAAAAAGGGGGAGATTATTGGTGCAATCGGCCCAGGTCACGATTGACCAGGACTCGAGCTTGACTCGAGAGATGTTTTGATGTTCGACAAAAACATATGGCAATGTGATTGTCATGAGAAAGTCCAAGTCTTGGGTACTTGGCAATGGAAAGTCCAAGTGTGACACTTGGCATTTGGGAAAGTCCAAGTCTTGAGTACTTGGCATGTAAAGTCCAACATGGGTTGGCAAGGAAAGTCCAAGCATGGGTCTTGGCAATGGAAAGTCCAATATGGGTTGGCAAGGGAAAATCCAAGCTTAAGTCTTGGCATTTGAGAAGTCCAAGGGGTTGATATTGGTGGCGTAAAGTCCAAGCGGGAGTCTTGGCAGCATAAGTCCAATGGTTGGTGGCGTAAAGTCCAAGTGGAGTCTTGGCGACGTAAGTCCAATGTGCCTTAGCGGTGTAGACACCATTAGCATGACATAGCCGATGGAAGCACCTGAAAGCTAGCGCAATGGATGAACAAGTCATGGATGACTTGGAGGGATCCGAGAGGCGTGAGGCTGATGGAGGTGTCTAGAAGACTTAGGTCTAGGCTAAGGGTGGTCTAGCAAGTATGGGGGAACCATACTTGGGCTAAAACCTCATGTTCGAGGTGTGACAGTCGACTGGTGTCATATGGCAGTCGACTGGTGAGAGTCAACTAGGGTTTGACTACGGGAAATGCCCTAGCAGTCGACTGCCATAGGTGAGTAGTCGATTGATTGGTCGACTGGTGCTCGAGTTTTGGAGCACAGAATGGAGTCTCACTTGATCGCTGCGGTCAGCAGTCGAGTGATGGCTTGATCAGTCGACTGATAGTCATAATCAGTCGACAGATGGTGGATCCGTTGGACTTTTCCAGCGTGGATATAGCCGTTGTCTCATGACAACAGTGGCATCAGTCGACTGATGGTCCCGATCAGTCGACTGATCAACTTTTTCCAGCACATGTAGAAGCTTTAAAAGGAGCTCGTGAAGGAGGAAAAAGGAAGCACTTTTCTTGGGCAAATTGAAGGGGAGAGTTGGTATTTTCCAGTCCTTCAAGGCTAGTTCAAGGCAATCAAAGATCAAGCAAATCCAAAGAGCATTTGTAAAGTTTTCTTTGCATAGATTGTTGTATTCTTGTTGTATTTTCTTGTCTTACTTTGCATTACTGAGTGTAATCTTAGTACGAGGTTTCTCCGCCTCCGACTTGTGTCGAGAAAGAGTATTTGTGACTAGTGATTGCATTGGCGTCGCTAGAGCTCGTTAGAGCTCGATCCGTGGAGTAGGAACCGTTCAGTTCCGAACCACATTAAATATTTGTGTTCTTGTTGTGTTTGTCTTATTTCGTTATTGTTATTATATATATTCCACTGCGCTAACGAAGTTTGTAGACGAACACGCGAATGAGTTCCATCACGTATAGCACGACGCTATTCACCCCCTCTAGCGTTCCAACGATCCCCTACAAAAAAAGTCTCTCAAAGGCTTCCATATCTCATTCTGCAATAAGATTCTTCATTCTCCTCCTTTTTCTTCATATTCAACTCTTTCTTAGTGATAAAATCTTTATCACACAATAAAAGGTAATTTTTCACTCTCCCCCTTTGCAAAAATTCATCCATCATATCTTGATGGACAAACTCCCCCTTGACCATTGCACCAATAATGTCTTTGGAGAGCTTCCGATAGCTCGAACCCTTACTTAGCTCTAGCATTATCCATGAATAAATCCGATTTGGTTGACTTAGCATCTCTCCTGTCGCTTGGACCATCTCTAGCCACCTAGATCATCTTTAATGACTTAGAGTCCTAGTCAACTTAGATCCTCTAACTTCCATACTTGGATCAGTTCAATCTAGTCTTTAGGTCATCCAAAGAACTTCCGATTGCTTGAAACGTTTGGGTATTAGGACCAGTTTTAGTCACTTTCAAGTATGGTCAGATCGGATCAATGATTGACTCATTTTAAATGACTTAATCTTATCCTCAGGTTGTTTGGACCGCTTTTGGTCACTTAGATAATCAAGTCGCCCTAACTTGATTCCAGTCAACTTGACCTATTTTCTACACCACAAAGTTAGTCCACAAGGCATAATATAAATACATATAAATTTGAACAATAATCATTATCCACATTGACTTAGAAACCTCAAGTGGTTTCTCCATCAAGCTAGTGCTTATCTTAAGAGTCTACCTCATCCTAGAAAGATAATGCTCTCCTCATCATCTTCTGTGTCAAAAGGTCTTTCTAAGTTTACCTTTCTTGTTACCTCTAGGGTTTACTTTTATCAAGTGTTTAATCCAATTGCTTACTGACCTATCGAGACTTCCATTGTATGATGTTCGATTTTCTTGACCCATCAACTTCCTAGATGTTCATCCTAACTTCTTGTTGACCCATTGAGACTTTCACTGCCTGATGTTTGGTCTCCTTGACCCATTAGCTTGCTAGAGGTTTGATCAATTTGCCTGTTGACCCATCAAGACTTTTCTTCTACTTGATATCTAGTCACCTGAACTACTAAGTCTCTCTTTGTCAAGTTCCCTACATCTGCACACTTGACACAAATATTAGACCAAATATAATATAACTTTAAATTCTTTTATTATACATCAAAATATAGGTTTGATGTATGGTTCTCCTTGCACCAACACAATGAACTTCTTGATCCTCTCATCCTCGGTCTTATATTTTCAATCCAGAGACTTCCATAATTTCTTAGCCATTCTCTTTGTGCTATACATATTGTACAGTGAGTCAACAAGGTAGTTGAAGATGTAGTTTCGGCATAGGAATTCTAAATTTTCCATGCTTTCATTGTACAAATGGTTTGTACATCGATAATAATCTTAGCTAGCTTAGGAGTTTCCTTTGTCGAGAAGTAGGTTAGGTTCAGTATGGTCAGATAGAAGAGCATCTTTTGCTATCACCGCTTGAAGTTTAACCCATTGAACTTCTCTGACTTCTCCATATGGTTAACTAAAATAGTTACAACTAGGGTAGAGGGGGCCTACAAGTGTCGAGCATCTGGCTTATCACTCTTTATGGCCATCTCAATGGAATGAGTATGTTTTTAGTTTGTTGGCCAAACCTGAGTCTGTTAGAGACCATTAACAATCTTAATTTCTAAGATTGTTGCCAAAATGATTGAGAAAAATATGAATTTAAAATTATATAGAAATAAATTTCAAATTTATCTTTGTCGAAATGGCCTTGATGCACAACTTGGAAAGGTGGAGGATGTCGCTATTGGGGAGGCTAAAAATTATTGGGAAGGTTGAATATCGAGTAGTAGAGTTCTTGATTACCTGATATGGCAAAGTTTTTGAGGGTTTGAGCTACCAAGTGTCACGTTTGACTACCAAGTGAGTTGAGTACCGAGTGCCAAGTGACTCGAGTGTGGAGTGGGACAAATGTCAAGTGGTCTGAGTATTAGGATGCCTAAGTGCCAAGTGGACTGAGTGTCGAGTGAGCTGAGTACTGAGTGACCAAAGTGACAGATGTTCAAGTAGACTAAGCAGATCGAGTTGCCAAGTGGTCTGAGAGGGCCGAGGTTGAGTGCCATGTTTGGGTGTCAAGAGCCCAAGAGTCTGAGTCTAAGCCCCGAGAGGCTGAGAGTTGAGGTCGAGTGTTGAAGAGTCAAGACCGAGTGTCTACTGCCAAGTGTGTTGGAGATCCTAAGACATAAGCATAGCAGAAAATAAAATAAAAAAAAAATTATTTCATCCCGGACATCCTCGGGGGTCAGGATTTCATGTCTTGACATAAGTAATATATAAATTTTTCATAAAAGATATAAGAGTTTATACCTTCGAGATTCTTTTCGAATCTGTCGAAACCACGAGCAAGACCAATGGGCCTTGCCTCTACCGATATTCGTGCTGAGATCTCTAGAGCCAACTCCACGAGCAGCAAGTCTTCATCTCTTGTTGGTGCTAGCCAATCGGTGGAGATGATAAAATGAGAGAGGAAGAAGACGACCCCCATGTTCTCTTGATTAGGGCTTCATGGAAGCACTAAATAAAGCCAATCTACCATAATTAACATGTAATTATGGTAAAATAATCCCCAAGAAAAATACCAAATTTGATCAAACCAAATTTGGCAGAACTGTAAAAACAACCATGTTTGGGAAACACATTTCCTTGGCACGATCGTGCTTGGAAACATGTATGGGCACGATTTCGTGTTGTTGGTGCGATCAGCCCAGGTCACGATTGACCAGACTCGAGTTTGACTCGAGTAGTGTTTTGATGTTTGTGTTTCGATGTTTGACGATGAGTTGACCATTGTTTGACAATGGGTTGACTATATGGTTGACATAGGGTTGACCATATGATGGAGAAGTCCAAGTGGGACACTTGACATAGAAAGTCCAAGCATGAGTCTTGGCAATGGTAAAGTCCAAGTCTTGAGTACTTGGCATGGAAAGTTCAAGCTTGAGTCTTAACAATTGGAAAGTCTAACATGGGTTGGCAAGGGAAGTCCAAGGGTTGATATTAGCGGCATAAAGTCCAAGGGTGGAGTCTTTGCAATATAAGTCCAATGATTGGTGGCGTAAAGTCCAAGCGTGTGTCTTGGCAGCGTAAGTCTAATGTGCTTTGGCGGTGTAAACCAGCTTAGTATGACAATAGCCGATGGAAGCACCTGAAGGCTAGCGTATGGATGAACAAGTCATGGATGACTTAGAGGGATTCGATAGGCATGAGGCTGATGGAGGTGGCTAGAAGGCTTAGGTCTAGGCTAAGGGTGGTCTAGTAAGTATGAGGGCATCATACTTGGGGTAAACCTCATGGCTGAGGTGTATCAGTCGACTGAGGTCATGGACCAATCAATTGGTCAAGTGTTTTGACACTTGGCAGCCAAGTCAACACTGAGCAGTCGACTGAGATTATGACCAGTCTACCGATGGGAGTTGACTGCGGTCGAGTTGTGGCCACAGACGCAAGGCGACTCGACTGTCCTCGACTGCGGTCGAGATGACACAAGGTGCCTCGACTAGCACCTTGACTGCCCTTGAGCAGTCGATTGCCATGGAGAGCAGTCGACTTCTGGTTGTGTTCACAGACTCATAACCTTCAGTAAACGACTGATCAGTCAGCTACCGAAGCATCAGTTGACTGCTGGTAAGGGCACTCGACTAATGAGGTATTCGTTGGAGTTTTTTCAACGTGGATTAAGTCATTGTGAGACAACGACTACAGGAGCAGTCGACTGATGGGTATGAGCAGTCGACTGTTAGGTAGAAATCAGCCCGAGTTGCAGCTTTAAAAGAAGCACGAAGGGGAGGATTTTTGCAGCGATTTCTTGGGTGATTTGAGGCGATTTGTTGGTGCAAGCCAGGGGTCTTCAAGTGTGGCTCAAGCGATTAACCAAACAAGCATTCAACACCATTGTTATAAAGTTTTCTTTACTTGCATTTCATTATTGTCTTTGTATTTGCTTGTAATTCATTGTATTACTTTTGTAATCGCTTGTAAGAGATTTCTCCACCTTCAGGGTGTCACCGAGAAGGAGTGTTATTGATTAGTGGTGGTGTATGCATCACTAAAGCTCATTCGAGCTCAATCCGTAGAGTAGGAACCCTAAGGTTTCGAACCATATTATATCGCCGTGTGTGTGCTTGTTGTCATGTATTTGTTTGTCACATTTTGCATTGCATTATTATTATTTCCGTTGCACATAACAAGTTTTGTAGACAAATATGAACGAATTTCATCGTCAAGCAACTAACGCGCTATTCATCCCCCTCTAGCGGTCATCGAAGTTCCAACAAGTGGTATCAGAGTGGATCGCTCTTCACCGGCTTCACATCCAAGGGAGCAAAGGCGCTAGAGGTGAAGAAGATGGAGTTTCAAGACACCATAGTTCCATTTTTCTTCGACGACGGAGATTTCGTAATTTGGAGAGGTAAAATGGAATGCTTTTTAAATAAAAATGTAAATTATTGGTATAGTATTGTAGATGGCTTTGACCCTCCCAAGGACAAAAAAGGAGAAGTCCTCAAAAAGAAAAAGTGGACCAAGGAGCAAAATGAGATGTATGAAATTAACAAAAAGGTAATGTTAATTTTGACTAATGTTATGCCTAGTAGCATATTGCATAAGATAGGTGAATATCAAGATGCTAAGGAACTATGGAGCAAGCTAGCCAAGCTCCATGAAGAATCCACACCGGTCCAAGAAGATAAGGAAGAGGAGGAGTGCTCATCCTCTCAAGCTCAAGAAGAAGAGATCACATCATCTTCATCGCAAGAGCTTGAGGAATCGGAGGTTTAAAGACCATCAACATCCGAGGAAGAGAAGGAATTGGAGGAAGCCTCCACCTCTAGGTTTGAGGGGGAGGATATTAGATCATCGGAGTAGGAACAACAAGAAGAAGCATCTACCTCTGGGAGCCATGAAGAATTGGACCAAATTCTTCCTACCACCACCCAAGATAACTCAAGCACTTTAATTACTAATAAAAAGCATATTATATGCTTTGAGTGTAGGGAAGCTAGACACTACAAGAGCAAGTGTCCGAAACGGGTCAAGAAGATGGCACAAGTCATGCCAAAGGCCAAGGAGACCGGAGCCCCAACAATTAAAAGCAAAGAGCACATTGTGTGCTTCAAGTGCAATCAAAGGGGACATTATAGGAGTCAATGCCCTAGGGGGAGGAAGAAAGTCCAAGAAGGAGCATCACATGTAGGGGGAGCTTCTAAAGCAAACCCTAAGGTATATTTTAATAATGCACTTTCAAATTTTAATGTTAAAAAGCATGCTTTCAATACTCTTGCAATTGTACATAATCATAAGGAGCATGCTAGAAATAATAGGTTCTATTGTTTAGGTGCAAAATCTTATAATTTTAGGGTTAAGGACAAATCTAAAACAAAGAACTCTAGAAAAATTCTACCTAAGGAGGGAATTAGAAAGGTAGAAAACCATTTAGGCATTAACCCTAAAAAGGGTAGGCATATGCCTAGAAGAAATGGTAATGGCCAAAGATTAAATGAAAATTCAAAAATTGGACAATTAGAATTAGAAAATCAAGTTTTGAGGTCAAAACTTGAGAAATTGGAAAAGACCCTTAGAAAAATACAAAATCAAATGCAAGGGTCAAATAGTCAAAATTTAGGGTCTAAAAGTCAAAGCCTAGGGTCTAGGAGGCAAGGTCTACCTAAGGAAAAGAAAGGTTTGGGTCACAAACCTAAGCCTAAGGAGACCTATCACAATGTTCCATTCGATTATGGAACACAACCTAGGTCTAGGAAGACTAAGGTTACTATGGAAGTCATCCCTAAGGGTAACCTGTTGGGATGTATACTGAAAGCCTAGCTCTTTTGTATGAACATTTATATTTTGAAATAAGAATCACATGATCATTGTTTGCACTTTATATTTGTTATATGTGTGCATATTGTCTAATACTTTACATTATAGATAACAAGGTGTTTGGTGTGACACAGAAGATCATGTTATCAGTCCCTTGTAGAATATAAGTACAGGCTCACAACTAAGATGGTTTTGGACAAACCATTGGCATGGTTATAGTGTAGCTTGGTATTGTTTTGTCTTGAACATAGAGTTACACTAGTACACTTAGGTGTATTGAGCAGGACCAACATAGAGGTGATTCAATTTATTGCTGACTACATAATTGAATCGAACCTTAGATATTATATTGTACATGCTCTTAATCCCGATATAATAACGGGCACATGTACTTAGTATTTATTTCTTTGATTTATCAAAGGGTGAGATTTATGAGGATTAAATCAATATGCCCGGTAAGTTGGGAAATGATATTATTTACATGGTGTATCGTTGATTATAGGAGGAAACCGTGTCCTATATATTAGGTTGATGATGTCCCCTTGAGGAGCTCATAAGGTTCATCATGTAAACCTTGCAGGTTGACTTAGTCAACATGATGATAAGGTTGAGTGGTACTACTCGAGGAGTTAGATGTTAATTGATTGATGGTCAGTAAATCAATTAATTGACGGACATTCGATATCTTAAACATGGGGAGATGGATGTACAAATAATATATGGAGCTCATATTAATTTATGGGGGTTGGTGAGGTAATTCAATGATGATCCTCTAGTGGAATGGAACATCATTGATGGATCAAGTTTGTGTGGTTCCGATCCATCGGGTGGCCAAGATCCAACTCCTCCTCATGGTCCCTATCGTAGCCTAATATAATCCTCATGAAGCCTAGATCCAATGATGGAAAACAAATCTCTAGAACCGACGGTTGAGATTAAATCCCTAGAACCGACGGTGGAGATTAAATCTCTAGATCCGATGGTTGAGATTAAATCTCTAGATCCGACGGTTGAGATTAAATCTCTAGATCCGACAGTTGAGATTAAATCCCTAGAACCAACGGTGGAGATTAAACCAAGGCTTATCCCTAACTCTATAAAAGGGTGGCTTAGGGTGGGCGGCAAGTGGTTGTTGATTGATTTTGGAGATTAGGGTTTTTCCTTTCATTGGCTTGGGCGGCAAGAAACCCTAGGGAGATTAGGGTTAGGTTCTTTGGTTGGGCGGCTAGGGTTTGCAAGGAGAGTGGGCGGCAACAATAGGTCTTCTTCCTAAGGTGTTGGCCGGCTCCTACCTCTTCTTCCTTCTACCTTGGTCGGGGCTCAACCGATTCCTCTTCTCCTCTTCTTTTCCTCTTGGCCGGCGGCACAAAGGAGCTAGGGATTGTTCCCTTGTTCGGTTCCTTGGTTGGCCATCTTGTTCTCTCTATTCTTGGGGTCGGCGGCATCAATCCTTTATGGATTGGTGGTTGGCTCAAGCAAGAAGGGAAGGAGAGTTCTTCTTTCTTTCGATTGAAGAAGATCTAGGAAGCTTCAACTTGTGGAGGATCTTCGCCCACACGAAGTCTACAAGGAGGTTAGGACATACGATAGAAGATCGAGAGGTATAAAAATTTTACAACTTTTATTATTGATCTTTGCATGTTCTTTATGTTAGTATGTGTTGATTATACTAGTTTGCATTTGTATGTATTTGTATAATCATGGACCCCGATAAGAAACACAAAAACTGGCTATCAGTCCGTCGTCTCTTCCGCGGCTAATCGACTAGAAGAGTTGTGTTGCTTGAACAACTAGTTTGTTCAAGCGATCGCTCAAGTTGTTAGCACGACGACGAATTGGTTGAGCTTAGGAAACTCATCCCATCCGGATTAGTTTTCATTAGTGAAAATTTTAATCCGGGGACATGGGAGCGACGAGCCTCCGAGCAATACCAACATAACCATGGTGTGTGCCTAGTGGCTAAGGTTTCAAGAAAACCTAAGGAATCTACTAAGAAGGTTACAAGGGGAGTTACCCCTAGAGTTAACCTTGGTAAGACCCAAATGACTAAAGCTTCAAAGCCTAGAAGGGTAATTAGGAAGGTATCTAGGGAAGTTATCCCTAGTGAATACCTAGTTAACCCAAGGAGCTCCAATAAGTATTGGGTTCCTAGGAGTGTGATCCCTTTACGCTAGATGGGTTAGGGTGTGTTAACCTTAAGTGGATAGGTAGTTAACCTAACCATGGTAGAGTTGACACTTTAGGTCATTTTCAAGGTTATGTGATACCTTGGAAATTGAGGTTGAGATTTAATCCTAAAAGATTTTAGGATGTGTCAATATATTTTGAGAACTATGAAAAATTGATTAAATCGACACAATTAAGGTTTAGAGGTTATAGTATGCCATTTTGGATTTTCGGCACACTTTGGAGATATGTGGTAATATGATAAAATTAATTTAATCCTAACAAATGACAATTAATATTAAAATTTAGGTATTTTTATACCTATACCTTTTATTTGCCATACCTTGTTTGTTATTGCCATGTCATGACATCATATCTTATTTTTATCATTAAATGTCATGATAATGCTTAGGTTAGTTTTTATGTCATGTATATTTAGATTTAATCTTATGCCATGACATCATGATTATTGGCACATGTTTATTTATGCTATCACTTATGCTATAATGATCATTTATGTATTCATTAAAATTTATTTAAGGACAAATGACATGATTTAAAGTTCCATGTATAAGGGAATCAAATAGAGTTGCCTTAGAAAAATGCATGAGACCTTAGATTAGGATGAACAAAACCCACATCTCACATCAAATTGACATGTGTGTGTTTTCATACACCCTAGACACATGTGAGATGCTAGAAAATGAGTTAAGTTCAAGGTGCATAGTTCTTGCATCTAGATGAACTCAAACTCATCTTATACCATGGATGAATCATGAGGAAAGCTTATGTACAAGTCATGTGAATTAAGTTCATAGACCATAGTTCAATATAAGGTTTTGAAAATATTTTAAAATCATTTTGAAAAACCTTGGTGAAGCCTATCTTTTGATAGCAATCACCATTAAGAAGATTGAAACAAAGTTGGCTAACAACATTGAAAGTTTCAATGCTTTTGAACTTTGTATCATTCTTTGATTTTAAAAGTTATTTTCATAGAAAACTATTTTTCCCCTATAGTGTTTGGCATAAGTAATGTGTGGTCGAAATTTCATGATTTTTCAAATTTTTTAGAATTATTTATGCATTTCTAAAACAAAGTCAAAAAAGAGGCGGCACTGACCGGAGTTGCTATCACCGATCGGAAGCTTTCTCGTTGGATCGATGCATAGGACAATGATCATTATTAATTGAAACAGTCGACTGTAAATGCTAATTTCGGATAAACCAGGATGTTTAGCCTATGTTTCAGCTATGTTAGACTACCTTAACTGCTCCTAACCCTGGGATATACTTTGGAAAGCATTAGAAAGGGTGAAAATTCATTGGATATGGATTAGGAGAATTTTGTAAGGTGTGTATCAAAATTTTAAGGTGCGTGAAAGTTCAAGTTTGAACTTTTACCCTTAATTTTGATAGTTTAGTGTTCCTATAAGTTTAGGGACTATCCAAGGACATTGTTGGTACAATGGTCAAGGCGGAGCAAGCCTTTAGGGGGAGGTTATCCATTATGGGATGTTGGATGTGTTTTTCCTCATGAGGGGGAGAATTGGGAGAAAGTTTAGAGTTTGAAGGATTGCCTCTCTTTAGTGATATGAGACTTATCCCTAGGAAGAGTGAAGACATCCTAGATGTTTTTGGACCAAGGGGGAGATTATAAGATCTCATTGGGATATGAGACATTGATACCCTTGGGGAGAGCCTTTTTGATGTATGTCAAAAAAGAGGAGAATTGATAGGTTGAGTTAGGTGCCCTAACTCAAAGTTTTGTCAAACATCAAAAAGGGAGAGATTGTTGGTGCAATCAATCCAGGTCATGATTGACCAGACTCGAGTTTGACTCGAGTAGTGTTTTGATGTTTGACGATGAGTTGACCATTGTTTGACAATGGTTTGACTCTATGGTTGACATAGGGTTGACCATATGATGGAGAAGTCCAAGTGTGTTACTTGGCATGGAAAGTCCAAGCATGGATCTTGGCAATGGTAAAGTCCAAGTCTTAAGTACTTGACTTGGAAAGTCCAAGCTTGAGCCTTGGTAATTGGAAAGTTCAACATGAGTTGGCAAGGAAAGTCCAAGGGTTGATATTGGCAGCGTAAAGTCCAAGGGTAGACCAGCTTAGCATGACAATAGCCGATGGAAGCACCTGAAGGCTAGTATATGGATGAACAAGTCATGGATGACTTGGAGGGATCCGATAGGCATGAGGCTGATAAAGGTAGCTAAATGGCTTAGGTCTAGGCTAAGGGTGGTCTAGCAAGTATGAGAGCATCATACTTGGGGTAAACCTTATGGTTGAGGTGTATCAGTCGACTAGGTTCATAGACCAGTCGACTGGTCAAGTGTTTTGACACTTGACAGCCGACTCGACACTAAGCAGTCAACTTAGATTATGACCAGTCGACTGATGGGAGTCGACTGGTGATCGACTGCGGTCGAGTTATGGCCACAGACGCAAGGCAACTCGATTGACGCCTCGATTGGAGTCCCAGTCAAGGCGGCGACTCGACTGTCCTCGACTATGACCGAGCAGATTCAAGGCGCCTCGACTGGAGACCCAGTCGAGGCGGCGCCTCGACTGCCCTTGAGTAGTCGACTACCATGGAGGGCAGTCGACTATTGGTTGTGGTCACAGACTCAGAACCTTCGGTAAACGACTGATCAGTCGACTGCTGGTAAGGGCAGTCGACTGATGAGGTATCCATTGGAGTTTTTTCAACGTGGATTAAGTCGTTACGAGACAACAACTACAGGAGCAGTCGACTGATGGGTATGAGCAGTCGACTACTAGGCGAAAATCAGTCCGAGATGCAACTTTAAAAGGAGTACGAATGGGAGAATTTTTGCAGCGATTTTTTGGACGATTTGAGGCAATTTGCTGGTGCAAGTCAGGTTCTTCAAGTGCAACTCAAGCGATCAACCAAACAAGCATTCAAAGCCATTGTTGTAAAGTTTTTTTATCATTATTGTCTTTGTATTTGCTTGTAATTCATTGTGTTACTTTTGTAATCGCTTGTAAGAGGTTTCTCCACCTCCAGTGTATCACCGAGAAGGAGTGTTATTGATTAGTGGCGGTGTATGCATCACTATTGCTCAGCTCAATCCGTGGAGTAGGAACCCTAAGGTTCCGAACCACGTTATATCGTCGTGTGTGTGCTTGTTGTTGTGTATTTGTTTGTCGTATTTTGTATTGCATTATTATTATTTCCGCTGTGCATAACAAGCTTTATAGACAAATGCGAACAAATTCCATCGTCATGCAACGAACACGCTATTCACCCCCCCTCTAGCAGTCATCGAAGTTCCAACATGTGCCTAGCTGTTTTGGCCAGGGTTAGGCATGACCCGTGTCTAGTTAGGTATGATCGTGTGAGACTTTGTATTATCCGTTTTGATTCGTTTAAGTGCGATATAACCACGCTAAGCCCCCGCAGAGTGATGGGAGGTCGTTTGTCCTCGTTTTGCACTCTTATGGTCTGGTGCAACTAGGTATAATCTCTCTCTCTCTCATTCTTAGACTTGTTTTACGTCTCTAGATCACTCATATTGCATATGACCTAATTGGTTTCTGGATATATTTACTATTCATAATTAATCCATTAATTATGAAAAGATCATGAGTAATATTTAGTAGTACATCATGACCCTCAATTAATCAGAAAGTCAAAATTAACTTCAGATCGTTTTTGAACTCTTCAACAATTTCAGATATTTTGTGCCTATTTTATTTTACTCATCCTAGGTCCACTTGGTTTAGGACATGATATATGTGTTTGTCCCCACTAAGCTAACTCCGTCACACCTAGACCAAATTTATTTCATTATCCTGTGGATTCAAATTACTTCCTACATGTGTCTAAGAAGATCATTCTTCTTGACATGTGTGTTTTGATCAAAGACTTCTGAATAATAATCCTGACAATAAATCTAGGGTATACATCTTCTTATAACAAGAGTGACGAATCATCTATAGGTTATTCAAACATCTCACCATTGTGATTCAATTTAAACCTATCTTCATGTCACAAAACTCTCAATGTGGGATTGAACTTTCATACACATCGAAGCCTACTTTTCATACAAGTTTTAAACAATGCTATCATGGTTCTATCATCCTAATTTATATTAATTGTGATCTATTACATGCGGGTGTTTCTAGATGGTGAAAAAATTTTATGATTTCAAAAGCTTTGGTATAAGACATAAGAAGACTAGAAGCTATAAAATAACGGCAATTTACCAAACACAGCTGATAAAGTTTCAAAATGCCCAAAACGCGCACTATACTTTCAGAATTACCAAATCGCGCGCATAATTCCCAAAATACCCCTCCCACCAAACAGATTGCAATTTGATGCAGAGAGAGATTTGCATCCATCCGAGCCATAACTGGAAATCCCGAGCCATCCAAACGTCACTTCCAGCCGCGTGGGAGTGGCAGGCCCATGCTGTTGATGAGCACCACATGCAGGTTTCCTCCGTAAACCAACTGAGGAACACCATTTTTTATGAAACCCTAATAGTTATCAACGACATCACTGCTCCCACGAATATATCAGCACTTAATCCAGAAGTTGGCGCAACTCACTCACCAGCCTCTTCACATAGTATTATCATGTATGTATATGTTTTTATTCTTGATATTGCTATGAGGTTAATAAATGCATTGTAGGTGGTTGTATAGCCAAGTTTGCCACACACCCATAAATACGATGTAGGCATATCATACCAAAGTAGACCAATGCACCCATAATTGCGATGCAGGAGATTCATAACCGAGTTTTGTCGCCACCTAAACAAATTCCACCTAACTTAAAAGGTGATGCTTCCAATTAAACCCCACGATTACTTAAGTTCCTTGATTGATATTCCCAGCACTAGGAGATTCAATCTGTCTGAGAGAGTAGGTGGTGCTGGCAATGAAATTCCCAGCACCACCGTATCCCTAAAATTTAAAATCCCAGCACCATGGGAGAGTAGGTGGTCTTGTGATGAAATTCTCTCATTTCTCTGGATAAAAAGTGATGCTGGGAATTTAAATCCCAGTAACATCGTGGCGCTGGGCTTCAAATTCTCAGCACCATTAAGGTTCAACAAATTCGGGATAAAATGCAGTGTCGAATTTAAATCCGTCACCACCAGTGGTCTTGAGTTTAATACTCCCGACACCATGGGAATGAACTTGTCGAGATAAATAGTGGTCTTTGGTAATTTATATTCGGCACCACGATGGTAATGAGATTCAAACTCCATCAACACCTTGGTCTTTGGGAATCTAATTCACTAGACGAGGAGATATAAGTGGTCGACATTAAGGGTGGTCTTTGGGATTTGAAACCTCGGACACTATGGTCCTATGAATAAGACACCCGGCACCATTGGCATTGGGTAGTGAGATAAATGGTGGTCTTTGGAATTTATATCCCAGCACCACCGTGGTAATGGGATTAAAACCCCCAGCAACACCATGGTGCTGGGAATGTAATTTCCAGCACCATGTACATATAAGTTGCCGGAATTATTGGTGGTGTTGGGAACTAAAATCTCAGCAACACAGTGGTCCTGCGTTTAAATATCCCAGCACCAGGGAGATGGAACTAGTCCAGATAAATGGTGGTGCTGGGAATTTATATCCCAGCACCACCGTGGTAATGGGATTAAAACCCCCAGCAACACCATGGTGCTGGGAATGAAATTTCCAGCACCATGTACATAAAATTTGCCATAATTATTGGTGGTGCTGGGAACTAAAACCCCAAAGAACACAAAGCTGGTTCTCAATTTAAATATCCCAAAGACTAGGAGATGGAACTGGTCGAGATAAATGGTGGTGCTGGGAATTTATATCCCAGCACCACCGTGGGCCTGGGATATAAATTTCCAGCACCATGGAGAGGGAACCTGGCTGAGAAAAAGAGTGGTGCTGTCAATTTATATTGGAGATAAATAAAGTCGTCTAGGCGGGTCGAGTCCAAGCGTGACCTATACTATCATTCTCCACCTTTCCTTATGCTCCCAAACAGTAGTTATGAAAATTAATGCTCTGCCAACATTCACGAGAGTGTTGCATGCTGCGTGCCAATTGGCACGCACCCATAACTGCCTGTAGGAGTGTGGGAACTAAGTATCCCTCTGTGCATAAACCCTGTAAATGTCTTCCTCTTCCATTCCATATAAACCGTTCATAATTTCAACATTGAAAGGTCCATCAATGGGTTTCTACCGAAACCCATTGATGGCCCTATCAACATCAAATGTTCTAATTAGTTAAGTGCATAATTGGGAAACCTAACCATAAACTCTCATCCTCCACTTGTCTTCAGACTTCTAAAGCCTAGTTAAAAAAATTCAGCCTACTTGCATAGCACACTACATATAACAGTGTTGATTTTAAAAACATTTGCAGGGACGACCCCCTTCCTGATGAAGTGTTAACATTTTTGGAAACAATTGAATCAAATTTGAAGGATAGAGAGTTAGATGATCAAGATTCCATAAATCTGTGCCCAAGTAATATTCCATCTTCATCTCAGTTTACTGATGTGGGCAATAGAATTACCAGTGATCAACACCTTGATATAAATAGAGACGCTTCTTCCATACTCGAAGAAGAGTTTGTCACTGCTACCACAGTAGATCATGAATATTTTGAACAAACTTGGAGTGAAGAGGAGGTAAGTGATATACATGGGATAGAAGAGTTAGAATATACAAATTCTTCGGAAGAATTCTTCGCTGATGATATCCAACATGAAGAAGGTGAGTTAAACCCAGATCAGTACAGTGACTTAGAGGAAGTGTTCCCAATTGCTGATGATCCCTATGTTTTAAATCCACAAATAAGACTATTGGCATATGTCGGTTCATCAGATCCAAATGAATTTTTCACTGGACAAGTTTTTTCCTCTCGACAAGAGTTTAAAGATGCACTAGTAAGGCATGCGATGCTAAAAAACTTCAGATACAAGCCAGTTGACACCAGACTCAATAGAATTAAAGTTATTTGCCTTGTTCATGGAGTCTAGTTGCAAGTGGAGACGTGAGTTCATCACAAAATATGTAAAGCGCATGAATGTGGCGTGTTAGGGAAACAATGATCACCATGCTTGCACATCCACATTTGTAGCAAACCAGATTGTAGGACGGTTAGCTACCTCTGATGATTACAAACCAAGTTCAATTCGAAGAGAAATGCAAGCTAGGTTTGGTGTTCACATTTCATACAAGAAAGCATACACAGCCAAACAGAAAGCATTAAAAAGAGTGGTAGGTGATTTTGATCAGGCCTATATTGATCTTCCAATGTACTTGCATGAGTTAAGAGTTAGAGATCCTGATACATATGTTGCAGTACTAAGAAATAGTGAAAATCAATTCCAGCGATGTTTTTGGGCATTTGGTGCTTGTCGAAGAGTATTCAAGTTGTATTTGTGAAAACTAATTGGAATTGATGCTACACATATGACTGGCAAGTATCCTGGTGTTTTTCTAATACAATGCTGTGAATCTGAATGCAAAATTAGTTGCATTTGGAATTGCCGAAGTTGAATGTGGATCTGCTTGGGAGTGGTTTTTGGATCATGTAAAGACATTCCTTGATGTCCTGCCAGAGTCGTTGAGCATTGTATCAGATAGACATCGGGGGATTATATCAGCAGTTAACAAAGTGTATCCATCTGTCCATCATGCTTTTTGTTGCTATCACTAGTCTTGTAACATGGTAACATATACCCGGGATAGATCCTCATTAGGTTTATTTTGGGCAGCAGCAAGAGCCAATACAAGAGTTAACTTTGATCGATTAATGCAGAACATGCATGACAAACACAAGGAAGCATATGCGTGGCTACAAAAGATCGATCCAAAAAGATGGGCCAATGCACACTTTCCTGGCAGGAGGTATACAATGTTAACCACTAATTGTTCCGAGAGTTTAAATGCATTATTCAAGGAAACACGTGAACTCCCCATCACCAGTTTAATTGACAACACTAGAAGAAAGCTTGCTCAATAGTTCTATAACCGTAGGGAAGAATCTTCAAAAAGGTCAGGTTTTCTAACACCTTATGTCATTAAAGAGATTGATGAAAGGAGAGAAAGAACTCGATTATATTCGGTATTCCCATATTCACAAATGGAAATGGAAGCTGCATAATAGCTTCTTCGTATATTGTTGATTTGGATAGGCGAAGTTGCATCTGCGATGAGTTTCAAATTTCAGGAATTCCTTGCTCGCATGCTATTGCAGTCATCATATATCGGAACATGGATCCATACCGTTACTGCGAGCATTATTTTCTAAGGGAAACCTGGGAGGCCACTTACATGGATCGTATTTACCGATGTCGAAGTAAGAAATTTTGCCCTAATGGTGACAAATTTTTGGAGTTCTACCTCCTCGTAGCCTTGTGCAGCCCGGGTGAAGAAAAAAGGCACGCATAGAGTCCAAACATACTTGGAGGGTGAAAAATAAATGCAGCAGATGCAAACAGCTTGAGCATAATAGGAGGTCTTGTAGAATGCCACCGGCTACTAATTCCTAAGTATGTTTATTGTGGTTGTGTAAATATTTTTAAAGGAAACAATGTTAATGTTAATGTTAATGTTAATGTTAATGTTAATGTTAATGTTAATGTCAATGTTAATGTTAATGTTAATGTTAAGCTATTTTGCAGAATTGTAATGGAAAAATTTGTTACGCTATTTTGCAAAATTGTAATCTAAATCTCTCTGTGTATCGTGTCCAAAATTTCTGATTTTCAAGGCAGGATTAGGTTTACACAGAAAATTTTCAGAAATCAATCCCCGTGCCAAGTGGCACGCGGCCAAAACTGGGAGGTAGTAGGATCAGAAGGAAGTTTCCTCGACGCAACAACATGTGAAGCCGTTAGGTCTTTCAGTCGATGTAAAGAATTCGGAATTTGGACTCCTGTAGGTCCTTCAATGGGCTTCGGTCAAAACACATTGATGGCCCTAGTCACCTCAACTTCGGTCCAAACCAACTCCAGTGGCTTTGAGACTTGACCCTCTGTGTATCGTGTCCAAAATTTTTGTTTTTCAAGGCAAGATTAGGTTTACACAGCCAATTTTCAGAAATCAGGCCCCGTGCCAAGTGGCACGCGGCCGAAACTTGGAGGTAGGAGGATCAAAAGGAAGTTTCCTCGATGCAACAACATGTGAAGTCGTTAGGTCTTTCAGTCGATGTAAAGATTTCGGAATTTGGACTCCTGTAGGTCCATCAATGGGTTTCGACCAAAACCCATTGATGGCCCTACACAGGACTACTGTGTTCCTGGGATTAAAATTGACAGCACCACCTTATTTCCGGGCTGTTTGAAAGTGTACGTGGTACTGGGAATTGAAATCCCAGGACCACTGTGTGTTCTCCAGCTAGTTCTATCAGACGCGTGGTCCGAATTGAAATCCCAGACCACCGTGTGTTCCCTACCGATTCTAATCAGACGTGGTCCTGGGAATTGAAATCCCAGGATCACCTTATTCCTTAGCCATTTCGAAATTGTACGTGGTCCTGGGAAATAAATCTACAGGACCACTTTGTTTCTGGGATTATAATTACCAGCACCACAGTATTCTAAATCCGTCCGACCGCACCCGACCCGTTAATATAAAACTCCCCGGTGGAAGTTCAAACATCTCAACACCACATTTCATTTCTCTATCGCCTCATGCGTTCGCCTCTGGAATTCCACTTCCATTCCCGGCGCCGCTCAAACTCTCCTGCCTAGCTCAAACTCCCGGTGCCAAAACCCCTTGTCGCTCAACCTCCCCGGTGCGAGTTAAAACATCTCAACACTAGCTCAACACCATCTCAACGCGATTTTCAACCTAAGTAAGTTTTGTAGATTTCTTAAATTTTGTGTCGCTATCGTTTCTTCTGATCTATCTAGGGTTTTTGCCTTTTTCGGTTCACGATCTCGTTTAAACTCGGGCCTGATAGGGTTTAGGGTTTTAGGGTTTACCATTTAAGCAGAGGTAACATTTGTTTGTATCATCACACATGTTTCAATCCATTTTATCTATTAGTTTAAAATCGTTGTATTACAATGCATTTGGTTGTTAACCTAAGGAATTTTTTTCAGTTAACGATGGCTTCAACTGGTGAATCATCAAGCGATACTTCTGCAAGAACCCGTGCGTTGATGCGAGGAAGAACCAAGAGAATGAACTAGAAAAGCAACGTTTCACAGTTTAAAAAATTTATTGCAAGTGTGCCGCCGAGTGTGGAAGAAGAAACGCTTATTCAGAGCTCCCCCTTTGCGTGGGTTTTGGACATTCCAGATATTACCCATGTCAGACCCCTCGTTTAGAATATGTTTGATAATTGGGACTGCACGGAGAAATGTTTTATATTCCAAGACAAGAAATTGCATTTCACAAAGACGGATGTCTCCCTCATCCTTGGTCTACTAGATGATGGACTCGAAGTTCCTATGAATAATGAAGCTCCCTCTGGACAGCTATATTTTCAATATTTCGTGGAAGCTGATTGCTCTAACAAGCATCTGGAGGATTTATCAAGACTTCCAGATCTCCAGATAATTTAGGATCTGTAAAACTTTATTGTCAGTTGTTTATTTTATATTTTTTCTCTTGTGTATTTTTTACTACCACCAGCAGTAAGCCTAGAATAGCTATGCGATCACTTATAGATTGTGTAGAAGATTTTGATAACTTAGGCAGGTACAATTGGTGCGAAGCACTTTATACGTACATGGCTCCTCAAATGGAGTTAATTGGTATGGGAGTCACATTGCGACCAAAAGCGACGCCGAGGTGGATCCACGAGACCAATGCTTAAGGGTTTCACACACTTATTGGCTGTGAGTGAATATATTTTATGTCTTCCACAAATAGTATAGATAAATCTGTCTATTAACAACTAATCTTGTCATTCCAGGTATGGATGTGTGAGCATTTGTGTATCCTACCTCCACACGTCCCTCATGCTTTGCCAAGAATGCTGAGATGGAGGTGGAGTTCCACAAATGTAAGGGTCGTTAAGAAGATGGTAGATGGTATCGTACCTGACAAAATCATTGTCGATCTAATTCCAAAGACAAATGAGTGATCCGTACATACCGCTTCACCTAGATTTTCAGATCAACCTCAACCCGAAACTCAGGTCGACGCAAGAGGAATGGCCTATCCAATATGCCAGGAGAATGCAGAAATTGTATCTACTCTAAGCACCAAGCTAGTTGAAGCAAGGTGTGATTTTGAAAGAACCTCCCTACTTAAGGAAGCGACCATCGAACAACAAGAAAAGGCAATACATGAGCTTCTTCAAGAGTTAGAGGAGGTCAGGAACAGGAAAGACAATGAGATAAGTGAAAGGGATGATATAATTGCTGAAAAAGAAGCATTAATCGCTGAAAAGGACAGTTTAATACTAGAGCTTCAACTCAATTTACAATCCTGGGATGTAGAGGGGTTACAATCACAGCCTATACAAGCTGTACAAACCCAACAGCCTTCTTCTGCATACACTAGGCGGAAGGTTTGTGTGAGGAAGAAGGCTCCTGACGGTCTATCACCCCCTAGCCTTAGAAGCCTCCTTTCTGCATGGTTTTCAAACATCCCTAAAAGAAGGAGAGTTGAAACTCAAATTGTCCCCAGCAAGGCTATTGAGTATCCCTCAGTAGACCCTAATATCTCTCCTGTAGAGCCAAATATTGAGCAGGAGTCAAGTCAGGATAAAAAAGGGAAATCAATTGCCGAGGAGGGTGAACCCGAAATATCATATACCGGCACACAAGTCTCCACGGACAAACAACCAACACTCGACGAAGTCAAGCAGAGGATATTGGAGGTGAGCATAAGTTATCCTGTCCAGTCCTATTTTTCAGACAAAAATATTTCAAATCAACAGTTTTATTTTGTATACAGCAAGCTTATAAAGAATTCACCGGTAAGATGGATCCAAACGTCGGGGAGTCTTTATTGAAACTAAAAAAAATAGAGTAAGACAGTCTTATATTCTTTGTATATACCTTTCATCTTATGTTTTGAGAGTTGTTAATAACCCTTTCCTTGTGTAGTGTGACAGTATCAGGACCAGTGTGGAAGACCGATGCTATTAACTTATACATGGACTCTTTCCTTACAATATTTTATTGGAATGTTTTGACACATGGGGATTGCATAAGCGCATATTTTGATCTTAAGCAAAGGTGCAAGGTGACCGATAAGGCGTACTATAACTCAATTTTTTGTGGGGCTAGATTCCCGGTAAGTTTTTGGCCCTTTTGCAAGGAATTGTAAACTTTACGCCGGTGTTTTGTGATTTTTATACACAGGATATGTTTAATATTATGTACGCCCAAGCATTCGAGCAAACTTTTAAAACCCCAGGCAATCCAATCAGATACATATTTTGTCCAATAATCTGTGACGATCACTGCCACCTACTAGTGGCCGACTTGGAAATTTCAGAGTTCATCCACTATAACTCCTTGTCCGTCAGGAAGGCTTACACTACTCAATTTGAAGAAACAGTAAGCATTAGATTAGATTTCAGCTAAATAAACCGTTTGTGTATGGAGGATTCATAGCATTTATTTCGGTCCCAGGTTGAATTCTTTAAAAAGATGCACTCTTCGTATTATGATAACTGGCATCCTGGCCTGGCTGAAAAAATTTGTAATGCAAACTTTTCCGTGCGTCGAGTCCAGGGTCCCAGACAAAGCTCTTCGTAAGACATCTAATAATCTTTGTAAATACCATATTTTATAAGCTAGCATTGGACTAATAATTTTTAATTTTTTACAGCTATGATTGCGCATTTTTTATAATACGATACATTGAGAGCCTACTATTTGGGTACCCTAAAAGATTCAGACAGCAGGATATGAGGAGCTTCAGATTCGTGGTGGGGAATAGAATAATGCGCAGCTCACAATTTTGTTTGCAATTATGACTGTGCTGTATAGTGGGATATGTTGTAAGACTATACAGAGTTTTAGATATGTAACTACACCAAGGTGCCTGCCTGTAAAAGTCATTAGTCAGCTGCAAAGGTGTTTGCAATCTGTGTAGTATCTGTACAATTATGGAATATATATACTTTGTTAAATATTTCAACCACTTCGACTTTATGATTTTGTGATGGGATTTCTACGTGGTGCTGGGAATTAAATTTCCAGGACCACCGTGTTCCTGGGATTAAGATTCCCAGCACCACCTTATTTCTCGGCCAGTTCGCAAATGGACGTGGTCCCGAGAATTATATTTCCAGGACCACTGTGTTCCTGGGAGTTAAATTTCTAGCACCACCGTATTTCTCGGCCAATTCGAAACTGTAAGTGGTGTTGGGAATTCACTTTCCAGCACCACCGTGTTCCTGGGATTAAGATTCCCAGCACCACCTTTTTTCTCGGCCAGTTCGCAAATGGACGTGGTGCTGGGAATTAAATTTTCAGGACCACTGTGTTCCTGGGATTTAATTCCCAACACCACATTTTATCTCGTCCAGTTCGATATTGTACGTGGTGCTGGGAATTCACTTACCAGCACCACGGTGTTCCTGGGATTGAGATTCCCAACACCACCTTATTTCTCGGCCAGGTCACAAATGGACGTGGTCCTGGGAATTAAATTTCCAGGACCACTGTGTTCCTGGGATTTAATTCCCAGAACCACATTTTCAGAAATCAGGCCCCGTGCCAAGTGGCACGAGGTCAAAACTGGGAGGCAGGAGAATCACAACGAAGTTTGCTCGACGCAACAACATGTGAAGCCGTTAGGTCTTTCAGTCGATGTAAAGAATTCGGAATTTGGACTCCTGTAGGTCCATCAATGGGTTTCGGTCAAAACCCATTGATGGTCCTAGTCATTTCAACTTCGGTCCAAACCAACTCCAGTGGCTTTGGGACTTGCCCCTCTGTGTATCGTGTCCAAAATTTCTGATTTTCAAGGCAGGATTAATTCCCAACACCACATTTTATCATGCGTGGTGCCGGGAATTCACTTAAAGACACGGGTGTTCCTGGGATTGAGATTCCCAGCACCACCTTATTTCTCGGCCAGGTCGCAAATGGACGTGGTTCTGGGAATTAAATTTCCAGGACCACTGTGTTCCTGAGATTTAATTCCCAGCACCATATTTTCAGAAATCAGGCCCCGTGCCAAGTGGCACGAGGCCGAAACTGGGAGGCAGGAGGATCACAACGAAGTTTGCTCGACGCAACAACATGTGAAGCCGTTAGGTCTTTCAGTCAATGTAAAGAATTCGGAATTTGGACTCCTGTAGGTCCATCAATGGGTTTCGGTCAAAACCCATTAATGGCCCTAGTCACCTCAACTTCGGTCCAAACCAACTCCAGTGGCTTTGGGACTTACCTCTCTGTGTATCGTGTCCAAAATTTCTGATTTTCAAGGCAGGATTAATTCCCAGCACCATATTTTATCTCGTACAGTTCGATACTGTACGTGGTGCTGGGAATTCACTTACAAGACTACTGTTCCCGGGATTGAGATTCCCAAAGACCACCTTATTTCTGGCCAGTCGAATGGACGTGGTCCTCGAATTAAATTTCAGACCACCGTGTTCCTGGGATTTAATTCCCAAAGACCACATTTTAGAATCGTGCCCCGTGCCAAGTGGCACGAGGCCAAATCGAGAGCGGGAGGATCACAACGGTTTGCTCGACGCAACAACATGTGAAGTCGTTAGGTCTTTCAGTCGATGTAAAGAATTCGGAATTTGGACTCCTGTAGGTCCACCAATGGGTTTCGGTCAAAACCCATTGATGGCCCTAGTCACCTCAACTTCAGTCCAAACCAACTCCAGTGGCTTTGGGACTTGCCCCTCTGTGTATCGTGTCCAAAATTTCTAATTTTCAAGGCATGATTAATTACCAGCACCACATTTTATCTCGTCGGGTTCGATCATCAGATGTGGTGTGGCCGAATTCACTACCAAAGACTACGGTGTTCTGGGATTGAGATTCCCAAAGACCTCCTTATTTCGGCAGTCGCAAATGGGCGTGGTCTTGGGAATTAAATTTCAGACCACGTGTGTTCCTCGGGATTTAATTCTCAAAGACCACATTTTCAGAAATCAGGCCCCATGCCAAGTGACACGAGGCCGAAACTGAGAGGCAGGAGGATCACAACGAAGTTTGCTCGACGCAACAACATGTGAAGCCGTTAGGTCTTTCAGTCGATGTAAAGAATTCGGAATTTGGACTCCTGTAGGTCCATCAATGGGTTTCGGTCAAAACCCATTGATGGCCCTAGTCACCTCAACTTCGGTCCAAACCAACTCCAGTGGCTTTGGGACTTGCCCCTCTGTGTATCGTGTCCAAAATTTCTGATTTTCAAGGCAGGATTAGGTTTACACCCAATTTTCAGAAATCAGGCCCCGTGCCAAGTGGCACGCGGCCGAAACTGGGAGGTAGGAGGATCAGAAGGAAGTTTCCTCGACGCAACACCATGTGAAGTCGTTAGGTCTTTCAGTCGATGTAAAGATTTCAGAATTTGGACTCCTGTAGGTCCATCAATGGGTTTTGGCCAAAATCCATTAATGGCCCTACTCAGGACCACTGTGTTCCTGGAATTTAAATTGCCAGCACCACCTTATTTTCGGCCTATTTGAAAGTGTACGTGGTACTGGGAATTGAAATCCCATGAATGTATTCCACCGATTCTAAATTATACGTGGTCCTGAGAATTGAAATCCCAGGACCACTGTGTGTTCCCCGGCCAGTTCTAAATTGTACGTGGTCCTGAGAATTGAAATCCCAGGACCACCTTATTCCTCAGCCATTTCGAAATTGTACGTGGTCCTGGGAAATAAATTCCCAGGACCACTGAGTTTCTGGGATTATAATTACCAGCACCACCGTATTCCTCTACGGTTCGAAATTGACGTGGTCCCGGGAATTAGAATCCCAGACCATTGTGTTCTGGGATTTTAATTCCCAAAGACCACCTTATTTCTTGGCGATTCGAAAGACGTGGTGGCCGGGACTTTTTTCCCAAAGACCTTTGTGTTCTCGGGAGTTAAATTCCCAAAGACCACCGTATTCTCGACCGGGCCGATCAGACGTGGTCCTGGGAATTAAAATCCCAGGACCATTGAGTTCCTGGGATTTTAATTCCCAGCACCACCTTATTTCTCGCCCAGTTCGAATTGTACATGGTGCTGGGACTTTAATTCCCACCACCACTGTGTTCCTGGGAGTTAAATTCCCAGCACCACCGTATTTCTCGGTGAGTTCGAAATTGTACGTGGTGCTGTGAATTAAAATCCCAGAACCACTGTGTTGCTGGAAAATTTAATCCCAGGGTCATTGTGTTCCTGGGATTTCATTGTCAGCACCAGCAAAGTATTGAACAATATATTATATAACATTTATTAAAGCTCAAACACAAACAATAAACATATTTACAGTCACTGTTGATCTATGGGAAGCAGTATCATTTACAAATTAGCAAATTTCATTAATTACAACAATGCATTGTCATACTGCCACCTGAACACTTCTAAAATTACATCAGGAAGAACTCATCCCTTAAAATTGAGACAGAGACATCTATTCTGAATTTGGTCATGTCTGCTTGTTTGAAGTCCATCTTCTCACCATAAAGCAGACATCTCATGTATTGCATCACAAAGAAGGCACAATCATTGCTGTAAACATGCAAAGAAAAATTTTATATTTCAATTCAAAAGTATAATTTTCACATTCAGTATTTTTCTTTTAGTATCTTGCCACTTATTTGGGACAATCAGTTGTAACAGAAACCCAGTTGTCGATGGGGTAATAGGCTTGTAAACATGGATGAATTGCTGCAAGCTCCTTAGGTGAATATCCTTTAAATTGGGATACCTATAATTACACGATGACTAAGTTAACATAACTATTCATTAACAGATAACAAAGTTAAATTGATGGAATATCTATATTTAAAATATTTAACTACTCACCACTGCTTCAAAATCAGCTTTTGATCTTCCACCATATGAAATGGAGTTGTAATGATTGAAACTCATTGCTTTTGTGTCGATACACAACAGGTGAAAGTGAGTTTAGTCAGTATTTAGAGGTATAAAAATATATCTAACCTCTCCATCATTCATGTCCGTGTTTATGATTTGTGTTGTGGCAGTCTTCCACGACAATCTTAATGCTGACTGAAATTGTGTGTAGAGGAAAATATTTAAACAGTTAGTATAACATCAAATGTCGTGAAAATACAAGATAATTTAACTCCCTTACAATGAACACGGATGATGAGCAATACAGACTTGTTATATGACCTACATGAAGAGGAGGCCCCTAAAAAGAATTGAGCAAAATGTATCGATAACCTCCCCAACTGTGAAAACAGATCCATTAACTCCAGAGTATAAAGAATTCAGAGTTAATGAAAAAGGACCTTCCTCCCAAACATAACCTGTTATCGGCCTACAAAAAAATTTAATCGTAAATAAATATTTGCACTTTATAATATTGTAATAGAATTTTTGAATGTAATGGTGGATGTAACTACCATACTTTATTTTTTTCTAAACTTTTTAGCAAGTAGGTCACATCAGCATCTTGTTTCTTGTTCTTTGCCGTCTTACAATTTTTCTTGACATACTATGATACAAAAATATTATTAGTTATTTAAATAAAATAACACAAACTAATTTTGGGAAGTATTCTGACTAACCGCAATGACTTCCATTCTCATTTGGTTGAGTTTATCAATTATTGCTTCATCCCTGTCAAGATCTTTTTCATCTTCTTCCAAAATACAGATAGTACCCCTCGCTTGCAATTCATCCATACCAATTTTTTATTTGCCTTTCTTGTCAAATACTTCTGCTTCTTTTACAACTTTATCATGTTGCCCTTCTAATAACTCAACATCAGAAATTTCTGTCTTTTTTCTTTTGCTTTGAGGTACCAATTTTGCCCACAGTGGACTATCAACGGGAGTATCCCTGTAATTATAGTGGGTTCTATCTCGCCGTCTTGTTCTGCTGGCAATTGGTTCTGGTTGAGGTTGAGGGTCAACTTCAGGCTTATTTGGTTCAGCCTCCATACCTTCTCTTCCTATAATTTCCATTAGTTCTTTTACCCTTTCAGTTAGTGTCATGTTTTCCATTCTTAACTCTTTGAGTTGTCTCTGATAAACTAAACACTCATGGCATTCACTAGTAGGGTATTTTTCTTGTATAGTTTGTGATGATGATGTCTCTATTAGATGAGGAGTATTTTCAATATAATAGTCAACCTTATCAAGCAATATATTTTCACTACAGGTACATACTAGATCAACAATGACCTATCAAAAAATCAACAATTATTTAGATAACGAAAATGAAAAACTGCTAAGTTGTGGTCTTCTATTTACTTGTTCAGGGGAGACTTGCTCCAATAAATTCCTGACCTTGCTAATATGTGAAGGAGTTGCCCTCCACTTATTTATTCGTGGGCCTTCAGTATTGTATGGTCTCTGGATTGGGACATGTTCCAGAAACCAAGCCTTCTCATATCGAAAGTGTTACATACTTACGTAAATATAAAAGAAAAAATTATTTAGTAAGAAAGAACTTAACCAAAAGGCCGAAACCCCTTTAGATAAGGAATTCACTCTTCTCACAAGAATCGTATTATTAGATGAACATATATCTCCAATAGTAGGCAATTGTGGAGCCATAAATTGATGGATGGCTTCGACCCAATTGAAACTACCTATGTTGTCAAAATCATCTACAATATCTACAAGACCTATGGGGACCTTATATGTAGTAGTACAGAACAACACACAAGCAAATATATACAATACATACAACTTACAAAATACCAAAACATCTTCATCTACTTCTACTCTAGTAGAAAAGGTTTTAAGCAAAAACTCTAACCTCAATCTAGTTGGTTCTTTTTTGGAGAATTGAGAATTGAAAAGAGCACCTGATGCATTAGTTGAATTCATAGGAACATAAGCCCCTCTATCTGTAATACCGAGCAAAAGGGGCACATCTCTTCTGGTGAAAGCAACTGGCACAGTTGAAAACTTAAAGCTTTGACTTGTCGAATCTCAACTTTGAAATATATTGACCAATATTCCACGGATTTATGGAATGTCTTGTATATTCAAAAAAACAGCAAATGGAGTTTGTTTAATTATCTCTCTGTGCCTTTCATGTAAACAAACTGACGGACGTTGCTTCCCTTTAGCACTTGGACCTCCAAAAAATTCAATAAAGTGGCCTAAAACGCTGGTCCATCATTTCTTTTCAAGACACTCATTATTTCCTAACAATTTGAAAATACATAATTTATTCCTTCATTTTGTAATTGTAAAAACAAATTTGAGATTCGCAATTCTAATAATCTGTAAAAAAATTGGACCACTCTTTTCTCACCAGTTCCTCTCCACGGTGTCGAAATTTATATCCAGCCCACAGGGTGCCGGGATATAAATTTCCAAAGACCACCATTTATCTCGACAGATTCCCATCTCCCCTGTGGGATATTTAAACGCAGAACCACTGTGTTGCTGGGGTTTTAGTTCCCAGCACCACCAACAATTCCGGCAACTTTTATGTACATGATGTTGGAAATTACATTCCCAGTACCATGATGTTGCTGGGAGTTTAAATCCCATTACCACGGTGGTGCTGGGATATAAATTCCCAGCACCACCATTTTTCTTGACTAGTTCATCTCCCTGGTGCTGGGATTTTTAAACGCAGAACCACTGTGTTGCTGGGGTTTTAATTCCCAGCACCACCAACAAATCCGGCAACTTATATGTACATGGTGCTGGAAATTACATTCCCAGCACCATGGTGTTGCTGGGAGTTTTAATCCCATTACCACGGTGCTGGGAATTTACGGCTCTATTTATCTAATTCATATACAGATTGAAGAGATCGTTCATTTGTATTTGAATGTTTGAAACCATTCCAAAACCATAACGAAGAAATCATTTTAAACATATGACATACTTCATATTGGACTAAAGCAAGGAATGCGACACATACCTTGGCCGGTGAAGGAGAGGTTGAACCGGATGCTTGACTCATTCTGCAACACGAAATGGTAGAAAAAAACCCAATGAGATGTACGCCTTTCAACGGAAACCCTAAAACCGAGTAAGAAATGGGTAAAACTCTAGTTAAATGAGAGGACGACACCATATTACCTCGAAGCGTCTCGACGAAATTCCAAGAACTCGGAAGCTAACGTAATGAAGCAGAAGGAAAAATGGAGTCTAAGCTTTTCCAAGTTTTTGTGCGCTCGAAGATTTCCCAGAAGCTAAAGACACGAAGACGCTAATGTGGTGACTTGTTTGGACGGGACGTTTCGATGGCTCGGGATTTGGAAATGTGGCTCGGATGCATGCGAGATCTTTGCATTAAAAACGTTGTTTGACGGGAGGGGTATTTTGGGAATTATGCATGCGATTTGGTAATTCTGAAAGTATAGTGCACGATTTGGACATTTCAAAATTTTATCAGTTGTGTTTGATAAATTACCGATAAAATAAAGTTAACTTGTGTCAATAAGATCTTCAAATGAGCATTGTACCACGGGGGCAAGAAAGAAATCATGGAAGCTACAAAGATAGTGAATTGTGAAAGTAACAATTCTGTGGTGTAATGCAAAGGGCAATCTAGAAAGCTCTCAGGGTACAGTGCAATAGTAAAGTGGATATTATTGGGATAATATTTTATAGGTCAGTGCAGTTCAATCCTTTGTTAGGACAAGTTCAATCCTGAATTTAAAAAAAAAATTTGAGTAGATGATCTTGAACAGAATATGAATCGAGAGTTTATCTTTTAGAATAGAGTATATCTTCAACGTCAGATTTATCTTACCAGGACGATATGACCACATCGTCGAACTTAATTATTGAACCATAAATATTTTTCTGATTTACTTTGATAATCAATAAAGCATATCACATCTAAAAATTATTTAATATCCCGTGATCGATCATCATAAGGGCAATCGAGAGTAAGAATTCTTAAGATGAGCCCTGTTAAAGGAAACAAACAACTTGCCTCTGATTGCTTGATAATTCTAGAAACGTATTTGCAACAAGTGAATTCAAATAATAATCAGTAGCAGCGGGCTGTAGTCTGATTATTCAATCACAACTATGTTAGTTGCTGTTTAACAAGTCGATTGAAACAATAGAAAACATATCAATTAAATGGGAAGAAGCATTAACCCACTGGTAACACCAAGATATATAGTAGATGGATTATCTAACCCATTGAGAGAGAGAGAGAGATACTGACTGATGATCTTATTATTAGTCTAATCTAATCAATTGCATTGCCCAGTGACAGTGACAGTGACAGTGACTGTTACAGTTATAGAGGAGCAAAAGGATTGATTTGACTTCTTCATCGTTGTGGGTCGATCATGGCCCGTCGTTGAGATGCGGAGACGGGGAATCGTCATGATGTCAGTCGCTTCCACTACCACCGATGCCTTTCGCTTTCCGGCCATCGCCTATTTTGTGATGACTTCTTTTGCCGAGTCCACCGCTGCCGTCGCCACCTATACCGTCTCTCCCTTCGAAACCACCGCTTGAGCCCCCTTCGGCACCAACTCCTCCTCCGCCCGACCCACCGCCGCCGCCTCCAGCACCAACGCCACCGATGCTGACACCGATCCCAGCTCCGCCACCCATACCGAAGCCGCCGCCTCCGACACCAACTCCAATCCCAACACCGATGCTTCCACCAATTCCGCCGAGTCCTCCACCAACCCCGCCTGCGGTTCCGAATCCAGCACCACCGGTAGCTCCGCCGATTCCACCTCCTCCAATGCCTCCGCCACCTCCACCTCCTCCGAATCCGCCACTGCCAAATCCACCACCTCCTCCCATGCCACCGCCGGTAACTCCACCACCTCCTCCGAATCCACCACCGCCACCAAATCCGCCGCCTCCTCCCATGCCACCCCCAACTCCACCGCCTACTCCAATGCCTCCACCACCTCCAATTCCTCCGCCAACTCCACCGGCGCTACCTGTGCCTGCACCAATACAACCACCACCTCCACCACCTCCCATGCCTCCGCCAACTCCACCGGCGCTACCTATGCCACCACCGCCAGCTCCTCCTCCAATACTTCCACCTCCTCCTCCAAAACCACCGCCACCTCCTCCTCCAAAACCACCGCCAACTCCTCCTCCAATGCCACCGCCACCTCCAATGCCACCGCCACCCCCAACTCCTCCTCCCATACCTCCACCTCCTCCTCCCATACCTCCACCTCCTCCTCCAATGCCACCGCCACCCCCAACTCCTCCACCGCTAACTCCTCCTCCCATTCCTCCACCTCCTCCTCCAATGCCACCGCCAACTCCTCCTCCAATGCCACCGCCATGGCCACCGCCACCCCCAACTCCACCTCCAACTCCTCCTCCCATACCTCCACCTCCTCCTCCAAAGCCACCACCTCCTCCAATGCCACCACCTGATCCACCTCCTACTCCCAGGCCTCCGCCCGCTCCTCCACCCATGCCACCGCCAATTCCACCCCCTCCTCCAATGCCACCGCCACCTCCTCCACCAATGCCACCGCCAGCTCCAGCACCTCCTCCAATTCCGCCGCCAGTTCCACCTCCTCCAATTCCGCCGCCAGCTCCACCTCCTCCTCCAATTCCACCACCACCTCCAACTCCACCGATGCCACCGCCAGCTCCACCTCCTCCAATTCCACCACCACCTCCAACTCCTCCAGGACCTCCGCCGATGCCACCGCCAGCTCCACCTCCTCCAATTCCACCACCACCCCCAACTCCTCCAGGACCTCCACCGATGCCACCGCCAGCTCCACCTCCTCCCCCAACACCTCCACCTCGGCCACCCCCTCTACCACGACCAACTACGGCGTGACTGCCACGCCGGCCGGTTTTACGAACACAATCACTACTCTGCCCACCATCCAACGCAACACTAGACCTCCCCGGCGTCCTCAGCTTCTTCCCATCTCTTCTCCCACTTCCAACAATGACACAAGCCAAAACAATTAGAAGTATCAGTGCTCCCTGCTTCCCCATCTAATAACAATGGCAGAGACAAATTAGCCGGTGCAGAGCGATTTTGCATACAGCTGCAAAGGCTGTAGAAGGCAGAGGATAAATATATAGAAGTTCTCGCGCCACGCAGAAATTGCTACATTTTTTGGCGGCGGCAGTTAGCAGTGTGCTTGGCATAAATGCATCATCTTCCCTCCTACATCTTCCGTGAGACCATTTAAGCTCGCATTCATGGCGTATCCCTTTCTCTGCATTTGCTTTGGTCAATTTGTGTTGGGAATAAGCAAAGTAGAACGGAATGAGGATTTGTTGACTGTGACAACAGCCGCTTGCAGTCTGGAAAGAAGAAAGGATGCGTACTTTTAGCTCCAACACCAATGCCTTCCTGGAGTTTAATGGGATTTGCTTTCTGGTGGTTGTTAGAGAAGAGCAGCCAAATTATTAACTTTTTGTTAGCCTTGGCTTTGATGGATGAGCTGCTGTCCAAAAGGAAAATGAGTCGAGAGGCGATGGTGGAGTGTGTGGCGAACGTGTACGTAGTACGAGGGCATTGTGACTTCGAAAAAGTTTTTAGGGCAAATTTAGATGGTTAATTCAGTCGTATTAAAATTTAAAAGGACAAGGGATCGATTTTTGAATGTGATGATCAGACTACCGATGACTCCGTATTTCTACGCTAACCATCTGAGACCTGATTTATCCTTCTCCATACGTAGGGACAGCAGTGGGGGGTCGCTAATGTCACGGTTCCATATTTTTATGACCTTGAAGAAGCGGCACGTGAGGAGGGGGCCAACAAACAAACAGTGAGAGCTTTAAGAATTCTAAATGGTTGATCTTCCAATTTATTTGGCAGTCAATATCGTATATTTAAAATTTTTATCCGATTAATTTTGAGATAACTGATTCGATTATACATAAATTTTTCATCAATTATTTAGATAAATCGAAAAGTGCTCATGGCGAGTAAGCTAACAGTCTATCATTCATGGTTTGTCACTCTATTTGAGGAAAATTTTATAAATTCATCGAAGTTGAAGATCAAATCTTGATATCTAATTTTATACTGATAATAATATTTATCACTGCACCTAGCTCCGAAGTATCATCCAATCAATTTAATATGTGACTTATGTATCCATTTTAATTTATTTGTTACATAAATTTTAAAAGGTACATTAAAATTTATAAAAAAAATAATGATAAAGAGTAAATTGATATATATTATTTGATAAACGTCAAAAGAGTTCCCTTATTATAAAATTTTAAAAAGATATATCTTATTATATTTTTCATTTCGAAACACTTGGAACAGTTTCAATGTTATTATACGAAGGTCATAGATATTAGAAGTTTAGAACAGTGTTAAAGTGATTTTTATTATAGAGTACTGTTATGATAGAATATTTTGAATGAGACATCTTTTGACCTAGTTTTCTGTTGGCCAATTTTTCTTTATAAAAAACAATCGAAGAAAAAAAGAAGAAGAAGAGAGTTGTATTTTGCAACATCTTTTATACTTTACATATTAGTTTTCTACCTATGTGATATACACAAGTAATCATCTAACCATACAAGTGGTGGCCAAGTCCCCCTCATAATTTGAACCCTATTTTCTTTGAACAACCAAGAGAAATTATCCCAAAGAACTTCTCTACGTACCTAGTATGAACATCCATAATGAGTGCATCGACCCCACCGGACAACATTTGAGTTTTCTCCTCTAGTAGTTTGGTGTGATGTTGCACTTGGCTCTTGAACTAGGTGAGCTTCTTAGTTAACTACAATGTTTAGTCCCTAAGAGCTTCAATGTCAACCTCAAATTGTCTATCGGTAAGAGTCTCATATTCATCCATGGATCCTTTTGTTCTCATCTTGGTAAGGACTTCAACTTACTCATGAGGCTTGTCACTCTCATCCAAGCAAAGGTTGGTGTGGATGTCATAAACCTTAGTCTACACCTAGAGAGCAATGTACTTGTTCAAGTGTGGGATGTAAATTTTTAGGTATTAATGTTTAGATTTTGTGGTTAAATTGGCAAGGAACAATACCATGGAGATAGTTTTGAATTTATTTTGAACTCTTTCAAATAGCCTTAATATGTTTGGAATCCCATTAGTCATGTAACATAGAACCACTACTTTAAGGGAAAAATCTTGTGAAGGTCACTATTTAAAAAATTGCAAGGAACTTGATAAAAATAAATGCTATGTTGCCTAGGGTCCTTGAAGTTAACACTAGTGAAGGTTCTATCGAGATTGTCATAGAAGTAATTTTTAGAGTGTTGCTTTGAAACTTGTATTATTAGTATTCCAATTTTAATCCCTTAATATGTGAGATTAGATCAAATAAAAATCATTTCAAAGCAAACTTTCAATTTTAAAACATACCTTCTTGGAAAGTTTCATGCATAATATGTTGGAAAAATGATACTCCCAAGTGGTTAGTTTTAGGACCGTGTCACTAGAGGGGGAGGAGGCGAATAGAAATTTGCTTCATTCTTGTTCATTGATTGCATACTTGTCTATAAAATGTTAACACATAGTAGAAAATAAAAGAAAACAAGAAAAAACAGCAAGCACAAGAACATTTCAAATTTTGTATGGTTCGGAACTTCCGATACCTGCTTAATAGTTTAGAGTCCTAGCGATATCATCACTATATTTTTTCCTTGCTAAATACCTTTCAGAGATAGTAGAGAAACCTCTTACAATACATGTTCTTATAAGCAAAATACAAAAAAAATACAAATGAAAATGAATACAATGTAAATAAACTATCTATACTAGCGATCTTTACTTTACTCATTGTTTGGTTACTTTTTCTTTCAAAGTCTTCAAGTACCGACTTGAAAAATCTTCCATGAAACCCTTTGTTGCTATTTGTAACTGAATCCACCTAACAATTGATTGCAAACTCCTATTAGTCAATTGTTTCACTGTAGATTTGAACATTGTACTTGCAAAATCGATCTTTCCAACTCAACATTAACTACAATAGTTGATTGCTTTACATTATTAGTCGATTAGAAAATATTCTATTTGCTCCACAATATTATCAATCGAGTCCTTTATGTTGGAATGTATACTGAAAGCCTAGTTCTTTTTGTATGAACATTTTATTTTGAAATAAGAATCACATGATCATTGTTTGCACTTTATATATTTATTATATGTGTGCATATTGTCTAATATTTTACATTGTAGATAACATGGTGTTTGGTGTGGCACAGAAGATCATGTTATCAGTACCTTGTAAAATATAAGTAGAGGCTCACAACTAAGATGGTTTTGGACAAACCATTGGCATGGTTGTAGTGTAGCTTGGTATTGTTTTGTCTTGAACATAGAGTTACACTAGTACACTTAGGTGTATTGAGCAGGACCGACATAGAGGTGATTCAATTTATTGCTGACTACATAATTGAATCGGACCTCGGATATTATGTTGTACATGCTCTTAATCCCGATATAATAACGGGCACATGTACTTAGTATTTATTTCTTTGATTTACCAGAGGGTGAGATTTAGATGGATTAAATCAATATGCCCGGTAAGTTAGGAAATAATATTATTTACATGGTGTGCCGTTGATTATAGGAGGAAACCGTGTCCTATATATTAGGTTGATGATGTCCCCTTGAGGAGCTCATAAAGTTCATCATGTAAACCCAACTGGTTGACTTAGTCAACGTGATGATAAGGTTGAGTGGTACTACTCGAGGAATTAGATATTAATTAATTGATGGACAGTAAATCAATTAATTGACGGACATTCGATATCTTAAACACGGGGAGATTAATGTACGAATAATATATGGAGCCCATATTAATTTATGGGGGTTGGTGAGGTAGTTCAATGATGATCCTCTAGTGGAATGGAACATCATTGATGGATCAAGTTAGTGTGGTTCCGATCCATCGGGTGGCCAAGACCCAACTCCTCCTTATGGTCCCTGTCATAGCCTAATATAATCCTTGTGAAGTCTAGATCCAAGAATGTAAAACAAAACCTAGAACCAACGGTTGGGATTAAATCCCTAGATCCGATGGTTAGGATGAAACACTAGAACCAACGGTTGGGATTAAATCCCTATATCCGATGGTTAGGATGAAACCCTAGAATCGACAGTTGAGATTAAATCCTTAGATCCGACGGTTGGGATAAAACCCTAGATCCGACGGTTGGGATGAAATCCTAGATCCGACAGTTGGGATGAAATCCTAGATCCGACGGTTGAGATGAAACCCTAGATCCGACGGTTGGGATAAAACCCTAGATCCGACGGTGGAGGTTAAATCCCTAGAGCTGACGGTGGAGATTAAAGGAGTCCTAAGCCTAACTCTATAAAAGGAAAGCTTAGGGTTGGGCGGCAATGATCAATTGATTGAGGAATTAGGGTTTTGGCTCATCCAAAAGTGGGTGGCTAGGGTTTTTGGGGGGCTAGGGTTTTTGAGCAAAACAAGTGGGCGGCAACTCTTCCTTCTAGTTGATTGCCGGCGCCCATCCTCCTCCATCAACACATGGCCGACGCCCATCCTAGAGGCCTCTCCCTTCTTCCTTGGCCGGCGGTTCTCCTTCCATAGGTGGCCGGCATTCACCTTCCTCCCTTCATCCTAGAGTGGCTGGCGGCAACACTTCTTGAAGTTGGCCGGCGCATCATCCAATTGTTCCTTGGCCGGCGGTTGCACCAAATTCCCTAATTTGGTGGCCGGTTCTAGATAGGAAGGTATTTGTTGTTTCTTCTCTTTGTTCGCAGCGGACAAGGTGGAGAAGAAAGCGATCTAGAAGGCTTCTACTCGTGGAGGATCTTCGTCCACACGTCGTCCACGAGAAGGATAGGACATACGGTAGAAGATCGTGAGGTATAAAGTTATTTTAACTTTATTTACAGATCTGAGTTTGTTCTTTTATGTTTTGATTATGCATGTGTAAATTAGTAAATATATTGTATAATCATGGACCCCGAAGACAAACACAAAAACCGACGATCCGTCCGTCGTCTCTTCCGCGGCTAACCAACTAGAAGAGTTGAGTTGTTTGAACAACTAGTTTGTTCGCCGATCACTCAAGTTGTTAGCACGATGAAAATGGTTGTGCTAAGGAAGCTCATCTCATCCGGATTAATTCTTTTATTTTTGATAATTTTATTCCGGGTACATGGGATCTAATGAGCCTCCGAAGCAACTACCTGCAAGTGGTATCAGAGCCACGGTTTCGTGTTTTGTGTGTTTAGGATTCGGTTAATTTTTTATGCATTTTTCATATATTATATGTGCCGGATAATAGTAGGATATGCGTAGTTTAACTCTTTGGTTGCAGGCATAAGATCCGACTATTATGGCCATGTGTGTGTATGTGAATGGATGTGTGTAAAATTTATTATTTGAATCCTCGGGGTTGACGAGGCTAGATTAGTATTTAATTTTTGTAATTAAATACGGCATTGTTTAGTCGCTCATTTTAGTTTACTTTCGATCTAGATTATTTGTACACTCCTTCGTGGAGTATAGGATCGATGGATGTAAATTAAAATGTTTTATCTCGGCTCGGAACTCTTTGGTGACTTGCGCACGGGAAAAGATGGAGCGGACGAGGTGGCGACACGACGGGATGCACATTGGAGGACAATGTCATAATAGTTGGAAAAATTCTGTTTTTTCCATATTTATTGCTTATTTGTTTTATATGCATGTTGTGTATGTTTTAAAATTCCTCAATTTTAATTTACTAAGTGGGAGAGGGACATTTTAATTAATTCCCGCGGCCTCCATTACAATTTGACGTGTGATGCAACAAACTTGCGCGTTGGCTCTGAGTGCCTTTCTCCCCATCGGATGAGTTTGTTTGCGGATCACTAGGTCAAATAATGGTTATAGGAAATTATTTAGGAGCGTGTGTATTTCCACATCGGTAAGGCACATAATCCGAGATAATTCCCTTAGTATCGTGTAATGGTGCACACTTAGATGCAAATTAAAAGTATCCTCCCCATCGGAGTCACTGCTTTTATTTGTAGGGCCAAAGAGGAACCAACTATTAATTTTATTTGTCAAAAAGTAAGGTTAACAAGATAATAAAATTAATGGGTAAAACCTCCTCTTACAAATGCAGAATTCGTATACGTCCACACTATCGTGGCATGCGATATTCTCGGTGTTTTGAGGTGTTGGTTGATTTCGGAATTTTATTGTTTTTGAGGAATCAATAATATTTGAAATCTAATATTTTGATCATTGTGATTTTTAGGATTTTTAAATGGCTTTCAACCCACTTGCTGTGATTTTAAAAGAAAATAAGCTTACTGGACCAAACTACATTGATTGGAAAAGAAACTTGGATATTGTCTTAATCATGAGGAGTACAAATTTGTACTCTTTCGAGGTATGTCCTCCTAAGCCTCAGATGACTCGATGAAAAGGAGAAAGAACGTTATAAGAAATGGGTTAAGGCGCATGAGATGGCGCGGTGTTACATTTTGACATGTGTCGCAACATCGCGATCGTGCCATAGCCACAGCTTATGACATGATGTTCAATCTCAAGGAACTTTTCGGACATCAGAGTAGGGCGGCTAGGCAGGAGGCGATGAGAAACTTGATGACGTCCACCATGATCGAGGGAACACCCGTTAGGGATCATGTTCTCAAGATGATGGCTCATCTTAATGAGATGGAAGTTCTCGGAGCTGAGATCGATGGGGAAACCCAGGTCAATATCATTCTCCAGTCTCTGCCTAGGAGTTTTGAGCAGTTCCGCCTCAACTACAACATGAACAAGAGGTTGTATTCGTTGGCGGAGCTTCTGACAGAACTCCAGGCGGCAGAGGGGCTTTTTCGTCAAAGTGCTCAAGCCATGGTCGCTCAGAAGGTTTCTTCCTCTAAACCGAAAGGTAAGAAGAAGAAGAAGCAAGGTGGAGCGAAGAAAGTGGCACTGGGACCTCAGGCAGGAGTGAAGAAGCCGAAAGGCAAGTGCTTCACTTGCAAGCAGACTGGACATTGGAAGGCGGACTGTCCTCGCCGAAAGAACAAAGGTATATCTTCTTGTTTAGTTGTTGAAACATGTTTAGCGATGTTATCTACCAGTGTCTGGTGTGTAGATACAGGAGCCACTGATCATATCTGCAATACTTTGCAGGGGTTCCAGGAAATCCGACGACTAGCTGAGGGAAAGATTACCGTCTTCATGGGCAATGCTTCAAAGGTGGCGGCTATTGCAGTGGGAGACGTTTATTTATCTTTTGATAGGAATAAAGTTTTGATTTTAAGAAATTGTCTTTATGTACATACTTTTAGAAAGAATTTAATTTCAGTTTCTAAATTGTTTATGGATGGATATTCTGTTTCTTTTAATGACAAAGTGGTTATAAAAAGAAATAAGGAGATTATCTGTTCTGGTACATTGGTTGGCAATTTATATACTCTTGAACCAAAAACTCCCATGATGCATATAGAAATCAATAACTCATTTTCTAAGTCTAATAAGAGAAAAGAACCTTCGCAAATGAACCAAACATATCTTTGGCATCTAAGGCTTGGTCATATTAACCTAAGCAGAATTCAAAGGTTGATAGCTGATGGACTTTTGGGTTCATTAGTGGTGGAGGATCTCCCAACCTGCGAATCTTGCTTGGAAGGTAAAATGACCAAGAGACCTTTTAAGGCCAAGGGGTATAGAGCCAAAGATGTGTTAGAATTGGTTCATTCTGATTTGTGCGGTCCTATGTCTATCCAGGCAAGAGGTGGCTTTGAATACTTCGTCTCTTTTATAGACGATTATTCAAGGTATGAATACATTTACTTGATGCGCCGCAAGTCTGAATGCTTTGACAAATTCAAAGAATTCAAGGCTGATGTGGAGAACCGTCAAGGTAAAAGTATCAAGACATTACGATCTGATCGTGGTGGCGAGTACCTCTTGGGAGAGTTTAGGAGTTACTTATCAGAGGCTGGGATTCAATCCCAATTGTCCGCACCTGGCACACCCCAGCAGAATGGTGTGGCGGAGCGAAGGAATAGGACTCTTATGGAGATGGTCAGATCGATGATGAGTTATTCTGAGTTACCTGATTCGTTCTGGGGGTTTGGTTCCATCTAAGTCAGTACCCTCTACTCCCACAGAGTTGTGGACTGGGCGAAAGCCTAGTCTAAGACATATTCGGATTTGGGGTAGTCCAACACATGTGCTGAAGGGAGATGCTGGTAAGTTAGAATCTCATACAGAAGTACGCTTGTTTGTTGGCTACCCTAAGGGAACGAAGGGTGGTTTATTATATAGTCCTAGAGATCAGAAGGTGATCGTGAGTACGAATGCCAGATTTCTAGAGGAGGACTATGTGATGAACCACAAGCCCACGAGTAGGATTGTTCTTGAGGAGTTAACAGGGGAAGTCCCGACTTCAGTACCACCGGTACAAGAGGAGACACCACAAGTCACTGCACTGCGTGTCACAAAGCATACACAACAGACACCTCGTCGTAGTGGGAGGGTTGTTAGACAACCCAAGAGATTCATGTTTTTGGGAGAGTCTTCGGACTTAGTCCCTGGTGAACATGAATCGAATCCCTGGACATATGACGAGGCACTCCAAGATAGAGATGCGGTATCTTGGCAAAGTGCGATAAATTCAGAGATAGAATCTATGGATTCTAATCAGGTCTGGGAGCTAGTAGAACCACCCGATGGTGTAAAAGCCATTGGATGCAAGTGGATCTACAAGAGAAAGAGAGGAGTAGACAGGAAGGTTGAGACCTTCAAAGCTAGGCTTGTTGCGAAAGGGTATACTCAGAAAGAGGGTATCGATTATGAGGAGACCTTTTCGCCGGTAGCTATGCTTAAGTCTATCCGGATTCTCTTATCTATAGCTGCTTATATGAATTATGAGATTTGACAGATGGATGTCAAGACAGCTTTCCTTAACGGAAGTCTTGAGGAGAACATCTATATGCGGCAACTAGAGGGATTCATTGCTAAAGGCAAAGAGCATCTTGTATGTAAGCTTAATCGGTCCATTTATGGATTGAAGCAAGCTTCTAGATCTTGGAACATCCGCTTTGATGAGGTAATCCAGTCATATGGATTTATTCAAAGTCCGGATGAGCCTTGTGTATACAAGAGATGTGACGGAAACGTAGTGGTGTTTCTTGTACTATACGTAGATGACATTTTGTTAGTTGACAACAATATCAAAGTGTTATCAGACGTAAGGGTATGGTTGTCCAAACAATTTGATATGAAGGACTTGGGAGAAGTGGGACACATCCTTGGGATCAAAGTTATAAGGGATCGCGAGAAAAGGATGTTGTGCTTATCTCAAGCTTCATACATTGACATTATCCTTACTCGTTTTAGCATGCAGAACTCCAAGAAAGGTTTCCTACCTTTCAGGCATGGAGTTCCTTTATCTAAAGAGATGTGTCCCAAAACATCAAAGGAGATAGAGGACATGAAGGCGGTTCCTTATGCTTCGGCAGTAGGAAGCCTTATGTATGCTATGCTATGTACGAGGCAGGATATCCGCTTTCGCGTAGGCATGGTTAGCGAATATCGAGTAATCTGACGAGGACATTGATCGCTGGTAAAGCATATATCAAGTACCGAGAAGGACTAGGGATTATATCTTTGGTTTACGGGCAGATCAATTGGTCCCCTGGGTTACAGTTGATTGATTTCCAATCGAGATAGGGACAAGAGTAAGTCTACCTCGGGGTTTGTGTTTTACTTTTGGAGGTGGAGCCATAGTATGGAGGAGTGTCAGCGAAATGTGCGCGGACTCTACCATGGAAGTCGAGTACGTGGCGACCTCCGAGGCGTACCTAAGGAAGTCAGTATGGCTCAGGAACTTCTTGATGGACTTAGATGTGATTCTTGGTTTGCCCAGAACTATCACAATTTATTGTGATAACAGTGGTGCAGTTGCAAACTCGAAGGAACCACGAGCCCATAAGGTAAGTAAACACATAGAGCGCAAGTACCACCTCATACGAGAGATCGTAAAGCGAGGAGAAGTTGCTGTCGCCAAGATTGCATCAGAGGATAACCTGGCTGATCCATTCACTAAGGCCTTCGGGCGAAAGCGTTTGATAGGCATGTGGAGGACATGGGGATCAGATATATGGCAGAGTGATGACAACATAGTCTTTTAGTATAAGTGGGAGATTGTTGGAATGTATACTGAAAGCCTAGTTTTTTTGTATGAACATTTTATTTTGAAATAAGAATCACATGATCATTGTTTGCACTTTATATTTATTATATGTGTGCATATTGTCTAATATTTTACATTGTAGATAACATGGTGCTTGGTGTGGCACATGTAAGATCATGTTATCGTGACTATAAAATATAAGTAGAGGCTCACAACCAAGATGGTTTTGACAAACCATTGGTATGGTTGTAGTGTAGCTATTTATTATTTCTTGAACATAGAGTTACACTAGTACACTTTAGGTGTATTAAGCAGACCGACATAGTGGTGATTCAATTTATCACGACTACATAATCAATCGACCTCGGATATTATTGTACATGCTCTTAATCCCGATATAATAACGGGCACATGTACTTAGTATTTATTTCTTTGATTTACGAGGGTGAGATTTAGATGGATTAAATCAATATGCCCGGTAAGTTGGGAAATAATATTATTTACATGGTGTGCCGTTGATTATAGGAGGAAACCGTGTCCTATATATTAGGTTGATGATGTCCCCTTGAGGAGCTCATAAAGTTCATCATGTAAACCCAGCTGGTTGACTTAGTCAACGTGATGATAAGGTTGAGTGGTACTACTCGAGGAATTAGATGTTAATTAATTGATGGTCAGTAAATCAATTAATTGACGGACATTCGATATCTTAAACACGGGGAGATTAATGTACGAATAATATATGGAGCCCATATTAATTTATGGGGGTTGGTGAGGTAGTTCAATGATGATCCTCTAGTGGAATGGAACATCATTGATGAATCAAGTTAGTGTGGTTCTGATCCATCGGGTGGCCAAGACCCAACTCCTCCTTATGGTCCCTGTCGTAGCCTAATATAATCCTTGTGAAGTCTAGATCTAAGAATGTAACACAAAACTTAGAACCAACGGTTGGGATTAAATCCCTAGATCCGATGGTTAGGATGAAACACTAGAACCAACGGTTGGGATTAAATCCCTAGATCCGATGGTTAGGATGAAACCCTAGAATCGACGGTTGAGATTAAATCCTTAGATCCGACGGTTGGGATAAAACCCTAAATCCGACGGTTGGGATGAAATCCTAGATCCGACGGTTGGGATGAAATCCTAGATCCGACGGTTGAGATGAAACCCTAGATCCGACGGTTGGGATAAAACCCTAGATCCGACGGTGGAGGTTAAATCCCTAGATCCGACGGTGGAGATTAAAGGAGTCCTAAGCCTAACTCTATAAAAGGAAAGCTTAGGGTTGGGCGGCAATGATCAATTGATTGAGGAATTAGGGTTTTGGCTCATCCAAAAGTGGGCGGCTAGGGTTTTGGAGCAAAACAAGTGGGCGACAACTCTTCCTTCTAGTTGATTGTCGGCGCCCATCCTCCTCCATCAACACATGGCCGGCGCCCATCCTAGAGGCCTCTCCCTTCTTCCTTGGCCGGCGGTTCTCCTTCCATAGGTGGCCGGCATTCACCTTCCTCCCTTCATCCTAGAGTGGCCGACGGCAACACTTCTTGAAGTTGGCCGGCGCATCATCCAATTGTTCCTTGGTCGGCGGTTGCACCAAATTCCCTAATTTGGTGGCCGGTTCTAGATAGGAAGGTATTTGTTGTTTCTTCTCTTTGTTCGCAGTGGACAAGGTGGAGAAGAAAGCGATCTAGAAGGCTTCTACTCGTGGAGGATCTTCGTCCACACGTCGTCCACGAGAAGGATAGGACATACGGTAGAAGATCGTGAGGTATAAAGTTATTTTAACTTTATTCACAGATCTGAGCTTGTTCTTTTATGTTTTGATTATGCATGTGTAAATTAGTAAATATATTGTATAATCATGGACCCCGAAGACAAACACAAAAACCGGCGATCCGTCCCTCGTCTCTTCCGCGGCTAACCAACTAGAAGAGTTGAGTTGCTTGAACAACTAGTTTGTTCAAGCGATCACTCAAGTTGTTAGCACGACGACGAAATGGTTGTGCTAAGGAAGCTCATCCCATCCGGATTAATTCTTTCATTAGTGAAAATTTTAATCCGGGGACATAGGAGCCAATGAGCCTCCGAAGCAACTCCCTACACTTTACTTGATTGATACAACAATCAATTGCTAATATCCAATAGCCAATTGCTTACACCACTAACCTCAAATGGAGCATGGTTTGGCTTGGGAAATCGACTGCTTATCCATAGTAGTCAATTCCAACTACTTGGGTAATTGATTGCTTTTTTCCTATCAGTCAACTGCTTGATTTCTTTGAGCGCTCGATTTGGTTTGGTGGCTTCAGATTCATCAATCGACTAGTAAATCTTTATCGATTGACTATTACCTTTGTCTCAACCTTATCAAGGTAGCATGTAGTTTACTTCAATCTACTAGGACTTCGCCTTCCTAGCATTTGTTCAACCTTGACCTATAAGGACTTCACCATTGCTAAACATTCAATCCTCCTTGTACCTATTTAGCCTTTTTATATCATGCCAATATCTGGTCAACTTTGACCTATTAAGGCTTCGTCATTGCCAAATCTTTGGTCATTCTTAATCTATTTGGACTCCCTTTTCATGTATAATATACATTCATCCTTGACCTATTAGAAATTCACATCTCATGCTAAGTGTTTGGTTTTCTATGATCTACTTAGACTTCACATCTCATGCCAAGTATTTCATCCTCTATGATCCACTTGAGCTTCATGCTTGTTAATTTCATGTTGGACTTTCGACTGTCAAGTGTTCGATTAATCATGACCCGCTTAGACTTCTCTAATTGTGAAATATCTAGTCAACCTTAATTTACTTGACTTCTTGCTCAACCATTAAACATCAAAACCTAAACCAATCTTGGTCAATCCTTAATCCGAGTTCAATTGCACCAATAATCTCCCTTTCTACTCATTGTCTTCCTCAAACATCAAATATATTGATTAAATTAATTTTTGCCACCCCGGACTAATAATCTTCCTCATGTGAATATTGCTCAGTCATCAAATATTACTCAAATATTAAAACCTAACTCGAACTTGGTCAACCTTGACCAAAAGTCAATTGTACCAATAATCTCTCTCTTATTGATATTTGACAATATATTTAAATTATGCTAGCTCATAAATCCAACACCTATTCCTTATTTCAAAACATGAAGATTTTCTAACTTAAACTTGTTATTCTCTCTCTTCAACATATATAAAAAAATCTCTATAAATTTCAAACTCCTTTGTCATTCGTAACTTATGCCAACACTCGATTGAAGGTTCTCTACCTTTCATTTTCTCCAAAAACTCAACCTTAAGCATATCAATTACATACATTCCCCTTATTCCAACCATCTCTTCTTAGGTCATTCATATGCCTCTAAGGACAACCTCCCTCTTAAGACATGCTTCTCTTTAATTATTACATCAATAATGTTTTGAAGTTTCTAAACATTTAGAAAGTTTCAAATTCTACATTTTTAGATCCAATGTTCAATCTTGAACCTTAGTCTCCCCTTTATTAATGTATCAACCTTGATATATTTTTCTCCAAGTTAGAATTCTACTTCGAGTTTCAACTTTGAACTAATTTCTATTGCTAGGAGAAATAATGTACCTCCCCCTTAAGAAATCATTTATATGTTCTCAGTGAAAACTCTAATTTTTCCAACATTTTCTCCCTTGTTGCAACTCTCCACCTTTTTATTTCTATGTAGAAAGTTTTCCTTTTGAATACTTATCCAAGCCTGTCAGAGAGTTAATGAAAGTTACATTGCATAAGTTTAACCAAAAATACTAAAATAGCCCTATCATAGTCACAAAATTATCTATTAGTCGGTTGTTAATGTTCAACAATCAATTGATAAAACAGTAATCAACTGGAGTTTCTAAAGCAGTCGATTGTTTATTTGATAATCCATTAGTTTGAATTTCAAAATTGCATAAGTAATTTTATATTTTTTGAAAAATCATGAAAACTCATCCAGATATTACTTATGTTAAAATCTATTAAGGAAAAATAACTTCGTAAGAAAATACTTATTATTTTTAAAGAACGCCACATAGTTAGGAAACTATTGAGACCTTCAATGTTTCATTGTATCAACACAATCAATGGTGATTTCTATCAATAAATAAAATTCACTAAATTTTTCTAAAATGATTTAAAAAAATATTTTTAAATTAATTTTCAATCATACTTTATGGGCCAAATTTATAGACTTGTACATTAGTTTTTTTCCATATTTTATTCATGTAAAATCCATGTAGTTTGATGATGCTTCGCTCATGCAAATACACCGTGTCAATACTTTGAACTTAGCTCATCATCTTAATATCTCACATATATCTAACGTGTCTCAATATATACACAAAGTATTTTATAGTTCTTGTGAGAAGTGAAGTGATCCATCCTAGAATAAAGGATCATGTATATCTACCTAAGCATTCTTAATTTGACCAACCTACCTATGATGCCAAATAATATTAATTGTCCTTAACTACAAGAATTAAATCGATGTATGTATATAAGTATGACACACATCAAATGCTTAGCTTCAAAAGAAATCTATTATGCTCGAATGATGCATGTATGTCATGGTATGACATTATCAAGACATATTATGATACACAAAACATGGTAAGTATAAGCCAAAGATAACATGGTATAATTGATGTACCTATATCTCCATTCTATATATGTATCACTATTTAATAATATATCGAATACATAATTTGATATAAGTAGACCAACTGTCGTGATATAGTATCAAACAAATTACTGAACGCCTCTTTACACTAATACAATACAGGGATAATTCGAATCGTATATCATAAGGAATGTAACAGGGATGATAACTTTAGGATCAATTTATTTATGAATGGGAGTTTAGTTTTTTAAATGTTACAATTAAGGGCAGGTAAGTAAATTCCTAAACTACAAACATGAATACTAACCTACAATTGCAATGAAATTAATGAAAACATATAGAAAAGATGAGTAATTAAAACATAACTAATTAGATTACATCTGCAAAAGAATTAACGAAAATGTAAAGCAAGACATCTTAATCTAATCTAACTCAACAAAATAACAAGCATCACTAACATTCAATCGAACTAAAGCATTGCAAGAAATTAAACAAACTTGGATGCATTAACTAAACTAGAACAAGTGTGAGGCATTAATACAAACACATTTCAAGCACAATAATTGACTTAATTAAACTCTAAAGTGAAAGATCTCTCCCTCCGATTTGAATGGTAATGATGACGGATCAAGCTAGGAACCCCTAAACTTGCAGATGAGATGACATCCTTTGATGAGAAAGGGAATCCCCTTTACCTCGGTGGATTAAAGTGGGGTGTCTTCTTCAAATCCGGAAGGGTATGTGGTACAGAAAAGCTTGGAATCCCAAGGCTCTCCAATGGAAACTTGCTGGAGGTGGATGAGGCTTACCAATGGAGATAAAGTAAGATGGATGAGGAAAGAAATCCCCTTTACTTCGATAGATGAAGGTGGATGGATCTCTAGTGGCGAATGATGATGGATGGATAAGGAAGGAAATCTCTTTTACCTCAGTAGACGAAAGTGGAAGGAAGATGGCTAGAGAAAGAAGGAGAAGGTGGAGGCGGATGGCATGAGGTGTTCGGTTGGATGGAGGAAAAAGATGGCATGGATGTGTGTGGTGGAGGGATGGGATGATGGAGTGTGGAGGAGGAATATAGATGAGGTGTGCGTTCCTTGATCGGGATCATGAGAAGAGAGCTCATGAGTTAGAGGGTTACATTAGGTTGGGATGGGAGAACCCCTTTCCTTCATGTGAACCAATCTAATGTAAACTACATCCAAAATGAAGCATTCTTAATTGAGCCCACCCTCTCAAGTTTTGAACCGCCTTTGAATGATGAATTGGATTGAGATGAACCGTCGATTTATTTCTTGATGAACCTCTTCAACACTTGAACCAACTCCAATCAAATTGAACTAGTTTCCTCATGATAAACCAACTAATCAAATTTAACCATATATGAGATAGAGGAAATGAACCGACTTTAAGTTGTGGATGTCACGCCCCGAGAGTATACCGATCTGAAGAAAAAACGGACATCATCTCCCCTGTACGTGGCAACCTATTCTGTTAATACAAAGTCTTTCGGCCACAATCATAATAACATATATAATGTAAATATAACAAAATACAGCGAAAACTATCAAAACGAAATAACAACTACAAACAGTACATACCGGTATGACTAACATCAAAACATAAAGAAAACATCGTCAAAACCCGCACCAACATCTGCGTACATCAACAATGTTAAACATACATCCATCATATAAATCCGGATCGATATAAGAAACATCCGAAAATAACGGAAACATAAAACCAAGCCAGGACCTCGGAAGTGAGATGAGAGGTTGCCAGCTAGCGTTGCTCCAAGCCTATCATGAAGTCGGCTACCTGTTACTTAGGCGACAAGAAAACTCAGGGTCTGTGGTGGTAAGTACAAAACTCAGTGGTAATAAGAATAAAAGTGCATGCATAATATATATATATATATATATATATATATATATATATATATATATATATATATATATATATCACATGCGAGTCAATAATATGTTGTCTAACGGTATAACAAGTATACATCAGCATGATATAATAACTGTATAACTAAAATGATCAATAATAACACCATAAGGTACTGACATACCTGAAAATCGACAACGATGTAACTCATACAACCTGAGTATAAGTACCATAATACAACACCTATAACATGGTAGAGTAAATACTGACTCTGTAATCAACAAACCACCATACTAATATTCTATGGTAAATACAACCATGAACCGGGTCCATCCCGTATCATCTCAAGGTATTGGTCAAAAGTATACAACAGTCTGACCTACTTAACTCTGGTAATCCACACATGACCATATAACAAATGCAAGTAGCATGTATGATGATGTACAAACAAATGCAGCAAACATAGTACAAACAAATGTAACATCTCAACAAGCATACATATAGATCGTATATATATATATATATATATATATATATATATATATATATATATATATATATATATATATATATATATATATATATATATATATATATATATATATATATATATATATATATATATATATATATGTAAACGCCATGAGAACACTAAGAATGCAGATGCATGGTCATGCTCGCCACCTAATAGCTACCACGACTCAGGTGGTCTAGGTGGCTTGACATAACAACTGTCCAAACTCAACACCAACCACTACTGTCGAGTGGTCGAGTGGGTAGTATGATCAAGTAGAATATAAGCGTAAAGAGCTAGCTACCCAACGAGAGTCCCTGCTGTTGGCCACTCTGACAGTCACTACCCATGAGTGGTCGAGTGACACACACGTAGGACAAATGCATGCAACTCCAACTACCACTGTCTATAGTGGTAGAGTGTGACACAATAAATGCTTTGCCCTCACACTAGTTACTCCTCCATGAGTAACCTAGGAGGCAGGATGACTGACGACCCTCTCAACCACAAGAGAGACCAAGTCGCCAGCATGCATGTAAATGACATAAATGCACAATCACAAATACTCAACTGATCATAACACTCTATCCTGCAGAGAGTCATACTCGACTGATCAATGCACTCTCTATTCTACAGAGAGTCGTACACAACTGATCATAATACTCTCTATCCTGCAAAGAGTCATACTCGACTGATCAACACACTCTCTATCCTACAGAGAGTTATACTCAACTGATCAACACACTCTCTATCCTGCAGAGAGTCATACTCGACTGATCATAACCAAGCTAGGACCACCGATCCGTAGCAATGCTGTATCGACAATCACACGTCCATACATGACTACATGATCCATAGTATATATGTACACATCATCAAGATATAACATGGAAACTCAACATTACTTCTAGAATCCTACTCATCCCTGGATGATTTATCTAGATTGCACAATTCAATTTTACAACCGAATTTAGCTATGTACACATAGGTAAACCACTACAGATCCACTTACCATAACATCTATAATTCATAACAAAGATGAATGAATAGATAGCAACAATAACAAAGTATTTAAGTGCAAAGACAAGTATCAAGCATTAGAAAAACTAGAGTGGAATCAAGGTCAAAGCGATAACAATATGAAGTTATATACTTTAGGGTTTAGCTACTACCTGACCAGGGTAGAAATTACCCACCTGATTCAAAGACTTATCGAGGAATCTCCACATCCAAAAGACCGTCCTGAATTCAGGTCCTGCAATTTAACATACAAACATAACTCAACACTAACATAATCAATCTATAGGAATAGGAGTCTAATCCAATCCTAATCCCTGATCGATTAACTAAATCCCACAATTGTACAATCTCATATCATTCATTAATTACCAAATCAATTGTAACCACAGTATGCATCCATAAACATCTAAATATGGACTTATCTAGCTTAAATTCACTTGCACAACCTCTTGGTCCAAGGCAAAAAATACTATATGCAAATCTACAATTAACACCACTATATCAAAGCTTACCTATTCTTGTTTCAATCGCCCACAACGGATTTGGAACCAAGCCTCTTTATCCATTTACAACAAGCAATCTAGATCAATTTGTAAACTCACTTAAACGTTCAGCTTCCACAACTCCATCCGAATCAATGTCTCCCTGTTCACCATCATTCGTTGAACCAATATCAAATTAGCTACATAAACAACCATATACCACAATTTTTGGAATCTAAGCTTACCTATTCTTGCTTCTCTCATTCCCAGCTGGTCTTAAACCAATCCACAGCCATTCACAATCAGCAAGTCTCCTGCTCACAACCGCACAGCCAGCTAAAAACCCCTGCTCATAGCAACCTCCAAGCTTACCTCAACGGACATCCCCTTCACTCATCCACAACCGAACAAACTCCACCCAAACACGATAACAGGAAATTGTCAATCAACAACAATAGATGGAAAGGAGATAAATCACGCTTACCGGCGGTTGTAACCTCCACCGGTAGTAATTCCCCTTATCCCCTGTTTGTCGGAAGGCTAAAACTCTGCGGCCCTAAACCACAAATCGAGCTCAACCAAAGAAGATCCACAGTAGTACCAAAATCTTGTCCAAGGTAAGACAAATTCTGTTCTTACCTCACTCCGACAACGCTCAGCTAGAAGGGCAGCCCCCCAAATTCGGTAGCGTGAAGACGCTGTCGATCCCTCCACTCCCGTTGGCTCTCCCACCCGACGGAACCATCGACAATCACTGGAACACGGAGAAGCAAGGGTGTTGACCTGCTTCCCTCCAGTCGATTTTCCCACCAAGAGGTCGTTGGCAGCGAGCAGTCGTTGGATCGCGGAGAAGCAAGGGCGTCGATTTCCTTCCCTCCGGTCGATTTTCCCACCAAGAGCCCGTTGACAGCGAGCGGAGAAGAAGATAAGGAGAGTCGTGCATTTCGAAAGAGAAGAGTCACGAATGGGGGAAAAATGTTTGAGAAATAATCGGCGCAGGTAATGAAAACGATGGGGAAATAAAGGAACGGGTAAACGGGTCAGGTTTGGGGGATAATGGATCGGTTCCAAACCCTATAAGCAATATCTTGGGGGTCGCGGCGAGGAGAGAATCGCGAGATAGCAAGTTCGCGCGGAGAAGATCGCAAGGATGGTCTGAGCGCCATCGTTCGCAGCGAGGAAGAGAACTCGCGGAGGAAGAAGGAGAGGTCGCGCATGAAAACTCTGTCGTGAGGAAGAGAGGTCGGTGCGGCGGAGGAAAAAATAAAGAGAAGGGCTCGAGGAGACAGCAATGGGTGACGACCAAGGCGGCGCATGGAGAAGAGATTGCGAGAAGAAGAAGTTGCGAGGGGAGAAGTCGCGGAGAGGAGATCGTGGCGGTTGCATGAAGAGAGAAACGAAAGAAAAAGGGGGAATCCGAAAAATTAAGAAACCTAATTTTATTTATAACTTAGGTTAATTAAACCTATTAAATAATCTAAACAGGTTTTTTAAAAGCTTATTTTTCTTATCCCCGTAAATATCTCGTACAAGCCCCGTTTAATTTTAGAAAAATTTCTAAAAATTCCTGTAAAATTAACTAAGATAAATTTTCAATTAATAATGGGTATTTTAATTTTTTTGGTATCTCACAAAAATAGCTCCCTTCCACGAGCTGCTCTGTTCCACTGGTACTGCCCAATTCAACAGATCAAGTTAAATGAGGGAACCTATAGCTAAGTTATAAAAGAACGATCAAACCTTACCTAGCTCCGACATTGATCGGTAGTGAAACCCCCAAAAATCCCTAGATTCAAACAACCAGCAGGTGGAAAGAACGGGATGGATCGAGATTTACCCGCTCTTGAGGATGCACCGGCGAAATTTCCAGCCACCAGCACGCACGCCGTTGGCTCATTCGTGAGCATCGGCAAAGGAACGTCGCTCATCGTTGGCTCAAGTTCGGGCGACGACTACGGTGGTAGAGGAGTAGGCGGCTGCAAGCTCGAGCGACGGTGTCAGTGGCTGAGGAGTCGGGGCACTGTGGAGTAGTGGAGAAACTGCTGCGAACGCGAGAGAGGGGAACGAGGAAGAGAAACGTTTGGCGACGGGAAATCGGGATAGGGTTTCGTTCGCTGCAGAGAAGGGGACGACCTAGGTGAGAGATGAAGGCGCGTGGAAGATGAGGTCGTGAGAAGAGGCGACGACGATGAGGAAGAGGAAGAAGAAATCGCACTGCGCGTGTGAAGGAAATCGAGGAAATAGGAATAGTAAACCTAGATTTATAACTTAGGTTAATTAAACCTATCAAATAATCTAAATAGGCCCTTCAAAAGCATATTTTTCTTATCCCCGTAAATACCCCGTACAAGCCCCATTTGATTCCAGAAAAATTCTGAAATAATTTCTAAAATTCTCCAAAAATCCCGAAAATAATTCCTAGGATTATTTTCCTAAATTTTGACCATTTAATTTAGTATTTTAAATTTTCATATTTAACATTGAGCTAGGGCCTAAGGTTTGCTGTAGACTCTGCCAGAACCAGTAGACAGTTAAATACTAAATTTTGGCCATTTAATTTAGTATTTAACTGTCTATCGATTCTGGTAGAGTCTACAGCAGGCCTTAGGCCCCAACTCAATGTTAAATATGGAAACTTAAAATACTAAATTAAATGGCCAAAATTTAGGAAAATAATCCTAGGAATTATTTTCGAGATTTTTGGAGAATTTTAGAAATTATTCCAGAATTTTTTTGGAACCAAACAGGGCTTGTACGGGGATAAGAAAAATAGGCTTTTGAAGGGCATGTTTAGATTATTTGATAAGTTTAATTAACCTAAGTTATAAATCTAGGTTTTCTATTCCTATTTCTCCGATTTCCTTCTCACGCGCAACGCGATTTCTTCTTCCCCTTCCTCATCGTCGTTGCCTCTTCTCGCGACCTCATCTTCCATGCGCCTTCGTCTCTCACCCAGGCCATCCTCTTCTCTGCGGCGAACAAACCCCTCTCCCGATTTCTTGTCGCCTAATGTTTCTCTTCCTCGCTCTCTCGCGAGTTTCTCCGCTGCTAGCAGCCGACTCAGCACTTACGCCGCCGGCCAAGCTTGCAGGGTCGCCTCCTCTACCACTGTCGTCGCCGCCCAAACTCGATCCGACGGTGAGAAATGTTCCCTCGCCGGTGCTCACGGATGAGCCTACGACAAGCGTGCTGGTGGTTGGAAATTTCTCCGGTGCATCCTCAAGAGCGGGTAAATCTTGGTCCATCCCGTTCTTTCCACCTGCTGGTTGTTCGAATCTAGGGATTTTTGGGGTTTTCACTAGCGATCAGCGCCGGAGCTAGGTAAGGTCTGATCATTCCCTTACTTTGGACGAAGATTAAGCTCCTAGCCATAGGTTCCCTCATTTAACTTGATATGTTGAATTGGGTAGTACCGGTGGAACAGAGCAGCTCGTGGAAGGGAGATGTTTTCTCCGATTTGTGTCGGAGGTTAGTGAGGGTTGTGCCGTGGGGTAAACCTTGGTGTATCGTCATTCACAGTAGTTGGTAAGGATGGTTTACTGTGGTTCACAACAACATTGAGCGTGGATAACTCTGTTTTGTAGCAGGGCTTGGATGTTCCAGCAATAGCTGGGATCTCCGACCTTGGTTCTAGTGGCGTGATCTGATCTGTGAGCGACCAAGCGATTTAAAGGGGTAAGACTCTTCATCTTTTGATTTATGATGCTATTGTGTTGGATATGCGGTGTTATGTGGATTGGGAGTTTTAGAGCTCAGATCCTTGTTTGGCAATTGATGGATTGGGGTAGAGACATGAGGGAGGCAATAGGGGTGACTATTGAGCTTAAGGTGAGTCCTAAATTAACCTATAGTTGTGGAGCTGTGAACAACCTAGGTGATACTCTAGGTTGGGTTGTAAACAAGCTGTGAAGGTTTGTCCAGTCAGATTGGGGTTGTAAAGGGTTGTTGATCGGGATTTTAAAATTGTAGTTGGTAAATTGAGATGGTTACAAGAGCGATGTAGGATCTGATTTAATCGTTGTCATGTGTGCTAGAACTTAATAGTAATTATATTATATGCAAGTTGCGGTCACGAGACATGTCCACGGGCGTAAAGAGAGTTGATATTCTTCATGGCAGACAGATATCTTTGACTTATCTTCTTTTAGATATTGTCATATTGTTGTGCATCGTTTACTATAGCTAGTAATAGTTTTTTATGCTTTTAACTGCCCTGGTATGTCACTACCTAGTACGTATTGTAGCTTTTTCATATGCTTATTATATTGATGCTCTATCATTTTGATACTTGTCATTTGTTTATTTGGCACTAGAGTAGTGACATACCTTACATACTGGGCATTGAATGAATAATGGATATACCTTGTATGTGTACATAGACTTATGTACTTAGGTTAGTTGATATGGGCTCCTATTGGTACATACCATAGGTAGCCATGGATTGACAGGTGTATCGTGCATTAGTGACATGCACCGTCTTACATTATTGCATGACTGGCGATCATCGGCTTCTCAGTAGGAGGTGATACTACTTAGTAGTTGAGCCCATCGTCAGTTACATTATCTATACACACAACCACTCATGAGTTAGTGATATTTCAGGAGGGTGTGTGTAGTTGCTCTGTTAGGGCTCCACGGTGGTCGCTCAGGATATTGGTATTATGACGTGGTAGCAGACAGGGATCCCTCCTTTGTCGTGAGATGAGGAGATGAGACGAGGTGATGCCCCCCATATATATACATGGGGTAGGAGGGTGATACTCCGCCAGCATCCTGTCCACTCGGTCACATAGGTGTAGTGATGGCAGAGTGCACAGTTGTCACAACCCTACCCACTCGGCCGACACACATGACATATTGGTGGCTTGACTGGCGTCAGGGGTGACATAGGTCATTGCATCATGTACATACGTTTTTACTATATGCATTGCTTGTTGTACTTTTGGTTGTTGCATATGATTGCCATGAACATACAGGAGGTATTATGTAGTTTGTTTTGGTTATTCTACATTTGCTTGTATGGATGTATCTTATGTCAGCTTAGGTGATTCTGGTATGTACAGTTTCAGATATGTATATGTATTATTTTGTTTATTGTCGAGAAACTGTACCAGCAGGATTATTATTGCTACTTATAATTTACTATGCATGACTATTAGATATCCGCTGAGTTTTACTCACTCTGTTGATATCTCTTTTATTTCAGGATGAAGCCTTTCGGAGGGTCCAGTTGTTAATCCCATGATCGGACGACTCCATTATTTCCTTTTTAGTTTTCTGCATTTTTATCACTAGGACTCTATGTTTTAAACTTGTAATACTTTATACTCGTGGTTGTTTTGGTGGTACTTGATTATGTTTTTATGGTCTTTTTGTTCGATTGGTTTTGGTTATGTGTGTGTGGTTGTGTATTCTTGCTCAGATGACAGAAGAGGTAAGTCTAAAAGTTTTAGACTTAGTATGTACTTTGGTTGTTGGCCTGAGGCCCATATATTATATGTATTGTGGTTTTATGTTCCGGCCATGTAGGCCGATGTATAATGGGCCCTGTGGGCCTTGTATACAGGTTTTAATTGTCCGCAGTACAGGGGAGGTGCTGTCCAATTTTCGTCGGACAAGTACCCCCTCTCGTGGTGTGACAATTTATTTGGTATCAGAGCCATGGTTCATGTCAAGACATGAACCTCGAACGAAGGAAGTTGAGCTCTCATGTTCAGATCAAGAGAACTAGACACCAGGCAGGAAGTCCAATTGGGCTAGAAGGGTTGGTCAACTGGCAGGAAGTCCAACAGGGTAAGGAGGACCAGACAGTTGGCTAGAAGTCCTGGTGGGTTGAGGATCTGACATCAAATAGAGGATGTCCTTCGAGGATGGATAGGCTTGAGGGGGGTCAGTGTGGTCCTTCGTTTGAGGGGGGGATTGTTGGAGTATTGGGAATACAATCAAAGTCCCACATTGGTAAGACATGGAAAAGATCACGTGCTTATAAGATGAAAAGATATCTCCGTTGGTGTGAGACCTTTTGGGTAAAGCCCAAAAATAAAACCATGAGGGCTTGTGCCCAAAGTGGACAATATCATGCCATTGTGGAGATATATAAATCTTATAGGCACTAACAATTGGTATCAGAGTCATGGTCCATGTCAAGGTATGATCCTCGAACGAAGGAAGTTGAGCTCCCATGTCCGGATCAAGAGAACCAGACACCGGGTAGGAAGTCCAATTGGGTCGGGAGGACCGAATAACTGGCAAAAAGTCCAGTTGGGCCAGAAGGGATGGACAACTGGCAAGAAGTCCAGTTGAGTTAGGAGAACTAGACAGTTGGTAGGAAGTCCTGGTGGGTTGAGGATCGGACATCAAGCAGAGGATGTCCTTCGAGGATGGATAGGCTTGAGGAGGAGTCAATGTGGTCCTTTGTTTGAGGGGGGATTGTTGGAGTATTGGGAATACAATCAAAGTCGCACATTGGTAAGACATGAAAAAGATCATGTGCTTATAAGATGAAAAGATATCTCCATTGGTATGAGGCCTTTTGGGTAAAGCCCAAAAACAAAACCATGAGGGATTAGGCCCAATGTGGACAATATCATACCATTGTGGAGATATGTGGATCTTATAGGAACTAACAATTGGTATCAGAGCCATGATCCATATCAAGCCATGAACCTCGAACGAAGGAAGTTGAGCTCCCATGTCCGGATCAAGAGAACCAGACACCATGCAGGAAGTCCAATTGGGCTAGAAGGGCTGGTCAACTGGCAGGAAGTCCAACAAGGTAAGGAGGACCAGACAGTTGGCAGGAAGTCCTGGTGGGTTGAGGATCTGACATCAAGCAAAGGATGTCCTTCGAGGATGGATAGGCTTGAGGGGGGTCAGTGTGGTCCTTCGTTTGAGGGGGGGGGGTGGATTGTTGGAGTATTGGGAATACAATCAAAGTCCCACGTTAGTAAGACATGGAAAAGATCATGTGCTTATAAGATGAAAAGATATCTCCATTGGTGTGAGGTCTTTTGGGTAAAGCCCAAAAATAAAACCATGAGGGTTTGGGCCCAAAGTGGACAATATCATATCATTGTGGAGATATATGAATCTTATAGGCACTAACATTGTAGCACAACGGTCACTTCACCAGTTGAGGTGCTACCTCGACTCATACCCTAGTCGAGGCACTGGTCGAGTCTGCCTTGCTTATGATAAGTTATTTTCATGCCTATAATGAATCCAGTCGAAGTGCCAATCGAGTGATCCAGTTGAGGTGCCACCTCGACCAACACCTAGTTGAGGTGCTGGTCTAGCTTGCCTCGCTTCTGAGTAGCTATTTTCACGCCTATCCTGGATCCAATCGAGGTACCAGTCGAGTAATCTAGGTGAGGCGCCACCTCGACTAGCACCTAGTCGAGGTGGTGGTCGAGCCTGCCTCACTTTTGAGTGGTTGCTGTCATGCCCGCTCCCAGATCCAGTCGAGATGATAGTAGAGTGGTCCAGTCGAGGCTCCACCTCTAGTCGAGGTGCTGGTCGAGTGCTTCCAGAGCACTATCTTGGCTTTCTAAGTCCCACCGCCAAGCACTCGACTCCCCTCGACTCCTCGAGTCAGTGTACACCTTACCAGTCGAGGTGCCTCCTTGAATACTATCTCAGTCGAGGCGTTGGTCGAGATCACCTTGCTTCTGTTTGCCTGCAAACAAAGTCCAGTCAACTGGAATGAACTCATAGTCAACTGTTATACCTCAACACAGAGGTTTAATATCCTAAGTATGATCTCTTCATACTTGATACTCACCCTAGGCCTATACCTAAGCCTTCAACCCACTTTCATCAGTCTCATGCCTCCCAGATACCTCGAGTTTATAACTCTTCATCCTTGCAGTAGCCTTCAAGTGTTTCCATTCGCTATCATCATGCTCTAAGGTCTACCTTTGCCAAGAGGCCGCACCTCTGAGACTTACTGCCAAGAGGTCACACCTCCGGGACTTCACTGCCAAGACTCCTCGTCCGGGTCTCCACTTGCCAAGACTCCCTGTCCGGGACTTCATTTTCCAAGACTCCTCGTCCAGGACTTCACTCGTCAAACATAGTCTCACAGACCTACTGGGACTTCCCTCGCTAACTCCCCATTGGTCTTTCCAACACCAAGTGTCCGATCTCCCTTGACCGACTTGGATTTTCCCTTGCCAAGTATCCATACTTGGACTTTACCTTGCAAGTCACCATACTTGGACTTCTCCACACCAAGTGTCCGGTCAATCTTGACCGACTTGGATTTCTCCAATAATCTACCTCATATGACCTTGGATGTCTCATACCATCCACTAATCATATGGTCAACCCATATTGTAAACTATCATTGAACATCAAAACCCTACTCGAGTCCCACTCGAGTCTGATCAATCGTAACCTGGGTCGATTGCACCAACAAAAATAACAGAAAGTATAGTAGAGTAGATGACTCGATTAATCAATTGTTTTATGCCTTTGTCCCTCATCCGAGCACTCATTTTATACAAACCTGAGGGTGGCTGAACATACACCGTGCCCATTGCCCTGACCATGTCCGCTCAGTCACGTCCATTTAATTAGCACAACTGTTCAAACCAAACACAACCACCTCCTATCTTTGGCATATTGCATGTAACCATCAGAGATGCGTAGGCATTACGCCATAGCTTGCTCGTATACCTAGTAGTTTGGTCGACCTTTGCTCAACTAGACAATCAGGCTTCTTGGCTAAGCTTACTCAATCGAGGTCATTTCGGCTCTGAGCCAAAATTAGGTTGACCCCACAATTCAAAGTGTTCTTTGCGTTGACCAAGTCTTTCCATGGCCACGTGAACCTATATCATCTCCACTGTTGGGATTGTTGGGAGAATAATCAAAGTCCCACATTGAAAAGACATAGAAAAGATATCTCTATTGGTATTAGATCTTTTGGGTATATACCAAAAATAAAACCATGAGGAATTAGGCTTAAAGTGGACAATATCATATTATTATGGAGATATGTGAATCTTATTTGTACCAACAATTGATATCAGAGAAAATGGTCCATGTAGAGCCATGAGCCTTGAACGAAAGAAGTGGAAGCTCCCATGTCCAGATCAAGAGAACCAGACACCAGACAAAAAGTCCAGTTGGGTCAGAAGGATCGGACAACTAACAAAAGTTCAGTAGGTCAGGAGAATCAAACAATTGATAAGAAGTCCAATTGGGTTAGGAGGACTGGACAACTAGCAAAAAGTCCAACTGGGTCAAGAAGATCGGACAGGTGACAAGAAGACCTGACAGGTTGAGGATTGGACATAAAGTAGAGGAAGTCCTTCGAGGATGGATGAGCATGAGGGGGAGGTCCAATGTGATCCTTTGTTTGAGGGGGAGATTGTTGGGATTATTGGGAGAACAATCAAAGTCCCACATTGAAAAGACATAAAAAAGATTATGAACTTATAAGATGAGAATATATCTCCATTTGTATGAGGCCTTTTGGGTATAATCCAGAAATAAAACCATCAGGACTTAGGCCGAAAGTGGACAATATCATACCATTGTGGAGATATGTGAATCTTATTTACACCAACATCTACATCATAGGCCTCCCCCTTGTCCAGTTGAAGAAGGAAGTAGGCCAACTGACTCGATATATACTTTGGTGACCGAACTAATGGCAAACCTAAATGGGTGCCTTGGTTGTTGATCACTGCCAGATCTAGACTTATACTCCTTTAGCCGAGCTCTTAGAGAACTCAAACTTGTGCCCATTTTCACACTATTTCTTACATCATCAAATTGACCTCTAGAACTAGCGAATCTCCTACCCCGTTGAGTGATCCTGCATGTCACATCGTGATTGTTAAATCAGATATGAAGAAATGGTTGCCCTATTTGACGGTTGGGAACAATGCCCATATATTCACCCTACATCCAATGATCCATTGTCAAATGACTACTCATTATAAATACCACAATATAGTGCAATCTCATCACTTCTATTGTCTTCCTCTTACCGTCACCATTTTTGCTCTTCAACTTCAATCAATAAACACCCTCACCCCTTCTATTTATTCTGCCATGGCTTCTTCATCCAGCTCTGACCTGTGGTTCCACACAACACCATTCTATATGGAAATAGAGAACTTAGTTATCTACACCACCTTTAGCATACCCGAAGATCATCCTCTCCAAAACCCCCAACCATCTTAGCGACCCCATCTACCACCTGCTGGGTACGCTGCCTTCTTCTTCCATCAAATGGTCATGTCTTATTTCTGGATCCCTCTTAATCAAATGACCCCCAACTCATTCTGTCTCCTATGTGGATTTCCAATCGTCCTTAGCTATTATAATATACCAATGTCCCCTAAGCTTCTTCTATTTGAAGAGAAGAGAATTGGGGGTATTCTACTTCACCACCTAACCTTTTTCCTAATTCTTAGAGAACTACTCAACTTCTCATAAACACTAGAAAACCCATTACTTATTTGTTCAATCAAGCTTAGCCTTCCTTTGGATGAACTATTGGAAAATTGATCTACCTTTGCAACCAGAGCTAGGCCAATATAAGTAGAATCCGACCTACCAAGAAGTTGCCTAGTGTTGAAAGTTGGCTCATATGAAGAGAGAAGGCAACAATGATTGTGCCACGATTGTGGATAGAATCACGACCGAATTATGGTTCTCTGAGAGCTAGCAACACGGTCATGGCCAGCGACATGACCAAGCTGTGGTACGCTATGAAGGCCACGACACGGTCGTGGCCAGCGACATAGTCAAGTCCTATTATGCTCTTGAGGCTAAAAAATGATTGTGTCAGATCAACGATCTGATGGAAATCGTGCTAGCTCGGAGGCTCATTGGCTCCCATGTCCCCGGATTAAAATTTTCACTAATGAAAACTAATCCGGATAGGATGAGTTTCCTAAGCACAACCAATTCGTCGTCGTGCCAACGACTCGAGCGATCGCTTGAACAAACTTGTTGTTCAAGCAATCAACTCTTCTAGTCGGTTAGCCGCGGAAGAGACAATGGACGGATCGCCGGTTTTTGTGTTTCTTATCGGGGTCCATGATTATACAAATACATACAAATGTAAACTAGTATAATCAACACATACATAAAGTAAGCATCCACACAAAACATGCATATAATTGAAAAGAAATTATAAACATAATACAAAAGAACATTAATCAAAATAAACAAGATTATACCTCTTGTTATACCTCTTGATCTTCTATTATATGTCCTCCCTCCTTTTGGACGTCGTGTGGGCGACGACCTACCAAAAGTTGAAGCCTCCTAGATCACCAATCTTCCTTTCCTTGTTCACTAGGAACAAAGGAAGATCCTAAAACAAAACTCAACTTCCTTTCTAGAACCGGCCACCAAGTCAATAAACTCGATGTTGCCGCCGGCCAAGGAAGATAAAATGGAGTATGGAAACCAACCAAAAGAGAAACAACAAGGGCATGGGCGCCGACCAACACTTGGAGAAAGGAAAGGAAAACAATCCTCCTCCTTGTTGCCGCCCAAACCCTAGACAAAGCTCTCCTAATTTCCGGCCATGGATGAAGGGAAGGAGAATAGGTTGAGCTCCGGCCAAGGTAGAGGGAACAAGGATAGTGGCCGGACAACACTTAGAAGGAAGAAGAAAAGGATCTTCATCTTCTTGTTGCCGCCCACCCTAATCCCAAAACCCTAACCCTAGCCGCACAACCCCAATCCTCTCCCAACTAGGATTTGATTGCCGCCCAAGGGAAGCTATCCTAATGCCATCCAACCTAAGCCATAGAAGGAAGGGAGAAGTTTGGGTGCCAGCAAAACCAAGGAGGAAGGAGGAAGAAGGGTTGCCGCCCACCATTGGGAAGAAGAAGAAGAGGCTTCTTCTTCTTGTTGCCGCCCAACACCATGAACCAAACCCTAACCCTAGCCTCCTCCTATTTCTTGCCGCCCAAGCCACCTTATCTCAATTAGGTTTTTCCATCCCTTTGCCGCCCAAGCCTAAGCCCATATATATAGAGTTAGGTTTAGGCCTTGGTTTAATCTCCTCCATTGAATCTAGGGTTTTAATCTCAACCGTCGGATCTAGAGATTTAATCTCAACCGTTGGTTCTAGGGATTTAATCCCAACCGTCGGATCTAGAGATTCAATCTCCACCGTCGGTTCTAGGGATTTAATCCCAACCGTCGGATCTAGAGATTTAATCTCAATCGTCGGTTCTAGGGATTTAATCCCAACCGTCGGATCTAGAGATTCAATCTCCACCGTCAGTTCTAGAGATCTAATCTCCACCGTCGGATCAAAGGTTTTGTTTTCCATCATTGGATCTAGACTTCATGAGGTGTTAATAGGATACAATAGGGACCATGAGGAGGAGTTGGATCTTTGCCACCCGATGGATCGGAACCACACAAACTTGATCCATCAATGATGTTCCATTCCACTAGAGGATCATCATTGAACTACCTCACCAACCCCCATAAATTAATATGGGCTCCATATATTATTTGTACATCCATCTCCCCGTGTTTAAGATATCGAATGTCCGTCAATTGATTGATTTACTGACCATCAATCAATTAACATCTAACTCCTCGAGTAGTACCACTCAACCTTATCATCATATTGACTAAGTTAACCTGCAGGGTTTACATGATGAACCTTATGAGCTCCTCAAGGGGACATCATCAACCTAATATATAGGACACGGTTTCCTCCTATAATCAACGATACACCATGTAAATAATATCATTTCCCAACTTACCGGGCATATTGATTTAATCCATAGAAATCTCACCCTTTGGTAAATCAAAGAAATAAATACTAAGTACATGTGCCCGTTATTATATCGGGATTAAGAGCATGTACAACATAATATCCGAGGTCTGATTCAATTATGTAGTTAGCAATAAATCGAATCACCTCTATGTCGGTCCTGCTCAATACACCTAAGTGTACTAGTGTAACTCTATGTTCAAGACAAAACAATACCAAGCTACACTACAACCATGCCAATGGTTTGTCCAAAACAATCTTGGTTATGAGCCTCTACTTATATTCTACAAGGGACTGATAACATGATCTTCTGTGCCACACCAAGCACCATGTTATCTACAATGTAAAATATTAGACAATATTGCATAACCATAAAAATATGCAAACAATGATCATGTGATTCTTATTTCAAAATAAAGATGTTCATACAAAAGAGCTAGGCTTTCAGTATACATCCCAATAATCTCCCACTTATACTAAAAGACTATGCTGTCATCATACTGCCATACATCTGATTCCCCTTCCCTCCACATGCCTATCATAGCTCTCGCTAGAAGGGCCTTAGTGAAAGGGTCTTTCAGGTCATCCTCTGATGCAATCTAGGCGACAACAACTTCTACCTCCTTTAAGATTTCTCGTATCAGGTGGTACTTGCGCTCTATGTGTTTACTAGCCTTATGGGCTCGTGGTTCCTTCGAGTTTGCAACTGTACCATTATTATCACAATAAATTGTGATAGTTCTGGACAAACCAGGAATCACATCCAAGTCCATCAGGAAGTTCCTGAACCACACAGCTTCTTTGGCCGCCACAGGGGCTGCCACATACCCAGGTTCCATGGTAGAGTCTGCCACGCATTTCTGCTTGACACTCTTCCATACTATGCCTCCACCTCCAAAAGTAAACACAAAACCCGAGGTAGACTTACTATAGTCCCTATATGATTGGAAATCAGAATCCGTGTAACCCACAGGGAGTAATTGGTCTGTCCGATAAACTAGCATATAATCCCTAGTCCTTCTCAGACACTACAATATATGCTTTACCGCAGTCCAATATCCCTGTCCTGGATTACTCTGATATCTGCTGACCATGCCCACGGCAAAGCAGATATCTGGTCTCGTATAGAGCATCACATACATGAGGCTTCCTACTGCCAAAGCATAAAGAACCGCCTTCATCTCCTCTATCTCCTTTGATGTTGAGACACATCTCTTTAGATAAAGGTACTCCATGCCTAAAAGGTAGAAAACCTTTCTCGGAGTTCTGCATGCTAAAACGATCCATAATCATGTCTATGCATGAAGCTTGAGATAAGCACAACATCCTTTTCCTGCGATCCCTTATAACCTTGATCCCAAGGATGTGTCCTGCTTCTCCCAAGTCCTTCATATCTAACTGTTTGGACAACCATACCCTTATGTCTGATAACACTTCGATGTTGTTGCCAACCACCAAAATGTCATCTACGTATAGTACAAAAATACCACTACGTTTCTGTCACATCTCTTGTATACACAAGACTCATCCGAACTTTGAATAAATCCATAAGACTGATTTACCTCAAAGCGGATGTTCCAAGACCTCGAAGCTTGCTTCAATCTATAAATGGACCGATTAAGCTTACATACAAGATGCTCTTTGCCCTTAGCAATGAATCCCTCTGGTCGCTTCATGTAGATGTTTTCCTCAAGACTTCCATCAATGGAAAGCTGTCTTGACATCCATATACCACACCTCATAATCCATATGAGCTGTTATGCACAAGAGCTCTCAGACCTGACTTGAATCCATAGATTCAATCTCAGTATTCATTGCACTTTGCCAAGATGCTGCATCTATATCTTGGATTGCCTTGTCGTATTTTCAGGGATCAGGTTCATGTTCGCCAGGGACCAAATCAGAAGATTCTCCCAAGAACATGAATCTATCAGGCTGACTCACAACCCTCCCACTATGATAAGGTATCACCTGTGTATCCTCTGTGACACGCAGTGCAGTGACATGTGGTATGTCCTCTTGTACTGGTGGTACTAAAGAAGTGACTTCCCTTTTAACTCCTCCAGAATAATTTTACCCTTGGGCTTGTGGCTCATCACATAGTCTTCCTCTAGAAATCTGGCGTTCGTGTTAACGATCACCCTCTGATCTCTAGGACTATAAAACAATCCACCCTTCATTCCTGATAGCTAATGAACATGCGATTTACATGCGAGGTTCCAACTTACCAAAGAATCGCCTTGGCACATGTGCTGAACTCCCCATATCCGAATATGTCTTAGACTAGGCTTTCACCCAGTCCACAACTCTGTGGGAGTAGAAGGCACTGATTTAGATGAAACCAAGTTCAGAATGTACACCGCCGTATCTAGAGCATATCCCGTAATGAGTCGGCAAGTTGATCTAACCATCTCCATAAGAGTCCTATTCCTTCGCTCTGCCACACCGTTCTGCTGGGGTGTGCCAGGTGCAGTCAATTGGGATTGAATCCCAGCCTCTGATAAGTAGTTCCCAAACTCTCCCAAGAGGTAATTACCACCACGATCAGATCGTAGTGTCATCCATATCTTGAACAATCATCTATGAAAAAGATGAAATGTTCAGAACTACCTCTTGCCTGGATAGACATAGGACCATACGAATCAGAATGAACCAATTCCAACACATCTTTGGATCTATACCCCTTGGCCTTGAAAGGCCTCTTGGTCATCTTACCCTCCAAGCAAGATTCGCAGGTTGGGAGATGCTCCACCACTTATGAACTCAAAGGTCCATCAACTATCAACCTTTGAATTCTGCTTAGGTTAATATGACCAAGCCTAAGATCCCAAAGATATGTTTGGTTCATCTTCGAAGGTTCTTTTCTCTTATTAGACTTAGAAGATGAGTTAATAACTTCTATTTTCATCGTGGGAGCTCGTGGTTCAAGTTATAAATTTCCTATCTATGTACCTGAATAGATAATGTCCCTATTCCTTTTATAACATATCTGTCATCAAAAGAAATAGATTATCCATCCATAATTTAGAAACCGAAATCAATTCTTTCTAAATAAAGGTACATAAAGAAAATTTCTAAGAACCAAAAACTTTATTTTTCTCAAAAGATAAATAAAACATCTCCCACTGTAATAGCCGCCATCTTCATGGCATTGCCCAAGTAAATGGTAATATCCCCTTTAGCTAGTTGCCGGGTTTCCTGGAACCCCTGCAAAATATTGCAGACATGATCAGAGGCCCTCAGATCTACACACCGCTAACCATGTTTCAATGACTAGACCAAAGGATATACTTTTGTTCTGCTTTGGATTGGGACAGTCCTCCTTCCAATGTCCATCCTGCTTGTAAGTGAAGTACTTGTCTTTCGGCTTCTTCACTCCTCCCTGAGATCCTCCCACAACATTTGCTCCACCTTGTTTCTCCTTCTTCTTGCCTTTCGGCTTAGAAGTAGAAACTTTTTTGAGCAACCATGGCTTGAGGATACTCTTCGAAGAGTGCATACATGTACTTCCTAGCAGATAAGACAATATCTGGATTCTTTTCCAATCAACATTATTTGGGTACAGTAAGTTTATTTCCTTTAGTATCACAATAAGTGGACTGAAAGTCATTTTGAAAGTCCTAAGAATCACATAGATCATTACTTTAGATTTCAAAAATTATTGATTCTTCAAAACAATAAAATTCCGAAATCAACCAACACCTCAAAACACCGAGAATATCGCATGCCACGATAGTGTGGACGTATACGAATTCTACATTTGTAAGAGGAGGTTTTACCCATTAATTTTATTATCTTGTCAACCTTACTTTTTGACAAATAAAATTAATAGTTGGTTCCTCTTTGGCCCTACAAATAAAAGCAGTGACTCCGATGGGGAGGATACTTTTTATTTGCATCTAAGTGTACACCATTACACGATACTAAGGAAATTATCTCGGATTATGTGCCTTACCGATGTGGAAGTACACACGCTCCTAAATAATTTCCTATAACCATTATTTGACCTAGTGATCCGCAAACAAACTCATCCGATGGGGAGGAAGACACTCAGAGCCGACGCACAAGTTTGTTGCATCACACGTCAAATTGTAATGGAGGCCGCAGGAATTAATTAAAATATCCCTCTCCCACTTAGTAAATTGAAAATGAGGAATTTTCAAGCACACACAACATGCATATAAAACAAATCAGCAATAAATATGGAAAAAAAAAGAATTTTTCCAACTATTATGGCATTTTTCTCCAATATGCGTCCCATCGTGTCGCCACCTCGTCCGCTCCATCTTTTCCCGTGCGCAAGTCACCAAAGAGATCCGAGCCGAGATAAACTATTTTAATTTACATCCATCGATCCTATACTCCACGAAGGAGTGTACAAATAATCTAGATCGAAAGTAAACTAAAATGAGTGGCTAAACAATGCGTATTTAATTTCAAAAATTAAATACTAATCTAGCCTCGTCAACCCCGAGGATTCAAATAATATACATACAATCACACACAAACAATCACATACACACATATAGCCATAATAGTCGAATCTTATGCCTGCAACCAAAAAGTTAGCCTACGCACATCTTACTATTATCTGACATACTCAATATATGATATGTGCATGAAAGTAACCGAATCCAAAACACACAAAACCGGAAACCGTGGCTCTGATACCATTTGATGGAAATCGTGCTAGCTCGGAGGCTCATTGGCTCCCATGTCCCCGGATTAAAATTTTCACTAATGAAAATTAATCCGGATGGGATGAGTTTCCTAAGCACAACCAATTCGTCGTCGTGCCAACGACTCGAGCGATCGCTTGAACAAACTTGTTGTTCAAGCAATCAACTCTTCTAGTCGGTTAGCCGCGGAAGAGACGATGGACGGATCGCCGGTTTTTGTGTTTCTTATCGGGGTCCATGATTATACAAATACATACAAATATAAACTAGTATAATCAACACATACATAATGTAAGCATCCACACAAAACATGCATATAATTGAAAAGCAATTATAAACATAATACAAAAGAACATTAATCAAAATAAACAAGATTATACCTCTTGATCTTCTATTGTATGTCCTCCCTCCTTTTGGACGTCGTGTGGGCGACGACCTACCAAAAGTTGAAGCCTCCTAGATCACCAATCTTCCTTTCCTTGTTCACTAGGAACAAAGGAAGATCCTAAAACAAAACTCATCTTCCTTTCTAGAACCGGCCACCAAGTCAATAAACTCGATCTTGCCGCCGGCCAAGGAAGATAAAATGGAGTATGGAAACCAACCAAAAGAGAAACAACAAGGGCATGGGCGCCGGCCAACACTTGGAGAAAGGAAAGGAAAACAATCCTCCTCCTTGTTGCCGCCCAAACCCTAGAAAAAGCTCTCCTAATTTCCGGCCATGGATGAAGGGAAGGAGAATAGGTTAAGCTCTGGCCAAGGTAGAGGGAACAAGGATAGTGGTCGGCCAACACTTAGAAGGAAGAAGAAAAGGATCTTCATCTTCTTGTTGCCGCCCACCCTAATCCCAAAACCCTAACCCTAGCCGCCCAACCCCAATCCTATCCCAACTAGGATTTGATTGCCGCCCAAGGGAAGCTATCCTAATGCCATCCAACCTAAGCCATAGAAGGAAGGGAGAAGCTTGGGCGTCGGCCAAACCAAGGAGGAAGGAGGAAGAAGGGCTGCCGCCCACCATTGGGAAGAAGAAGAAGAGGCTTCTTCTTCTTGTTGCCGCCCAACACCATGAACCAAACCCTAACCCTAGCCTCCTCCTATTTCTTGCCGCCCAAGCCACCTTATCTCAATTAGGTTTTTCCATCCCTTTGCCGCCCAAGCCTAAGCCCATATATATAGAGTTAGGTTTAGGCCTTGGTTTAATCTCCTCCATTGGATCTAGGGTTTTAATCTCAACCGTCGGATCTAGAGATTTAATCTCAATCGTCGGTTCTAGGGATTTAATCCCAACCGTCGGATCTAGAGATTCAATCTCCACCGTCGGCTCTAGGGATTTAATCCCAACCGTCGGATCTAGAGATTTAATCTCAACCGTCGGTTCTAGGGATTTAATCCCAACCGTCGAATCTAGAGATTCAATCTCCACCGTCGGTTCTAGAGATCTAATCTCCACCATCGGATCAAAGGTTTTGTTTTCTATCATTGGATCTAGACTTCATGAGGTGTTAATAAGCTACAATAGGGACCATGAAGAGGAGTTGGATCTTGGCCACCCGATGGATCGGAACCACACAAACTTGATCCATCAATGATGTTCCATTCCACTAGAGGATCATCATTGAACTACCTCACCAACCCCCATAAATTAATATGAGCTCCATATATTATTTGTACATCCATCTCCCCGTGTTTAAGATATCGAATGTCCATCAATTGATTGATTTACTGACCATCAATCAATTAACATCTAACTCCTCGAGTAGTATCACTCAACCTTATCATCATGTTGACTAAGTCAACCTGCAGGGTTTACATGATGAACCTTATGAGCTCCTCAAGGGGACATCATCAACCTAATATATAGGACACGATTTCCTCCTATAATCAATGCCACACCATGTAAAAAATATCATTTCTCAACTTACCGGGCATATTGATTTAATCCGTAGAAATCTCACCCTTTGGTAAATCAAAGAAATAAATACTAAGTACATGTGCCCGTTATTATATTGGGATTAAGAGCATGTACAACATAATATCCGAGGTCCGATTCAATTATGTAGTCAGCAATAAATCGAATCACCTCTATGTCGGTCCTGCTCAATACACCTAAGTGTACTAGTGTAACTCTATGTTCAAGACAAAACAATACCAAGCTACACTACAACCATGCCAATGGTTTGTCCAAAACCATCTTGGTTGTGAGCCTCTACTTATATTCTACAAGGGACTGATAACATGATCTTCTGTGTCACACCAAGAACCATGTTATCTTCAATGTAAAATATTAGACAATATTGCATAACCATAAAAATATGCAAACAATGATCATGTGATTCTTATTTCAAAATAAAGATGTTCATACAAAAGAGCTAGGCTTTCAGTATACATCCCAACACGATCTTGACCGTGTTATGCTCTGGAGGTCATAACACGATCATGTTAAATCGATGACCAGGTCATGTTACATTCTAGAGGCGACGACACACGACACCATGGTCGTGGTAGCGACCACGAGTAGGTCATGGTGCATCCTAGAGGCGGTATAGAGTTTGGAATTATTGTAGTATTTTAGGTCTAAAATACCATATATGTCTAGGGATGCACATATATAGGATGATTGTAACCATATACTATGTTTTCTAATTGAAATCTCTTGGTCGTTTTGTGGAGTAGATAGTTTTTGTCAAACCACGTTAAAATTTTCTGTGTCTCTCTTCTTCGATTTTTCTCTTTCATCGCCATTTTCTTTGCTCTTGTTGCTTGCCAATCCCAACAAATGATATCAGAGCCAAGGTTCACCATGGCAAGGATCTCTTCTATGAGATTCAATTTGGTGAAGTCTGATGGAACTGAAAACTTCTAATTGTGGCAAAGGAGGGTTAAGAATTTGATGGTGCAACAAGGTATGGTGAAGGCGCTAGGACAAAAGAAATCGAATAGCATGGAGAACGTGAACTGGGAGGACATACATGCAAGAGTGGAAGCAACAATTAGGATTTGTCTAATGGATGATGTGATGTATTACGTGATGGACGAGGAATCACCGGTGGTAGTTTGGAAAAAATTAAAAAGTCGATATATGTTAAGTCGTTGACGAACAAGCTTTACCTTAAGCAGAAATTGTTTGGACTTAAGATGGTAGAGGACACTGATCTGACACAACACATCAATATATTCAATCATATTGTCAATGATTTGAAGCAAATTAATAAGAAGATTGATGATGAAGACAAGGCGTTGATGTTGTTGAACTCTCTACCTTCATCTCCAACGTACGAGAATTTGGTTACAACTCTGATGTGGGGAAAGAAAACTCTAAATCTAGAGGAGGTCACAAGTGCTCTATTGGGTTTTCATTAGTAGAAAAAATCTTCAATGAGACTTCACAAGGTGAAGAACTTGTGGGAAAAGGTAACTAGGGACGTGGAAGGAGCAATACTCGAGATAGGTCGGGAAATAATAAGGTCCGATCTAAATCAAGAAAGAAAAAGGAGATCATGTTTTACAAGTGTGGAGTAAAGGGTCATATCAAAAGAGATTGTCTAGAGAGAAAGAAGACTAACGTAGAAAAAGATAGTTCATTGAAGTCTGTGAATATAGTAGAAGAAGACAATTCAGAGAGCAACGATCACGATATGGTTTCCATCTTATCAAGTTTAGAGCAATTGATAGATTATTAGATCCTGGATTCAGTGTGTTTATATCACATGACATCTAACAGAGATTAGTTTGACTCCTATAGACAAGTTAATTCTAGTTATGTTTTGATGGGTAACAATGCATCCTACAGAGTCATTGGAATATGGAATGCCATAATCAAAATGTTCTGATAGGTAAGAATGCATCCTACAGAGTCATTGGAATAGGGAATTTCAGAATCAAAATGTTTGATGGTGTGGTTAGAGCATTATGTGATGTTAGACATGTACCAGATCTGAGGAAGAATCTAATCTCCTTGGGAACTTTAGATTGGAATGACTGCAATTATAAGTCTATATGCGGAACCATAAAAGTTAGCAAGGGTGCTTTGATGGAGATGAAGGGACAGAAGCTGGCAAGGAACATCTATATGCTGCTAGGAACTATAGTTGTAGGTGTTGTTGTTGTAGAATTTAAATCGGATGATATAGTCTAGTGGCATATGCGGCTGAGGCATATGGTTGAGCATGGGATGCTAATGTTGGTGTAATCGACCTAGGTCACTGTTGACCAGACTCAAATGGGACTTGAGTAGTATTTTGATGTTTGTCAATATGGTTAATGATATGGTTTGACCATATGTTGACCATATGAAAAGTGGATGATTGGGATATCCAAAGTCATATGGGGGAGATTATTTGAGGGAGATCGTCGGAGCAATCAAACCTCAGGTCAAGGTTGACTAGACTCGAGGTGAAGTCCAAGTTTGGATACTTAGCATGGAAATTCCAAGAATGGTCTTAACATGGAAAGTCCAAGCATGGTCTTGGCATGAAAGTCCAAGTTTGGATGCTTAGTATGGAAAGTCCAAGAATAGTCTTGGCATGGAAAATTCAAGTTTGGATACTTGGCATGAAAAGTCCAAGTTTGAAGTCTCAACCACGTAAGTCCAAGTGTGCAGTCTTAGCGGTGAAAATCCAAGCATTGAGGCTTGATAATCAGAAAGTCTGAGGATGAAATTTTTGGCAGCGTAAAGTACAAGCATGCAGTCTTGGCGGCATAAGTCCAAATGAACCTCGGCAAAGGAGACCCAGTTAGCAAACATAGCCAATGAAAGCACTTGAAGGCTAATGCGAAGGGTGAAGGAGTCGTGGAGGACTCCGATGGATCCTGAGGGCATGAGGTGATGGAGGTGGCTAGAAGGCTTAGGTCTAGGCAAAGGGTGGTCGATCAAGTATGAGGAGATTATACTTGGGTTAAATCTCATGGTTGAAGTTTACCAGTTGACTTGGATAATGGACGGTCGAGTGTTTAACACTTGGAACACCTAGTTGACTCGAGAAGTCGATTGGGGTTATGACCAGTCGACAGGTAGAGTAGTCGACTGAGGCTCGACTGCTTATGTGCAGTCGACTGGAATTAAGTGGTCAGGGTATAGAATGTTGAGCAGTCAACTGCTGACCTATGACTATCGACTGATGCTCATAGAAGTTGACTACTAGGTCAGGACAATCGACTGGTTCACTTAATCTGACATGGATTAACCGTTGTGAGACAATAGTACAGTGTCCAGTCTATTGCTAGGTAAGAGTAGTTGACTGAAAGGCAAAAATTAGCCTAAGTTATAGTTTTATAAGGAGCTCGAGAAGGAGGTTGATTGAGCCAGTTCTTAAGGGATTTGAAAGGAAGTGCTACTGCAATTCTAGGTCTTCAAAGACATTCAAAGCAACCAAAAGATGAAACATTCAAATGCTCTCATTTATAAAGTGTTTTCACTTGTTTCATTCATTTGCTATTGTATTTGCTTGTATTTGGTTGTTTCCTTGTTTATTGTTGTAAACATTCATATTGTATGAAGTTTCTCTACCTCCATATTGTATTCCGAGAAGGAGACAAAGTTTAGTGGAGTAGACACTAAAGTCCGACTGTGGAGTAGGAACCGTAGGTTCTGAACCACGTAAAATCGGATCTTGTGCTTGTAATTGTTTTGTGTATTTGGTTTCTACTTGTATTTCATATTCCATTGTGCACTAACAATCTTATAGACGAGCACAAACGTGATCGAATCGAAGTGAAAGCAAAAAATGCTATTCACCCCCTCTAGCACATAAAATGATCCCGAACAAGTAGTATCAGAGCAAGGGTACTCTTTGAGGATTAGCAACCGAGGGAGAAAAGCACTAGAGGAAGATGGAGCCAAGTGATGGATTGGGCAATAACATCAATGCTCCACCCATCTTCGACCTCAAAGATTTCGAGTATTGAAAAGATAGGATGAAATATTTTCTTATCTGTAATTTAGAAAATTGGCTTATCTTGGTAAAAGGGTTAGAAGCTTCAATGGACAAGAAGAAGAAATGGACGGAGGATAAAATTCAAGAATTCGAGACCAATGAAAAGGTAACCAAAATGTTAATAAATTTGGTACCTAATGATATCTTGTCTAAGTTAGGTTTCTATAGGGATGCTAAAGAGTTATGGAGCAAGTTGATTGAGCTCCCTAAGAATCCCTCATCGGCCTAAGAAGTAGAAGAAAAGCCGAAGAAGAATCAAGTTTCTCATCAGCTCAAGAATGTGAAGATTCAGAAATTAATAGATGTTCAACATCCAAGATGGACGAGGTAGAAGAAATCTTGGAAGCCTCCACTTCAAGGATTGAGGGGGAGGAGAGATCATCATCGGAGTCGGAGCAAGAGCAAGAGGAGCCATCTACCTCTAGAAGAAATGAAGAACTAGACTACAATTCACCTACCACCGAGCTAGGTAACTCAAGTATAATTCCTAAAACTAAAGATCATATAATGTGTTTTGAGTGTAGGGAGAAGGGTCACTATAAGAGCAAGTACCCAAATTTAATCAAGAAGAAGACTCAAGTGGCACCTAAAGTCAAGCACAAGTTAAAGGAGTTAGAGCCTCGACACAAAAGAGCAAAGAGCATATTGTGTGCTTCATATGCCAACAACGGGGTCACTATATGAGCCAATGTCCTAGGGGGAGTCACTCCAAGAAGTACAAAGTAGGGAACTCAAATGTAGGAGGAGCTAAGGCAAACCATAAGGTATCATTTAATTATGCACTACTGGTTTTCGTAATAAAAATAAGCATGCTAATAATTTTATTGCTATTTCTCATGAACAAAAGCATGCTAGGAATAGATTTTATTGCTTAGGTGCTAAACATGTTAATTTTCCTAAGGCAATTCAAGAACTATACCACCTAAGGATAGAAAGGTAGAGAACCTAAGCAATAACCCTAAGAAATCTAGACATATGCCTAGGAAGAAGAATGCCTAAAAAGTGAATGAAAATTTAAAAATTGGGAGATTGGAAAAAGAAAATAAATTTTGAGGTCAAAACATGAGAAAATGGAAAAGACCCTTAGGAAGATGAAAAATTCAATTAAAGGGTAAAATGGTCAAAATCTAGGTCTTAGGAGGCAAGAGCCGTCTAAGGGCAAGAAAAGCTTGGGTCATAAGCCTAAGTTCAAGGAGGTGATGCCAACCTACCACAATATTCCATTTAACTATGGAACAAGCTCTAGGTCTAGGAAAACCAAGGTCACAAGGGAGGTCATCCCTAGAGTTGACCATGGTAAGTGTCTAGTGGCCAAGGTTTCAAAGAAATCTAGGAACGCCACTAACAAGGTTACAAGGGAAGTTATCCCTAGGGTTAACCTTGAGTAGACCCAAATGACCAAGGCTTCCAAGCTTAGAAGGGTCATTAGGAAGGTACTTAGGGAAGTCATCCCTAGTGAGTACCTAGTTAACCTAAGGAGCTCTAATAGATATTGGATTCTTAGGAGCATGATCCAAGACTTCACGCTAGATAGATTTAGGGTGTGCCAACTTTGAATGGATAGGTAGTTAACCTAACTATGGTAAAGGTGGCACTTTAGGGCATTTTCGAAGTATTGTAATACTTTGAAAATGAAATTAGAAATATACCATAAAAGATTTTAGGATGTGCCAATAGAAATTATGGAAGTTGAAAAATTGATCAAAATTGGCAAAATTAGGTTTTAGAGTCATAGTGTACCATTTTGAGTTTTTGGCACACTTGAGGAAAATTAGCATTATAACAAAATTGATATAATCCTAGGAAATGACAATTAGACTTAAAACTTAGGTATTTCTATACCTTAATATTATAAAATTGTCTTGATTTGTTTGTCATATGTCATGTCATGACATCATGCTCATATTATTATTTTATAATGTCATGATAGCACTTAGGTTTTTTTTGTCATACTTGTACTTAGGATTATTTTTATGTCATGACATCATGAATCATCAGCAAATACTTTAATTTATGCAATCATTATATGCCATGATCATATTTCATGCATTAAGATTAATAAAATTGAATTAAACACAATGACATGATTTGAAGTCCCAAGATAGGGAAATCAAATAGAGTTGCCTAGATAAAATGCATGAGACCTTAGATTAGGGAAGAACCTAAACTCACATCTCACAAGGACTATAAATTGACATGTGTGTATTGATACACCTAGACACATGTGAGATGTTAGGAAACGAGTTAAGTTCAAGGTGTATAGATGTTACATCTAGATGAACATAAACTCATAATATAACATGGAGGAATCATGAGAAAAGCTAATGTACAAGTCATGTACATTTAGCTAATAGACCATGGTTCAAAATAAGATTTGAAAAATATTTTAAAATTATTTTAGTAAAATAATATTTTAAAATACTTTGATCGGATCGAGGTGGTGAATACTTAAGTCAAGAGTTTCTTGATTATCTAAGAGACAATGGTATATTGTCTCAATGGACTCCGCCATATACACCACAACATAATGGTGTATCTGAGAGGCGTAACCGGACCTTGTTGGACATGGTCAGGTCAATGATGAATCATGCGACTCTTCCCAAGTCCTTTTGGGGCTATGCACTTCAGACAGTTGTTTACTTGTTAAATAGAATGCCTACCAAGGTAGTCTCAACTACTCCATATGAGATATAGAATAGTAAGAAACCTCATGTATCTTACTTGAAGATATGGGGTTGTCCTGCTTATGTGAAGCGGACTGTATCAGACAAATTGGATGCTAAGTCTGATAAATGTCTATTTATTAGATACCCTAAGGAAACAAGGGGTTACCAATTCTATCATCCTGTGGAACAAAAGGTGTTTGTTTCAAGGCATGCTGTGTTTCTAGAGAAAGAGTTTCTCTTGCAAGAAAACAGTGGGAGTGTCGTCGAGCTTGAGGAGGCTCGAGAGACTCAAATAGACATTGATGAGATACCTGGTGAAGCACAACAGCCGACAACTCATAGTGATGAGCAATCGGCTAGACCTATTGTAATAGCACATCTTCGTAGATCTGGTAGAACACACAATATTCCCGAGAGATATGAATTTCTCGTAAGTGAATCAAACGACGTGTTACTCATTGATGATGAGGAGCCTACCAATTATGAAGAAGTGCTGACAAGTTCAGAAAGGGATAAGTGGCTTGGTGCCATGAAGTCAGAAATGGATTCCATGTATGAAAACCAAGTTTGGAACTTGGTTGACCCACCTGAAGGCATAAAGCCTATAGGGTGCAAGTGGGTTTTCAAGAAGAAAACCGACATGGATGGTAATGTGATTACCTATAAGGCTAGATTGGTGGCAAAAGGATATCGTCAAAAGCAAGGTGTTGATTATGACGAAACCTATTCACCTGTAGCTATGCTTAAATCCATTCGGATGCTCCTGGCCATAGCGGCTCATTATGATTATGAGATATGGCAGATGGATGTGAAAACAGCTTTCCTTAATGGAAACCTGCTCGAGGACGTGTATATGTATAGCCTGAGGGTTTCACATCGGTTGATAAAACCAAGGTATGCAAATTGCGACGGTCCATTTATGGATTGAAGCAAGCATCCAGGAGATGGAATATCCGTTTTGATGAGACAATCAAAAAGTTTGATTTCTCACAAAATCCAGACGAACCTTGTGTGTACAAGAAGGTTAGTGGGAGTGCAGTCATGTTCCTAGTATTGTATGTCGATGACATATTACTTATAGGAAACGATGTTTGATCTTACAGCGATTAAGGTTTGGTTATCCAAGACATTCTCCATGAAAGACCTGGGAGAAGCAACCTACATTCTCGGGATTAAGATCTATAGAGATAGATCGAAACAGTTGCTTGGTCTTTCGCAGTCTACATATATAGACCGAGTGCTAAAGAGGTTTAGCATGTCGGAATCCAAGAAAGGTTTCCTACCCATCAGGCATGGGATACACCTTTCGAAGTCTATGTGTCCGCGCACAGAAGACGAGAGGATTTGCATGAGTAAGATTTCCTATGCATCCGCAATAGGATCTATCATGTATGCTATGTTATGTACGAGGCCCGATGTATCGTATGCTCTGAGTGTCACGAGCAGATACCAGTCTGATCCAGGAATGGATTATTGGGTGGCTGTTAAGACGATCCTTAAGTACTTGAGAAGAACTAAGGATGTGTTCCTAATATATGGAGAAGGGTACATGGTGATACGTGGGTATACGGATGTCAGCTCCAGACAGACAAGGATGATTCCATGTCTCAGTCTGGGTATGTATTCACCTAGAATGGAGGCGCAATAAGTTGGAAAGGTTCCAAGCTTGACGCTATAGCGGATTCTGCCACTAAGGAAGAATACATTGCAGCTTTGGAAGCAAAAGAAGCGGTTTGGATCAAGAAGTTCATCTCTGAACTTGATGTGGTCTCATCAATGATCCAAACATGTGCTTCGCCACTATCATCTTATCAGAGAGATCATCAGTAGGAACGAAATACAAATCGAGAAAATTCCCACTGAAAGGAACTTAGCGGATCCTTTAACTAAGGCATTACCTCAAAATAAGTTTGAGGGTCATGTTAGTGCTTATGGTATTGGATACCGTAGCGATTGGCATTAGGCCAAGTGGGAGTCTGTTAGTAATATATGAGAGATGTCCTAAGGCAATCGCCTTATGTATGAACCATTTATATGATAAATGAAGATTCACTATTTGAGTATACATGTTTTATGTATTTGATTGGATCTTAAACTCATTTACTGAATGTCCACGATACGATTCACAGCATGAGAGAATTTGTGATTGGATCACAACTAATGAGTATCTCTACATGTGTAATTGTGATGTATCGAAATTATCCCTAGTCGATGAATTGATGGATTTGGACACCATCAATTCTGTCGAGACTAGCACGAGGTATACTCCTTGGTGTATCCAAGCAGCTGATTCTCACTGGCTGGAGACATTGTGATGTCCGGAGTTAATCGTGGATGCTAGTTATGGTAACTAGTTCATTGGAGTGACCATCCGTAAGACTTCATATGGTTCTCTGCATATATAGATATGTCAATGAAGTTCTTACTGTGGCTTAAGTGCGATGTTCCTTAGACTTGCGGTATTCAAGTCATCTTGATCATGGAGACTTATGCTTTGACATCTTAAGCAAACATCTCTAAGGAGATGTGGACCCGGGATGATTGGGTATAAGTCGAAGTGATCGAAGGTGTTTGAATAGCCTATAATGGATTCACCACTCCTTGCGAGGAGATGTATACCCATGGCCTCTCGTCGGATTGTTACTAAAGTCTTTGGCCAAAGCATTACATGTTTAGAGTAAGGTACTCTTCGATACATGTGGAGTAACTAGAATCCGTAGGACGAGGAAATGATACTTGGGCTAGGTGTGACGTAGTCAGCCTAGTGGGGACTGACACAATAGACCATGTTCTGAACCAAGTGGGTATAAGATGAGTGAAGAGAATGGGGCACGAATCATTCGAGCTGCTGAAGGGTTTCAGAAATAGTTCTGGATCAACCGTTGATCTTTTCGGTTAATTGGGGATCATGATGTACTACTAGGTGCCACTCATGATCGTTCTATAATTAATGGTTAATTATAGACGGCCAACATAAACCGAGAACCTATTTTATCACACGCACAACGAGCGTAATCCGAAGGATTTAAAACGAGCTTGAGAATGGGATTCTCAGACCGAGAGAAACTAGGTTTGGTTGGACCAAACAAGAAGCGAGCATGAAATCGTTTCAGTCGCAATGGAAGCGTGGATGGGCCATGTCTTATGAAGACATAATGGATGAACCAAAATGGTTTGGTTCTAATCCAATGGAGGAGAATAAACCAAAGGGTTTGGTTTATTTTAAACGAATGAACCAAAAGTTGGTTCGGTTAGTTTTAACTTAAAATAAACCATCATGGTTTGGTTTATTTTAACTTATCTTAATGGAGCGGGTTAACGGGCCTAATGGTTATGATCCAATAACCGTTAAGAGAATTAGTTCTATATAAAAGAGGGCTTAAGGGATAATTAAGCCCTGATCCAAAACCCCTAGGTTAAAGTTGCCGCCAACCTCCTTATTGGAGTTTTCGGTGCCAACCTCTTGCCGCCGCCCATAGCTCCTCCAACTGGCGTCCAGAAGGTAGCTTCCTTCACCCTCGCCGGCGTCGAGCTGCTGCCGGTTAGTGCTCCGGAGATCTCCTTCAGGTTTGGCATCAAGGTGAGCTCTATCTTCCTTGGTTGGCCGGCACCTATCACCTCCACCAAAGCTGTCCAGTTTTCTGGACAGCTTGTTCTCCTCTCGTCGGAGCGTCGTTTGGACGACGGTTAGAGCTCCGACAGAGGCTAACTTATCGGGGATTCGATCTCCGGTAATCCTCAGAGGTGGAGGACGAAGGATTCGTCAATCGGTTGACGAATACCTCTCCGGAGAAGCGAGTTTTGAGGACTCGTCTTGGGATCCGAATTTGGATTCGGATCGTGATCATCTCTCGATCACGTCGTCTTCAACACAAGGCTAGTAACCCATACGAAGACGAAGCTCGTGGCTTAGTAAAGTCATCCCGAGGAACTCGGCATGGATACGGATAGAGACGATTCTAGCGAGGATCGTTCCGGTTGATGTCGTTCCCGCTACACGTCATACGAAAGGTATAACGTAGTTAAATTTCCTTTTATTGCAAATTTAAATTTACGGTTATGTCTACACTTGTTGTAATATGCATGCGTGTGATGTGTGTGTTGTAATAAATATAGATTTATTATTTTATTGCTTCCGCTGTGCTCATGTTTACGAAACGTAATCGAACACACACACGCCGCGGTGTCGGAAACCCAACAAATAGGTTCTGAGCTGGTGGGCGAGGATGGAGAAAAATGTCCTCATGCATGGAGTCCAAAGAAATATGATCAAAAGGCTCAGGAAGAGGGGCATCGAAGGTAGGATAGAAGATGAAGGTATCATCCGATGGCCTACACTCAAAAAACTCCTGCAAGATCGCAAGAGTGAACTCCAAGTCGCATTTTGCAACGCGAGTAGTGTAGGTAGGACCATCGTCTACCTTCCTTAAATTTTGATAGAACTCCTTAAGGAGATCATCATTTATGGTATGAGTGCATAGAGCTACCTTCATGAGCTGATAATACGCTAAAATCTCTATGATATCGCTACAGTAATGCCTAAAGAAATCGCCATCGATGTACCTAACTGACATGGGTTGGTACAATCGTGATCCACCCTCATTCGGGTCGTTCCTACGTGGTCTTCTACATGAATGCAATGCAATGGAATGGAATGCAATGATACAAATACACTGATTAGATAAAAATGAGTTGTAAAAAGAAATTTAGGGTTTAAGGGGTATAGAAGTTATACTTTGGTGCCATTTGAAGGTGATGAAGGGAAGGCACAAGGCAGCTGCTGAGGAGAACGCCGGAAGGATCACCGGAGAAAGGGTCTCGACAGAACCCTAATCGTTTGGAGAAGAAAACTAGGGTTGTGAGATGCCATTAGGGTCATAGAGAGATCAAAGACATAACCGGAAGAGAAGACTACCAAACCTAGAACTTTGGTTGCCGGCGTGGACGAGGAAAGGCTGGTCGGAGATGATGAGCGCCGATCGAAGACAAAAATCACGAGGGAAAAGAGCGTGAAGATGCCAAACCCTAGCGGTTCGACGTTATAAAATCACAACTCCGATCGATGTGTGACATCAACGATTGATCTTGAAGTTATTGAGTGGTTTCGAACCGCGGTCATTGATCGGCTCGGCCAAAGACTCGGATCGAGCTCAGCATTCGTGATCGTACAATAACATATCACCGATCGATGCGATCATCACTCGACTGCTCAGCGAGCCACTCGACTGATGATCATTCTGCTTCGATGAATAGTACCAACAATCGATTGATGCATCTGATCAGTCAACTGAATTACAAATCAGTCGAGTCATGGAGCGACACTCATTCTGGACTCGCGATATCGTGCTCGATATGATCGATCTGATCTCGATTTCAATTAAAATTGAGTGAATTTCGATTTCTTCACTCAAATTGTTCCATTTTATCATGTTTATTTTTGTATGTCAAATATATTAATGTCATTCTTATGTTCAGGTATTTGTTAATGTATTTTGGTATTTTATTTCATTTTAACAAACATTAACATCTAATGGTTTCAAAATCCTAACATCTCACCCTTTCTAAGTGTTGAAATACACAATCAAGGTGAATGACCTATTTTGTGAGATGAAATACACTATAAACATTCCTTCCATGCAAACATATGGTAAAACACATGAAGCATGGAAGGTGCAAGACATCAAGGTGTGTGGCACTTGAGTATCATTCTTGATGTAACTTCCAAACCTAAAGACACTCCTCTTGATACACTAATTCTTAACATGTGCCAAAACCCAAAATGACACACTATAACCTCTAAATCTTGATTGTGTCAATTTTATTGATTTTTCATGATTCTAGAAATGTATTGGCACATCCTAAAATCTTTTAGGATATAAGATCAAACCTATTTCCAAGGTATCCATAACCTTGAAAATAACCTAAAATGTCAACTTTGCTATGGTTGAGTTAACTACCCATCCAATCAAAGTTGGCACATCCAAACCCATTTAGCATGAGTCAATCACGCTCCTTGGAACCCAAAATCTATTTGAGCTCATTGGATTAATTAGGTATTCCTTAAGAATAACCTCCCTAGATACCTTTCTAATGACCCTTCTAGGCTTGTTAGCCTTGGTCATTATGGTCTTGCCATGGTTAACCTTAGGGATTGCCTCCCTAGTAACCTTCTTAGTGGCTTCCTTAGGTTTCTTAGAAACCCTAGCCACTAGGCACACACCATGGTTGGCCTTAGGGATAATTTCCCTAGAGACCTTGGTTTTCTTAGATCTAGGTTTAGTTTCATAATCAAATGGAACATTGTGGTAAGTAGGTATTACTTTCTTAGACATAGGCTTGTGACTCAAACCTTGTCTCCTAGATGATTCTTGCCTCTTACACACTTTACGTTGACTCCTAGATCCTAGAGTTTGACAATTTGACCCTTTAAATTGATTTTGCATATTTGCAAGGGTATTTTCCAATTTCTCAAATCTTGACCTCGAGGCTTGATTTTCTACCTCTAATTGCCTAATTGATTTTTGATTAGGTTTTTGGGCATTACCATTTTCTTTAGGCATATGCCTACCCTCATTAAGGTTAACGTCTAAATGGTTTTTGATTTTCTTAATTGTTTCCCTAGGAAGGATATTTCTAGGGACATTAGTCCCAAATTTCTCCTTCTTTGAAATGGGTCTAGAGTTATTATTTCTAGATTTCTCCTTAGACCTAAAACCAACATGTTGAGCTTCTAGACAACCATACTTATTATTTCTAGCATGCTTTGATTCATGAGTAATAACAAGATTGTTTAAATTATTTTTAGCATCCTTTTGCCTAACTTTTAAAGAATGAGCATTATGTAAATATACCTTAGGGTTAGTCTTAGAGACTCCTCCTATTTGTGATGCTCCCTCCTTTCTTCTAGGACATTGGCTCCTATAGTGTCCCGATTGTCGGCATTTGAAGCACATCACGTGCTCCTTGCTTTTCTTGGTGGGGACACCGCGCCCTTGACTTTTCATTGACTTTTGGTATCATCGGAGGAGCTTTCTTGACCCTTTTTGAACACTTACTCTTGTAGTGTCTGGATTCCCTACACTCAAAGCATATTATATGAATTTTATTATTAATTGACATGCTTGAGTTACCTAGGTCAATGGTGGAATTTTGAGCTTCTTCTTGACCGGATGTGGATGGTTCTTCTTGAGATTGCTCCGATGTAGATGCTCTAATATCCTCCCCCTCAATCCTAGAGGTGGAGGTCTCCTCTTCTTCCACCGATCCGAAAATTGATTCCTTCTCAACTTTCGAGTCCTCACTCGCTTGTGAGGATGATGATGATTCTTCCTCGGCTTCTTCCTCTTCTTGAGCTGATGAAGATTCTTCTTCTTCTACTTGTGCCAAGTGAGGCTTCTCATGGAACTTGGCCAACTTCTCCCATAACTCCTTGGCATCTTGAAATTCACCTAAGCTAGACAAAATGTCATTAGGTATCAAATCTTCTAAAAGCTTTGTTACCTTGACTTCGGTCTTGAACTTGAGACATTTCTCTTGTGTCCACTTCTTCAACTTCAAGACGTTTCCCTTCTTATCCCGAGGGGGTTCAAAACCTTCTACAAGGATGAACCAATCCTCTATATCCATCATCAAGAATGTCTCCATTCTTGCTCTCCACGTCGGAAAATCTTCTCGGTCGTATGGTGGTGGAGTGTTGATGTCCCATCCAAGCTTGTCTTGGAATTCCATCTTCCCTCTAGCTTCTTTAGCTCCCGGCGTTAATCCGTAGAAGAGCCCCGGGCTCTGATACCAATTGTAGGAGATTTGAGGCCGCTAGAGGGGGGTGAATAGCATCGATTCATTGCGTGATGGAATTAGTTTTGTGTTCATCTATAAATTTCATTAGCGCGCAGCAGAATAATAATGAAGCAATACGAAATATACAAATACAATAGACACGAGATGTAACGTGGTTCGGAACCGAACGGTTCCTACTCCACTGGTCGGGCTCTAAAAGCCCTAGTAATGCAAACACGCACTACTAATCACAATAACTCCTTCTCGACACAAGTCAGAGGTGGAGAAACCTCGTACAAGTAATCTTACAACAACAAGAGAGAAATACAAGCAATATACAATGCAAATACGAAAAAAAAGTAAAGAAAACTTTACAACACTTCACTTTTAATTGCTTGAATGCTTGGTTGCTTGACTTGCACTTGGAGACCTGATTTGCAGCAACAAATCGCCCCCAAAAGCTCTCAAGAACCGGATAGCTTTTTCTCCTCCATGAGCTCCATTTATATCTTCTACTTGGGCTGGAAAAAGTCAATCAGTCGACTAATCGGGACCATCAGTTGACTGATCACACTGTTGCTGTGAGACAATGGTGTAATCCACGTTGGAAAAATCGAACGGCTAGGACATCAGTCGACTGATCATGACCATCAGTCGACTATTCAAGCCATCACTCGACTGTTGACCATAGCGGTCGAGTGAGACTCCATTTTGTGCCAGGCTTCGAAAGATCATGATCCGATCGATCACACGATCACGATCGTTGTCAATCCGATCCCCACCTATGGCAATGATCACTGGCTACTTCCCGAAGTCAAACCCTAGTTGACTCTCACCAGTCGACCTCCATATGACACTAGTCGACTGGCACACCTCAAACATGAGGTTTAACCCAAGTATGGTGCCCCCATACTTGCTAGACCACTCTTAGCCTAGACCTAAGCCTTCTAGCCACCTCCATCAGCCTCACGCCTCTCGGATCCCTCTGAGTCATCCATGACTTGTTCATCCATTGAGCTAGCCTTCAGGTGCTTCCATCGGCTATGTCATGCTAATGGTGTCTACACCGCCAAGGCACATTGGACTTACGCCGCCAAGACTTTGCTTGGACTTTACGCCGCCAAACATTAGACTTATGCTGCCAAGACTCCCGCTTGGACTTTACACCGCCAAGGCACATTGGACTTACGCCGCCAAGACTTTGCTTGGACTTTACGCCGCCAAACATTAGACTTATGCTGCCAAGACTCCCGCTTGGACTTTACGCCGCCAATATCAACCCCTTGGACTTCACAAATGCCAAGACTCAAGCTTGGACTTTTCCTTGCCAAGACCCATGCTTTGACTTTACATGCCAAGTACTCAAGACTTGGACTTTCTCAAATGCCAAGTGTCCCACTTGGACTTTCCATGCCAAGTACCCAAGACTTGGACTTTCCCATGACAATCACATTGTCATATATTTTTGTCGAACATCAAAACATCTCTCGAGTCAAGCTCGAGTCATGGTCAATCGTGACCTGGGCCGATTGCACCAACACAAGCATGGGTCTTGGCATGGAAAGTCCAACATGGGTTGGCAAGGGAAAGTCCAAGCTTGAGTCTTGGCATTTGAGAAGTCCAAGGGGTTTGATATTAGTGGCGTAAAGTCCAAGAGGGAGTCTTGGAAGCATAAGTCCAATAGTTGGCGACGTAAAGTCCAAGCGGAGTCTTGGTAGCATAAGTCCAATTTGCCTTAGTGGTGTAGACACCGTTAGCATGACATAGTCGATGGAAGCACCTGAAGGCTAGAACAATGGATGAATAAGTCATCGATGACTTAGAGGGATCCGATAGGTGTGAGGCTGATAGAGGTGGCTAGAAGGCTTAGGTTTAGGCTAAGGGTGGTCTAGCAAGTATGGGGGAACCATACTTGGGTTAAATCTCATGTTTGAGGTTAAAATCTCATGTTTGAGGTGTATTAGTTGACTGGTGCCATGTGACAGTCGACTGGCATGAGTCAACTAGGGTTTGACTGCGGGGAGTGCCCTAGCAGTCGACTGCCAGAGGTGGATCTGATCGATTGGTGAGCAATGATCGATCTTGTAATCACCGACCGGGTGCTCTAATCTCGCACAGACCGAAGTCGAGACTCTACCGCTAGGGTTAGCAAATGAGTGAAGGCTCGATCACCGACTAATGGACACGATCAATGATCGATGTCCTATCCATTGATTTTTCCAAAGGTGGATTACACCGCTGTCTTACAAAGAATAGTGTCATCGATCGACCGATGGTCCCGAAAGTACGATCGTGATCAGATTTCCAACCCAAGCAGAAGCTTTAAATGGAGATTGTGGAGGAGGAAATCAACATCGGTTCTTGAGAGCTTTTGGGGCGATTTGTTGTTGCAAATCAGGGTCTCCAAGTGCAAGTCAAACAACCAAGCATTCAAGCAATTAAAAGCAAAGTGTTGTAAAGTTTTCTTTACTTGTCTTTTGTTTTTGTATTGTATCTTGCTTGTATTTATTTCTTACTATTGTAAGATAACTTGTACGAGGTTTCTCTACCTCCGACTTGTGTCGAGAAGGAGTTATTTGTGATTAGTGATTGCGCAGTGCATCACTAGAGCTCTTCAGAGCTCGATCCAGAGTAGGAAACCTTGAGGTTCCAACCACGTTACATCTTTATCTTGTGATTGTGTATTCGTATTTGTCTTTATATTATACTTCTATATTCCGCTGCGTACTAACGATTGTGTAGAGACAAACGCGAACGATTTCCATCAATATACTAGCACGATGCTATTCACCCCCCTCTAGCGGTCAACATTTCCTCTACATTTGCTACATTCCTCACCCTCTTCTCATCATGATTTCTTCCTCTTCTCATCGCCTCGATCTCTTCTTCCTTCCTCCTCGTCTCCCATCCGCTACCGGATTGTCTCGACCGATCCTCATCGGCTCGAGACCACCAGGCCACCGAGTGGAGGAGCTGGTCATCCAACTTTTCGATCGACGATCTCAAATCGGTGGAGTTGTGACTGTAGTAGGGAGTTGTTGCCCACCTCTCTTCGTCGACAACGAGGGGAGCTTAGATCAGCGCCATTGATGCCACAGCTAAGCATCGCTGGTATCACTACTTCTCCCTAGCTTAGTTCTCTATTTTTGCTTGCTGACCGAGTTTGTTCCTCCGTTTCGTGATTGTCGAGTGACCAACAATGATCGGGAGTTTTTCGAGTTCGGTGAGCCGGTCTAGAGATCGAGGGGGAAGCTACTGCGCCAACTCTCACAGCCTTCATAGGTGAAATAAGATCTCTGCATTTACGATTCGTGGGTTTAAGGGGGGATCAGTGATAGTGAGGATCGGAGCTGTGGATCGAGGTTGAGGTAAGATTTGTATTAATCTATGGTTATGTCATATTTCTATTCTTCAACATGGATTGTTTGAAATGATTTTGGTCCGGGATGTGCTTTGTATGTGCTCTGTTTGTGGAGTTGTGAACGATTTGGGTGTGAACTGGTGGAAGATGGATGAATGTGATCTATTGAGGATGAGCTGTGGGTTCAATAGAGAGAGCTCAGTTGGTGTGAATCAGCTATGGATGGTATGGGTAGAAGCTGAATTGATTTGGAATGGTAAGGTACTTGAATTTTGATGTGGTTGGGGTGTTAAAGTTGGATCCAGTGTGTTATACTTGAGGTGATCTAGTCGGGGTTATGTAGGATGTGTGATCAAGACTTTAATTCGTATTTGGTAAATTAATTGAATACGAGATCGATGTAGGATTTGATCTAATCATTGTCGTGTGTTGGAACGTAATGGTAGCTTATGTTGTGTGTAAGACTTGGTTACGAAGCAGGTTCACGGGCGTGAAGATTATTGTCATGATTCGCATATTAGGTGGGTGATTCCTATCTTGGTCAGGTAGATTGTTGATCTTAGTGCATGAACTGTATGATGATGATAGTATCATTACCTTAACTCTACTCTTATTTATTCATGTGCTTGATACTTATCCTTTGAACTTTGAGATGTTCTATTGTTATCTGTACAGTTCTTTCATCACTGTTATGGATTATAGACTCTATTGTATGTTTGATCTATAGATGTTTAATTAAGTGCATGTAGCTGGCCACAGTTGTAAACTTGGATTGGGTCTCATGTTATATCACTGGGGGTAGGTGATGGTGCAAAATGTGGAGTTGATTATTGTGTCATATTCATTTACGTTATGCACCTATTATGGATCATGTCTTCTGTGCATAGTCATGTGGTTTATCGATGGTGTGTTACGGAATGGAGGTCCTATCATGATTGATAGTCAGTTGGTCATGACTCTCTGTATGATAGAGAGTGTGTTGCGGACTTATGTGTGTGGAGTTGTGCATCATTACATTGCATGCATGCTGACGACAGGGTCTCCCTTGTGGTTAAGATGGGTTGCTAGTCATCCTGCCTCCTCGGTCCCTCGGGGTAGTGGTAGCTAGGTTGAGTGCAGTTCATCTATAGTGCCGCACTCTGCAATCGTAGATGGCGCATTGTTGGAGTTGCGTACTGGTCACTATTGATGGTGGTAGTTGGAGTTGCGACTCACCATGAGATGGTGGTAGTTGGACTTGTGTGCGCTTTATCCTGTAGGCGGCGCCGACCACTCATGGGTAGTGACAATGGAGTGGTCGCACAGAGGGACCCCGTTGTGTAGCTCATAGTTCTCATGGCTAGCTACTTACTCATACTACCCATTCGGTCACTCTAGATTAGTGGTAGCTGGAGTTGGGATAGTTGTCATGTCGTGTCACTTAGGCCACACTAGGGTCGTGGTAGCGAGCGGGGTGTGCAGGCATGACCATGCATATGCATTGCCATATATATATATATATATATTACATATGGCTGTGAGATATTGCATTTGTATTGAGTTGTGATTGTTGCATATGTTTGTTCATCATTGTACATGTTATTTGCATACTCTATACTGTTGTGTGTGGAGCATTAGCGTATGAGTTGGTTTAGACTGTTGCACGCATTTGATCAGCATCATGTTATAGTATAGGATGAATCAGGTTTGTTATTTCATTTAATTATATATTTTTCATATGGTTGTGTGTTGTTCATAGGTGTAGAATTGTTCATGCATGTTGTACATGTTATGTTGTCGTATATTTGTTAAAGATGTTATAAGTTGTGTCATTGCAAACTTTCAGTTATGTCAGTACATTACATTATGTTCAGTTGATCAGTTGGTATATACATTGATTATGATCATACTGGTGGCTATCTATTGTATCTTTAGACTGTATATTGTTGGTCTCCATATGTTATATGTTGTTCATGCACTATCTTTCATATTACCGCTGAGCTTTATACTCACCACCATATACCCTGTGTTTCTTGTCGCCCATGTGGCAGGTAGAGGACTTCGTGATGGGCTTGGAGCATCGCCAGTTGATCCCTTCTCATCTCACTTCCGAGGGTCACGGTTTTCAATTATCATATGTTTCATGTTATGAATTTGGATTCATATGGTGATTGTATTGTTGGTTATTTGTTGGAGTTCGCATTTACGCTTTTCGGATTCATTACGATATTTCTTTACTTCGTGGTCAGTCATACCGATATGCAGTATGTTGAGTTTATAACTCTATTGTGTTAGTCTTCCGTTGTTGATTTTCATATACATTATTTTTAATGGGTTGGCTGCAACTGATTGACTATGTATCAATTGTATTCTATATTGTCAGCCGAACAGAGTATACCTCCGGGTCGTGACAAGTCTCATAGACACTCACTACTTTGGCACAATCAACTACAACCCTCACACCCAAACCAATTACACACAAATCCATTTTGGACATGCTGCCTACAATTTGACCAAACTCAACTTCATGCTCTTACCAATTCAACCATGATAAACTTGACATCTAGCCTAATAATTTGTGTGTCAAATTATAAATGTTTGTGTTGGCTGAAATGTTCTAGAAACTATGAGCAGACTAGCAATTCTTTTGGAAAAAAATAGTTTTATCTCTATGAAAACAAATTCATTGACCATATTTTTGTTGGTGCAATCGGCCCAGATCACGATTGACAAGGACTCGAGCTTGACTTGAGAGATGTTTTGATGTTCGGCAAAAACATATGACAATGTGATGGGAAAGTCCAAGTCTTGGGTACTTGGCATGGAAAGTTCAAGTCTTGGGTACTTGGCATGGAAAGTCCAAGTGGGACACTTGGCATTTGGGAAAGTCCAAGCATGGGTCTTGGCAAATGGAAAGTCCAACATGGGTTGGCAAATGGAAAGTCCAAGCATGGGTCTTGGCAAATGGAAAGTCCAAGCATGGGTCTTGGCAAATGGAAAGTCCAACATGGGTTGGCAAATGGAAAGTCCAAGCATGGGTCTTGGCAAGGAAAAGTCCAAGCATGGGTCTTGGCATGGAAAGTCCAACATGGGTTGGCAAGGGAAAGTCCAAGCTTGAGTCTTGGCATTTGAGAAGTCCAAGGGGTTGATATTGGCGGCGTAAAGTCCAAGCGGGAGTCTTGGCAGCATAAGTCCAATGGTTGGCGGCGTAAAGTCCAAGCGGAGTCTTGGCGGCGTAAGTCCAATGTGCCTTGGCGGTGTAGACACCGTTAGCATGACATAGTCGATGGAAGCACCTGAAGGCTAGCGTAATGTATGAACAAGTCATGGATGACTTTGAGGGATCCGAGAGGCGTGAGGCTGATGGAGGTGGCTAGAAGGCTTAGGTCTAGGCTACGGGTGGTCTAGCAAGTATGGGGGAACCATACTTGGGTTAAACCTCATGTTTGAGGTTAAAACCTCATGTTTGAGGTGTACCAGTCGACTAGTGTCATATGACAGTCGACTGGTGTGAGTCAACTAGGGTTTAACTGCGGGAATTGCCCTAGTAGTTGACTGTCATAGGTTGGCAGTCGACTGATTGGTTGAGCAGTCGACTGATAGTGTGATTAGTCGACTGGTGCTCGGGTTTTGGAGCACAGAATGGAGTCTCACTCGACCGTTGCGGTCAACAGTCGAGTGATGGCTTGATCAGTCGACTGATGGTGGATCCGTTGGATTTTTCCAGCGTGGATCTAGCCATTGTCTCACGACAACAGTGGCATCAGTCGACTAATGGTCCCGAGCAGTCGACTGGTTGACTTTTTCCAGCACAGGTAGAAGCTTTAAATGGAGCTCATGAAGGAGGAAAAAGGAGGCATATTTTTTGAGTATTTGCGTAAAATCGTGGTCTCCAATTTGATTTCAAGCAACCAAGTGATCAAACATTCAAAAGCAATTGTAAAGTAGTTTTCTTTACTTGCATTGTATTTCATTATTGTAATTACTTGTATCCATTTCTTATTGTTGTAAGAATAGTTTGTAAGAGGTTTCTTCACCTCCGACTTATGTTGAGAAGGAGTATTTGCGATTAGTGAGTGTGTGTGCATCACTAGAGCTCTTTAGAGCTCGATCCGTGGTGTAGGAACCTTGAGGTTCCGAACCACATTACATAGTTGTGTTTGCATGTTTGTTTATTGTGATTGTTGTATTATTTCTATATTCTGCTGCGTACTAACAATCATAGGCAAGCGAACGCGATCAAATTTCATCGACATATAGCACGACGCTATTCACCCCCTCTAGCTGCTCCAACGGTCCTCAAGTGGTATCAGAGCGAGGCCGCTCTTCAAAGTTTAACAACTAAGGGAGCACACTAGAGGGTGAAGATGGAAGTCCAAGAACAATTAGGATGGGACATCAACACACTGGTGCCCTACACCCTATATGGACGAGAAGGCTTCAATTCTTGGAAGAGAAGAATTGAAGATTTTTTGATGATGAGAGACCTTGAGGAATGGTCCTTATTAATGGAAGGATTTGAGTATCCAAGAGGACCAAAAGGTGGCTTCCTCAAGAAGAAGAAATGGAGTGAAGATCAACTACAAAGATTTGAGAAAAACAAGAAGGTAATCAATTTCATTTTTGATTTAATTCCTAATAACTTCTTGTGTAGTCTAGGTGAGTGCATGGATGCCAAGGAGCTATGGAGCAAGTTGTCTAAGCTTCATGAAAATTCATCATCAATCCAAGAAGAAGAAGAAAAAGAGGAGTGCTCACCCTCTCAAGCTCAAGCATGTACATCATCATCTAAAGAGCTTGAAGATTCGAAAGTTGATAGGGAATCAATTTCCAGATCGGTGGAAGAAGTGGAAGAAACCTCCACTTCAAGGATTGAGGAGGAGAAGAGACCATCGACGCCGGAGCAACAAGAGGAGCCATCCACATCCGGTCAAGAGGAAGAGAAAGCTCAAGAAATCCTCACCACTGAACTAGGTAACTCAAGTAATTTGGTTTTAAATAAAAATCATATAATTTGCTTTGAGTGTAGGGAAAGTGGGCATTACAAGAGCAAATGGCCAAAGAAAGTCAAGAAGACTCCTCCGACACCAAAACTTCAAGAAAAATCAAAAGATGTCGGTGTCCCCACTAAAAGAAGCAAAGAGCACATCATTTGCTTCAAGTGCCAACAACCAGGGCATTTTAAGAATCAATGCCCTAGGGGGAGCAAGAGAGTTAAAGAGGGAGCTATACATGTAGGGGGAGCCTCCAAGGCAACCCCTAAGGTAAAATTTAGTAATGCTCCTTCTTTAGTTAATAAACAAAAACATGCTAGGAAATTCAATTCAATTGCTATTGCCCATGAATCAAAGCATGCTAGAAATAATAAATATTTTTGTTTAGGAGCTAAGAATTTTCATTTTGAAAATAAAGAGAAATTTGGGACTAATGTCCCTAAAAACAATTTATCTAAGGACAAACCTAGGTCAAATAACTCAAGACCAATTCTACCTAGGGAATCTATCAAGAAAATAGGAGAACACCTAGGTCTTAATCCTAAATGGACTAGGCATATGCCTAGAGGAAAGTACAATGCCCAAAGATCAAACCAAAATTCTAAATTGGGCAATTAGAGATGGAAAATCAAGCCTTGAGATCAAGGCTTGAGAAATTAGAAAAGACCCTTAGGATTATGCAAAATCAAGTTAAAGGGTCAAATAGTCAAAGTCAAGAGTCTAGGACCAAAAGTCAACACCTAGGATCTAAGAGACAAAAGTCAACCAAGGGCAATGAGGATTTGGGTCACAAACCTAAGCCTAAGGTGGCTTATCATAGTGTTCCATTTGATTATGGAACACAAACTAGGTCTAGGAAGACAAAGGTTACTAGGGAAGTTATCCCTAAGAGTAACCAAGGTTTGTGTCTAGTGGCTAGGGTTTCAAGGAAACCTAGGATGACCACTAAGAGGGTTATTAGGGAGGCAATCCCTAGAGTCAACCTAGGTAAGACCAAATGACCAAGGCTACAAGCCTAGGAGGGTCATTAGAAGGTATCTAGGGAGGTCATCCCTAAGGAATACCTAATTAACCCAATGAGCTCAAATAGATTTTGGGTTCCTAAGAGCGTGATTGACTCATGCTAGATGGGTTAAGTCGTGTCAACCTTGATTGGATGGGTAGTTAACTCAACCATAGCAAAGTTGACATTTTAGGTCATTTCCAAGGTTATGGATATCTTGGAAATATATTTGATCTTATATCCTAAAAGTTTTTAGGATGTGCCAATATACCTTGAAGATTATGAAAAATCAATTAAATTGACACAATTTAGGATTAGAGGTCATAGTATGTCATTTTGGGTTTTTGGCACACTAGGGAGAAAAGTGATAATATGGTAAAATATATTTAATTATATCAAATGACAATTAATATTAAAATTTAGGTATTATTATACCTATACTTTTTGTATGTCATGCTTTGTTTGCCATATAACATGTCATGACATCATGTTTTTTTTATCATTTATATGTCATGACCATGTTTAGGATTAAGGATTAAATATCATGTGTTTTTAGATTTAATCATATGTCATGACATCATGATCATTGGTCATGCTTTACTTATGCTATTATTTATGCCATGATCATTTCATGCATTTAAATTGATTAAAATTGATTTAAGGACAATGACATGACTTGGAGTCCCATTTATAAGGGAATCAAGTAGAGTTGCCTTAGAAAAATGCATGAAACCCTAGATTAGGGAGAACAAAACCCACATCTCACATTACATTGACATGTATGTGTATTTATACACCCTAGATACATGTGAGATGCTAGGATATGAGTTAAGTTCAAGATGCATAGTTTTTGCATCTAGATGAACTAAAACTCATCTTATATGATTGGTGGATCATTGAGAAAGCATGTGTACAAGTCATGTACATTGAGCCCAAGGAATATGATCCAAAATAAGGTTTTGAAAATATTTTAAAATCATTTTAGAAAACCTTAGTGAAGTCTATCTTTTGATAGCAATCACCATTGATGAAGTTGATACAAAGTGAGCCAAAACTTAAAAGTTTTTATTCACTTTTGAATTTTGTATCAATTTCACTATTTTATGGGTAAAATATTTTTCTATTATTTTTCACCCATTGTATGTGTCATAGGTATTATACGCATTTAATTTTCATGATTTTTCAAATACGATAATTATTTATGATTTTAAAATTCAATTCTAATAAAAATTGGATATTTGATTATCGATCAAGCCTGGTGGCGATCGATGAGGGTGTCGATCGTAGTAGTGAGAGAGTCGATCGATAGTTTCGATTTCGGATAAACAAGATTGTTTAACCCGGTTTCAGCTACGGTTAAGGTCCCTAACCACTTCTAACCCTAGGATATGCTTTGGAAAGCATTATAAAGGGGGGAAATCCATTGGATATGGATTAAGAGAGGTGTTAGGTCGATGTATCAAATTTAAGGTGTGGAAAGTGTTGGGGATCGATTGGATGCTAGAGGGGGTGGATGATGGAATTCGATTGCGTGCTTGTCTACAATTCGTGTTAGCGCAGTGGAAATAGAAATCATAAAACAAATATAACACAAACACAAGCACTACACAATCATATAACGTGGTTCGGAACCGAATGGTTACTACTCCACGGATCGAGCTCTAAAGAGCTCTAGCGAAGCCACAAACACCACTAAACAATAAACTCCTTCTCGACAATAAGTCGGAGGTGGAGAAACCTCGTACAATAAATTACAACAAGTAATACAAAGTAAACAAGCAAATACAAGTGAAAATGTAAAGAACACTTTACAAACTAGGGTTTTGAGCGCTTGCTTGTCGGTTGCTTGGATGAGCTTGAAGGGCCCTGAAATGCACCTGCAAATCGCCTTCAAATCGCCTCACCAAAGCTCCCAAAGAACCAATGTCGAAATCCTCCATGAGCTATTCTTTTTAACCTGCATCGGACTGGATTTTCGCCGATCAGTCGACTGCCATAAGTCACCAGTCGACTGATGCCACTGTTGCTGTGAGACAACGGCTCAATCCACGCTGGAAAAGTTCCAACGGGACTCACCACGATCGCCAACATTGAAGTCGACTACTATAGTCGACGCCTACGGCTACGGAGCATTCTCGGCTCGCGACAATCGGGCCGATCGCCATCCATGGTACGATCGCCAAAGCACCCATCGCTTCCAATGAGTAGTCGATCGACAAGGCAATTTCAGCCCTAAATGGAAGTCGAGGCTCTAGTTAACTCACGCAATGAATCGCCATAATGTCACGACTGCCAACCTCAAACATGAGGTTTTAACCCAAGTATGGTGCCCCTATACTTGCTAGACCACCCTTAGCCTAGACCTAAGCCTTCTAGCCACCTCCATCAGCCTCACGCCTCTCGGATCCCTCCAAGTCATCCATGACTTGTTCATCCATCGCGCTAGCCTTCAGGTGCTTCCATTGGCTATGTCATGCCAACGGTGTCTACACCGCCAAGGCACATTAGACTTACGCCACCAAGACTCCGCTTGGACTTTACGCTGCCAACTTTTGGACTTATGCTGTCAAGACTCCACCCTTGGACTTTACGCCGCCAATATCAAGCCCCTTGGACTTCTCAAATGCCAAGACTCAAGCTTGGACTTTCCCTTGCCAACCTATGTTGGACTTTCCATGCCAAGACCCATGCTTGGACTTCCCTTGTGCCAAGTACTCAAGACTTAGACTTTCCCAAATGCCAAGTGTCCCACTTGGACTTTCCATGCCAAGTACCCATGACTTGGACTTTACCATGCCAAGAACCATGCTTGGACTTTCCCATAATCACATGGTCAACCCTAGTCAACCATCAAAGTCTCCCTCGAGTCAAACTCGAGTATGGTCAATTATAACCTGGGTCGATTGTATAAACAATCTCTCCAAAACATTAACCGACATCAATGTCAAACATACTATGTTAAACATTAAAACATCACTCGAGTCAAACTCGAGTCTGGTCAATCGTGACCTGAGTCGATTGCACCAACAATCTCTCCCTTTTTGATGTTTGACAAAACAAACCTTGAGTTAGGCCCCTAACTCAAACTCCCTTACCAATTTCCCAAATTGGTAATTTTACTCTCCCCATTTTTGACATACATCAAAAAGGTTCTCTCTAAGGAGGTCAATGTCTCATGTTCCAATGAGATCTTACAATCTCCCCCTTAGACCAAAAATACCTAGGATGCTATCAATCTTCCTAGTGATAAGTCTCATATCACTCAAGAGAGGAAATCCTATAAACTCTCCCAATTTCAAAATTAGGCACTCACATTCCCATTTCTCCCCATAACTTCTCCCCTTCAAGAAGAAAAACACATCCATCATCCCAAGATGGATACCTCCTCTTAAAGACTTGCTCCCCCTTGACCATTGCACAAACAATGTCCTTGGAAAGTCCCTAAGCCAATAGGAACTCTAAACCATCAAAAATAAGGTTAAAATTTCAAAAAAGAACTCTCCCCACCTTAAATTTGATACATTATCCTAACACCTCTCCTAATCCATATTCAATGGATTTTCACCCTTTATAATGCTTCCCAAAGCATATCCTAGGGTTATGAGTGGTTAGGAAATCTTACCATAGCTGAAATCAGGCTAAATAAACCTTGTTAACTCGAAATCAGACTTGTGAAATGACTCTAACAAGAATCGGTCGAACTATCCTTCATCACGATCGCCATCAGTGATAAATAATCGATAATCAAATTCTCGAATTTCAGCTATCAGAATTGAATTTTGAAAAGTCATAAGTAATTCTACATATTTTGAAAATTCGTGAAAATTCATACATACATTACTTATAAGCAATACAATGGGTGAAAAATATTTGAAAATTATTTTACCCATAAAAAAGTGAGTTTGATACAAAATCCAAAAGTGAATAAAAACTTCAAAGTTTTAGCTCACTTTGTATCAATCTCATCAATGGTGATTGCTATCAAAAGATAGACTTCACCAAGGTTTTTCAAAATGATTTTAAAATGTTTTTGAAAACCTATATTGGATCATGTTCCTTGGGCTTAATGTACATGACTTGTACATAAGCTTTTCCAATGATCCATTATTGAAATTAGATGAGTTTTAGTTCATCTAGATGCAAAAACTATACACCTGGAACCCAACTCATATCCTAGCATCTCATATGTATCTAGGGTGTATAAATATACATATATGTCAATGTGATGTGAGATGTGAGTTTTGTTCTATTTAATCTAGGGTTTCATGCATTTCCTAGGCAACTCTACTTGATTCTCTTATAAATGGGACTCCAAGTCATGCCAAAGTCCTTAACTCAATTTTAATCAAATGCATGAATGATTATGGCATTAATGATGATATAAATAAGCATATGATCAAAATCATGATGTCATGGCATAAAATAAAATTTAAAAACACATGATATTTAAAAACTTTAATCCTAAACATGAACATGACATATAAAATTATTAAAAATAAGCATGATGTCATGACATGTTATATGGAAAACAAAACATGACAAATAAAATATATAGGTATAATAATACCTAAATTTTAATATTAGTTTCCATTTGTTGGGATTAAATTCATTTTGCCATATTCTTAAATTATCCCCCAAGCGCGCCAAAAACCCAAAATGGCACACAAACCTCTAAACCTAAATTGTGCCAATTTAATTGATTTTTAAATCTTCTTAAATGATATTGACACATTCTAAAATCTTTTATGATCAAATCTATTTCCAAGGTATCCATAACCTTGAAAATTACCTAAAATGTCACCTTTGCCATGGTTGAGTTAACTACCCATCCAATCAAGGTTGGCACACCCTAAACCCATCTAGCGTGAATCAATCACGCTCTTAGGAACCCAAAATCGATTTGAGCTCCTAGGGTTAATTAGGTATTCCTTAGGGATAACCTCCCTAGATACCTTCCTAATGACCCTCCTAGGCTTGGTAGCCTTGGTCATTGTGGTCTTGCCTAGGTTGACTCTAGGAGTAACTCCCCTTGCAACCTTCTTAGTGGCCACCCTAGGTTTCCTTGAAACCCTAGCCACTAGGCACAAACCTTGGTCAACTCTAGGGATGACTTCCCTATTGACCTTGGTCTTCCTAGACTTAGATTGTGTTCCATAATCAAATGAAACACTATTATAAGCCACCTTAGGCTTAGGTGACCCAAACCATTCTTTCCCTTGGTTGACTTTTGTTTCTTGGGTGCTGGATGTTGACTTTGAGATATTGACCCTTGACTTTGACCATTAGACCCTTGCATTTGATTTTGCATAATCTTGAGGGTCTTTTCTAATTTCTCAAGCCTTGATCTCAAGGCTTGGTTCTCTAATTCTAATTGCCCAATTTTAGAATTTTGATTTGGTCTTTGGGCATGGGACTTCCTAGGCATTTGTCTAGTCCATTTAGGATTAAGGTCTAAGTGTTCTCCTATTTTCTTAATAGACTCCCTAGGAAGGACGTTTCTAGGGACATTAGTCCCAAATTTCTCCTTCTTTGAAAGGTAGACATTTTTGGCTCCTAAACAAAATTCCCTATTTCTAGCATGCTCTTTTTGATAAATAGCCAGATTATTAAAATAATTCCTAGCATGCTTCTTATCCCTAGAAATTAAAAGTGCATTAATAAATTTTACCTTAGGGTTTGCCTTGGTGGCTCCCCCTACTTGTGATGCTCCATTTTGCCTCTTCTTTTCCCCTTTCGGGCATTGATTCTGGTAATGTTCCGGTTGTCGACATTTGAAGCAAATGACTTGCTCCTTGCTTTTAGGTGTTGGGGGACCGGCATCCTTTGACTTTTGTTGACTTTTAGGCGTCAGAGGAGCTTTCTTTACCTTCTTTGGGCACTTGCTCTTATAGTGTCCGACTTCCCTACACTCAAAGCATATAATATTCATTTTATTATTAATTGACATGCTTGAGTTACCTAGGGTGGTGATGAGGTTCTCTTGAGCTTGATCTTCCTCTCTACCGGATGTAGATGGTTCTTCTTGTTGCTCCGGTGTTGAGGATGCTCTAATCTTCTCCCCCTTAATCCTAGAGGTGGAGCTCTCCTCTTCTTCCACCAATCCGGAAGTTGATTTCTTCTCAACTTCCGAGTCCTCACTCGCTTGTGAAGATGATGATGATTCTTCCTCGACTTCTTCCTCTTCTTGAGCCGATGAAGATTCTTCTTCTTCTACTTGTGCCAAGTTAGGATTCTCATGGAACTTGGCCAATTTGTCCCATAGCTCCTTGGCATCAAGATATTCACCTAGCCTAGACAAAACATCATTAGGTATCAAATCTTCTAAAAGTTTTGTTACCTTGGCTTCGATTTTGAATTTTTGTCATTGCTCTTGGGTCCATTTCTTCAACTTGAGGACTTGTCCCTTCTTATCCCAAGGAGGTTCAAAGCCTTCTACGAGGATGAACCAATCCTCTATGTCCATCATCAAGAATGTCTCCATTCTTGATCTCCACGCCAAAAAATCTTCTCGATCATATGGTGGTAGAGTGTTGATATCCCATCCAAGCTTGTCTTGGAACTCCATCATCACCCTCTAGCGTGCTCCCTTAGTTGTTAAACTTCAAGAGTGGCCTTGCTCTGATACCACTTGTTGGGGATCGATTGGACGCTAGAGGGGGGTGAATAGCGCGTGCTAGTACCAATGATGGAATTCGATTGCGTGCTTGTCTACAATTCGTGTTAGCGCAGCGAAAATAGAAATAATAAAACAAATACAACACAAACACAAGCATTACACAATCATATAACGTGGTTCGGAACCGAATGGTTCATACTCCATGGATCGAGCTCTAAAGAGCTCTAGCGATGCCACAAACACTACTAAGCAATAAACTCCTTCTCGACAATAAGTCGGAGGTGGAGAAACCTCGTACAATGAATTACAATAAGTAATACAAAGTAAAAAAGCAAATACAAGTGAAAATGTAAAGAACACTTTACAAACTAGGGTTTTGAGCGCTTGCTTGTCGGTTGCTTGGATGAGCTTGAAGGGCCCTGAAATGCACCTGCAAATTGCCTTCAAATCGCCTCACCAAAGCTCCCAAAGAACCAATGCCGAAATCCTCCATGAGCTCTTCTTTTTAACCTGCAGCAGGTTGGATTTCCGCCGATCAATCAACTGTCATAAGTCACCAGTCGACTGATGCCTCTGTTGCTGTGAGACAACGGCTCAATCCATGCTGGAAAAGTTCCAACGAGACTCTCACCAGTCGACTGCCAACATTGGCAATGCGCAAATTGCCAGTCGATCGTGGTTGGGTTTCCGGCACCGCGGCGAGTGTGTGTTCGAACATGTTTCGTAAACATGTGCACAGCGGAAGAAATAAAAATAATAAATCTACATTTATTACAACACACACATCACACGCATGCATAGTACAATATGTGTAGACATAACTGTAAATTTAAATTTTGCAATAAAAGGAAATTTAACTGTGTATACCTTTCGTATCACGTGTAGCGGGAAAGGCATCAACCGGAACGATCCTCGCTAGAATCGTCTCTATTCGTATCCACGCCGAGTATCTTCGGGATGACTTCACTAAGTCATGATCCTCGTCTTCGTACAGGTTACTAGCCTCGTGTTGAAGACGATGTGATCGAGAGAAGATCACGATCCGAATCCAAATTCGGATCCAAAGACGAGCCCTCAAAAACTCGCTTCTCCAGAGAGGTATTTGTCAACCGTTTGATGAATCCTTCGTCCTCCACCTATGAGGATTACCGGAGATTGAATCCCCGGCAAGACTACCACTGTCGGAGCTCCAAACTTCGTCCAAACGATGCTCCGATGAGAGGGAAACAAGCTGTCCAGAAAATTGGACAGCTTTGGTGGAGGAGTAGGGGCCGGCCAAAAAGGAAAGGTGGAAGCTCACCTTATTACCAAACCCAAGGGAGATCACCGGAGCTCCTCCGGCAGTAGCTCGTCGCCGGCAAGTGGAGAAAACGGCAGCAGCTGGTCGCCGGTTGGAGAAGGTGGGCGGCGGCAACAACATGGCGCCGGCTAGAGAGAGGGGGGAGGTTGGGCGACAACTTTAGGTTAGGGTTTTTGGATTAGGGCTTAACAATCCCTTAAGCCCTCTTTTATAGAGAACTAATTCTCTTAATGGTTATTGGATCATAACCATAAGGCCCGTTAACCCGCTCCATTAACTTAAGTTAAAATAAACCAAACCATGATGGTTTATTTTAAGTTAAAATGAACCGAACCAACTTTGGTTCATTCGTTTAAAATAAATCAAACCCTTTGGTTTATTCTCCTCCATTGGATTAGAACCAAACCATTTTGGTTCATCCATTATGTCTTCATAAGACACGGCCCATCCACGCTTCCATTGCGACTGAAACGATTTCATGCTCACTCCATGTTTGGTCCAACCAAACCTAGTTTCTCTCGATCTGAGAATCCCATTATCAAGCTCGTTTTAAATCCTTCGGATTACGCTCGTTGTGTGTGTGACCAAATAGGTTCTCGGTTTATGTTGGTCATCTATAATTAACCATTAATTATAGAATGATCATGAGTGTCACCTAATAGTATATCATGATCCCCAATTAACCGAAAAGATCAACGGTTGATCCAGAACTATTTCTGAAACCCTTCAGCAGCTCGAATGAATTGTGCCCCATTCCCTTCACTCATCTTATACCCACTTGGTTCAGGACATGGTCTATAGTGTCAGTCCCCACTAGGCTGACTACGTCACACCTAGCCCAAGTATCATTTCCTCGTCCTACGGATTCTAGTTACTGCACATGTATCGAAGAGTACCTTACTCTAAACATGTAATGTTTTGGCCAAAGACTTTAGTAACAATCCGACGAGAGGGCATGGGTATACATCTCCTCGCAAGGAGTGGTGAATCCTTTATAGGCTATTCAAACACCTTCGATCACTTCGACTTATACCCAATCATCCCGGATCCACATCTCCTTAGAGATGCTTGCTTAAGATGTCAAAGCATAAGTCTCCATGATCAAGATGACTTGAATACCGCAAGTCAAAGGAACATCGCACTTAAGCTACAGTAAGAACTTCATTGACATATCTATATATGTAGAGAACCATATGAAGTCTTACGGCTGGTCACTCCGATTAACTAGTTACCATAACTAGCATCCACGATTAACTCCGGACATCACAATGTCACCAGCTAGTGAGAATCAGCTTCTTGGATACACCAAGGAGTACACCTCGTGCTAGTCTCTACAGAATCAATGGTGTCCATATCCATCAATTCATCGACTAGGGATAATTCCGATACATCACAATTACACATGTAGAGATACTCACAAGTTGTGATCCAATCACAAATTCTCTCATGCTGTGAATCGTATCGTGGACATTCAGTAAATGAGTTTAAGATCCAATCAAATACATGAAAACATGTATACTCAAATAGTGAATCTTCATTTCTCATATAAATGGTTCATACATAAGGCGATTGCCTTAGGACATCTCTCTTATATTACTAACAGACTCCCACTTGGCCTAATGCCAATCGCTACTGTATCCAATACCATAAACTCTAACATGACCCTCAAACTTACTTTGAGGTAATGCTTTAGTCAAAGGATCCGCTAAGTTCCTTTCAATGGGAATTTTCTCGATTTGTATTTCGTTCCTACTGATGATCTCTCTGATAAGATGATAGCGGCGAAGCACATGTTTGGATCGTTGATGAGACCTTGGCTCTTTCGCCTGTGCAATTGCTCCATTGTTGTCGCAGTAGACCGGTATTGCTTCAACAATGGCTGGAATTACACCAAGTTCCTAAACGAACTTCTTGATCCAAACCGCTTCCTTTGCTGCTTCCAAAGCTGCAATGTATTCTGCCTCAGTGGTAGAATCCGCTACAGTGTCTTGTTTGGTACTTTTCCAACTCACTGCGCCCCCATTCAAAGTGAACATGTATCCAGACTGAGACCTGGAATCATCCTTGTCTGTTTGGAAGCTGGCATCCGTATACCCGCGTATCACCATGTCCCCTTCTCCATATATTAGGAACACATCCTTAGTTCTTCTTAAGTACTTAAGGATCGTCTTAACATCCACCCAATGATCCATTCCTGGATCAGACTGGTATCTGCTCGTGACACTCAGAGCGTACGATACATCAGACCTCGTACATAACATAGCATACATGATAGATCCTATTGCGGATGCATAGGGAATCTTACTCATGCAAATCCTCTCGTCTTCTGTGCGCGGACACATAGACTTCGAAAGGTGTACCCCATGCCTGATGGGTAGGAAACCTTTCTTGGATTCTGACATGCTAAACCTCTTTAGCACTCGGTCTATATATGTAGACTACGAAAGACCAAGCAACCGTTTCGATCTATCTCTATAGATCTTAATCCCGAGGATATAGGTTGCTTCTCTCAGGTCTTTCATGGAGAATGTCTTGGATAACCAAATCTTCACTGACTGTAAGATTGAAACATCATCTCCTATAAGTAATATGTTATCGACATACAATAATAGGAACACGACTGCACTCCCACTAACCTTCTTGTACACACAAGGTTCGTCTGGATTTTATGAGAAATCAAACTTTTTGATTGTCTCATCAAAACGGATATTCCAACTCCTGGATGCTTGCTTCAATCCATATATAGACCGTCGTAATTTGTATACCTTGGTTTTATCAACCGATGTGAAACCCTCAGGATGTATCATATACACGTCCTCGAGTAGGTTTCCATTAAGGAAAGTTATTTTCACATCCATCTGCCATATCTCATAATCATAATGAGCCGCTATGGCCAGGAGCATCCGAATGGATTTAAGTATAGCTACAGGCGAATAGGTTTCGTCATAATCAACGCCTTATTTTTGACGATATCCTTTCGCCACTAATCTAGCCTTATAGGTAATCACATTACCATCCATGTCGGTTTTCTTCTTGAAAACCCACTTGCACCCTATAGGCTTGATGCCTTCAGGTGGGTCAACCAAGTTCCAAACTTGGTTTTCATACATGGAATCCATTTCCAACTTCATGGCATCAAGCCACTTATCCCTTTCTGAACTTGTCAGCACTTCTTCATAACTGGTAGGCTCCTCATCATCAATGAGTAACACGTCGTTCGATTCACTTACGAGAAATCCATATCTCTCAGGAATGTTGCGTGTTCTACCAGATCTACGAAGATGTGGTGTTACAATAGGTCCAGCCGATTGCTCATCACTATGAGTTATCGGCTGTTGTGCTTCACCAGGTATCTCATCAATGTCTATTTGAGTCTCTCGAGCCTCCTCAAGCTCGACGACACTCCCACTATTTTCTTACAAGAGAAACTCTTTCTAAAAACACAAAGATGCCTTGAAACAAACACCTTTTGTTCCACAGATGATAGAATTGGTAACCCTCGCTTCCTTAGGATATCCAATAAATAGACATTTATCAGACTTAGCATCCAATTTGCCTGATACAGTCCGCTTCACATAAGCAGGACAACCCCATATCTTCAAGTAAGATACATGAGGTTTCTTACTATTCCATATCTCATATGGAGTAGTAGAGACTACCTTGGTTGGCATTCTGTTTAACAAGTAAACAGCTGTCTGAAGTGCATAGCCTCAAAAGGACTTGGGAAGATTCGCATGATTCATCATTGACCTGACCATGTCCAACAAGGTCCGGTTACGCCTCTCAGATACACCATTATGCTGTGGTGTATATGGCGGAGTCCATTGAGACAATATATCATTGTCTCTTAGATAATCAAGAAACTCTTGACTTAAGTATTCACCACCTCGATCCGATCGAAGTATTTTAATACTCTTGTCATGTTGTTTCTCTACTTCATTTCTGAATTCTTTGAACCTTTCAAAGGCTTCAGACTTGTGTTTCATCAAGAACACATACCCAAACTGTGAGTGATCATCGGTGAAGGTAATGAAGTAGTTATAACCTCCTAAAGCTTGAGTTGTCATAGGTCCACATACATCAGTATGTATTAGACCTAGTAACTCTCCCACTCGTTCACCTTTTCCTGTAAAAGGTAACTTAGTCATCTTGCCTTTTAAGCATGATTCACATGTATCGTATGAATCCAATTCAAACGATTCCAAAATTCCACATCGGTGTAATTCGGACATGCGTTTCTTGCTTACATGGCCAAGACGACAATGCCACATGTAGGAGTCTAATTGATTATCTTTTCGAGCACGCTTGTTGCTCGCTTCGATATTGAAAACATCACTGGATACGTCCAACGTATAAATACCATTGCTCAAAGTTCTAGTCCCATAAATAACTCCATTCAAAGTTATGTAACAACAATTGTTACTAAAAGTCAAATGGTAACCATTTCTTTTTAAACAAGGAATAGAAATGATGTTCTTTATCAACGAAGGAACATAAAAGCAATTGTCCAGTTCTAAGACAAGTCTTGCAGGGAGTTTCAACAAATACATTCCGATGGCGAATGTAGCAACCTTTGCTCCTTTCCCAACACGTAAATTTGACTCTCCCTTGACGAGTCTTCTTCTATTCCTTAGCCCATGTATGCCATTACATATATGTGAGCCACACCCAGTATCCAATACCCAAGTGTCTAAGGAAATAGAATGATAATCAATAAAGAAGATTTCTAAAGAAGATGGGGCATCCGATGCCTTATCCTTCTTCACAGACTCAAGATAAACCTTGCAATTTCTTCGCCAATGGCCCTCCTTGCCATAATAATGGCAGAGCCGGGTTACTTTTTAGCCTTTCTCTTCCCCTTCTGCTATTCCTTTGACTTCTTCTTAGAACCTTTCTTCGAGGAATCAACTTACAGCACCATCCCCTGCTCATGCTTCACAGAAGACTCCACAATCTTCAGCATGTTGAGCAGTACCACAGATGAACCTTCTTGCATCTCAGAGGTGAAGAAGAGCTTGGAGACTTCGAACCTTTCGAATCTCACTTGCTCATCAACCAACTCATAAAGATGAAAGACTATGGTATGAGCATCCATATGCTCATGCTGCTTCTGCAGCTCAGGTACCATCATGGTTAGCATGATGCAACTCACAATTTCAGAATCATTCACATGTTTCTGATAGGCCAACAATTGGTCCAGAGTTGCATTGTCACTAGGACGGGCGGGAAGAGGCGCTTCGAGGACATACGCAAGCTTTTCCACCTTGAGAACAATTCTCAAGTTTCTAAGCTAATCCAAGAAGTTCGGCCCAGTCAATTTATTCGTATCCAAAATGGAACGCAAATTCAAAGACATCATGATCAATCTTAGAAATACAAAACGAGCATATATGAGAAAGATGATTTTAAAATGCATCATTATACATTTATAAATCCCATTCATTTTTCGAATTTCAAAAACCCCAAAATCACTTCGAGAGATCATAGGTTCATCTTTGAATGGGCTGATATCCATCATAGATATGAACAACCTTGGAGAGAGTCCAACAAGCCATTCATAACTACGACGGTAGGTATCGACTATACCGATTGCATATCACGTATATGCAACTATCACAATGTGCTATCAACTAATTGAATGTTCACACATACATCGGGTTGTTAACACATTAACAAGTATGCATCATATGCATAGCACCCAACTTCACCTCCCTTTACATCGACCTTGGAGAGAGTCCAACAAGCCGATGCTCCAAGTTAAAGCCAACCCATTAATCGAGAAATAATTTTAATATGGTTAGAGCGCATTCAACCAATTAGCCCAGCTTGGAGAGAGTCCAACAACCAAAGCTAACGATTGACCTCTGACTCTTACCATATTAGTATTTAAACTATTCCATGGTTTGAACATGTTCGGGTTCGAGCCGGGCTTGGAGAGAGTCCAACAACCCAAGCAAGAAATGGAACTCTGGTTCTAACCATATTAATGGAAGGTGTAGGCTTTAATATTGAGTAAGGGTTTTTATGTCTCATCCTTTTTGCATGCAAATAACTATTATCTACATGACATGGCATACATCTACATGTCACAACACGCATGACATAATGATATGCATCTAATGCAATTACATGACATACAATTATGTCATGTACAAAATTTTCTTATATGTCATAACTATTTATGGAAATAAAATATGTTTAAGATTTGATTCTCCAAATCAAATCATGATTAAATTAGGAAACAAATTTCCAAATCTAATCACATATTTTATTTGTGGAAATAGTTGATTAAGGAAAATCAATTTAGGAAACCAATTTCCTAAATCATCAAAACTACTTATGAAAATAAAATATTTTTAAGATTTGATTTCATAAATCAAATCATGATTAAATTAGGAAACAAATTTCCATATCTAATCAAATATTTTATTTATGGAAAATATCAATTTTCATAAATACTTCCAACTTTCCAAAAGTGGAAGATTTCCATAAATACTTCTAGACTTTCCAAAATTGAAAAATTTCCATAAATACTTCTAACTTTCCAAAAGTAGAAAATTTCCAGAAATATCATTATGACTATCGCAAAACAATTTTACGATTATGTCGAAACACAACCTGGGCTCTGATACCACTGTTGGGTTTCCGGCACCGCGGCGAGTGTGTGTTCGAACATGTTTCGTAAACATGTGCACAGCGGAAGAAATATAAATAATAAATCTACATTTATTACAACACACACATCACACACATGCATAGTACAACATGTGTAGATATAACCGTAAATTTAAATTTTACAATAAAAGGAAATTTAACTACGTATACCTTTCATATCATGTGTAGCGGGAAAGGCATCAACCGGAACGATACTCGCTAGAATTGTCTCTATCCGTATCCACGCCGAGTATCTTCGGGATGACTTAACTAAGTCACGAGCCTCGTCTTCGTACGGGTTACTAGCCTCGTGTTGAAGATGATGTGGTCGAGAGAAGATCACGATCCGAATCCAAATTCGAATCCAAAGACGAGTCCTCAAAAACTCGCTTCTCCGGAGAGGTATTCGTCAACCGTTTGACAAATTCTTCGTCCTCCACCTATGAGAATTACCAGAGATCGAATCCCCGGCAAGACTACCGCTGTCGGAGCTCCAAACGTCATCTAAACGATGCTCTGATGAGAGGGAAACAAGCTGTCCAGAAAACTGGACAGCTTTGGTGGAGGAGTAGGGGCCGGCCAAAAAGGAAAGGTGGAAGCTCACCTTATTACTGAACCCAAGGGAGATCACCGGAGCTCCTCCAGCAGCAGCTCGTCGCCGGCAAGTGGAGAAAATGGCAGCAGCTGGTCGGCAGTTGGAGAAGGTGGGCGGCGGCAACAACATGGCGCCGGCTAGAGAGAGGGGGGAGGTTGGGCGGCAACTTTAGGTTAGGGTTTTTGGATTAGGGCTTAACAATCCCTTAAGCCCTCTTTTATAGAGAACTAATTCTCTTAATGGTTATTGGATCATAACCATAAGGCCCGTTAACCCGCTCCATTAACTTAAGTTAAAATAAACCAAACCATGATGGTTTATTTTAAGTTAAAACGAACCGAACCAACTTTGGTTCATTCGTTTAAAATAAACCAAACCCTTTGGTTTATTCTCCTCCATTGGATTAGAACCAAACCATTTTGGTTCATCCATTATGTCTTCATAAGACACGGCCCATCCACGCTTCCATTGCGATTGAAATGATTTCATGCTCGCTCCATGTTTGGTCCAACCAAACCTAGTTTCTCTCGGTCTGAGAATCCCATTCTCAAGCTCGTTTTAAATCCTTCGGATTACGCTCGTTGTGCGTGTGACCAAATAGGTTCTCGGTTTATGTTGGTCGTCTATAATTAACCATTAATTATAGAACGATCATGAGTGGCACCTAGTAGTACATCATGATCCCCAATTAACCTAAAAGATCAACGGTTGATCCAGAACTATTTCTGAAACCCTTCAGCAGCTCGAATGAATCATGCCTCATTCCCTTCACTCATCTTATACCCACTTGGTTCAGGACATGGTCTATAGTGTCAGTCCCCACTAGGCTGACTACGTCACACCTAGCCCAAGTATCATTTTCTCGCCCCACAGTTCTATTCTTGCACATGTATCGAAGAGTACCTTACTCTAAACATGTAATGCTTTGGCCAAAGACTTTAGTAACAATCCGACGAGAGGCCATGGGTATACATCTCCTCGCAAGGAGTGGTGAATCCTTTATAGGCTATTCAAACACCTTTGATCACTTCGACTTATACCCAATCATTCCGGGTCCACATCTTCTTAGAGATGCTTGCTTAAGATGTCAAAGCACTAGTCTCCATGATCAAGATGACTTGAATACCGCAAGTCAAAGGAACATCGCACTTAAGCTACAGTAAGAACTTCATTGACATATCTATATATGTAGAGAACCATATGAAGTCTTACAGCTGGTCAATCCAATAAACTAGTTACCATAACTAGCATCCACGATTAACTCCGGACATCACAATGTCACCAGCTAGTGAGAATCAGCTGCTTGGATACACCAAGGAGTACACCTCATGCTAGTCTCTACAGAATCAATGGTGTCCATATCCATCAATTCATCGACTAGGGATAATTCCGATACATCACAATTTCACATGTAGAGATACTCACAAGTTGTGATCCAATCACAAATTCTCTCATGCTATGAATCGTATCGTAGACATTCAGTAAATGAGTTTAAGATCCAATCAAATACATGAAAACATGTATACTCAAATAGTGAATCTTCATTTATCATATAAATGGTTCATACATAAGGCGATTGCCTTAGGACATCTCTCATATATTACTAATAGCGCTCGGCTACGGAGCATTACGTACTTTCGCGACTATCGATCCAATGCTCAATGAGCTTGATCGACAAGGCAATTTCAGCCTTAAATGGCAGTCAAGCTCTAGTCAACTCACGGCAATCAAACCGGCCATAATGTCAGTTGACTGCCAACCTCAAACATGAGGTTTTGACCCAAGTATGGTGCCCCCATACTTGCTAGACAACCCTTAGCCTAGACCTAAGCCTTTTAGCCACCTCCATCAGCCTCACGCCTCTCGGATCCCTCCAAGTCATCCATGACTTGTTCATCCATCGCGTTAGCTTTCAGGTGCTTCCATCGGCTATGTCATGCTAACGGTGTCTACACCTCCAAGGCACATTGGACTTACGCCGCCAAGACTCCACTTAGACTTTACGCCGCCAACCATTGGACTTATGCTGCCAAGACTCCACCCTTGGACTTTACGCCGCCAATATCAAACCCCTTGGACTTCTCAAATGCCAAGACTCAAGCTTGGACTTTCCCTTGCCAACCTATGTTGGACTTTCCATGCCAAGTCCCATGCTTGGACTTCCCTTGTGCCAAGTACTCAAGACTTGGACTTTCCCAAATGCCAAGTGTCCCACTTGTACTTTCCATGCCAAGTACCCATGACTTGGACTTTACCTTGCCAAGACCCATGCTTGGACTTTACCATAATCACATGGTCAACCCTAGTCAACCATCAAAGTCTCCCTCGAGTCAAACTCGAGTCTGGTCGATTGTATAAACAATCTCTCCAAAATATTAACCGACATCAATGTCAAACATACTATGTCAAATATCAAAACATCACTCGAGTCAAACTCGAGTCTGGTCAATCGTGACCTGGGTCGATTGCACCAACAGAAAGTTCAAGTTTGAACTTTGAACCTTATTTTTGATGGTTTAGAGTTCCTATTAGCTTAGGGGCTTCCCAAGGACATTGTTAGTGCAATGGTCAAGGGGGAGCAAGCTTTTAGGGGGAGGTATCCATCATGGGATGATGGATGTGCTTTTCTCTTCTTGAAGGGGAGAAGTTATGGGGAGAATGTCATCAATTGGGAAAATTGATGGGTTTTTGAGATACCCAATTTGGAAATTGGGAGAGTGAATAGGATTGCCTCTCTTGAGTGATATGGGACTTATCACTAGGAAGATGGTAGGCATCCTAGGTATTTTTGGATCAAGGGGAAGATTGTAATATCTCATTGGGACATGAGACATTGACCTCCTTGGAGAGAAAACCTTTTTGATGTTAGTCGAAAAGGAGGAGAATGTTTGGGAGAGAAAGGTAAGATTACCAATTTAGGATAATTGGTAAGGGATTTGAGTTAGTGTTCTAACTCAATGGTTTGTTTGTTTTTTGTCAAACATCAAAAAGGGGGAGATTGTTGGTGCAATCGGCCTAGGTCACGATTGACCAGGACTCGAGCTTGACTCGAGAGATGTTTTGATGTTTGACAAAAACATATGACAATGTGATGGGAAAGTCCAAGTCTTGGGTACTTGGCATGGAAAGTTCAAGTCTTAGGTACTTGGCATGGAAAGTCCAAGTGGGACACTTGGCATTTGGGAAAGTCCAAGCATGGGTCTTGGAAAATGGAAAGTCCAACATGGCTTGGCAAATGGAAAGTCCAAGCATGGGTCTTGGCAAGGAAAAGTCCAAGCATGGGTCTTGGCATGGAAAGTCCAACATGGGTTGGCAAGGGAAAGTCCAAGCTTGAGTCTTGGCATTTGAGAAGTCCAAGGGGTTGATATTGGCGGCATAAAGTCCAAGCGGGAGTCTTGGCAGCATAAGTCCAATGGTTGGCGACGTAAAGTCCAAGAGGAGTCTTGGTGGCGTAAGTCCAATATGCCTTGGCGATGTAGACACCGTTAGCATGACATAGCCGATGGAAGTACCTGAAGGCTAGCGCAATGTGTAACGCCCATAAAATTTCTAGCAAATTTTATAAGAATTTTTGCATGATTATAATGGGCTTTTATGTGGGCTCTTTCAAAAATAAAAGAGAATAGAGCCAAAAAGGATGCATGGCCCAGGGTTTGAACCCTGAACCTCTAAGCAGGTAACTAAACCTTAAGATGCATGTGATAACTAGAAGCCCAGCAGGGGTGTGCTATTAGAAGGGTAAGGGAAATGATAGATAAGGGTAGGGGAGGCAAAGGGACACCTTCACTTGAATAAATAGGAGTAATGAGGAGACAAGAGAACACCAATTCATCATTCTCTTCTTCCTTTCTTCTTCCTCCACCGAAAACCATCCCTTTCCCTTCTCCCATTTCCGAAACCTCAAGAAGAAAAGAGGAGGCTTTGTCTTGGCTCCAAGGGTATAGTTCTATTAGTAAACCAAGCAAAAGGATGTAAGTAATCCTCACCGGTACAAGTTGTTTTGGGTGTTGAATTCTTACAAACCTTCCTTAGATGTTTTGGCCATGACAAGCTTGTGCTCACCAATGATTCTCCATGCCATGATCTATATATATATTTGATGTTAACATGTTGATAGTTAGACTTGTACAAGTTGTTTGGGTATTGATTTCCTAAGACCCTTCCTTGGATGTTTCGGCCAAGACCATGTATGTGCCTACTAATGATCTTCCATGCCATGCTACACATATATAAGATGTTAACATGATGTAGTTAGGCTTTGTGTAAGTTGTTTGAGTATTTGAATCCTTAAAACCTCTATTGGAAGTTTTTGGCCAAACCATGTTTATGCTTGCTAATGATGTTTCATGCCATACTATATATGTATATGATGTTATCATGATGTTAGTTAGACCTTGTACAAGTTGTTTTAGGGTTTGAATTCTTAAGATCTCCCTTGGAAGTTTTCGACCAAACCATGTTTATGCTTGCTAATGATGTTTCATGTCATACTATATATGTATATGATGTTATCATGATGTTAGTTAGATGTACAAGTTGTTTTAGGGCTTGAATTCTTAAGACCCCTCCCTTGGATGTTTCGGCCAAACCATGTTCATGCTCACCAATGATCTTCCATGCCATGATATATCTATATATGATGTTAACATGTTGATAGTTAGACTTTGTACAAGTGTCACGCCCCAAGGGAGTCCCCGTTAGACGAAAATCCGACAGCATCTCCTGTGTACGGGTGACAATACCAATTTTCATACGCATACACGACCACTATACATCGGTCAACACGACCGGAATCCATACAACCCACACAGGTAATAATTAGGCCTCAGGCCATCAATCAAAGTAAATAAATAAAAATCTATCACATCTAGACTTACCCCTTCTGCCATCTGGGTAGGAATACTCATCCAAATCCAATCGAAATAAAATTCGAATAGAGGTCCATAAGGACACCAAAAATCCACGAGTACATAAATTCAACTTCATTCCTAAAAACATATCCTCTAATCAAAATATCCAAAACCACAATTCAACTAACGAACAAAACTATCACAACAAGAGGGGTTTGGCAGCTGGACTCTCCTGACAGCTTCATCCTGAAATAGATATAAATCAATGGGGTAAGTTCAAAGAACTCAGCGGATATAGTTGATATGCAAAGTAAGATATAGCTAATAATAACAATCATGTCAATACATTCTCACATATATAGGGTATGCAAGAAAGAAATACAAAAGGATTGTACTTACCTGAATCTCCTACCCTGATATAGGAGCATGTGCCATACTATAAGAGATAAAGTCATCACCATATACAAATATGAATCCTGTATGCATGACAATCATATGCAACATCCAAGGCATCAATAAAAATGCAGCAAACACAATACAAATGCTATCCATGCAAAATGCATGCCGTGCAAATGACATGGTCACCCCTGACGCCAGTCAGCCGCCTCACACACGATGGTGAAGCCGAGTGGGTAGGGCTATGACAACTGTGCACTCTGCCATCACTGCTCCTGAGTGACCGAGTGGACAGGATGCTGTCGGAGTACACCTATCCTCCTACCCCAAACAGAGTGGGGGAGCTAAGCTCTCATCTCCCGGTGTCATAGACCAGAGGAGGGATCCCTGCCCGCTACCACGCTGCCTCATCGCTACCCATGAGCGGACCAGCGGAGCCTGACAGAGCAACTGCACACACCCTCCTGATGTACCACTAACCCATGAGTGGCAGCGTGTGCAGGCCATGTAACTGGCTGCGGGCTCAACTATAAAGGAACCCCGTCCAGCCAGCATGCAATCATGCAAGATGGTGCATGATACTAAAGCATGTAAATCCAACTAAAATGCATAACCGAATAATATGCACAACCAATAAGTGCATATCCATAATCCAAGTAAAACAGGGAAAATATAATCATAACCGATCAAATGCATGTATCAAGTAGGCACAAAAACATACTAGGCATATAAACATGAAAATTATTGCAAGCTATCCTAACTAGCATATCAACATGACTATATCTAAGAGATAAGTCAAAATACCCGCCTAATAAAAATGGCCGCAATCATGAACTCTTCACATCCGTAGACCGGTCTCGTGGACCAAAACTGCATATAAAATATAATTACCATCAAATCCAAGCACACAACAAATGATCGAATCGAATCCTACATCTACCTCATATCCGATCCACTAGATTGATTTAGTTATCATATTTAACCTAATTAATCCTCCATACATAATTACAGAACCGATCAACATCACACCGAACTCAACAACCCTGCCAACCATAGATCACTAAAAATTAACTCACACCCAAATCATATAACCAAAGTACAGACAACCACTGTCAATAACCTGTAATTAAGTTAAAATCATCCTATATGTAATCCAACCAATCAATCACAACCCAAAATAGATCCATCCCACAGCCCAAAATTTATCCAAAATCAACAAAATATCATCCAACCTTCCAATAACCACCGAATACCATAACGATCAACCGAATAACACCAAAATTGGGCTTACAGGCCCTACGATCCCACTGGTAGCCAATCTTTTCCCCAAATCAGATCCCCAACTCAATTTACAGTGGCTAAAACATTGTTCATAGCTGACCTTGCACGACCACCTCCAACCCTAACCGCACGACACCCCCAAATAAAACACTCACAACCCCTCTCAATCGGCCACAATTCCTTCCCTACTGCCCTTGCTCCGACAAAAATCACACGGCTAGGTTTATCACTCATCCAAAAATCAAGAAAAGGGTCGGCCCCTTACCTTGCTACCGGTAGAAACTCACTGAGAAGGAGAAGACGGCAAGCCAAGGCGGCGACACTGCGGTGGCTACGGACATAGGTAAGGACGGTGTTGTCACGCGCTATGAGGAGCGAACTACGAAATGGGGCGAGTGGAGAAAGCAAACAGTGCTCGAGCGGCCGATGGCAGAAGTCGGCGCGACTACGGACGGTGAGCGCGCGAGGAAGAAGCAGTGATCCGGTGGCCGCGGACTGTGGGTGGCGACGCGAGGAAGAAGGCTCGGCGATGGTCAGAGGCGAGGAGCCGGAGAAGAGCGGTGGTCTGGTCGTCGGCGGAGAAGGGATCACAAGAAAGAAAAGGGGTCGAGTGTGGCATGCGTGAGAAAGGAACGAGGAAGAGAAGTCGCTCGGAAAAAAGCTCTGCGGTGCAGAAACCGCTACGAGGAGATGGGGTCGCGAGAGAATCGGCGCGACGGGGAGAAAAAGATCGGGAAATTAGAAAGTAAAAAAACTAAGTTTATTAATCCTATTAACTAGTCCAAATAGTTCCTTTAAAAGCCTATTTATTTTATCCCCAAAATTTTCTCGTACGGACTCCGTTTAAATCCAGAAAAATTCTGGAAAAATTCCTAAAATTCCCTAAAAATCCCGAAAATTTCCCAGGAGTATTTCTCTTAATTTTTGGCCATTTATTTTGGTATGTTAAATTTTCCGCATTTAACATCAAGTATGTTTGAGTGTTTGATTTTCTAAGACCTTCCCTTGGATGTTTCAGCCAAACCATGTTCATGCTCACCAATGATCCTCCATACCATGCTATATGTATATATGATATTAACATGATGTTAGTTAGGCCTTGTGTTAGTATGTTTGAATGTTTGTTTTCTTAAAACCTCCATTAAGGGTTTCGGCCAAGACCAGGAATTAGGGTTAGGAAGAGATTCCAAGCCCCTCTATGGTTGCTAAGAATCCCCCATGTTAGGTAGTAGGTGATGGTATTGGTTATCATCCTTAAAACATGCTTATGCTTACTAATGATTTTCCATGCCATGATATATATGTACATATGATGTTGACATGATGATAGTTAGACTTTATAATAGCATGATTTGTTTATGTCACTATCTTATGTCCATGTTAATTGTATTAATGTATGCTTATGTTATGCTCATTGCGTCATGATGTACAAGTATGTATGATGAAATGCCTAAATTGTATTAATGTATGCTTATGTTATGCTCATTGTGTCATGATGTACAAGTATGTATGATGAAATGCCTAAGAGACACTTCTCTATGAATGGGGACTAAGAGCACTCTTTATGTTATGAAAAGGAACATGATATGTTATGATCAGGAACATGATATGTTATGATAAGGAACATGATATGTATTGACAAGGAACATGATATGCTATTTTACTTTTGTATGGCTTGTACTGGACCCTAGCAAGGTCCACGGGATGGGCTCCTACATGCCCCTAGGTCGACGGTCATAGTACGGACCTAGTATGGTATGGGCTCCTAAGTTGCCCTAGGTCGACAGTCGTAGTACGGGCCTAGGATGGGCTCCTATGTTGCCCCTAGGTCAACGGTCGTAGTACGGGCCTAGTACCCTAGTAGGTTCAGGATTAGCTACCTCGGGTCTATTTAGGGATGCGTGCAAAGATGATGATGTATGTGGTACAATGTCGGGCCCTCCATTTTGAGATTATGTTTAAGTACCTATAAAATATATGTTTTCAAAGAACATCTTACATATACCCTTTTCATGTCTATGTGATTAGTATGTTTTACGAATTCTACTTATATGTTCCTAAATGATCACGTCACTACTTTTATATGAATGCTATGCCTATATGTTCCTAAATGATCATGTCACTACTTTTATATGAATGCTATGCCTATATGTTCCTAAATGATCATGTCACTACTTTTATATGAATGCTATGCCTATATGTTGTCTAGATGAACATGTCACTACTCTATGTCTAATCCTTGATGTATGACTTTTGGCTTTTTTGAGTAGGAAAGGATTTTACTAAGCCTATGTGTTTATAGTTTCATGTTTCGCTTGTACTGCAGATAAGGATAAAGAATGGCTAAACTAAAGGGAGCAGCAGGAGGGGCAAAGTGTGTGTGGTAGTGGCATGGTGGAAGAGATTTGTCTTATGTTCCAAGGCTTATGCATGTTTTTTTTTAAGTTTTTCATGTTAGTTGTTAAGGGTTGATCACTACTTGATGTTTTGATGGTTGCCACTGGTGTCTATTATGTTGATTATCATGAACTTGAACCAAGTAGTGTCCTTATGAAATGATTATGCATGCTTAGTAAATGTTCACCTGTTACATGGTTAAGAATGTTGAGTTATTTGCATGGTTGAAGGTAAATGCATGTCCCATGTTTTATGATTTTTTAAAGTTTAAAGTCTTCCACTGTATATGCACGCATGTATGGTCGCTATTACAGCCCTTCCACCCCTATAAATTACGAGGAAAAAGGGTGGGCGTGACACAATGGATGAACAAGTCATGGATGACTTAGAGGGATCCGAGAGGCGTAAGGCTGATGGAGGTGGCTAGAAGGCTTAGGTCTAGACTACGGGTGGTCTAGCAAGTATGGGGGAACCAAACTTGGGTTAAACTTCATGTTTGAGGTTAAAACCTCATGTTCGAGGTTTGCCAGTCGACTGATGTCATATTGCAGTCGACTGGTGTGAGTCAACTAGGGTTTGACTGTAGGAATTGCCCTAGAAGTCGACTGCCATAGGTTGGCAGTCGACTGATTGGTCGAGCAATCGACTAATCGTGTGATCAGTCGACTGGTGCTCGGGTTTTGGAGCACAGAATGAAGTCTCACTCGACCGCTACGGTTAGCAGTCGAGTGATGGCTTGATCAGTCAACTGATGGTTATAATCAGTCGACTGATGGTGGATCCGTTGGATTTTTCCAACGTGGATCTAGCCGTTGTCTCACAACAACAATGACATCAGTCGACTGATGGTCCCGAGCAGTCGACTGATTGACTTTTTCTAGCACAAGTAGAAGCTTTAAATGGAGCTCATGAAGGAGGAAAAAGGAGGCATTTCTCGAGGGCATTTGGGGCGATTTGCTGTTGCAAATCAGGGTCTCCAAGTTGATTTCAAGAAACCAAGCGATCAAGCATTCAAAGAGTAATTGTAAAGTAGTTTTCTTTACTTGCATTGTATTTCATTATTGTAATTGCTTGTATCCATTTCTTATTGTTGTAAGAATAGTTTATAAGAGGTTTCTCCACCTCTGACTTGTGTCGAGAAGGAGTATTTGTGATTAGTGAGTGTGTGTGCATCACTAGAGCTCTTTAGAGCTTGATCCGTGGAGTAGGAACCTTGAGGTTCCGAACCAAGTTACATAATTGTGTTTGCGTGTTTGTTTATTGTGATTGTTGTATTATTTCTATATTCCGCTGCATACTAACAATCATAGGCAAACGAACGCGATCGAATTCCATCGACGTATAACACGCTATTCACCCCCTCTAGCGTTCCAACGGTCCCCTACAATTTCTTTTTCTACCCTTTAAGAAAATGTTATTGAAATGGGAAAAAAAATATAGATAAAATGCAAGAAGAAATAGATACTGTCATTTTTTGAAGGGAATTTTGAAGAGGAGACCTAGAAGGAGCTAGCAAAGATTCTTGAACTTAAAAAAATGAGATTGGAAGACATTGATGCAATTCTACATGTATAGAATTATTATTATTATTATTTCAATTACTGATATCTATGTATTATATTTATTACAACATGTCAAAAATAATATAAACCCCCAAGAAGAAAAAAATAAGATAAAGATGTGACCTACTTGTTAAATTGAAATAACCAAAATATAATAGTTACATCTCCACTTAAATAAGTTATTTAATTGTCTTACAAACTTAAAATTATAGAAATTGCAAATATTCATTTAACTTATTCAAAGTCATTCTTTTTCTTTTAAGGTCTATTACAGATTTTATTTGGGACAAAGACCCTTTTTCATTAACTATGGCTTCCTTCTCCGGTGTAATTAGCAATGTTTTTACAATCGGAGAGTTAATTGATGTGTATTGCTCGATGCATTTTCGATTTGCCTCTTCATTTATTAGACCATACAACAAGTCTATATATTGCTCAATCAGACTCCTTGTAAAAAAATTGAAATTAGTTGATAGTAGAATGTTAATGTGTTATATTAATTTGTTAATTATGCCTCAATTTGTACAATTACAGTTAGTATCAAAATGTTTGTGGAAGAATACAATGACACAAACCAATGGATTTGAAAAAGAGAGGAGTTAGATATATTTTTATACATATTGACCGTGATAAAATGCACTTTCATTTGTTGTCAATTGACACAAAAGTAATGCCATTCAATCATTACAACACACTCAGATATAATGCTAAATAACCAACCCTCAACTTAGTTTGGGATTTAAGAAATTGCTCTAAATATAGGTTGGCTTTGGTGCTAGCATCTCGCAATTTCTAACTTTTCCTCTCTAGTTGAGTTTGTTTTTTGGCCACTTGGCTCTAAAGATGGTGATGGGGCTCCACTAGTCGAAGGATATGAGTGTATACCTCCTATTGTTGAGTTAGACACAAGAGAGGAGAGGTAGATTAAGGTATGAAGAAAAGAATCTAAAGAGGTTGGCAAATGGATAGGCTTACCCAAATACTGACTCTATTCATCTCATCAACCAGAGCTATCAGAAGGAGGCCTTTGATATATGCCACTTCGCCCTCAGATATCTTCCCCAGCACAAATTCAGAAGTAATCCATAGGTGTGGAGGAACTTGATTGCCTGCTCGACTCCTATGGAGTAGCAAGAGTGAGGGGCTGGTTAAATAGATAGGAGGAACTATTGGATTGGCCAGGTCGGTAGGAAAGGTTGGTGGGGGGCTTGGACTTAAGGAGAGCCAAGAGGATCTCGGATCGTAGTCATGCCTGAGGCACCAGAACCTCTTCTTAGGCCTCAAGGCTTGATCAGATTCAAAGGAGGAAATGGTGTGAGGAGTCGTCAGCTCAGCAAAAGGTGGCTCCTCTATGTCAACCTCTGTGGAGGTTGGGTTAATCTCTATGGAGACCGAAACAACCTCTGTGGGGGTCTACTCTGTAGGGGAAGGAGTAGGCTCAACACTTTGTTGTGGTTTTTAGGTGTTTATGCATCGCTGCACACTAAATCTTGTCACCTACAAAAAGAAGAAAAGTGAGTTAGTAATCATAGTAGAAGTTTGAGTTTGAATTGAATACCTAAAAGAAGAGTCAACTCAATTTCTACTGAACTCAGCCCGTAGTGACATAGCAAGTTCTCCTCTATTAGTAAATTAACATCAAAATGGTCATGGAGAAGCTAGGTGTTGGGATCGACAAGCAACAAGAGCGAAGAAAATGATGATGAAAGAGAAAAACCGAAGAAGAGAGGCATAGGAAATTTTAACCTGGTTTAGCAAAAAACTGCCTACTTCACAAAACAACCAAGAGATTTCAAATAGAAAACATAGTTTAGAGTTACCGTCCTATATATGTGCATCTCTAGCCATATATGGCATTTAGACCTAAAATACTATAAATTCACAACAATTCCGAACTTTGCATGACCTCCAAGATGCACCACCTAGTCGTGGTCGTTGTCATGGTCGTGATGTCGGTGTGTGTCGCTGCCTCCAAGACATAACATGGCCTGTCGCCGATATGACATGGTCATGTTGTGGCCTCTAGAGCATAACATGATCAAGATCGTCAATTCGACACGATTATGTTGTGGTCTCAAGAGCATAACACGACCTAGCTGTGTCACTAGCCATGACCGTGGCATGGCATCTAGAGCGTACCACAACCTAGTCATGTTGTTGGCCTGACCATGTCACTAGCTCGAGAGAACCATGATCTGACCATGGTTCTGACCATGACTATGGCACGACTGTGGTTGCCCCCTCTCTCCATATGAGCCAACTTTCAACAATCTTCACCTTGACAAATATTCACCCCTTAGGAGAAAATATGAGCATATGAAGATAGCACCTACTAGAATGTTGAGTTTAGACTACCATCCCTCTAGCAATTAGAGAAATTGATCGAGTTTAAGAAATGCTTGAACTTTTCTGTGGTAAGTGGCTTTGTCAACATATCTATAATGTTTTCAGAAGTTTGAACCTTTTCAAGTTGAATGTCATCGAAATAAATCAGCTCTCTGATCTTGTGAAACCTCACATCTATATGCTTGATTCTCACTATTAAGTTCTTAAGCGAAATTAAATAAAAAAATACGCAATGGGAAAAAGGAACCCAACAAGATTCATGCAATTCGAATTGATCATTGTTTAGAATATTACTTCAAAGCTGGAGAGTCAAACCGATTTGAGTGTGATCAGTATGTTTGCGCCTCCTTTATATCCACACGAGTACGGCCACCGTCACTCATCTCACGAGCACAATTGGAGAATCACGTTTTTCATTACCCCATGTCGTAGTGCTAACTACTATTTTAAAGAGAGACCAAAAATACCTAGCCTTTTCGATTGATATAATCTTACACGATCTTATCAGATAAGACTGTGTTTATTACTTAATCTCCAAGTCATATCTAATATGATATTTTATTTATTTTTATTATATGTGGGATTTATCCATGGTCTTGTTTGAAAAACTCAAACGCATATTGAATTAATCCAATAAGTTCAGATCCAATAATCCAATAAGTTTAGGATCCGATTAGATTAACTCATTAACCTAACGAGTTTAGGATCCAATAAGATTAACTCATTAATCTTAACATAGACTCAATGTGGGACTTCGATTATGATCCCAACAATCTCCCACTCAAACAAAGGACCATCAAATTCCAACAATTAATGCACTCTTTGTGTGTGACCCAATAGGTTCTCGTTGGTACTCTGCATATTTTCACATCTCCTCTATCGATAATCTCTCTAATGAGATGGAAGCACCAAAGTATGTGTTTGGATCGCTGATGAGACATGGGTTCCTTAGCTTGTGCAATAGCCCCGTTGTTATCACAATAGAGGTCTATTGGGTTATCTATGCTAGGGACCACGCCAAGTTCTATAATGAACTTTTTGATCCAAACAACCTCTTTTGCTGCATTGGAAGCAATAATATATTTAGCCTCTGTAGTAGAGTTAGCAACTGTATCTTACTTTAAACTTTTCCAACTTACAACACCACCATTTAAGCAAAATACATATCCTGACTGTGATCTTGAATCATCCTTATCAATTTGGAAGCTTGCATTACTGTAACCCTTTACAACGAGCTCCTCATCACCTCCATATATCAAGAGATAATCTTTAGTTCTTCTCAAGTAATTAAGAATATTCTTGACTGTTATCCAGTGACTTTCACCTAGATCGATTGGTACTTGCTCGTCATGCTTAATGCATACGAGACATCAAGACGAGCACATAACATGACATACATGACATATCCAATAGCATATGCATAAGGAATCTTATCAATGTGATCCCTCTCCTCTTTAGTAGAGGGGCATTGAGCCTTGGAAAGACTCACACCATGTGATATTGTCAAGAATCCTCTCTTAGAATTCTGCATGACAAAGTGATTAAGTACTTTGTCAATATATGTACTCTGACTCAGGCCAAGCAATCTCTTAGATCTATCTCTATAGGTCTTAATACCTAAAATATAGACAACCTCACCTAAGTCTTTCATTGAGAAATAATTTCCAAGACAAGTCTTTACAAATTGAAGGATAGGGATATCATTTCCAATGAGAAGTATATCATCTACATTCAAAATGAGAAAGAGAACTGTGCTCCCACTAATTCTTTTGTAGACACAAGGTTCATCTTCGTTCTTAATGAAACCAAACTCTTTGATCACATCATCGAATCGAAGATTCCAACTTCTAGAAGTTTGTTTTAATCCATAAATGGATTTTTGCAACTTACATACCTTTCTAGCACTCTTTGATCAACAAAACTCTGTGTTGTGTCATGTACACATCCTCGAGTAGATTCTCGTTAAGGAATATAGTTTTTACATCCATTTATCAGATCTCATAATCATTGTGTTTACAATAGTAAGCAAAATCAAATGGATTTAAGCATTGCAACCGTGAAAAGGTTTCATCATAGTCTATACCATAAATTTGCTTGAATCCTTTAGCTACCAGCTTGCCCTTCTTTAAAGGTATGCTCATTTCATCATATCATGTCGCTTTTCTTCTTGAAAATCCATTTGCACCCAATGGGATTTATCCCTTTAGGTGGGTCAACCGAGTTCATATATATACTTAGTTAACATACATGGATTCCATTTGATCTCATGGCCTCTAGCGGTTCTAGAATCTGGGCTCATTATAGCTTCATGATAGGATGTAGGCTCGCTTTTGGTCAACAAGCATTACATCACCATGGTCGGACAAGAAAAGAGAATATTTCTCGGGTTGATGGCGTATCATATCGGATCTATATAGAGCTTGTTCTACTTGAGCAGTTATTGTTTCACAACTTCTTGTAGTGCAATAAGTTCATAATCCACAACATCTTGTGATACCTGTTCAGGTTCCATCAAAGTCTCAATGCTAATTTGTGTATCTCGAATTTGTTCAAGATCTACTTTTCTTTCATTAGTTCATTCAAAAATAAATTCTCTTTCTAAAAAATACCATTTCTAGCAATAGACACTTTGCCTTGTGAAGGATTGTAAAAGTAATATCCCTTTATTTCTTTGGGATATCATGAAAAATAACACTTATCTAATTTGGACCCTAGCTTGGTTGAGACTTGACGTCTAATGTAAGCCTCACAACCCCAAATCTTCATAAAAGACATTTTGGAACTCTTCCCAGTCCATATCTCATATAGTGTCTTAGTGACTGCCTTTGATGGAACATAACTAAGTGTAAAAGCAATAGTCTCTAGACCATGCCCCCCGAAAGAAAAAGAAGAAAGATTTGCATAACTCATCATTGATCGTACCATGTCTAACAAAGTATGATTTTTTCCTTTCTGATACACCATTCCTTTGGGGTACTCCAGGTGGAGTGAGTTGGGACATAATTGTTAGTGCAATCAACCCGTAATATGGTTTTGATGTGTGTGGCAAAGGGTTTAAGTTAGGTTGTTATTGTGATTTCATATGTGCATTGAAGTTATGCAGGACTTAGTAATTCACACATGAAGCTTTGGCGGGTTCACCACTCACAACCTCGTGCTTGAGTCGGAGAAGGAGCATTGCAGCTCCAAGGCGCGTGATTCCGCGAGGGACCGGCTTGACGAGATGACTTGAAGTGAAGGCCAAGGAAGCAGTACTCATCCAACGGCAAGAGACGCAAAGGAGCATTATCGCTAAGAGTCGTGGCACCATGTCGAGGGACATGGCCGAACGAAGAGAGCTTCAGCGAGGGACTTCGAGTGAGATGAGAGAATGAGTGAAATGTAAGTAGCTCATTAGGTGAACTTGGCCGAATGGCTAAGTGTCGGATGAGATTTTCCAACATCAGTCGACTGCCATGAAATGGCATCGCTCTAAGTCGGGTGTTCGATCGATGGGTTTTGTGATACCATCGGAATGCGGTCAATGAACCATCGATCGATGAGCCGCGAAACCTCCGTAGCGGCCCGACCGGCCGATTACGGAGGCAGCGAATGATCTGATGGTTACATCAATCGACTGCCAAGGGATCCGTTGGACTACAACGGTCGGGATCCGACATGTTTGGAGGTCATTGTAGTGGCGGCAGTCGACTGCCAAGGGCAGCAGTCGACTGGTGGCAGCCAACGGGAAAAAATCAGCCCTCTCTATAAAAAGAGAGGGTGTGGGCTTTTGGATGCCTAATGCTTATATTCCAAACTATCATCCAAGTGTTCCACAAGTATTAAACTCCTTCTTCTACTCTTCTTTCACATCTATTGTAAAAGAAGGAGTGTTTTTGAGTTGTAAGGGTTTACCTCCACCTTGCTTGGGCTAAAGGGAGAGACCAATATTGGATTGGTTGCGGAGTGATTTACCGGGGACGAATCGGACCGTGGATTAGCGGCGAGGCCATGAACCACGTTATATTCTCTTGTTAGCGAATTGCTCTTTACTTTGTTTTTATCTTTATTGTTGTGTATTAGTATATTTCGCTTGCACTAATATTGTTTGTAGACGAGCAACGAACGAACGACTTCCACCGTCTATGATAAAGAGGGCTATTCACCCTCCTCTAGCCGGCCAATCGATCCCCTACAAGTGGTATCAGAGCCAAGGAAGCTTGTCAACGGACTAACCGCCGCTACAAGCACAATCAAGGATGGTCGGCTCTAACATTCACCCACCGAAGTTTGAAGGCGAATTCTCTTGGTGGAAGAAGAGAATGGAGGTATTTTTCGAAACCAATTTCAAAATTCTATTAATTATGGAAAATGGTTTCGAGATGCCTAGGAATGAAGAAGGGGAGCCATTGGAAAAATCAAGGTGGAGCAAGAGGCAAAGGGAAGAGTACTTGGCAAACTCAAAAGTCAAACATCACCTCTACAACGTACTCCCCCAACAAGAAGTCAACTGGATAGGAGAGTGTGCTAGTTTCAAGGAGATGTGGGAGAAACTCATAGAGATTCATAAAGGCACATCCGAGGCCAAGCTAACAAGGAGATATGTACTTCGCTCCCAATTAAGCAACATCAAACTCGAAAAGAGAGAGAAGGTAAAATCTTTACACTCTATATTTAAAGAAATTCTAACCGATTTGACAAGTGTAGGGGAAAAGCTCTCCAACTGGGATATGGTAATGAAGGCTATAGATGCCTTTCCCTGGTCCTCAAGATGGAGCTCAATGGTGGATTCCTTCTACATCTCCAAGAACTTAGAAGTTAGCACCTTGGAGGAATTCTTCTCAACCATGGAGCTCCATGAAACAAGGCTTGAAGGAATAGTAGAAGAGTCAAGTATCAAGCCATCAAGAGGAGTAGCCCTAGTAGCAAACAAGGGGAAGAAGAAGAAGATAGAGACTTCCTCCTCCTCCGATGAAGCATCCTCATCCTCATCCATGAATAGCAATGAAGATGCTTATATTGTAAGGAAGGTAAGGCGTGCTTTAAGAAATTTAAAATTTAACAAATCTTATGATAGGAGAAGGCACAAGAGGAAGATAATTTGCTATAATTGCCAACAAGAGGGACATATAAGAGATGAGTGTCCCCTCTTGAACAAGAGCAAAGAGGAGAGGAAGAAGAAAGAGGAAAAGAAGAAGGGGAGCAAGAAGAAAAAGGAAGAAGAGAAGAAGGCCAAGGAAAAGGGGAAGGCCAAGGCACTAAAATCAAGAACTTGGGATGACCCCTCTTCATCATCATCATCATCGAAAGAGGAGAATGCTTTTGTCACCAACCTTGCCCTAATGGCATTTGACTACCTAGACTCCTCCTCCTCCGAAAATGAAGAAGAAAGATCAAGTGAAGAGAGCTCAAGTGAAGGGGGAGCTTCTTCTGCATCCTCATCATCGGAAGAGGACATGGAAACTATGGTAACAAATCTCTCTCCAAATAAAATAGTTTCTATGATTTCTAGCCTTACTAAGGATTTATTTAGGGCTAAGAAAAAGAACAAAAGAATGCTTGATCAAATTAAGGATCTAGAAAATAAATTAGAACAAGCATGTTTACATGTTAATGATGATGATGCATGCTCACATGACTATATGTCATTTGATGTTAATGATGCATGCATAGAGGAAAATAGGGCTTTAAGAGAGAAAGTAGATCACTTAACCAAGACCCTAGAAAAATTCATCATAGGCTCCAACACCCTTAACATGATCATAGGGAGCCAAAGGGCTAGCTTCAATAAGAAATTCCTAGGATATAAGGAAAATAAAAATGAAAAGACCTATAAATGCTTAATTGCTAGGGGTCAAGACAAAAAGAAGGTAATAGCTAGAAAATGGATCCCTAAGGAATTTTTAGTGAATCCAATAGGAAAGAATTTATTTTGGGTTCCTAAATCCATCCTTAAGGGTTAGGAAAACCCTAGGATAGTCAACCATAGTGGACTTCACCTATATCATATTCTTGGTTGACTTAGGATGGTGGGACTAAATTTTTGAAATAGTGTTGGGTGATGATAATGCACCCATAAATAGATAAATCATGGTTTAAGTGATATTTGACTTGTAATCATGATTTATGATCTTGATATTTGACACATAATCATGGGCATTAGGGTTTAAATCATGCTTTGGGTGATACTTGATTTTTTATCATAATTCATACCTAATGCATGATCATAAATTGATGAATATACTTGTTTCATGATCATAATGTGAAATTCAATACATATATGTTTTTATGATCATATGGGATGTTAGGATGATACTTAACCATGGGTAGAATTGCATGAAATTAATGGTTAAGTATATACAAATACCCTAGGTACATCTCACACTCACCATAGGCTACCTTGATTGAAAACATAGCATGGGTGAGATGATAGGATGATACTAATGGTCCACTAATGCCTATGACATTTAGATGGTTATGTAAAGTATAAAAAAAAAAGCAATAATAGACCAATCATGGGGAAGACTTATGTTTAATTCATAGACATATTGCCCAAAGATCATGGTTGAATATTTCATATATTTTTAAAACAATTTCTTACTTTAAAATCTATGTGTTCATGTTTTGAAACAATTGAAAGCAAAACTAGGTGCTAAAATTGATACAAACTTGATCAAAAATTTAGTTATTTTTGAAGCTTTTGGATTTTTGGCAAATATTTGAAAATATAATGATTTTTCATGGAAAACTATTTTTCATTGATAAAGAATCCTAAAAGAAATATGTTCCCCAAATTTCACTATTTTTCGAATTTTCTAGAATTTATAGTGCATTTTTGAATTTCATCCAGAAAACCTAAAAAATTGATTTTCATTGTGCCAGTCGACGGCCATACTGATAGCAGTCGACTGATGTACTGTGCACAAGCACAGTAACCTATTTTTATCAGGTTTTTGATTGATTTTTTGTTTGATTATCTCTAGACTTGATGTCATGCTTATATAAACTTTGTTTAATATTTTTTGATGGTGTCAAAGGGGGAGAAATATATTTGTTTAAGTAAGGGTGAAATATTTAGGGGGAGTTTCATGTATTAAGGGGGAGAGTTGCTAATCATGTTATTTACATGTTTTCTTACCTTAATATTTTTATCAAATGTTTACCTAACTTAAACGGATTGCCACACATCAAAAAGGGGGAGATTGTTAGTGCAATCAACCCGTAATATGGTTTTGATGTGTGTGGCAAAGGGTTTAAGTTAGGTTGTTATTGTGATTTGATATGTGCATTGAAGTCATGCAGGACTTAGTAATTCGCACATGAAGCTTTGGCAGGTTCACCACTTACAACCTCGTGTTTGAGTCGAAGAATGAGCATTGTAGAGTCGTGCGCTTGATGCTGCCGAGGGACCGCCAGACAAGATGACTTGAAGCGAAGCCAAGGAAGCAAACTTCGAGGGCAAGAGATGCGAAGGAGCATTGCAGAGTCGTGTGCCTGATGCTACCGAGGGACGTGGCCGCGAACGAAGAGAGCTTCAGCGAGGGACTTCGAGTGAGATGAGAGAATGAGTGAAATGTAAGTAGCTCATTAGGTGAACTTGGCCGAATGGCTAAGTGTCAGATGAGATTTCTCGACATCAGTTGACTGCCATGAAATGGCAGTCAACTACTCTAAATCGAATGGGATTCGACTGGTGTTCGACTGATGGGTTTTTGGCCCATCAATCGACTGCCATGGAATGGCAGTCGACTAATGAAGGCAGTCACGGGCACAGAACCTCCCATAGCCGATCGACTACTGATACGGAGAAGAATGATCGATGGTTACATCACGATCGCTAAGGGATCCGCTGACTACAACGGCCAGATCCGACGTGTTCGAGGTTATTGTAGTGGCGCCACGATCGCCTAAAGGCACTGATCGACAGCGCCAACGGAAGAAATCAGTCCTCTCTATAAAAAGAGAGGGTGTGGGCTTTTGGATGGCTAATGCTTATATTCCAAACTATCATCCAAGTGCTCCACAAGTGTTAAACTCCTTCTTCTACTCTTCTTTCACATCTATTGTAAAAGGAGTGTTCTTGAGTTGTAAGGGTTTAACTCCACCTTGCTTGGGCTAAAGGGAGAGACCAATATTGATTGGTTATGAGTGATTCACCGGGACTAATCGACCATGGATTAGTAGCAGGCCGTGAACCACGCTTATATTCTCTTGTTAGCGAATTGCTCTTTACTTTGTTTTTATCTTTATTGTTGTGTATTAGTATATTCCTCTTGCGCTAACGTTGTTTGTAGATGAGCAACGAACGAACGACTTCCACCGTCTGCTATAAAGAGGGATATTCACCCCACTCTAGTCGGCCAATCAATCCCCTACACTAATCCTAGACTCAATAAGATGAGCACAAAACTCTTGGCTTAGCTTATTCACCACCTCGATCCGATCAAGTATTTTAATACTTTTCCAAGTTGATTTTGTACTCATTCTTGAATTTTTGAACTTTTCAAAAGATTATGACTTGTGTTTTATTAAATACACATAGTCATATCTTCTACAACCATCAGTAAAAGTAATGAAATACGGATAGCTTCCTCTGGCGGCACTATTGAATGGGTCACATACATCACTCTGTCTACGGTTTAACCATTCATTAGCTCGTTCATTTTATCCACTGAATTGAGTCTTAGTCATCTTGCCTAATAGACAAGATTCACATACCTCATATGATTCAAACTCAAATTAGTCTAAAAGTCCATCCTTATGAAGTTTTGATATGTGTTTCTCATTTATATGGCCTAAGTGACAGTGTCAGAGATAAGTTTGGTTTAAATCATTTGATTTTAACCGTTTTATATTTATGTTATAAATTGAATTTTCAAGGTTTAGAACATAGAGTCCATTTATTAATTGTGCACTACAATAAAACATGTCATTTAAATAAATAGAACAATGTTTGTTCTTTATTATAAATGAAAAACCTTTCTTGTCCAAACAAGAAATAGAAACCATGTTTCTAGTAAAAGCATACACATAATAACAATTCTCAAGTTCTAAAATAAGCCTAGAAGGCAAACATAAAGAATAGGATCCTATGGCTATATACACCATTGCCTACTCATAGGTCCACTTCACCCTTTGTCAATGATCTACTCTTTCTTAGATCCTACATATTAGTACAAATGTGAGAAGCACATCCAGTATCTAATACCCATGATGAAGAAGTAAATAAATTGACTTATATAACATAAATACCTGAGGCGGAAGTCTCACTTTCCTTCTTTTTCAATTCCTCTTGGTAAATTTTGTAGTTCTTCTTTCAATGTCCAGTCTGACTACAATGGAAGCAGGTTCCTTCCTTAGCCATCCTTCCTTTAGGTTTCAATATAGTAGACTTTGCCTTGCCTTTGGTTTGGGTCTTACCCTTACCTTTAGGCTTGTGTTTTCTTTTTACACCATCAATATGGGCTTGGTCTTCTTAAGATTTTGTTCAGATTCTCAACATATTCAACAACTCAAACAAGGATTTATCAATTTTATTCATGTTGTAATTCATGACAAATTAACTATAACTTGCAGACAAAGATTGCATAAGTAAGTCGGTGGCCAACTCTTGGCCCAATGGAAAGTCTAGTTTGTCAAGGTTCTCAATGTATCCAATCATTTTAAGAACACTAGTTCCTACAGAGCTTCCTTCTGACATCTTGCAATTAAATAACACATTTGAAACTTCAAACCTTTCCCGCTCTTGATATAGTCATCTTAAATGTTCAACCATACCATAAGCATCTATGTTTTTATGGTGTCAAGCATAAGGCATGACACATCTAAAGCATCATCTTGATTTTTTTTTATATGCATCCTTATCAGCACGAGGGGCATTAGAAGTAGGTGGTTCAAAAATAGACTACTCTAGGACATACAATTTCTTTTCTTGCTTAAGGACAATCCTTAGGTTTCTGTATCAGTCTAGGAAATTAGCTCCATGGAGCTTGTCCTTTTCAAGGATAGATCACAGTGATAGGGTATTTGATGTGTTTGCAGACATGGTTATCTACAATAATAATAAATGTAGAAATAAGTATCATATTTAAAATTCACTTAAATAGGACTTTAATTAAATGATTCTCCTACTAAAATATGAATTTTGATAGGAGCAAGTCATGGATGTGGGCAGACATAGTCTACCCACACTACTAGCCTCAAACTCAATAATGTAGTGGCCAAGATTCATATTTTACCTTATCTTGAGTTAACTTTGGCTAATCGCCCAAGACTTGGCTATTTAGGTAGGTAACATTTACCAATTGCATCTTATACAACTTTTGGATAATTAGTTGAACAATACTATTTGTTCTTTGCTCATCTAATGGTATGCCTCTAAGGTATGATTGACACTTTACTTTGGCAAACGTGTCTACTAATCTTAGTAAAGTCATACACAATGTTTGATAAGTTGGATATCACAATTATCCCATCCTATTCTACCAAGATAAATAAAGACACTTTACTTTGGCAAACATGTCTATTATTGATCAAGGTAGTATTAGGTATAAAACTTTGCTTGACATTTTAAATTGACTTGATCTCAGTAAAATTACTAATTTAACATACATCATATATGCATATAATCATTACATATATCAATATACATGGCATAATCACATATGGTAAAAATTAAAATAAATGTGACATGGTTATGGCCCCAAATTTTTACAAATTTCTCAAGCCAATGAGAAGATTGAAAAAGTAAACCTAAGGGATTTGCATCTGTCGGTTAGTGGGCAGGGGTCAAGGGGGCAGCGCCCCTTGCAGAAAATCGGGGGTAGAGCCCCCGAAGATCAATGATTTTCTTAACTCATTGAATGACTCGCTTACAAATTTCCCTTTGAAATTAACAATCGAACTTTTACAAATTCACAACAGATTGTTTCGATGTTGTAATCAAATCACAACTTCATTATTTTTGTTAAACGTGGGATTTATCCGTGGTCTTATTTGAAAAACTCAAATGCATATTGGATTAATCTATTAATCCAATAAATTCAGATCCAATAATCTAATAAGTTTAAGATTTGATTAGATTAACCAATTAACCTAACGAGTTAGGATTCAATAAGATTAACTTATTAATATTAACTTAGACCCAATGTGGGACTTCGATTGTGATCCCAACACTCACATCATAAACCTGATTCTTCGCCAAATAGATAACACTTTAACTATCGCAATACAACTTGACTCCACCTAGTTGAACACTCAATTCCCTAATTAATCCTGTAACCGCAGTGCTTCCTTGGTTGCCTCAACAACTGCCATGTATTCCGACTCAGTAGTGGATAATACAACTATAGATTGTATCATGGACTTCCAACAAATAGGTCCTCCTGTCACAGTGAACACATTTACTATAGTAGACCTTCTGTCATCCAAATCTCCTGTATAGTCTGCATCTACATATCCTATCACTGAAAGATCATCCTGTTGTCTACTGAACCTGATGTCATAACCTATAATACCACTCAAGTATCGAAAAATCCACTTAAATGCATCCCAATATTGTCGACCTGGATGTGAAAAAAAAAAACTTGCTCACCGTACTAAAAGCATGTGTCATATCAAGCCTTGTGCAAACCATGGCTTATATCAAACAACCAACTGCACTAGCATATGGAATATTTGACATATCATGAATCTCATCATCTATATTTGGGCACTATGCAATGGATAACTTGAAGTGTCTCACCAAAGTTGTACTCACAGATTTTACATTACCCATGTTGAATCTATCCAACACCTTCTGAATATAACTGTGCTGAGGCTCTATCTCTATGTACCACCATCTCAATTATCTTTTTTGATTGCACTCAAATCTTTCTTATCAAGTTCCTTGCTCAATAGCTTCTTCAACTTGTTGACCTCAGTCATACTCTTCGCAACAATCAACATATCATCCACATAGAGTAACAAGAAGATAAGTGAATTATCCTCAAGACTCTTCACATATATACATCAATCGTACTCACATCTTATGTGCCCATTCTGAGTCATGTATGAATCAAAATGCTTATACCATTGCATTGGAGATTGTTTTAGTCTATAAAGTGACTTCTTCAGTTTACCGACTAAATTCTCCTATCCATACTAACTAAAATCTTCTGGTTGTGACATGTAAATTTTCTCCTCTAAATTACCATGAAGAAATGTAGTCTTCACATCCATTTGCTCCAATTACAGATCATGATAAGCCACCAAAGCTAACACTACTCTGATAGATGTATGTCTTCCCAATGGAAAAAATATCTCATGATAGTAAATCCCTTTTCTTTGTGAGTAACCCTTTGCTACTAGACGAGAGTTGAATTTTCCTTATTCACTTTTTGATATGGATTCTTTCTTCTTGTATATCCATTTGTATCCTATAGTCTTCTTTCCTTCTGGAAGTTCCATCAGATCCTATGTTTAATTCTTATGCAATGACTCTATCTCCTCTGTCATAGCACCCATCCATTTATCCTTTTCAGAACTATGTACTACCTCCTAAAAAGTAGTAGGAGCTTCGTTAGTAGTAATAAGTGCATAAGAAACCAAGTCCTCAAAACCATATCTGAAAGATGATTTTAAGGTGTGTCTAGACCTTTCTGTGGCAATAGTTTGTTGCTCCATATAATCTGGGCTAGCATCATCTACACCATGAGTCTCTTGCTCCACTTGCATAACATCTTTGGTATTGTTGCTATCTGATGGTATTTGCTTCTCATCTCCCTGAGTATGCCATAACATAGCCTTCTCATCAAATACCACATCTTGATTGATCACCACCTTATTTGTCTTTGGCTCATAGAGCTTGAGCCTTTCACGCCTTTTTGATATCCCAGAAAGATACACTGAATAGACTTTGCATCCAGCTTTGATTTGTCTTCACTAGAAACGTGTGTATAGGCTAGACATCCAAATACTCTCAAGCTAGAGTAATCAACTGGGTTATCTGTCCACACCTCTTCTAACACTTTCCCATCTAGTGTTGCTCTTGGTGATCAATTGATTAAAAAATAAGTCATGTTTATTGCTTTTGCCCATAAATTCTTTGCAAGCTCAACATTCAATCTGAGACATCGAACCTTCTTGATTAGAGATCTATCATCCTTTTCGCCATACTATTTTGTTGTGGTGTCCTGCGTACTGTGAAATGTCTCCTAATACTAATATCATGTTACTCATAAAATTCTTGAAATTGAAAATCTGTGTACTCAGTACCATTGTCTAACCTAAGACACTTTAATTTCCTCCCGGTCTAATTCTCTACTTTAGATTTCTACAATTTGAACTTCGAGAACGTTTTAACTTGTGTTGCAAGAAATACATTCAGACCTTCCATGAGTAATCATCGATGAAACATACAAAATACATATGTCCACCACATGATGCTACACTGGTTGGTCCCCAAAGATCTATATGAACATAATCCAGAACCTCTTATATCTTGTATGTGATTGTCTTGAACTACACTCTACTTTGTCTTCCAAGAATACAAAACTTATAGAATTTGAGTTTTCATGTCTTGATACCCTTAAATAATTTTTTTTATAAAGTTTTAGTTGTTGGGGATCGTTTGATGCACTAGCGGGGGTGAATAACATTTTTTGCTTTCGCTTCGATTCGATCACATTCGTGCTGATCTATAAAATTGTTAGTGCGCAGCGGAATATGAAATACAAGTAGAAATAAAATAAATAAAATAATTATAAGCATAAGATGAGATTTTACATGGTTCAGAACCTATAGTTCCTACTCCACGGTCGGACTTTAGTGTCTACTCCACTAAGTCTCGTCTCCTTCTCGGAATACAATCTGGAGATGGAGAAACCTTATACAATATGAATGTTTACAACAATAAATACGGAAACAACCAAATACAATAGCAAATGAATGAAACAAGTGAAAACACTTTACAAATGAGAGCTTTTGAATGCTTCATCTTTTGGTTGCTTTGAATGGCTTTGAAGACCTGGAATTGCAGCAATACTTCCCTTCAAATCCCTCAAGAATAGGCTCTATCAACCTCCTTCTCGAGATCCTTATAAAGCTCCAACTCAAGATGATCTATCGCTAGTGGATAGTCAATTGCCAAACCCTAGCTTGCTAGTGAACAATCGATCCTTGGCGATCCGCTAGTGGACAATCGATTGCCAAACCTAGCCATTTGTCAAAGCCACAAAAGTATTCGAGCCTTAGTCGACTACTCTACTAGTCGATTGAGTCATAACCCTAGTAGAATGCTCGAGTCAACTATGCCTTCCCAGGGTCAAACACTCGACGAGTCGACTGGTAAATCTCAACTATAAGGTTTAACCCAAGTATGATCCCCTCATACTTGATCGACCACCCTTAGCCTAGATCTAAGCTTTCTAGCCACCTTCATCAGCCTCACACCCTCAGGGTCCATTCGAGTCTTCCACGACTCCTTCACCCTTTGCGTTAGCCTTCAGGTGCTTCCATCGGCTATGTCATACTAACCGGGTCTCCTTTGTCAAGGTTCATTTGGACTTATGCCGCCAAGACTATATGCTTGGACTTTACGCTGCCAGAAATCTCACCCTTGGACTTTTTGATTGCCAAGCTTCAATGCTTGGACTTTCAATACCAAGACTACACACTTGGACTTACGTGGACAAGACTTCAACTTGGACTTTCCAATCCAAGACCATTCTTAGACTTTCCATGCCAAGTATGGTCAACTTGGACTTTCATGCCAAGACCATGCTTGGACTTTCCATGCCAAAACCATTCTTGGACTTTCCATGCCAAGTATCCAAACTTGAACTTTCCATGCCAAGTATCCAAATAAGACCACGGATAAATCCCACGTTTAACAAAAATAATGAAGTTGTGATTTGATTACAACATCGAAACAATCTGTTGTGAATTTGTAAAAGTTCGATTGTTAATTTCAAAGGGAAATTTGTAAGCGAGTCATTCAATGAGTTAAGAAAATCATTGATCTTCGGGGGCTCTACCCCCGATTTTCTGCAAGGGGCGCTGCCCCCTTGACCCCTGCCCACTAACCGACAGATGCAAATCCCTTAGGTTTACTTTTTCAATCTTCTCATTGGCTTGAGAAATTTGTAAAAATTTGGGGCCATAACCATGTCACATTTATTTTAATTTTTACCATATGTGATTATGCCATGTATATTGATATATGTAATGATTATATGCATATATGATGTATGTTAAATTAGTAATTTTACTGAGATCAAGTCAATTTAAAATGTCAAGCAAAGTTTTATACCTAATACTACCTTGATCAATAATAGACATGTTTGCCAAAGTAAAGTGTCTTTATTTATCTTGGTAGAATAGGATGGGATAATTGTGATATCCAACTTATCAAACATTGTGTATGACTTTACTAAGATTAGTAGACACGTTTGCCAAAGTAAAGTGTCAATCATACCTTAGAGGCATACCATTAGATGAGCAAAGAACAAATAGTATTGTTCAACTAATTATCCAAAAGTTGTATAAGATGCAATTGGTAAATGTTACCTACCTAAATAGCCAAGTCTTGGGCGATTAGCCAAAGTTAACTCAAGATAAGGTAAAATATGAATCTTGGCCACTACATTATTGAGTTTAGTAGTGTGGGTAGACTATGTCTGCCCACATCCATGACTTGCTCCTATCAAAATTCATATTTTAGTAGGAGAATCATTTAATTAAAGTCCTATTTAAGTGAATTTTAAATATGATACTTATTTCTACATTTATTATTATTGTAGATAACCATGTCTGCAAACACATCAAATACCCTATCACTGTGATCTATCCTTGAAAAGGACAAGCTCCATGGAGCTAATTTCCTAGACTGATACAGAAACCTAAGGATTGTCCTTAAGCAAGAAAAGAAATTGTATGTCCTAGAGTAGTCTATTTTTGAACCACCTACTTCTAATGCCCCTCGTGCTGATAAGGATGCATATAAAAAAAAATCAAGATGATGCTTTAGATGTGTCATGCCTTATGCTTGACACCATAAAAACATAGATGCTTATGGTATGGTTGAACATTTAAGATGACTATATCAAGAGCGGGAAAGGTTTGAAGTTTCAAATGTGTTATTTAATTGCAAGATGTCAGAAGGAAGCTCTGTAGGAACTAGTGTTCTTAAAATGATTGGATACATTGAGAACCTTGACAAACTAGACTTTCCATTGGGCCAAGAGTTGGCCACCGACTTACTTATGCAATCTTTGTCTGCAAGTTATAGTTAATTTGTCATGAATTACAACATGAATAAAATTGATAAATCCTTGTTTGAGTTGTTGAATATGTTGAGAACTTTTGAACAAAATCTTAAGAAGACCAAGCCCATATTGATGGTGTAAAAGAGCAAAGGAAAACACAAGCCTAAAGGTAAGGGTAAGACCCAAACCAAAGGCAAGGCAAAGTCTACTATATTGAAACCTAAAGGAAGGATGGCTAAGGAAGGAACCTGCTTCCATTGTAGTCAGACTGGACATTGAAAGAAGAACTACAAAATTTACCAAGAGGAATTGAAAAAGAAGGAAAGTGAGACTTCCGCCTCAGGTATTTATGTTATATAAGTCAATTTATTTACTTCTTCATCATGGGTATTAGATACTGGATGTGCTTCTCACATTTGTACTAATATGTAGGATCTAAGAAAGAGTAGATCATTGACAAAGGGTGAAGTGGACCTATGAGTAGGTGTGTATATAGCCATAGGATCCTATTCTTTATGTTTGCCTTCTAGGCTTATTTTAGAACTTGAGAATTGTTATTATGTGTATGCTTTTACTAGAAACATGGTTTCTATTTCTTGTTTGGACAAGAAAGGTTTTTCATTTATAATAAAGAACAAACATTGTTCTATTTATTTAAATGACATGTTTTATTGTAGTGCACAATTAATAAATGGACTCTATGTTCTAAACCTTGAAAATTCAATTTATAACATAAATATAAAACGGTTAAAATCAAATGATTTAAACCAAACTTATCTCTGACACTGTCACTTAGGCCATATAAATGAGAAACACATATCAAAACTTCATAAGGATGGACTTTTAGACTAATTTGAGTTTGAATCATATGAGGTATGTGAATCTTGTCTATTAGGCAAGATGACTAAGACTCAATTCAGTGGATAAAATGAACGAGCTAATGAATTGTTAAAACTTATACATAGTGATGTGACCCTTTCAATATTGCAGCCAGAGGAAGCTATCCGTATTTCATTACTTTTACTGATGGTTGTAGAAGATATGACTATGTGTATTTAATAAAACACAAGTCATAATCTTTTGAAAAGTTCAAAAAATTCAAGAATGAAGTACAAAATCAACTTGGAAAAAGTATTAAAATACTTCGATCGGATCGAGGTGGTGAATAGCTAAGCCAAGAGTTTTGTGATCATCTTATTGAGTCTAGGATTATTGTAGGGGATTGATTGGCCGACTAGAGTGGGGTGAATATCCCTCTTTATAGCAGACGGTGGAAGTCGTTCGTTCGTTGCTCATCTACAAACAACGTTAGCGCAAGAGGAATATACTAATACACAACAATAAAGATAAAAACAAAGTAAAGAGCAATTCGCTAACAAGAGAATATAACGTGGTTCACGGCCTCGCCACTAATCCATGGTCCGATTCGTCCCCGGTGAATCACTCCGCAACCAATCCAATATTGGTCTCTCCCTTTAGCCCAAGCAAGGTGGAGTTAAACCCTTACAACTCAAGAACACTCCTTTTACAATAGATGTGAAAGAAGAGTAGAAGAAGGAGTTTAACACTTGTGGAGCACTTGGATGATAGTTTGGAATATAAGCATTAGCCATCCAAAAGCCCACACCCTCTCTTTTTATAGAGAGGACTGATTTCTTCCCGTTGGCGCTATCGATCATCGCGCCTTTGGCGATCGGGGCGCCACTACAATAACCTCCGAACACGTCGGATCGGACCGTTGTAGTCAGCGGATCTTAGCGATCGGTGATGTAACCATCGATCGATCACCTCCGTAGTCAATCGTCGATCGGCTATGGGAGGTTACGTGCCGTGTTGCGCTTCATTAGTCGACTGCCATTCCATGGCAGTCGATTGATGGGCCAAAAACCCATCAGTCGAACACCAGTCGAATCCCATTCGATTTAGAGTAGTTATCGCCATTTCATGCGATCAATGATGTCGAGAAATCTCATCTGACACTTAGCCATTCGGCCAAGTTCACCTAATGAGCTACTTACATTTCACTCATTCTCTCATCTCACTCGAAGTCCCTCGCTGAAGCTCTCTTCGTTCGCGGCCACGTCCCTCGGTAGCATCAGGCACACGACTCTGCAATGCTCCTTCGCATCTCTTGCCCTCGAAGTTTGCTTCCTTGGCTTCGCTTCAAGTCATCTTGCAGCGGTCCTCGGCAAGCGCACGACTCTACAATGCTCATTCTTCGACTCAAACACGAGGTTGTAAGTGGTGAACCTGCCAAAGCTTCATGTGCGAATTACTAAGTCCTGCATGACTTCAATGCACATATCAAATCACAATAACAACCTAACTTAAACCCTTTGCCACACACATCAAAACCATATTACGGGTTGATTGCACTAACAATCTCCCCCTTTTTGATGTGTGGCAATCCGTTTAAGTTAGGTAAACATTTGATAAAAATATTAAGGTAAGAAAACATGTAAATAACATGATTAGCAACTCTCCCCCTTAATACATGAAACTCCCCCTAAATATTTCACCCTTACTTAAACAAATATATTTCTCCCCCTTTGACACCATCAAAAAATATTAAACAAAGTTTATATAAGCATGACATCAAGTCTAGAGATAATCAAACAAAAAATCAATCAAAAACCTGATAAAAATAGGTTACTGTGCTTGTCATTACATGATCATTGCTATCGTATATGGCCGACCGCACAATGAAAATCAATTTTTTAGGTTTTCTGGATGAAATTCAAAAATGCACTATAAATTCTAGAAAATTCGAAAAATAGTGAAATTTGGGGAACATATTTCTTTTAGGATTCTTTATCAATGAAAAATAGTTTTCCATGAAAAATCATTATATTTTCAAATATTTGCCAAAAATCCAAAAGCTTCAAAAATAACTAAATTTTTGATCAAGTTTGTATCAATTTTAGCACCTAGTTTTGCTTTCAATTGTTTCAAAACATGAACACATAGATTTTAAAGTAAGAAATTGTTTTAAAAATATATGAAATATTCAACCATGATCTTTGGGCAATATGTCTATGAATTAAACATAAGTCTTCCCCATGATTGGTCTATTATTGCTTTTTTTTTTATACTTTACATAACCATCTAAATGTCATAGGCATTAGTGGACCATTAGTATCATCCTATCATCTCACCCATGCTATGTTTTCAATCAAGGTAGCCTATGGTGAGTGTGAGATGTACCTAGGGTATTTGTATATACTTAACCATTAATTTCATGCAATTCTACCCATGGTTAAGTATCATCCTAACATCCCATATGATCAAAAAAATATGTATTGAATTTCACATTATGATCATGAAACAAGTATATTCATCAATTTATGATCATGCATTAGGTATGAATTATGATAAAAAATCAAGTATCACCCAAAGCATGATTTAAACCCTAATGCCCATGATTATGTGTCAAATATCAAGATCATAAATCATGATTACAAGTCAAATATCACTTAAACCATGATTTATCTATTTATGGGTGCATTATCATCACCCAACACTATTTCAAAAATTTAGTCCCACCATCCTAAGTCAACCAAGAATATGATATAGGTGAAGTCCACTATGGTTGACTATCCTAGGGTTTTCCTAACCCTTAAGGATGGATTTAGGAACCCAAAATAAATTCTTTCCTATTGGATTCACTAAAAATTCCTTAGGGATCCATTTTCTAGCTATTACCTTCTTTTGTCTTGACCCTAGCAATTAAGCATTTATAGGTCTTTTCATTTTATTTTCCTTATATCCTAGGAATTTCTTATTGAAGCTAGCCCTTTGGCTCCCTATGATCATGTTAAGGGTGTTGGAGCCTATGATGAATTTTTCTAGGGTCTTGGTTAAGTGATCTACTTTCTCTCTTAAAGCCCTATTTTCCTCTATGCATGCATCATTAACATCAAATGACATATAGTCATGTGAGCATGCATCATCATCATTAACATGTAAACATGCTTGTTCTAATTTATTTTCTAGATCCTTAATTTGATCAAGCATTCTTTTGTTCTTTTTCTTAGCCCTAAATAAATCCTTAGTAAGGCTAGAAATCATAGAAACTATTTTATTTGGAGAGAGATTTGTTACCATAGTTTCCATGTCCTCTTCCGATGATGAGGATATGAGAAGAAGCTCCCCTTCACTTGAGCTCTCTTCACTTGATCTTTCTTCTTCATTTTCGGAGGAGGAGTCTAGGTAGTCAAATGCCATTAGGGCAAGGTTGGTGACAAAAGCATTCTCCTCTTTCGATGATGATGATGATGAAGAGGGGTCATCCCAAGTTCTTGATTTTAGTGCCTTGGCCTTCCCCTTTTCCTTGGCCTTCTTCTCTTCTTCCTTTTCTTCTTGCTCCCTTCTTCTTTTCCTCTTTCTTCTTCCTCTCCTCTTTGCTCTTGTTCAAGAGGGGACACTCATCTCTTATATGTCCCTCTTGTTGGCAATTATAGCAAATTATCTTCCTCTTGTGCCTTCTCCTATCATAAGATTTGTTAAATTTTAAATTTCTTAAAGCACGCCTTACCTTCCTTACAATATAAGAATCTTCATTGCTATTCATGGATGAGGAGGAGCATGCTTCATCGGAGGAGGAGGAAGTCTCTATCTTCTTCTTCATCCCCTTGTTTGCTACTAGGGCTACTCCTCTTGATTGCTTGACTCTTCTACTATTCCTTCAAGCCTTGTTTCATGGAGCTCCATGGTTGAGAAGAATTCCTCCAAGGTGCTAACTTCTAAGTTCTTGGAGATGTAGAAGGAATCCACCATTGAGCTCCATCTTGAGGACGGAAAGGCATCTATAGCCTTCATTACCATATCGATTGGAGAGATTTTCCCCTACACTTGTCAAATCGGTTAGAATTTCTTTAAATATAGAGTGTAAAGATTTTACCTTCTCTCTCTTTTCGAGTTTGATGTTGCTTAATTGGGAGCGAAGTACATATCTCCTTGTTAGCTTGGCCTCGGATGTGCCTTTATGAATCTCTATGAGTTTCTCCCACATCTCCTTGAAACTAGCACACTCTCCTATCCAGTTGACTTCTTGTTGGGGGAGTACGTTGTAGAGGTGATGTTTGACTTTTGAGTTTGCCAAGTACTCTTCCCTTTGCCTCTTGCTCCACCTTGATTTTTCCAATGGCTCCCCTTCTTCATTCCTAGGCATCTCGAAACCATTTTCCATAATTAATAGAATTTTGAAATTGGTTTCGAAAAATACCTCCATTCTCTTCTTCCACCAAGAGAATTCGCCTTCAAACTTCGGTGGGTGAATGTTAGAGCCGACCATCCTTGATTGTGCTTAGGCGGCGGTTAGTCCGTTGACAAGCTTCCTTGGCTCGATACCACTTGTAGGGGATCGATTGGCGGCTAGAGGAGGGTGAATAGCCCTCTTTGGAAGTCGTTCGTTCGTTGCTCGTCTACAAACAATATTAGTGCAAGCGAAATATACTAATACACAACAATAAAGATAAAAACAAAGTAAAGAGCAATTCGCTAACAAGAGAATATAACGTGGTTCATGGCCTCGCCGCTAATCCACGGTCCGATTATCCCGGTAAATCACTCCTGAACCAATCCAATATTGGTCTCTCCTTTAGCCCAAGCAAGGTGGAGGTAAACCCTTACAACTCAAAACACTCCTTCTTTTACAATAGATGTGAAAGAAGAGTAGAAGAAGGAGTTTAATACTTGTGGAACACTTGGATGATAGTTTGGAATATAAGCATTAGGCATCCAAAAGCCCACACCCTCTCTTTTTATAGAGAGGGCTGATTTCTTCCCGTTGGCCGCTATCAGTCTACTGCTACCTTTGGCAATTGACTGGCGCCGCTACAATGACCTCCAAACACGTCGGATCCCGACCGTTGTAGTCCAACGGATCCTGGCGCCGATCGATGTAACCATCTCATCGCCGCTTCCGTAGAGTCGATCCGTCACCCGCTACGGAGGTTCTCGTGCACTGCGATCGATGGTTCTGCCGATCGCCATTCCATGGCGATCACGGGCCAAAAACCCATCAGTCGAACACCAGTCGAATCCCATTCGACTTAGAGCAGTCGACTGCCATTTCATGGAAGTCGACTAATGTTGGAAAATCTCATCCGACACTTAGCCATTCGGCCAAGTTCACCTAATGAGCTACTTACATTTCACTCATTCTCTCCTCAAGCTCTCTTCGTTCGCGGCCATGTCCCTCGGCAGCATCAGGCGCACGACTCTGCAATGCTCCTTTGCGTCTCTTGCCCTTGAAGTCTGCTTCCTTGGCTTCACTTCAAGTCATCTCGTCCGACGGTCCCTCGGCAGCATCAAGCGCATGGCTCTGCAATGCTCCTTCTCCGACTCAAGCACGAGGTTGTGAGTGGTGAACCCGCCAAAGCTTCATGTGTGAATTACTAAGTCCTGCATAACTTCAATGCACATATGAAATCACAATAACAACCTAACTTAAACCCTTTGCCACACACATCAAAACCATATTACGGGTTGATTGCACTAACAATTATGTCCCAACTCACTCCACCTGGAGTACCCCAAAGGAATGGTGTATCAGAAAGGAAAAAATCATACTTTGTTAGACATGGTACGATCAATGATGAGTTATGCAAATCTTTCTTCTTTTTCTTTCTGGGGGCATGGTCTAGAGACTATTGCTTTTACACTTAGTTATGTTCCATCAAAGGCAGTCACTAAGACACTATATGAGATATGGACTGGGAAGAGTTCCAAAATGTCTTTTATGAAGATTTGGGGTTGTGAGGCTTACATTAGACGTCAAGTCTCAACCAAGCTAGGGTCCAAATTAGATAAGTGTTATTTTTCATGATATCCCAAAGAAATAAAGGGATATTACTTTTACAATCCTTCACAAGGCAAAGTGTCTATTGCTAGAAATGGTATTTTTTTAGAAAGAGAATTTATTTTTATAGGGACTAGTGGGATAAAAGTAGATCTTGAAGAAATTCGAGATACACAAATTAGCATTGAGACTTTGATTGAACTTGAACATGTATCACAAGGTGTTGTGGATCATGAACTTGTTACACCACAAGAAGTTGTGAAACAATAACCTGTTCAAGTAGAACAAGCTCTATATAGATCTGATATGATACGTCATCAACCTGAGAAATATTCTCTTTTCTTGTCTGACCATGGTGATGTAATGCTTGTTGACCAAAACGAGCCTACATCCTATCATGAAGCTATAATGAGCCCAGATTCTAGAACTGGCTAGAGGCCATGAGATCTGAAATGGAATCCATGTATGCTAACTAAGTATATATGAACTCTGGTTGACCCACCTAAAGGGATAAATCCCATTGGGTGCAAATGGATTTTCAAGAAGAAAACTGACATGATATGATGGAAATGAGCATACCTTTAAAGGGCAACTGGTAGCTAAAGGATTCAAGCAAATTTATGGTATAGACTATGATGAAACCTTTTCACCAGTTGCAATGCTTAAATCCATTCAGATTTTGCTTACTATTGTCGCTTACAATGATTATGAGATCTGATAAATGGATGTAAAAACTATATTCCTTAACGAGAATCTACTCGAGGATGTGTACATGACACAACCTGAGAGTTTTGTTGATCCAAAGAGTGCTAGAAAGGTATGTAATTTGTAAAAATCTATTTATGGATTAAAGCAAGCTTTTAGAAGTTGGAATCTTCGATTCGATGATGTGATCAAAGAGTTTGGTTTCATTAAGAACGAAGATGAACCTTGTGTCTACAAAAGAATTAGTGGGAGCACAGTTCTCTTTCTCATTTTGAATGTAGATGATATACTTCTCATTGGAAATGATATCCCTATCCTTCAATTTGTAAAGACTTGTCTTGGAAATTATTTCTCAATGAAAGACTTAGGTGAGGTTGTCTATATTTTAGGTATTAAGACCTATAGAGATAGATCTAAGAGATTGCTTGGCCTGAGTCAGAGTACATATATTGACAAAGTACTTAATCACTTTGTCAATTCTAAGAGAGGATTCTTGACAATATCACATGGTGTGAGTCTTTCCAAGGCTCAATGCCCCTCTACTAAAGAGGAGAGGGATCACATTGATAAGATTCCTTATGCATATGCTATTGGATATGTCATGTATGTCATGTTATGTGCTCGTCTTGATGTCTCGTATGCATTAAGCATGACGAGCAAGTACCAATCGATCTAGGTGAAAGTCACTGGATAACAGTCAAGAATATTCTTAATTACTTGAGAAGAACTAAAGATTATCTCTTGATATATGGAGGTGATGAGGAGCTCGTTGTAAAGGGTTACAGTAATGCAAGCTTCCAAATTGATAAGGATGATTCAAGATCACAGTCAGGATATGTATTTTGCTTAAATGGTGGTGTTGTAAGTTGGAAAAGTTTAAAGTAAGATACAGTTGCTAACTCTACTACAGAGGCTAAATATATTATTGCTTCCAATGCAGCAAAAGAGGTTGTTTGGATCAAAAAGTTCATTATAGAACTTGGCGTGGTCCCTAGCATAGATAACCCAATAGACCTCTATTGTGATAACAACGGGGCTATTGCACAAGCTAAGGAACCCATGTCTCATCAGCGATCCAAACACATACTTTGGTGCTTCCATCTCATTAGAGAGATTATCGATAGAGGAGATGTGAAAATATGCAGAGTACCAACGAGAACCTATTGGGTCACACACAAAGAGTGCATTAATTGTTGGAATTTGATGGTCCTTTGTTTGAGTGGGAGATTGTTGGGATCATAATCGAAGTCCCACATTGAGTCTATGTTAAGATTAATGAGTTAATCTTATTGGATCCTAAACTCGTTAGGTTAATGAGTTAATCTAATCGGATCCTAAACTTATTGGATTATTGGATCTGAACTTATTGGATTAATTCAATATGCGTTTGAGTTTTTCAAACAAGACCATGGATAAATCCCACATATAATAAAAATAAATAAAATATCATATTAGATATGACTTGGAGATTAAGTAATAAACACAGTCTTATCTGATAAGATCGTGTAAGATTATATCAATCGAAAAGGCTAGGTATTTTTGGTCTCTCTTTAAAATAGTAGTTAGCACTACGACATGGGGTAATGAAAAACGTGATTCTCCAATTGTGCTCGTGAGATGAGTGACGGTGGCCGTACTCGTGTGGATATAAAGGAGGCGCAAACATACTGATCACACTCAAATCGGTTTGACTCTCCAGCTTTGAAGTAATATTCTAAACAATGATCAATTCGAATTGCATGAATCTTGTTGGGTTCCTTTTTCCCATTGCGTATTTTTGATTTAATTTTGCTTAAGAACTTAATAGTGAGAATCAAGCATATAGATGTGAGGTTTCACAAGATCAGAGAGCTGATTTATTTCGATGACATTCAACTTGAAAAGGTTCAAACTTCTGAAAACATTATAGATATGTTGACAAAGCCACTTACCACAGAAAAGTTCAAGCATTTCTTAAACTCGATCAATTTCTCTAATTGCTAGAGGGATGGTAGTCTAAACTCAACATTCTAGTAGGTGCTATCTTCATATGCTCATATTTTCTCCTAAGGGGTGAATATTTGTCAAGGTGAAGATTGTTGAAAGTTGGCTCATATGGAGAGAGGGGGCAACCACAGTCGTGCCATAGTCATGGTCAGAACCATGGTCAGATCATGGTTCTCTCGAGCTAGTGACATGGTCAGGCCAACAACATGACTAGGTTGTGGTACGCTCTAGATGCCATGCCACGGTCATGGCTAGTGACACAGCTAGGTCGTGTTATGCTCTTGAGACCACAACATAATCGTGTCGAATTGACGATCTTGATCATGTTATGCTCTAGAGGCCACAACATGACCATGTCATATCGGCGACCAGGCCATGTTATGTCTTGGAGGCAACGACACACCGACATCACGACCATGACAACGACCACGACTAGGCTGTGGTGCATCTTGGAGGTCATGCAAAGTTCGGAATTGTTGTGAATTTATAGTATTTTAGGTCTAAATGCCATATATGGCTAGAGATGCACATATATAGGACGGTAACTCTAAACTATGTTTTCTATTTGAAATCTCTTGGTTGTTTTGTGAAGTAGGCAGTTTTTTGCTAAACCAGGTTAAAATTTCCTATGCCTCTCTTCTTCGGTTTTTCTCTTTCATCATCATTTTCTTCGCTCTTGTTGCTTGTCGATCCCAACACCTAGCTTCTCCATGACCATTTTGATGTTAATTTACTAATAGAGGAGAACTTGCTATGTCACTACGGGCTGAGTTCAGTAGAAATTGAGTTGACTCTTCTTTTAGGTATTCAATTCAAACTCAAACTTCTACTATGATTACTAACTCACTTTTCTTCTTTTGTAGGTGACAAGATTTGTGTGCAGCGATGCATAAACACCTCACAACCACAACAAAGTGTTGAGCCTACTCCTTCCCCTACGGAGTAGACCCCCACAGAGGTTGTTTCGGTCTCCATAGAGATTAACCCAACCTCCACAGAGGTTGACATAGAGGAGCCACCTTTTGCTGACGACTCCTCACACCATTTCCTCCTTTGAATCTGATCAAGCCTTGAGGCCTAAGAAGAGGTTCTGGTGCCTCAGGCATGACTACGATCCGAGATCCTCTTGGCTCTCCTTAAGTCCAAGCCCCACCAACCTTTCCTACCGACCTGGCCAATCCAATAGTTCCTCCTATCTATTTAACCAGCCCCTCACTCTTGCTACTCCATAGGAGCAGGCAATCAAGTTCCTCCACACCTATGGATTACTTCTGAATTTGTGCTGGGAAGATATCTGAGGGCGAAGTGGCATATATCAAAGGCCTCCTTCTGATAGCTCTGGTTGATGAGATGAATAGAGTCAGTATTTGGGTAAGCCTATCCATTTGCCAACCTCTTTAGATTCTTTTCTTCATACCTTAATCTACCTCTCCTCTCTTGTGTCTAACTCAACAATAGGAGGTATACACTCATATCCTTCGACCTAGTGGAGCCCCATCACCATCTTTAGAGCCAAGTGGCCAAAAACAAACTCAACTAGAGAGGAAAAGTTAGAAATTGCGAGATGCTAGCACCAAAGCCAACCTATATTTAGAGCAATTTCTTAAATCCCAAACTAAGTTGAGGGTTGGTTATTTAGCATTATATCTGAGTGTGTTGTAATGATTGAATGGCATTACTTTTGTGTCAATTGACAACAAATGAAAGTGCATTTTATCACGGTCAATATGTATAAAAATATATCTAACTCCTCTCTTTTTCAAATCCATTGGTTTGTGTCATTGTATTCTTCCACAAACATTTTGATACTAACTGTAATTGTACAAATTGAGGCATAATTAACAAATTAATATAACACATTAACATTCTACTATCAACTAATTTCAATTTTTTTACAAGGAGTCTGATTGAGCAATATATAGACTTGTTGTATGGTCTAATAAATGAAGAGGCAAATCGAAAATGCATCGAGCAATACACATCAATTAACTCTCCGATTGTAAAAACATTGCTAATTACACCGGAGAAGGAAGCCATAGTTAATGAAAAAGGGTCTTTGTCCCAAATAAAATCTGTAATAGACCTTAAAAAGAAAAATAATGACTTTGAATAAGTTAAATGAATATTTGCAATTTCTATAATTTTAAGTTTGTAAGACAATTAAATAACTTATTTAAGTGGAGATGTAACTATTATATTTTGGTTATTTCAATTTAACAAGTAGGTCACATCTTTATCTTATTTTTTTCTTCTTGGGGGGGTTTATATTATTTTTTGACATGTTGTAATAAATATAATACATAGATATCAGTAATTGAAATAATAATAATAATAATTCTATACATGTAGAATTGCATCAATGTCTTCCAATCTCATTTTTTTAAGTTCAAGAATCTTTGCTAGCTCCTTCTAGGTCTCCTCTTCAAAATTCCCTTCAAAAAATGACAGTATCTATTTCTTCTTGCATTTTATCTATATTTTTTTTCCCATTTCAATAACATTTTCTTAAAGGGTAGAAAAAGAAATTGTAGGGGACCGTTGGAACGCTAGAGGGGGGGTGAATAGCGTCGTGTTATACGTCGATGGAATTCGATCGCGTTCGTTTGCCTATGATTGTTAGTATGCAGCGGAATATAGAAATAATACAACAATCACAATAAACAAACACGCAAACACAATTATGTAACTTGGTTCGGAACCTCAAGGTTCCTACTCCACGGATCGAGCTCTAAAGAGCTCTAGTGATGCACACACACTCACTAATCACAAATACTCCTTCTCGACACAAGTCGGAGGTGGAGAAACCTCTTATAAACTATTCTTACAACAATAAGAAATGGATACAAGCAATTACAATAATGAAATACAATGCAAGTAAAGAAAACTACTTTACAATTGCTCTTTGAATGCTTGATCGCTTGGTTTCTTGAAATCAACTTGAGACCACGATTTACGACAAAGAATCGCCCCAAATGCCCTCGAGAAATGCCTCCTTTTTCCTCCTTCATGAGCTCCATTTAAAGCTTCTACTTGTGCTAGAAAAAGTCAATCAGTCGACTACTCGGGACCATCAGTCGATTGATGTCATTGTTGTTGTGAGACAACGGCTAGATCCACGTTGGAAAAATCCAACGGATCCACCATCAGTCGACTGATTATAACCATCAGTTGACTGATCAAGCCATCACTCGATTGCTAACCGCAGCGGTCGAGTGAGACTCCATTCTGTGCTCCAAAACCCGAGCACCAGTCGACTGATCACACGATTAGTCGATTGCTCGACCAATCAGTCGACTGCCAACCTATGGCAGTCGACTTCTAGGGCAATTCCTACAGTCAAACCCTAGTTGACTCACACCAGTCGACTGCAATATGACATCAGTCGACTGGCAAACCTCGAACATGAGGTTTTAACCTCAAACATGAAGTTTAACCCAAGTTTGGTTCCCCCATACTTGCTAGACCACCCGTAGTCTAGACCTAAGCCTTCTAGCCACCTCCATCAGCCTTACGCCTCTCGGATCCCTCTAAGTCATCCATGACTTGTTCATCCATTGTGTCACGCCCACCCTTTTTCCTCGTAATTTATAGGGGTGGAAGGGCGGCGCGACGCGACCATACATGCGTGCATATACAGTGGAAGACTTTAAACTTTAAAAAATCATAAAACATGGGACATGCATTTACCTTCAACCATGCAAATAACTCAACATTCTTAACCATGTAACAGGTGAACATTTACTAAGCATGCATAATCATTTCATAAGGACACTACTTGGTTCAAGTTCATGATAATCAACATAATAGACACCAGTGGCAACCATCAAAACATCAAGTAGTGATCAACCCTTAACAACTAACATGAAAAACTTAAAAAAAAAACATGCATAAGCCTTGGAACATAAGACAAATCTCTTCCACCATGTCACTACCACACACACTTTGCCCCTCCTGCTGCTCCCTTTAGTTTAGCCATTCTTTATCCTTATTCAAGCGAAACATGAAACTATAAACACATAGGCTTAGTAAAATCCTTTCCTACTCACAAAAGCCAAAAGCCATACATCAAGGATTAGACATAGAGTAGTGACATGTTCATCTAGACAACATATAGGCATAGCATTCATATAAAAGTAGTGACATGATCATTTAGGAACATATAGGCATAGCATTCATATAAAAGTAGTGACATGATCATTTAGGAACATATAGGCATAGCATTCATATAAAAGTAGTGACGTGATCATTTAGGAACATATAAGTAGAATTCGTAAAACATACTAATCACATAGACATGAAAAGGGTATATGTAAGATGTTCTTTGAAAACATATATTTTATAGGTACTTAAACATAATCTCAAAATGGAGGGCCCGACATTGTACCACATACATCATCATCTTTGCACGCATCCCTAAATAGACCCGAGATAGCTAATCCTGAACCTACTAGGGTACTAGGCCCGTACTACGACCGTTGACCTAGGGGCAACATAGGAGCCCATCCTAGGCCCGTACTACGACTGTCGACCTAGGGCAACTTAGGAGCCCATACCGTACTAGGTCCGTACTATGACCGTCGACCTAGGGGCATGTAGGAGCCCATCCCGTGGACCTTGCTAGGGTCCAGTACAAGCCATACAAAAGTAAAATAGCATATCATGTTCCTTGTCAATACATATCATGTTCCTTATCATAACATATCATGTTCCTGATCATAACATATCATGTTCCTTTTCATAACATAAAGAGTGCTCTTAGTCCCCATTCATAGAGAAGCGTCTCTTAGGCATTTCATCATACATACTTGTACATCATGACACAATGAGCATAACATAAGCATACATTAATACAATTTAGGCATTTCATCATACATACTTGTACATCGACGAATGAGCATAACATAAGCATACATTAATACAATTAACATGGACATAAGATAGTGACATAAACAAATCATGCTATTATAAAGTCTAACTATCATCATGTCAACATCATATGTACATATATATCATGGCATGGAAAATCATTAGTAAGCATAAGCATGTTTTAAGGATGATAACCAATACCATCACCTACTACCTAACATGGGGGATTCTTAGCAACCATAGAGGGGCTTGGAATCTCTTCCTAACCCTAATTCCTGGTCTTGGCCGAAACCCTTAATGGAGGTTTTAAGAAAACAAACATTCAAACATACTAACACAAGGCCTAACTAACATCATGTTAATATCATATATACATATAGCATGGTATGGAGGATCATTGGTGAGCATGAACATGGTTTGGCTGAAACATCCAAGGGAAGGTCTTAGAAAATCAAACACTCAAACATACTTGATGTTAAATGCGGAAAATTTAACATACCAAAATAAATGGCCAAAAATTAAGAGAAATACTCCTGGGAAATTTTCGGGATTTTTAGGGAATTTTAGGAATTTTTCCAGAATTTTTCTGGATTTAAACGGAGTCCGTACGAGAAAATTTTGGGGATAAAATAAATAGGCTTTTAAAGGAACTATTTGGACTAGTTAATAGGATTAATAAACTTAGTTTTTTTACTTTCTAATTTCGATCTTTTCTCCGATTCTCTCGCGACCCCATCTCCTCAAATTCCTGGTTTCGGCACCGCATGAGCTTTTTCCGAGCGACTTCTCTTCCTCGTTCCTTTCATGCACGCCACACTCGACCCCTTTTCTTTCTTGTGATCCTTCTCCGCCGACGACGACCACCGCTCTTCTCCTCCTCGCCTCGCCTCGACCATCGCGAGCCTTCTTCCTCGCGTCGCCACCTACACCATGGCCACCGGATCACCGCTTCCTCGCTGGCCACCGTCCGTAGTCGCCGCGCCGACTTCGCCGCCATCGATGCGCCGAGCTCGTGGTCGCTTTCTCCACTCGCCCCCATTTCCGTAGTTCGCTCCTCCGCAAGCGTCGACAACACCGTCCTTACCTATGTCCGTAGCCACCGCAGTGTCGCCGCCTTGGCTTGCCGTCTTCTCCTTCTCAGTGAGTTTCTACCGGTAGCAAGGTAAGGGGCCGACCCTTTTCTTGATTTTTGGATGAGTGATAAACCTAGCCGTGTGATTTTTGTCGGAGCAAGGGCAGTAGGGAAGGAATTGTGGCCGATTGAGAGGGGTTGTGAGTGTTTTATTTGGGGGTGTCGTGCGGTTAGGGTTGGAGGTGGTCGTGCAAGGTCAGCTATGAACAATGTTTTAGCCACTGTAAATTGAGTTGGGGATCTGATTTGGGGAAAAGATTGGCTACCAGTGGGATCGTAGGGCCTGTAAGCCCGATTTTGGTGTTATTCGGTTGATCGTTATGGTATTCGGTGGTTATTGGAAGGTTGGATGATATTTTGTTGATTTTGGATAAATTTTGGGCTGTGGGATGGATCTATTTTGGGCTGTGATTGATTGGTTGGATTACATATAGGATGATTTTAACTTAATTACAGGTTATTGACAGTGGTTGTCTGTACTTTGGTTATATGATTTGGGTGTGAGTTAATTTTTAGTGATCTATGGTTTGCAGGGTTGTTGAGTTCGGTGTGATGTTGATCGGTTCTGTAATTATGTATGGAGGATTAATTAGGTTAAATATGATAACTAAATCAATCTAGTGGATCGGATATGAGGTAGATGTAGGATTCGATTCGATCATTTGTTGTGTGCTTGGATTTGATGGTAATTATATTTTATGCAGGTTTCGGTCACGAGACCGGTCTACGGATGTGAAGAGTTCATGATTGCGGCCATTTTTATTAGGCGAGTATTTTGACTTATCTCTTAGATATAGTCATGTTGATATGCTAGTTAGGATAGCTTGCAATAATTTTCATGTTTATATGCCTAGTATGTTTTTGTGCCTACTTGATACATGCATTTGATCGGTTATGATTATATTTTCCCTGTTTTACTTGGATTATGGATATGCACTTATTGGTTGTGCATATTATTCGGTTATGCATTTTAGTTAGATTTACATGCTTTAGTATCATGCACCATCTTGCATGATTGCATGCTGGCTGGACGGGGTTCCTTTATAGTTGAGCCCGCAGCCAGTTACATGGCCTGCACACGTTGCCACTCATGGGTTAGTGGTACATCAGGAGGGTGTGTGCAGTTGCTCTGTCAGGCTCCGCTGGTCCGCTCATGGGTAGCGATGAGGCAGCGTGGTAGCGGGCAGGGATCCCTCCTCTGGTCTATGACACCGGGAGATGAGAGCTTAGCTCCCCCACTCTGTTTGGGGCAGGAGGATAGGTGTACTCCGACAGCATCCTGTCCACTCGGTCACTCAGAGAAGCGATGATGGCAGAGTGCACAGTTGTCATAGCCCTACCCACTCGGCTTCACCATCGCGTGTGAGGCGGCTGACTGGCGTCAGGGGTGACCATGTCATTTGCACGGCATGCATTTTGCATGGATAGCATTTGTATTGTGTTTGTTGCATTTTTATTGATGCCTTGGATGTTGCATATGATTGTCATGCATATAGGATTCATATTTGTTTATGGTGATGACTTTATCTCTTATAGTATGGCACATGCTCCTATATCAGGGTAGGAGATTCAGGTAAGTACAATCCTTTTGTATTTCTTTCTTGCATACCCTATATATGTGAGAATGTATTGACATGATTGTTATTATTAGCTATATCTTACTTTGCATATCAACTATATCCGCTGAGTTCTTTGAACTTACCCCATTGATTTATATCTATTTCAGGATGAAGCTGTCAGGAGAGTCCAGCTGCCAAACCCCTCTTGTTGTGATAGTTTTGTTCGTTAGTTGAATTGTGGTTTTGGATATTTTGATTAGAGGATATGTTTTTAGGAATGAAGTTGAATTTATGTACTCGTGGATTTTTGGTGTCCTTATGGACCTCTATTCGAATTTTATTTCGATTGGATTTGGATGAGTATTCCTACCCAGATGGCAGAAGGGGTAAGTCTAGATGTGATAGATTTTTATTTATTTACTTTGATTGATGGCCTGAGGCCTACTTATTACCTGTGTGGGTTGTATGGATTCTGGTCGTGTTGACCGATGTATAGTGGTCGTGTATGCGTATGAAAATTGGTATTGTCACCCGTACACAGGAGATGCTGTCAGATTTTCGTCTAATGGGGACTCCCTCGGGGCGTGACACTTGTACAAAGTCTAACTATCAACATGTTAACATCATATATAGATATATCATGGCATGGAAGATCATTGGTGAGCATGAACATGGTTTGGCCGAAACATCCAAGGGAGGGGTCTTAAGAATTCAAGCCCTAAAACAACTTGTACATCTAACTAACATCATGATAACATCATATACATATATAGTATGACATGAAACATCATTAGCAAGCATAAACATGGTTTGGTCGAAAACTTCCAAGGGAGATCTTAAGAATTCAAACCCTAAAACAACTTGTACAAGGTCTAACTAACATCATGATAACATCATATACATATATAGTATGGCATGAAACATCATTAGCAAGCATAAACATGGTTTGGCCGAAAACTTCCAATAGAGGTTTTAAGGATTCAAATACTCAAACAACTTACACAAAGCCTAACTACATCATGTTAACATCTTATATATGTGTAGCATGGCATGGAAGATCATTAGTAGGCACATACATGGTCTTGGCCGAAACATCCAAGGAAGGGTCTTAGGAAATCAATACCCAAACAACTTGTACAAGTCTAACTATCAACATGTTAACATCAAATATATATATAGATCATGGCATGGAGAATCATTGGTGAGCACAAGCTTGTCATGGCCAAAACATCCAAGGAAGGTTTGTAAGAATTCAACACCCAAAACAACATCTGCAGGTGAGGGGATTACTTACATCCTTTTGCTTGGTTTACTAATAGAACTATACCCTTGGAGCCAAGACAAAGCCTCCTCTTTTCTTCTTGAGGTTTCGGAAATGGGAGAAGGGAAAGGGATGGTTTTCGGTGGAGGAAGAAGAAAGGAAGAAGAGAATGATGAATTGGTGTTCTCTTGTCTCCTCATTACTCCTATTTATTCAAGTGAAGGTGTCCCTTTGCCTCCCCTACCCTTATCTATCATTTCCCTTACCCTTCTAATAGCACACCCCTGCTGGGCTTCTAGTTATCACATGCATCTTAAGGTTTAGTTACCTACTTAGAGGTTCAGGGTTCAAACCCTGGGCCATGCATCCTTTTTGGCTCTATTCTCTTTTATTTTTGAAAGAGCCCACATAAAAGCCCATTATAATCATGCAAAAATTCTTATAAAATTTGCTAGAAATTTTATGGGCGTTACACATTGCGCTAGCCTTCAGGTACTTCCATCGGCTATGTCATGCTAACGGTGTCTACATCGCCAAGGCATATTGGACTTACGCCACCAAGACTCCTCTTGGACTTTACGTCGCCAACCATTGGACTTATGCTGCCAAGACTCCCGCTTGGACTTTATGCCGCCAATATCAACCCCTTGGACTTCTCAAATGCCAAGACTCAAGCTTGGACTTTCCCTTGCCAACCCATGTTGGACTTTCCATGCCAAGACCCATGCTTGGACTTTTCCTTGCCAAGACCCATGCTTGGACTTTCCATTTGCCAAGCCATGTTGGACTTTCCATTTTCCAAGACCCATGCTTGGACTTTCCCAAATGCCAAGTGTCCCACTTGGACTTTCCATGCCAAGTACCTAAGACTTGAACTTTCCATGCCAAGTACCCAAGACTTGGACTTTCACATCACATTGTCATATGTTTTTGTCAAACATCCAACCATCTCTCGAGTCAAGCTCGAGTCCTGGTCAATCGTGACCTAGGCCGCGTGCACCAACACTCTCCCCCTTTTGGATGTTTGACAAAAAACAAACAAACCATTGATTTAGAACACTAACTCAAATCCCTTACCAATTATCCTAAATTGGTAATCTTACCTTCTCTCC